>OZ034821.1:34422906-35850343 GCA_964030455.1 Linum trigynum | reverse complement strand
CAAATAAACAGATACATATAATAATTGCTACAACAATCGAATTGCATATTTTTTATACATACCCCAGATCATTCAGTGCCAAAGCCACTGCACAAAAATTAGGGATCCCACTCCTCATAACCTGTTGATGTTGGCGCACATGTCTTGTTAGGAAATGTCAAAAATAGGACAACAGCAGTAAAATAAAACATATAAGGTGTCTTTTGGTAACCCAGGATTGTTTTATGTGATCCTAAGAATCATGGTCGCTAACAATTCATTGTTTTTCTTGTCTGAATTTGGTACGAGAACCATATATATCAACACCCATATGTTTCCAGAATACATTATCATGTATCCTGAATCCAAAGATTTCACCAAAACACCCAATTGTATGAGGTACAACATTACAATTCCATCAAAACAAACATTCTATGCTAACATTACATACATTCTTACGATTCCATCTACGAGATGTATGATTTCTTAAAATCCACGTATTCCATCAAGCAAGCTAATTGATTGATATATCAATTCATGTCTTATTTAACATTCGGATAAAGAAGCTTAAGTATGAGTGGATAGCGTTTAGGGCAGTTCTTTATTCTGTTTGTGTAAGGGATATTGATTAATTATGTTCTCTCATGGAAGCTTGTAGGCTCTTTATGCTCACATTAACGAAATTTCAAGAAGTGGTCATAATAGGAAACACGCATTACTGGTAAAGAAGCAGCATTAACAAGCACCACTCAAGGAAATGAAAATAGGTTACAATTGAAATGTTTACTCACATCATATGTGTCTACGAGAGCCAGAAAATTGTCAGGGAAGGCCAATGCGTATGATGTGAATGCTGTTAGCTCGCTATGATTAGTGTCACCATTTGACGATTTGGACCATTGCACAGCCTGACATATTAGGCACACAAAAAAAATCACATGCACCAATAGTCAGCTGTAGGACTAAAATATAAGAATACCCAAAGCCAAGTACAGAAAGAATCTAGAATGCCAATGCCTAGTACCTTTATTTTGTTTAACCAGGTCTGGACCAAACTGACAAAATCTTCACAGTTAGTTGAGCCATCAGCGCTCTTGAGTGATTTCTCTATGATTTCATCCGGACTCTGCAAATAGGATAAGAAAAAGAAAGAAAACAGCTTAATTAACAGAAAAATACTATCAATATCAAATGAACGGGATTAGCCAGTGACAACGCTAATTATGTTACTACCACCCAAAACGTCATGAATAAATTCATAAAACCGCCCATAGAGTGGCCAGGGTGCACCTAACCAGCTGACCAAGTACAAAGCCATGATTTTGCTCAATATTTACCTTCACGTTTGTCCCCAAATTTTCTTTTCACAAGAATAATGATTTTTAGGTCATCCACGAATCAGGTGCTATATCTTAGTTCACTATTCCAACGAACACATTCCATCACTCACACAAACAGAGTTGGAGAAACATAGCGCTACAGTTTCAAAATTTTCATTACCAACCATAAATGAGCTGACAAAAGCATGGGAATGTGTTCCGCGAAGGGGGATACCAAATAACCGTCCAGCAGCAACATTGCTGTCAAACAAGAAGCCATTCTAAACATCAGTTGAAGATAAAAGAAACCAAAAGCTTCTCGGCAACATGTTAAGGTCATGCAGGTGCAAAAATAGACCAGACTCTCAGAGACAAAACAAAGTAACAACCTAGTACTATACACATGTAAAAAACTATAAGTCACTTATTCATTTTTTTTTTCTCCTGCAATACTCACCTTGTTGCATCAAATCCTCCAATGTAGCAGTACTTTGATGCAGTTATGGCACCATCAGGTCCCTACAGAATAAGCAAATTTTCCTTCTCAAATTGATACTTACTACAACGGTTTATAATAAAGGAGAAGAGAAAAAACGCTCAGCAACCTGAGCACGTCGAAGTCCAAACTCGAGTAGCATTTTTGATTTCCCTGCAACAAACCGGTGTCTCGCCGCATTTGTTGCAACTAATGATGCAAAATTTACAAGATTCAACAGTGGGGTCTCCAATAGTTGAACCACCTGCAATAACAGATTGTGTGAATTAAGAACAAAACACAACTATTACCATTGATTCAGTTCAAATAAAACATAAGGATAGAAAACAGAATAGTGGTACTCACAGCAACTGGTCCTTCAATTCTCATCAGGGGTACCTTAGGGAAAACAACAGAACCCTCTGGAATAGCATAGGCTTCTACTTCAGAGCAATCAAGTTCTCGAAGATAATCAAAGAAACCATCCTGCCAACTCAGAGAGGACAGTATTCAGCACTAAATGAAAGAAGATTCCTTTATCGAATGCATCTCAACAGGCACCAGACAACATTTGTTAGCAAGTATGATCTTAACTTTACTAGGACAACGGATTCTACTATGGTTTGGGGTTCCCTGAGCTAGCCCTTTATGGCATCAAAACAAAATGTATGGCGAATATTCAAGAAAAGAACACTTTATGTAACGCCTGCTAACTATTCGTACACCACATGAACTTATCATACACTACAGCCGTCTAACAAATTCACAGCATTAACAAAGATCAATAATTTATACTCTCATCCAACAGATTTAAAAAGTGAAGTTCTTCACTCTGAACCCAATCTAAGCGCATGCACATTTTACTAAAACTGTAACCTGAGCCAAATTTCACAGCAAGGGCAGCGTGCCTTAATGATACTTTTAAGTTTTAAAAAGATTGAGAATCACAGCCAGACTTAGGATGCTAATATATTTAGTACAAATACGAGAATGGTATCTGCTGAAAACAAATGCACTGAGGCTTGCTGCTCTGGGTACTCTCAATCCGCTCTCAAACTAAGCAAATGTAGTTTTGACAATTTACATTACAGGGTCGATGAAATGCCCAAGCAATTTCAGAGCAGCAAATTTGCACCACTAGGCACGCAGACAGCTTAATTTACCTCGCATGAACCCGACAGGCTTTGACGGATGAACGAGATCTCGCCCTCATTCATTTTGAAATTCGCAATGAACTTGATGCATTCTTCAAGCCCAGCAAAAATGGTGTACTCCCCGCCGAAAGGATTCCTTCGAAAGTACAAATCAAACCTGAAAGGGAACCGTTCAATATCATCAGAGAAATTGGAAAAAAAAAGGACATCTTTGGCGGGAAGAAGACAGCTACCAGAACTTTGTACAGTAAACCTACAGCACGAAACATTCAACAAATTAAAATTCACAGAAAGAGCTCCAGAAACATAAAGTAGCAATCAATTCAACAATAATTGCTTAGTTCCCCAGTCCCCATACTTTCTTCGAGTATTCAACTCCCGCTTTTCCCACCTACCAAACACCAGATAGAGGGGAAAAAGACCATGGAGAAAAGGAAAGCTGACAGCCTAACAGCAAAGGGGGAAAAGCAATACTCACACAGCTCGATCGTTGTGCTTGCCGCCTTTCCAGTAAGCGTAAGCCATTGTGTACTGATAGAGATCCGTCAGGAGAGGAGTGACCATAGGGTTAGTCGGACTATCCAGAACCGCCGCCGCCTCGCCATTAGGCAGATGATTCGCATTCGCCTCCATAACCTCCTCCGTCACCTTCGCCGCCTCAACTCCGCGCAAGAGGCGAAAACCAGCTAGGGCACACTGACACTCTTAGCGATTCGGAAAACAAGAGAAATTCAGCGACCGTGAATTGCAGGCACTCCCGAATTTTCAAACCTGCCGCCCTATATGTACAGAGAGAGAGCTCGCAGACGCCAAACGCGGAAAAGCAGAGATTTTCCAGGGGGACGTGGGCGTAGGGGAGAAGGCAAGGAGAAGAGAGCGTTGAAATCAAAAGGGAAGGGGAAAGTAGAAGTGTAGAAGAAGGGAGGAGAAGTTGGAATTGGAGACGTAGGAAATCGCTAATAACTATGGAAAAAAGAGGAATAAAAATGGCGGACTTTGGGATGAAGACAAATAGACGGGAGGAAAGGGGAGGAGGAATATGCAAAGAACGGGGTAAAGAAGAGGCGAGGAAAAGGAGAATAATTGTTGTGGCTGTTGCCTGCCTTGCCCTTGTTCCGTCAATCCGATTATGATGCTCACATATTAACGTCTCGTAATAATGTGCGTATAATTATTCGTAGTTGTTCGAACGTATACAATTAAATTATTAAATAAATGTAAAAGTAATTTAATGAAAAAAAATTATCAGTACACTAATTCAATCAACTCGAATTACCGACACGGCGACGCATAATATGTCGATTTGAAACATTGTAAACACGTTCTCATGAGAAATTTTCAATGAGCATCTTACTTGTATTTTTTTATTTTTCATTGGAAATAAAGTAATAAACAAGGATGAGAGAATTTCTAGTATTTTTTTTTTTTAATATTTCGGTCAGAAAGAATAGCAATTTGTTGTCCACAATTTTTTCATGATGATAGATTGGCCATTGGAGTCTACGATCGGACAGTTGTAAAAGGTCAGAACTCAGAATAATAGATAAGTTTTGTCCAATGCATAAAACCAACTGTGTTAATGTTAAAGTGGGATGATAACATTTATTAACGTTTAAGATTTGATTTTTGCTATTAACATTATGTTGATAGATTAACATACTTTTTGGTAGTGAAGAAACCAACGCAGTTGGTGCGAGTGATAATATACCTATGTACTTTATCGTACATTTTTTTTAAGGGGATCGTACAATTATATTGATTAAACAATGTACCAAATGATGAGTGATAGAAATATATTTTCATAACAAATTCTTTATGATTTGTTGCGAATTTCATTGTTGCATGAAATTATTAATGTGGTTCTAACAAACTGGTTACTCGCGATTTGATGATGAATACATTACGGTGTCGTTTGGATGTGGAAATTTGAAAACGTGGGAATTTGCCTGAATTTCTATGTTTTACAAAACCAAGGAATTGACTTGTGGAAATTGAACAAAATTCCACGTTTGGATAGGGTTTAGTTTTGTGAGAATTGATGGTGTGGAATTTGGTAAAAATACAAAAATGTCCTCCTTTGTTTATATACATATACCCCTCCTAAAGGTTGTTGTTGTATTATACTAACTACTAATTGTTGCAAACTTAAGCATAGTTAGAAAAATACGATATGGAAAAGTTATTTATAAAATACGTACAATTATCTTACTTCATCTCTAAGCTAATATTACATTTAATAGTACATTAAAAGCCATAAATATATAAACTTAATTATTTTAATAACAAGTACATATATAAATTACAATAAAGTTAATAATTTAATTCATTAAATACGGATATTAAAGTGTTTAGGCGAATTCGATGAGGAGAAGCAGGAAAATCGACGGTGAATGAGATAATTAAGCGAATCCAAAATTAAGAAATTGACGATGGATTATAGGAGATATATGAAGGTGAGGGGAGATGAAGAATAAGAGGTACAATTGATGAATGAAAAAGAAAGGGCTACTCTTTTAAGAAATAGTTAGGCGAAAACGGAGAAGGAGTAAGAAAGAAAGGAGGTCCCAGGTTCGAATCCCTTAAGTAGTACCATAATTACAAAATGAAACATATATCACCCTTATTAAAAAAAAAAAAAAAAAAAGAGGAAGGACATAGGGACACATTTGGAAATAGAAGGTAGAAAACGTGGTAATGTCAAATTACTAGGGGGAGATGTAGTATTCTCAATTACAATGAATGTGGTAATTGAAGCCAATTTCCACGGTCCAATTCCCATACCCTTTTTGCGCTGCCAAACGTGGGTTTTTAACCCAATTACTGTATTATGTGATAATTGGGTTCAATTACTGCATTAAATTCGTGAAAGAGATGGAGAGAGTTGGAGAAGAGTGAAAATTTGAGAATTAAGAAATAATGAGAGAAAAATAGTATTCAATTTTTAGTGAGGAAAGAAACAATAAGAGTAAGTGGAGTTTTCACCCCTTACATTTGCTATACTAGGTTTTCCCCTAATGATCACTATCTTGCTATTGTGATATAACTCATGAACAAGATGAAATTTCTTTATAGTTTATCCCAAAATTTTCCCCAAAAAATTTGCCTCCTCTAATTTCCCTCTTCCATGAAAGAGAGAGCTGGAGTCTTGGCCTCCCATAGTCAAATTTGACCCGAAAACATCTTAATTATAGTAGCATGCTCTCACAGCTACCAGATGAAATGAGATTGTAAAATCTTGAGGAGGTGTACGTTACGCCTTAACCGAATCTCTCGTCGACAAAATACGGGAGATATTCATGCTTCGTGAGTAAAAAAATAAAAATCAATCTTAACTGAGATGACATATTTATGGATGAAATGGAAGAACTCTTGTATAAACTCCAAAGTTAAATGCACTCACTACGAAGCAATGCAAATATAGGTAACTTCTCCGGGAAATCACCTTGATTGGCTTGCTAAATTTCGCCCTTGAAATTGCTAAAGGTCGCCCTAACTTAAATGTAAAAATTACCTATATACTCTTAAGGAAAAACACAAAATTGAAGTGAACAAACAAGCCCTAACTACAAGACCATTCCCCTTCCCCTCTGCAACTCCCTCTCACCCGCCGACTTCTGCCCATCCCTTCACCGTCGGCCACCTCTGCAACTCGACGCCGCCGCTAGACAGTCGCTGTCGCCGATCGCTCCGTCGCGCTCACGTCGCCGCCCGCAGTCGCCGCCGCCGATCGCTCTGTCGCTCATGTCGCCGCTCGCTCCCTCGCGTCGCCGCCGTCCTCCGCCGCGTTGCCGCCGCCCACGCGAGCCCCCGTCTTCCCGCGCTCACCTCGCCGCCCGCTGCTCGCGTCGCCGGAGAAGATCGGAGAAGAAGGTACACTCGACCGCAGTCAAACCGCGGTTTGACCAACGACTGACCGCGGTCAACGCGCGGTTAGACCGCATTTTTTTTAATATTCTATTTTTTTTAATATTCTGTGTTTTTATTATTCGATAAATGTTAATTATCATAAAAATGATTAAAAAAATATACTTAATAAATATAATTTAGTTATATATTTTGTCAATAATGATATAAAAATTTAAAAAACGTATTCGATAAATGTTAATTAATGATAACAAATTTAAAGAACATTATAAAAAAATTAAAAATGTATCTTTATCATTTTAATAATCAAAATCAGTAATTCGTTTATCTACTTAATTATTAATAATTTTATCTTGATTAATTATTTACGTTTATGTAAATAATGATTAATTGTACATAGAACGTAACATAAATGTTCAAACTATTAGTTTTATAATTTTAATTATGAAAATCTTAAATTAATTACTTTATGTACTCCATTATTAATAATTCATTATTAATAATTCATTATTAATAATTCAACCTTTTTTTTTAAGATGTCTGGACATGGAATGGGTAAACCGGATATGATTAAGGCGAGAAATATGGAGAGAATGGAAGGTCGTCGGTGTAGACTTACGACGACTAGTAGGAAGGAAAATGAAGAAAAAAATCCATCTAAGGTTAGAAGGAAGAAGAAGAAGGCGGATGTAGTGCGTCCTGACGGCCACCCTACTGTGGGGCAGTTGTCTCTTAGTCGAGGTACTACCAGTACTCCTACACCAGAGAGCGCACCGACATGGCAGGCTAAATGGAGTGATTCCATTGACGAGGATGACGATGATGACGGTGATGCTGGTGGGGATGCCCCAGATGCTGGTGATGCTGAGGTTGGGGATGCCCCACCTCAAGTTGATTTAGGCGCGGGGAAGACGGCGCGGGTCGGGATATCTTCTACTACCTCCTGTCACTTCCGTGGGCCCGATGGACGCTATGCGTCCAGACCTAGTAGCGAGGAAGGCGGAGATGGAAATAGGAAGAGGAAGACCACGAGGAAAGATATGTCGTGGTTTCTTACATCTGAGTCTCAGATGTGTTCAGGTGGACCAGTGATTCCCGATGTAACCCTAGCTTTGGAGGTCACATTAGCTTTGTACTGTGGACTTCCTCTGAGCAGGACTGTGGAGTGTTGGACTTCCATAGACCGAAAGCTGTAGAGTCTTTGAGGCGATATAAGTGGAGTGCAGAGTTCCAAGGAGATGGTTGAAGCCATTAGATTGTCTCACGTGATAGGGTGCATGATGCAACATTTAGACATGACTCTACTGTCGGCATTTGTGGAGAAGTGGCAGCCGGACACAAACACCTTCCACATGCCGTTTGGAGAGATTTCGATCCTTCTACACGATGTGCATCACATTCTTCGTATTCCAGTTGATGGAGAGCTGATGCGAGATGAGGCATCGCCAGATATTCTTAAGTCAGACATGGGTGGTCTAGTTCGACTTTCGGTGGATGCTCATGTTGGTGGTAAGTGGAAGTCTAAGTGGTACGATAATGGTGCTATGCATGCGGAGGGATTGTTGGTGCGTGGGGGAGAGCTGAAGATTAAGGAGATGGAGGTGCAGTGTTACCTATTTGTGTTACTGGGATCCACGCTTTTTGTGGATAAGAGTCGTGATCGCCTTCGTCCTGCGATCAACTTGTTTATGAAGGATCATCGACGATTGACTGATTACGCTTGGGGAACTGGTGCACTAGCCTATCTCTACAGATAGTTGGGAGTGGCCACACGAGCGGGTAGTAAGAGTGTTTGTGGTTATTTGACCCTGCTTCAGGCTTGGATATATGAGTACTTTCCTCTATTCCGTCCGAGCCAGCTGCCGCAGTCTCTGGATGCACCTCGTGGATTTCTCCCCGTTTGCCAGGTGGGGATGATGCTAGACAGAGGTTAGCACGTTATCGACAGTTGTTGGATCAGCTTTCAGCTGATGATGTGACCTGGACTCCATACATACGAGATGGCTACACAGATATACCCACTCCTTGTTTACTGGGATCATTCGCTTTTCTGACATTGCTAAGGGATACGATCCTGCACGTTGTCTGCGCTAGTTTGGATACCGACAGATTATCCCCCGTGCTATGATGGTACCACATGACCAGTATCGTCCGACTTCCGGAAGCAGTTATAGAGTCTTTTGGGATCCGTTTGTGAATCAGTTGTGGGATAATGTGCCAGCCCATCGTCTAGATTTGATTTTTGCTTCTAGGCCGTGCGAGCACCCATCGAATATCGTGGAGGAGTACGTTGACTGGTATCTAACTAGATCGAACCCACGGATCACCCACCCCAGCTCTGATGGGGTGCCTCAGCAGCGACCACTACTAGTTCATCAGGTTAGTTATGACTTTCTTTTGCTTTTCCAAATATAAATGACATTTCTTATTTATTCTAACATTGTTTTCTATTTAAAGTTGAGAGAGCAGATTGTGGATCGTTTAGGTCCCGTGTTGCAGACAAGGGACCGGAGTAAGTTTGAGGAGGACGGTGGTAAGTTCTACGATATGATAGCTTGAGTTCACAAGTTGTACGACCAGTTGGTAGGGCAGCCGCCTCATTAGATGTTTATCACTTCCGTTTCTGTTTTTTATTTGTCATCGTTTGTAGTTGAACTGAGACTGTTGTGTTTTTTATTTGTCATCGTTTGTAGTTGAACTGAGACGATTGTGTTTTTTATTTGTCATCGTTTGTAGTTGAATTGAGACGATTGTGTTTTGTACTTTAGTTACATTCAATGCATTGCTAAAATAGTTAATCAACATGGTAGATTACTAAATGTTTCAATAATAGAGAGTTATACAATTCGTAAATATACTTCCAATCGTAATCCCCGTGGGTTTAAACTATCATAAAGTGCACGCTCATGTAAGAAGAATTGATCCCACCCATTGACACTAGGGTCATGAAAAATAGGCCAAAGGCCATTAATTGGAGGCATGGGCACTTGACCATGTCGAAAGTCAAGTCGCACCCAATGATCCCGCGTAAAATGTAGTGATAAGATCCCACGTGGTCTTGTTACTCGTGGTGGGGCCATCACAGGTAGCACGGTATAACGACCACCTTGACTGTATACAACGATAGCCCATGAATGCAAGGTGGCGAAGACGAAGTGTTCCACATTATCCATCCAATTGGAAGGTCCACAACCACTTGTTGATGCCCACCTGCAACGTCGAAGAACATTTTCTATTCCATTTGTTATTCCATCATAGTACTCTCTATAAAGCTCAGGACGGGATTCAAGCTCCCCTACAACAGCGCGTCTCATTTGGTGGCCAATTCCTTTGGTCCCCAGTAACTGCTTGTGATATAGATCGAAATCCACAGTGTCCATCTGGAATAGGGTTGTGCCAACCACGAACTAGTCGTTGCACGTAGGATTCCAAACAATGTAGCCATGGGCAATTCTTCCAACTAGTATTGGGAATCCGAGCAATCCTCCAAGGGGCACCATCTAGCCAAAGAGCATAACACAATAAATTAATACAAAGAGTTATACAATATGTTTACCAGAAATTAGGAATATAATTTCTAACCTGTATCATTATGGATCACCGGCTCCGTCCCATTCTCGAAGTTGGTTTGTGCATTCACATTCGGGGCACCATCTAGATGAAGAACATAACATAATAAATTAATACAAAGAGTTATACAATATGTTTACCCGAAATTAGGAATATAATTTCTAACTTGTATCATTATGGATCGGCTCCTTCCCATTCTCGAAGTTGGTTTGTGCATTGAAGCCACTTCTTGAAGGAGGAATGGGCAGCTTCAACCCTATTAGAGCTTGTGTTACCCAAATGCTGCACTTGATTGGTATAACATTTAGCCCACATGTGTCTAACTGGTAACCACTCAGCTGCCAAATACCCCTTGTACTCCCCAACTACGTCTGAAATTGTCTAAGGTAGTATCCATGTCTTCCTCTATCAATGCATATACAGCACGTTGCCAAGACACCATGATATGATCCACTGTCGGTTTGGCTGCATCTATACCACAATGAGTCGTCCGCACCTCCGCTAGACACTTCGCTCTCACATTCCTATCTATATGCCAAAGACATAATATATGAGTCGATGATGGAAACATTACCCCAACGGTCCCAACCAATCCTCCTGCCTTGTCACTGACAAACACATCTGGAACAATGGGGCCAAGAAGATGTTGCAAATGCGTCAGAAGCCACTGGTACGACTCCTTCATCTCGTCGTACACTATTGTAGATGAATTGACAAAGTTCAAGCCCACTAGTGTCATGCCGACAATCTCAACCCAAGGCATATCATACTTATTGGTCTTGTATGTTGCATCTATCACGATCACATGGTGCCAAGCTCGCAACATCACTATTGACTTGGGGTGGGATAGGAACAAGTGTGTAAGCACGTTACGATCGTCCATATACTGCACATAGTAACCCTTCTCCTGAGCCACGCGGAAAGTATACTATAAGGATGTCATCTGACCAAACTCTTCTTTCCTTATGTTTTGCAACTCGTAATAAATCTGCTTTCTGTTGTGTGTTCCATTTGCACCTTTTCTCTCATTCACTGCCTTGTGGATATCCCTTGGTGGGACACCGGCTGATCTCAGCTGTCTGATGTATTGCTTATCCTCTTTAGTCAAAACATTCCTTCCCTTTGATCCCTCCGGAAATAGCTCCAACTGATGATAGTGGAAACCCAAATTAGCACCAGGATTCTTTGTATTTGCACCCCTAGGATCAACTAATATCCATCACCGGACCGCTCAAGCTTTATCTGAAACTCACACCCCAACTTTTCAGTAGATGTAAGAGGCCTCATTTCCTTACTCGGATCAGGTTCCTTCGACTTCTTCTTCTTACCATGAGTGCAATGTAAGTAATGTCGCCAAGTACCTTCATTTTTATTTTTTTTGTTCGTTGCCCTCACAAAATAAAACCCAAAACCCTTGGCAATCTCACTAGTTGCTTCATATGCTTGCAACTCCGCAGTGTATTTCACGCCATCAATGAAATCCGAGGTGTAATCATGGCCATCCGGATGTAACTTCCAATATCCTGCAATGTTGTAAGAATTTATAAGTGATACCCCACAAATTTTAAAAAAATTTAACACTCTATATCGTCAATTTAACGAGTACCATATGATAAATTTAAAATTTCATAACTATATTAAATTTAATAATCATCATGACTTCATATGCGAATCTATTATTTATGCAATAAATTTAATCTTAATTTGTAATGCAAAATCTAATCTTAATTTTCTCTATTAAGTAGGGATGGCAATGGGTCGGGTCGGGGACGGATAGTGCATATCCGTTACCCTACCCAACGAAGTTCGCGTTTTACCCATACCCATACCCACATAAGAAACGGGTAAAAAATCTAAACCGTGCCCATATTCGTTCGGGTTTCGGGTATCCACGGTTATCCATGGGTAATAGTTTCTCTTTATTGGATTACCTTGTGGTATGGCAGCAGTAACAAAGAAAGAAGCTGGAGATTGCACTTAGTGCTAGGCTTCCGCTGTTGGTCCGGCCCAGGCGATTCAACTGAACGTACTTTGGTTAGTTATTCTGCTGGTATCGATTCCCCCCAACCAATATGTTTATATTCACAAGTATTCTCACGTTACGTATGAAGAAAAGTACAACAATAATTCACTAGAATGAAGAAAACTAATTAAAATAACACAATTTCATAAAAATATTATATTTATATGCTCAATATAAAATATGTTAGAGAAAAATATTGATTATTTTTAGACAAAATACATATGCATACGTATAATCGGGCGGTTTCGGGTTGGATAGTGAGAAAACCATGTCCACCCATTACCCGCAATATTCGAGTTCGGGTTTTACCCGTGCCCACTAAATGTTCTTCGGGTTCGGGTTTTACCCTACTCGATTAGGTCGGATTCGGGCGGATATCCACGGTTACGGATATTTTTGTCATCCATACTATTAAGACCAAATTAAATCTAATCTTAATTTAAGGCCAAATATAATCTTAATTTCTAATGCTAAATCCTTCAATTCCAAAAATAATTATGCAAATAAATCTAGAAAATTATATAAATCAAAACCCAACAAATTATCTCATGGAACAAACCATAAATCATAGAAAAATACTGATTTGAAAAAAAAAACCATAAAACGCTCAACCGCAGTTCAGTTGCGGTTGGACCATGGTCGAACCGCAAGTGACCTGCGGTTGAATCATGGTCCAACCACATCTGAGTCGCGGTTCCCATTTTCTGTGTTTTTATTTTTATTTTTCCAGTAAATGTTTTTACCTCGTCGGAGTCGCTACTCATGATTCAAACGTCCTACCGACGATATCGGCTTCAAAATGACGATGATGGATTTTTCTCTCCTTGGATAGTGTTTTTTTAGTCTAAGTGGTGTTTGTTTGCTAAAGGGAAGGTAAAGAAGCTAAGGGGGTAAAAGTGTAACTTTGGTATTTTTTAGGGCGACCGTTAGCAATTTTAAGGGCGACATTTAGCAACTCCCAATTAAAACCCGTGTAGTTCTAGATTCAAAGCGAACAAAGTCTTTCTGAAAACAAGAATGAAAGGCAAATCCTCCTGATACTGTGTCGTGCATGAACGAAGGATCAGATTGAGCAGCAGAGAACTGAATGAAATCTAATTAAATTAGTTCTTCCTCGCCTTCTATATGTAAAGACGGGAAAACCCATGTACAAAAGCAGAACAACGTACAGGCAGCAACATTAGAACCCTACTAAAGCTTTGAAACAGAACATCAGTGGCAACGCAGAAGCAAAATGTTGCGCTTTAAAAAGGCTTCTGCATCGATCTCCACTAGCAAACTGAGCAGTCACTAGACCAAGCTCAGTAGTAGGAAGAACGGATCATCGAATGGGTTACATTCGATGCAGCAGAGCTCTGTTTCCCCAGCTTAATCACTGCTCCATTTGCAGCAGCAGGGGATTTCTGTTCATCCATCGGAGAAACAGCTTCTTCTGCCTTGACCTTCACGAGTCGAGAAGCAGGCAACGGTTGACGAGCTTGCTGCTGCAGGAAGGATTCGGCAATGTTGTTGTGGCTCATTTGATGCAACCCCGCCGCTCCAGTTCTCATTGACAACACCTGCAGCAACATGGCATGACCCAATAACAGAATCAATAAGTTGGAACCAAACGTCCAAACGTGTGTCAACAAAACTATTACAGAAGATGAACAGAGTAGAAATGAACCTGGACTTGGAGCTGGAGCTGCTTCAGGTACTCAATTGCTTCATCAAGCATTGAAGCCTTGTCCGTCTGAATTCCAACCCAAAAACAGAGTTTCTGAGAAACAGTTGTTTTTTGTTGTTGTAAAAATAGAATCTTTTATCATACTGTGTGTACTTTTTAGTTTTTACCTTGTTGGAGTTGGGGATGAGTTTTTGCAGGGCTTTCATTTTCTCGTTAATTCTGCTTCTCCTCCTCTGCCTCCCCCACCATATCGCCAACAATAACAAATCAGTTTCACCATTTGAAACGACCCAAAACAATGAAGGAAGAAGAAGAAGGAGAAATGGGCATCCGACCTTTTCGGATAAGTTGTGGACTTCGGCGGCACGGGTTCTTTTAGAAGGCGTCTTCGGCGGTGGCAATAACTCATCCGCCGGAGCTTCCTGCAAACAGGGAAACTAATTAAAAATTTCCCCTGCATCGTTTAATAAAAAACAGAGCAACAAACAGAGGAAGCAAGAAATGGTAGTGGGAACTGAGAAAGTACCTCTCTTTCGGCTTCACGTCCGTCGGGAGGTTCGTTCCCGGCGCCGTTGCAGAGGCCAGCAATGTTCCCTCCAAAATGGATCAGGTTACTGGGGAATTGTCCGTCACGGGCCGGGTCGAGAACAGAGCTCCCGGCGTTGACCGGGGTCACAAACGACTGAGCTTGGGGAGTGAACGGAGGCGGATAGAATGAGGATTGGGGGTGGAGGAGGAGGAATTGGTGGAGGAAGGCTGAGATTTCGTCTGCAGGGATAGGTTGATCGGGATAGCAATGGTGATCGCGAGGCGATGAACAGAAGGAGAGTGCTGTCTTCAGGGGAGAATTGTCCATGATTTCCTCCTTCGTGGTCTGGGTTTCTAGGGAGCCAAGGAGAGATAAGATGAGGGAAATGCTGCTGATTCTTTTATGGACGAATGGAGTTAGTTATAGGCGCCATTGTTGCGGCAAAGGTGGTCTGCTATTTGTTTGTATTGAAAGCTTGGTGGCGTTGAGAATTGTGACCGGAGAAGTGGTGTAATAATTGGTCTCTGAAGGTGGGGGAAGCGCAGGTTTTGGTTAAAGATATGGAGGATTGGATTTGATTGGCTTTCGTCACTGTGTCAGTCTTGATTTGTTGAGACTCGAAGAGTGTGAAGTTTTGAGACATGTAATATATGCGCAGTGTGTTAAATATATAGCGGATTAATCGAGTCGATTTTGATTTAATCGGCTGATCCTTAACTATGAGATTGAGTGAACGATAAAGTTGGAATGCAAACATATATATAATGTCGGTCTTTCATCTCTTAATTCCCTTTCATTCCTACTCTTCCTCGTCATATTATTTGTCACCATGTTTGACGAGTTATACTACAAGTTGTGATCCGAATAAGTGATCAAGCCGTGGGTTTGTCCGTTGTGATGCGGCCAACGTCGCGATCTAACGACGCCAAATGTTTATGAGAACGTTCTCAACAATGGGTTGTGAGCACTGTAGTTAGCCGGATTGGTCATTGGTAGATGTATAGGGAAGGAGTTTTACTTGTAACTTCTAAAATCAAACCGCAACCTTAGCTGGACACGCTAAAATCTTGCGTGGCAAATTCTTATTGGTGGAAAAGATCCTCGAATCCTGGCTCCTCTCAATGACTGCTTTCCAACGGGCCGGGCCGGGCCCATTCGGTGGTCAATATCAACCACCAGACGTCATCGTGCGCACGAGCGTTGTCTCATCATGAAAATCTTACAGTTTGGTAAAAAAAATTTGGAGGTGATTCTTTGATTGGTTCATACACTGAAATGCTTGGGAACTTTCAGATGGTTTTCCCCAGTCCACAGTGTTTGTAGTACGATCGTGTCTTGTTCCCATTGGGTAAAGCTTCGACGTGTGCATAATTGATACTTCTTTGAAACGAGCAGATTACACCATAAAACTAGGCCTGCAAATTATTCGAGTTACTCGCGAGCAACTCGAGGCTCGAATCAGGAAAAACTCGTTCGAAACTCGACTCGTTTACTAGCTCAACTCGATGGCTTGTTGAGCTCAACTCGTGAGTCGGCTCATTTAGAGCTCATGAAATGTCTCAACATTGTGGTTTGATGGCCAACTTGATCACCGAATTATGGACGAATCGATCTAATTTGGACTTTCATAATTCATAGGATTGTTAAATTATATATCTCACATCATGTGAAGTTTAACATGTTGAACATGTAAAAAAATATGCCTTATTTTTAATTCTATAAAGAAATTATGTACAAAATTGTTTCGATACTATGAAATAACATAATTTGAACTAGTTAAAATTTATTAACTAAACAATATGACACCTACAAATTATAATATAAGATTAATTAATGTTGAACATTTGATTATTTATTTATCGTTACATCACTCACATGTACCATACACGACATACAAAATGAATGTATCAAATACGATCTAAGAATTTAGTAAACAAGCTTAGCTCGAACTCGACTCGACTCGGCTCGTTAATAAATGGCTCGAGCTCGAGCTCAGCTCATTTGCTAACGAGTCAAGCTCAAGCTGGGGTAAAACTCGGCTCAGCTCGGCTCATTTGCAGCTGTACATGGGCACTGGGCCGTGCTTGGGCCGGCACGGCACGGGCACGCTTCGGGCCCATTTATTTCGTGTCGTGCTTGGCACGGCCCGTCAGTTTTCGTGTCGTGCCATGCAAGCCCATTTGTTAACTTTGCTAGGCCCGGTCCAGGCCCGGGCACGGTTCGAATTGTGTCGTGCCTATTCGTGCTTTTGTCATGCTCGTATCCGTGTTTAATGAAAAAGACAAAACAAAAGAGATAATGAAAAAGAAGGCAAAAATAGGACGGAGGAAGATAGTATTAACCGATAATGTTTGAGAAAAGTAACAAATAGGGGGGGGGGGGGAGAGAAAACTGGAAGTATAGCGAGTGTGATTTGGCTTTGTTTAATTCTTTGTCCATTTTTACTTATGTTAGTTGTTTGTACCACCTTGCTCCGGTATGAACAATGATATTTGTTGGTGTGGGGTTGAATCATGATCCGTTCGTCTGATCTCGTCGAGAGGAAGAAACCTGTGAAAGAACCGGGGATGCCCCCGGATTAAGCTCCGACGATCAAGTCAGTATATTGTGTAGAATGAGTTGAGAGAATAGATAGAGAGATAAAGTGTAGAGAGATAGTGGAAAGTGAGAGGACCTTTGGAGGGCTTCAAGCCCTTATATACCTGTAGCTGGTATCAAGCGTCGCCGATCGCCGATTGTGCGCCCTACTACTTAGTCTAAGCACGGAGTATTTCAGTAACACCCCCAACATTAGTAATTACGTATATATCTTTATGACATTTCTAACAACAAATAATTATTTTTCTCCTTATGTTTTGTAATATTTTAACCTATAATTCTTTTTATATTTATTTTCTATAAAACAAATATTATTTTTGTGCCATGTCCGTTCTTATACTCAAGAAAGTCTCGAAAATATTAGGCCGACACGGCCCACTTATATACCGTGTTGTGCCCGTGCTCGTGCCCGTGCCCATGAAGTTTAGACCCGGCACGGCCCATAAATTATTCGTGCTCGTGCCGGGCTGGCCCATTTATTTCGTGCCCCTGCTCGTGCCGTGTTCTAACCGTGCCGTGCTAGCCCGTGAGTGGCACGACCCGGTGCCCACGCACATTTGCAGCCCTATATAAAACCAAAAGGAAATTTGGTATTGTTTTGTTGAGATAGTTTGTTTATATACTTGTATTATTTAGCATGTATCATTTTTTCTATCAGTCACAATTGTACGTGGGCACCAGATCGTGCCGCCCACGGGCTAGCACGACATGGTTAGAGCACGACACGAGCACGGACACGAAATAAATGGGCCAGCCCGGCACGGACACAAATAATTGGCCTAAACTTCATAAGCACGGGCACAACACGGTATATAAGTGGGCCGTGTCAGGCCTAATATTTTCGATACTTTATTGAGTATAAGAACGGCATGGCACGAAAAGAATATTTATTTGATAGAAAATAAATATAAAAAGAATTATAGGTTCAAATATTACAAAACACAAGTATAAAAATAATTATTTGTTGTTGTTAGAAATGTCATAAAGATATATACGTAATTACTAACATAAGTAAAAATTGACAAAGAATTAAACAAAGACAAATCACACTCGCTATACTTCCAATTTTCTTCCCCCCCCCCCCCCCCCTATTTGTTACTTTTCTCAAACATTATCGGTTAATACTATCTTCCTCCGTCCAATTTTTACCTTCTTTTTCATTCTCTCTGTTGTTTTCGTCCTTTTCATTAAACACGAATAGGCACGAGCACGAATAGGCACGACACGATTCGAACCGTGCTCAGGCATGGGCCGGGCCTAGCAAAGTTAACAAATGAGCTTGCATGGCACGACACAAAAACTGACGTGCCATGCCAAGCACGGCACGAAATAAATGGGCCAGAAGCGTACCCGTGCGGCCGTGCTGTGTCGGCCCAAGCACGGTCCAGCGTCCATGTACACTCACAATACATGGATTGTTTATGTGATGTGACAAAATCTATCATTCAAAATGAGTGATTGTTATATATCAGTTTTTAGCGGTGATTGTTGAGATAATTGAGTTGAAATTATTTTATCACTGCTTTTAACTAATGTGACATATATAATCACATACCAAACATTGTATTTTACAATGCATAGAATTCTATAATATATATATATAAAACAACACATTATATTTAATAATTTATTTTCGGTTTAATCAGCGCCATGTAAAATACAAGAAAAAGCTACCAAATGAAGCTGTGAAGCAGATGTAGGCTTGGGAAATGTTAGTTGGGTTGGACTGTAAAGGAGGATGGAAGGATTGGCATTGATTGGGCCTAATGGCCTATCCATAAAATGGCCCAACAGTTTTCATGTGGTTAGTGGTCCGTCACGTGAAACCGTAACATGCTGTTTTGCCAAAAAGTATGAACGACGCCATTGACACTTTGACATGTCACGAACTCTTGCTATTTTGTGTTTGCCTTATTTCCTCCCATAGAAAGTAATCGGGGTTTGAAAGGAAAACCAGAATAGCTAAAGGAATTTAGTAACGCAATGTTTTGATGATAATTTAGTTTTCCCCCTTGTCACAAAGGTCAACTAGACCTCTTAATTAATGTTTGTCATTACATAATTAGGGCTGGAGGTTCGGTTATCGGTTGCCGGTTAACCGATAACCGAAAATTATATGCTTCGGTTGGTGGTCGGAGCTCCTAATAGGTAATTTGGTTAACTGATAATAACAAAAAATAACCGACCGACCGCCCCCCTCACCAAAACCACGTGAAAATACCCGGTTATGAAGTTTATAACTTTATGTTGTTGAATTTGATACATTAATTTGGTGATTTAGATGTAGAAATGTAAGTTAGAACCTTTTATTTTAGGCAATTCTAATAATTTTACCCGGTTAAAACCGAACCACCATCATTTTTCGGCTATCTCGGTTAACCGATCAACTAACCGATAACCGACCGGTCGGTTATTGGTTAACCGAGGCATTGGCGTCGGTCGATGTTCGGTAGGGGGAGATGGTGCTTCGGTTAACCGATAACCGACCAATCGGTTATCGGTTATAACCGAACCGAACCGAATCCACCCCTACATAATGTAACTTTGGTTCTCTATTTGACTTTTTGGTTTCGTATAATCTCACTCCGACGAGAAATTGCATTGGACAATTTAGTATTATGGTATTCGTGATAAAATATAGCAATGTATTCAGCTAACATTGTGCTTCACAAACTGGGATCACCGGGATTCGAACACAAGATTTTTTGGTCACATAAGGGTCTGATACCATATCAAGAACCAGTTGATCTCAATAACTCGAATTGTTGGGAGAGATTCAATCGTGGATCGTATATTATTCACTAACATTACCGACTATAAAATAAAGTTCAACGTGTTAAAATGGAATTTACAGTGAATCAAATATTTACCCTTCGAATTTTTCCCCCCGATTGAGAAAGTCCAACAACCAACATGATAGCACGGTAAACAGAAATGGATGCATCCCCCTGGAGAATCTCTTTCCTCGTCCAATGGTTTTCTCTTAAACAAGAAGAAATGAAAAACAAAAGAAGAAACGACGAGAGAGAGAGATTCCAGAAGGAAGTGATGACAATATAATGACAACATCCTTTCTCAATCCTTCCTCTCAATTCCTTTTGAACTCTCCAGCTTCTTTGGGGTATATGATGGTGGGGAAGCTTGATTCATAAAACTTTAACGTACTACCACTCGCCACCACCAGGTCCCCTATCTCTTCTCCTCCTCCTCCTCTTTCTTCTTAATTACGAGACAGAGAAAGTGTTTTAAGACTTCACAACCACACCCCATAAGTTTCCCTGAGAACCCATTTGGCGTAATTCAGTCATACCTCTCTGGTAATGGAGGAAGAGATTGATCGGCTCCCAACCGACCTTCTGTCTCACATATTCGCTTTCCTCACTTCCTTCACCGATTTAGCTCAGTTGGGTTCCTTTCTGGTGTGTTTGATTTGGCTTGGTTAGTTAAGCTAACTAACAATCATGGCTGAATGTTGGGTCCTGGGTTCTGAATTTTGATGTGCAGGGCAACTGGGGTTTGCAGGAAATGGAAGGAAGGAGTGAAGCAGTCGGTGGGGAGAAGGCGGTGTTTGAGCTTTGCTGGGTGGAAGATGGATGATGATTCCACTGCCCGTCTCGTCCATCTAGCCTTCTCCCTCAAAGAACTTGACATGTTTGTGATTGTTCTAGAGCTTTTTGTTTTGCAGTCTTTGAGTTTTTTGTTCTGCTAATTCCACGCTACTGAAATGCTTGAAATTTAACCAGATCAAGGAGCAGGTGGGGTTGCCAAGTGACCGATGAGGGTCTCTGCAGAATCTCTGCAGCAAACTGCGTCCCAAACTTGACATCCATCTCACTTTGGGGAATGACTGGAATCACTGATCATGGCGTTGTTCATCTGGTTGGTTGGTCTATTGAATCCATAGCATAAATGAGACCTTAGAATCTTCAAACGTTATCCTGACTTTGTTGTTGCTTGTTTCTTTGGTTGGCAGATATCGAAGGCTAGCTCCTTGCAGCACCTGAACATTGGTGGCACGTTCATCACTGATGATTCCTTGTTCGCCATTGCGGAAAGCTGCCCACATTTGAAGGTTGGTTTCGAGCTTCAATCATAAGAACGTGAAAGAACAAGGTGGATGGTAGTTTGATGTTTACAAATTTGGGGTTTTTTTTTGGGCAGAGTATTGTGCTGTGGAGCTGCCGTCATGTGACGGAGGTTGGACTTGTTAGTCTGGTAAACAAGTGCAGGAAGCTGGAAGCGATGGATGTGTGGGGAACTAGAGTTCCAGTCGACTGTTTCATTGCTCTGCTCACCATTAGTCCAGCTCTGCACATAAAGGCAGCTGGGTTGCTGTCCAACAATGGTGGTGCTACCTCGGCTTCTATGTTGCCTGTCGCTTGAGGAAATTCGATTTGTGTTTCATTTGTAAAGATTTGTTCTTTTGTATTTCAATTGTTTGTTGAAATAATTGCTCAAAAGTGCAGAGTGATTGTCCTGCCTGCCAATGTTCTGTAAAGTACTACAGTTTTCCTTTACCCCCCCCCCCCCCCCCCCCCCCCCCCCCCCCATCATTGTATACACAGATGTAATATAAATGAAGTGATCGAAATTTGCTAGTGCTGTACAAACAGATTCTGTAAGAAACCCTATATTAATGTTACCAGGACATTGTTCATCATCTCAGCGGGTATTCAAAGCGCTAGGTGGATTCTGAAAATTCAGGTCTATATAAGGATTCCATTACAGTAACCTAAATGGTCTATTACAAGCATTCAGCAAGGTAGAATTGAGTAATACATAGTGCGGAGCGTGGTAGTGGAAAGCAAAGCAAAGCAAAGCAAAACACCTATATTATAGAGTGTTTGAATAGAATTACAAAGTAAACCCTAGGCATGATAATAAATAAGGGATATGCACCTCTGCATATTTTGCTACTTCAATCCCTGCCTGCACCAAACTAAACCGAAGGGGCTAAAAGGCCAACAGAGAACCTGTGGACAAACATTGAAATAAAGAGGATTAGCCACACTTAGGGTAGGGAAGATCTTAGTGGTAAGTCTTGCAGAGTTATACAACGAAGATTATCAGAGTAGAAATGCATCATGTCATCTAGCAGTTGAAGTGGGTGTTGATCAGAAACAAAAGGCAATGGTGTTTGGCAGAAGGCATTGAGTATGTACAAAAAGATCCAAGTAAAATACTGTAATGAAACTAAGCTGCTTAGTGCTTACCGGAACCTCTACTTGACATGTTCAATGGTTCTACTTTGACTACTATCTATCTCTGATTTTGTAGAAGTCACTACTTATACCAAAGGTTCTCAGCATCGCCATTACATAGCTCCTCTCTAGGAAGTGCTTGGGCTTCTCGACAAGGAAAAGGAAACATCACACGTGTGATCACGAGTTCTGCACCAGGTAATGCCAAAATACCATGAGTGGCATTTAGCAGAAGATTAGAGCAACATTAACCAGAAGAGGGTTGCTTCTTATACCTCATACCATGAGTAGTCATTTACTTTTTCTGTAATAGGAATGCCATCAATGGAATGGTTATCAAGCAGAAATCCCATATATTTGGAGAAGTGGATGTTGAAGCCGATCTAAACTGAACAGAGCCTGAAAAGGTTCCAGCTCCTCCTACTGGGCTTGACGACATGCTTCCTGCAGTATTCGTTACAGGACTTGTACTAGGTGTAGTAATATTTCTGCATGACCCGAAAGGTGCTCCAGCCTGCAATAATAAGGGAAGTTCATTGACTCACGAAGATGGGACATTGCTGGAACGATTAAAAAACATCAGGAGCATATTGGATTGCTTAAGAGGTCCTTTGGAACTGGAAGTGGTATTTAACCAGAGGATTGTCGCCCCAATTCTTTCAACGGATGGAATGCAGAAAATCACTTGTTTGTTTAGGCGATCGAAGGTATTAGATATCCAACATTCCATCGGCGAAAGATTTGTAATTTTACCAACTGAAAGAATTGGCAGTGCTGCTTTTAGGCAAGTGAAAGCCCAATTTCTCACTTATTAGATTTATGTGCTCATTACTTTAGGGACAAGCAAAAGGATGGAGGACATCACAAAATTGAATAAATCCCCCCATCAATATTCATCACTTCAATCACATCTACTTTCTAATTTGACCACCTAATACCACAATCCCACCTAGTCTCAAATCTTTCTATTATTGATCTACCTATTTCGATATCTCACTTCTGGATAAGATCAATATTCGCTGATGAAAACACAAACTAAAAAGTTATACACAAACCTGGCATGCGGCAAGAGTACTACAACCACACAATGTCGGGCCATTCATTCGATCCAGATCATCAAACACACCAGGACCATCACTCCGCTGCATCATTTGCACCTCAGTCAAGAATGCCAAACTAGAACTCTGATGAAAGGGGATTATTCTGTAATAAATTAAGGTAGAAGTTGGAAAAAAGGTTATTACCATATAAAAATTGACAGCCAAGAAATTCGGCATAAGATTGCCAGCTGATTTGTAGCAAGTTCCAATCATCTGAGCAAGAGGAGCTGAATGTTCTTTGCAAGCATCGCTCTCAACTGGATAAGTGGGGAAGTAATTCATTAGGAAAAGAGATGCACTCTTCGAGTTCAATGGCTTAGATTCTTTCCTGTTTGGACATGAGCCTGGCTTTACTCCAGGATCTCCAGCTGAAACAATAAATGCATAGTAAACGTGACAGGAACATAAGAAAAAACAACAAACCAAGCAATATGAAAACACTTAATCTATGAATTTGAATCTCTTACACTCGTTTTCCACCATATACTTCCACTGATAAGCAACTCCTTCCTCTGCTTCCTTTGAAGCAACAGAAGTGAAAACCAGGAGACGCAAATTCTGTTGCACCATTTCGTTGACAGTAGGCCAATCATCACCCTTCCTCGGCATCTTGGAAACGGGGAACCAATACTTATCCAAACCAGCACGAGCAAAGAGATTGCTCAACCCTTTTGGAGTATGCACGTAGTCCTCGATTATAATGGTGATGATTTCAGATGGGTTTTGACTCAAGAATGCTTCTACTTCTTTTAAAGTGTTGATTGCAGGTTGCTGACCAAGAAACCAAATGGAAAGACATCAGAATATGACAAAAAGAGGTTTTCAACTTGATTCCAACTTGTTGAAATAAGAAGAGAGGGTATATTACGAAGGCTGTGAAGTTGTAACATTGCCCTCGGAATGAATGACAAAGCCAGATATCGCCATTGAACTCGTACATGTCCAGCATCAGTCCCCTTACACCATTCTAGCCAAAACAAACCAGGGGGGAAAACGCACACCACTTAAGACAAAATACTAGTTCAAATCTCTATTCCATAACAAAATAGACAACTAAAAGAACCGGATTCCTACGAAACTTGCCCAAATGGCAATAATTAATTAAGTGCAAGAAAGGAATAGAAAATCCATAAAAACTCAGACTCCACTCCAACCCAAGAATTACTTAAGACACAAAATGGGGAACAAAGTCTACTTTCCTGAGAAACAAACGGGAAGCAAGAGAAAACTTGAAACAAACAAGGAAAAATAGTAAAGAACAAGAATTGCATACCAAGAGCTGATTAGTAACAGAATCCTCCTGATTGTAAAACGTCAACCTCTGAACTCCAGGCAAAGGCGGCGAATCGACGATGCTGAAAGAATTATGAGTGACTAACCACGTATACTTGTTAAAGGGTAATCCGCCAATCTGCACCCAAATGAAGGAAGATCCCCCCACAGCTTCAGCTCACACAAATACGAGGAACCCATCAAAGCGAAAACGAGGAACAGATACCGCGAAAAAAGCAAAAACATTACGATGGATGTGGGCACGGTAGCTTGGCCTCTGGTGCAGACGGGCTGATTCTTGCCCAAAGCAGGGCAGTTGCCACAATAAAGCCCTTGCCCACAGCTGGCGGAAGGAGAACATGGGTCCAAAACCTGTTCGAAAAAGAATTCAGGGCAATGCCGGCAGAAGGGGAAGTGAAATTCGACGGATCGTGAAGGGGAAAAAGTGCGGGAAATTGAAGGGGGGGAGAAGGGTTTACCGCTGGGCGAGCAATTAGCACCGAGGAGATGAGCAGAGAAAAGATGAGGTACCCAGCTGAAAGCTGCGGTCTGGGTCTGCATCGGAGCGGGCGGTGCAGGAAACACGCAGACATTTTGGAGTGCCGATGCAGAGAAATGGAGAGCTCGAGAAGTGGGATGAAGGAAGGAAGGAAGGAAGAGAGCAGAAAGCGAGAGGGAGGTAGATAGACGGCCGAGAGAGTTGAGTTGAAGTGGGGACGTCATTTTTTGGGAGAGTAAAGGCGGGGGTTTGAGCGCACAGTAGCTTTGCTTTAGTTTAATCCATTTTTGGTTCCAAAGCCTAATTAATCTGAACTTCCTAACTTTCTATTATTTGATGATGCTCCTCCTCTAAACGGCATTTGCTGATCAAATTATATTTCCTAATAATTTGTTAGTTTTGTACAATGATTGCAAATGAGCCGAGCTGTTCATGTTTTCGAGTGGTTCGATATTCAATTCGAATAAATTTTGTTCGAAATCCAGCTCGTCTAGTAATGAAGTGATTTTGAGCTAAGCTTCGCGAGCTGCTTTGATTTGGAGACTAGTTGAGCTGAATCGCGAGTTGCTCATTTTGAGCTCATGGTCAAGCTAACTCGACAATTTAGTTAGCCAACCAACTCTACTACCCGCTTAGAATGGTGGTAAATAATTATATAACTTATTCGAAATTACTTTTTGCACTGAATATATCTAAAATATATATAATTTTGTAGACCACAATATGCACACAAAAAAAATTTAATCTCAACCATCAAGATCGAATATAGTTATGCAAGATTATCATCGAGGTAACACTAATTGGTGTTACCTCGATGGTCTTGGGTTGGGTCCAATTTGAATTGGTATTGAGTCAACTTATTTTGAACTTGCGACCGAAGTCTTCTCGCATCTCTTCGCCTCTTATTTGATAGACTATTCTATCTTGTCGCCCTAATCACCGAGCCTTTGTTATCAGGATCTTCAACTAGCTCGACAAAACCACCTTGACAACTACGACTTAACGGAATGAGAACTTAGCCTCTTTACGCCTACCCTCGTGTAACTTATTTATTACATCTGAAAAACGAGCGGCACCTTTTCTACACTCTTCTTCCCGATCCCAAAAATTCGCCATCACAGATTCAATCTGCTCGAATTTTGCTGCCACGCATGATGTATGACGGCGGCAGTTGCAACGGGCAGAAGTTGGCGACCGGATTTCCGCCGTATTCCCCGGCCCGCCGGCGCCGCCCACTCTAATCAGCCATATCACAAAGGACATCTACGGCTCGACTTCACCTACCAGTTGACTTCGCCGGCGTCCTTAGGCTCGTAACTCGTAGCAAGAGTCAATATTGCGGCTGCCACTAAAAGTCCATTTCACGTTTGAACCCTTTTCAAATTATGTGCCGGTTTCAGATATGGATTTAGTGAAAAACAGCAAGGATACCTTAAACCCTAGAAGAAAAAAATTGATAATGGGGAAGGGTTCGGTTAAATTCATTACAAATCATCATCATCTTCTTGCTAACTCACCGATGTGGAATCCAACAGTCAATCAAATAATAATGCACAAGATGAGCATAAAAAGTTTCTAGGTGAATCTAACAAATCACATATACATTCATATTTAAATAAAATACAATATTACATAATGAAATGATAAATTCTCATATTTATAAAATACGAAATTATAAAAGTTTATTGTTGCATGACCATTGAATTAAAGTAAGACAAATTTGTAATTAAAGAAATAATTACAGGTAGAAAGGTAATTTACCATCATGGATTTTAATCCATCACCTAAATCCCACCCAAATCCCACCTCGAGAGGTGGAACTTCCGAATCCGTGGGGTCCACAGATTTGGCCCCCATAAATTCCATCTTCCTAATTCCCTAAAGCAAATGATGGATTTCGGTTCAAGTCCATGATGGATATATTTCCATGACCAAATCCACGACCAAAATCCACAAGCAAACGACCCCAAAAATTCAACCTACGAAGGAAGATTCAGATTCACAATGTGATTGGTAATATTGGATAGTTCAACATGCAGACACACACCATTATGCCTTCTAACAAAATTTGCAGCTCCCACAAAAGAAAATTCTGACATACGATAAGCTTAAAAAAGAAAGAACGGGCAGACAATTATGGGATGCAAAAGAAGGCGAAGATACTAAAAGCTGCAAAAGATTGCATTTCGTAAAGCGTCTGAAACGAAAGTGACGAGAGAAAAGGCACTGAAAAGAATGTTAGATGAGAAAGTAGCCAGGCCCTCCTCCCGCACCAAAATGCTTTCCTTTTACATGAGAAAATCTGTGCAAGTTAGATCGGTGGTGGCAATGGCATCAATTAACTAACCTCATTCTTCATTTGATCATTTCTCTACGCTTTTTTCTGCTGTGTTGGATGCAATGGCTCGACCTGGGCGTAAATGCCGACGCAGGAGAACACGAAATACACAAAATGATGCAGCAGTCAGTTAAGCTGGCAAGAGAGAGACAGCAATGGCCTGAATCCCACAAATGGTTAGAACCCTACGCCTTCAGAGCTGTAAAAAGAATGAACGAAATTGTGAGTCTGAGATTTCTTTTTTCAGGCCAGCTTTTTGGCACGGCCACCTGGATGCGAGGCCTCTTCCTTTTTCGATCCTGATGCTTCGGGCTTCCTTGCCCAAGCAGGAGCTCGATCTGGTTCATAGCGGTAATCGTAGAAAAGCTCCTCCCCGGAGTTGATTCTTTCTTTGGCAAATATGCCAACTCGGTGGTCTCCTGCAACCATAATCACCTGCACCATCCCAAAATGCTCCGAATTGGAACCAAAATAAAGAAAAAGTGGTGCCGATCAATGAAGCAGCATTACTTGACAAGATTTGAATTGATAAGTGGGTTTTCTGGGAACCTTTGCATAGCAGTTTGGATCAGGAGAATGGTTGGCAAACTTCAACTTGTCACCCTTCCGGTAAGCATCAAGGACAAACTGCATATCAACAAAAGCATGGAGTTACGTAATTGAAGAGGAAAGGAAGAGGCATTGTCCTCCATGCATCCTAAAGTTGGGTAAAAAAGTAGAATCCATCCTGCCTGATCATTCAAATTGAAGAGGAATGACGAGTTTTCACGGTCGTAAATCTTGCCACGCTTGTCTGCTTCCCTATGTGATATCAGCTCTCCCGTGTATTCACCTAGGTACTCATGTTTACCCACGCTTTTCTGGAGGCCAGCAATAACTTTTAAACATCAGTAACAAGGAATCAACGACTTGATCAGAACGATGAAATAACCAATAGTACCTTCAGAAAAGCTCCCCATCCAGATACATCAGATTTTCCAAGTAAAACCTGAACATAAACAGCATCGAGTAAGAGAGTTTCTTAACAAAGAAACATTCAGTTGCAAAGACAACTTCAGAAAGAATAAACAGTAACAAAAACAAACCGTCTAGCTACTATTGTGGGTTCACTCCTTCAGAATAGTAAAACTAATAAATACTTTGGAATTATGATTATTGGATTGATCTAAGGCAAACTTTAGATAGTATGGAAGATTTCAAAAGATGTCCACCTGTTTATATATAATAAAAGCTATTAACTAGGAAAAGCATAGAGGAAAATATGGATACCCTTTGCTGTTGTTTGAGAAGAAGCTTCATGTTCCTGCATTCATAATTGTCGCCCCTTTGATTAGGCACACCAAGTGAGCCATCGCCACAACTGCAATCAAATTTCAAATAGCCAAAGGGAGGAAGACACAATAAAAGAATAGAAGAGAGGATCATTATATATTCTAGGAAAAAAGAGGTGCAAACTACTTTTTGTAGGGTGATGGTACGATATGTCACAATGTTGAGAAAAATAGACACATTACAATATGAAAAATAATCATTGAAGACTAAAGAATAACAACTCACCTAACCCAACAATTCCGACAAACATCTGGATCACATTCCCTGTCTGCAGCAAAGCAAGGGCATTGACGGCTTCGACATTGACTCTTGGCACAATGACAGCCCCGGAAACGATTTTTGCAAGTTTTAGGACATCTAGAAAAATAGGTAGTTTTGAGAAATGAACAAAAGGAAAAGAGTAATTGTTAGTTTTGAGTTCATTTAGGCTTCATAAATACTATGACCATGCATCTTGCTCATTGGTATGGATACAACGCCAACCTAACGAAAAACACCAAATTACCTTGCCTTTGAACGTATTTTATAGTGAAATATAATTTAAAATGTTTTCACCTTGCATGGGCACTCCTCAAAGATATATCATATATGACTTAGAGATTAGGAAAAAGTCTCACCCACAATACTTCTCACAGCATGTGCCGTTCAAATGGCATGGGCACTCCTTTCCACAAGCTGTTTGGCAGTTACAAGGATTGTATTGGCGGCATGGTTGATCTTTTCTCTCACTTATCCGTTTCCTAATAGAATGGTAGGCTGTAGACTTCCAAGAATACTTCAAGCGACGAACTCTACCCCTTCTGCGCAAAAACCTTGATCTTCTCCTAACTTCATTATTGCCTTGGTCAAACTTGGAATAGCCGTCACCAAGACAATTTGCAGCATCACCTGCTTGGTAGGCTAGCCGTTTATCTGCTTGTCTCATGAATTGAAAAACTTCCACACATGTCTTCAAACCATTTAACAGGTTCCGAGCAATTAGACAGCTGCCACCAAGAACAAAACCAGTTACATTAAGCACGTCATGAACCCTAACCATCATGCAATGAAAATTCACACAGATACTTGATTTCCTTTAAACAAAAGGGAAGACACATCGGTAGAAAAAATTTTGTGGAAGTAAAGCTAAATAACCATCACATACCTATTTTTGCCAAAGATCTCCATGCCTTTCTCAAAAAGACTTTTCTCAAAAGCTTTCCAAGACAGGTTATCATTCAATTCCATTTTACGACTGTTTCCATCAGCATAATCATCTTTTCTCAAGGTAACATCACTGCTACTTCCAGGTGGATTGGCGACCATCGCACTTGATATACCATCACGAGCTACACCTTGCACATTCTGAACAGAGAGCTCTGTTTTCCTAGACCTTGATTTTGAATTTTTCTGGGAAGAAGAATTGGCATCTTCATTTTCTCTGTGTGGACTACTGCTAAGTTTTGCATCACCTCCCAAAAGACCTCCACTAGCAACAGAATCTGACTCAGATCCTATCAGCTTCTGCCTTTTTTTAATGCAACTCAAAACACGTTCAGCCACTCGTTTGCTATTCCTTTGAGAAACCCCACCCTTTCCACAAAGTTTTGTCTTGGAGGGTGGCAAATGGCTCGTGGAAGTAGTGTGCTGGGGTCCAATCTCTGAGTCACTACTATCTGACATGTTTTTGATATTTGACGAGGCACTTTCACTTTGGGAGGGCCTGGCCTTCTTTCGAGCACATGGAGTATGTTTTTTCCTTGCGGTCGTGCGAGTCCCAGCACTACCAGATGATGGCTGGACAGAGTTGTCTTTTGTATCACCAAGCTCAGGGGAATCCTCAGTAGGCATTTTTTCGGACTTTGACACCTGATATTATGCATTTGAAGATACTTAGAGTTGTTTAGTATGTACTGTCCGTTATGGAATCCCCCCAGCATATTTAATTTGCAAAGATTCATCAAGTTACGTACCGATCGGTAGCAGTGTTCACCACATGGTAGATTTTCAACGTCTGGATGGTTCAGTGGTGGTCGTTTCTCAGCCTAACAATGCGCAGCATCAACAAAACAAGTAAGGTGCCCACTGGACTTCCAAGCAACACTGTGATGTTCATTTCTTACATTATCAACTTACTGGAAAGACAAGATCTTGTGAGCATCCATGCAATCTGCAATCAAAGACCTGGAAAATGAAAGAAGAACTCCATGATAAGTGACATGAAAAACAAGGAAAGATAACAAATAGGTAAGGGTTATAAGAACAAGACATACAAGACAGCGACGACAAAATAAGTTGTCAAACGAATCCAAAGCAGCTTCAAGATCCTTATCAAGAAAAGAATTCAACGACGAAGCTTCACTGTCCACATGAAGGGAATCCACTGAAGTCTTCTCATCCTTGGTTAGACTTTCATATCTTGCCTGTATGTGTTTGATATCAGGTTATAAAGCGGGTAAAGGAAATGGAAACAGTCTCACAAGAGCTTAGTGTATGACTGGTATTCATCGATGCTAACAGTGTATCGAAATTAGACAATTGAGAAAATAATTACTTCTTCACAAAGATAAGGAGACAAAAACAAAAGGATTCATGAAAGCACATGAACACCCAGAATCTGGCTAACAGCATACCTTGATTTCATCTGTATTTTTAGAGAAACATTCCGCCAAGGAATTTATAACGGCATCTGAGAATCCAGCTTCTTTGATTGTCATGCTGATGAAATAATGTAAGAAGTTAACAGTTGGTTCTTGCATATGCATAATGTCACGACATAAATATATTCAGGCCATTATTTAGCATACTATTTTATTAAAATGGGGAAGGCATAAAGCAAGGAATTATGAGTCGATCAACACAATGACAACAGCGGTTCATACATAAATTCTCTACGATATGTTACAAAGAAAAATGAGAAACAACAGCAAGGGACTTCACACAGAAAGGAAGGTAAGAACTAAGAAAGCAACAAATGGTCATCAGAGATTTTCCCGTGTACTTTTGAGATCTACTAACCGTATAATATAATCTTCTGATTCCAAAAAATATTTCTTTTCCTCTTCTTCGTCAACATTTTCTTCCTCACTATCACTACAAATAAGTGCCTCCCCGCCATTCTGAGCATAATAAATCCTTCGCCGACCCACCACTGATTGATCTTCTGTCATCCTCTGATTTCTGTACCAAGTATAGAAACATCGATCAGCCATCTAAATGAACCAATGGCTTGAGTTCTGAAGAAATCATCAGCCTGTGAAACCCAGGTCTAAAAACATCTCCCTCTCTGGCTTCTTTGTGAGTTCCACAGTATCCCAATAAAAAGGTCAATAGATTAGAGGGATGCCAAAAAGCATACGGATCTAATAAGCATAAGGCAATCCTAAAGTTCTTGAATTTGCAGTTTCTTAGTAAAGCAAGCGAAGATAATTGAAAACCAATATCTTAACATTGGTACAAACAATGTCAGCAGTAGGAAAGCAGAAAAAAAAGTAAACACTAACCAATATAGATACAGAAAAAAACAGGTCAGTCAGGAAACATGTTGGCAAATAACGTATCAAGAGAATGAAGTGATGAAGCTGCATGATAATTTGAGTCACCTGTCCAAAAAAATCCAGGTGGTGTAAGGAGGTAATTTCCTAACTTCAGGCAGCCTAATTGGCCGAACGGAATTCTTCCCCGGAGGAATACTGGTTCCCAGAAGAACAGCCGTAGAAGCATGAGAGTCTTCTTGATGACTGTCGCTGTCTTTATCACCACTACTAGTGCCAATGCCGCTATGCATACCAATCGCATCATCTTGCCTCTTCTTCAGTAGATCGTGGCTAGAATCGGCAAGGTTAATCCAGCTGTTTCGTCTTTCCTTCGACAGCTTCTGCAGATGGCTCGTGACACTAGCCAATTTGTGTCTGTTCTTTTCCATCCTTTCCTGCGAAAACCAGATACCACCTAGTTAAAGAAACGAATACATAAATCTAAACCCAGCAGACACCACAAACTGAAAAATCATAACGTCGTAACACCAATGCACCTTTATAGAAACACACCGTTCATCTACAACGTGTCTTTTCAGAGATTCAATAACTGATGCAATCTCCTCGCTCTCAGGAGCTGACTCGTCTGGCTTTGCCATCTGCAGAGAACCAAAAAGAATAGTCACATGAAGCTGCTGTTCTTTCTCACATCATGCTCGAGAACCCAGACTAGACAAACGCATCAAGTTTTCGTGGTAGCAAGCCTCGGCAAGCAAATCTCTATCGACATTAATAGGAAGTTTCCAGCTGCAGTCAAGCGCATTGCTCACATCGCCCCACATACAGAAAGGAATTCGCCAGAAATCCACCGAGAATCACAGAAAGCTCGTTAAATCGGCCACTATCAACAAATGCAGACGGCTATCTCCCTCTAAATCAACCTACATTGATCTATAAGACGCTTATCCACTCCCAGTCTCCCACAATTCACCACAGCTGAAGCTCGGTCCACCAAGGAAAACAAACAGGGAAGGACCCCGATCGGGGGCCCCAAAAGCTTCACCTATGTTCCAGAAGCTAAAAGAAGATATATCTATACAGAGTGAGGAGGCGTTGAAGGTGCTTACCGGAGTGTCCTGGAGAGACCCGGATCTGCTGGCGGAAGGCGACGGGGACGGCTTCGACGCCATTGCAGAAGACGGATAAGACTGAGACTCGATTCAGCTGCGACGGTCCAGAATCGGATCCCGTTCATGCATAGGTAGAGAGAGAGAGTAGATAAGAGTTCAGACAGAGAGAGAGAGAGAGGAATTGGAAATGGCGCGGGTGCGGCTTCAAACCCTAAAGTCAAAGTTGTTGCATCTGTGGCAATGTATGGGGGGACGACTTCCGCTTTTGGCAAGTTCATTGTTGAATTTATCGATAGTTTGTTTCGTTGATTTGAAAAATGAAAGTTTTGAAAAAAATTGGATTTTGTAAAATCTTGGATGTACGAGGGTTTTGGGTTCATTGTGGACTTGTATATTATTGTTTGTTTCATTGATTTTATGATGGATTTGGTTAATTAGATTATGTGTGCATGGAGTGAAAATGACATATATTGTTCTCATTGGTATGAGATGAGAAAGATAATAGGAGGGGTAGTTTGGTCATGAATGATGAACTTTAAAGTCCATGATAACGTCCCACCTAAAGAAGTGGAATTTTCAAGTCTGTGGTACCCACGAATTTGGACCATTAAAGTCCATGTGGCCCACAGATTTGTAACCACAAAATACATAAGCAAACAATGGAGTTTGAATAAAATTCAGGTGTTGTTTGCTAATGGGATTTGGATGTTATATTTGGTCTCCAAATACAAACCATCATGTTTTTTGTCCAACCCCATTGTTTGTTAAGGTAGGCAAATCTGTGGGACCCACAGATTTGAACAATTTTTTTAGCTCCAAGTTCGTGGACCCCACGTATTTGTAAATACCACATTTTCATTTGTTATTTGCAAATACCACATTATGGAAGGCAAATTTTTGACAACCAAATACCAAATGAACTAAATTCGTGATAAAAATTCAACTAAACAAACAATGTTATATTTCAAATACAAAATGCAACAAATCCATCATAACTCCAAAAGTTTTCAAACCTCAAGGCCTTCATTTTCAAATTCAACAAGCAAACGAGCCCTCATGATAGAACTAAATACATCATCAAATCAATCACCAAATCCATCAAGCAAACAACCCCTAAATTTGTGGTACCAAAATTTGAATTGTCATACCAATTATGAGTTATGGCCTTGTGAGTTGTGGGTACAAATACAAATTGTAGTTGTACATAGTGTGGTATTCGGTTAATTTATTAGAAGTAACACGGATAACTAATCAATAACTGACAAATAACGATCACAGCGTGAATAGATTATAAGTTAGCGGTGTGGTTATCAATAAGCTGAAATAGTTTTCTGTGGACATGATAATCGAATAACCGGTTAACAATTAGTCGACAACTAACCAAATAGAATTATCCATATTTCTCTTCTCGAAAACGGTCATGTCCCTCCGAAAAGACTCTCAAACTTCGAATAAAGAATCTCCTTCTTTCCTCAATTTCCTCCCAATGTGATTCCTAACTTTGAAAGAGGCAAGAAGAACCATCGATTTTGCGATTAAAATGTAAGCATTAAGATTGGTTTGGGAAGATCAGATGACTTATGTCGGAGGAAAGATAGCAAAGACCACGCCCCAATTTGTAACACCCTTACTTTATATTACAAAACAAAACAGTAAAATACATCGAGTTTAAACATTCTCGGGCCCGAGCTTTATATATGTATTTTTTTTCAAACTTCAAACTATAATTTACATTTTCAATAGAGTTGAAACAGAAAACCGGGGAAGTCTGCTTTATTACAAAATCCACACAACATAAAACATTCAAGGAGTTCGGAGTCCTCCGCCCACCTCATGGCTTCCCTTCAAGCTTGAGTCCCGATATCTACAGTAGAGACCTTACTTCTGATCTTGATCTGAGAAAAAATGATGACGAAGGATGAGTCGTCGCTCAGTGAATAAATTCTAAGCTCAGATCGACATCAATACAAAAACAGTATCGGGCAGAAACACCCTAGCACATAACAGGACTTAAGCTGTTTATCCCACTTGTCATTTTACTGAATCAATCCAGTTCACATGCTCACATTCCACAGTCAAAATACATAAACAGATGACAGATAGAGGCATTTTGCTTATACAATTTCACTTTCAGACTTGCTAAATGATATACTCCTCGGGTAGTACAGTAGTGGAAGGCTGCAGGATAACCATGCACAGCCATCAGATAACTGGAGTACCGCGGGACAAAACCCAGTCCGGTATAAACAGGAGTGCACAAGGCACGGAACAGGAGTGCTCGCACCAACAGGAGTATCGCGGGACACAACCCGGACCGATACAAAAAAAACAGGAGTCGCCACGGGATTACCCCAGCCCGGCTAACTGAACAGAACAGGAGTACCGTGGGTCGTCACCCAAACGGCACGGTGCGGAGCACGAGCGCTCACACAGGAGTATCGTGGGGTTTACCCACATCGATACAAACAGGACACACTACTGTACCGAGGTATCATAAAGCCTTTTTACTTATTCTTATGTATTCACCTCTTTTCATTAATAGTTCACTTAGACACTATAGGCTCAAAAGCAGTCATAGTGCTTTTGCACCCTCAGTCACCACAGAATGGAATGTAAGTTGAGAAGCTGACTCCGAGTTATTCAAGCAAAACAAGATTAGTAAGCCTAATGGCTTACTCCAAATCTAAACAGACAAGACGGGTTCACAAGTTCGAATACTTACTCATAATCCACACAATAAATCAACAAAATGTCTTTCCATATCCCATTCACAATTCATGCATTTCCAACTTCATACCAAATGCATATAATGAATAAACACAAATAAGCCATATCACAATAGCCATAGGAATAAACACCCATACGCCATATCACATTGCCATATCATTTCCCCTAAATTCCCATATTATACCGGATCCTCCTCATGACTCCGATATGTATTCGGGCCGCTTCATGACCCGAATACTGTGATTATGTTGAAGTTGATCTAAGAATAGAATCTACTCACTGTTTTATCTTCACTCGGCTATACCCTTGCCTTTGGATGAGCCCCCGCCTTGCTCCTTACCTTTATATACAAATTTTCCAGGTTATTCAAGCACCAAGATACGTATACAGTCATCAAAATCATGGTTGTGCTCATGCATGTCGATAAGGCCACTAGGGAAGTCATACGACCGCACTCTTTACCCTGCTTCATCATTTCGGTCATTTCTCCCTTGATACTTAACCAAATCAGTTGATTCTTGTTGCTACTGAAACTATATTCATAGGGCTACAACATATCCAAATTTCAGACCATTTGGAGCAGTATTTTGAGCCCAGAAATCATTTTAAATTGACGTTTCGAAACTGTCAGCTACTTTCTTCTCACTTCAATCCAACTCCGCTACTTCTAACAATTGTTCCTGACCACTTCGAACTCAAAACTAAGATCCGAAGGTCAACTCAAAGAAACTTATATACTTAACATTATACCAAATTTCTAGAAAGATCCACGGCTACTTCGTACAAGATCTTACCTCTAATCTGCTGCCATGCTACAGGAAAACAATGTCGCACCCCTTCTGTCCAGCGACGTTCCTAGATGAACCAGAGATCATAACAATGATCCGAATGGTCCAATCGTATACAAGGACATATGGAACAAAACCTCCAAATATCAGAACGATCCAACGGCTCAAGTGTCCATAATCGTCCTTCCCACAAGCTGTCCTACTGCTGGACGAAAATTGGCAGCACCCCTTGTTTCCCCTCTTATTTCTTTCCTTGATATCTTTTTCTCTCTATCTATCTACTACTTGTTTCTGAAAAGGGATGGTGGTTTTTGGGGTGGTGAAACCAGGTGGAAGAAAGAGAGCAAGGGAGAGAGAGAGAGACGTGGGAGAGAGTGAGGGGAAGAGATGAGAATAAAATGAGATAAGAGGGATGGGGCAGATTTTTATCTCCCCAAAATCCCCCTTCAATCCTCCAACCATCCATATCTTACACTTAGGTTCCCCAACTTTCCTTTCCTCACAGTTAAGTCCAAAACTCAACTATTCACTTACTTTTCGGTTCAAAAGACCAATTTTTGTAACCCAATCACAACCACGTAATTATAACGTAATAATTAGTACGAGGGTAGGGATGTTACACAATTTATCCATCAATGACTTCTCTCGCTCAGTTCACACTCATCATTTTTCTCCTTCCCATGCTTTATTCTCACAATCACAATAGGAACAAACCAAACTCAAATCAATGATAAAAATAATATTAAACAAACACATACAGTACATATATAAACAAAAATGCAAAATTGAAAAAAAGAGGCTTTATGTTGATTAGGTTACTGATCGAAGATCTTAGTTTGACCTTGTCGAATCACTAACTAAACAGTTAGTCGGTTAACCGACTACATAATTATATTTAACCGACTAATATAAACTGTGCAGTTAACCGTAAGCAAAAATCGCTTATCAGTCAACCAATAATCAAATAAAAGGTTATGGGTATAAACGAAATGAATCAACTAACAATCCTAGTTGTGCATGTAGTTTTTCTAGTGATAGTCATTCTTTTTGTAGTATAGGATTACAACTCCAACGTAGATTATTACAACTCAAGATTTGATGTTCAATAACTCGAGTTATTTTATTGTATCAACTAGTTCTTGGAATCATATTAGAACTTATTTGATCGTGATGTTACGTATTCAACTTCTCACAACCCGAATATTAACAATTAATATAATAACATGGTATGACATGTATGTACAAACCTCAGGCCAATGAATTGGTTTTCATCCGAGAGAAAATGATAAAAATTCATGTTTACCTCTCCCAACAAGAAACCCACTTTCGAATAGATAGTCGTTGAATTATGTGGAAATACATGAACGTATAAAAGAACCCAGGAATGCTTCCCCACGGAAACTATTCTGATATAGAGAAATGAAATCTTGACGAAACAATTTGACAGCAGTAAAGAGGCATTGTATTCTGCTTTCTGCATATCACAATCCAACAGAAGGAACTAAAAATGCTGGGTCTACCAAAATAGAGACTTGAACCCCCCAGAAATGGAACAGTCTGTATTTGTCAAGTTCAACTCAACCTAGCTCAAAACGTTTAAACAACAATATCAACTCTTGTTTCGTCCATTCATTACTCAGAAATCGTACACCATCTTTCAGAATTCAGCTAGGCGATCCGCCATACACAAGGTTGAAATCAAGCTTCTGGCACAAAAGCAGACTTTGGTTAGAATCATAAGAATAAGATGTTCTATGTGAATATGTGATCTACAACTTAAGCAGAGTCTAGTTATCAGATAACGACAGGAACACGAAGCAGGACATTGAGAAGGGTACAAGCAAGCAGCAATTAACATCAACAGATAAATTAATGCACGAAACAAGCCAGCCGCTATTCATCTGTTGAAGAAAAAACAGACAAGAACGAAAAGGACGGTACAAGAAATGCACCTACTTCACATACCTGGCAAGTTAATCGTGTACAATCACACTTTCTTCTTGCCTTTAGCACTAGGCTGAAGCTTCCCATATGCTAAGAGCCTACCATGCGACAATTTGAGATGTGCTTGGTTCTGCCTCCTCTTTGCTTTCCTGGATAGGCCAGCTGAAGTTGATTCTTCACTGTTATTACTATCGACCTTTGGGTCATTGTTCTTCTTACTGGCCTTCCGGATGTTAAGATTATTCTTCAGCTCCTTAACCTTCATCTTATACTGGTTCTTCTGATTGCTGGGAACCTTCCACTCGCTCTCTCTGTAAGGAGCAAGCTTTTTCACGGACACGTACTGGTTCAAATCTTGGTCCTCCAACAACAATATATCCTCCGTCTTCAATCCATATTTGTTAGGATTCACTTTAGCATATTTAAACCTCGTCTTTAGGTCTCCAATTGTCCCCTCATAATCCAATTTGTAGTACTCGTCCAACAATTCCTGCTTCGTTTTCTGCAGCAATGACAGCTTACGTTTTTGCTTCTTCCTCGTACCTTCATCCTCCCATTCATCCTTTTTACCTTCCTCTTTCCCTTCTTCCTGTTCATCGTCATCATCGTCGACACTCTCGCCCTTTTCTTTCAAAATCCTTTCCCGAACAGATGCAAAGTGGCCCTCATTATCAGATGTATCCCAACCTTTAGGAAGTCCAAGTAACTCATCCTCCTTATCAAAATCCGGTTTGTCGATATCACCATCATCGTCGCCTCCACTGCAAAACCCAGGATCAGCATCTTCAGCTTCGTAATATCCATCATCAAACGCCTTCTTCATCATCGTATCATACTTCTGAGGATCAAAATCATCCTCCAACTCATCCAAATCCAATGCACCATTGTCACTTTTAATACCTGCAGCCTCCATAACCTTTTGGAGCCTCTCCTCCATTTCCTTCTTCTTCAAATTCTTCAAGTGCTTTAACTCCTCCTTTCGCCGAATCTCTGCCTCCTTCATCCTCTCCTCCTTCCTCTTCCTTTGTCCTTTCCTCGGATTCTCCTCTTTCCTAATGGCGCCTTCTACAAACCTAGAGTGACCCATCACCCTATCCCCTTTGTTCTCTTCGTGTCTAAAATTAAACCTCTCTTCAAACTGTTCTTGCCTCTCTACCTCCTCCTCATCCATCTCATCGATGTCCCCAAGCTCAAAACCTTCACCCCTATCGTCATTACCCTTGTCAGCCCACATCTTGTTCTTGAAGAACTCCATCAAGAACATCTTGTTCTCGTCCAACTCTTCCTGAGGGCCAAAGTACTCACCCAATTTAGCCTCAAACACCTCATCTTCCTCACCATCCCCTCCATTTCCCTTATCCTTCACTTTCAAGAATTCTCCTTCCCCTACCCCGTCATCCCCACCCTCGAGGTCCTGCACAGCATCAAGAAACTGCTTCCTCAATTCCTCTTGTTCTTCATTGTAGGTCTTCCCTCTCTTCCCCTGCCTAGCCTCCGTGTCGTCGAATTCAGGGCCTTCCTCAATCAAGTTCTTGGCCACAACATCCTTCAAGTACATTGACTTCCTCTTCTTGTTGCTCCCCTCACTCTTCTTCTCATCAACTTTATCATCCTCATCCTGCCCCTTCTCATCATCGTCTCCTTCTTCTTCACTATCACTAAAGATTGGAACATTCTGGTAAAGAGAAGGGTCCTGCTTCCTTACCTTGAGCAGATTCTCGAAGAACTTAATGTCCTTCTTCTTGTTGGCGCCAGCTATATCATCAGCCTCGTCGTCCGACGACTCGGAGTCCGACTCTGAATCGTCGTCGTCAATTCGGCCACTCTTTTTCAACTCTTCGTATCGCTGGAGATCCTCCCGCTTCTTGTTGTGCTCGTACCGCCGGGCGTACTCCTTGTCGATCTCAATTTTGGAGATGTCTTCGACGGTGGCGTCATCGTCGTCGAACAGCTTCATTGATCCCACAGCAGGTGAATTGACTGGCAAGTGACAGAAGCACCGCCGGCGGCAGATGGCGGAGGCGGCTAGGGTTGAAAAGAACGAAATAATAGGATCGTAGAAACGCCGTGGTTTCGTCTGGGAAAGAGTTTTGATCTATTTTCCCTATCGGGTCAAGTGGGCTATATTTCTTGGACTTGTATGTATGAGACTAATGAGCCTTTGGGCTTTAACTCAATCTATGGGCCAAATGTTAATTGGCCCAAATGCTTAGCTCATTATCGACCAATGTAGGGCTCGTGATTTCAAGGACGCTAGTAGGGGTGTCCATTCGAGTTCGGTTTTTCGGGTTTACCCGAAATCGACTCAATTATATACATTTTCGGTTTTTCCGGTTCGTTTCGGGTTTTTTGGTTTCGGATTCAGTTTTGCTTATCGATTTTTCGGGTTCCGACTAAAAAAAGAACGCCGGACCAGATAGATGCATCAATAATCATGCATCGCAATTTGGATGGATGCGGTAGTGTCTTGCTAAATAATGATGAGTGGTGGGGGAGTTGTAATGAAATGACACGCAAAGGGAAAAAGAGCAAGCTGCCAAGCAGGAAATCAACAAAATCTCCGACAAACAAACCTCCGCCGCGTCCCCAACTCGGCGAAAATACGACAGCGACACTCCCAGCTTTCACTAATCGATCCGAAAAACCATTTACTGCTCAGTCATGTTGGTATTGTACATAATCAGCTGTTATTGCAATTGCTACACCATAAACCCAATCCAAATCGATTCATGAACATTGAACAAACCGAAGCTCTTGGATTAAAATTTGGTGAGCCAAATTTAAATCATCAACAATCATAATTAACAATAATAAGAGTTGGGAAAAAAGAAAAAAAGAATTAAATTGTAGTATTTTCCACAACACAAAATAACAAATCAAAGAGAAAAGAAGAAGGAAAAAAAAAAAAGACAAATCTCAGGTTTTTATCAGCTCAGTAATACAAATGCCTTCCAATGTCCCCGAGGACGACGATTCCCGTCTCCAGTAACTTAGTAGTACGGAATCGATGGAGGCGGCGGCGAAGCGTACGATACCCCTATCACCGGTGGCAGAGGCACGCTTTCAGGAGGTGGCGGAGACGGCGGCGGCGGTGAGTGGCGAGGAGGGGGAGGCGACGAATACGTGTAATGGGGCGGAGGAGGACTTTGGTGATGTGGAGGCGGCGGCGGAGGGGATTGCGGCGAGTGGTAGCTGGGAGTAGGCGGCGGCGACATTGTTGGTGCTGGCGGCGGGAGCTCACATCCGGGCTTCGATGGTGGAGGAGGCGGTGGCGGTGGAGTTGTGCATGGAACTGGCGCTGGAGCGTGCTTTGGCGGTGGGGGAGCGTGATGCTCACCCGTTGGCGGTGGAGGTGATTGCTGGTAAGTAGGCGGCGGGGGCGGCGGGGATTGAGGTGGCGGTGGTGGAGACGAATATTGGTAGTAAGGAGGCGAGTGGTACTCGACCGGCGGCGGTGGTGGTGGTGAGGAGTAAACTGGTGGCGGTGGTGGGGAAGAGTACACTGGCGGCGGAGGAGGGGGTGGAGAGGGTGGCGGCGGTGGTGGAGAGTAAACTGGCGGTGGTGGGGGAGGTGGGGAAGGCGGCGGCGGTGGTGGAGAGTAGACCGGTGGAGGTGGGGGAGGTGGTGATGGCGGCGGCGGTGGGGGAGAGTACACTGGTGGTGGTGGGGAAGGCGGTGGCGGTGGTGGAGAGTAGACTGGCGGGGGAGGGGGTGGTGGGGAAGGCGGCGGTGGGGGTGGAGAGTACACTGGCGGTGGTGGTGACGGAGGAGGAGGAGATGGCGGCGGAGGCGCATGACGTGTCCCTGGCGAAACCTTTTCCGTAGGAGGCGGTGCTGTCTGTTGCGTGGGAGGAGGGGGCGGCGGTGGGAGATGAGTCACAGGGGAGACCCTAGAAGACGGAGGTGAATGGAAAGAACCCGTCGGAGGCGGAGGGGAGCGCGATCTGGACGAAGGCGACGACCTAGACTTCGGAGGCGGTGGAGATCCTCCAACGATCGGCGGTGAAGGCTTGGGCGTGGACGGAACATTAACCGGAGGCCGTCTCCGCCCTCCGCTAGCGCTCCCACTTCCACCACCACTTCCTCCTCCTCCTCCTCCGCCGCACTTAAACTTGCTACAATCAACCGGCCGCGCAGCTCCCGACGAACACTCCCTACCAGATCTCTGATTCGCCTTCCCATCAACACAATTCCTCGTCCCATTAACCGCCACGCCGCGTCGAACCGCACCGCAGCTCGGCGCCTCACCGGAGAAGTAGTTGAACGAGTAGGTAAAGTTCTGCAGATTCGGCAACGAGCAAACACTCGCCGGAACAACACCGGTGAACTGATTGTGCGCCACATTGAGCTGCTGAACCTTCCTCATGTTGCCAATACTCGACGGCAACGAGCCCTGTAAATGATTGAAGCTCACATCGAACACCGTAACTTCCTTCAACATCCCGATCTCGGCAGGCAAACAGCCCGTGAGATTATCATTCATCAGAATAATCTCATTCAGCGTCTTCCCCATCTTCCCAATACTCCCCGGGATACAACCGCCGAGGTCGTTGTTGGCGAAAACGAGCACCGAAACCGGCGAGTTCCCCAGATTCTTCGGGATCCCGAACCGGAATCGATTGTCATTCAAAAACAGAGCATCCAGCGGCTTATCAAAGAGCTCGGAAGGAACCGAGCCTTCGAAATCGTTGAATCTCAGATCCAGAAACTTCAACGAAGGGAGGGAGATCACGACGGTGGGGAACTCCCCGACGAACCGATTGTTGCTGATGTCGAGCTCGTGGAGGAGCTTGAGCTTGCGGAACGACTTCGGGACGATGCCGCAGAACCGATTGGAGTTGATGTGGAAGAGGGCCAGATCTGTGAGGAGGCCGAGCTCGGAGGGGAGGTACCCGGCGATGTCGGCGTGGTTGAGGTCGATGCCGGCGACGACGCGGAGCTTGGGGTTGGTTAATGAAGGGGCGCAGAAGACGCCGGAGTAGGAGCAGACGGCGGGGCCGGTCCAGTTGGCGGTGAAGTTGAAGGGGTCGGAGTAGATGGCCTGCTTCCATGATTGGAGGGCAATGTAGGCATTGCGGAGGCGGGGGTTTTCGAATCCCATGGAACGCGGGATGCGGACGGCCTCGGAGTCGTCGTCATCGTCGGCGGCGGAGGCGGAGGAGATGAGGAGGCAGAGGAAGAAGAGGGAGGAGATGGAGCGGGGAGACATTGGGCGGCGGCGCATTGGTGGGAGGAGGGCGGTGGCGGCAGAGAGAAAGAGGGATGGCGGTGTAATATTATTTGATTTTTTTTTGGAGTCAGGTGAAGGAAATTTGAAAGAGGAGAGAGAGAGGGAAAGAGGAAGAAGGGAGAGAGGACAGTCTGCCCATGTTTTCCGTTTAGCCATGTTGAGGGGCCTGTTTTTATAAATAAAACTGGCAGGGAGGGATTATTAATTGTTTTTATTTATTTATTTTGAGGTATTTCTAGTTGGAAGCGCGGCTCCAGCTTTACTAATTTCTTTTTGATAATTGTTGTATTTTTTCTTGGGAGAGTGGTTAATTGAAAATTAGGTGGATGAAATTCTTGGGGGGTGTTTGGGAGGAAGGTTAGGAAGGAAGAGGTCAAATGGGAATATTGATGAAAGAAATTGAGAACATGGGAGGCACGAACCAAATACGTGTAGTTGCTGAAGTTGGAATTTGGAAAAACGAAATACAATGAACATAATAAGTGGAGTGAGCAGTGGCGGAGCTAGAGAGGTTTGGCTCTGTCACGCGGGACACCGATAAGTTTTGGTAAAACGATTATAAAATTCCTATATACACGTATGGAAAGGACTGAACTCGCCGATTTAAAGTGACAGTAAATTTATTTTGTCACCGTACTGAAGCTTACTAATTGTTATTTGATTGTCATAATTAATTAAGTACACTTTAAGTGAAATCCCCAATCGAAATAGTTTGTATTTTGGAAAAAAGAACACACCTAATTTTTAGGTCTCGCTCCGCCACGGACTCTATCATACAAAAAAAAAATGAAATAAGATCGAGGATGTGGATTCGGTTAGGTGGAAGAGTATTCACATATGTGTTGGAATTTTGAATGGTATGAATAAGAATGAAAGGCAAAGGAGCCAAGAGAAAAGCTCTTATAAAATCATATTTGTGAGATATATGAAGGAGGCCTCAGATTCGGGTTGTTTGCTTAAATATCTAGATAAGAGGGTAGATTGGTTGGTGTAATCAACCCAAATCGATTTGAACCAAGCAGAACTTATGCATTGGTTGGAAAAGTTTTAAATGAACCAATGCAATGGTTGGGGTACGACCACCCACTCAAAGAGTAGCTTCCCTTCGTATGCACACCCCTTCATTTTCTACAAATAGCACCAAACCCCTCTGGTTTTGTAGACAGAAAAAAGACAAGAATTGTTTTCTTTCTCAGCCAGTGCGGTTCGTTTGCGCTCGTTGTTTTCTGGGGTTTGAGGTAACACTCCGTCGAAAGTGTACATCATTTTTATCTTGGGAGGAATTACTCTGTAACCTTGTATACTAAAAATGAATACAATTACTCACGAAGAGAGGATTGCATATGTGTTTCCATTATTTCAGACCGTGAACAACTTTACATAACATTAAGCATATAGAAAACCTGCCAACTTAAATTACCTAACTAGAGTTGAAGTTTTTTTTTTTTCTTCTTCTTTTAACAGCAGCTCATTGGAAATACTACTGTGTACTAATGAGTAAACTGTCTGTGTTGCAAGCTTCTGCATTCTGCAGCAGGTAGGTCCTTTTATTAATTGAAAACAATGATGTTGAAGATTTGGGGGGAAGAAATGAAAAGAAAAGGTGAAAAGAGAGTAGAAATTATACAGCTATGCACGATGGCAAAAGATTGAAGCTGCAGCAGTACTCGCTTCCACGTTGCAATTTGCAGCAGCATTTCTTTTGTTTTGGTGTGGCCTGAGCCTGACTGCACTGCGCTGCACTAACTCTATTGTATTAACAGCTAGAGGAAGGCTCCTCACCAACCCTTCTGACTAATCTCTTCAATCTTCTTATGTGACCAATCTATCCATTTTATTCAAATCAGCCAGCCCACAGCAAACCTAGCTACCATTCTTCATGTATCTTCCCTCCACACATTTTGCTCATTGCCGGTTAAGAATTAGTTGATTCCAATAACTTGAGTCGTTGGGAGAGGTTCAACAATGGATTTTATATCACATACTAAACGAAAATCACGAAAATCGCTTATTAGGGTTTGAATTTTACAGAGGTTCGAACAAATGGGTGGCGGGGGGGGGGGGGGGGGGGGGGGGGGGGATTGTTAGAAACCCGCCTTTTGGGGTTTCTCTTATCATTTATTAGTAGGATAATTATAATTATGGTTTGTAGAGATTTAGTCGTATCAGGAATATTATTATTAGAGTTTTCTCGTATTTTTCTATAAATATGTACTTTCGGTTTTTGTCATAATCAGGGGAGAAAAGTATTAAACAAAGTATCTCTTCTAAACCACCTCTCTCAAACCCAATTTCTCTTCTTCCCCATTCCAAGGCATCGGCCGATTCTTGATTCTATTATGCTCTTTCTCTCTAAATCCTCAATTCTTTATTCCCAATTTCCCTAAATCCCTATTTGTTACAAGTACTTGCTCGGTGCCGAAGATCAGAATCGAGAGACCCTAGAAGAGGGTTTCTAACATGGATATTCGAACAAAAGACATATTGGTTCACGACATAGTATGAGAATTGGTTTGACCAAGCAGTCGTGTGTTCGAATCTCTACGACCTCATTATTAACAATTGATCTAAACACAATGTATGGTGGGCATGTGCAAACTCTCAGCCCATGAGTTGCATTTCATATAAGGAGTTGTGTTAGAGAATGTCAGAATGAAGTAAATTAAATAGGGAACGCGGGTTTAACTAATTAGGGCAAAAATCCTACTAGAAATGAATTTTGTGGGGTTGGGAATGTGGAGGGCTAATGTGTCTTAAGAAATTGAAACATGGAAATGGTGGTGGGATGCCAATCAACCAGCTAATCATGCCCACCATCACATGCCACATTTGTGTATTGTTTTTCGGCAGGATGTTTTTCGATACATTTTAGGACTAATTATTAAGGATGTATTTGGAGGAAAAATTAAGCACTCGAAAAAAAAAAGGACAACGACAACAAAGAGACAATCGCTCTCTCGGCGCCGTCGGCGAGACATGGAGGCGTGTTTTAGTTGTACAGGTGTGGTTTTTTGGGGAGGGAACTGTGGTGCGAGATAGGGATGACAAAAATATTAATAATTTTGAATAATCGATCGAATCCGATTCGATCGGGTAAGGTGTAATTCAGTTAATATAAATTATATTGTAGTATGGATAAAATTCGAACTTGAATATTATGGATAATAGACGGGTATGATTTTCTCAATATTCAATCCAAACCCGCCCAATTATGCATGCATACAACATATTTTGTATAAATCTTCATTTTTTTATTTTAACATATTCACTATTTCTAGTATATTTGTAGCATCTCAGGAACAAGTGTTTTTTTTTAATATTATTATTTCCCTTAGTATTTGTGATTTATTACTTATAATTTTCCGCTTATGTAATGTTACTATATTTATTATGAGTGACACAATAACTGAGAAGATGACTATCAATAAAACCCAAACCAATTAGAGTAGAGTAATGAATAATCACTATTATTTGTGTAGAATATGATTATCAATAAAACCCGAACCAAAACCCGATTGAGTATGCGCATGGTTGTAATTATCTACACAAATCATGCACGAATATGACTATCAATAAAACCCGAACCAATTAGAGTAGAGTAATGAATAATCACTATCCAATATGAACCGTTGCCATCCCTGATGGGAGGGAGGCAGATCAAAATCTGATTGTTGACGTTAATTTTGACAATAGTAATGCAAATATCAGTTCAAGAAATGAAGAAACTGCTTACCTGTCCTTTGTGTAAATGTTTTAATCTCATCATTTCAGACGGCGAAAAACTAATCATGTGAATATGACCATATGGCTTTTGTCAAATATGTCGTGAAGACAATTATGGTTCATGCACGCTTTTGTTATCTATGAGGTAATCAATCTTCACCTATCGGTTTATACTTTACAGTTTGTAATGAAACTAGGTCGAGTCAGATTTGACATTTTTCTAGGAATGGCAATGGGCAGGTCCGGGGCAGGTATCTCGATATCCATATCCGTCCTATGGCAGGTCGGGTAATTTATTACGGTGGCGTGGGTCGGGGCAGGTCGACTCAAAGAGTATGTAATTTATGTCAAAAAATTAGAAATATTAGTTATTTTCATTTTGTGATAAAAAGGTGGTTAAAATCTTAGAGAGTGGTATACGATATATATTTTAGGGATTTCCTACAATAACTTGAAGTAAGGTAACTTGAATTTTTTACCTGCTATAGCAGGTTTCACAGGTCGCATTACCTAAAATACAATAGGCATTACGTAATAGTTACGTAACATATGGTAATCTTACGTAACCGTTGTAGAAGATCATTACGGAAGCCTTACGTAATAGAATGTGTCTTTACGTAATGGCTATTAATCTCGCGTTACGTAAAATGCTAAGTCGTTACGGAAGCCTTACGTAACACTACTGATTTAACGGTTACATAAGAAATAACTGTCGTTCCGTAATCTTTACGTAATGGAAGGTCTGTTTACGTAATGAGTATTAACCTCGTGTTACGTAAAGTGCTAAGTCATTACGGAAGCCTTACGTAACACTTCTAATTTAATCGTTACTTAAGAAATAACTATGGTTTCGTAACCTTTACGTAATGAATGTGTATTTTATGTAACAGTTGTAAAATATCATTACGGAAGCCTTACGTAATGGAAGGTCTCTTTACGTAATGAGTATTAACGTCCTGTTACGTAAAGAGCTAAGTTATTACGGAAGTCTTACGTAACGCTTCTAATTCCATAAGAATTAAAAAAAGGAAAGGATAGAATAAGGAAACCAACCAAATGTGAAAAAGGAAAGAAAAAAATAAAACAGGTAAATTGAGGATGTGGTGACTGGCACCCCTTGTTGTCGTTGCTTATTTACTTATTTTATTTTATTTCTTTAATCAATGGTTTACATTAAGTTTGATCGATTTTAACGGTTTAAATCTATACAAGTTAGCTAACTTGAAATTATACCCAAGTTACTGTAGGAGGTCCCATAATTTAATGATCCTTGACATCGGGTATCGAAGCCTTCAATGGGAGAGAGATCTTGTGTTCAAATTCCGACGACCCCATTTGTTAATCATATGGTATTCGGACTTGTAAGAACTTCAGGTCATGTAATTTGGCTTTCGTTTGACGAGGCTCTCCCAACAATTTGAGTTATTGAAAACCAACTTGTTCTCGACACTCAACTCTTAAAAAGGTTCTTTTATCGGTTCGATGATGCATGCTCATTGCTGGATCATTCACCACGAAACTTCTCGAGCTCATTTTCGATCAGTTATAATACACACTATTCGATAACTAAGTTCATCTAATCGAACAACTAGCTACATGCATTAAGCAAACAAGGCCCATTGATTATGCGTTTCCTTTTCCTTGCAAATTCATCAGAATCTAGTTCTTTTTCTTAATAAGTTTTACAACCCAAAAACTAGAACCCGGAAAATAAAAAAGGGTAATGGGAAAAAGGTCGTCTTCTCTTTTCCATCTCCAGCAAACGAACTTCCCTTTCGCCCACAAATTGGAAAAAAGGATCACAGAAGGGAAAACGCGTAACAGGAAAAAAAAGGAGAGGGAATGTTACATATCGCTGTCTTCTTCTCTGCTGCCAAACAAGCAGCTGGCGTGAATCCTGCTCTGCTAGTAAGTAAACACTGCTGTATTGCATTTTGCACAAGCAACCCAGTTTTTTCTTCGACTTTCTTTTTTTTTTAAGAAAAGAAGCGCATACAGGACACCCAACCTTAATTCAACAACAAAATGGATAGTTCGAATCTTAAGAACGTCATGATACAACCAGTAAGAATTAAGAAAGCATATCGTCGGGTGCTACAAAACTACGAGAACATATCGAAAGGAACTTACGTATGTTGGCTAGATAGTCGGCGACAACATTCGCCTCCTTGTAGACATTGAGAAAAAAATGCATAAATCACAGACCTTGTTAGCCCAGTTGTTTAATAATTATTTTCTCCATATTCTTTCCTTCCTCTCATCCCTCCCTACAGATCACCTGCTCCAGGTTAGCACAGGGTGGCAACCTCTTCTTCCCCTTTCCTTCTCCTTTCTTCTTTCCAGCATATCATTATTATATCACTTTTCCCCCCATAATTTTTGGGGGCCACACCATCAATTTCCAGCTTCATCCCATTTTGGTACCTTGGATCATGGATGAACTAAAATTAAATTTCAGAACATCTTCTGCTACAATCCTTTGTCTCTTCTCTCTACACTATAGTATATAACAGCTAGAAGCTATGAAGCTCTTCTCAGTTCTCACTTCTCATACATAACAAAAACACAGCAGAATTCCCAGATTCACCAAAAGCCTTAACATGAACAGACTTCTATCAAACCGAATCATGTTCTATCTTGAAGTGTGCATTCTATCCAGTTTCGAAAGTGAAAGGCGATTGAGCAGTTTGTGCCAATACAGCTTAAGTTTAATACCCGTGTGTGTTGATCAGTAAGCATACTCGGGCGGAGGTGCTTCTTCTGGAATCTGGCATACAAAGGAAATAAGAACAAAATCACATTCATGCTACACAAGGAGGAACGGAGGCAGTAGATGAGAAGAAGTCTTATAGTTTTTACCTCTCCAGGAGACCATGTTTTTGACCAGATGCTCATATCCCCCGAAGAAGCGGTATTATTTGGACCACTACTATTTCTGCAGGTTTACAAAAATGTTAAAACCGAGACTAATAACTAATCTATAAAAAAATTATCAGTGCTCTCAAGTTGCAGGCTTACACTGACTGAATATTTGCAGATGGTGCTACGGAATTCAAACTATTAGGACTCTGCGGAGTAAATGACTGAAAATTTTGTGGTGATGCTGCAAAGGAAGAAAATGGATTGCCACTGGCACTGGCGGGAAACCCTGTCGTGTTTGAGGGAAATGAACTTCCTTGCTGATGCTGCTGATTGGAATTTTGGACTCCAAATGGACCTAGCAATGCCAAATATCCATTTTAAGTGACGATGGAGGACCAAATGCCTGATTGTAAGAAAAATGAAACTACAAAAGATGGTCTCACTATTTGCAGTAGGAATGTTATTCGCCACGACTGCTCCTGAATTCTGTGTAAAGGGGGAACTATTTGGCTGGCCAAAAGGATTATTCACTTGTGAAGGGGGCCTAAACAAAGAGACAACATGTCAAGAGTGTAAGAAAGGATCATATAGGCATATAAGAGCTTGTCAGTTGTGAATGCTAATACTACAGTTTGTAACCTCACTCCAAAGGGGTTTGATGCCTGAACAGAACTTGAGAAAAGATTTGGTTGGTTGGTGATATTGTTTGGTACTTGTCCTGTGGGCCTGAAAGTTGAATTTTATTTACAGCAGATAATAACACAGGAAAAAGGAACCCACTCAGTAAGATGTTAGACTCATGAGAAAAAGTACAGTAAGAATGTATTGAAGGAACCATTTGCTTTCATCACACTTCTACCTTGCGGCAAACCCCATATTAAGAGATGGACCCAGCTGGCTGAAGCTAGACACTTGTGGAGGAGCACTGCTCGGACCAGTAGGCGAAAACCCGTTGCTAGCTTGTCCAGGAAATGGACTCTGAGAGGCAAAAGCAGATCCTTGAGGTGGTACATAAGGATTGCGGATAAGGTTCTGAAACTCAGCCAATTTAGAGTTTGATAGATTTCTCTCCCTTTCAACCTGCAGCAAAGTGAACTTCATAAAATAACTGAAGAAAGCACATATGGTTCCCTCTACCAAAGTTTTCACAACCATTGCAATTTGCAAGAAACATGAACTTGTATATTGGAACTAGCACATAACTTATGTGTAGGCATAAGGCGGGTTTAGTAAATAACTGGAAAGGGACAGATAGATATCCTTTGTAACGTTGGATTGACATATGCTACCCTCAGCGCTTCCAAATCATTGAGGAACCTATCCAGCATTAGTAATTCTCAGAACAGCTCGCTACTTCAATGAGCTTATACTTGAAGGAGAGGATTATCCACTAGTTTGGTAGACTATATACATAAAATGCATGGCTTAGTTAGACACTCGCTCCTGTCATAATTGGGCATTGCTCAAAAACTTGAACACATGGTCCTGAATAATATAACATATGCATTCAGCAGTCCGTTATCCCTGAATGGTTTGCTTTTGTGATTGTTGAATGTGTTCAAGTGTAAAGCTTCTAACTCTTTTCTAGGTTTTCGGATGATAGAAATTAAGCTATTCACAAAAACCTTAAACTAGATTAATCTCACGAATGACATCATTATGTAAGAACTTGTGTATGTATTATGGGCGAAAAGAACAATGATATACAAGTGCCATACTCAGATACTCACAATTGATTGCAAATTCATCCCTCTCTTGGCATCGTCGTAGGCAACTGCTCGGAGTTCTTCATAGCTAATGTCACCAACAATGTCACAGGGACCACTGCAAAAGGCTCGCTAGCGTTACAGTTCAAAGTGGGAGTTTCCCATAGTCAAAGCATAGGGAGTTGATCGACACACAAGACTTCAGCTTCAACAGAAATGCATATTAATCAATTAACCAAAACAATGGAGCTCAAAGTTATATGATCAAATAACCACAGGCTCGCGAGAGAGAAACATACTTCCTGGAATGACTGTAGCAAGTGAGCTTCCAAATTGGCCTCTCCTGCTCAAAGTCTTCAGCAATCATACGTTTGCAGGATTCAGGGTCAGTGCACCTTCACATAGTGTCCAATTGCATTCCATCTCAGGTAAAGAACAATAGGCTGGAGGAGTAATATGAACCCGAAAAACCAAAAACAGTTGGTGCAACCAAATTAACCAACTTACGTATGATTAGCTGCCTGACCCTTGTTATCAGCCTGCTGTTTCGTCGTAGATGCACCAGGGCCAGCTCCATTCTCTGAACGACTCCATTTATTCTCAAAAGGCTAAAGATTCAAAGCCACACATCAATCAGGAAAACCAATCTCGAACGTGGAATGTACAACGTAGAAAGAGAAACATGACAAAGGGCGGGTGGTAAAAACCTTGAATTGCTGCTGTGTGGTACCAAACCCGCCAGGCCCTCTTGACTGATTGGAGCTCTGCGCTCCAAACCCAAAAGGGTTCGGCTTCTGCTGCTGCTGCTGATGTTGTTGCTGGCCAGAGCCAAATCCAAAGGGGTTACTGGGTTTTGCCTGTTGCTGGACTACGTGAAGAAATTTGCATCTTTCCCCGTACTGACAGCTGCCATGGCCAAGAAACGAAACAACACAAACTAATGTGAGAAGATTTGCAGATGATAAACGGGGGAATCAGTCTCCAAAAACCCCCCACATCATAATCCCACCGACGACGAATAGGAAGAAGAAGAGAAGTTCCACCTTCCCCGCTGAAAGTTTCTACAGGGTTCTCTCTTGACAGGCATCTTCTTCAATTGTAAGCAAAAATTCCCCTCTTCTCTCCGCTCTACCGAAACTGAAATTGAAGCGGAGGGAGGGAGGGAGGGAGGGAATGGGCTGCTGCTCTGTTTCTTTCGAGTTTTTCCCCCTTTTTCTTTCCTTTCTTTTTTCTGTTCGTTGCTCTGCTAGGGAACAGGCCCAACTCACTCTAGCGTAGAAATTAAGAACAGGCCCAATTAAGGGTTGTTGGTTGTTCTCAGTAGGCCCGCTCGCCGGGAGTGGCGAGAGTGGAATTGAAAGCCCAACAAGAAGGAGAAGAAGCGCTTATTACACACATTTATTTATAATTTATAAGTGAAAGACAATGACCTATATATTCATTTCTTTATTTTCATTGAATAATTATAGTAATTTCTTACATCATATTTCTCATCTTTCACTATAGCAAATTATGCACAATTCAACCACTTGCATATCTAATTAAAAAGAAAGAGGGTTGTTATTTGCCGCCCGACTTTTTACTATTTGCCGCCCATAATTTTAGTAAAAATGTCATTTTTACCCTCATAAATTTTTTTAAAGCACAAATCCTCATCCACCACCACAACCTGCAGACCACCACCGCCGTCGGTATCAGACCACCGTTGCCACCGCCGCCAGATCCTGCCACGACCGGGAGGACCCCGTCCGACCACGGCCGGCGGACGGAGTAAAAAAAAAAGGGAAAAAGAAGGCTGATCTTGAAAACGAGCTCATTCCTCGACGCCGGCGGCGATGTCCTTCCCAGCGGCGGCAACCTAAGGCTGCTATGGAGCTTTTGGTTTTTTTTCTTCTGTTTATTTAATTCATTTTAGTCTATTGTCTATTCAATTAATTTTTTTTTTTTGAAGTAAACGACCTGCTTTTATTAATTAAATGGGATTAGGTACATGAATATCCTTAAGTATCAGAGTAACAAGAGAGTTTGGTGGACTATCAACCCAAAACATCTCTCTCTCCCAACCACAATCCCAATGGGCTAAAAAATGGGCCGGCTCATTCCATTTGCGTTCTACATGCTCCCATCGAAAGTGGCCCAAGGCAGCCGCTTTCTCTTTGATTTCTTTGCAAACCCGGCCCAGTTCCAGCTGTGTCTCACTCTCCCCTCTGATGAGCCGCTTCACCGTCATGCAATCCATCTGAATCTCCACATCGGAGAAATGAAAGCGTCTCGCCACCTCCACCGCATAATCGACCGCCATCGCTTCTGCCATCTCCGGGTCCCAAAGTCGGTGCAATCGCTTGACAGCCGCTAGTCGGAGATCCCCAGCCCTGGTGCGAGCTATCACCCCCAATCCTGTCCCAAGATTTGAGAAGCAAGCCGCATCAACATTGATTGTGAGCTCTGCCACGGTCGAGTGACTCCATTTCTCTCGCTTTCCGCCGATGGGAAACTCTTTTCTCCGTTGTGCTTCCTGGTACTCATCGATCCACCTTTCCGCCCGCCCGATTATCTCCCATTCTTCCATTTTTGGTTTGTTCCACAGTTGACAATTTCTTTGATCCCAGGTAAACCACAGTGCCACCAAGAACCGTTCCAGCATCTCGTCCGTGGCCATCTCCTGTAGTTCACACATCCATTCCTCCGAGGTAACGCCCTGACCCTTCTTGAACATTGGAATTAATGAGCTAGGTCTCCACACCCTCTGGACCCAATCACAGTCCTGGAAAATATGTCTCTGAGTCTCCGATAGCCCACAGAAGGGGCACTCCTCATTTCCGTCTTGAATCCTGGACACGATCTTTGCTCCTGTGGGGAGGATATTGCGCACCCACTTCCATGCAAATACCTTGATTTTCTGGGGGAGGTTAAGCTTCCACAGCCTGTCCCAGTTAACTGGGGAGTAGATTTCCCCTATCTCTTCTTCGTTTCGATTAAACCATAGTTTGTAGGCAGATTTCACTGTGTAGTCCCCTGTTTTCTCTAGGCCCCAAACTCTTACATCTCTTGTTAGCTCCACGGGGATAGGGATTTTCAGTATATTCCTCTGATCCTCCAAATGAAAGTGTTCCTGTATCAGCCCTATGTTCCAGCAGTTTGTATCAAAATCGATGAGTTCCGCTACTGAGGTTGTATCACCAATGGGGGTCATAGGGGTTTGAATTTTGTACCCTTTAGCTGTTGGTACCCATCTATCCAACCAAATATCAATACTGCTGCCGTTCCCTAGCCTCCATCTGTATCCCTTAGCCACTAGTTTTCTCGAACTCATTAGGCTTCTCCACAAGAAACTCGAATTGCTCCCCACTTCAGCCTCCATTACATCCCTGTTTGGGAAGTACTTTGCTTTGAGGACTCTTGTGACTAGTGATTTTGGTCTGGATATAATTCTCCATATTTGTTTGCCCAGTAGAGCCTGATTGAAACCGGCTGCATCCTTAAAACCCATTCCACCATATTTTTTAGGTTTGCACAGCTCTTCCCACTTCAACCAATGGATCCTTCCCTCCTCCTCTTGTTGTCCCCACCAGAAGTTTGCAGTGATGCTTTGTATCTCCTTTAGAGTGCCAACCGGGACCTGGAAAAGTGACATAACATAAGTCATCTGTGCTTGGGCCACGGATTTAATTAGAATCTCCTTGCCTCCCACTGAAAGCAACTTGCTCTTCCAATGTTTGACCTTCTGTCTAACCCGATCCACCAAGTAGCTAAAAACTGCTTTCTTCTCCCGTCCAATTCTAGTTGGTAGACCCAAGTATTTTTTATGGGATTCCACTACTTTCATGCCCAGGATAGCTGCTAATTGATTCCTTGTGTCCTCCTTGATGTTTGGGCTAAACGACAATTCTGATTTCACTAGGTTTACCTGCTGTCCTGATTCTGCCTCGTAGAGGTTCAATATCTGCTTCAATTTTTCGCACTCTGGCTTGGTAGCCTTTGTGAATAGGATACTGTCGTCAGCAAAGAGTAGGTGTGATATCACTGGGGCTCCTCTTTTCACTTTGATCCCACTTATTTGTTTCTCCCTTTCTGCTTTCGTGATTAGACCTGAGAGACCTTCGACCACTAGTAAGAACAGGTAAGGGGAGATAGGGTCTCCCTGCCTCAACCCTCGTGAGGGGGAAAAAGTCTCTGAGGGATGACCATTGACCAAAATCGAAAAGGAGACTGTTGAAACGCAGTTCATGATTAGGTCAATCCATCTCCTAGCAAAACCAAGTTTTTCCATGATTGCTTCCAGAAAATCCCACTCCACCCTATCATAAGCTTTTGTGATATCCAGCTTAGCAGCCATGTAACCAGCTTTTCCTTGTCTTTTCTGTGACATTGTGTGGAAAGATTCAAAAGCAATGATCACATTATCCGTAATTAGCCTCCCTGGGACAAAGGCACTCTGGTTTTCCACAATGATATCATCAAGGACCCCCTTAAGTCTGTTTGCTAGTACTTTAGACAGGATTTTGTAAAGTACTTTGCACAGACTGATAGGTCTGAACTCCACCGGGCTTCTCGGGGCTTTTTTCTTCGGAATTAGAGCCAACAGGGTGTGGTTTAGAGCCTGTGGAAACGTGCCAGCCTCTAGGAATCCTTGTAGCTCTTTTGTTATATCATCCCCTAGGATATCCCAGTTCTTCTGGAAGAACAATGCTGGAAGTCCATCCGCTCCAGGAGCTTTAAGGGGACCCATCTGTTTTAGAGCCTCCCAGATTTCCTCCCTTGTAAACGGTTTCAGCAGCTCCTCATTCATCCCACTAGTCACCTTCCTAGGAACTGCATCCAGAACTATATTGCTCGGAGTTCGGCCTCCTGTTTTGAATAAGGTTTTGTAGAACTCCACTAAACACCGTGTAACTTGTTCTTGGCCCTTGAATTGAGTACCATCTTCTCCCACCAATTTCTTAATCATGTTTCTCTGTCTTCTCTCTGAAGCTCTTCGATGGAAGTACTTCGTGTTTTTCTCCCCCTCTCGAAGCCAATCTGATCTGGACCTTTGCTTCCACCGTAGCTCTTCCACCTCTAGGATCTCGTCCAGCTCTTTTTCCAGACCCTGTCGTTGGGAAACTAGGGTAGTGTTCATGGCCAGTCGCTCAATCTTAGCAAGATCCTTCCTTATCTTCCTCTTTCTTGTCTTTAGACTCCCAAATTCTGCTTCGCTCCACTGTGTTAGTTTAGTTTCGCAGTCCCTTACCCTTTCCAGTAGGCTGTGGTGGGAACCCCCTTCCCATCCCTCTTTAATTACTGCTTTGATGTCTTGGTGTTGTTGCCAGAATGCTTCAAAGCGAAAATTTTTCCCCCATTTAGTCTCTTCTTCCTCCTCCAGCTCTGTGACTAGAACGATAGGGTTATGGTCCGACCCACATCTTCTCACATGATTTACTCTAGCATCAGGAAAAAGATGTCTCCACGAGTTGTTTGCCACCATCCTGTCCAATCTTTCCTCTAGGTAGGTGTCATCCTTGTGATTGTTGTCCCATGTAAACTTTCTGCCATAGTAACCTAGGTCTTCAAGGCCACAGAAGCCAAGAGCTCGATTGAAAGCTTCCATTTCCTCCGCCACTGCCAATTGTTTCCCATTCTTCTCTTCATAACTTTGAATCAAATTGAAATCTCCCATGACCATCCATGGCAAATCAGTTAGACCATGTAGATTCTCTAGCAGATTGCATGTTCTTATTTTATTTTTCTGTTCTGGCCATCCGTATATGCCAGTTAGTCTCCAATGTTGCCCTTGATCTTCCACCAGTAGGTCAATATGGTTGTTTGAGTAGCCTTTCACTTCCACTTTTACTTCCTCCTGCCACATAACTATTAGTCCACCTGCCCTATTGTCTGAGCCAATGCCAAATCCATTTTTCCAACCCAGTTTTTGAATCACAGACCTCCATTCATGTTGCTGTTTCTTAGTTTCCATTAGAAAAGCCACATGGGGGTTTTGTCTCTGGAGTAGAGATCGCACCTTTCTAATTGCCAAGGGATTCCCCAACCCTCGGCAATTATAACTCAAACAAATCATTGGGCTGGGCGGTCCTGCATCTTGGCAGGATCCGCCACATCGCCATCCCTTTCTGAATTGGTTGTTGCTTCCCTCTCCCTTTCTTCTCCCTGGAATTCCAACACTTTTGGTCTTTTTGGTGTTATACCTGTTTGTATGCCTTCCATGTTTTCTGCCTGTTGTTGGTCTGCCTGCCGTTTCTGTGGGGTAAGCTGAATCCCCCCAGTAGGCCTTGCTATAGCTTGCTCTTGTTCTTCCATACACGAGCTGAGTGCCTCCCCTGTTGTCGAGGCTCCATACTGCCCATCATAAATTTTGATAAGGCTCCTCTTTGATTCACCCCAGTTTTATTTTCTGTTCTCGTCCATTGGTTTGTCTTCTGAATTTGTTTTGGGGACTCAGCAGCCCCCTCCTGGACCTGTTTTGGGACAATCTGTGGCTGCTTCCGTTTACTAGAATCCCCAACCTCATCTCCCTTTTCCTGTTCCTTGGGTTCATCTTCCACCATTTTATTTTCCTCTGTTTCCAGGGCCATGTCATGATCCGAATTGGATCCAATGCTCTCCATTTCTAGTTTTTTTCGAAGTGCAGCCCACAACTCTGCATTCTCCTTTTTTGCTGAATAAGGTAGCCAATTCTTAGGCCCCTGTTCAGCCACCCTCAGCTCATAACCAAAGGGATCCACCTCTGGTTTTGGTATCATCTTGCATCTGAGTTTTGGATGTCCAATCCTCCCACACGAGTAACAAAATAATGGGAGCTTCTCGTATTTAACTGGATATTCCACCAGCTTTCCCTGTATGCTTAGTTTAATCTTCTTCTTCAGCGGTTTGTTTATTGAAAGATATACTCTTAGACGCATATAGTCATCCCACATGTTTCCAGCCCCATTGTCGAACCAGTCCAGTCCCTCGAACCTGGAAGCTATTTTCTCTGCCATCTTTTGAGTTCTCAGCTCAGCAGGAAGTCCTTCAATTCGGACCCATAGGTCAACCATATGAAGATCCTCTGGGTTAGGCTTTTGTATTTGCCCGCTCACCTTGAAAATAATAAGGTTGTTTTCATAGTGCCAGGGGCCCCCAAAACACACCTTGTTCCTGTCATCCATGTCCAAGAATTGAAAGGCGAAAAGCATGTCGCCCAATTCTGTGATCTGGAAACCCTTGCGTAGTTTCCACGCTTTTGTCAATGCGATTTTCATTGACTTAATGTTTGGTTCCTTTTCAGATACCAGACGGCCAATCAGTCCCAGACGACGGACTGCTTCCATCCTTATAACATCGACGTCGGCGTCTTCGACCTCCAGTGGTTCCTCATCATCGTCTTCAAGATTAATCTGATCCAGTTGCTTCTCCAGTTCAATTGTTGTGTTTTTCTCATGGGTTCTGTCCTTGCTTGTCGCTGTATCTTCAGTCGCCTTTCCTTGCCCTCCATTGTGATATCACCAGTTGAACGCTTTCTTTCTATGGATGGATTTAGCTAGGAGTCTAGGTTCCACCCAACAAAAGTATTGTATGAGGTTCTTCGTACTCTCCACTCAATTAATAGGTTTCGTTCACCCTTATGAGATGAACTAGTCCTCCTTGGCCTAGTTCTTCCTTGATCCACGAGGAATCCAACTCCAATACTGTCTCACAAAAACCTAAAAAACTCGGAAAATCCTAGGGTTTCCGCCGCTCTCAACTCTCGCTCAACGAGAGAATTTTTGCCCCTTATTGTCTATTCAATTAATTAGTTTAACGTAATAAGTGTTAAACATTGGTAACTGCCATTTTTATTGGTAGGGACGTGGGAAATAAACTTGGAGTGGGTTAAGGAGTAATTTTCGGAATTCGGATTCCGATATGGTGAGAGAATGACGTGAGAGTTATTGTTATTTAATATAAAACAAATCAACTAATTAATGGTGGATACGGGAAATCAGCTAATTAATGGTGAATTTGGTAAAAAAAATGATGAATAGTGCTAGACGATTGGATCTCTAGTTATAATTATTTAAAATAAACCCACGAAATTACCGGGGGAAAACCCACGATAAACTATTTTAATTTTTTACAAACAAAATCCTAATCAATGATAGAATTGTGGATACGAACATTTACCTAATTAACTAACTACATAAAAAAAAATTCTCTTATTGATACGAACAAGGACTGCAAAATGTCTCTTATTCTTTTATTGTAGTTATTTAATTTTAAATTATGGTACAAAATAGTGATAAATATTAACATAATATTAAATTAGTTTGATTGATAATTATATATTTATGTTGTGGTAAATATCAAATTTCGTACTAAATAAATTTATGGATACGAACATGATGGAATCAACCGTTTCTCAATTGGACGCTCGGACAAAAAATGACGAATAGTGTCAAAACTTTTATCGAGGTTTTTTAGGAGTTCAGGGATCGTAATGACCAGTTTCTTGAGCCTATCACACGTATTTCGACGACGCGAATGATTGTTGTTAGAGGAGGTAGAGAAGATTTTGCCTCTAAAACAATGTTGTAGTATGATTGGATGGATTGAGATTGAAGGTAACTATTTGGTGAAAATGAGGGTCTAGGGTTTGGGAATGGTAGAAGGTGTAAGAGGGAGAAGAGATGTTTTCCTTTTTTCTTACTCTCATCGTTGATCCGATTGAGTCGAGTTGATTTTTCATTTTGTTATTTGTCATCTTGGGTCGGGTTGGTGCAACTCTAATCAAACCTTAATCTCGTTAAAATTAGTGGTGAAATTTGAACCACTACCCACGTATGGTTTCATTAAGGAAAATGTTTGGATTGTCATTAATAATACAAAATCTCCTTTTTTTCGTCCTTAGTAGTGTTAATTAAGAGAATTTTTTCCTATTGTTAATTGGAGAGATGAAATTAGACGTGAGTCATGGAGTAGGACATGTAAGTTAAGATTTTTTTTTTTCGATGTCAATTAAGGAAATGACATTAGATTTTTTTTATTAATGGAAATGACATTAGATGTGGGTTATAGAATTATACGTGTTAATAATCAAGGAATCTTTTTTACGGTTGTCAATTAGGGAAAGACGTGTTACTTATTTCCTTATTATCAATGGTGTTATGAAAATATTATTATCATTATGGATGACCAACATTAGATGCTCCATGGTATGTTACAAGTTCTATGTAACTCATCTCCTTATATTTATTTCTTCATATGACACATTAGATGCACAATTGGGTGTTACATGTAACCCCCCACCCCATTTATATTTCACATTCATTCTCACATTCATGTATATTGATTGTAAGAATGTAGGGGTTATGTGATGTATGCCTATAAATATATGATCTCCTTGTACTAAGGAATACATGAATAAGAAGGACTATTCCCCTCACTTCTTTTGTGTCTTTCCTCCTCCAATCCTCTCTTGTAGTTGCTTACATTTCCATTAGTTTTATAACACGTTATCAGCACGAAGCTCTGCCAAAATTATCATTGCTCAAGCCTCAAAGACTCTCGACATAATGTAAAATATTGGAGTAAGATCACAATATGATCAAGGTATGTAAATCTTGGATCCTTTCTTATCTTATTGTCTTATTTATGTTGAGATTATCTTATTCCAATATATCAAGATGGGTGATACTTCTCATATCCATTGATATTTTATCGCGTCGATCTATTTGGATTAACAAGAAAAGTAATATAAGTGATGAGTTAATTTCTCCGTTCTCTGTGTTATCCTATTCTTATCAATCATACATTGATATGTAGAAAATGCAAGTTCCAAGAGCCCATATATTCCCCAGAAGTGGAAATTGAAGAATTCAAGGGCAAAGAAAGAAAAGGACATGGTAATAAGAATATTGGTTCTGTATGTTACCATTATAATGGAAAAGTGTATTGGACTTGTGATGATGAGAAATATTATATAATTTGATCCAAAGGCTGTTGTTTCATTCCTGGAAGCGAATGAAAACAAACCATTCTTAAAAGTGAATGGATCGAGACACACCATTATATTAATATAATTTGGTGTTTGGATAATGACAATCAGCAAATGTATCTTTCACCGGAAGTGAAAGATAACATAATTATAAATGAGGATGACAATTCATGTAGCAAAAGTCATGATCATATACTGTAACCTTCGTATGCCGAAATGTGTTATGAAACACATATATGTTGTTGTTGTTGTTATTTTGTATGCTTTTGTATAGAATGAATATTTGCAAAAGTCAATACTGGTATTATATCATATAGTATGAAGTAAGCAAAATCTCCGGAAGAGATTGTGTTTTGTTACTTGAAGTAACTAAACAATATATTGGTGATATCTATAGTATGAAAATATTATTATCACTATGTATATGCGCTTACAATAGTTCACCGAATCAGAAGGTGCCTCATGGCCAAAATGTAGTACACGTGTATGTGAAGGCTCCAGAAGAGCTAATGTTTTGAGACATGAATGAACTAAACTGTCAATTGAAGATGCATTACCGAATTATGAAGATATTCGCAGAAAAGAATATCATAATTGATATTGCATCAGAAATGTGTTATAAGAGAACATATACTTAACTAGAGAAATTTGTACTACATGTATATTAGTACATATGAAAGTGTAAACCAGAAGTTTGCAAGATCGGCTAACTTTTTATTTTGGCATGTCCGGTCATACCATCCCGGATACATATGCGAAAATGATTGAGATATCGTACGAAATTAAGTGAGAGTTTATAGAATTCATCAATCAAAGGATTGATTATGTGATACATGGTCTCGAGGAGAATATAATCGTGAAAATAATTGATTCTGTTGAGATTTTATAAAAGTGTATGCAGAAAAATACACTCACCGTGCAAATCATATATGAATTTTATGATTTTGATTGATTCATAAACTATATCGTCATATATGTCTGTTATCTAAACGCAACCTGATGTTTGCTAGATTAGTTGCCGAATGATGGATATATTTTGATGATTATCCAATCAAACAGAACTTCTCTTATGAGAAGAAACTAAGTCTATCGATCTCTTATCGAGGCATATGATATCATTAATTCTCATGAAGCCAACAAGTTATCATAAGTTCCCCCCTTTCATATAAATGGTTTTGGTCAGGGACCAAACATTTAAAATGCTAGAAAATTTGGGTGTGCAGAATACATCCCAATTGCTCCACCACAACACGTTATGAGTTCCATCAGAACTTATATTGGACATGGTGTCCATTGCAATGAGAGATTTTTTCATGACTCTTTTTGCTAACATCATCATTTTGATGAGTTCCTTTTCGAACGTTAAGGGGGAGAAAAGTAAACAGTTGGGCATAGATATGAGTTGGAATCATCATTATCGCATTTTGATCCTCAAACCAAGAAACATGAACCCGAAGTTCATATGGTGATTCATGGAGAAAAAAAAAACGTATTGATTGCCAAACGCCTTTTTACTCACTAAAAGGAGTGATTATGTCACATGCCCAGTTGTGAATGCTCCAATACAAATTGATGTCCATATTGGATAATCTAACGAGTCTAAACGAGCGCATGAAGCATGGTAGACCAATCGGTTCCAAGGATAAAAATCCTCGAGAAAGGAAGGAGCTATAAATTAAGATGGTAAACTCGAGGATAAAATAGCTCTAGAAGAGTCAAGTCATAAAATTGAGATCATAGTTCCAGAAGAATAGTAGGTACCTGAACGTTTTAAAATGAAGAGATCTCAATTAATTGGCTTGTATGAAAAAAGTTGGAACCGAAGTGTATTTATTGTCGACAAGGGTTTTGATTATGCTGTAGCACTAAACGTGATAGATACAAAGATGATCAAAAGTAAAAGTCTATTGATGCATGCAAAGGAATATATATTGGCCAATATAAAAGAAAGCATTAGGCTATTTGGTATAAGTTTTGGACCAGAAGTCTTTACACCTGAAGATGTAAAACTAAAGGGATACAAATGGATTTTGTGCAAACGCGTGTGAAAATTGTGAGATATAACACAATTTCTCATAAGAGATTTCTCGTAGAAACCTAACATTAATTATGAGAGGAAATACTCTCTTGTGGTGGATGCAACTATGTTGTGCAATTTAAATAGTTTGGCAGTTCAAAAAGTATGAAATTTGCATTTTGGTAGATATTGTGATAGCCTATTTGTAAGGATCCCTTGATAATGATATTTATACGAAACTCCTTGAAGGATTAGTTTGCCGGAAGCAAACATGTGAAGTTCTCGAGAACAATATCGATCGATAAAACAATCCTTTTTATGGATTGAGATAAAATGGATGAATATGGTATATTCATCTAAGTGAATATCTACTAAAGGAAGTGGTCGAATAAGCCTTGCGTGATTAAATTCGAATAAAGTGCATTAGAGCATTTGCATTTGGCATGTGTGATTGTGTAATGACATATAGGCTTATGTGCGTGATATTGTGATTTTAGTTATGAGTTTGATTTATGAATGTGGTTTGGTTAAGTGATGTTGTGTGTATGACGTGCCTTTTGCTTGTGACCTTGTGTTATGAAGTAATTGTTTGCATACAATTGTGTTAACTAAGTTTTATAGTTATTTGGAAGAAAAGAATCGAGACATTATTTTATAATGATCTCATATGTTTTAGTTGATATGAACTCCAGAAGAGCTTCATAAAACATGGTTTGCTTAAAGAAAGAAAATTGAACATGGAGGATTTAAGAAGATTCTTTTTGAATCAGGAAGACAATGTCGGAAAAGTGAAAGAACAATTTTGTATGAAAAAATTTCCATATGTTCAACAGCCTAATGATCATAAGGTCACTAGAAGTGAACAAACTACAAAGATCAATTTAGGCATTGAGATAAAAGTGAATTATTCGGTCCTGTAGTATCGTATGTTAATGTCGTTAGAGAGAAAATGTATCTCGCTATACTTCATTGAGTTATACTTCGTTACTATAGGTATGATGATGATCATAGATGAGTAATTTGTTTACATATGCTCGTTCAAGTGTCTCATGGAGATTCCAAAGAAATCACAATAGCAACATCATCTGATCATGCACAATGGTCAACAATTCATGAGACTTGTTATGAATTGTTTGGTTAAAATTTGTGATCCAACATGTCTAAATGACTTATGGTTGTGGATTATATTCATAGCAAATGATCCTGAAGATCATGTATGAAGAAAATGGTTCTAATGGATCATGCATAAAGTGACAATCTAGAAGATTTGTTCACTAATAAGCTTACCATGACAATATTTGAAAGATTTGTTCACAACACTATTGATGTTGTCATGAGGGGGAGCATATACGCACTGCACTCTTTTTTCCTTAACCATGGTTTTTCCCACTGGGTTTTCCTGGTAAGGTTTTTAACGAGGCAGATTCAAATAGCGTATTATGATGATTATGTACTCTTTTTCCTTCACTAGGATTTTATCCCACAGGGTTTTTCCTAGTAAGGTTTTAACGAGGCATATTCATGTCTAATGGTCATCCAAGGGGGAGTGTTATGAAAATATTATTATCATTATGGATGACCAACATTAGATGCTCCATGGTATGTTACAAGTTCTATGTAACTCATCTCCTTATATTTATTTCTTCATATGACACATTAGATGCACAATTGGGTGTTACATGTAACCCCCCACCCCATTTATATTTCACATTCATTCTCACATTCATGTATATTGATTGTAAGAATGTAGGGGTTATGTGATGTATGCCTATAAATATATGATCTCCTTGTACTAAGGAATACATGAATAAGAAGGACTATTCCCCTCACTTCTTTTGTGTCTTTCCTCCTCCAATCCTCTCTTGTAGTTGCTTACATTTCCATTAGTTTTATAACAAATGGTTGTTAATTGCGGAAACGGATGAATTAGTGGGTTAATTAAAGAATTTTGGTATTTAGTAATAATTTAAAACAATATTTAAAAACTAAATATTAATTATGAATCCATAATCATTAATCAATTTTTGGGAAAGAAAAAGTCACCGGCGACAAGTCCGCCGCCGGGAAACGTACGCCAGGCACCGGTCCGACGTTGGAGGGCGGACCCCGTCCGACGAGAGCGAGCGAACCCCGTCCGTCGCGAGTGGGCGGACCCCGTCCGTCGTCGGTGGGCGGACCTTGTCCGATTGCAGGCGCCTGACCATCCATCTCTGTGCCCGGCGACGACCACCATCTCTGATCCGGCAAGGAGGTTGCAGTGGCCGACGACAATGGTTGGAGGGTGGAGGCGGAAGGGTGGGAGAGTTGGGTTAGGGAATTGATAGGTTTAGGGTTTTTGAAATGGAGAAGGGGCAAAATTGTCCAATTTTTTGTAACTACGGGCGGCAAATAGTAAAAGTACGGGCGGCAAATAGCAATTCATAAAAGAAAAACACATGCCACATGTAGCTATGGACATCTATCATATCCATTATTATAATCCACACGGTCGGTCTAAACTCTCCCGGCTAACAGCCCAGTGCTAATATGTTTTAGGCTTAAATACAATATTTCACAGGGCAATCTACAATGTCGCTCTCAAAAGTGCAGCACTGGTCTCCCCGTGCCTCTTCGCCCTACCTTCCTCTTTGAACAAAACTCAGTTTCAGTAGCAAAATGAATGAAGTTGCCTCTGCATTAAACATTCTTAAGTATTCATTCTCAGCAAGAAAATCATCTAATACGTTAGGTAATAAAACTCAATCGAAAGCAGTGGCAGCCAGGGCTGCATTGTTTGAACTCACATCATCTGCTTGGTTATGGAAAAAAACACCAGATTGATTGAGCAACGAAAGTAACTCCAGCAACTCTTCATTCTTCATCTTTACAGGTCTCTTATCTTCAAAACCACCACTTCTCAGCACCCCGATAATCTTCTCCTTGAACAGACCCAATGTCGTTCCCGAACCACATCCGGGAGATTCCATCTCTTCTTCATCGTAGTCGGACTCCTCATCGTCGTTTTCATAACCCTCGTCGTTTCTCGAATCGGAAACTGTCCGAGTAGACAACTCCAGCAGCTCCAGTACCTTCTTCTTCTGCTTAAAAGTCGCCCCGAGAGTCTTATTCTTCTTGCCAAAACATGTCTTTGTGAAAGAACACCACTCGGCAAGGTTCACTTCTGGGACCTCGGGTTTAGGACGAATTATTACCACAGAGGAATCGACTTTGGGGCAAGGGTGAAAGTCCCTCTTGCTTACATCCATCACGAACTCGACATCGGCCACCAATTTCACGTTAACAGCAAGCCTGTTGAACTCGGAATCACCAGGGTTTGCCAGCAGCCGCCTGGCGAACTCTTTCTGAAGCAGAAGTGTGGCACTCTGAAATGGGTTCTCTCCATAAACCAGCTTGATGATCAGAGGTGAAGATATGCCATAGGGAATATTAGCCACTACGAGATCAAATGGCGGGAAGTCTACTTTCAACGCGTCCTGGCAAATAACCTGAAAAGACCACCATTGCGGAGGGGGAAAAAATATAAATAAGTTCCTTCAAATTCTTCTTTGGGGACTTTTATCAGTAACTTTAAGTGCGAGACCAAAAACTTACAGAGAGACTGTCCTGGAACCCGCTCTCGGCTACGCGTTTGTGCAAAACTTCCACCATTCTTCTGTCTAGCTCAACCGCGACAACCTTTCTGGCAACCGGAAGAAGCCTGAGTGTGAGATTTCCCGTCCCCGGTCCGATCTCTAAGACGGTGTCCGTCGGTTTGATGGCAGATTTGCGAACAATCGTATCCAGAATTCGTGGGTTTGTGAGCAAGTGTTGGCCTTTACTCTTGTGTAGATGTAGTAATTCTCCTTCAGATGCCTCTTTTCTCCTAAATCTCCGGTCATTGTCATAGTGAGGTTTAGCAGCGTAATAGCGGTGGCAGAGATGAAAGCTCTGGACAATGGCCCGAAGAAAGTGGAACGGCGGCGAGCCCGGACTGATATACAAACGACTTTTCAAGTGGGAATTCATGTAATGCTCTGAGATGGCAAAGGAAACAGAAGTGGAGGCACGGCGAACATAAGTCGGAGCTGGAAGGATGCAGCGGTGGAGCGATGGAGTTAGCGGCCGAGCTAACGGCGCACGTCGGTCGGAGCTAGAAGGATGCAGCGGTGGAGCAATGGAGGCGGCGCGTTGGCCTCAATGGCGATGGAGGAGCTGGAAGGCGCGAGGGAGACGGCGATTTGGAGTTGTCTCCTTGAGTGATTAGGGATTTGGACTTGGATTTGGCGATCGGAGACGGCCCTTCCATTTTTGTTTTTTTTTTTGTTTTTAAAATCAAAACGGTGTCGCTTTAGTTAAATTGGAGTGAGACTCGAAGGTTGTCAAACCGGTTTATGCCAGTGTGCCGATTTAGCAAGTGGAATGGTTCGATCGGTGGTACATACCGGTTTGTGCCGGTTCATGCCGGTCAATATTACAAATAAAATTATAAATACTCATTTTAAACATGACATTTAACGTCTATACCTAAACATTTATACTTGAATCCAACAAATAACATCAATATTTAACATTTATACTCATAAAATAAATAATAAAATAATTTTTAACAATTAAAGTCACTAAAATAAGATTATTTTACTTAGAGATTCGTATATCGATCATGCCGGTCATACCGGTGGTGTCACGCCGGTTTTATGACCGATACAGGTTGAACCAGGTACAACCAATGGCACGCCGCCGGCGTGACAACCCCATTCATTAAAACGTTCTCTTTGCTCGTCAGAGACAGAGGGAAACTTCCCGGGAAAGCACTAATCTTTTGACAAATGATCCAACACGCGCCAGAGAATATGATAACGTAGAGATTGTTGAATCTCATGTTGAATTCTGGAATCCTCAAAAGTTTCTGGAAAATCAATATATAAACAGTAAGACTTGCATATATAAACGTGGACTTATAATTCCATAACACCCCCAAAATGATTCCCCAAAAGCTTACTCCCACCACTGAAATACTACTGCTGCTGCTACTACTACCACCATTTTAACCCATCTACACGAATAAATCAAATAAACGAAGTAAATTCACAGCTACCCATTAAAAGGTTCTCTATCTTGGTCCAGATTCAAGATCTAGTGATGTAAACTGAAGCTCCCCATTTGGCCTAACAACTTGTTGATGCTGAGCTTCCATAGCTTGAACATTGCTCCCATGGACTGCGTTTGGATCAGCACCAGAACGTGACTGCTCCTCCAGCGCCCGAAAATATGCATACGGTCCCCATCCTGAACAAGATAACGAGAAAGAAAGCCAAACATTAGAGACTTGGCAAAAGAATATGGTAAAACATAAAATGACACTAGAATGAGGTTGGCTAGGCATCATAGAGTTTAATAGGTTACCTTCATCGTGATAAGGGGCTGGGAAGAATTGTCTGTAGCAGAAGGTTGCAACCACGAGCCCTGCATCGTTCCAGTTTTGTACACAAGGTTCAGCTTCTCGGAAAACTAGCAGCAGTGACCAAAACCCATGTTCCATAGTTCAAGAGAGACACTGACCTAAGAGAGATCCAGCAAACACATCCTGCCAATGGTGCCAGTAATCGTTAACCCGAGAAATCGCCACGAGAGATGCAGCAAGCAGAGGGAGGATCACGATGCACAGCTTCGCAACATGACCTTCCCTATCAAACACTCTGATCTTCCCACTCAAATACAGAGACAGAAAGCCTAATCCAGCAAATGACCCTGCATTTGAAAATAATGCCAGAATAGTTAAAATTAGTCCTAACTGCATCATTAAGCATCAATAAGATGGAACAAAAGCATATGTATTCCGGTGGCTTACAGGAAGCGTGGCCACTGGGGAAGCTCTTATGTCCTTCCTTTATGTCACTTGCTTTGCCATTGCATATCACATCTCCTAATCGATCATACAGCTATATCCAAAAGAGACAAAGAACCAAGTTAGAACCAGCAAAAGAACAAAGAAGAGAAGGGTTAACTAGTAAATACTGGAAGAGAAAGGAAATAATGTATATATAGAAGAGGGAAAGCATATATACATCCTTGCCATCAGGGAAGCAGCGCCAAAAGAAGTCGGGCCTCGGCCTCCCCACTGCAGCTTTGATGGCATCAGTTAGCACACCAGTAACCAACACGGAGAACAAGAGGCCTACAGAAACACAAAGGCAACCAGTTCAGATTCCAAGCAAATACACTTGTCATTGTTAGCTACCAATTGGTTCAATTTTTCAACTGTAGGGTATCGGTGGTACCTAAAATGGCATTGTGAAGATCATAGACGCATCTCCTCCGATAATAGAAGCAGATGAATACCACAATTGGCAGCAACACTGCATATAGCTGCAAGCAAGCAAAAGAGCGATGTCCCCAATCGTTATCACCAATTCATGTAGCCATGAACCTATTCGCCTACTCCCTTTTACTATAAACCAGCACAACACATTACATTTTGGTGCTAAAATAGAGACTTCGTTGTGAAAGGGGAAGGAAGCTTACCGGGACGGACCAAGTAGGGACTGTGTTGTCCTTAAACGGGTATCTGAGGTCCTCCATCATGTCCTTCCCGACGAAGCGATAGAAGGGATGGATGATAAACAAGATGACTTCCATCACACCAAGCACCACCAAGATGAGCCAATCGTATTTGTGGTTCTTAGCAACTCTGCCTCCATGGCTCTTGATTGTGTGGGCTCCAAGATCAACCTCCCTCATCCTTCTCCCCTGCTGCTGCTCTCCCTGCTCCTGATTCTGGGGTTTTACCAACACTAAAGGCAATCAAAATTGGAACATTGACAAAATAGGCTTTGGTGAATTTCGTCAGTGAATAGTAACAGGATATGAATGTTGCCCTTTTCCTACTCAAAAGTGTACTAAATTATCTATGCAGCATTAGCAACGTGGCCGTGATTAAGATAAAACCAGGGAAGTAAGTGGGTGGGACTCTGGAGGGCTTAGTAAGTAGCTTTCTTTGCCCAACAAAAGCGACGGAACAGCCACTACTGATTTAACTTCACTAATTACCAAGTAATGTCATATCTTTGAATAAACTCAACCTCCACCCACACAACCACCAAGCAACACCAAAAACCGAGATTCCTGACTACCAAAAGGGTTTCAGGCTTTCAGCCGACAGTTCTATAAAATCCATGAATACGCTGTACCAGAGCACTAATGATGTCAACTGACCTGAAAGATGCCACGGAGTCTCTGAAACGAGAAGATGGAACCTAAACCCATCTCCGGCTTGTGAACAATTGAAGTCGGTTTTTTCCTTTGTTTCCTCCTTTTTTCCGTACACCCAGAAGGGCAGGGAATTATCGGAATCCTTCAGAGCGAGAGAAAGCACAAATGGGCGGAGAGAAAAAAAGAGATGAGCAGAGAATCCCCCCTTTAAAGAGGAACCGCTTCCTTCGACTGGTCCTGAACTACAGCGGTTGGAAATTTCAAAATTACGCCGGGACCCACTAACTCCGATTTATCGCTGCCCTTTCTTTCTTTCTTTCCCCCAAATTTCTTCTCTCTTTTGGGGTTTTCCTGCGACGGCGAGAGCGGTGGTAGCAGCAGTTTCTCGGCCGGCGACGGCGGTTAAGGAGGAGGCGGAAGAGAGAGGCGGAATTGAAATGGAATTTTGCGGAAAGGGGATACGTGGTGAAGGTCAGGGGGACGAGTGGGATGGTTTTTTTGTAGTTTGGCGCGGGGTGGTTTATAGATCCGACCTGGCGGTTAGTGGAAGCTGCCACATAGGAAAGGTCGTATTTGGGGAAATGGTGTAAACCGTGTTCGGGTTTGTTGACCGGTTCAGGAGCCCCCGCGCTGGCGTTGTGTGTGTTGACCTTGATTTTTCTAATCGGGTTGTCTTCTTCTCCGGTTGGTTTGGTTTGGTTGGCTTCCAGAATCCAGTCACTCCACGAAAGAGATTGGCGTTTTCTTTGTTTTTTCGTGTCTTGCCCCAAGACAGTTTCTTCTAACAACAATGACATCAAGTAAAAGATGCATCTACGATGGATTCTTGTGTCTTGAAATTGTTCGGTGGATTTGAAAAAAATGGAGGTTTTGGTAAAGTTTGGTCTTGTAAAGTTATGAGCGTATACGAGAGTTTTGGGTTCATTATTGATTTAAAAAAAATATAATTGTTTGATAGATTTGTATGTATGAAGTGAAATTGACTTATATATATATTTTTTTTCTGAGTGATATCAATGAGAAATAATAGTTAAGCTTACAATTCTACCCAGGACCCCTAAAAGACTCTACAGAAGTGAGAAGACACCCCCATGAAATCAAAAGATTCTAGCTCTACAAGAGACAAAAGCAGTGCTTTACGCGCCACTCTATGGGCAGCACTGTTGGCGGATCTAAGTACAGCCCTAAACTCTATACAAACAAACAAAGAGCTAAGGATCTGAAGACACTCTCGTAACATGGGACCCGGACCACCAATCGAGTCTTCTAAGACGCCTTGACGGACTTGGTTGACGACCACTTCGGAGTCGCCTTCGACTATCACGTGGGTCAAGGATCTTGAGGCTACAGAGGAGATAACATCCCTGAAAGCTAGAAGTTCAAACATATAAGGTTTGACTATTCCTTAACTTATATTTGCCTCGTTGATATGAGAAGACAAAGATAAAAAGGAGGGGTAGATTGGTTATAAATGATGTACTTCAAAATTCATGATCAATTACCATCTGAAGAGGTGGAACTTTCAAATCCGTGAGGTTCGCGGATTTGTAGTCTTAAAGTCCACGGGGGTCCACGAATTTGTTGCTACCTAAATACATGAAGTAAACATAGGATTTGGACAAAAGTCCATAATGAATCCAAATCCATCAAGCAAACAATCTCCTTGATAAAAGAAAGACGTATTAGTCGTTAATAGGTTCTAACTCGACAAGTAATTAGGAATACGACGAACATTGATAGTGTTTTCAAAATTGTACGATATTGGCGGTTAGATCCAACAAATTGTTTATCGAGGATTAAGCCGGTATCTAATTTCAAAGTATGAATTGGTTGAATTACAGTTAAAGTACATTTTCAACACAAAATATCAAGAATTTCGAAATCGTACTGGAAATTATATAAAAAAAGTTATTGATAGATAAATTATACTAAAATCGAAATTTAACCATTTCATACTATTAAAGTCACATATCGATTTAAGATCTCATACAAATATTTTTGGTTCAACCGATTCAATATAATTTTAAAAAATTAGAAAGTATCCTAACAAGCTACCACTTACTTTCCCCGTAAGTTTGCGATGCTATTTTAGGATTCGTAGAAATTGAAAATTTGCCCATAATAAAAAAATAAAAAGAAATTGAAAATTTGGAATTGGAGCGTTAGGGAGAGAGTGAATGGGCTGCTCTGTTTCTTTTAGGCCCAAAAGGGGTCTAGCGTAGAAAATAAGGACCAGCCCAATTAGGTATTCGTTGGTTCTTCCCCCCAGTAGCCAGTAGGCGCCGCTCCCCGGAAGGAGAAACAGAGCAGCCGAACGACCAAAGACAGCGGGAAGGGAGAATGGCGGAGATTGGAACGGAAGCACAACAAGCAGCAGAAGCGGCGCCGGTAGTCGTGAGGATCTTCGTCGGTGGGCTAGGGGAGCGGGTCTCCGACGATGACTTGCAGAAGATTTTCTCGTCAAGGGGATTAGGGAAGGTTGAAACGGTTGAAATCATCCGAACCAAAGGCCGGAGCTTTGCCTATATCGACTTCTTCCCCTCGGCCGATAACTCCATCTCCAAGCTCTTCTCTACTGTAATCTTCTCCCATTTTTGTCTTCAACTCCCCCGTTTCTCATTCCACTTTTGTTATGAATAGTTAATTTAACTTCCAATTGCATTTGATTCGGTTTGGTTTGCAGTACAATGGTTGTGCGTGGAAGGGTGGCAAGCTGCGGCTGGAGAAGGCCAAAGAGGATTACCTTGCTCGCCTGAAGAAGGAATGGGCTGAAGATGCTGCTAAGCTTGAGGCTCTATCTTCTAACGATGACAAGAAAGTGGAGCCTCCTCCACTGCCGACTAAGGAGGACTTACATGATGAGAAGATGAGCTTTTTCTTTCCCAGATTAGGAAAGGTACTGAGTTTCTCGGCTCGTAAGGATTTCGACTTTCTGCTTTTTGAGTGATGCTTAGTTTCCTCAGCTGTTTTCTGTTGTGGGTCTATTCTGGCAGGTGAAAGCAATCCCACTCACTGGAAGTGGGAAGCACAAGTACAGTTTCCGGCGTGTGGAAGTTCCTCCACTTCCTACATATTTCTGTGACTGCGAAGAGCATGGTGGTAATGCTGAGCCTGTCAAGAGGAAACAGAATCTTGGTCTGAGTGAGCGAGATGATGGGTTGAATGAGCAAGAAATTAACTTGATGAACTCGGTCATGAATAAGCTGCTTCAGAGAGAGGCTGTCCCAAAGCCTGCGGGTAGTGGCAGCCTGGATATCGAAATAGATAAGGAGAACGACCAGAAGGAAGCAGCCGCGGAGGCAGATGGTTCTGCTGGTGAATTTGAGGACCAGCAAGTTGATGACGACAGTGCAGAAGATGAGGATAACATCATAATCAACATTGTGGGCAAAAAAGGGAAACCTCTATTGGGTAGTCAGGTAGGTGATGCTTGGATATTGTACTTCCTGTTGTCTTTTTTTGGAAGCTATGGAGCTGATGATTAAAATTCACTTGTGTTTTTTTTGCTTCAATTCTTAGGAAGCAAAACTTGACTGGAGACAGGATTCAAATGTTTCTCACTCTGGCAATGAGCTCAAACAGCATAGAAGCGATTCCGCATATCCTAAAAAGGAGACGAAATCATCATTCCTTAATGGAGATGGCCATTTGAGTGAATCCTTGTCTAGGAGTCGCTTGAAAGAGTTGGACATCTCCTTAGGAGCTCCAAGTACTGAAAAAGGAAAAGGTGTCAAACACTCAACTCCAAGTGTTTCAGGAAAGAGGAAGTCATCATGGAAAGAACTTGTAGGCCAGGGGAGCAGTAGCACATTTAGTATTTCTGAAGTATTGACAACTGTAGGTTCCAGCAAGAAGAAGGCCAGAAAATCAGACAATTTGTCCAAGTTTAGTGCAGTTGAGAAGAACCCTTTGGGCCACGAAAAGAGCGAAGAATCGGATGAAGCAGAACATGCAGGTAATGGAAGCAGTAAACAATTTAGTATCTCTGAAGTTTTGGCAGGTGCAGATTCCAGCAATAAGGAGATGTTGTTGAGAGATGAACAGAGTGAAGGGAAATTAAGTGAAACAGAACTTACGGACAATGATGGCTCTGGTTCATTCAATGTATCGGAAGTACAGACAAGTACTGAGTTCAATGACGAAGGAAAATCTGATGATATGACTGAAAACAGTCCTGAAAGTAATAAAGAACTGACAAGCAATGAAAAGAGCCAATTGAATGAGAAAGAAATTGTAAAAAGTCCGGCAGATGTTAAGGATACCAAACAAACCTCCACTTCAGATAAGTCAGGCAGGGGTTCAGCATGGCTTCATAAGTCCTCATGGACACAGTTGGTCAGTGGGAGTAATGGCAGTTTATTTAGAATCTCTGAAATCTTGCCTGGTGGGTCTACTGGTAAACAAACACCATCTGTTGCCGAAGCTGTGAAACCTGCTAGCTCCACAGGTGATCAACATGATGATAAACTGGACCTTGTTGAAATCAGCGAACCTGTGAAGGATTTGGTCGGCAGTATAGAGAGAGATGTAGAAGGGTCCGATGAAGCTAGTCAGCAGAATGTTGCAAACAAGAATGAAGGGTCTAGTTCAACTGCTGAAAAGGAGCCGACTTTAGCAGCAACAAAGCTAGTGATTGGGGAAACTTGCTCATTTATGAGAAGTGCTGCATCTTTAAAAGAGTGGCAAAAGGCCAAAGCAGCTCTCAAGGGATCTGGCAAAAGAAAGAGGCAGTAAAAAGTCTGATCTAATGCATGTGTCTTTGCCCTTAATTTTGGTAGCTAACAGTTGTTATATTTCAACTTTTGGAATTGTTTTACTACTGGCAATCTGTATTGCTGTGTGCTTGGTGTAATATTGTTGTTCCATTCTGTCTTCCTATGTGAGAATGGTTCGCACCCTACCATAATGTAATGACCAAATTAAGCAACATTCCTCATTTCTGGATGAAGTGGTCTCTCTCCATATGGTCTTTAACTTTGGCAATTCATGAATGACCAAATTTTAAAGATTGCTTTGGCTCCTCCATTGTTTTGGTACTGGGAGACAGATCTAGTTTCTTGTGTACTTTTGATCAAAGTTTGTGTTTGTTGCAGTAGATCAGGAGTAACTCAAGCTGGACGGTTCCCTGGGTTCTGACAACTTATAAGTGTCTTAATTGAGCAATTATAAAGCACAGGTACACTCGGCAATGAATCTGAATTGTAGGACACTAACAATCTTTCACATGTAGCAGTTATTTCAAGATCGATCAATTCATATGATAGATTGAACAGTAAAGGCTGCAATACTGCACACAATTTACATCCGACTTCAGTAAGTAAAATCACTCTTCTACCCTCCCCGGATATCATCTAGGATTGTTCTCTCTCTTCTCGAACCCGCTTGTGGCTCCTCGAATCTTCAGTTCTGGTAGTATCAGTTTCCTGATTACTCGATATTTGAGATGAGCTCTGACTTCTCACATTTGTTGCCTTTGCAGAAGAGGAGTCATCAGCAAATGGGGTAGATCCTGACAGCTCTACTTGTGATGAGGAAGGAGAATCAAGGCTGGGATTCGACTTCTGTTGTTTTTCCAGCAACTTCTTCAGGAATTCTGCGTTCTCCTCTATGCGCAACTGAAGGAGCTTTTGTGCCTTGTCAAAACAAATTGACAACAGAACGCATGTGTTAAAAGATAAAAGAAATCCCAGTAACCAGTTGCTCAGAAAGCAAGTGTAATGTGTACCTTAAGTTGGTCGTACAGCAGTTTCTGGACATCGATCTGCATTTGTAGAGCTGTTGTGACAACCATGTCTCTGCAAGTGGAACATTTCATCAGCGATCTTCTCACTAGTCAGCGAGAAAGAAAAGAAGATTGTTCTGCTACATCACCTATTCACATTTCCATCAGAATCACTGTTGGACGAAGCTGTTTTCTTTTCCACAGGGCTAGGCAGCTTTTTCTCTGGACAGTAACAAGTCGAAGCACATTGGTACTTGAAAGTAAGTTGGTTAATTATTGCTAGATATCACAAAGATATGCCACTTGAAAATTTTGGCAGTCCTACGATTTGATTTCACAGAAGCTTCTTTCGAAGACTTGAGTTTTGAAGCAAGAGTATTAAACTATGTATCAAAAGTTGTTATTTTAGAAGGATTTAACTTAAATAAGAGAACTTGAAACAGTGATTAAACCATTGTTTGCCCTTCAAAGATTCAGTCTTTTAATTAATGTTGGAGCTGGATGTATATTTATTCATTTGGGTGTGGGGAAGGGGGACTGGGTATAGTAGGTTGCTGGTCTTACGGCAGCTGATATGGAAGGCTCTATTATTCATTTACTGTTGATCAGCCTTCCTAATGGAATATCTGTTAAGCTGATGAAGCTTCTACACCAGAAGACAAATGTAAAATTCACTGTTACTATACTGAACATTCTTCCAGTGGTCAGAAGCTTAGTCGAGATTACTATGCTGCCACTACCTATTCAGTCTGAATTAGATGGATTGAATACCCATTTAAAAGGCCATCTCTGGCTGCGCTATACTGTTTTATATGAAAGATAATTTACCTTGTGTCTGGAGCCGGTACTTCTGCAAATTGTATTTCCAAGGAACTAGTTAGAACTCAGGAAAACATGACCAGAAAACTGAAGTCGAGCTGTAGCTTGTTTGTTTAGTTACCTGTAAATGACTCTTGACGTGGTAGATGTTTAAGCCCTTGACATTCATAATCGACATTATGCGCTTTGGAGTCGCAACTACATCGATAGTGGGTTGAAATTGTTACTGCAGAAGTTCAGTGAAATTCTTTTGCCTTGTTGGTTATTAGTTATTACATAAATCTAATATCATATATGTTGGTGCTCACTTTCAGGGCCTCCGAGGGTTCTAACTGCTCCAAGGAAAAGGTCATGGAGCTCCGTCGTCCACCTGATTCTCTGCTTATGATAACCTGCAGCCTCTGAATGATGATGGCTAGATCCAGGCAAGTAAGCATCTGTAGTCCTGTACTTTTTACTGTACAATTCAACGACAGGTACCCTTGGATTGCGAGGCAGTGGTTCATAAATACCCTGCTCTTGCAAAGGAGAAGTTCATAATTGATCAGGATGTTACCTTATTTTGATAACTCTACAATTATAGTACACTTCACTACAAAATGCATGAATATGTGTGAAATCATTTGCATTTTACCCGTATCTTACGTTTTTCATATAAAATTTAGATACACTTCCAAAATTTTATTCAATTGCCATGGACAAATTAATAAGTAGAAATTCACGAATCAATTAGACTTCTTTGTTTTTTTTATTAGGTTAAATTGATAAATTTTAAGTTTCGAATGATCAAAGCAGACTAGTAGAGTAGAAAGCACGATAAGCCGTCATTTTTGTGATCAATATCATCATTTTTTTGTCTAAAACTTGCCAGACTAACCTCAAAAGCTGCACTTCCATCATCATCGTCGTCATCGAGAGGGATATCAAGCTCTTTGGACAAATATCCCATCGTCTCCTTCAATGTCATTATAACATCTTTACCCCTATGTGATCGATGAAAGCTGCTGTTTTGGCTAGGGTTTTCCTCTGCTATGTCAAGAAAGTCTGTCAAGTCTTCCAAGCTGCTCATGCCTTGATCATCAAGAATGAATGGACATTTCCTAGAGTTCACTTGATGATGATGATGATGATCAGCTAGAGGATGATAATGATGGTGAGGAGGAGGAGGTGGAACGATTCCAAGTCGTGGATCCATTCCCGGGTCAGTTGAAGAATTCGAGTGCAAGTTTGTGCAGAACATAGTGCTGTTTGGTGCTGTTCCATGTGACAGATGGTTCAAATTCTGTCTCTGTGGTTCCATAACTGGTGGCGATACCTGGAAGGGGAAACCCGGCGGTTCCTTCTGCGAATTCGGCTGGAAGGCATGACGAGCAGGGTCATTGGTGCAGCAACTCGGCATCAGTCGTCGTTGAATTCTCCAACAACCTTCCTCGGCGAAAGCAGCTTTTCTGGAACACAAACTACTGTCAGTAATATGAGGAACAAGGGGAAGAAGAACTCTTATCAGAGTTTGTACTTTAAAAGCTTACCAAGTTGTAGCAGAACCAAAGATGTTACCTTTGAGGTAGCTTGGCAATGGAGGGAGGAAGGGTAGTCTATTTTCTGTATGATAACGAAGGGTAGAAAGCCTTGTTCACGCGATTTGTCGCCATCAACACCTCAAGTTATATGGATTGGCCTGAAACAGGGGAGCGAGGGCTTACTCCATTGTTTCTTCCTTGCATTTCGTTTTCTCTCTTGTCACCATGCTTTTGTCCCCTGACACTGTTGTTTCCAATGCAGTATTTTTTTTTTCGTCCCCTTCTCATGAAGTTTAAAAAAATACATTTCAGGAAAGATACATACAGATACAGGGCGGATACGCCTACATCAATATCCACATATGTCTCGCAGAGTATTGTTCAGGTTCACAGCTCAGATCAGGTCGTAACGATATCATTTCAGTGAAAAGCCCGACTGAGAATTGAGATAGAACGAGTCGAAAACAAGAAAGCAGAGCGAATTATGACGAAATACAAGTAAGACCCACATCCTTGTATTACACTGCTCGCAATGCAGTAATACTCGCGCAGAGACGAGGTGGATCAGGGCACATCCAGGTGGTATTCTAATATAAGGCCAATTTTACCATTTCGTGAATTTGTTGTCGAGCTGTTGTTATTCCCCGCTAAATGCCAGTAATTTACAATGAGAACTCTGTTTTTTTTTTAACCCCAGCACGGACACAAATTGTTTAACGCTTGGCGAACAAGACGCCTGCTTCAATGATTTGTCTCGAAGCCAAGCTGTGAAGGATCAGGTCGGTACCTTTCGGTTCATTGGAGGGCGGCAGGATTCTCTTTATATTAAGTGGAAAAAAGAAGCTGCCTCTTGGAATCCATCGTCGAGGCCATAAAGAAAAAAGGGCAACTAAAAATGTCGTTTAGTTTAGACATCTTTGTGAAGTTGGAGGGGGAAAAAAGAGGTTGACTAGAGGCCAGAGGGTATCACAGCAAAGCTCAAAGAACGCTGCTGTCAAATGTCAATTCCGAAGGTGTTTGATGAGAACAAGAAAGAATCCATTTGTGCACTCTCAGTCTACTTACCTTATCTTTTGAAAAGCTCAAGAGTCCTGGATCGGAGTAGTTAGAAATGAACTTCAATCAGAACTCAGAAAGGATGGCCTTTGACTGCCATTCCGACGACCAGCTGCAACCGTCTGCAGAAAGTCGAAGCTGGGTATAGTATGGAGAAGGCTATAGTTGCCACCATCGATACTCGGCATAATGTTACAACACATTCACACAGATGATGTGCAAAGTGCAAACATTGCAAGATAGTGGCCTAGTAGGCAGTAGCACCCCGTTCTCAAATGAAAGTTCAATCCTGAGAAGCGACTCTAGTTTGTCAGTTCTGACCCCTCGGACTACCGTGGTAAAAGAAAGAAGTAGAGGCAATTCCAGAGAGCATATAACAAAAACAACACATGATAATACTCTATTGTCCATTAACTGAAACAAAGAGAACACACACACGATCGAAGTTCATCAAGCTCTTTCGGAGTCTCGGGGCCAAGGTGGTGTCCAAACAGTTTATCCTTAACACGACTACTGCTATAAATAAGTCTATTTTGATCACCGTTGAAACAGGAGGGGAAATGAAGGATGGTCTCAGCATACAATCATACACTTCAGTCACAAATGTGACTCCTTGGGGGTGCTTTGCTCCCACTACCTATCCTTCAGCTCCTGCTCGAATTGGAGCAGTTTCTCCCGCACAGGCTCCAAAAATGACTTAAAGTCTTTGCTGATCCGTTGCTTATTCTGCTGCGACATGTCTTTTGTGTCGCTCAGCCGAACCTCGAACTGCAGTAGGATAAAGTATGGTGTATGAGCATACACAGAAATTTCAGCATATAAGAACAGAAAGAGTGATACTCATGTAAAAAGTTGAATTGTTTCTTAACAGCATTTTCAATGCATATGACTATGACACAAGATTTCATCTTCCATGACATTAACCAGGCAGCCTGCTCCCGGGACTGACATTCTTCATGTAACAGCTAAGCCGCCCATCCTAAATCTATCCAAGTATATAACAGTTTTGAATTCTAAAACATGAAAATTTAAAGCCTTGACCTGATGTCTGGTAGAGATTTAAAGGATGCATCTACCATGTACATATGAACTAGAGAATGGTTTAGTAGTTTGAATTCTACATCGACAGGTGACTATCGATCCAGGCAAAATCACTTGCGAGTTTACATTTTTCGGAACACTTATTGGACAACATCTAACCTCCAGCATATATTGAGATTGCTAGAAAACAAGGCATTTTGCAGCTACCTTAGCGGTAATCACGTTGATAGAAGATTACTACACAATATGATAGCATTGGACCAGTGAATCGCTTAAGAACTAATAGAAAAAATATTGCTCACCTGCAAATCATCCAGCTCACCATAGGAGAATTCTGGGATATCAACGGATCCTCTTATTGTCTTTGTTTCCTCTTCGATAGTCCATTCTCCTGATTGGATGTCATCCAGTTAGGCTACAGAATTAATCAAACGGAATAAAATGGAAGGATACAATCTAAGAGAGCCTTCACTTACCTTTAATGTCTAAAGTTAATTCATAAGTATAGCCTACACGCTTCTTGTTCCTCACAGTAACCAAGAAAGCCTGTTCACAAAGAGAGATCGACAGTAAAAATGAGCACCTTTCATTCGATTAGACCAGATTTCAAAAGACAGCTGAAAGCTAAACAGCCACTGGACGTAACCAGTTGCTAATAACAACGTCTAAGGAAATGGGGTAGAAAAGTGCAGAGAGCAATGAGCTGAATCTTTGCAGAAGCAGCTGAGTGGCAAATAATAAACTAAAACCTATATTGAATCAATACCAACCAGCTTAATAGCACGCTAAACACAAGGGTACGTTGCTTCATCTGCAAACTAATAGATAGAGCAACTTACATCGCCTGAACATTTGGAAACTGCTTTTATTTCTGCTTTGCCACCAGTGAAGTCCAAGGTTCCCACTGATGTAAGTAGCTCCTGCAGAAAAAAAAAAACTTATGAGTAAGAAATTACATATACTTCTCATGAAGTATTCTATGAGAAACAGCTATTGAGGATTCAATTGAGAGATACAGGACCAGAAACCAACATGCCCCTGTGTAAAGCACAGACCTTTATCCTGTCACTCGACCATTTATTAAGGTTCTTCTCCTCCCAGGTTCCTGCCTGCATCAAGCTTAAACCCAAACTGTTAGTAGCAGCAGAGAAATCATGATGGAAACCACCAAAGCACTTGCCTTTACTGTTAATGTCGTATCCTCAAGACTCAAAGTCTACCCAAAACCATTCATTGGATGTTCTTACAGAAGTTTCTAAATGTTCAGGCTAAATGGGAATCTGCCCATAAAGGGAATAACTAAAGCAGAGCAATTTCAGTCAAATTGAAATCCACTGATTCGCATATCCCTATCACAAATTCACAATCCAAATGCAGATCCCCTCAACCATTCCAACCTCAAATTCGAAGTAATAGATCAGGGTGATAAAAAAGAAAAAAGGTTTACCCGATTCCAGACAGAGCCGAGGGCGGTAGACTTGGGTTGAGAAGAGACGACGTCTTGAGCAGAGAGCTTCTTAGGAACAGGGACGGGAGTGGCATCCGCCGTGGCTTCCCTTACCCAATACCTATAGGAAGATCCTTGCTGCGTCTCCTCCTTCCTCGTCTCATCTCCATTCTCCATCTTCTCTTACTTCCTTCCCTTTATCGCAGGCAGGAGCGACAACCCAATGACGATCTCAATGGCTAGATCGGAACCCAGAAAGGAGACAGAGGGAAAGAATCGGGATTCCTCGAAGGCAGGAATTTCAATCTGCAGGTTGGTTGAGAAACGAAGGGAAAGCGGAGACTCGGCGGCGGCGGCGTTGTTGGCTTAATTTGGTCGCATCCCTACCCTGCCTCTTACTCCGACCATTGACCGGTTTTCTTTTCCAATTTATTAGAGGCGAACCACAAAAAATTAAGTATTTTGGAATAAATAGGAAAACGGAAAAATAAATAAAAGAACACTGACGGCAGTCTTGGTTCCAGAACCTTCGGAGTTCGGAGGAAGTGCCCCTCCGCCTCCGTCTTCTTGAACGAAACCTCTCATTCTCCGGTCACGTTCGCCGACTGGTAATTGTTTAAATTATATCAAGTTGTGCCAACTCTATCATGGAAGAATGAAGATGGATGGGTAGAAGTAGAACATCTTGATTTTCATCAGCAGCACCAGCTTGTTGCACCACTTGGTTCAACGAAAAGTATTGTCATGGTAGAGGGTGGTAACGAGTGGTATACGTTGATGAAATGTGGTATGTGACGGTTAATATATTTCTATTATCATGAGTGCAACAATTCTATATTATATTGTGTTCATACCACGTAGTGTAATCTTATGTACATACCAAACTGTACGACATAGTATGGACGGAACTGGTGATAAAAGTCTCAGTTTTTTCTTTTTGTTACAAAATATATCAAAGCAAATGTCGAGCACGATTCATCTTATTTTTCTGTGCAACTTTTTCTTAATTACGACTTAAAACGAAAGAGATATAGTCCTTTAAAAGTTATTGAGAGGAAAATTAGCATAATTTAACATCACTATAAGTTAAATGGTAAGTATAGATGACCAATCGGGTATGAAAAATTAGTATTTAGTAATTAACTTTTTATAGTCATGGATGATATCAGTCTAATTTTAAGTATATGAGTTATGAGTGGTTACGCTCCCATAATTTATGCATCGGAATCGCTCCCTGATTTGAAGAGGTAGTGATTCGGAAGCGGATATGATATTAAAATTGGGTATGAAAAAAATAGTATTTATTAATTAACTTTTTACTAAATTAAAATTAAAAAAGTTACAAATACATATTAATTACAAATTTCTATCAAGTAGCTCTCTCTTCTCACTTCATTATTTCTTGTGCCAACTTCTCAATTCTTCTTTATCTCAATTATGAGATTGGCATTATAATGTTGCATACACTCATTTCTACCCCAAAAAAAAAAAAATAATAATAAAGTCATAACTGCTGCGGGATCTCCATGGAACTTAAACCACAATTGACGTGTTTAAATGGTGATCCTTATTTTGCTATATGCATATTTACTTTTGTAGAGAAGTAAAACCTTTGATGGGTTAACTAGGCAATTATCATGGAATAAGGATCAAATGCAGAATTAAAGGTGTAGACCTGCAACACTCTTGATCAATCTAATTACATCTAGACCACAAGGTAAACTCTAAGGTAACATTTGATGAATGCAATGTGCATATAAGTTCACATAAATACCAACTCATACACACTATACATTGAACATTATACTGCAAACCCAAAAAACAAGTACCTGGGTTCTGCAAATTTTGATACAATGTGCACCATTTTACTGCTGGGCAGCAGAATAAGTAGCTCATTTTTTTCAACCTGCCTATATTGTCTTTCCTTTCCTTTTCTCTTCTTGTGTATTATGTGTTCTAATATACAAAGACGAAGCTAGACACAGAGACAGGAATATGAAAGGAATAAAGTGGTGGGAAGACAGGGGGGGAAGTGAACTAAGTTTCATCTTGAATATCCTTTTTAGGATCTGACCCTACTGCTACAACATTGTCACTAAGTTCCTTCCCAGTTGTGTCAAATGGGAAGAAGATAATGCAACCCACTGATATTGCAATTACTATCTCAAACAGAATAATGGCTTCCTTTAGATGACAACTTGTGACCAGTGCAACTGCCACAAGTGGGCACAACATCCCTCCTATTCTTCCCACTGCATTCGACGCTCCCGCTCCAGTTGCCCTTACAGATGTTGGATACAACTGAAAACAAAACAAAAGGATTAGCCAGAGGTCTGCTGTTGCTGAGATTTCAAGTTTGGGTGCTTTATTAAACTAATTACCTCTGGTGCATAGACACAAGCAACAGTGAAGGATCCAAGTGCACACATTCGAGCTCCAAACAACAACCCTGTTGTGACCAAAGGAGCTTGCTGGCTTACCAATGGTATCAGGAACAGCCACGCCATGAAGAACATGACCGCCATGGAAATCTTGCGGCCAAATCGATCAACAATGAGTGCGGACAAAAGAAGCCCTGGAAGTTCTGCATGAAGAAAAATGAAAACAGCGACTTTAAAGAGACTTGAAAGATAAAAGAAACCACTTGTTAACCTAAAGTAGATAAATAAGCCACCTCACAAACAAAATTTTGATTCCAACTTTGACCTTTTTGAAAAATTTAACCATTCTTGTAGTTATAATGCATAATGGTTTTTGCTGCTAAAACAAACACACCCTTAACGATTGGCTCACAGGACTCAGGAAAAGGGTCCTGAGATGGAATAACAAGAGGAAAAGAGAGCAATTACCAGCAAAGCTAGTGATGAGAACATCTATGTACAGGCTGTTACCATCATCGATCTGTCCTTCTGAGTGCAAGAGACTCATCCCGCACTTGCCTTCTCCATGACTTAGCTCAGAAGTCAGCAATATGATCCCATAATAGGCAAATGTGTTTCCAAAGAAAATTATCCAAAGGAGTATTGTTGTCCTGAACAGCTTTGGAGAGAAAAGCATGAAGAATGATGAGAAGCTCGACTTGAATTCCTTCATCTGTTTCTTAGCAGCAGAGAGCAGTGGTTGGTGCTCTGAAGGAGCGGATTCTTCATCCACTTCAATCCGACCATTGGTGACAAGCGTGCCAGGTGGCAGTTTTGTGCGGTTTAGCAAAGACATCTTTTCAAGAATGTGGCGTGCCTCTATTGTTCTTCCCTTTAGGCATAGAAACCGAGGAGATTCTGGTGCAATCCCATAGAGGAGCAGTAGACAGAAAGATGGTATCACAGAAAATCCAAGCAGCCACCTCCAGTCTAGGTTTGGAAGCACGGCCTGCAACAGGTGCCACAAAACAATAAAGCATACCGAGTTAGCAAGACCCTTTTGAGACCAAAATACCAATAAATGAAGTGACATTTAGCTTACTTATCCAGACTAACCAATAGAGGAGCCACAGCTTCTATCTTACTTTTCAAAAGGACACGTCTGAATTTGAAACTTAACCGAAAATACATTGCGACAGCAAAACCTAGTCACTTGTATGCTTGATTTTTTGTGTTTAGGACGTTACAAAAATTATTGAATTCTAAGGATACCACTTTATTCACATAACTCGTGTTTGGATGTGAGAAATGATAGCTGATCGTCTCAGTACTAGCAATAGCACCAAACTAAGTGTAATACAAGAGAATTCTTTATGATTTGACGTCTAGTTAATGTTACACCAATACATATAATATTCCAGGGATAAAGATGAAAATAGTATAGCTCACTGTCAAAAGATCACAGACAAGAGTGGTAATGAAGTAGTATAGCGTATCATAAGAACAAAGTTTTGAGAATGGAGATAGTATCTCTAAACAGATAGGGAAGACGAGTGAGGAAGTAGATTTAATAAGAAATGAAGTTGGGAAATAAAAAGACGAACCCAAGCAAGCAAAGCTTCAAACACAGTTCCAACGGTCCAGAATGTCGTGAAGACAACCATCCACATGCCTCTATGTGAAGCAGGAACAAACTCAAGAAACCAGGACAAGAACACATGTCCACCTCCAAGGCCAAAACCGACCAAACCACGAAGAATCACCAATGATAGATAGTTTGGAGAGAAAGAACTTATCAACCCAGCTCCACTAGTTATCATTGTTATGCTAAAAAATCCTTTCCTGGAGGGCACATTCGAAATTCCACAACAGCAAAAAAGCAATGTGGATAAAATAATAATCAGAATCATGAGGTTAGAGATCATACACAAGGGAAGCTAAAGCTTGGTGTTGTTAGCAGTTAACAAAACAAATATCTCATTAAACATACATATACAAGGAAGCAATAGCAAACACACTGGCTCTTGACAGAATTGCTGAGCACCAAACCTGGCATACCTCAAACCAAAGCGCGCATACACAGCCTATGTTAAAAATCAAACCCAAAAATGTCAAATATGAACAAACACTAAAACAGATAATCATTTCTCACCTTAATCCCCATTCAATAAGAACAGAGATGCTTTCAACATCAGGAATATACAATTCCCTCGACCAAAAGGCCTCCTTGGAATGGGTAGCAATTACAAACAATATGCCCCCAACTAATATATGATGAAATGGAAGGGGGGGAATGCAGTAGCAATAACGCACAAGAGATGCCACAAAGTTGGGGGAGCATTAGGCTTACCTTCTACCACATTTATCTGAGATAATCCCCCATGTGTAAGCTCCAATCAGCATACCAGCAAACACAACAGTAGTCAGCAGGCTCTCCTGGTTAGCAGAGAGTCCCCACTCCAACTTCACCGCAGGACCAACGAAGGACAAGATCATGATCTCCATTGCCTCGGCAAACCAACCAAACCCAGCATAGAAAAGCACCAGGATTTGGAATTTCCCGAACCCAACCGACGCCAGACCTTCATCTAGCGTGTACGATTGCCCTTCGTTCTCCATCTGTAAGGAGGCATTCAATAAAAGATCTCCGTCAGTAGATTTCCCCCGCGAAGGGAGCTCCACTTCCATCGCTGCCACACCACCAATTCCCCCCACATAAACCAACCAACAAACAAGCGAACAAAACCCCCCCTCCGAGATCAAAAGCCACAGCCTTTTCGTTCAATTTTTTAATTCTGCAGGATTCCCAGTAAAATTGGAGTGCGGCTAGATCTACAGACACGGCTGGGTCCTCTTTCTTAATCGCCCCTTTGTTTGACAATGAAGACTCCCAACACAGAGAGAAAGAGGGAGAAGCAAAATAAAAGTAAAAAAAATAATAAAAACTAAATGGAAGAAAAGTCCATTTGAACTCTTTTCTTTTAAGGAACCGAAAAAACGAACAATTGGGTACCTCGAAAACCGGGGGAATTGTTGGTGGCGGTGGTGGTTGGCGGGGCTCGTTGTTGTTCGTAGCTGTAATACAGTCCCCGTGGCCGGCGTCGCGGTGGTGCTGATCTTCGCCGTCGCCGTCGCCGTCTTCTTCTCCAACGTTGTTTCGGTTTGCTGGATGAACAGGATCATATAAACCCCAAAATAATTAACAACAACGCAAAGCTGCTCTTCCTATATAAATAGTTTTTTTATTTGTTTTTGTTTCTCTTCTTCTTCCAATTCGGAGATGGAGAAGAAGAAGAAGAAGAGCCGGAAAAGGGAGAGAGGAAAATGAATGAACGAAGGAGGTAACTGCTGAATTGCTGATCATTTATATAACAACAACGGGGTCTGGTTTTTTGCCATGTTTTTCTATTGCGCGCTTTCCACCTCCCTTGTAATTATTTTCTTGTCCTTTTTTTTCCTTCTTTTATTTTATTTTATCCAACCTAACTCCTAGCTAGGTGGCATCGCTCTATTGGCTCTGTTCTTCCCTTTTTTTGTTTTTTGGCTGGATTATTATTATTTTCTTACAATAAATTATAAATATTTTATTTTTTTGGGACAAGATTGAGATATTATTGGTGATGTGAGTACGTGTCCTCTGACCTCAAAAAAGGAGTAAAAACTAAAAAAAGGAGTCGTTTTCGGCACATTTATTTTCTGCCGTGTAAAATATTTTCTTCGTTGGAACGTGATGGTCCATGCATTCGTTCGTACGGGTCGAATAATCAACCAGTGAGTAACTAAGCAACCTAATTAGATATTTTCTAGCTAGCTTGCGAATCCCTTTTTTCTGATCCAACCGAATAAAAAAGGAACCTATAGTCTTCCATGCAGGAAGCTACAAAACAAAAACAAAAAAATCGAAGATCTGAAATCTCTGTAATTTGATTACCATTTCCTTGAGGAGCAGCCCTGCAAGCTTCACGATTCGGGTTTACACAGTGGGGAGCGATTTCCTGCAGATTTGGCAAACAAACTAAGACCAGTACAGATGCAATCAGATTGAAAGAAAACGGATCAAGTTGTATACACATGGCGTTAATCACTGGCCAAAATTGCGGATTTCAAACCTGGATCTTCACTGTCGATTGGCCAGAGTGGTGGTGCTGGAGAAACAGAGCTCGATTCGTCTTCGCGGGAAATTCCCGCTGATTCCTTCTCCACGTCCCTGTTTTCTGCAGATTGATTGTTGCTACTGCCGCCCGCAAACCGTTCGATAAAATTCCGCAGAGAGAAGTCAAAGAAGGTTGGGGACGAAATTAAAATCGACAGCGTGAAGGAGATGCAATAACGAACGGAGAACTGGCACAAATTAAACTGGCTTGAAGGATTAAAGCTTCGGGAATTTAGGGTTCTGAACTGGGTTTGAGCCTTGAGGAAGCAAGGAGCGGAGAAATTTGGTTTTACCTGGAGATGGAAATGGGAAGGAGAGTAGCATGGCTGGTTCTCCAGCGACGAACTATTACCAGTCATCGCCGGATTAGCCTTTTCCCGCTGGAGATACTTTTCGGATGGATGGGAAATCACCGTTTGGCAAACGGTAAGTGGCTGTGGGCTAATGGGCCCAGGCCCCCTACAGTTGAAAGTGTGAAAGGTACTACGAAGCCCAGGCCCACCAAAAATTCCGAATCACGTTTTCGTCCCCTCGTAAGTCTGCCATAACATTACTGTCGGCATAGTCACTGTGAAGCAAAGAACCAGCATCCTGTGCATCCAAACATTGCAGGACAAATTTGTTATCGGAACCCTTCATCAAACGTATGATCGACGGCAGACAACTAGCATGCTTCGATAAGAAAACTCCCGTTGTTTCACGATGGGATTTTATGATCCTTTCGATAAGCAGACCACACGGTCGCAAAGGATGAACAGTAATAGAGCATCAAAGCTTCACCATTGTCCAGGGATCGACGAAACAGGATCTCTATTAGAAGCAAACGCCACAGACCATGGCAGCAAAACAGTTGGCCTCAAGGTCAGTTGAGTCGAGCACGATGCACCGATCGCCACTAGATAGGTCCATGTTCGTGGAAGTTGCTAATTAGGGTATGTTATCACACTAAAATCCATTCTCTACAACGAAGCTATGCCCCGTCCCCCACAATGTTCAACGGAGAGTTTACATCGGTTGCTGTTTGACAGTCAGGTGGTTCTCAACAGGGTAGATATTACTCATGTATTATCTGCTGGTTATGGTAACTTGATAAGGCTGCAAAAGTAAGGAGAGGGAATACCAAATTACATGATGGCAGAGGATCAAGTCAGAGACTACTACTGCTCACTACAATTCGCCTAATCTAAAACTGCAGAAGGCGGCAGGGTGGTGGGCTGGGTTGGAAGGCGTCATTCATTCGTTCATTTGTTCATTCCAAGGTCTTAAGAAGCCTGAATAACCCAGCTGCTTCCCGAATCCGCGAAAAATCTATGCAAAACGCCTGCACTTCAATGAACAGGTCCTTCACTGCAGAAGAAGACCGTGTAGGTAATTAGATGTCTGCAACCAAATACTTAATATACAAAACCACCGCAGCGATACAAATCAAAATCACTAACCATCAATGATTCTGTTTCGGATCAGACTCTGAAGGAAGACACAAACCAGCCTCACTAGTCTGTTCTGCATATACTTGTCCTGCAACAAGGAGGAAAATCGCCAAAGCATTGTTTATTAGTTTAATACCAGACTTCCAAAGTCGTTCCAACACAACCAGGGTAGGTTTATTCAGATACACTCTGACATCATAAACGCACAGGAAAATCTCTAATGTCAGAAATGGAAGCAAAGCACCTTTATGTTTTGACAGGATGATATGCAGTTGGTTATGTACATGCGCACAAATTCCTTTGGAAGTTCAACTTGTGTTGTAAGCCTGTTGACCACCTCCATTGAGTGAAGACTCATGTCCATGTTCACAAGCACTGTAAAATAGCTGGAAGCACAAGCCAAAGCCAAGGCCAAAGCAGATATTTTAGCGATTTATCCTCGGTGCCAAACATAAAATATGCAAAAATGAAATTGACAACATACTCTGAAATTTCAGGTGAATTTATCAACTTTGTCAAAACTTCGACTGCAATGAGAGGATTGTTCTCCACCAACTCCTGAGCAAGAAGACAAGATGGATCTTTTAGTTCAGGCATCTAAAGACCTATTTGGAGATTGAAGTTAATTTGAACAACTAGACAACATACAGGGAGCTTGCGTGGTGTGAGCCCACAGTGATACACGAGCTTTGGGTCGTTTGTCAATTCCACAAGGACTTGCTGCCGGAAGTTTAATGGATAAAACCACATAAATAAGGATGGAAAATGCATGGGAACAGGATCATTTAACGAACAAACATTCCTCTAGTATACCTCCTGTTGCGACGGAGCGAGAGGTCCCTTTAAGGCTTTTGCAATCAGGTCCCTTACAGCAGCTCCTCTGCTGGTATCAGCACACATCCCATGGTCCCATACAAGCTCATGGTTGTTGTCAGCATTGAGCCATACTAGCTGGAAGAATCTTATATGATCAGATTGACCAAAAACAAATTTTCAACTCAACCATTAGCTGGCAATTACCTCACTGTCATGCACCGGCATCAAGGGTGGGCAAGGCCTAATCCATTGAGGAGTTAAACCCTCCGGTGACAAGTTCACCAGTAATCCAGCTATAGTTTCAACCCGATCTCCAGATCCAACTTTTGGCTTGGCTCTAGGTTGCAGATCAAGCCTGGAAGAAAAAAAGTGATTGTCCTATAACAAAGAAACCTGAATAGAAAGCCACAAACAGACGAAATGTAGCCAGGGCAGATGCCAAGAATGCTGCCCAAAAACTAACCACAGAAAAAGGTAAACAATGAGCAATACCACATTAAACAACACACAATTTGAAGCACCATTACTGCTTTGCAAGTAACCTACTCTTGTAAATCTGCTTCACAGCCATTGGGTACATCAGGATCAGCAACTATATTCTTCACCGAAGTGCCTCTAATCAAGTTACTATTTGATTGTGGATGGACTTTATCACCATATTGATGCTCCAACTGTTCCCGTTGGGGTAAAACCTGAAGCCAAGCAAATATATACAATCAAAATATGAAAATAAGTATCAAGATTATTAATCTGACTGACAGTAACATGCAAGATATAACTTGCAGTCTGCACCAAACATACATTAACAGAAAACACTGCACAGGTTAACTGTATATGCAACTTACATGCGCTGAAGGATCAAAAGCTTTGATGTAACTTGCTGCAGAATGTCTCAGAAACTGCAAACTCGACAAAAGAGATTAGGCCAGAAATCACACACCTCTTTCCAGTAAACTTATTTCAGAGACATCGCAAAAGGATAACTCTAAAACAGAACCAAATACAGAATTTTGAAAAAAACGTATAGATACATACATCACTAGCTCGTCATAGCAAAAGACTACTACTTTCATGCAGACCATTAAAGAGAGGACATGTCAAGCTGCTAGTTTGGACTCACTAGTTAAAATCCTAGGTGACGAGTAAATCAGCAAACAACAAAGTAAAAGGCATTCGGCTAAGAGAACATGCTGGTTATTTGGGACATGCTTCGCAAAGCAATTAAACACAGAAAACTAGTTACTTATATCATTTGGTATCAAGTGGATGTAGAAGGACGCTAACCTCTTTGCTGCCACCAGAGCTCCCAGAGCTTAACAACTGGAAAATCAATCCCCTCTCAACATTTTCAGCTCCTTCATCGCATGCAGCCTATAAGATCAAATACAAATAATAATCAGCCCAATAGAATGAAGAAGCAACTAAAATTGAGTGTGCAGCATATTCATGACCACAACACAAGAGGTCGTCCGGTTAGAATGGTACAAATGAATGAGTAGATTAACAAATGGGAAAATCAGATTGAGAGCCAATGCAAACCGATCCAACCACGGACATCATTACGTTTTAAAAATGACATCTTAAAAAAGAAAATCAAATGGATTACCAAATGATCAATCTGGGAAAAGGCATCCACTAATTAAATTTCTGTTCTTGAATTCGATCATACATTGCCATATTTCAAAATGAACTCGTGCAGTACATGTATACCCCTCCGACATTTGAAGCTATAAAGGACGGCAATAAAGATAACCAAATGCAAACGACAAACACACAGGGATACACAAATAACGAAATCTGCACAAGATATACCTTGTGATAAACAACAACAACAACATCATACGGTTCCACAACAGCTCGTAATAGATACTTACAGTTATCAAGGAAGAAATGAATGGATGTATGGAGGACTGTTGGAAGGAATATCCTTGGTGAAGAATTGTGAATGCAATCAAACGTTCAGTAGAATGCAACATCTTCTTATCCTGCCAACGTACACAGGTAAATCATCAGGGACATGCAATAACAAGGTAAACAATTTACATAAACAGAAACTTGAATAGAGACATCACAGAAAAATACATCAGACAAATATAAGATGCGCACTTAAAACTCAAAAGAATATGGAGGCAATTCTCTCATTTGCTCTTTGATATAGCTGCATATGCTCAAATTGGCACCTTTATCACTTCAAACAATAGCAATTCACCAAATTTTCAAACATTACACGTCCATAGTAATAGCACGCAACCAAATTAGTTTAATTTCTTCATGGAAGACAAATGACAAGTTTCCCAGCTGAAGCATCCAAGGACAATTAGTCCTGCCAATAACATTCAAATGCATCCAGAGCCCAATTCCGCCAAAAAATAAATAAATATAGCCTATCTAAAGAGGGTCCAAACTAGCAAGATTCTTGAGCTTGCAGAAAGGAAAACCTACAGAAAAGTTTCAACTGACGAGCTTGCCCATTGTTGCGCAATATGGCTTAGTGCCATGACAAACTAGTAACTAAAAAGAGAGTTGGGAAAGCAATCGAAGAATGGCAAATTGAAAAGTGGCCTTAATTTTGATTCTTACTGAGTGAAAAATTCTTTAAAGGGCCAAAAGCTCATCCAATAAACCTAAGTTGAAAGCGACAGATACACATACCACAACACAGGGAAAAACAGGCATCTAAAGAAACCCTAAAACCCCACACGGACATTCTTGGAGGTCCGTCGAGTGTAATCAGTGAGTTGAGACTTGAGAGCAGGAAACGACTTGCTTACCTCCAGGAGGAGTAATAGAGAAGCTGAGAGAGTGAAAAGTCGGTGCCGAGGGAACTTGGCGGAGAATTCGGCGACGATCTCATCCAACGGTCGTTGGTCGGATCGGAGCAAAGTGAGAAGAAATTGAGACTCTTCGGCGGTCAAAGACTTCCGCATCATCATTTGCCGGCGTCGGAATCACAATCGCAGTTCGTCCCGCACTCCGCCTGTGTGAGAAGTTGAAGGAAAAGGGAATGGTTGCGCAATAAACGAGTCCCGCTGTGCCCAATGAGTTGAAATTGGATTCGGATTTCAGCGAGCCCGGCTCCCGACCCGGTCCGATTTGTTTTACTTTTATCCATGGTTGACGGGTGGTACATTCGCGGGTACAACCGGGTTCGGCTAGTAGAGGACACAAACCGGTTGGAATAACTCTGGTCTCATGTGGTTAGATTCACCACCTAATTTATCTATCCTAACAGATGATGTGATGATGTACTAGTTATTTGTTGTATTTAGCAAAACCATATATGCACGGCCAATTAGGATCAAAATCCATGAATCCAATTCAATCCATTTATCAAATTATCCACCTAATCCAATCCATTTAAATCCAATCCATTTGATCCAAATCGAATTGGATTGGTGGATTCGTGTATCAATCCATGGATCAAAATGGCAAATTACGATTTGGTACCTATATTTTTTATATTTTACATTTTGGTACTTAAAATTTATATTTTTATACGAAAAATATCATTGGAAAATTACATTTTGATACCTAAAATTTTCATTATGACATTTTAGTACCAAAACTTTTCAAATTTTACATTTTTGTCCAAGTCTTTGATGTCATTTGGATTCATGGATCAATCCACCAATCCATTGGATCCAATCCATTTGATCCATGGATCCACCAATCCAATCCACGAATCTACGAATCCGATCCAATTGCCACCTCTATTACATTTCTCACTTCTATCAATGCATTTTTAGTAGATTTTACTATATTGTAACTATTTGATTCGTGAGCCTGCGCTAGATATTGAGCGTGTTTTTGTACTACTTTATGCCTTTTAGTGTTGTTTTGTACTTTTTAAGGATATAATGCACTCAAGACAAGGATGGGTCACCAAGGGACCCAATTGATCATATAAAGGACGAGAATATAAGATCGTGGGCTCAAACGAAGATGAATTTGGACATCATATGCTCACTTGATGGCCAAAACAAGCATATATAGCAGTGAAACAGAGACCCCAATATAGTCAAAATAGCACTTTAAAACTTACGTTTTTACGCTTCTATCTAGGTTACCAAAACGCTTTACGCAAAATCTTAGTTTTTATAACTAATGTAGTTAAAAACTCACTTTAAAGCTTACGATATTTACGCTTCTACATGTTTTTTTTTGTATTCGCGATGCTTTATTCATCCATTGCTTATATCATCGATGCTCTATATTATCTAATGTTTTAAAAAGTCTATGTGTATGATTCATGTTGTATGCCATTATATCATCGTTTTTAATATAATATAGATTGTTAAGAAACTACCCTCTTGTGATATCCCATTGATCTGCACTTGTATGAGAGTAGTTACTCATCCATGCATTGTGTAGCATCAATGCTTGGTTTTTAGATCACCGAATCTATGGACCATCAATTATGGCTCAAGAGACCCACACTTAATCATGTGATATCTTTAACTTCCTTGTTTTTCATTGAGTAGGCAATGACATGAAGCAAAAACACACATTAGCTAGTCAAATTCACATTGCACGTGGCAAAAGCTCGAGTACGATGGTCTTGGTGGAAGGGATATGACATTTTGAGGAGGTTGAAAAATTAGTAACCACTACGATTATCATGTGAATGAGCAAGTCGAGTAACCCTACCTAAAAGTTAATTTATGGGAGAGATGAAAATTTGCTAACGACTCACATATTTGAAATAACTAATGCTCCTCTTTAGGCGTGAACTTACTTATGTGTATGCTAATTTACGTCTTTAAATTTAATATTTTCATAGTTTGTCATTATTTATAAAAGATTAAAAAATTTCAATGTAAATCTTTTCAAAAATAGTAAGAAGACAAGAAAATCAAAGTGTGATTTAAACAAGTTTTTGTGTGAATGAAAATTTAATTATCTTCCCTGAAAGCATAAATTGTAATTAACCAAACAAAACATAACCGGGGAAAATGAGAGTTCCCTCGAAGATGGTTTAAACGGTTAAACCCACGAATTGGGTTCCTAGGTTAGGAGTTAGGACCCGGGTCAAAGGTTCAAATTTAACGTCTTCTCAACGCCGTCGTTTAGTCTTGCCCAAGAGGCCAAACCTGCACTTTGATTCTCACAACAAGAAGGGCCTATAAAAGCAAGGAGAAGGCGAGGGAAAAATGAACGTAAAACAATATTTTTTTTTTCCAGAGAGGAAGAAGAAAGCCCCATTGGATCCGGGGGAACCCGACCCATCGAGAATCGCCTGAACTGGGGGCAAGCAACTGATCGTTGGGAGGCATAGCTCGCCACTGTAGAAACGAGCCCTCCACCGGTTCTTCTTCGGTCGTCAATTCTCTCTCTAGGGCTAGGGGAATCTTATCGGGGAAATTGTCGACGACGCGAATTGCCGAGCAGACTCTTCCCCCCTTTCTCCACCACTGGCGTTGGCTGGTGTTCGCCGTCGGAATCATTGTTGACTCGTTGGCACGGGCATGGACGGGTATGATTCCGCGGACGGGAGGGACGAAGGTGAGCTTGTTTGTTGTTTCTTGGAACGAGAAGAGAATTAAGTCGTCGAAAATTTCTATGTTCTGGGTGTACGTTTGCTTTATTTGTGTTTCTTGGAGATGGTTATTCTGGTAGCTTTCCGTTTATGGAATGGAAACTGCAATCGGGAAGCAAGTTGTTGGAGTAATTGCTATTCTCTTGCAGCATTTTTTTTTGGTCTGCCGAAGTTTGCTTGGAACTGACCTTAGAATGGAGGGGAGGGTTGCTGCATTGTAGGCTGAACTCTATTCCAATTATTGATATCCTTGCTTAGAGTGCTGCAGAAACTATTGAATAACCAGCAAATGTTTCCAGTTATTTGGAACCCTTTTACGGTAACTTACCTAGCTAGATTGTGGTGGAAGCTGAAGATTAGTTTGGTAACAGGGGAGTCTAGGGGCCTTGTATTGTAGGTTAAAAATTGGTTTATGTTTGGCTCACTTGGGAAATCAATGCATCATGTTGTTTCTTTATGGCGCTTTGCTTGGTTCCTCATAAGAATGGTTGATGCATGGTTGTTGTTGCATGGCATGGAAGATCCATGATTTGAGAATTTTCTGTTATAGTGATTGAAGTATTTAGTGGATATTTTGTTCATTGTTTGAAGATATAATTTGATTCTAAATCTTACTGGCTCTGTGACTGCCGTGGCAGATAATGAGGAAGAGTATGAGGAGGGTGGTGGAGCTAATCGGTTTTTGGGCTTTCTCTTTGGGAATGTTGACAACTCTGGGGATCTGGATGTTGATTACCTTGACGAGGTAACCTATTGTTTCTGCTTTTGAACAGTTAGAATTTAGAACAATGGCAAGGATGTTTTCTACCTTTAACATTTTTAAAGGGATGGTCTACATCTGAATTGATTTAACAGCAATGCGTTAATGGGATATGTAAGTGTTAGATGTGAGGTCTATGAAGGACGAGTTGAGAATTGCATTCAAGATTCATGCTTTCTCTTTAGCATTTTATTTTAAATGTCCGAACATGTTTACACATTTTAGTTTGAGTTTGCTGGCAGAGAGTTAAAGCCACCAGTGTTGGCAGAAAAGTAATGTACTTTGAGAAACATAATGGCCTGTCCTTTTACATATATCAGTAAGTTATTTTTTGTATAGGTAGTTTCAGGGATTTAAGTTCTTCATTCTTTTCACTGAACTCTGCCTGTCATTTAGTATAAGAATAGAATAATAGCAGGTCTGCAGTTTAGCAACTCTAATACTGTGTTTTTATAATCTTCAGGATGCAAAGGAGCACCTTGATGCACTTGCGGACCAATTGGGTCCCTCATTGACAGGAATAAATGTAGGGATTGTTTTAGCATTTGAGTGATTTCTTGGATACATTCTAAGCTTTGTAGGGCTAATCACATGTTTCAAATTTCAGTTGTCACTGAAATCCTCAAAAACATCTACTGATGCGGCAGGTAATACTGTTTCTCATGAAAAACTATATGTTATGTGGTTTTGTTTTCCTCTATTTATCCATGGTCCTTCAGCTATTCTCTCTCAACTGTTTGTCTTGTGCTTTATCTTATATTTATTGAGATGCATGAATTACAGAGCTATAATTATATAACAGTTTCACTGACACCGTTATTTGTACTTGAGATAGCAGCTGATGAGTGTAATGTGTAAAACCACTTAAGTGATAAGGAGCTTGACATTCCTATACCATAATCAAAAGAATCTTTTGTAGACACTGATGCTTGTTTACTTCTGTATGAAGTATGTATTGAATCGTGTGTGGGCATGTCCCTAGAAGTTTTGGTTTCTTTCATCAAATTTCTGATATTTATCAATCTGGGTTGCTGCTGGTAGATTATAATGACAAGGCTGAAGATGCGGTGGATTATGAAGATATCGATGAGGATTATGACGGACCAGAAATTCAAGATGCTGGTGAGGAGGAATACTTATTGCCAAGGAAGGAATACTTGGCTGCTGAAGTTTCTCTTTCTGAATTGCGGCCATCAGCTTCACTCTTTGATGACGAAGATTATGATGAAGAGGAGGAAGATAAAGATGAAAAGGAACCTGTCAGGATGGAAGATAGACCTGAAGTTGCGACTTCATTGACAGGTTCAATTCTGTAAAATGATTTATTTAGCTTTTTGTTAGTGGAATGTTTGCCTTAAGGTTTGAGCGATAATTTGACGGGAATACTCTTTGGTGGTTCATTTGCATTTTAATCTTGCATCTCAAACAACCTAGGTAAATAGTGTATCGTGGATGTGAGATTGGCTAATATTTTCAAACAACTACCAGCTGGCCAAGTTCCTTCAGTTGGAATGGGTTTGGGGTGTCGAACAGTTGCTTTTGTGATGAAGTTGTATGTGGGAAGGAAGATAAGTGTTGGATTTTGATGATTCTGGCCTTTGTTAAGGCTTGCATGCATGACTTCGTTCTAGACAATTTGAGGCTTTTAATGATTTCATTTGCGTTTCATCTCAGGGAGCCTATGTTATATCTTCCATAACTCTGGCCGCCTTAATCCTGAAAATTGAATATTGGTCTTTTATTTTCACTTGCGGTCTTTACATCTTTCTTGGGTTTACTGTTTAGATTCACATTTGACTTATTTTAGCAGTCATTTTCAGGTCCTAAGTTGACAGTGGTTCCAGAAGGAGAACAATCACGCCAAGATGTCACACAACCTAGTACCGAGGATGATGAAACTTCAAATTCTGAGTTAATAGATCCACACAAGGTCAGTCTATTACTGTTTATTGCACCAGTACACACTTCTTCCTATTTTTGTTTCTTGTGATCCAAATTTATCTCGCTTTGCTTAAATACTTGTGGGCGTTGATAATTTTGTGAATATCAGGACTCAAGTAATCGTTTGAATGCTTGATTAAGCAAATGCAAGCCTAATCATTTTTCTTCTTCAGAGAATTTCTGCTCTATACTTGTCTAACAATACAGGTTGTTTACTGGTGACTGCTTTATTGTAAATGAGATAATCAGTTTGTTCTCTTACATGAATATGGGTTTTGAGATGAGGGGCTGCTCCTTTATGAGGTCAACCCCAATAGGTCCGAAAATTAGTAAAATACTAACCAAAAAAAAAAAAAAAAAGCTGTTAGCATTGATTCCTGACACCCCTAGGGCTTCTTAATGTCAATTGTTGATATGTGCAAAGTATGTCATACTATGGTTTTCAACTAGGACAGATGATCTCTGGGTTGCTTGCGGTGTCAGATTCCAAATTTTTACTCTAACATCTTAGTATTGTTCTTTAAACAGGGGGAAGTAGAAGACCAACAGGAGCCTGATACTAAGGAGTCCACACCACTACCTATTCTCTGTGTAGAAGATGGGATGGTGATATTGAAGTTTTCTGAAATATTTGGTAATTATGAACCTTTGAAGAAGGTGCCTAAAAGAGAGCATAGATATGCTATCCGCAGAGGTATTTCTTTTGTCTTGTATACTTTTCAGGTATTAGTGTCTACATCAACTTTATAACTGCAAAAGAATGGGAAGAACACTGTTGAGACTTGTGGTTTAAGAATGTTCAGGACTATTGGTTTCCTCCATCTGTATTTTGTGGGTGGATGTGTGGACCATGCTTGTCTTTCTTTCTTTTTACAGTGTGAAAAGAGGGACAAAGAGAGAGAGAGAGAGAGAGGGTAGTTGGTTTATGAAGCAGAGATTATTGTGATGTGGGGATCCTTGTGCTTGTGTTCAGATTAATTTTTTAATTTGTTGCTTTGTTTCTCATTAATTTTCCAGACAATTATGGATCAATGGATGTGTCAGATATTGTTGAAGATGACGAAGAGGCCTTTTTGAGAGGCTCAAATCAAACAACCTTATCATGTCCGCACGATGTATCAACTTGTTACGATGAAGAGTTGGAATTATCAGATGGCGAAGGAGCTTTTCAGATGTCTGCTCCAGATAATGAACCAGGAAAACACATATATCTTAGTGGAGAACCACTGAGCGAATATTTGACAGCTAATCTATCTGCTGGATGGCAATCACAATTTTCTTCAAAATTCTATCCTCTCGATCAGTATGATTGGGAGGATAGAATTTTATGGGATGACTCCCCTGTTGGAAGTAAAAGTAGCTTAGAGTCTTATGATATGCCTATGCACGATTCAGATGCAGATGAAAATGCAGAGCTTAAAAACTTGCAACCAGAGAACTCGTTGCAATTGGATGACAAAGGACATTATATTCCATCACACATGCCACATGTTCTCTTGGAGTCATTTAGATCTGAAGAAAGCATGGAGACTATCAGCTCAATTGCAGGTGGAATATGTCATCCCCAACTTTTGAGGTTAGAGTCTCGACTGGGTGTGGATAAAGTTAGTGATGTCGATAGCAAAAAGGGGCACTATGAGTCGGAGCTTCACCAAAATGATGCTCTAACGCGTTTCAGTGAACTCTCGTTGCATAATAAGGATATCCTTGAGGGCTCTTGGTTGGATGATATAATATGGGAGCAGCCCAATCCTAATGCGAAATCTAAGTTAATTCTAGACCTTCGAGATGACAAGATGGTTTTTGAAATTTTTGATGATAAAGAGGGCAAGAATCTGCAGCTGCATGCAGGGGCAATGATTATAAGTCGGTCTTCGAAGTCTAGAGGCTGTTCAGAGCTTTTGCATCAGGGATACCAGTCTTGTTGGCAATTCAATATTTCCAATGACAAGTTCTACACTAACAAGAAGATTTCTCAACAGCTGCAATCAAATGCTAGTAAAAGAACTGCTTATGGCATCAAAGTTCATCATTCAGCACCAGCAATCAAATTGCAAACGATGAAATTGAAGCTAAGCAAGTAAGACTGGGAGTTCTGTCTTATGTTTTGTGCAGCTCGGAACATTGATTTTGCTGTTCCCTGTTTTCTTGTTTCTGCAACATGTGCTGAACCTACCTTTTTGCGTTTGGTCAATTTGGTCTTCTGCAGTAAAGACCTGTCTAATTTTCATCGCCCAAAATCTCTGTGGTTTCCCCATGACAATGAGGTGGCTGTTAAACAGCAAGGAAAGCTGGCTACAACAGGTCAAATGAAAGTCATTTTAAAGAGCTTAGGAGGCAAGGGAAGTAAACTTAATGTGGATGCCGAGGAAATTGTGTCTTCTGTTAAGTCAAAGGCTTCAAAAAAGCTAGGTTGTTTCTTTTATCCGTGTGCTAAGCTGATGTTATCCTATACGTATATTGCTTTATCAATTCGTTGACAGTTATGTTGGCAAGTTATTCATTGAAATGGTACCTCAACATTGCTTTTGTAGATTTCAAGCCACCAGAGAAAGTGAAGATGTTCTATTCAGGGAAAGAACTTGAAGATGATAAACCTCTTGCAGCTCAAAATGTTAGACCAAACTCTTTGCTTCATCTTGTTCGTACCAAGATTCATTTGCTTCCTAAGGCACAACGGATTCCTGGTGAAAACAAGTCTCTACGTCCTCCTGGGGCATTTAAGAAGAAGTCTGACCTTTCTGTAAAAGATGGTCATGTCTTTTTGATGGAGTAAGTAATTGCGATTATCTTCTTACTGTAAATCTTTTTTTTTTTTTTTTTTTTTTTGCTTCCAAGACTGTATTCTATGTCTATTAGTGGAGATTTCTACTTGTTTGGTACCCAGAAACTTGCATTTAGGTCATTAATTCCCGAACATTCTTTTACTTCCCTCTATCTTTTCATATGTTTCCAGGAAGGTGACTCGTGAATCTGGAGATGTATGTTCTCTGTGATTTGATTTTAAATGTGTGTATGCAGATGTAATGTACAAGAACAAAGTATATACAAACACGAAAGCGCATAGTTTAGATTTGAAGGCAGGCAGTGTGTGCCATTATCTGCTTGTATTACCTGCTGGCAACTTGGTGCTACTATTCTGTCAACTGTCATAATGTATTGTTTTGTATTTCTTTTCTTTCAGGAATCATTCTTTCAGCATCCCTTGCCTGATAGCTTTGTTCATCTGGATGCAGGAATTATATTTTTTTTTTATTGTAAAAGATGTATTGTTAACTTTTAAGTGTTATTCATTTGAAGATTTTTAACTACAGGTATTGTGAGGAAAGACCTTTGTTGCTAAGCAATTCTGGGATGGGGGCGAACGTGTGCACTTATTACCAAAAGGCTAGCCCTACTGACCAAAATGGCTCATCATTGCGCAACAGAGGTGACTGTTGGGGAAATGTAGTTACACTTGACCCTAATGATAAATCCCCTTTTCTTGGGGATATAAAACCTGGGTGCAGCCAGTCGTCTCTTGAAACAAACATGTACAAAGCACCAATATTTCCCCACAAAGTGTCTTCCACGGACTATCTGTTGGTTCGATCTGCCAAAGGAAAGTTATCATTAAGGCGTATTGACAGAGTTGCTGCTGTTGGACAGCAGGTTTTATTTTTCATCCTATTTATTTCACTTTGTAGTAGTTCTCAATAGGACTATTCCAATCATTTAGTGTTCCTTTATGGTTAGTTATTTTTGTTGTAGTTTCATATATTCTTTGTTTGTTTTATCTGGGTTCAAACTAGTTTGGCTGTCAGTTGGTTTTCTTATATAATAAAGTTCTAATAGGTCACCATAATGATTGCTTTAGATTGTAACATGTTTGGCAAAAGAACCAATGGAGTTTGGCATGGTTAGATTTTGAAGGTTGCGTTAGGAATAGTGAAGTAGGTTTGGATTTTAGATGAGAAGTACCCTTTGTTTCCGATGAATTACTTACTAAAACCGTAATTTTGTAAAATTTCTTGCTATGATGTTTTTGTAGGAACCCATTATGGAGGTCTTCTCTCCTGGATCTAAAAATCTTCAAGCATACACTTTAAACAGGTTACTGGTGTATGTTTATCGTGAGTTCCGGGCTGCTGAAAAGCGCGGCATGGTTCCCTGGATCCGTGTAGATGAGCTGACAACTCAGTTTCCGGGCATTGCTGATACAATCGTAAGAAAGAAGTTGAAGGAATGTGCTCTGCAACGGGTAATTTTTTTTCTCTGAATGTCCTTTTGTGAAGATTTTCATGTCCTTGCTAGGAATTTGTGTGATCTGTTTTTGCATTGGTATTTAATGCCTTCCAGAGCAGTATTTTCCAATTCGCACTTGCTGTCTTCAATGCTGTACTGTCTAAAGTTCACTGTTTTCATGTATATCTGTGTGCAGAGGGATCCACATGGAGATTGGTATTGGTACAAGAAAAAGGATTTCAGCATACCATCTGAAGAAGACTTGAAAAAGTTAGTGATACCTGAGAATGTAAGTCTCTTATGTCTTATCATCTTTTTTTTCTTAGCTCTCTGCTCCTTACTTGAGTCATGTTACTGAAGTTGTGGACATTGGAGTTCGGTCATCATTGGGTCTTTGGTATGCATATCCTATCTTTTATTTTTGTAAGATATATATCAAAATTTGGTATGCATATCTTACAGCTTCTCTCAATGATGTGGAATCCGTCTATTACCAGAGTACAGTAAAAGATCATTTGTTTTGTGAGTTCTGCTCTTGCCAAATGGTTACCTCATTGTTTATGTCCTGATTCTGGCTTAGGTCTGCGCATATGAGAGTATGCAAGCTGGTCTTTACCGTCTCAAACACTTGGGGATCACCAGGCTAACACTTCCTACTAGTGTTTCCACTGCAATGAGTCAGCTGCCTGATGAAGCAATAGCCTTGGCTGCTGCATCACATATTGAAAGAGAGTTGCAAATTACTCCTTGGAGCCTAAGTAGCAATTTCGTTGCCTGTACAAACCAGGTCAGTATCTATTTCTCTGCTTCTGAAGTTCCCGGGTCATAAAAGTCCTTAAACTACTTCTGTTAATTTCTTCTTGTCCTCCTCTTCATAGCATGGAATTTTTAGAAAGATACTGTGGTTGATAAAGTCACATGAGAATAGAATCGCCATTTTAGGTTTATCAAATGAATGATCTTGTAGATAAAATATGCATTGAAGCAGAAAGATTTAAAAGAGAATCGTGTTTGATTAACTCTTGCAATTGCTATGAATTGAAAAAGTGTGCATGCAAGAACTTTGGCCAACCAAAATTAGTTGAATTACATCTGAACGTGTTGGTTATTTTATTGCATAATCTCATATGTCTAGACGGCAGTTCATGATCTAGCCTTTAAATTGTCTTTGGAACTACTACCAATGGGATATACTTTCACACTTTGAGCTATTCTCAACTCAGCATGCATAAGTTTCTCTTATTATCAGATACGAGCTTCTCCTTTGCCATGCATTGTTGGTCAATAATATATGAATTTTCAGGACAGAGACAATATTGAGCGGCTTGAAATTACGGGTGTTGGTGATCCATCCGGACGGGGCTTGGGATTCAGCTATGTTCGTTCCATTCCAAAGGGATCAGTTTCGAATGCTACGGCCAAGAAAAAAGCAGCTGCTCGTGGAGGTACGACTGTTACTGGAACGGATGCAGACCTCCGTAGATTAAGCATGGAGGCTGCACGAGAGGTACTATCAACTTGCCACAGACTGGTTTCTTATACTTGTGATTTGATGCATCCTGTTGACTGTTTGAGTACCCTGTTCTTTTTCCCCTATAATGATGAGACTGATTGAGTTCCTTGACATCATATGATGAATTAAGCTTGTGGACTAATCTGTGGACTCTTGCGACATTAACCTCAAGGTCTCCGAATGTGAGATGGAGGGCCTTGTGTTTTTCTTTTGTGAATTTTTGTATCGCATCAAGTTTCTTGAAGAGGAGAGATCGTGTAAATTTACCATTTTGCCTCTGTTCTGTGTCAGCAAGGATGACATAAGAATGGAAGTGGACACATTATTGACTTGGCTGCTAGATAAGTTACATAGCGTGATTACTGGACTGGATGACAATAACCTTATCCCAATTTTTGTGCTTTTGATCTCTCTGAATTTGCAGGTTCTTCTTAAATTTGGTGTTCCTGAGGAACAGATTACAAAACTAACTAGGTGGCATCGCATTGCTATGATACGCAAGCTTTCTAGTGACCAAGCCGAATCCGGTGTGAAAGTTGATCCAACAACAATCAGCAAGTATGCACGTGGCCAGCGGATGTCCTTTCTTCAGTTACAGCAGCAAACAAGAGAAAAATGCCAAGAAATTTGGGACCGTCAAGTGCAGTCTCTTTCAGCAGTGGATGGTGATGAAAATGACAGTGATTCCGAGGCAAATAGTGATCTTGATTCCTTCGCCGGAGACTTGGAGAACTTACTCGATGCGGAGGAGTGTGAAGGTGATGAGAGTAACTGTGAGTCCAAACGTGAGAAAGGAGATGGTGTTAAGGGTGGTCTGAAAATGAGAAGATACCCCTCACAAACTCAAGCTGAAGAGGAAAATGAAGATGAAGCGGCAGAGGCTGCTGAACTTTGCAGGCTGCTCATGGATGGTATGAACTTACTTAATCACTGCCTACTTCATAGCTTGCTGCAGTCTTCTTAGCTCACTAGTTCTTTGAATTAAGCCCTCTCTCTAGTTTGGCTGTCTTTAAAAATGATAAGACTTTATTGCCTTTGAATGCTGTTGTTTTGGATGGTGGTTCTGAGTTCTCTTTTCCTTCATTTTTTGTAAGGCAGAATCTCAGATCTTGCCAACATGCTTATTAAATGATGCATTTGAAATTCTGGTAGAACATGTTAATATAGAATATTCTCATGATTATCTGAGATTCAGTCATAATTTCCTTTTGTATGATGCACTGTCATGATTATACTGTAGATGGCGAGGCTGAGCAGAAGAAGAAGAAGCAGACAAAAAGTGTTGCGTCAGAAGGCACATTACCATCAAGCTCGAAATTGAATTTTGTTGAAAATGTCGAACAGCTCAATAAAGCAACAAAGCCACTACCTAACGGGTTGCAGATCCTAAAAGAGAAGAAGGCTGGGGAAACAAAGGAGGTAGATGTGCTGCCATTAGTGGCCCTCTGCTTGAATGTGGAAGAAGAAGAGAAATATTTTTTAATCCATTATATATGACTAGTTTACATTTTGTGGCAGGCGGACAAGTTTTTTGGCAAAAAGAAAGTACTTGACAAGGGGAAGGGGAAGCTGATGATTAATGATACTCCTCCCATGCCTCAGTTGAAAACTAAAGTTATAATGGCAGATGTACTCAAGGCAAGTGAATTCTCCTCGCAACTAGCTGGATGGTTCTGTTTGGAGTTCTTCAGAATGTTTTCATGTTGTAGTGGTCTATCCTGTCTCGGTCCCCATCTATTTGGGAGTAGGCAATAATTTTATGCAAGCTTCCTGTTGTTCTCTTGCTAAACTGGCTTTTCCTCGCTAACTAGGATTTCAAGGAGAAGAAGTCATCGAGAGAGAAATTTGTCTGTGGAGCATGTGGTCAGGTTGGTAGTTTATGATTAAGCAAGCTTTTATTGAGTACTTTTTCATTCTTTTTGAAGAACTTGGTTTGCTAATGGATCACTCACTTTCATGGTTGAGCACCAGAATGGACACATGAGGACAAATAAAATGTGTCCAAAGTACGGTGAAGAGCCAGAAACACCAGCTGAGTCAGCAGATGTGGAGAGAGGTTCAGGGAAATCCAGTTTCCTCGATCCTTTGAACAGGTCTCAACAACACAAGAATAAGAAGAAAAAGCTGTCTCAAAAAAGTTTAACAATAAACGACAATGAAAAATCTAACAGCAACGTGAAGGCTAATCAGCTCCCATCAAAGTTCAAATGTGGGTCGAGTGAGGTGCCTTTTGAGAAATCTGGCGACTTGGAAGCTGCTGCTCAGAGCTCTGATCAATACTATATCAACTCCAGTGCTCTGCCTGCCAGTTCGGATACCGATACTGGGGGGAAATCCATCAGTAAAGTCAACAAGATCAAAATCGCCAGCAAGGGAAGATCTGAGAGTGGTGCACCGGTTGTTGAAATGCAAAGGCCGTTTGTGATGCAGCAGCAGCAGCAGCATCCTCCACCAGATGCAGATAGAGGATTGAAAGAGTCTGTTCGGCCACCTATTACCATCAAGCCACCAGTAAATGTGGAAAGAGACCATGCCGAGAGTAGACAGAAAACTATTCTCATTCGCCCCCCTGCAGAGAGAGAAAAAGAACAGTCTCATAAGAAAGTGGTCTTCAGACAACCCAGAGAGGTTGTGGACCTGGATCGGTTGAGTCAGGACGGAAGCAGCACTGGTTTTGAGTATCACCAGAAGACTAAGAAAATGGTCGAGCTATCTAGTTTTGAGAAGCAGCATCATAGGAAGCTGGACACGCTACATTTTACAGGAGGATCATCATCAGGAGCAAAAAAGAAGAAAGCGAAAGAGGAGGCGGCAGCAGTAGCAGCAGCAAGATTTTGGGAAGAAGATCAGAAGAGGAAAAATGTTGAGAGGTTGAGGGAAGAGAGAGCAAGAATGCAGGCAGCAGCAGCGGCAGAGGAGATGAGAAGGTTTAAAGAACGAGAAGGGTTGATCAGGCTAAGAGAGTATGAAGAAGCCATGAGAAGAGCGAGGCAAGAAGAAGAAGAAGAGGAGCGTCAAAGAGCCAAGAAGAAAAAAAAGAGGAAGAAGGAAACACCTGAAATTAGCGATGACTACATGGAAGACTACAAGGCTAGGAGACACGATAAAAGAATTCCAGAAAGAGACAGCAGGGGCACAAAAAGGCAACCTGTTGGTGACTTGGGCAAATACAGTGCTAAGTATGCCCCGCCCACTAAACGTCGAAGAGGTGGAGAGGTACTTGCACTCTTGAATTCCTTACTGGATCTCCATGCCTGCAACATTTTGCATTAACTGTGCTTAATCCTTTCTGAATTGCCCGTAGGGCAGCATGAATGCCTGCTGTTGTTTTTATCTATTTTAGTTTTCTGGTACTAAATTGTTTTGAGTTTTTCATTAGTTTCCTTTCGACAAGTTTTGATTTGGGGTGTTCTTGAGGTAGGTTTCTTTCTTGGATAGTTTGCGACTCCTCAAAGGAGATTTCATTACAGAAGAGAGAGTTATTGGGGTCTGTTATCTTTAATTGGGGAGGAAGGAATCCCCTTCAAAAACCTGGGCGAGGCTTATCATGTTATTAACCTTCTCTGGGATTCTTAATCACTATGATCTCCTTCCTTTTTCTTCTGTCTGTAGGTTCTCCTGTCAAATATCTTGGAGGAAATTGTAGACGCACTCAGAGACAGGCGTGAAGTGTCGTATCTTTTCCTAAAACCAGTATCTAAGAAGGAAGCTCCAGATTACTTGAAGATCATAGAGCGGCCGATGGATCTTGCGACGATCAAGGAAAAGGTGAGGAAGATGGAGTACAAGAGCAGAGAGGAATTCCGACATGATGTGTTTCAGATCACGTACAATGCCCACAAATACAACGACAGGCGGAACCCTGGTATCCCACCTCTGGCTGATCAGCTTCTAGAACTCTGCGACTTCTTGTTAGAAGAGAATGCGGGCGAGTTATCTGAAGCTGAAGCTGGGGTGGGAATCTAGATGAAGAACCAGACATTTGTCGGTAGGTACGTAGTGAAATATTAATTTGCAATTTTCTAACGTATAGATTTGACTACATATTTGCTGCCCCCATTGGTGAAGTGAACATTATGATATACAGGAACAGGATGCAGAAGAAAGCTTTTGCATTGGAAACTCTTTGTTCGGGATGAAGGCTGTAACATGGAGGTTTCTTTTTGTAGGGGTTATCATGTCTTTAGTAGATCAGTCTCCTAGGGCTTTTAGTTTGCTGCTTCTGGAGAGATGGCGACTGATTGCTTGTTCGCCATTGGTGTGTAAAATATTAACTAGTTGTATTTCATGCGTACCTCACTTCTGTAACATATATGCGCCCAACTTATTGTACAAAAGATCTGATTATTTTCCATTTCAGTCAAAACATCTAAGTTGGAAAGAGGAAAGGAAGAGGAAATATCTAGCATGTATATAGGTGGTCAACGGTTAGTCGGTTATCGGACTTAAAAGATAATCGAATTGATAACAATGGTTAATTGTAAATCGATAATTAATTTTAGTTGTTCAGTTTCAATTAGTTATACTTTGCTTAGTGGTTAACTAATAGCAATCTACTAGTATAACAACATAGTTTTTGGTTTTGCCTGACAGGAAAAGTCCCAAGACTCAAAACCAATCCATACTGCAATACCAAACATCTCAATTCACATATTGCAAACAAGCACCCACCCAATGTCTCAAATATGTTTTATTGTCATACCAATCGCTAATTCAATCCATAACAGACAGTCGATAAGTCTTGTTGACTTGATCCTCAGTATGCAGACTTGATCCTCAGTATGCATTTTTTGCTAAGTAGTTAGCTTCTAAACGTCAATTAGTATATCGCACCCTTAGTCTGGGGTGCACAACATTCTCATTTTGATTATCCGATTCGTACGAGGATCAAGTCAATAAGGGTTCATTGTACTTTTACCTAGCTCTGCAGTCAAGCTGTCTAAAGTAGTAAATATCGACTGAGCTTTTGGATGAGTTGAATCCCCAGAGGTGAATACATGAGTTGTATCAGCAATGTTCACCCAGCTGCAACCAGCAAACTTCCTGGTTTCCTTCTCCTTCATCTCCTTCCTTACCCTTTGCATCTCCCCCCAGTTACCTTCCGTGGCATAAACATTGGCCAACTGCACATACCGACCTCCTCCAGCATCCATTCCCAGCTCGAGCATCGTCTTCTCCACCTCCCTTGCTAACAGCACATTCTTGTTTATCTTACACGCATTTAGAAATGCCCCAAGGACTACACCACTTCGTTTTTCTTCCTTTGGAATCCTTTCCATGAAGGATGCTGCCTCTTTCAGTCGATTAGCCCTTCCATAGAGATCGATCATGCAAGCATAGTGATCACTATCTGGAAGTATATAGTGAGTAGCTGTCATTGAAGCGAAAAACTCTTCACCCAATTCAACCAACCCACAATGGCGACAAGCTGATAAAAGAGCTATGAATGTAACTGCATCAGGTTTAATTCCCTTATTCACCATATACTGGAACAGCTCTATAGCTTCATCTGCGTGCCCATGATGAGCATAGCCGGCCATCATGACATTGTACATGACTAGATCCTTTTCTTTAACCTCAAGAAACAGCTTTTCTGCATACCCCAGACAGCCACATTTCAGATACATGTCTACTACTGCGCATATCATTTTGGCGTCCATTTCGGTTCCTGTTCTAAGTGCAAAGGCGTGAACTTGTTTTCCTGAGAGGAGGGAAGCTTGCAGTGCACAGGCACCAAGCACACTCACAAGGATCAAGCGATCGGGACCCGTTGCTTCCTTTTCTCTGAACTCGGTTAGAAGATCGAATACAGCTCCACATTGTTGTGTCTTGACATAACCTGAAAACAAAGATGCCCAAGCAATTGCGTTCTTTTCTATTAAGGAGTCGAACAGCTTGCGAGCTTGTACCATGTTCGCCTGCAATGAGTAACCTGTCACCATCGAAGTGATGGAGAAAGGGCTAGTGGTCCCAGAACCGAAATGCAGCGACTCTGCATAGTTCATCTTCCCACATTTGCAGTAGACATCAACTATACCATCATGTATAAATGGATTGGTAAGGAAACCATTCTTTAATACCCAAGCATGAATTTCCTTTGCAACCTTCAAGTTCCTCAAGCGAGAACAAGCAATCAAGAGACTGGCAAAAGTGTGTTCATCATACTCGATGTCTCTTTCTCGCATACAAACAAACAACTTAAATATCTCCTCCGGATGACCAGTTTGAACATAACCCCAAATCAAAGTATTCCAAGAAACTGTATCGTTCAACTCATTCTCCATCGTGAATACTGTATCAGCCATTTCCATTTCACCATGTCTACAGCAGGCTGCCACAAGGGTATTCTTGGTAACTGAATCAATAACATCCTCTTCGCACCCTTCGAAAACCTTCCACGCTTCCTTGAAGCATCCAGATTTCGAGTACATGTCAATCAAAGAACTGGCGGCAAACCCACTCAGATCATTACCCGTCTTCACCATGCGGCAATGCAGCTGCTTGCCAAAGCAAATCATGGACGACTTGGCACACAGGTTGATCATAGTGGTGAGAGTAACCTCGTCGACTCCAACCTCATCAGGGCGACTCCACATATCAGCAAACAAGTCCACTGCGAGACTCTCAAACCCACCAAATCGAACGTAACCAGACAGGAGGGAGTTGTAGGTGACGGAATCTCGCTCAGGGGCGGAGTCAAAGAGAGCCCTCCCTCGGGCCAAGTCGCGACTTTTAACGTGGGCGGATATGATTGTGTTCCAGGAGAAGAGGTTTCTGCGAGGCATTTCGTCGAACAGCTTCTGGGCATCGCGGATAAGACCATGGTTGGAGTATAGATGGATGAGCTGATTGCAGATGGGAACCGGCAAGGGGAAACCGGCCTTGACGGCGCGGCAATGGGCAGCGAGGTAGTGTATGAATTTTGACGAGTTGGGGCCCTTCCATTTCATGCATTACAGCCAGAAGAGAGGCAACCAAGAGGAAGAGTTGCGTCGCTCTTGTTACACTCCGCGCGCCACTCAGATGGAAAAGAGTTTTTACCCGAGGAAATCAGATTGTTGGCGGGAAAAGAAAACCTTGGAGGGGAAGGCAGGATTTGGGGAAGAGGGTAAAATAAAATTTAGGGTTGACTTCCAAATTTAGGGGAAATTAGTATTTAGTATGTCAGACAGTATTCAAGATGTCTATTAAAAATCATGAAATTATCACAGGAGTACCACATCATGAATACTAACATGATTACTCTTGATGTACCTAGTAATTTTTCCTAATTTAGAGCTCGCATCTCAATTGCAACATTTGTTTTGTCGAGCCACCTCGGTACCCTCGATAGCTTTGCTAGTCATAGTTTGCTCCAACCCAATCGAAACCCGTATAGGAAAGGGTCAAAAGTTAAGAGAACTCGATGGTTTCTTCCTATGTTTAGGGATCCTATGGAATCGAACAACCAAAATTCATGAGTTTGAGAATTGAAATCAAATCGAACTTTGGTAACTACAATCAAGACATTTGCAGTTTTAGATTCGAACCGATCTTCTCACTAGGCATAGTGTAAAAGCTCGTGCAGTCGAAAATCGAATTACTCTCCATGCAACTCTGGCCTTGTTGGAGGCATTGCGTTTCCTCTGCTAAGCTACTTCTCAAACTTCGACATCAAAATATATTATAACCACATTTCGAAACTGAGGATACACAAGAAAACTCAGTTTCGCCTTGCAATTGGATGAAGAATACTAGAAACACTAGATAAATGATCGAGGCCTCGAGGAGGAGAGCATTGTCATTGCAACACTTTGAATCCGAATTACTGGGGCACCTTAAAGACGATAAGATTAGAAAACCATATGGCTACACTTCTAACAAACTGAATGATGCAAACAGAAACTTCTAAGCTGCAAAACTTTCCCAGGCTGCTCAATACATCATCAGAAAGACAGAAACTACTCTGTTCCAAAATGTATGGCCAAAATGATACAACTCAGGCTCTCTGTACTTACAACAGCACTTACAAGCATGGCAAGTGCAGTCTTGTTAAATCATCTAACTTCAGGCTACCTTCTTGAAAATCCTATTTCACCCACAAAATGAAAAGGAAAAGAGATAAATTTTAACCACCAGACAGTGGTAGTATTAAACCGAAAATGATCTAAGGTGTGTATTCGGTGAAACCTGTGTGTTAGGGATGTGTCCAATTCGAACTAACAATCTCCATCCCAGGATGATTTTTTAAGAGGGCGTGGACACCCTTAGTCTTTCCACTAATTAATCTTGGGCTTCGCTCGTCCTGGCTTCAACACAACATATAGAAGACCAGCAACGATCAGAAAAGCAGGAATTGTTGTCATGTCGAAAACCACATGCACTTTCCGCTCTGTTGCACAGTGAATCGGATGCAGAAGAGCAACAGTTGCATTCACTTGCTCAGAAAACCTGCACCACCAACGGAAGTCTACAGCTTAGAAACAACAGTACACCAACAACAAAATTTGCTTCTTTTCATGATTAAACAAATTATGGCATAGGTCATCAATTATTTTTTTATTACTAAAAATATCTAATATAAACCGAAGCCTTAAAGAACATAGTTTCCCTTTATTTACACCAAAGATTATTTTAAAAAAGTAACCATTTTAAGCAAAAACAAACACACCCTAAGTTAAAAAAAAGGGTCCCAAGTGAGGTGAAGCAGAAGCCCATACTTTCGAAAACCATATCTCGCAGCATATTAGCAGACTCGAGAACAATAGAAGTTTCAGCAGTTGAAAATGACTTACACTTTAGTTGCATCCTCTAAGGTAAGAAGAAGTCTCATGGCATCCACATAACGCAGTTCTCCGGTAACAGTTGCAATCTGAAATGCGGGGACAAGATATCATGACGAGCTAAAAACTGATATATCAGAAAGTGACAATGGTAATGCAATTCTAGATAAGTCGGTATTAGGAAATACTCACCCTTCTCCACAAACTGACAACATAGTTATACTTGTTCACAAGTTCTTTCTCTTCAGAATGGAAAAGCTTGTACGTACTTTTAGCTATTTTAGGTTAAAGTCTTTTTCAGCAGAAGCAACATATAATGGATAATAACAGCACGAAAAAAATATATACTTCTCAAAATCCACACATAAAGCAGAATTTTGAAACAGAAGCAGTAAACAATGGCAGAAGGATACATGTCCTTTCCATGAGTAGACTACGTATAGCAGAATTGACTAGCTGTAGAGACTCCTCAAGTGTGGTGATTATATAACTCCGTGCAATTGTATCCAAATGGAACTGTGAGATGTCCCAGCCTTGAGATGTAATGGAGAATGGATTGCATCCAGCTGACCATATCCAGTCCTGTGAGTTAAGGGGTACAGCAAATTAGAGATAGCAGACTAGCAGCAACCGCTTTTAACACAACAGACAGGAAATTCTGCTTCAGAAGTATGTGCTTAGAAGTATGATTAAAGGTGTGCATAATCTTCTATGCGCATGTGAAACAAAAATAGCACGGTTCCATGGAGTTCAATGCTACAAAAAGGACTTAACAAGTCATTTTCTTTTTCTCGACAGCTGGGTGGAAAGCTGCTATGATGGGGAGCCATGTAACAATAACTTGCATTTTTTAATAAAAATGGGAAACATTTGAAATTTCAAGGTATCATACTTTTAGGTAAAATATTTGAAAAATGGAATTGCTAAGGGATGCTTAATGGTGCAAACTTTGTTCTACCTGATGTCAACATGCAGAAAATAGCCACAAACAGAAACGCTTCAACAATCCAAACATAATTACCTCAATTGCAGTTTCATGTGCATGGCTGTAGACCAGATGAAGAGGAAGTAAGCCGGCTAGATGTTCTGAAACAGCAGCCAGAGCAGCTTTTATGGGTCTCCTGAATAATGATAGTGAAACAAGAACCATGAAGATGTGTCGAAGATCAAATGGAAAGTATGCACTAAGCACAAGAAGGCTGACAAGACTTAAAACTACATCATGTTAAATCACTATATATTTAAGAATTGCCTCATTATAAAAGTCAAGTAATCCTTTGTCTAACCTCAAGTCCCACAGTAGTGATTGCCCATTACACTGGAGATGACTTTCCCATGATGATTGCTCGGACTGAACAACAACGATCATGTCAGAAAGCGCTTTTGCCTGATAGTGCTTGTCAACTAATAATGGCTCTCCATGAATAAACCAAAAGATGGGAACTTCAAGTGTGGATCTGGTATGGGCATGTGCTCCTGCATTATTGAAGTTGGGAATAAGAATCAACTTGACTTGCACAAGTGATGAGAAGGAAAATATAAAGTTGATACTACATCATCAATGGACTTGCAAGTTTTTGTTTCTACTTCCTTCGGTTCTAAGAACCTGTTTTCATAGGTCAATGAGATTCTCTTCAATCCATCAATAGTCAGTTTTGTGCCTGACAATGGCCTTCTACAGAATTTGCATATCAGAAGAACTTGAGCGGGAGATCACCTTTTAGAGAACCATGGTCATTCAGCTTCTGTAACTGATACTGAAGAATGGAGGAGTCAAGATATGTCCGAATAGTTTTCCTATAAGTCCCATTCACAAGCAAGAGTGGGACAGCTGCAGCTCGTCGTCCCACTGAAAAAGCCATGGCTAAAGCAGGATCCTCTGAAAGCGATAACCTAGATCCAGCTAGAGAATTAGGAACACACAAACTTTTCTATTACATGAAATAAAGACAAACCAATGGAGAACAAAGAGATTGGGTACATTTATTCCATACAGACTCATATATTTATGCAAGGGCGATTTGAGAAATTTAGACTTTCCAAAGAAAGGATGTACTTACAAATTTGGGCTGAAGATAGGTTTCTGCGAAGGTAATAACAAAGATGAAAGCCCATCCATGATAGCTTTGAGATCCACGGGTAGTTGTTTAATAGTCCTAACTTTCTGCATGAATAGATAAGTAATTAAGACGAAGCTTGATCTCCAGTCCAGACCTCCTTGAAAGGTATAAAACATTCAACATACCTCTTGTGTTATAAAGAACAACTGAAATGATATCTTCTCATAGTGATGGAATGCACCATCAGCAATCGAAGGTGAGATTATGTGGCGCATTGACCCCCAAAGAGTTGAACCTAAATGTGCAAGAAAGGTATCTCGTGCAACAGTGTAGTTCTGAAAATCCTGCTCGGAGAAGTAATATAAAACATCAGAAAATGCTACTAATTGAGGCATAAGCATCCTGCAAGCATATAGCAACAAACTAAAGCACTGGCATCCTAGAGAGATGAGGAAGGCAACTCATGTAGACAAGAACTGGGTAACAGACTCAATTAACAAGACCAAACTCCATTTTTACATCCAATACTGACAACTCACTTTGATTTAACATTAAATTAAGAGTGCCACATAAAAAAGAAACCATTAGCATGGGTTCATCAAATAAACTTTTTAATCTCCTGCCGCTTAAGCTCATCTTTGTGAAACTTCAACATATATATATCTATAAATTCTCTTAACTTCATCGGAGCTATTTTATAAAAAAAAATCTTAACAAAATAACACAATGGTAGTGCTAATTCAGCAACAGATCATGGTAGAGACATTCAGATTCTGCTCCTGAATCTAAATCAAAGAAGAGACTACTTGTAAAAAGCCAAATCAACATACCTCCTGGGTGTCGGTGAAAAGATTCCAGTTTTCCATTCGTTTCAATGCCTCCATGGCCTTCTTCTTATGACTCTCATCATTTTCTTCACCTTCTAAGGACTGAAGTTCATTTTTCAAGTCCCTCATTCTCTCATCAAGCTCTGAGACCACAAATATATGATAGATTGTAAAACAACAGCAACACAGCATTATTTGATATATTATACTTCAAAATTTATGACAGTACAGTCTGCCATCCATTTCACTGAACAAACTCACGCTGCAAGCAAATTAACAGAGATAAAAGAGACAAACCTTCACAAAGTGCTAGCTTAACTCTTCTTCCTTTACAATGCTTGAAAGCAAAAAGCTCGTAGATATCAATTTCAGCAAGAAGGATATCAACTGCCTGGTGATCTTTCTGCAACATTTCGGACAAAGATTAACTGGCTCAGATAGCTATCACGGAACTCATAAGACTTCTAACTAGATATAAGAAGATCTTGTACAGAAAGTGAATACAAGGCACATATGCAAGCGCGGCCACAAACTTAGAAATATGTGAGCAATTGGAGGTAAGCTTGTGCAGATCTTTTCCTTAATGGTTCAAATGATATCTCCCCCACCAGAATTGAACCAATAAGCTCAGCCACACGATTTCCTTTTCGATTTATCAATCACCCATGCAATGTTTTTAGGATTGCCAGTAGTTAACCAGTTACTACTGTCTCAGAGAGTTAGGGTATGACTTTGAACTCAGAAACAAACAACTGAAGCAAATATTCTTATTCAATAAATCAAACATACATCACCAAATATAGCAAACTTTTCCTGGATTGCTTCTTGCAAGCGATCTTCAGCTTCATCTTCAGAAATTTCTGGATCACGCAAGAGAAATTAGATACAGTATAAACTGACAACTGCAAAAGACAGCACAGGCACATACATATTGCAGCTCTGCAAGAACAAGCCAACAATATTAAGCGACTAGATTAAAGAAAAGGGAGAGAAGGCACTTGGAGAAGCATACTAGAGTGTACAAAAACTAACAGCATTTCATACTAATACCAATGAACACAACTGACAATTCAACTCAAAGTACAGTGTGGCAGTTATATCTAGTTACTCCTTATTTGATCCATAATGTTCCCATAAAACATAGTTTGCAGATGAGCTAGGTTACTGAACATGCTATCAGCAGAAATTTTGGGGAGGGGGGTGGCCCATCCACATTACCTGTAACAGCACCAATTGTTTTTTCCACATTTGGCAGACTAAGATCTGTGCGAACGCCTTCCCCACCAACAGCAGGACCCCATGCAAAAGGGCCAGCAGATAGATCGATGAAAGCCCACCTGGTGCAGAAAGCAACAATAATTGAGCCTTTACAATTCCATGTGGAGGTACATCAGTATGGAAGAAGAGAAGTTTGGCACCTGTCCTTCCCGATCCAGGTATCTGTGAGACATTCTGGTTGAACTCCAGCAAGGTCCCCAGCTTTTAGTTCCTTCTCCAAAAGAAGCTTCATGTATTTATTTTTTCCTTTCATAAGCTGGAGATCCAAAGAGGATAATTAATACTCATCAAAGAATCAACACACGCTGTTAGAGGATTGTCCAGCTTCTGGGGGGGTGTTCCCAGTCGGCAAAGGAGGGAAGGCTGCTAACCTGCAAAGCTTTGTTCAGGATGATTTCAGAAGTGTCTTTCCCTTGGTTCAACTTTTCAACATTATTGAGCGCATCCAGACAATTGTTATACCATTCGGCCTGAGGTCAATAAAACAATAGTCTAATACACCGTGATAGAAAGTTCACCATGAGCTCATACCTATTTTATGCATTTATCCATGAAATGGCTCATATAATTATATGTACACAGAAGAAAAAAGGACGTAAGTGCCAATTTCACAAGATAAACAAAGAAAACACAGACCGTATCAGCATCCTCGGCAACTGTCCAAGCAAATTTCGCCATAGGATGCTTTTCATACAAAGGTCTCTTGATCTTTTCGAGTGCTGCAGATTACAATCCGATCATTCCAAATTTGAAGCAAGCATTAAAACAATGATTAAATTTATTGCACCTCTGAATGGAAATGGATACTATAACAAAAGTTACTTCATACCAAGGACACTTTCTGGAACATTTCCCGACTCCAATATCTTCGTCTGTAGATTTTTATCCTGGAAACAAAAGTATATGTCATCGTGAAAGAACAGACTTTAAGAATGAAAGATAGACATAATTGTGCCCAATGAAATCATAGGAGCTTAGCTAAAATGATCCAATGACGCAAACAAGAACATAATACATACCCCATTAACGAATAAATAATAAAAAAAACAAGGGGCTCAAATAGAACCCAAACGACAAACCTTTTTCAGGAAATCTATTTCTGACTCCGATAAACCTCTCCTGCAATTCAAATTGAGAAAAACAAACAAGAATAAGCAAGAAATGAACAGTATAAACTTAAGCATAATGCCAAACCTAAATGGAAAATCAACAATTTATCAAAAAGAAGTGAAGTACAATATGAACTTTAAGGCAGCTAAGTGGCCTACAACTTAATATTTGATGCCCTGGTTGACATACAAATTCATAAAAGAAGCATAACATGTAATACACACCGATAGCCATATTTAGCTCTCTTCAAGTCGTGCTTGGGATTCAGAACGAAAATGTTGTAAGCGCTATCGAGTTCCAGGTATTCAACAAGGCTTGTGAAAATAACATCCATCATATCCATATCAACTTGCCAAAGCGCATCCTTCTCATCACTGGGAAAATGAACAGAAACCATAAGGCAAAAGAGGATCCATGATTTATGCAATTGTTAGCGAAATGAACCTGATTTCCATCTTCTCTCAATTCCTAAATCATTAAGCTTCAAATCGGCATACTCATGAAACATGACTTCTCTCTCAATATTCACTCCTACGACTATGTTAAAGCAGACGAAGACAATTTTAGCAGTCAACTGTAGCTTCATGAGAATTGCATAAATGACCATGCAATATATGCATGATTTTAAGAATGCTATTTACCCATAGCTACCTGCTTTACTACTTACAACTGACAATCAGAGTCTGCAAGAAGTATCAAATATCCAGTCATTAAATTCACATCAGACTTTAGATCCTAAAGAAGCTCTTGATTATATAACATTAGCATGTCAGAATTTCAGCTTCAGAAAGCAGTGCAAACATAGGAACAAGACTCCGGAGGTATATTTCACCTGTTACTTGATATGTCATCCTTGCGAGCCAAAACATTTATGGCATGCTCAAAGATTGAAGTGACCTTTTCACCCATTTCAATGGCGTGAACAGAAAAGCTGAAGGATCAAAGTCAGATATCAGAGTCGACGCATCAAACTAAGCACATCAATACATAAATTTAAAAAACAACAAACAAAAGCAACAGAGGAGTGCACTATTAGAGAATTCACTTGTAGTTTATGTGACTGATAATGGGAAGATGATGCCGTTGTCCTTTGTCAACACTGATTTTGTAAAATGGGGTAAGAACCTCTCCGATTTGAGGTACTCGTGTATGTTCAAAGATATGATCAATTTTTGTGAACCAACGCTCAAGTTCATCAGGATTGAGCTTGAAATCTACATAAAAAAGAAACCACAATCCATCATATAGCCTATGAACCCCTCAAATTATCAAGTGAAAAGAAAAATAAGAACATGAATAAGGAGCTTAAGATAGACAGCACAAGGAAAGAAATGGCAAGCCATTAACCTCGATTCCCCTTTCCTTCAAATCCAACAAAAATGAAATTTACGGGGACTGGTAGGTACATAGCATCCACTTCTTGAAGCATTAGATAATTCGCAATATTTCCTGAAATGCAAATTGTGTAAGAACTATGTTAGATGGATTTCTTCAGTCTACAACTAAATTATCACATCAATCTCAAAAACAACCAAGACATGATGTGCTTGTTTTAACTTATGTAAAAGTTAAGTTATAGATTAACAAATATATCTCTCAACTCCATATCTAATAATGTAAATAAACTAATGTTCATAGTGGGAGCAAAAGCCTATTAATTCAAAAATAATGCAGCATTCACAAATGTTAATTTCCATCTTTACTCCGAAAACAAGAATCTATTTTACCCTTTAAAGTCATTTCACAATAATCATTCATTTCTTTACCAATAACAGGAATATCTCACACTCCATCCTTGACCAGGCGACTGATACAAACGTCTGAACTGGCAGGCATCAGAATACTAACATTACTTGCATCTATCAGAAGTTAATATGCATACTACATATCATTGCCTGAGAAGCTAAACACTCTGCCCGCATTCGAGACAAAACTAACATATGAAACATTAACATACCCAATAATCATGTGCAAGCATGTCCAACCAGAAGAATGACCCAGACTTCTTTCATTTGAGAATCAGAGAAAGAAATGGGGAAGTATATTTAGCTGGACATAAACAAATTAGTACCAGGTGCGTCGCAGGATATGCGTGGACACTATACAGAAGCACGTTGGTAAGAATTATAGAAAATTACCTGCCTTGGTGTAATTTATAAGTCCCATTTTGGCAGGGTTTGAGGACGCCAAATCGTCAAAATCTGCTTCAGCGGAGTAAAAGTAATCATTCCCTGAACAGGGTGAATAAGTGGAAGCTTGGAGAAGTGTTAAGTGAACATACCACTGCGTATAACAGCTTCGCTCCAAAATCTACTCTTCTCTTTGAGATTGAACAGAGAAAACACAGACGACTTCCCGGATTTCTGAGTCCCATCTCTCGACCCATATGAGCTGGTTGCCGCCAACTGATCCGAGCATCAAGAGGTTGATTTTATGCATCAATTATCGTACAAATTTTTTTGTGATAACAATAAATGTATTATGTTCATTAAAGTGTGTCAATGAGTGATCCATTAAAGCGAATAGTTGATTAAAGTGTGACAAGAAGGAGATGAATGGATTAACTAATCGCTTTAAAGAGTGCTGAAAATATTGGTTGATCTACTATGAAATTAGGAAACACTGGCAGCTTGTGCAAATGAGGCTAATATGCTTCACATTCGACCAAGTAATATAAACCTCGGCTTAACAACCACAAGACCATGCAGATCACAGTACTGGCATATGACGTTGGAAAGATAAACATTCCGCTTGTGCAAATGAGGTTAACAAGCTTAACATTCTTCCTAGTAATATAACCCGCGCCTGATCAACCACATGAACATGCAGATCACAGTACTGGCGTTGCAACTGAAAGCTAGAAACCCCAAAACCACGGGAAAAGCTGCACCGGTCACAATCCAAAACCAGAAAGCTAAAGAAACCATTTTCCACCATCGCAAATTTAATTGAGCATTGTTTCGGTTCAAGCCTTCCCCCATTTCAGACTATCACAATTGAATAGCCACTCCACATAAGAGCACAAGGTCAGACAAATTGGAACACAAAAAAGCTTCAATCCGAGCATTGATATAACGAACGAACTAGCCAATCTACCAAGACCACCAACAAAACGGACCAAATTGATTACACACAAGATGAGAATGCTGCAATCTCATCAACAAACCTATGAAGGGCTCATCTACACCCAACATCGACACGCGTTGAAGTATTGACAATCGGAAATTGAAGACGCTAGAAGCGAAATCTCACCAGCAGAATTGCGGAGCAGAAGAAGAGGAGGAATCTGCAAGAAGTCATCGCAGAAGAAGCGGCGGAGAAGGCAGGGGATCGTCGATTACGGCAATGAAGGCAACGATCCCTCATTTTCATCGCTCCGTTTCCCTCTTCCAACTGGGTTTTTTATATCGCTGTAGCAACTGACTAACCTTCCGAGAAAAAATTGACTGGGTGAGTCAACAGGAAAGGGCTTCTCTTCAGTCTTCCTTCCCGCTTTGCTTTGCTTCGCTTCGCTTCAGTGGCTACTCCCCCTTTCTTCTCTTTGTGCTGGCAAGGTCTTCGCCGTTAAATATTAGAGACGCAGCCGTTGAGACTTACGACGTTGCCGGTCGATGCGGGGTGAAAATTACCACCATAACCACTACATTTATGCGATTTAGATGCCATAAACCCCTCAAATTCGACATCTTCTATTCAAGGTCCCTTAACTAAACCACATTTAATTTTCCTTCCTGAACTAACAAAATGTCTCGTTTTAATATATGTTATGACACCAAAGATAAGATAGGCTAACGGTAAAATTGTCGCGACTGTGAAAGTTTGGGAGTTGCAAATTCCAGGTTCGAATCCAAGCGAGGCCTGTTGGTGTTCCCGAGAGGTACAAGGCTGCTGGAGACGAAGCCTCATTGGCTTTGGCGTCGAATTGAATGCAAGTGGCCCCAAGTTAGTAGGCCCCGCTGTCTATGGCAAAACTCCTACATACAGATCTCTCATCCAAATAACCAAAAAAGCATTTTTTTCGATTATTAAATTGATGCATTGTGATCACTACATATCATATTAAACATGCATTGTTGATTTCGTGTATTGTACATTATAGTGTTTGATATATGTGATTGTGTTTTCAATAACGAAAAAGTCACTTTTTAACAAAAATGTCACTCGTATTGTATTCATTCTCAATGCAAAAGGTGAATTATAAAGGTTAAATGTGAAGAAAAAGAAAGAAAACAATTTCAACAATCTCAAAGTTGAGATTGTACAATCATTCAAAATCAAGCAAACATACATGTAATTGTACATGCATAAAATAAGAAAAATGTATTCCCTCTCGAAACCTCTTCTTGCTCTTGGATTGGAGATGCTAGGTCGAAAGTCGAAATTCCCTTTATTTTCATGCCATTTGAGGAGCATTAGAGGTGAAATTTGGTCACAATTTTTTGGTCAAATTAAAAACTCGGATCGTACAATTAAGTATGAATGCAATCAAAAACTAGTTATAACACGGTTTGGTCTTGTATTGTATACCATGAGGATGCTAAATTCTCTATTTGGTTTGATTAAAAATTAAAAAACCACGAACAAGGGATTGGTCAAGTGGTTATACCACTAGCCATGAACTTAGAGATCACAGGTTCAAGTTCATTCAGTAGTACCTAATAACAAAAAAAGTAACCTATATCACCCTTATCTAAAAAAACCAGAAAAATAAACCTTGTGTCACTCCCCTCATGTTTCAGCCCACTTCCCAAAAATCCAAATGTGATTGATCCACCACCCCAACCCACTCCCAAACCATGTCCACCATGGCATGACCCAACCCATCCCTTCCTCGTTCACATTTCACAGAGATAGAGAGAGTTTATCCCTAACCCCCAGCTTTATGAAATCCCTAATCCTAATTGATGAGTTTGTACTTGTGGGTCACCCTCTTAGTCTTACTCTCGCTACTTTCTGGTCGACGACCACCTCATCAAAGAGATAAAGAGAAAATCATATGAACCCACGATGACAAACGATCGAGTGGTGGTCGACAACTATGTAGGCATGAACGTCTCTCGAACTTTCTACCTCTTTGACTGCCTCTCTATAACTTTGAACCTGTCTACTAGAGATTCAATTCCCCTCTTCATTTCTACTCTCAACTCTCATTTGTCTAATCTGGCACCATCAGAGTCAAAATGAGTAAGATATAATCTCATCGCGCCCACGCAAAATGGTGGCAGGCCCGACACCAATCTTGTTTAGTAGTACACAAAATCGAGTAATAGGGAGGGGCTTCCTGAGGGAGTTTGCGAGCTAATGTGCAATGGGAAAGGGGTGAACGTGAAGAGCTTAGGACTGCACGAGTTGACGAACGAAATGAAAGTCAAGGGCCAAATGCTTCATACCGGAGTGGAAAACTGGATTTGCCAAGAAATTGACGGTGTCGAGATTGTCGGCGTAGATAGTTAGTGCAACATGGATGGGTTGATGAAGTTCGGTTAACAAAATTTTGGACCCAAAGTAACTTATTCGTGGCATGACATATTGTCGATACTCAGCCTCCGTGTTTGAGCAAGCAACAGAGTGTTGCTTTCTGGACTTCTAGGAGATGAGATTTCCACCAAATATATAAGAAATGTCATGGTGGACGTTTGGTCGTCAAGATCCCTTACCCAATTTGAATCAACAAAGGCAATGAGGGATGAACTAGTAGATGGAGTGAGGCGAATACCAAGCGTAGGAGTGCCTTTGAGCAAGCAACAAAGTGTTGCTTTTTGGACTTCTAGGAGATGAGATTTCCACCATAATATATAAGAAATGTCATGGTGGACGTTTGGTCGTCAAGATCCCTTACCCAATTTGAATCAACAAAGGCAATGAGGGATGAAGTAGTAGATGGAGTGAGGCGAATACCAAGCGTAGGAGTGCCTTTGAGGCAGCAGAGCAATCGTTTAACAGACGACCAATGGAATTAGGTAGACGCTTGTATGAACTGTGCTAGCTTATTGATGAAGAAGGCGACGTCTGGATGAGTGTAGAGCAAGTCCTATAGTGAACCCAACACCTGTTTGTAGAAAGTGGAGTCCGCTAGAGGGGATCCATCAACGAGAGTGAGCAGGGTTGTAGACGATAATGGAGTCTGATACATGCAAAACAATCGAGAACGTTGGCAAAAACTTGTGATTGGAAAGGAGGAAACCGAAAGAGGTAAGGTGAACTTCGATACCTAGAAAATAACTCATCGACCCAACTTGATTGGGAGAGAACCGAGCAGCAAGACGAGCTTCAAATTAATTTAGGAGAGCAATATCTTTACCAGTGAGCAAGAGATCATCGACATATATATCAAGAAGTAGAGAAGATCACCGGCCTTGTGGTAGACGAATAGTGAGGCATCGGAGGTAGTCTTAACTCTTAACAAAACCTCGTGTTGAAGAAAGGTAGAAAGCTCCATGTACTTAGCCTGGTATAGACTATAGATCCGATGTGTGAGACGACATACATTATTTGGATAGGTAGAGTCACGAAAATCCGACGGCTAAGCCATGTAAATAGTCTCCTGTAAATTACATTGAAGAAACACAATATAGCTTTTGCAGAAACAGCTTCTGGCTGGAGCTTTTAGATAGTACTTAAAAAAAAAGCAGTTGAGTGTTTGGTTGTAAAACTATTAGAAGTGCTTTTTAATATGAGAATTTGTGTAAAATGACTATAAATGACTTATAATATAAAATATGAATAAAAATTCTAAACAATAAAAAATAGTCAAAATGGATCTTGTTAGATTTCTTTTATATTAAATAATATGATTTTATAATTTATTTTATTTTTAAAATGATATAAATGAAGTAAAAATTATATTTTCATTAAAATATGGTAAGAATAATCATGTATTTTCAAAGCAGTTTTCGCAGAAACTCCAAATCGGAGCTTCTACTTTTATGTTATACAAAAACGCTTTTTCGGCTTTTCAAAAGTCAAACTTTTAGAGGTGTTTGGCCCTGCTTCAGCTTTTGAAGCCGAAAAGCACTTCTAAAAACCGGGCTAAATATAGACAATATTCACATAAAATTGAGAGATATGCCAGTGATGATTGAGAGCAATCTTGAACGTAATACTGATTACCGACTTGAGAACATGGTTGTATCTTGTATGTGTCGTGACTAGTAAAAATAAATGTATGAGCGTTAAGTGAAATCTTTGACTACCAAACGAGCTTTTGAATAGATCAATTGAGCCATCTGGCTTGTATATGACCAAATTGTTTCTTCCCCTTTTTCGTTCTTGGTCCATGTTGAAACTTGAAAGTCAGTAGTATAATCAATATCGGAAACGCGAGCTACTCTCTTTGTGGTGTGTGCAAGAGCAAGTGTAAGTCTAGGGGTGTACATGGATCGGGTGGTCCGGGTTTAGGCATTTTAATCACCCGACCCATGCATTACGGTTTGAGAAATATTAAACCCAAACCCACCCAAAAATAATTAAACCCTACGGTTTGTTTCTAATTGGATTGGGTCGGGTTGACGATATTTTTAAGTAAAAACCCAACCCAACACAAAATATGTAATTATTCTACACCATAAAAATATTTTATAACAAATTAAAAATTCAAACGAATAAACCGAGGTGAAAGGTATCAAAATTCACAAATATTGTTTGAACTTTAATAAAATTTTATTTACTTCAACTTATGTCTAGTTTTTTTTCACGACATTTGTTGAAATAGGCTAAAAAGGTTACAAATGAACGCATCCATAATATGTTATTCTATTAAAATTGTACACAAGAAAAAAAATTACGTGAATCATAGGTATATTAAATCTATGTCTAAACTTTAAGTCGAAAAATGCATTAGATTAGTGAGACCTTAAGAGAAAAACATGGCAAAATATCTTAATTTTCTCATAAGTATGACTATATATGACATAAATATTTTTTTGGATACGAACTCATACCAATAATTGGAACACGGGTTGGGTCGGGTTCTACGGGTTGTGTAATCCAAAATCCAAACCCAACCCAATAGAGGCGGGTTGTACAAAAGAAAACCCCCACCCAACCCAAAACCTTCATTTTAGCGATAAATACCGGTGGGTTGGGTCGGGTTGGACGGGTGGGTCGGTTTGCGAGTGTGTTTGTTCACCCCTAAGTGTAACCCATCTAGCTTCCCACTCTCTCTAGTTCTAGTAGTCTAGTGTCTACTGACTAGGGGTGGGCATCCGGTTCGGTTTTACCGAACCGAAACCGAAACCGAACAAAACCGAACCGAAACCGAATAGCATTGTTTCGGTTTGGAATTCGGAAGGCAAATCCCCACATTTCGGAAACCAGGGTATGCTCAACCGAAACCGAAATCCGATTAACCGACCGAAAAACCGAAATAAGTAAAGTAGACTACAAACTAAGCAAGCCCAGTACTTACATAGCCCAACTAACAGCCCAAAACCAAATGATTGCCCAGCCCAACCTTTCTAAACCCTAATAATGCAGCCGATTCTCTTCTCTCTTCGGCAGTCTCCACCAACGGCTCCGCTTTCATCCCTAGTCTTCGTCCACCATAGAGCAACCAACGAGAAAAAGAGACCAGGTCGCGCCGTTTTTCTCTCCGCCATGAGTCCCATCTTTTCTCTCCGCACCAGGTTCCATCACCCTCCACCTTTTCTAAGCATGGCGAACCTCTCTTCCCTTCAAGGCTTCAACCTCAACAAAAATCGGAAAAAGAAGCGAGGGTCAGAATCAGTTCTCACAATCCTCTCTCCTTGGGTGAAATCAGATCTCCAAACTGACATTAAACCGAAATAGAAACTTACCTTCATAGCCGGTGTCGTTGGATGCATCATCAGGAGACAGGAAGATTGGCGGCAGTGGTTTGTAGTTTGTTTCATCTTCCTTCCTCCCCTTTCTATTCTACGATTTTTCTTCTCTGTTTGTTGGTAATGGAAATTGGCCAAAGTGGAGAAGGGGAAAACATGAGAGAGAGAGATAGAGAGAAAGAAATGTGGGGGGAGAGAAAGAGTCAGAGAGGAAACCAAAAAGAAAAGGCAGCATGCAAAAACGAGGGGAGTTGATAAAGGTCGTCCTAACAATTACTAATGATCGTCCTAAAAAACAACAAAGTTACACTTTTAACCTTTTGACATCTTTACCTTTCCTTTAGCAAACAAACACCACATTCACTTAGAAAACAAAAAACACTCATTCTCCCACACTCTCGAATTCATCATCGACATTTGGAAGCCGAAATCGTCGAGCATACGTCCGAACAATGAGTAGCGACTCCGACGAGGTAAAAATCTCGTTTTTAAAATAAAAAAAAAAACCCCAACCGAATGTGATTTTCGGTTGGTCCATGGTCCAACCGAAATTCGGTTTCGGTTGAACCATGGACCAACCGAAAATCACATTCGGTTGAGCCATGGATGAACCGAAAATCTGCTACGTTTGTGCCATGGGTGAAACGAAAAAAAATTTCGGTTGGTCCACGGTGGCACCGAACCTTTATTTCGGTTTGGCCATGGTGAAACCGAAAATTTGGTTAGGTTTAGCCATGGTTGAACCGAAAATTTGCTTCTATTGGTGGTTTTTGGGTTTTTTTAAGTTTATATCAAATATTTCTATTTTCTTGTTATCATTTATAGTTTGGTCTATAAGATTGTTTATTGAATTTTAGTTTATATTATTTTTAAAATTTATGAGCCTAATTATTTGTGAAATTGATTGTTTTTGTATACAAAATTAAGATTAGATGCATAATACGCAATAAAAAAATTATAGAATGTGATTAATATGATTCTTACATTAGATGTATAGTATGTAAATAATAGAGAATGCTAAATTTTGTCGTGTTAAATGTTGGATTTTGCTTAGGATAATATAGAGAATGCTAAATTATTTGTGATAATTATTAAATTAAATGTAGTCGTTAGATTTTCTATTATTGTGGAGTCCTACTTATATCATGAGATCTAACATTGTAGGATATTGATGATTACGGAGGGGATGGCAAAGATTACACCTCAGAATTCGTCAATGGAGTAAAATACGATACAGATTTGATTGCATATGCAGCAGCTACTGAGATTGCCAAGGGTTTTGGGTTTTATTTGGTGAAGGCATCAAATAAAAAAAATCCAAGTGAAGATAGTAGGCGACGATACTTGAAGTGCACTCATGGTAGGAAGAAAAATTCGAAGGATCCTGATTCTGATCCGGCTAAGGAAAGGAGGCCTCTTACTTCTTCTGGAAAGTTGGGGTGTGAATTTCAGATCAAGATTGAGCGGTCAGATGATGGATATTGGTTGATACTAGCAGTGGCTAATAGAAAGAATCCTGGTGCTAATTTGGGTTTTCACAATCATCCGCTGGAGCTATTTCCGAATGGATCAAGTAAGAGGAATGTTTTGACCGAAGATGATAAGAAATACATCAGACAACTGAGATTAGCCGGTGTCGCCCCAAGGAATATCCACAAGGCAGTGAACGAGAGAAAAGGGGAGCATGGAAAGGTGAACAAAAGACAGATTTCTACGCATTGTATAAGATAAGAAAAGAAGAGCTTGGTCAGAGGACGGCCTTACAGTACACTTTTCAAGATGCTCTGGAGAAGGGTTACTATGTGCAGTATGTGGATGACCGTAACGTGCTTACACACTTGTTCCTAGCCCACCCTGAGTCAATATTGATGTTGCGAGCTTGGCACCATGTCATTGTGATAGATGCAACATACAAGACCAACAAGTATGAGTTTCCATGGGTTGAGATTGTTGGCATGACACCGGTGGGATTGAACTTTGTCATTGCATCTGCGCTAGTGTATGACGAGACAAAAGAGTCGTACCAGTGGCTTCTCACGCATCTGCAACATTTGCTTGGCCCTATCACTCCAGATGTATTTGTTAGTGACAAAGCAGGAGGATTGGTTGAGACCGTGGGGGTAATGTTTCCATCATCGACTCATATACTATGCCTTTGGCATGTAGACAGGAATGTGAGAGCACGGTGTCTAACGGAGGTGAGGAGGACGTCTCATTGTGGGATAGATGCAGCCCAACCGACAGTGGATCTGATCATGGCGTCTTGGAAAATGATTGTATATGCCGGCAGTGAGGAAGGCATGAATAGAGCTTTAGACAGTTTCAGGCGTAGTTGGGGAGTACAGTATCCACGTCTTTGGAGGTACTTGTCAGATGAGTGGTTACCAAACAAGCACATGTGGGCAACATGTTATACAAACCAAGTGCGACATTTGGGTAATACAAGCTCAAATCGGGTTGAATCTGCTCATTCATCCTTCAAGAAGTGGCTTCAATCAGCAACTGGTGCAATCGACACGGTTAGTCTCTTAATAAATTTTCATTTATGTCTTCTTTAGAAGTTTTACTTAATCTAGTATCCTAATTTTCTTTCTTTGTTTGTAGGTTTATAAGAAGAACCATGATTATATTGAGGCTCAACATCTTCAAATCCAAAAGCTTCTAGAGGATTCTAGATTAAAGAAGATGTTACTAGCTGACGGAAGACCATTTCGGGAGTTGCATACAAACGTCACTCTACAGGCTATGAGGTTGATGCTCATTGAGGTATCAGTGGAAGGAGCAAGTTGTACATGTACGTTTCCTGCTACCTTTGGTCTCCCATGTAGATGTGCAATGCAGTTAGCACGTTCTGAAAAGAGGGACATTGCCCCATCTGAGGTGTTAGCTTTTTGGACCATTATGAACTATCGTGAACCTCCTACTCGGGCAGAGTGGGATGACGATAGTCTTTACCATCGTGATGTCTTCCAAGGTCTAGTACAGGAGGTTCTTGATAGGGGAGATGAGACCATTCGAGGGGCTATTGGCCTACTTCGGAGTCATCTTCATCCTGAAAATGATGGCATTGATGAGCCGCATGGGGGGCAGCCCCGACCCGGTCGCCCGAGGACATCCACCACGCGAAACCTTTCTCACTTCGAGCATGTGGAGAGGAGACGGGGGAGGAGAAGTTCGATACCTTCGACCACAACACCGGACAATGACCAGAGGACAGGTAGGTTGTACTTTTTTGGGAAATTTATGTGCAATTGTGTAGAATATGATGTACAACTAACTTATTTTTGTAAATGATATTAGGTGGTATCCCTGATGCACACACCAACTTTGAGTCCACAAATACGAATGAGACGGAGCCGGATACTCATAATGATACAGGTTAGAAGTAGTATCCCTATTTTAGATGATTAGATGTTGTATACCTCTTGTATTAATTCATTGTGTTGTGTATTTTGGGACAGATGGTGCCCCTTGGAGGGTTATCAGAACTCCCAATACTGGTTGGCGGAGTTACCCATGGTTGTATTGTTTGGAAACATACGTGCAACCATACATTCGTGGTTGGTTCAACCCAGAACCGGATGGACATTGCGGATTTCGAGCAATATCACAAGCACTTACCGGGTCCCAAAACAATTGGTTGCAGATGAGACGCGAGGTTGTAGAAGAGCTTGAAGCCCGACCTGAGCTTTACAGACCATACTATGATGGAATTGCCGACGGAATAGATAATGGGCTTCGGCGTTGCAGGTGGACTCAAAATCGTGGTTGTGGCGTTACCCACTGGATGGATAATGTGGATCTTTTCGTCTTTGCCACATTGCATTCATGGGTAATTGCTGTCTATAGTCAAGGCGGTCGTTATACCGTGCTACCTGTGATTGCCCCACCAGGAGTAACAAGACCACGTGGGATCGTATCACTACATTTTACGGGATGTCATTGGGTGCGTCTTGACTTTCGACCTGGTCAAGTGCCATTGCCTCCGATTAATGGGCTTTGGCCTATTTATCACGATCCTAGTGTCCATGGTTGGGACCAATTCTTCTCACAAGAACGCCAATTTTATGATAGATTAAACCCAGCCGGTTGATGGTTAGATGTAGTTGTAGTTATTGTATTTGATGCAACTCTTGATTTACTATTTTAGAAATGCAAAAGAAACAAAGTCCAATCATCTGAAAATTCCAAAAGTTAGATCATCTCACGGGCAAAGACAAACTAGCAGTTCCAAATAAAAATAAACAAACTAGCAATTCCAAATAAAAATAAACAAACTAGCAATTCCAAATAAAAATAAAGTACAAGGATAACAATCTAGAAATGCCACACTCCACTAAGGAGTCTTTCCGACTAACTGTTCATACAACTCGCGAGCCTCACTCATCATATCGTAGTACTCAGATGCATGCTCCACATAGTGATCCTTGTCCTTCACCGCCAACACAGGACCAAGCTTCTCCACAATCTGCTTCCTCAACTGTAAATACACAAAATAATGTCAGGAATGGAAAAAAAAGCATATTAACAATACATTAAAAATTGAACAATTATGACATAACTAACCTCATCGACTAGCACTGGCCGCTGTAGAGACACTCCACCAGAGTCCGGATTGATGATCCGTGGGTGCGATCGAGTCCGGTACCAGTCCATGTAATCCTCATCGGCCTCAGATGGATACTCGCACAAGTCAGAATCAATCGCTATGTGTAGAAAATGAGACGGCAAGTTGCCCCATAACTGATCCATGCTACCCTCCCAGAAAACGATGTAGGTGCTGCAAGAAGCTGGGCGGTACACATCCTTGGGAACCATCATCATACGGGGGATAGTCTGTCGGTACCCAAACTGTCGGCGACACCGTGCAGGATCATAACCCTCAGCAACGTCAGCAAAGCGAATGACACCAGTATACAAAGAGCGTAGTACCTCCGTGCCAGCATCTCGCCCGTAAGGAGTCCAAGACACATCCTCCCCTGACATTTCATCCAACATCTGTCGATACCGTACCAAGCGCTGTCTAGCATCATCACCACCTGCAAAGCGGTGACACACCCACGAGGAAGCACGCGGAGCATCTGGAGCCTGGAGAATCTGGCTCGGACGGAAGAGTGGAAAGTACTCATATATCCACGCCTGAAGCAGAGTCAAACAACCACAAATACTCTTACTCCCCACTCGTGTGGCCATCCCTAGCTGTCTGTAGAGATAGGCGAGTGCAGCAGCTCCCCAGGCGTAACCGGCCACTCGTCGCTGGTCCTTCAGAAATACATTGATCGCAGGACGGAGGCGATCGCGACTCTTATCCACAAAAAGTGTGGATCCCAACAACACAAACAAGTAAGTCTGCACCTCCAAGTCCATAATCTTCATTTCTCGTCCACGCACCAACAATCCCTCTGCGTGAATACCACCATTAAGGAACCACTTCGACTTCCACTTACCACCAACAGGACCATCCACCGGGACCCGAACTAGATCATGCATGTCTAACTTAAGAACATCTGGATCCGGATCATCTCTCATCAGCTCCCCCTCAACTGGAATACGAAGAATGTGATGCACGTCGTGGAGAAGAATCGACATCTCTCCAAATGGCATATGGAAGGTGTTCGTGTCCGGCTGTCATCTCTCCACAAATGCCGTTATCAAAGCTGTATCTAAATGCTGCATCATACAGCCTGTCAAGTGGGACAATCCTGTGCCCTCAACCACCTTCTGAGAACCCTCTGAACTCCACTCATACCTCCTCAAAGACTCCACAGTACCAGATCTATGACAACAATCCAACAACCCACGATCCTGTGCTGGGGAAGTCCACAGTGCAAAGGCAATGTGACCTCCAAAGCTAGGGATCACATCGGGAATCACAGGTCCACCTGAACACATCTGAGACTCCGATGTCAGACGCCACGACATGTCCCCCCTTACTCCCTTCTTCCTCTTCTTACCATCACCGTCTTCCTCACTACTACGTCTCGCAACGTAGCGTCCATCTAGCCCACGCTGTGGAAAGTGCGAAGAAGCTGTAGAAGATGTCCCAACTCGTCTCTTCTTACCGATGCCTACATCAGATTCAGGTGGGGCATCCCCAACCTCATCAACAGCCACATCATCATCATCATTATCATCATCGTCGTCGTCGTCCATAGAAACCGAATCACTCCAATTAGCCTCCCACGGCGTCGCATCCTCAGGAGTAGGGGTGGAGGTAGTACTTTGACTAAGAGATAACTGTCCCATAGTAGGGCGACCGTCGGGACGCACTATTTCTGCCTTCTTCTTCTTCCCCTTAACCTTACGTGGATTTTTTTCTTCATTTTCTTTTCTACCGGTCGCTGTAAGTCTACAAGCACGACCTTCCATTCTTCCTTCCGTTTTTTCTTCCATTCTTTTCTTATTCATGTACGGTTTGCCTATTCCATGTCCAGACATCTTCAAAAAAAAAAAAAAGATTTACAATTAATGATAATCAAATGCATTAACATTTTCTGATAATTTTCTCTAATTTTTTTTAACTTTTTGATAATTTATTATTAACATTAATTACAAAATTCTTAGTCTTTTTGTCTAATTTCAACTACTTTTTAATTTTCCCATTATTCTAATATTTTTGTAACATTAATTACAAATTTATAGATTATATTTCTAAATTTTGATACTTTTTATAAATTTCAGATAATTTTTAATAATTTTTATTACATTATTCACAATATTTTTTTCATAATCATAAAAATATTCGAATTTAATTTTTATAATAAATTATAAACCGTACAACTTATTTATAATTAACTACAATTATTTCTAATTATTACATAATTCACAATATTTAATAACAATTTTTATTAATTAATTGAATTAAAATTATTTAAAAATCAACCAAACCGAATGTTGACTTCGGTTTGACCATGGTCAAACCGAAGTCAACATTCGGTTGAGCCATGGTCAAACCGAAGTCAACATTCGGTTGAGCCATGGTCAAACCGAAAGTTGACTTCGGTTTGACCATGGCTCAACCGAATGTTGACTTCGGTTTGACCATGGCTCAACCGAAGTCTTCGTTCGGTTGCAGGCGACGCGGAGCTTTACCTTCTTCTCCGGCGAGCACGGACGACAGGCGAGAGGAGGGCTGACGGCGACGGCTGGGCGACCACGCGACAGCTGGCGCTGGGGGCGAAGACGGTGACTGCTGGCGACGACGCTGCGCGACTCCGACTCCGGCGGCGTGGGTTGCGGCAGCGGACGACGCTGCGGACTGACGCGACGCCGACTCCGGCGGCGTGGGTTGCGGCGGCGGACGACTCCGGCGGCGTGGGCTGCGGCGGCGGACGACTCCGGCGGCGTGGGCTGCGGCGGCGGACGACTCCGGCGGCGTGGGCTGCGCTGCTTGTTGTCGGGGGGAGGGGGGGTGAGTTGTCTGTGTCGGGGGAGAGGAAGGGGGTAAGGGGTTGTTTGCTTAGGGTTTATTTTTGAATTTTAGAAAGGGTAATTCAGTAATTTACGTATTAAGTTAGGACGATAGTTAGTAATTTTTAGGACGACCTTTAACCCTTTAGAAAACGAGGGGCAGCAGTAGCAATTCGGTTCTGACCCTTCAAACCGAACCGAACCGAGTTGTAATTCGGTTCGGTCGAACCGAACCGAATTACAACTCGGTTCGAATTCGGTTAGGGCGTCGGGGATTTCGGAAAATCGGCATATCCTGGTTCGGTTCGGTTTGAACCGAACCGACCGAACGCCCACCCCTACTACTGACAGCGGAGCAGCAGCATCAGTGGATGAAACGACGGACGAGATAGATTCTCGAGCTCTTTTCTTTATTTTATATATAAGTGAAATCTTTTACATTATTATATTACCAAGTTGTTCATACTTCTCCAACGTTCCTTTCATTTTCTTCACCCGGTTCTCTTCTGCTCCTCTCTCTTCCAGCGTTCTTGTTTTTCATTATTTTAACCTTACCATCTCTCTGCTGCTTACTCCCGTAATTTTCAAATCTTACTGTTGTTTACTTGTTTATCCTTTCCCAATTTCATTTCCCTTTTGCAGTTAATGACTGCATGTCTGTTCTTAAACTTCGTCTGCTTTCGAGACTCCCCACCCACCCAACCTGGGATGCTGTTCTTTCTTGAGCTCTGTAACTCCACCACCAAGCTCCAGAACTCCAATGTTTCTGGCTTGAAACAGATTCTTTTGCACCACATCTGATTTGAGTTTTCTTTCCTTTTCTTGAGCTATCCTGCCAAGCTAAATCCGTGGGAGGGATAGAAAGGGGGGGAAAAAAAGACTCGGCTATTAACAGGCTGTTGCCTATTTTTGCTACGCTGATTCTCCAGATCAGCTCGCTGTTGCCTCTTCACTTGGCATCACTTTATCCTTTTCTTTCCCAACTGGATTTCAACTGCACTTCTGTATTTGGGTGTTCCCTACTTTTTTCACAGCAACCTTAAAGCCCTCTCCTTTACCTTTCCTTTTCCATTGTTGTTTTTGTTTTGTTGGTTTTGTTTCCATCTTGACGTTGATATCACTTTTTTTGCCTCACACCCATTTGAGCAATCCCCTTTTGGCATCAAACCCAGTTTTCTGATTTTGGCAACTCAACTGGGATTTCTATCTGTGTTTGGGGAGATGGGTTTGGTATCGTTGCTTCTTAGGTTAGTTGCCCTTTTCTCAGTGTTAAGTGTGGGAAGTGGCATAGGTGCTAACTGGGGCACACAAGCAACTCACCCTCTAAACCCTGAAATAGTAGTAAAGCTGTTGAGGGATAATGGGATCCAAAAGGTCAAGCTTTTTGATGCAGATTATGATACCCTTAGAGCCCTGGGGAAGTCTGGGATTGAAGTCATGGTTGGCATCCCAAATGATATGCTTGCTCCTCTGGCTGCCAAGATGAAGAATGCTGAGGAATGGGTTTCCAAGAATGTCTCCAAGCATATCACCACTGATAATGTCAACATCAGGTAAGTTCTTTGCAGCCCCCTTTTCTGCTTTTTTTCTATATTTACTCGGTTTGCCATAAATGCAAAAGGGAAGATGGCTCGAAATCTTGAGCTTGATAGTCAGAAATCTTGGTACGATTGATCAATACGAAAGACTTTCCTTGTCTTTCTTTGACTTTGTTTTTGTTTGTTTCTTGATGCTGAAAGCCATTGATGGATCATCATTTTTTAATCTGGGGGATGTGGTCCCACATTAAACATTACAGTCATGGTTTTGAGCTTGAGCATGATTGAGTTAAGCCAGTAGCTGCTTAGTTATGTGCTTTGTAGGGTTGCACCCGATTATCTATTTGACAGAGACAGTCCTGTGAGCGTAATCTTGTGCATATGTATTATGGAACATTCAATGCTGTCAAATTTCTTATTGATGAATTAGCATTTCATTTCATCAAAGGCAGGCAAAATAGCATCAACCTTTTAATTGTCTGCATCCTGTTACTATTACAATACTTGCTACTATCACACCCTAAGATCATTCACAACCTATTTTCTCTATGTACTGTACGATTGTAACCTTCTGCACATTTTAAGAACTTCTTGTCTGAAACCAGAGCGGTTTAATCAAACTAGCTGCTCCTCCTTAGGGACAATGCTGTCAAATTCAACATAAGGGTCTTTGGATTTATTTCTGGTCAGGGATGGAACTCATAGTTTTTAACTCCTATATTAATTCCACCACAAGTCTCTCTGCATTGATGCCCGAACATACCCTTTCTGGCACTTTGAAGCCTTCTTATCGCATACCATAGGCTGATAAGCAGAAGCGTTAGGATTAATCCGGGCACTCTAGTAACCAAAGAGGCAACCATGAACTGTTAGAGCAACAGAACCAACAGTACAGAACTTGAGTAGAAGCAGTGCACAATCTAGAGTCTCTATCTTCCTGAAAGCCACTGCCTTCTTACTAATAGTAATCAGTTAATGGCTAACATTGTAAGCAAGTTTCCTTCATATTAACTACAAGGGAATGATACATGATTCATAGTAATCAGTTAATGGCACATGATTCATTCTTGGACCTCTTACAACAAACTTCCCCCATGCCAACTTGGGTTTTCCTTTGTTCATTTACTAACCTCCATTTCTCTCCTTTTTCTGTGTTTCAGATACGTTGCTGTAGGAAACGAGCCCTTTCTGCAAACATACAATGGAACCTTCCTCAGCACGACCTTACCAGCCCTCCAGAACATCCAATCCGCACTCATAAAAGCTGGGCTCAGCAGCCAAGTGAAGGTTACCGTCCCTATGAACGCAGACGTCTACGAGAGCGCAAACAGCCTCCCATCTGGCGGCGACTTCCGTCAGGACATCCACGAATACATGCTCCCCATCGTCAAGCTGTTGAGTGACACTGGCTCGCCATTCACCGTCAACATATACCCTTTCATAAGTCTCTACATCGACTCCAACTTCCCCGCCGAGTACGCTTTCTTCGACGGCAATGCGTCCCCAGTAAATGACGGTGGAACATACTACTACAACATGTTGGACGCCAACCTCGACACTTTGGTCCACACCTTGCAGAAAAATGGGTTCGGCAACATGCCGATTATCATCGGAGAGATCGGGTGGCCAACCGATGGTGATCGGAATGCCAATATGGAGTACGCTCGCCGGTTCAATCAGGGCTTCATGTCACGTATAGCAGGTGCGTCGTAGTAAAAATGTTAGTAAGTGATATACGACCTATATTTGAATCTCTCTCAACAACTCAAGTTATTGGGACCAACTGGCTCTGTTATTGAAATGTTTTCTGTTCCAATAACTTGAGTTGTTGATACCAACTGTTTCTTGAAACAAAATCTTGAATTTTATGTGAAATCAAGAAAAATAATTGGAAAACCGTTACTGGGATTTTTATCTTACATTGGTCAGGTGGGAAAGGAACTCCATTGAGGCCAGGGCCAATTGACGCATATCTATTCAGCTTGATCGATGAGGATGCCAAGAGTATTGATCCGGGGAACTTTGAAAGGCACTGGGGGATATTTACGTACGATGGACAGCCAAAGTATCTGCTCAACCTCGGGACGACAAACTCTGGCCGGCTGCTTCCAGCGAGAGGCATTCAGTACCAGGAGAACAAATGGTGTGTGATGAGGCCTAATGCGAGGCTTGATGATCCTAGCGTGGCGGCAAGCGTTAGCTATGCGTGTAGCCTTGCTGACTGCACTAAGCTAGGTTATGGCACTTCATGCGGGACTTTGGATGGCAAGGGAAACATTTCCTATGCGTTCAACAGTTACTTCCAGATCAACAATCAACTAGATGAGGCCTGCAAGTTTCCGAATCTGTCGATGATCGTGAAAACAAACCCTTCACAAGGAACTTGCAGGTTTGATGTAATGATCCAGCCATACTATGGAGGTGCTGATGGAAGGCTACCTAAACAACTGGGCTTAGTTGCTGCCTTTGCTCTCTTTTTGCTGACATTTCTGTGAAGTTTAGAGGCTCCTACTTCCTAGAGGTATCCCTTTTCCTCATTACGACTATTCTTTTTTGTAGGATGTAGCATACAGAACTTCTTGAGTGGTAGTTTAGATAATTTGTGAGTGGAAATAGGCACGTTTGTTTAAGTTGGCTACTTTGCAACGAGGGGTGGATCTGTGTGGGCTGATACTGTCAGATCTCGGCTCGTTTACAGCTATTGGATCAATGAATCGCCCCGCGTGTTGATAAGCATTGGATCAACATGTGGTGATGTTTTGTGAATAACGCCTCAGGCATTGGTCTGACGGCTGTAAATGCATCGGGGCTGGGGGTATCTGACAGTTCAGTCCATGCAGACCCACCCCTTGACTGCAGGGTAACCACACACTGTCTTGTTTAGCAAGTAAACTCAATAGCTTCTCACTTTCTTATGTATGCTTGATATTAGCAACAATACATATGCAGATTGTGGTTGCACCTGAAGTCTAATTAGGCGGTGTGAAAGCTGGACGCCAGTGGAAGGGCTGCATGGAAAATGCTGGCTATTGGAGCTATATCATGCGTAGGGCTCATGTTCAGTAGCACCTTTAGCTGCTCCTTGCATTGTGTGGCTTTATGAGCAAGTTTTGAGCCGATGAACATACTTTGGTGCTCTCCATTTTTACATTTGGCCCCGTGTTGGTCCTTCAATGGGAGGATATGTAGCTTCTCCATGACTTTGCAGTAGTGTGGCCTAATGACTTGTGAATTTTTGTTTTGGCCAAGATCAATTGCACAGATGATTAACGAAATCTACCCGGTTTGCAGTTGCAGTTACATATCTTTCCTATATAGTCATAATGAATTTACACCAAGAAGACATCTTCCTCTTTTTGATGATTATTTCACATAGGCTGTAGAATCTATGGTCACTGGAAGTAGAAGGTAAACGTTGCATTACATGGAGTCCCAATATGGTCTGGTTTCTGCTGTTTCACATTATTAGTTAAAAAAAAACTTTCCTCTTAGCTACTGCTAGTTACTAATTAGGTTCCTCAACCCATGGACTAACCCTGGGTTTCCTGACATTCCTGAGCGCCTTCCAGACGACACTGTTACACTTGAAACCCGACCCGAAAGCAATCTGCCAAATCCTGTCCCCTCTCTTGACACGGGAATTCGCTTCCAGGTAAGCCAACTCGTACCACACGCTGCTGCTGGAAGTGTTCCCGAACCGCTCCAGTGTCTTCCTCGACGCCTCCATGTACTCCTCCGTGAGCTCCAGGTGACTCTGCAGCTCGTCGAGCACTTTTTTGCTCGTTGCCAGGATGCATACGTGCTCGAACGCCAGCTTGTAATCCGGTATGTAAGGCTTGGTTTCCTTCTTCTTGAACAGCAGGTTGGTGAAGAAGTGGAATTGCTCAGATACAGGGAGAACCAGTGGCCCTAGAGTCGTGATGTTGGCTTTCAGTGCGTGCCCTCCCACTTCGATCACGTCCTTGCTGACCGATATCCCCTTCTTGCCTTCCGCGTCCTCTCTTACGCGGATGCTTCCAAAGCTCCGGTCGTCCATCCCCTTGTGCGTTCGCACCAGCTGCAAATTTCGCGGCATATTTGTTTCAAGTTAACCAGAACTGAGAACAGAGTCGTGCTGCTATATACTGACGGTCATGCTTTACCTGCTTGAGTTCGTACTTGGACCGCCATCGATCGATCCTGCAGCTGGAGAGGAGCATTGCAGCAGCACCCATTCTGAAGAAGCAGTTGGGGAGCAGCATGTCGGTCCGGTTCCCGCTGTACCAAGTGTAGCTCACTGCCTCCATGCTGACAACCAGAGCGTGGGAGCCAGGGTAAGCAGTGAGGAGATCTCTGGCGAGATCGACGGCGATGATTCCAGCAGCGCAGCCCATCCCGCCGAGGTTGAAGCTGTTGATGTTGTGTTTGAGCTTGTAGTGGTTGATCACCATGGAAGCTAAGGACGGGGTGGTGTTGAGGACCCCGCAGTTGACGACGAGGATGTTGATGTCCTTGGGACGGATTTGGGTGGCGGCTAGGAGGTCGTCGACGGCTCCGAACATGACCATGGCGGCTTCCTCCCTGCCGTCGCGGAGGGTGATTTTGTGGGGGGCGGGGCGGAAGACGGAGCGGGGCATGTAGGTTGAGTCGCCGAGGCCGGAGTTCTTGAGGCCGCGGTGCTGGAACTCGATGGAGGCGTCGGTGAAGTTGCCGGATTGCTTGGCCAGGCGGATGAACTCCGCCTTCGAAATCTGCGAAGCAGAACGTAGACATTAATAATTTTGTTGAAACATTTTTCCTTACCGAAGTCAAACACCCATAAAAAAAATGCATGCAGAATTAGGCACATTAACAATCGAACTAGAAAAACGGTACTGGTTAGAGTAGTAGAACCATATAGTGGTCCGGTTCATTTGTTTGGATAGTTAGAAATGGACTGAATGGTATGTAACGGTTTTGACATGAAATCAGGTGGGGTAATTACCCCGATTTGACTGGTATAAGACTGAATTTATCATTGACCATGAAAGATTTTAAGAAAAAAATAAACTTTAACGTAAACTAATATCCTCCAACATGAATTACTAATTTTATTTCTACTTCTCGTTCCTCGTTTTTAACCCGTTTGTTGTCTTTATGTGGTCTATTAAGGGCTGACACCCTATATATTAATAAATTCAAGAATTTATTATTATTTTTTTATCATATAGTTTGAATGATTTGCTAGAACTTTGTGATGGATGATATGGATTTGAATTTGTTCACGAGTAGTGATAAATTCAGTCCTAAATAAATAATTATATAAGTCTTTTATATATTATTTTTAATGAACGATGAACTTTATTACATACAAAAATAAGAGAAAGTAAAATAAAACGAACTCCTACACAAGCACATGATAACGAAAAGACCGAAAGAAGTTTGGACAAAGCAACCAAAACTCAAAGAGAACAAACAAAGATTAGTACGCGAACTCCCAAGATTGCTGAACCGTTCTATCAACAATCCTTAACCAATAGTTTGGTAATGGTTAACCGCTGAACCATAAACCATTAACTTTTTCGCGATTCATCCTACTCCGAAAACAGAGGAATATTAGTACGTACCTTGAGTTCATTTGGCGGGCGGTAGCAGGCGAAATCGACGAGATAAACCGATCGCGGGGCCAAGTCGAAGTAGATGTAAAGCATCAACCCCAACAATCCCACGATGAAAAGAGCATCGACAGCGTGGCACTCGGGGAAGAGATCCTGCCACGTCAGCCTGCCAACGTGGACGCCGAAGATCGCCAGCAGGACCGGGGCGGCCAGTATGTAGTAAACCCCGTGGCTGAGGAGGTACGTGTAACCGAGCCTGACGTACTTCAAGTTGACGGAGCCGAGGAAGTCCGGCAGCCTGCGGCGGCGGACCCTGACGGAGAAGGCCTGGGAGCCCTCGACGACGCCGCGGTCGACGATGTCGGCGGCGAGCAGGTCCTGCTCCCTCGACATTGCGGTGGTTAATTGAGTATGAATGAATATGGGGTGGGAGAGGTTTGTGGAGGTAGTGATGGAGATGATGATGGTGATAAAATAACGGAGAAAAGCGTAATATAGAGAGAGGTTGAGGGAGTTGCGTAATGGCGGTGATGAGAATGAAAATGAGGTAACAGAAAAAGGTGAGGTTCTTTGTGCATGGAGCCATGGGAACTGCTGGTTTCTAGCTTCATATAGTACTCGTGCGGCGGGGTTGTCACCTTCCCTATGCCATCTTTTTTTATTTTTTATTTTTTTTTTAGGTACGGTTTGTTGAGTTATTAAGGTTAGAAAGAAGTATATATTGAAATATGTGACAAGGTTGCTCACATCGTGGGAAAGCATACTCTCTTATTGTTGGATCGATTTCTGATCGACCATCTTTCCTTTCTTTTTTTCTTTTTGTGACTTGACTTGTAAAGATCCTATATATTCACTCGTATCTAGCTGCTTCCCGCTATTATGAATATTTATGACACTAGAAAGAATTATTTATTCTAATAACTCGATTTTTCAATTAAAATATGATAAAAACTGAACTTCATACCAAGGAATTTCAGATTTGCGCAAATTCATTATACTCAATTAAATATGCCCGTCATATTATTAGGAATCATCCATTACGAGATCTCTGAGACCTCAACCAAATACTTCTGTTCATACGCAAAAATTTATCAACTGTTACGGTTTTCTTTTTGCCATAGATATCTCAAAAATGACATCAAGATGCGCTATAATACAAGGGACATTTTCATGTCAATAAAGAAAAATCGTAGAAAGATAGGGACACTAGTCGATTAGAAGTCAAACCAACGATAAGAGACTTATTCCAATAGGAAAAGAAACAAAAAATTGTTGCTCCCCCAAAGATTACAATATTTATCTTGGGCTAAATTGCGAATTTGGTCACTTGAATTACTAGTAAATTTCACATTAGCCATTAGAATTACTTTATTCCATCGGTAGTCACTTAAATTAGGTTAACAGTTCAAGTTTGGTCACTGGCCGTTAGTCTCCGTTAACTTTTGCTGATGTGGCAGTCAACTCTAATAGTTGACCGTTAAATGAGTGACGTGGCAATTAAAAAATTAATAAAAAATAAAATCTAAACTTTTCTAATTTTCAACTCATTTTTACACCACCCATTGACAAAAAAAAAAAAAAAAAAACTTTTTTTGCCCTTCCTTTCCTTTCCTCTGCTCATTTCACCAGCTTGCTTCCATTTCACCAGTTGCGGCGACAATGAGAAACCTCTGCATCGGCGTGAACAGCTCCCACGCCATGGCCTCTTCCTTCCCCATAAAACCAATTGATTTCGACGAGCTGGCTTCCTCCGCGTTCACCATCCTTCCCTGGAGCGACAGCCACGCCATGGTCCCTCACGAGGCGACGGGGGCGAAGTTGTATGAGAAGCGGCGGCGGTGGCGGAGGGAAGCATGTGACGGCGCCGGAGTAAAAGAGGAGAGGGAGACCAGTGGAGGCCCGCCGGAGAAATCGGTGGACCCTTCTTCTTCCATTGTAAGGAAATCGACGGAGAGAAGAAGGAAAATGGGGTTGGAGATTCGATTTCTATTGAAGATTTTCTTGGCTGCTGGTTATGGAAAGGAGCATTGAATTCGTTTCCATTATTTGAAAGGTTCGATCTTGATTCTCTCTTTTGACTGACTGAGCTCTGTTATTTCACTTCATTGGGCAATGGCGAAGAGTTTTCCTTGTGAGCGTTGTGGGTTTGTTGTTTTGTGTGTAAAAGATTCAAATTTTGGGAGAGTGGGGTTTGAATTTTGAGAGGGAGAGCCATTGATGGAGAAGGGGATTGCGGGGAACTCGACGACAACCGCCGTTCTCAACCAGTCGTGAGTTTGTCCGACTAGCCTTGTTCTCAACCAGTCGTGAAGGAGCTGGCCGGGAAAATGGATGGGTTCGTCCATGAGCAGAGGAAAGAAAGGGAAGGGCAAAAAAAGTTGTTTTTTTTTGTCAATGGGTGGTGTAAAAATGAGTTGGAAATTAGAAAAGTTTACATTTTATTTTTTATTAATTTTTTAATTGCCAAGTCACTTATTTAACGGTCAACTATTAGAGTTGACCGCCACATCAGCAAAAGTTAACGGAGACTAACGGCCAGTGACCAAACTTGAACTGTTAACCTAATTTAAGTGACTACCGATGGAATAAAGTAATTCTAGTGGCTAATGTGAAATTTACTAGTAATTCAAGTGACCAAATTCGCAATTTAGCCATTTATCTTGATTAACTAGAATATACAAAAATGATGCATGAAAGATAGACTATTAATTAAAAAAGGAGAGGATAAGATACAAAACCCAGCATTATAAAACCATATCATTCACCCTCCATCCCATTCACTATCTATTATCTAATGGATTAATTCACAATAACCCTAGGCCTTGTTCACTTTCATTTTCGTTTCTAGTTTTCTGTTTTCATGTGATAAATTTGGCAACCGAAATGAGAAAACTTGTTTACTTTTCATTCTGTTTTCTATTCGATTCCAACTATGAAAACAGAAAGTGGCAACTTCCTGCTGTTTTCGGAAACGACAAAATGTTGTTTTCACCTGTTTTCAACATCTGTTTTCTCAAAAACAGGAAACAGAAATGAAAGTAAACAGGCCCCTAGGTACACCTAGGTTTATTATTTGTGTGTTTTCTGTATCAAGTTTTTTTTTTGCGCCGTTACCATGAACTTGAATTGTGTATTCGAAAGAAGCGGCTTGTTCAAGAATATTACAAATAGCATTGTTTTCTTTTCGGGAGCAATGAAAGGACTTCGAGAAGCAATCAAGGTGGGGACTTTGTATTTTGTGTCCCAAAGCTTCAAAGTTTGTGACAAGCAGCATCTATTTGGCAAAAAACTTAGAGATGATCAAGAGGCCATTGAATGCAACTATAGTGACTTCAACTCTACAATTTGACGGAGAGAAGATGACAAAGATCCAGTGAAACACATCAAGAGATTCAATGAGCTAGGTTTGCTCCACCATAGAAGGAGAAGAAGATGGAGAGATAATGTACGACTTATAAAACTCACACCCTTCTCCTTAGCAATGGATATGGTGGGAACGAACGGGAGCTTCGGAATCCGTCTACCAGCGGTGAGATGGATAATCGTATACTATGCATTCGTGTATACTGTATAGACAAATTTGGTTGTTTGATTTTGAGTGAGCCATGATTTGACAGTGTAGATTATTAAATGGTTCTAATTCACTTACTTCTTTTGATGATTTGTGTTTATTTTAATTTAATTTGGATTTTGAAACTTTTACATGAAATAGATAGATTAATAATTGCGATTAAAAAATTATATCCAATTTTTTTTATACTTCATGAAGAAATTTTTTGATCACCCGCTAGCTCGCTACCGCCGTTTTACCTCCTTTATTTTAGTTCGATCACAAGGTGCTAGGGAATTTGGTATACATGGTTGAACAAGCAGCGTGCAAATCCTATATAGCTAAGAGGTTGACTGCATATATTTCCACATTGTTGCTTGTACCCCTAGCTCTGGGGTTTCAGATCATTGTGGATTATTACGGGACTCTTCCCCCGCTTTAGATTCCTTGCCTAAACCGTTCGAAAAATTTCAAGTTTTCGCGTAGCTCCATCCTAAGTATCCTACTTTATGTCTTTATCGAATGAGGCGTGGTGGGGATTGAAGCATAATGCTGTCTTGTATGGTAAGCAGAAGGTTCTCAAAGACTAAATTGAAAACGGGAAACTACTGAGCAAATTAACTTGTACTGAATCCCAAAAACTAGGAAATTAAAAACTACTAAAGCACGACCCCAGGACGTATAACGCAATTCCAAAGACACAAAAAGATTAAAAACAAAAAAAAAAGTGACCGACCGGGAAAAAAAATGTGATACATAGAGCAACGCTAATTAAACTAACTAGCCATCAGCTAGCTAGGCTTGCCGCCGCACCACCTTTCTCTTCAGTTCCTTCGGTGGATTATTCTGGTCATTTCATATCAAATTATTACGGGGTCAACGGATCTGGTCGAACCACATGGTGCAGTCATCGTTGTTGACGATGCCACCGGAGTCCTTGCAGCGGTCCAGCGAGGTCTTGGCCTTGCCAAGGCAACGCTCGCAGTGCTGTTTATCCTTGTTCGGGGAACAACTGGCAGCACCTGTGACCGAACCAACGCTTCCGTCGGGGAACGAGTACTGGTCGTGCTGGAATCCATCCACCTTCGGTGTCTGGTCGCGCAGCGACGTGATGAGGAAGGATACTCAGGAAGCGTAGCTATCGCCACAAGGCCGGCGAGGCATTTCGCCTCGGCGGCGTGCCCTACGAGTAGTAGTAGTGCTGCTGCTATCAACACAGTGGTGCGAGCAGGAGTTGCGGAGTTAATATGGTAAACCATGATTAATTATACGATCCATATGTGGTCCTTTTTTGTTTTTGCTGAGATTATGTTTTGGGGTTGTTTATAGGGACTGGTTAAAATGGTTGGAGTTCGATAATATTCTCATTATGCGGCAGTCTCATAGCGCACGTTGGTGTCGTATTCACATCTGTTCTGCACGTATATAGGTCGTATAATTAATTAAGCAGTTCATTGTTGTTGTGGTCGATATGGCCGCCTTTTATTCCCCTTTCTGAAGCTTTTGTTTCATGTCTAGCTAGTTTGCAGGGGGAATCGAAATCTTGTACTTAAGTCAAACTCCATACTAAGTATTAATTGATTAATGGGTTAGTAGCATTGTTTTTTTTTTGTTTGGAGCTTAATTGGTTAACGTTTTGGAATGAGTGAATATGAGGGCGAGAAGTATGGTTTTCTTAACCCGAAAGGGATTATCCTAGTTGTAGTGTGAGAAGATAAAGTTGACCATACCCAAGATTTAAACCTTTTGAAACAAATTTTTTTATAAAACTATACATTTTTACTTGGCACCATAAATAAACTCAAATATTCCAATCAACTAGAAAAAATAAAAACAAAAAATAAAAGTTACATCGTAGAATTTTACTAGATAATTAGCCCACACTTCGCGGCGGTTTACCTAGATATGTATAAGTTAATTACAACATTACTTTTTATTTTAAATGAAGATTGATGTTATTAGAGAACGAAATAAAAATGTCAACCTTTGGGATACGAATATAGTTTTCGATTGAATAACTTTTTTCAAACTTCTTAACACACGTTTCAAAATTTGTTATAATGAAACAAAAAAGTTGTTGGTCCTCCAATCCCGATTGAACCGAAGCTAATGATATTTAACATACAGTTAGATGCTAAGTCATTGTGCGTGCGTAACTTTCTATCTATATGTAATGACCTTTAAACCTTGGACAACGAACATGCATGCACTAACTTATTTTTGCCAGAATAAAGTCTACTGATGATGAACTAGAACATGAAGTTCTCCCGTGAGCTCGTGTGAATAGTGAGCTGCTATGCAATCATATATACGTGCTTCAAAACTATGATGATACCACACACACACGCGATGGAGAACACATCATACAAATATACATATAGTACATAAAGATGGCTTGAAACCTAATTAAGGGTTACTGAAAGCGAAACTATATAGATATAGTATGGTGGAAAGAGTAGGAAGAAAATAATTACACGGTCCACCCACCTATCAGTCAACAAACCAGCTCCCACATGAACTCATGTTCTCTCCTTGCAATCGATGCCTATATCCATATCCATCGTAATTATAAGTCTTAACAAACCTCTTTCAGCTTTCCCAAACTATTTATAACACCAACGTTCTAGTACATCAAAGAATAAGCCTAGTAACAGAGTGAAATCGAATTTCAACTCCAACGGTCGTCTGCTTCTCCATCGTCGTTTTGTCTTTGTCACTGTTAAGATGCCGCTGCGCTGCCGTTTTCACCATCGCTGAGAAGATCCACTTGCTCCGCTGCCGTTTCATTTATGTTCACCGAAGAAGCTTGATGATGCGCTGTCGTTTCTTTATTTCTCCTTTAAGCTGTACTTTCTTTTACTCCAAGTCAGACTTGGTTTCCTTTCCAAGCTACCAAACAATGTCCATGGAAGCTTGTCTGTTTGTGTGGTTTACTGAGCCTATAAAAGGCGGATTTGATGAATGAGAAAGTAGAAATTAGGTTTTCAGTCACTCCATCTTGTTCCTTTGTTATGGTATCAGAGCCTGGGATAAAACCCTAGCCGCCACCCCTCTTTTCCAATGGCTGATAATCAAGCCGAACAACAGCAACAGCCAGACCCTCAACCACAAGATCCACCAAATATTCTTGATCATGCATCTGACCCCTTCTTCCTCCATGGTTCTGAGCAACCTGGATCCCTTCTTGTTGCTGAAAAACTCACAGCAACCAACCACAATGATTGGAGCAGAGCTATGCTCAATGCCCTTGCAGCCAAAAACAAGCTGGGTTTCATCAATGCTTCCATTCCAGAACCACCACCCACAGATCCAAGACATGGAGTTTGGACACGCAACAATGTTATGATTCTCAGCTGGATCCAGCAAGCCACTTCTTCAGAGATCCGCAAGACCATTCTCTCCAGCAAAACAGCAGCAGAAGCTTGGAAAAGTCTTCAAACCATATATGGATCTGGTGATCTTATTCGCATTGCAGAGCTTGAAGAAGCACTCTCTTCACTTCAGCAAGGTAACCAGACTGTAACTGAGTACTATGGTAGAATGATTACTCTCAAAGATGAGTTAGAGAATTATCAACCTCTACTGCCATGCTCTTGTACCCCAACCAGTCACAATACCTGTGTTGGCATGCTAACTGCTCATCAGTACCAAGAAACAAGTTATGTTATTAAGTTCCTCAGAGGCCTCAATGAAAATTTCTCTGGAGTCAGAGCTCAAGTCCTATTTGGAGATGAATTGCCAAACATCAACAGGGTCTTCCAAAGGATGCTTCAACACGAAAGACAACTCTATGGAACTCAATCTGGAAAGTTAATAGCATCTATGAAACAGATTCTTCAGCAATGGCATTTCAAGGAGGCAACAGGAGGCCAAACCAAAATTCCAAACCTCCTTACTGCACATTCTGCAGAAGGGAAGGTCACACTGAAGACATATGTTTCCAGAAATATGGATGGCCTCCTGGAATGACCAGACCTTCCTCCTTGACACCTAGCACAATCACCACTTGTTCTTACTGCAAAAAGAGGGGACACACTGAAGACAAGTGTTTTTCAAAACATGGCTATCCTGCTAATTTTGTGCCTAGGAACCCAAATTCAGTTGCTGGTCGAGGAAGACCTGCTGTGAACTCTGCTATCACTAATGCTCCATCAGATGAAGTCAAACTCTCAAGAGCTGACTATGACAAGCTTATGAGCCTGATGAATGCTCAAAAACCTACAACCTCTTTCTCTGCTGCTGCCTTTGTCACCAACAAAGGTATTCTTCCAACTCCTATCTTTAATGTTTTTTCCTCTACACAGACAATGTGGATAGTCGACACTGGAGCATCAGACCACATTGTCTGCTCCCTCTCTTACTTACAAGATCCTCAACCATTGACAAACATCTTCATAACTCTACCCACTGGAACTAAAGTCCAAGCCACACATTCTGGCACAGCTGTTTGCAATGATGCAATCACCCTTCAAAATGCACTGTTTGTTCCCAATTTTTCCTTCAACCTTCTATCTGTGAGCAGACTCACCTCCACATCAAACCTCAGCTTATCTTTTCAATCTACCATGTGTCTTATACAGGATCTGGAGCAGAAGAGAGTGATTGGTTCTGCTAGCCTTCACAATGGCCTTTATTACCTCCAAGCAACATACACCCCTAAGTTGATCTCTGCAGCTTCCAGAACTCCCTTTGACTTATGGCACTTTAGATTAGGACATGTTTCCCACTCTAAAATCCCTATTCTCAGCCAATTTTGTACCTCCATTACCACACAGAGAGATCAACCTTGTGATGTATGTCATTTTGCAAAACAAAAACGTCTTTCATTTCCTGTAAGCCAGTCTGTAACTCAATACCCCCTTGAACTACTCCATGTAGATATCTGGGGTCCTAACTCTATCCCTTCTTATGATGGCTACAAGTATTTTTTGACAATTGTGGATGACTTCTCTAGAATGACATGGATCATTCTTCTCCATCTCAAATCAGAAACTAGACCAAAACTGATAGCTTTCTGCACTCAGATGCAAAGAAAATTTCAAAAACAAATCAAAACCATCAGGTCTGATCAAGGCCAAGAATTCCAAATGTATGATTTTTTCACATCAACAGGCATTTCTCATGAAATGTCCTGTGTAGAAACCCCACAACAGAATAGCAAAGTTGAGAGAAAACATTAACACATTCTTGCTGTGGCTCGAGCTCTCCAATTCCAAGCTCATCTGCCACCAGCTTTCTGGGCAGATTGTGTAAAACATGCTGTCCATCTCATTAATAGAGTTCCCACAGCAGTTCTTCTAAACCAGACACCCTATCATCTTTTCTACAAACAGCCACCTGACCTCACAGAGTTAAGAGTTTTTGGTTGCCTTTGCTATGCCTCCACCCTAGCCAATCACAGAACAAAGTTCCAACCTAGAGCTAGAAAAACAATATTCATAGGATATACTCCTGGCATCAAAGGATACAGGCTATATGATTTACAATCTCATGAAGTATTTACTTCACGAGATGTCATATTCTATGAGTCTCATTTTCCCTTCCAAGAAATACAGTCTGATGATTCCTCCACCTCTACATCAGATCTCATATTCCCTCTCCCATCCCCAGACTCAAATCTTATTCATGACAATAATCCCATCCCTACAACCACTACTCCCTCCTCTCCTCCAATACATCCTCCTCCTGACCCAGAAATCAATCCATCCCCACCTTCTTCTCCACACCACCCTACACCTCCATCACCAACCAATTCATCTCCACCATCCTCCCCTCCAAACCCACCTCCTCCACAAAATCTCAGAAGATCAGACAGAACAATCAAACCTCCCTCTCACCTAATCAAAAACTACCACTGTTACCTTGCACAAGGTCCTAGCAGTTCCAATCATCTCAACCTGCAACAGATCCAAGACAACAGGTATTCTCTATCTTCAATGATTTCTTACAACAACTTGTCTGATCCATTCAAAAGGTTTCTATTAAACATTTCCAGTCATCAAGAACCACAATCATACAAAGAGGCTTCTAAGCTTGATGTCTGGAATCAGGCTATGCAGCATGAAATTCAGGCCTTGATCAAAAATCACACTTGGGATGTTGTCTCTTTACCACCCAACAAGAAACCAGTCGGAAATAAATGGATCTACAAAGACAAATTTTTATCTGATGGCTCTCTGGAAAGACATAAAGCCAGGTTGGTTGCAAAAGGAAATACACAGTAGGAAGGCATTGATTTTCAAGATACATTTGCTCCTGTTATCAAGATGACTACTGTTAGAACCTTCCTAGCTATTGCTGCCCTCAGAAATTGGCACATTCACCAGTTGGATGTAGACAATGCATTCTTAAATGGTGACTTAGAAGAAGAAGTCTATATGACATTGCCTAAAGGATTCACCCCTCCTCCTGACATCCCAAATCCAGTCTGCAGGTTAAGAAAATCCCTCTATGGCCTAAAACAGGCATCAAGACAATGGTTCTCTAAGCTTACTGACAAGCTTCTACAAGTTGGTTATGTCCAGAGCAAAGCTGATCACTCACTCTTCTTCAAAGTCACAGAAAATAGCTACACATGCATCCTCATTTATGTTGATGACTTGGTTTTGGGAGGCAATGATTTGGATGAAATTCAAGCTTTGAAACAGGTTCTACATTCAGAATTCAACATTAAAGACCTTGGCAACCTAAGATTCTTTCTGGGAATTGAAGTTGCAAGAAGTAAGACAGGTATACATCTTTCTCAAAGAAAGTACACATTGGAGATTCTGGAAGAGGCAAATATCATTAACTCAAAATCAGTTACCACACTCCTATGGATTACAAACTACATCTCAGCAATGAAGTTGACATTCCCTTTGAGGATCCAGAACACTACAGAACAATAGTAGGGAAGCTCATCTATCTCACTACCACCCGCCCTGACATTAGCTTTGCTACACAGCAACTAAGTCAGTACATGTCCAACCCATCACTCACTCATTACAAGGCTGCTCTTCGAGTATTGAGGTACCTAAAAACAGCACCAGCAACAGGTCTTTTCTTCCCATCCCAAGGATCTTTTCATCTCAAAGCATTCACAGATTCTGACTGGGAAGCCTGTGTGGATACAAGGCGCTCTACCACTGGATTCTGCATCTATTTGGGTGATTCCCTCATCTCATGGAAAAGCAAAAAACAACATACCGTTTCAAGATCCTCTTGTGAGGCAGAATATCGAGCTCTGGCCTTTACTGCTTGTGAAATCCAGTGGTTGCAATACCTTCTCCAAGACTTCCAGGTTTCTTCTTCTACACCAGCATCCTTGTACTGTGACAATCAGAGCGCCATTCATATAGCCAAGAATCCCACCTTCCATGAGAGGACGAAGAATATCGAGCTCGACTGCCACTTTGTAAGGGAAAAGCTTCAATTGGGAACATTAAAACTTTTGCACATCTCCTCAGCACATCAATTGGCCGATCTCTTCACCAAACCACTCTCCCCTGCACCATTTCTTTCTCTGCTTTCCAAGCTCGGTGTGCGAAACCTCTGCCCACCAGCTTGCCGGGGGGGGGGGGGGGGGGGGGGGGGTAACAGAGTGAAATCGAATTTCAACTCCAACGGTCGTCTGCTTCTCCATCGTCGTTTTGTCTTTGTCACTGTTAAGATGCCGCTGCGCTGCCGTTTTCACCATCGCTGAGAAGATCCACTTGCTCCGCTGCCGTTTCATTTATGTTCACCGAAGAAGCTTGATGATGCGCTGTTGTTTCTTTATTTCTCCTTTAAGCTGTACTTTCTTTTACTCCAAGTCAGACTTGGTTTCCTTTCCAAGCTACCAAACAATGTCCATGGAAGCTTGTCTGTTTGTATGGTTTACTGAGCCTATAAGAGGCGGATTTGATGAATGAGAAAGTAGAAATTAGGTTTTCAGTCACTCCATCTTGTTCCTTTGTTACCTAGCTAGCTACGTTTGGATATCGCGCCATATCCATGGAGGTTGTGGAACTGAAGGTCCACTTGCATTGCAAGGCGTGCGAGAAAACAGTGCGCAAAGCCTTGTGCAACCTCAAAGGTCACTAGCAAACTAACCAGCCAACCCTTGTTTTGCTCCCAATGACCCTCCGTAGATATTAAACCAAAGAGTTGGATTTGATTGCAGGGTAACAAAGAACATGGAGAGAGGAGAAAACCCTAAAACTTGTCTTTCTCATTAGAAACTCTGCCTCTTATAGGCAGTTGAAAACCATTACAGGACAAGCTCCATGGATGGTTTGTTTGGTAGCTTGGAAAGGAAAACATTACATGACTTGGAACTAAAGCAAAGTACAGTCGAAAGAAGAAGGGAACGACATCGTTCTAACAAGTGAAAGTGTCTCGCTAGAACGGCATCGTTCGAAGAAGTGGGCTGACTCATGAAACGACGCAACAGAAGGAGAAACAGTTCGCTAGGGATGAAACGTCGTCGCTGCGATGATGACCGTTGCAATTGAAATGATTTTCAATCTCCCCCCCCCCCCCACCCCCAACAAGCTGGTGGGCATATGTTGCACACACAAAGCTTGGACAACAATGAGAGGAAATGAGATGGGGAGAGAGGTTTGGTGAAGATATCTGCCGTGCACTGAAGAGATGTGAAGCAGCTTGAGAGTGCCAGATTAAAGCTTTTCACGAATGAAATGACAGTCCAATTCGATGTGTTTGGTTCGTTCGTGAAAAGAGGGATTCTTGGCGATGTAAACTGCGCTTTGATTGTCGCGGTACAGAGCAGCTGGTGATGAATAGGATGCTTGGAAGTCTTTAAGCAGGTATTGTATCCACCGAATCTCACAAGCTTTGTATGCCAAAGCTCTGTATCTGTACTATCCCTCATTACATTATCTCTATTTTAGGGTTTTGATACATAGACTATTATTATCTTATTTTATTACGTTATTTGAACTAACTTTGACATTTTCTTTTATAATTACTTGATTTAACAATAAAAATGAAGTATACGTATGGAAAAAGGGTTAGTACATATAATTTCACGGGTTGGAAAATTAAATTATTGAAGATGAGTAAGTGTGATTAGTAAATATAATATTTCCCAAGTGTTGGAATAACATATTTTTTATTTTTTATGCTAAATAGTTGTCCTCGGTATATAAAATTTTCCCGACGACATGTTGGACAAAAAGTAGTTTTAACGAAACTTTGTTGGTATCAGTACAAATAATATTTCTGACTGCCTGTCGAGAATAATTCATTATTGACGCCCAAACAACCTCATAAATATGTGTACAACGTAAAAAAAAAATCGGTCTCAAATTCTCATCACAAATATTTATTTTTGACGATTTGTGGACGTTAGTATAAATAGTAGTTATGACGGCTAGTCAGAACTTCTTGATTATTTACGAATATAATTCGTCAAAAATAAATAGATTTATCGTCGAAAAAACATTTCGTCAAATTAATTCGTCATGGGTGATTTCATTTGTGAGATCATTTTTTTATTATTAACAATTTTATGTCGTCATAAATAATGAATTCCTCCTTATCCACGTGGCTAGCGTCGTAGCCATAGCTAGGGATGGCAATGGGGCGGGTTTGGGGCGGGTTTGCTTAAACCATCCCCATACCCATCTTCAAATACCCAAACCCATACCCGCCCCATACCCATGCGGGGGAATGTTTTGCAAACCCATTCCCATACCCGTGGGTTTCGGGTACCCATGGGTAATACCCATACCCGTACATCCAACATTATTATACCTAAAATTTACAAGAAAAGTTCTAATTACAATTCTAAACGAACATATTAAATCACGAAGTCAATAAAACACGGTCATTTTTTTAATATAGTTCAAAAATTACGATCCTAAAGTATCCATTAATACATAACATAGAGTATAATATTTTTCAAATTATTATGTTCTAACTGTGATACATCTACTAAATAATAATTAACTAACATAATCTTGTTGACAACGGGAAAGTGAAAGAGTGAAATGAGAATTGAGAGAAATGAATTAGATTTTGATTAAGGTGGTCAATCAATTGCATTTCTACTATTTATTTTCTCAAGTTATTCTCATAGTCATTGATAGATTATAATTTGATGCACATATTTTTTTATATATGAAGAAATTATCTTGGTGGGGCGGGTATGGGGATGGGTATGGGGCGGGGGAGGCTAAAACCATACCCGCCCCATACCCATCAAACTTTTTGCGGGTTTTACCCATACCCGCCCCATACCCGGTCAAAGCGGGGATTCCCCGCGTTGACTGGGTCAGGGGCGGTCGGATACCCGCGATCATGAGTTTGATTGCCATCCCTAGCCATAGCCTACTGACTGTCCACCCCACTTTCCAAAATCCACAAAGTAAGTATCAGAGTGCTCATCTAAGCCCATAAATCCTTCTTTCTTCATATTCAAGCCCACACTATGTAAAAGAGATTCCATAGGGCTTATATGAGGCCCATCTTCATTATTTAGTCCCTCTGCTTGTCTGTGTGTACGCAGCCGAGGGCCCGTTCGTGCTAGCCCGCCCCGCCGATCTGTTCGGCCCAAGAACTCGAGCGTGGCCCGCCCGACTCGTTGTTGCCGCTGCTGCTCCACGACCCGGATAATATAGAAACTCGTTTTCCTTAGAAAACGTGTTTCTAACATTTGGCAGTCTAGGGTGACTCGCGTATGTTTGGTGGATTCAGGAGAGATCCACGTTTGGGCTAGGCGGATCAAAGAGAGTTCCGCATTTGGGAAGCAAATCAAAGAGAGTTCTGCGTCAATTTTTATATAATTCAGGAAAGAAAATTTCTGATCACCCGCTAGTTCGCTACCACCCTTTACCTCCTTCATTTTAATTTTAATTTTGAAATTTCTTTTACACAATATAAATTGTTCATTATGATATAAAATTGTAATTTATTCTCGATATATTTCAGAATTTCTTTTTTGGAACCAATTATGCCACGTGATGTACCATTCTGTTTTTAAAGCTACTTAATGTCTAGAACCAGTTGATACCAATAACTCGAGTTGTTTGGAAATATTCAATCGTGGATCATATACCACAACACTAAGAAGACTAAATTAGTCCCAACTCCCACGGCTGAGTTTGATATATTTCAGAAATTCTTTTCAAGAACCAATTATGCCACGTGCTATACCATTCGTACGTCTCTAAAGCCACTCTGGACTAAGGTTAGTCCCCCTGCCAGGTTTGAGTAAGTGCCATTGATTACTAGCTATTTTATGGTAAGCTGAAGGTTCTCAAGACTAAATTGAAAGGGTGAAACTACAAAGCAAATTAACTTGCGCTGATGAATCCCAAAAACGAGGAAATTAAAACTAGCAAAGCACGACCCCATGACCTAAACGCAATTTCAAAGACACAAAAAGAGGAAAAAGTGACCGGCCGGAAAAGAAAAAAAAAAGTGATCATACACCTTTCTCTTCAGTTCCCTCGGTGGATTATTCTGCTAGCTAAAATAACACGTACTGGGCCGCGCGCGCCCGGGGGCATTTCATATCAAATTATTACGGGATCAACGGATCTGGTCGAACCACATGGTGCAGTCATCGTTGTTGACGATGCCACCGGAGTCCTTGCAGCGGTCCAGCGAGGTCTTGGCCTTGGCAAGGCAACTCTCGCAGTGCTGTTTATCCTTGTTCGGGGAACAACTGGCAGCACCTGTGACCGAACCAACGCTTCCGTCGGGGAACGAGTACTGGTCGTGCTGGAATCCATCCACCTTCGGTGTCTGGTCGCGCAGCGACGTGATGAGGAAGGATACGCAGGAAGCGTAGCTATCGTCACAAGGCCCGCCGCCGACGATGTCGGTGGTGAGGCATTTCGCCTCGGCGGCGTGCCCTACAAGTAGTAGTAGTAGTGCTGCAATCATCGCTATCAACACAGTGGTGCGAGCAGGAGTTGCTGCAATCATCGCTATCAACACCATGATTAATTATACGATATATATATATGTGTGTGTGATTCTTTTTGTTGTGATGATGAGATTATGTGTTGGGGTTTTGGGGTGTTCTTATATAGGGACTGGTAAAAATGGTTGGAGTTCGATAATATTCTCGTTCTGCGGCAGACTCATAGCCTACGTTGGTGTCGTATTTGGTCGCGCTAGACAGTCCATTTGCTATTTTGGTCGATATATATATATGGCCGGCTTTGATTCCCCTTTTCTAAACCTTATGTTTTTTTCTCTCTATAGTCTATAGCTAGTTTGTAGGAGGTTGAGATCTTGCACTTAAGTCTTAACTCCAAATTATCAATTGATTAATGGGTTTAGCATTGGTTTTGGAGCTTAATTGATTAACGTTTTGGAATGAGTGAATATGAGGGGAGAAGTCGGGGGCGGAAAATCGTAGAGTTTCAACATATAATTAAACTGGTTTGTCTGAAAAGACCGCAAGTAAGGGTAAATTGCAAGTTTGATCATTGGAATTATTATAAAAAAAAAATTATGTTTGGTGGCTAAAAAATATTTTATTTCAGTCTTCAATGTTTGAAGTTTGATCACTCTCCCTCCAACTTCATTAACTTTGCCTGATGTGACATACAATTTTCGTAGTTGATTGCGTGACATGACAATTTTAAAAAAATAAAAAAAAATTAATCTTTTAAATTTTCCACCTAATTCTTACAACTATTAAAAACTAAAACTTAAAATTTCTACAATTTCCCCCGGGGCACCAAAATCCCAACTGCCCTCAATCGCTGTCCAACTTTTGAGGTACGACGATAACCCCCTATCCGGTGGTCATTTCAAAACCTAAAACAATTTGAGTATGCCAATAAACTATATTATTAAATTTTTTTAATATCAATTACACTTTTGAAAATTAAAATTCATATTAAATGCATTGCTTCCTTAAAAAAAAAATTAAATTCTACATTAAAAAAAATCCGCACCCACCACCAGTGATGGCTTTGTTTGGTACTTTGAGCTGTTATGCAATCATAATGTGCTTCAAAACTATGATATTATATGCATATAAAGATTGCTTGAAACCAAAGGGATATATACAGCTCCCACATGAACGCGTGTTCTCATTGTAATCGATGCCTATATCCATCCATCGTAATTATTAGTCTCAACAAACCTCTTTCAGTTTTCCCAAACTATTTATAACACCAACGTTCACATATAACCATCTTACTGAGCACTAGCTACGTTTGGATATCGCCATATCCATGGAGGTTGTGGAACTGAAGGTCCGCTTGCATTGCAAGGCGTGCGAGAAAACAGTGCGCAAAGCCTTGTGCAACCTCAAAGGTCACTAGCAAACTAACCAGCCAGCCAGCCAGCCCTTGTTTTGCCTCTCTTTGACCCTCCGTAGATATATTAAACCAAAGAGTTGAATTTGATTGCAGGGGTGAGATGCGTGCAAATAGATAGAGGATCATCATCGCCATCATCGTCGTCAAAGAATATTGCTAGCAAGATAACGGTAATGGGTTACATGGAGAGGAAAGAAGTGGTGAGAGCTGTGCTGAAGACTGGGAGGAAGGTGCAGCTTTTGCTCCCGCCACCAGCTGCTGCTGCTGCTGCAATGGCGCCGATGATGAGTATCTCCGACGATAGAATAATGGAAGCAGCAGCAGCAAGTCCGAAACTGCCACGAGGGGGCTTTAAATGCATCATCCCTCAGTGCGCTCGCTTCTACAAGTCTAGTAGTGGTGCTACTGCTAAATCAACGTACTAGAGTGGTCTCACACTTGCAGAAGGAACTCTTCAATTTTTGGAGCATTGGAATTCTCATCACCAATATTATTATATATGCATTACTCAAGCTAATATTCTGGCTTCCTTTTCGTTCTCGAGCAAAGTTGTATTTAAGAATATATTAATTTGAAATGAATTCATATAATCCGAACAGATCATGCACTCATATAGAGTCGTTTGGACGAGGAGTTTTAACGAATTAATTTGACCAAATTGCTTTGTTTTGAGTCAATTTGGTCGAATTAATTCGTTTGGAAATACACAATTAAGATGAAGCAGTTCTGGCTGGGAAATTTCTAATGGACTCGTTTTGAGGCAATTCAGTGATCCAGAGTGGGGGGCAGACAATTCAATTGAATCAGTTTTTTTTTAATGCAATTGAATCGTTTTAAATGACTCATTTTATAAAATAAGACAATTAGTTAAATTATTATTTTTTTTAAATCCATTGGTGGTACTTCACTTTACGAAAACCGTTCACGTTTGGTCACTCTCTGTTAGTTGCCGTCCATCGCCGTTAACGAAGTCCGTTAAGTGATGACGTGGCTGACGGAATCGCCTAATCAACACTATTTAATCCAAAAATAGTCTGACCCGACCCACCACGTCATTGAGGCCCGACATGTCATCTAAACCTATCATCTTCCGCAACGACAACTCTTTTCTTGTGGTCGTCGATGACCGTGTCTTGGAAGTCGTTGACTTCCCTGGACACCTTCCTGACCTTGGAGTCAAACCCAGTCAACGCGTTGACCCACCCGAGAATCGGGAACGAGCCCTGGAAGCAGAACTGCGCTAGAATGTCCACCGCTCTCCTCAACAGCGGGACGAAGTTCTTCTCGCCGTTACTAACGCCTTCAGCCATCGGTTGGTTGTGGGTTTTGCCGAAGGCGGTTCGTAAAGTGAAGTACCACCAATGGATTTAAATATTTCGAGTGACCAAACTTTAACGTTTTTATAATCTCAGTGACCAACCATGCAATTAACCCTTAAAAATCAGGATAGGAGTGGGCTTGGGCTAGTGTTGGGTCTAGACCACGAAGAAGCCTGCATAGAGAAAAGAAACAGGCCCGCAAGGATAGATCGACAAACGGTGAAATTGGTAAAAGAAAAAAAGTTCTGCCTCGGATCTAGGGATGGCAATGGGTCGGGTTGGGGGCGGGTTTTGTCAAACCCAAACCCATGGGTTTATCCGCCAAAAAAACCCGGGGTAAAACCCGTTGGGTTTGAAAAACTCAAACCCAACCCGCTGGGTATCTGCGGGTTCATGGGTACCCGTGGGTTTTTGTGGTAAAAAATTTACAATAACAAGTTTCTTTCAAAATAAAAGTTTAACATCAATTTTCTCATACAAATTAATCATACAAAAAAACACCAATCTAGAGCATACAAGCAAACCGCAAATGATCAATACAAATTGTTCAAAATTAAAGATAAACATCTATAAACAAAAGATTAATTGAAAGTTTCTTACTCCTCAACTAAGTTTCTTCACTCTCCACTTCATAATATCAACTTCATTCTAAACAATTAGAAAGAACAAATTATACATGTCTCCACAAACATAAAAAATATTAATTATTTAAGGAAAATATATTATTTAGAATATTAAATATACCGGGAAAGTAATTATATGTGTGTGGGCGGGTACCCATGGGTCGGGTTTACCTAAACCCAAACCCAACCCGACCCGGTGAATAGTGTAGCGGGTTTAAACCCGAACCCGACCCAAAACCCGTCAACACGGATTTTACCCGCGTTGACCGGGTTGGATCGGGTGGGTACCCGTGGGTTTGGGTTTTGTTGCCATCCCTACTCGGATCGGCCTTGCGTGGTTCCTTGACTTCCTTCTCTTTCAAATTCAAACTTCCTCTATGGTTCAGGAGGCGGCTTCTGCCTCCAAAACAGAGCGCCGTCGCTTCTATTTCAAACTTTGCCGATGGACGGAAACCATGCCTTCCGTTCACCCATTCACTCCGGCCGACGTTAAACGCCGCTCCTCAAAGCTATGAAACTTCCATACTCTCACGAATATGAACTGTTCCAACACTGTTGGCGCAGTTGCAAGCCGATACGCTTTCCTTCTCCAGCAGCTCTGCTCTCCTCGCCAAACCCCGCTCTCTGCCTACCTCGCCCGGACCGTCCATGCCCACGCAGTCGCTTCCGGATTTAACCTGCGCGGCCCCATCTTGAACCGCCTGATCGATATCTACTGCAAGTCCGGCCGGCTACGGCATGCCCGCCTACTGTTCGACGAAATTCCTCACCCGGACATAGTGGCCAGAACGACGATGGTCACTGCCTACTCTGCCACTGGAAACGTTAACCTCGCGAGGGAGGTGTTCGGTGGGACTCCCAAAGGGATGCGCGATACGGTGTTCTACAACGCGATGATCACGGCTCATTCTCATGACAATGATGGCAATGCTGCCATCCGGCTGTTCTGTGAGATGCAGAGGGACGGTTTCCGGCCTGATAATTTCACTTTTACGAGTGTTATCTCTGCGGTGGGGCTTGTTGCAGAGAGCGAGAAGCACTGCCAGCAGTTGCATTGTGTGGTTGTCAAGTCGGGAACAGGGTTTGTTACTTCGGTGTTGAATGCGCTTGTGTCTGCTTATGTGAAGGTTGCATTGTCTCCTTTGGTGGCGCTACCGAAGTCAGTGATGGGTTCGGCCAGACTGTTGTTTGATGAAATGCCTGTGAAAGATGAGTTGTCGTGGACGACAATGATCACTGGTTATGTGAAGAATGATGACCTTGATGAAGCGAGAGAGTTGTTTGATGGGATGGAGGAGAAATTGGTAGTTGCCTGGAATGCGATGATTTCTGGTTATGTTCATAGAGGGTTGTTGCAGGAAGCTTTCAAGATGTTTAAGAAGATGTATTTATCTGGAGTTCAATTTGATGAGTTTACATACACCAGCATCATAAGTGCATGCGCCAATGCTAGTTTCCTTCTTCTCGGCAGGCAGATACATGCTTACATACTCATCTCAGGGCCTAAACCTAAACCAGGTTTGCATTTGCCTGTGAATAATGCACTGCTCACTTTATATTCAAAATGTGCTAAACTTGATGATGCCCGACTCGTATTCAATAAGATGCGGGTGAAAGACCTGGTATCATGGAATGCGATGTTGTCAAGCTACGTCAATAGTGGCCGCATGAATGAAGCTAAGGAAATCTTCCAGGAGATGCCAGAAAAGAACCTTCTGACATGGGCTGTGATGATAGCAGGGTTAGCACAGAATGGACTTGGTGAAGAGAGTTTGAAGCTATTCAACCTGATGAAACTACAGGGTTTTCAACCATGTGATTATGCATTTGCTGGAGCTATTACTTCATGTGCTGCACTTGGATCATTGAAGTCTGGACGCCAGCTCCATTCTCAACTCATCCGGCTCGGTTTTGAGTGTAGCCTTTCTGCGGGTAATGCACTGATTACCATGTATGGAAGATGTGGCGTTGTAGGGGATGCGCGGAATCTATTCCTCACCATGTCAGTTGTAGATTCAGTTTCATGGAATGCGATGATTGCTGCCCTGGGCCAGCATGGGCATGGTGTGCAAGCTGTTGAACTTTTCGAAGAGATGCTGAAGGAAGGTATATTGCCTGATCGCATTACCTTCCTGACAGTTCTCTCTGCTTGCAGCCACGCGGGTTTAGTCGAGGAAGGACATCGATATTTTGACGCAATGCACGATATTTATGGCATTACCCCAGGTGAGGATCATTATGCCCGCATGGTTGATCTGCTCTGCCGGGCTGGAAAGTTCTCAGATGCAAATGATATGATAGGAAAAATGCCCTTTCAGCCCGGCCCACAGATATGGGAAGCTTTCCTTGCAGGTTGTCGGAATCATGGGAACATGGAATTGGGAATCCAAGCTGCTGAGCGGCTCTTTGAGATGATCCCTCAAAACGATGGAACCTATATCCTTCTGTCAAATATGTATGCTGCAAAGGGGCTTTGGGATAATGTGTCGAGAGTTAGGAAGCTGATGAGAGACCAAGGGGTTAAAAAGGAGCCTGCATGTAGCTGGGTTGAAGCCGAAAACAAGTTCCACGTATTCATGGTCGATGACACTGCACATCCTGAAGTTAATGCTGTCTACAGTTATCTGAAGCAGCTCGTCTTGGAAATGAGGAAGTTAGGGTACGTGCCAGACACAAGATTCGTTTTGCATGATATGGAATCTGACCAAAAGGAGCATGCTATTTCTACTCACAGTGAGAAACTTGCTGTTGCCTTTGGGCTCCTGAAACTTCCACGAGGAGCCACTGTTAGAGTGTTCAAGAACCTAAGGATATGTGGTGATTGCCACAATGCTATCAAATATATTTCAAAAGTTGTGGGGAGAGAGATTGTGGTGAGAGATGGGAAGAGGTTTCATCACTTCAAGGATGGTGAATGCTCTTGCAGAAATTACTGGTAGTAAATTTTTGTTCCCAGAAAGTAAGATTCTGCACTAGGATTAGCAGATGTGTCTGCTGCTGTAGTGCGTGCAATTGGGGCATCTAATGGCAGATAATTCCTTCTCCACGCCCTTTGGTTTCTTTCAGCAATTCATGTTTTGCGGGTAAGAAGTTATCGGTATCCATTTTAGTTTCCTCGGTTATCTAGAGCTGGCCCTCAACCCTGCAGCATCTTCATGTAAAATTATTCCACTGGCTCCATATTGAGAAAGCCTTTTCTTTCAGTGTAAGCTACAAAGAATCCATCGGATATTCAGGCCCTGCCCAGTAATTTCAAGGTATACCTCAAGGTCTTGCTCCTTAACTTCAACTACTTAATGCTTAGTTAGATGTGTTAACCATAGGTCATGCCTTTTTCTGCATAGTATACATGTGCTATGTTACTTGTACAGAGAACCACAGCTTATATGTCTTGAGATTGCAATGCCCTTACTGCAAGGTACAAAGGCTCTTGAGGCTCGCTTGATGAGGCATACTGTGATGTTTAATCAGGACTGAGATGGCAATTGGCATCAGAGTCCTTCACTGGGAGCAATGCCAAATCCTTGCAAGTTTAAACATCCTCCAGGTGAGGGTCTGAATCACCTGGAGGACGGTTAGACTGTGGTTGGGGGAAGGATACACCCGTCCAGGGTGCATTCGTGAGATGATCCTCCCGCTTCTTTATTGCGACGAAGAAATACTGATGAGTCATGGACAGATGAAGAATACACCCATCTGCGGAGCGTTTCGAACTGTTGCTTGGTCATCTCTGCTTCACACCTACCATCCGAAGCCCGTGTCTTACACTGGACGAGCGTGCTGCTTCTGCAGCTGTGTAGCTGAAACAGTCTGCGCAGGGTTGGTTGCTGCTCTTTAGATTGGGCAAAGAAGGCCTGGAGGTTGGTGCGTATACTCTCAAGATAGCGAACATTTTTTTTCAGGGTGCTTGAGGATTGTAGAACTCCCTTGTGTTTGTCATTTATTCATGCCACTCATTTTGAATTTCCGTACCTGCCACATTTTTTTTTAGGGTAGAAGCCAGCCACATTGTTGTAGCGGATTGACCCGCAAAATTCTTGTAATTTCTCCTCTATGATAGATCTTTGTGTTAAGAGTCTTTTGATTAGCATTTGTTATCCTTTTCAAATCACTTGTTAGTTGGTGTTCGAAAAAGTAACCAATAACCAATTATCCGGTTACTAGTTAACCGAGTAACATAAACAGTGGTAAACAATTATCCGATAATCGGATAAACCGCAACGTTTATAACCCAACTGGCAAACAGCGTAGGGGAACATACATACAGACAGACAGAACCCTTCCCTGCTGCTAAAACAGTCTCTTCCCTCTTCTTGCAAATGCAACAACCATAACATCGACTCTTGGACTCATGTACCTTAGAAAAATGGGTGAAAAAGTAGCAGACTTTGTTTTCAAACCAAAAAAGCCAAAGATCCAAGGCTGCTTGTCTGGAAGCAAGGACAGAGCATTGGAACAAAGAAAAAGGCCCAAATGCAGAACTCACTGAATCGAAAATAAGATCAAGATAAACTTAAACTTAAGCAGTAGCAATCCTAGCTGTGAAAGGAATATAGCAAGAGGGAAGGTACACTCTGCACACACACAAACTCATCATTCTACTGCTATTGCTGGTCAAGTTGCAGGCTTGGTTCCAATACCCCCAATAAGCAAATAACATTATTAAGAACTTCAAAACCAAGCTTCTCACAATTCCGCATAATCCAAGAACCACAATCATAACTGAAAGTTACATGGGAAATAGTAGAAAGCTAAAAAGGTTGTTTATGCTTTGGTTCCCTTGACACCATGTTGAAAACATTGGATCACCTCAAAGGGTATCTACCCATTCAAGGTCCAGCGTCAGGAAATCATCCATTTCAAGATCATCAAGTGAGTCTTCTAACGCTGCTTCTGTCCCCTTCTCTTCAGATGCCCTCTTCTTAGCAGCTGCACTAGAAACTGGTAAATCAGAATCTGATTTATCAGCATGCACCGGTGTTCTAGCTGAAGAAGAAGAAGAAGACACCAAGGTTAAGCCTGAAGTGCCTCGCGAGAAAGCAAATTTATTAGCAATGGCCTTTATCTCTGCTTCTGACAGTGAATCCATGGGGGCCTTAGGGAGTTCTGGCCGTCTATCATCTGGAAAATTGAATTTCCCACACTCACCACGGACACAATACAGGGCAGCATCATATGCTCTAGCTGCCTTGTCTGCTGCATCATATGATCCCAACCACAACCTTTTCCCCATTCTTGGAACAGAAATTTCAGCAGCAAACTTACCCAATGCCCTCGTACGAACACCCATGTAATCTACCAGCCTTTTCCTCCTGCGAATAGTTTTCTTAGGAGCAGATGGACTGGAGGGGCCAGATTGATCCATAGGTAGAATGCGAATAAGAAAAAGCGTAGTCATAGATTTATAGAGCTAAAGGGGAAGGTAAAAAACTTTAATCAAGAGGATTGGCTGTCACCAGGTAAGCACTGGAGCTCATGCACAACACAGGTGGAGATAACACGACACAGCATGCACTGATACATGCTGCACGTGGAAGCCGAGGTACAACGTAGTCAACATATGTTATCAAATGCACTGATATATGCACAATGCGAAACCGAAAAGTTAACTTCTTTAATAAGAAAGCATTGAAAATAACTTGTCTGTTTTGCGGAGTGAAGATCACTTGCAGACAGAAATGCAATAAGATTGGCCACCAGGAAGTTGACTAGAAAAAGAAAAACAGATTTATTTGGAAATCTAGTCAGCATATCACACAAAAAGGGCTGTAAACTAAAGCCCGAATCCCTTTTTTCCCCGAGTTCAAGAAACAACAAGACTCATAAATGCTAATCAGTTCAAAACACAGACAGCAATCCTCAGCCGTAAGAAAATCTTCACCATGAGCAAATCTGAGATTGTGTCACCTAGATGCTTTTCTCTGAAGCCTTCTTGATGTCTTGGACAATACATATGGCCTGTTACCAAGAAAAATGGCATAATAGTTCAATAGATAACCATAAATAACGTTGTAAAAACAAAGTCACGAAGACAAAAGATTGATGAATAATCTTGACAGTTTCAACAGAAAACAGAGAACAAGGGAAGGAAAAGGATGAGCCATTATGTGCATGTAAAGCCTGCCTTTTCACGGCCCCATCTCTTGTATGAAAGAGAATCCCACCAAAAATATTATGGAAATCAAAGAACCCACCTCAATGTACACTGAATTATCCATCTCATATCACCTAAGATCCTGAGACCAGTATTGCCAATGAAAGATACAATGCAATGTGTACTAACATCGTTCTTGTTTCTAGTCCAAGCAGTTAAAAGCATTGAGATTTTCAAGTTAACAAGCACGGAAGCAATATGTTTCAGCACAGAACGCAATCAAATGACATTGAGGAACACCACAACCAACTATGCCCCATCCTTTGGAGTTAATCACGCTTCATCTAATGCCTAGTTAGGGAATAGTTCTTAGTAAAAATTGCAGCGGTATATGTCGAAACTCAAAGAACAGACAGCAATTCAAACTCGAAATTTCCATAGCCAGGGTGAGAATGCAAACAATCAACGAGCTTCATCGTGCTCCCACCTTAAGAGGTTGAAGAAGCTGGAAGTTCAGATGAAGCAGTTGATGCAGTCTGATTAGCCGCAGAAGGAGGAACGTATATCCGTGCTTTCTTCAGAATGTCCGCAACAACCCAACGCTTATGCTTGCTCAATGGCCTCGAAGGATCCAATTTCACCTGGACACAAGGAATTCCATAAACGTAGAACCCAAGTCAACCTCCATTTGCAGTTGTAAATAGCATAAACAACAACACCCCAAACTTCACCGTGGAACAGAAGTTTCAAATTAACAAATTGAATCCTTCTTCTCCCAATTAAATGGCAAACCACGTTGATCCCAGATACTTTGTGGAGGAAAAGCTGTGTTCTTTTCGAGCAACAGTATGGATTTCATACAAATTGAGCTGGGAACGAGCTCAAGGAGAGCCATAAGGAAAGACGGGAGCGGGAAAAATAAAGGCGGGCAAAGAACAATTACCCGATCTCCAATGTTGCAGGCGTCTTTCTCGTCGTGTGCCATGAACTTGGAGGTACGCTTGACGTAGCGATTGTAGACCTTGTTGTGGAAGAGCCTGTCGACGGCGACCACCACCGATTTCTGCATCTTGTTAGAAACGACGACTCCTACCACCGACTTCATCTCCTCGGCCTTCCAAAGTTTGCTTCTTTCGTCCCCTGTCCTTGCCGACCAGTGAGCCCTTCAAAAACCCTAAACCCCTGCCCTCGCCGCAAAACTTCCTCTGGCTTCTCACTTCTCAGTGACACTGCTGCCGAGCTGGAAACCGAGCTCGCCGCAGTTTCGATGAGATCGCCATTGTAAGAGATTGGGCCTATCGTATAGCGAGGCAGGCCCAAATAGCTGGGCTCCGAAGCTCAGGCGAGCAAAGTAACCTCTACGGGTTGAGTGACCCAAATAAGCTATGCTGACACAATTTCAACCAACGGAACTTGCAAGTAGGAATGGCAATCGGCAGTAGGGCTGGCAATTTGGTCCCGGACTGTTTGGTTTTTTACCCAAAACCGGACCGTATAACCCGGACCGGGACCAGACTGGGACTGGATAGCAAACAATGCAATCTCATATTCGGGCTTAGATTTGAGGTAAAAAACCGGATAAGAGACCCCCAACACCTAAAATCAAAATAAAATTGGGACCGGACCGGGTCAAGACCGGACCGGATCAAGACCGAACTGTATTCAATCCAATCTTTGGTCCTTATATTTCCGAAAAGACCGGCCTGGAACCGGATCAATTTGGTCCAATTTAACCAGACCGAACCGTATAGCCACCCCTAATGGGCAGGTCCGGCCCGGATATCTCAATATTCATACTTGTCCCGTGGCGGGTTGGGTTTAGGTCGGGTAATTTATCACGGGATGTGGATCAGGGAAGGTCGACCCAATGTGTATGTAATTTATGTGAAAAACTTTAAAAATAGTCATTATTTTCATTAAAAGATGAAGAAATAAACTATAATATGATAAAAATGTAGTTAATGTATTTGAGAAATTGAGGTTTTCACTCATTTACAACTTTATTATAGCTAAAATATGAGGTAATATGAGGAAAATTCCAAGTAATTTGACTAAGATTGCATATAATTTAAGCAAGAACGGGTCGAGAATGGGGCGGGTCAGGACAGGTCGGGTCAACGAGAGGTACTCATGCCCACCTCGCCCCACCTACGATTCCAAAACAGACCAAAAAGATCGGGTAAAACAGGTCAGATCGAAGTTATCATCTCAACTTGCAAGTTACAAGACAATAAAAATTCAACTGAGACATTGGTCCCATAACAATTTTGCTATATGAGAATTGAGAACCATCTTTTAAGCATTGGACACTTTTGAATCATTCACCGACAATTTTCGACTGGTAACGATCCCGCTCAGCACCTATGAGACGATTCTCTATGTTATGAACAATTAGATGGATACAGTTACCTGAAAGTTGAAACATATAGGTGTAAGCCTATATATCCATCTTCACAATCTAAAGTCGCATCTCCATCATCTAAAACCTAGAGAAACACATTACCTTTCATCCAACCAGCATTCCAATGAAAAAACACAAGACCCCTCTCAGTGAACTTACCTGTCCTGGAACTATACTCATCCATCGACAATGGCTGCCAAGCGCCAAATCAGAATGTCACCAAAGAATCAACGTATAACAACGGTCTTTTTTCCTTTACCCTAGCAGGCTTTCGAAACACGGATAGAAAACTGTACAAGTTCGGATAACTTTGCTCACTTAAGTTACGAACATTCGACTTTCATTGCTCAACTAATACAAAAATGTTTGGGAGGCCAAAATTTTTAGGGAACATGATGTGTGCACTGCAGGAAATCATAATACATCTGGAGAAGCTATCAAAGCTGCAGCATTGTTTTCCAGCGTCTTCTTTGCTCGCCAATGTACAGCATTTGCAGTCTCTGACGTTCCCATCTGTACCACAAATCAGCAAATATTTGTCAAGCTTCAGACACAATCAGAGAATATCTACCCTATGTAATAGATTAACGTGGACCGAAAATAAGCTTGTTCCCATGGCTACAACTCGAATATGAATATATGATGGAGTACTGGTAGGAGATGCTTCACCAGGCCAAACCACATGTGCACTTGTATTTCGCAGGATCTGACTACAATTTAAATGGGCAGAATGACAAATGATTTGGGGTCTTCGTTTTTGGTTGGGGTTGTGATCGAAACTGCACCGAAATGCTTTGATGAGCCAACCAATTGTTGGCACGGTGCAGTCAGGGGTACGAAATGCATGTGCAGTTTGGGGTGGTTTAGGGCAAAACCAAGGGCATTAGGGAGGCAGAAGTAGTGCTAAGTGCCAACGGGTTGGTATGCAAAAAAAAAAATGTAGGAAATAGCCAAAAAGGATACGAACGATTTCAATGAATTGAGGACAAGCAAAGCCAGTGTTTACCTTAATTTCCATCGAATAGTAATCTTGCCACAAACTCGAGTCCTGGTCGTAAGTTGAGAGTGCAGAATCGTACAACTTCCGAGCATTTACAAGGCATTGCTTGTCACCAAGAGAGGCGAGGTTCTGTTCCAATTCAATGCACTTTCTGTACAAAGAAAGGTCTGGATGAGGAAGGGCAAGAAATCTGCATATTAACACAATGAAGGTTAGAGTTAACATGGTAAGAGTTTCTCTGTGTGCAAATTGTGAAAGAGTTGCTAAACACCCATAAGCAAATGCATATACCTCTCATATATCTTTCTAGCATCCTGGAGCCCATCTTTGTGAAGGATAAAGTTTACTACTGCAGAAGAGAGTGAGAATCCATAATCACTGCCGGCACTTTTAGCTACTGCAGTAATAGACATCTCAACCAACTTATCAGAGTAATCCCTTTCAAGAGCAAAGAACTTGAGTGCCTGCAGTCAAAGAAGAGTACAAAGAGAGCAATGATTACGTAGAGAGAATAGCAGAACAATTTAATTTGTCACCTATACACAAGTTTACAAGAATATATTACTATTCAATCCATCTATATTTCCACGAGATAAACTAATTAAGTATCTAGAACCTCTTCAAGCAGTGAAACCCTTGATGTCTGGGTTCAGCAGTAGCTAACATAGTCATCAAAATAATCACAAATTGGATATGGGGAAAAGGTTCCAAAATGCAAAGTTACAGAAGCATACCGTGAGCCAAAGTTCCTCCGACTTTGATAGTGGCACTTTAGCCAGCTCGTCTCTAATTAAACCAAAAATGGAATCCAAGCTGGCCTTACTTTGCGAAAGAGCATCCCTTGTGAAATGTCTAATTTCCATGGAGGCCCTTAAGAGCCATAACTTAGATGAATTTGCAAGATCTCCACTGCAAAGGTCTCTTGCCAGTTTTCGGGCTTCATCAAATCTTCCCAATTGCAAATATAATGAAGCATATCTGCAAGCTAGATCCTCTGACATGCACCCTACTAGCTCGGCCTTCTCATATGCCGTTAAAAGACGTGAAATCCAATCTTCTGTACAAACACACAACTGGGTATTTCCATCTTTGGGGACAACAACATCCATCAAAAATTTTGTGTACAGGTCAAACATAACAGAAGAAGGCACAACTTCTAAAGCCTCTTCATAGATCTGCAAACAAAAACTAGCTGCTATGATATCTTGAAAGCAATATATTTATATCGATTAGAAGGGAAAACTCAATGTTGGAAGTTCTTGACTTTTGGATATCATCAAATGAGTAGAATTGATAGGGATTTGTACCTTCACTGCCTTCTGTAATTGTTCCAGCATGAGATCATCACTTATTCCCTGGTTACTTTGAGAATGTCTCAGTTCAAGTCTAGCAAGCCATTCCCAGTATTTGGGATCCTTTGAAAAGTCTCTTTTCATATCACTTAGGATCCTTTCACGCATGTCTTCTGAATGTGCCAAGTCTGTGGCTTCCAATATCTCGAGTAACCGCTCTCTAAGGCTAAAACTTGAAGGCAAGGCTTCCACTGCACCACTATAAACTGCCTGGAGAATGTTATGACCTTGCTCTTTAAATATATCTACTTTATCATCGGACTCCTCATTGTCAGTGTTGGATCCATCAACATTTTTCCTTTCCTCATCAAGTGACAAGAATAAATCTTGGTTATCCTCTCTCCACTCTTTTTCACCAGCATCTCCATCTTCACGAACCAGACTTCCCCTGCCCTCTCCAAGAGCAACCTTTCGTGCTTTCAGCTTGTTGAGGTATGTGAGCTCCATCCGGAGGTACTCCACCCAGAGATCCTCTGAAGTCGGACACACCCTCAAACCACTTTGCATAAGGGCACGAGCTGCTGCAACATTCAAATTATGGTCAAATTCCCATGCCGCAGCATAAATCCAAACTCCTGGAACCTTTGGATGAAACCTAATTAGTTGAGCTAGGACCTGCACAGAAAAGGATGCAACTTGAGCAAAAAATGGCAGGACAAGCCAACAACACGCATTTTAAGAATAGAACCATGTGGTCGTTCTTTCCAAGCTTACACAGAAATAACACAATATCAAAGTGGAGGAACCAAAAATTAAAAGCACGTCTTTTGTATCTCCAATCTTTGCCAGCTAAGTTCCTCTATCAAGTAAGTGTTAAGAGATGATAGTACAATTGCAGCTCCGGTGCTTTCCTTTCCTCCTAGTTCAACTATTCAAACCAAACGTCAAGAGAAACAGAGGTCCCATTTCAAACAACACCAAAATCAAAGGATCATTTTCATCACATTCTCCATCTCTCACAGAATGACGAGAAGAATCTCGGTGTCATGCTATCGAAGAATAAGCCAAACAGGAACCACAACCCAAAAGCTGAAAATGACACATATAGTACCTTCTTCATTCTTCCATTGCTCCGCTCCCTACAGAACTCCAAATAACGAAGCCAGAGGTCGACATCCCCCTTGTATCTCAACACGGCGAGCCGATAAATCTCAACAATCCTCGACACTCCGGCGAAGTCAGAGACCGAGAGCTTCGTCCTCTTGTTATCCTTCTTCTTATCGAGGTCCCTGGCCACGGATTTCTTGCGAAGGCGGCGAAGCGTGTCGAGCTGGGTCTCGTAATCTATGTAGGTCAAATAGTCCTGCTTTAGAGGACTGGGGCGCTTCAATCTGTACTCGAACTTCCGCCTCTGCTTGACAATCTCCGCTATCTCACGGCGGGTGAACAGTCCTCGACGCTCTAGGTCATCGAGCTCCTCGACCATGCGCTCCAGGCGGTACTGCACCGTGTCCGCCATTTTCTGAGTTCAGTGAGTCGACGCAGCTCAACTCGGGAAGGGGGAACGACGGAGGAAGAAGAAGACGACTTATGCAGAAAAGATACAGATACGCTAGGGTTTAGCCAGCGCGAGGTTTTGGCACAGACTTGTGAATTGTGAATTGTGAATTGTGAATTTGTGATCTAATTTCTTTACGGGTCAATTACAAATACTACCAATCTACCATCAAATTTTGGGTTATTACCAAATTGATTCCGATCTTTAACAAATAAAGGCCGTAAACTGTAAAGTAAATTTGGTGTAGGGAAAAATGAAGGAAGCTATGGGTTGAACAGTGGAAATTCCTATTTTAATTTTGGAATCTTGTGTTTCTATGTTTTTTTATAGGCATAAATGATAAATCTTGATTTTATTACAAAGTCTATGAATCTTAAAATCATGATTATACAAAAAGCTTAATAACGGATTATCATATATTGTTCCAAACTAGAAATATGCAAGTGCCATCCAGTAATAACTCCTTAATCCCAATGACAATCCAAACAACAAAAAAACATGTGGCGGCAGCAGAGTGCACAGAAATTTAATATCTCCAGAAGTAGTTGTAATAATTTTGATATTTTTTTACTATAAATAGCAACAGATGAACGACCAAGGTGGGATTTCCTTCCCTGCTCGTCTTCTCCATCTCTCTCTTTCCACTTATGGCAGCAACAACACCACTCGCCCGAGTCCACTCGGCCACCACCGCCTCAGCTCGTTTTCAACTCGTTCCTTGTGATTCTGAGTCGACTCAGTACCTCCTTTGCTCCACTTGAGCGAGTTGTAAGTTTCCTGCAACTCCATTTATGCATTCATATGATCTGTCTGGGGGATTGTTCATTCATTCATTTATATGTGAGAAAGCACAAGCAGAAATAGCATTGACAATGGTGGTGGGTCTTCCATCCCAATCCTTTATTGCTTCTCTCTTGGGTTTCTAGCATGGGTGCCTTGTGATGTGATCAAAGGAGTTACTGATTTCGTTTCTCAAAATCAATTTTCTTCAGAAAGTCCCCGTTTTCTTTTCCTTGGCAAATTTTTTGTTGTTGGAATTTCTCTGAGTCAAGTCGAAAGAAAGAAATTGGAAGCTTTGGCCTTCGGATGTTTGCTGTGCCAACTGGGGTTTGTTTGTTTTTGCGGTTTAGCTTTCTTTTCTAATGGAATTTGTAAATTTCACATTGGAGAAACCCTCTAGTTTGCTTTTTTTTGTCGGTTCGGGTGCATTGTGTGGATGTAAAGAGTAGGAGATAGAGATGAGGATAAATAAAGGAGGAAGGTTAGGATGGGCCCTTTTATTGATGGAATTTAATGAATGGTGGGTAATGGTACTGGGGCATATTGTTTTTTTCCAATTGACATGTATGTATGGTATGGTATTTATGTATGTATGTGTGTGTGTGTGTCATGGAAAAGAAAATGATGATTGAGCCCTTTGTGAACTCTCCATCTCAAAACATATGTGGTTCCTTGAGAAGAGAAGGAAAGGGGATTGGATTTGTGTGGTTTGGGATGGAACTTGAACTAGAGGCATAGATAGAATTTTTAGTTGCCTTGCAGCCTGTTAGCCAATTGACCTAGAGTACTGTGCCAACTCATGGATAAGATTGTTTATATGTCAAGGACTGTGTTATACATTGTCCTTGCACCTTAGGGCACTTAACTCCTCTTGACGATAAAAACAAACAAATAGCTGAGGTGTTATTAAGAGCTAGCGGAGATGCTCAAATTTGTAACAAGGTAAGTGCTACGAAGTTTTGGCAAGGAGGGTAAGCATTAAGCAAGGAAATGTTGTTTTTTTCTTGTTGTCTTTTTGGAAGGGTTAGGCAAGAAGTGTTTGTAGCTTTGACGTTGAAGTCACATCTATAGACTTGAAATTCAAGGATTCACAAGTGGACTAAAATGTAAGCAAGGCAGTGTTTGTGGCTGTAACGAGGAACTCACATCTATAGACTTGAAATTCAAGGATTTGCCAGTGGACTAAAATGTTTGTAGTGTGCCTATTGCTATTGCTTTCTACAAGTTAGGGACCAGTGTAGGAATCGTGTTGCATGGTCCTATTCCTAAATGAATTGAACAGAAAGACTTACTGTATGAGATGGATCCCAAGTTGCTTTGTCGTTATTGTTGACTATGAAGTTTTCATTTACTTCTTTATGAGTGTGGTAGCCCAATCTATCTACCCAACTATTTTCTAGGGGAAGGCAGATCAAGTTCATCAATCCACAACACATGTGGGTGTATGAAGAATTGGAGGAGAGCAATTAATATTTTGAGCTCTAGTTGTTTGATAATGAAGTGACAGAATTGATCACTGTCTATGAGGTCCCCATGCTGTAAATGGGGCTTGACTTGTGGTCTGAATTTCTTCTTTTTAACTGTTCCTTTGAGGCTAGTAACTATTCATGACACAAAATAAACCCTGTCGTGGGTAGCTCATTTGTTGTTACCACTTTCCTGGAATGATGAGAGTGTCAGTTGCTAGGGATCCGAACAACTGTCTGAAGGTTTGATACTGTCCAACTATATAGGTTCGTTTCCTAAAATGAATTAAGGTTATGTTACCGGCCTGATTCCTTCGAATATTTGTCCTAATGATGATGATTATAGATAATGCTATGTTAGGAACTTTTGTACCTTTTATTGCTGTTCTGAAGTTTTGGTATGTTAAAAAAGGAAGGTGCTAGTTTCCCTTTGAAATCTATGGTTCTGGTGCAATTTATAGCAAGAGTGCTGACTCAAATGCTACCATTGATTGGAGAGGAGACGGTAAGAATCTGCAACAAAAGTTAGGATTGTCGGATATGGTATATTCTTTACTGATGTGGTTCTAAATTCTTTTGGTGCTCTCTGAGTAGGATTCTGCTTGGATGGAGGCTGGTAGAGGATTTTATTGCCTGTGCTGCTGCGGTAAATTTGTGGCTGGTGGTGGTGGTGGGGTTGTTGTGTTGTGACCATTCAGGTGGCATGTGCTAAGTGTTATTGTCTGGGCCAGAATGGGAAGGGGGAAGATCCACTTGAAGACCCCTGACAAATTTAATTCCACTTGTTTGCTTGATGGGAAAGTAGATTAATCACCTCGCCTGAAAGGGACACCCTTTTTTTCTGGCCAAATAACACTTTGTTTCCTGTTTGTTTTCATCATCTTCATTTCTGTGGTACCTGGAGTCCTCTTTAGAATTCAGGGGAAGAGAGGTTGGTAATCTGTTTTCCTTGAAGGGAACATCAGAAGTTTCTCTTTAAAACCTGTTGTATAACTCTGGGTTTTGGAAGGTGAAACAACTGAAAACCTAAAGGTTCGTGCTTTAAGCCAATCTCAACTTTCCTCAAGTCACTTGAGATGAAATTTACCCTTATCCCGTTTTGCATGTTTTATGTTCTGTACATGTAGATTGAGCTGTGGTTTCCAGCCTGCAAAGGGGCCTTCAGCGTTTCCAGCCTTCTGTCCTTTTACTGCTTCATTCCAGCTTGCTGTAATTAGCTATTTTGAACTCTGAATGCTAGATATTGGAGTAGATGTATCTATGAAGGCAACTGTAAATGAGACATACTGATAGAACCACACTATTTCTCTCATTCTGTGACGACTACTTCTGTTGTTATGGAGTGGAATTTGAAGGCTGCATCAGATTGGGACTGGGATAACATAACTGGGTTTAGCTCCAAGACATTTGGCACTGAGAAACAAGTAAAGCACTTCTTAACCCTTGATGATGCTGAAGAAGGGCTTGGAGGAATCGATAGTGGATACATCTACTCCCATGGATGTGGTGGTGGTTTTTCAGGCTCTGATTCAGGACATGGCTCCTCATCTAAGAGCTCTGTGGAAGGACTTCCTGACTATATCAGTAAGAAACATTTGAGCATCGTGGGAAATGTTGAGAATGTTTCAACCATGGATGCTTCTACTAGCTTTGGGGAGCAAATAATTGGTCCGAAGCTTGGTAAAAGGACGTACTTTGAAGATGTATACGCACCTGGAAATGCCAAGTCATCATCTTTGTCTGCTTGCATGATTGCTAGCTCCTTTGTTGCTGCTGGAAAGAGAACTAGGGCCTCGTGTCAGAGTTTACAATCACCATGCTGTCAAGTTGAAGGATGCAACCTTGACCTCAAGTCAGCTAAAGATTACCATCGGAGGCATAGAATATGCGAGAACCACTCAAAAAGTCCCAAGGTCATTGTTGCTGGTCTGGAACGTCGGTTTTGCCAGCAGTGCAGTAGGTAAGTTTTCTTGTCCACCTTTCATTATTTAGCATAAACAATGCAGTTGCAGCAGCTACTTTGCTTTGGCACTTCTTGACTCCTGAATTTTCTGTTAGGTCATTGTTGATGGTATTTGGCTGGTAGATTCATGCCTCAATTCCTTATCTGATGATTTGTAATTATCATGTGATTCGTTTGTTTTAGTAGAAGATTTTCTGCAATTTCTATTTGGAGATTTGTAATTACAGCAAACTATAAGAAGTTGAATTTCACAGTTTCACTTCTGGCCAAAGGCAAATTCTAAATCTCAAAATTTGCTAGATTATTTTGTCAGTATTTGTAGGAAGATAAAAAGGATGGAGGACAACATAAACAAAACTCCGTACTTAAAATTACACATACATGCAACATACTTTTTTTACATGTTGCTGAAGGGGTCTGCAGGTTATAGGAGGAGGGGAAGTCCACCTTGAGATTCGAATCTGGGATCTTGAGATTGAAAATCAGCGATGGTACCGCGAAACCAAACCAACACAACATACTTTCTAATACAATCTAATATTGTGATCTCACTTATTCTCAGGTCCCTTGGTTTACTACCATCCAACAAATGAGAAATGTCACCTTCAAACAACCCCTTATCATCTCTTTATTTACTGTATGCTGATGTGAGACTCTTCCATTGTGAAACTGGTTCTAGGTTCCATGAGTTGTCAGAATTTGATGACAAAAAGCGAAGCTGTCGTAGACGTCTGTCCGATCACAATGCACGTCGTCGCAGGCCGCAGTCAGAGGCACTCCAATTCGGTTCAACTCTGTCTGCATCGATATATGGTGATCATTCTTTGGTTGTCTTCTAATCAAATTATGTTTATGATAAGTTGGCTGGAATTTCTGTTGGCTTTGAGCTGTCTATCTTTTCTATTGTCCTCATTGTGGATTTGTACAGATAATAGACGGCAGATGAACGTTATGTGGAATAGGGTTCCTTTACCAGCTAAAAGTTTCACATGGCCAAGTAGTTGTGGGCTTAAATTCGCACAAGCAGGAGATTCTTTCCTTAGATATGCGAAAACAGAAGGCATGAGTAGGCAGATGAGTGACTTGTCTAATGAATTGAATGACTCAACTTCTACATTGCCAATGATCTCAGACAAGGGTCTGTCTTTCAGGAGCAGTACACCTCAGATCTTTAATCAAGGTTAGTTTCCTATTCACCATCGGATTGTGCTACAGTTGAGACTCAATAATTTCTCTTGTTTGATATTATGGGGTGTGTTTGAATGCTTTTGAAAATCAGCCAAACTTGTAGTTCCATGATGGACTGCTTCCCCGTTACTGACAACAATGGATTGATGAAATCATACAGGTTTCGAGGGGTCTGCGGTAACTTGTAACCAAGAGATGAACCCTGAGTTAGGGGGTGCTCTCTCTCTTCTGTCAACCACTTCCTCCTGGGGTATGAATGAGCCTCCTGATTTAGCTCCGTTCGACCAGCTTATGCTCGTGAACGAAACAAGTACGGGCCAGACGATGATGCACGCAGAACCGCAGAGTTGGTCGCTCTCATCATCAGAAAATGCGCCAATGGAGTCCCGGGTGAATTCATTCGATTTACAAGACAATGAAAGTATCAGTTTCCAGAAGTTCCAGCCGTTCAAAACACCTTATCACTCCAACTGCTTCTACTCTGAGATGGACTAAGTTGTTGGAAACTGATGCTTAGTATGCTGATCCATCCTATGAATTGTTGATTCCGGTGTTGCGTTGTTAACTGGGTTTTCTCAGCAAGCCAAAAACCAATTGCCCTTCTCCCTATCCTCATTCCTAGTCAATTGTTAATTGCTGTTGAACTCAGATTTTGCTTTCTTTGCAAACGTTTGGTTGGACAGGCTTAGAATTCTCTGGTTGGACGTCAATTGCTTAGGTGAATGAATGTTGGGTTCACTTCTTGATCATTGGATGTGAGATGGTTAGCGTTCCTAGCAAGTTGGGACTTTATCCAATGTGGTTCCTGAATTTGGTGAAATGAATAAAGTTTCAAAGACAATCAACAATGTTAATGATTTTTGTATCGTTACACTTTTTTTTTTGTTGAAAAAATGGGATACTAAAAGGGCGTCACTGTCTCACACTTATATTAAACGAGATTAGACCAAAGACCTGCTTTCCCATTTCAGTGTTGTTGATTGACTTCATCGACTCTGCTCAAAAGGACACTCTTAAAAGATTCAATGGTATTTGCTTAGTTAGGCCACTTCAACATTGCTACTATCCATGGAGATTTTCAAAGTCACTGACCGTGACAGTGCTGACTAATTTTCTCTGTATCGTTTCAATTTTATCGAATGTCCCCGAAGAGACGACGGTGACAGTGCTGGGCTAGCACAATTGACTGATTTTGGACTAAAATAGCACCCAAGTCAAGTAGCTATAATTTTTTTTTCTCTATACATTATTATGTTGTGCCACAAACGGTCAATCTGCTTCACTATTATCTGCACATTTCTACATACTTTTTTGGTGGTGCGTGAAATGAATAGTGTACTAGTTAATAATATCTCAGATTATATGATGGATAGCTAGGTTGTTAACTTTCAATCGTTTCTAGATCTGTATGTTTTGGAAATTAATGTGGTGTTGATTATTTGTATTTCAATTCTAAATAGGATACAAATTATATGTTGTTTTCCCGTGAGAAAATCTAGATGAACAGAATTGGATTTTGCACCTTTGACTTTCAAACAAACGATTAACAAACACGGTCCACACCTCTTTGAACAAAGTTCAAACAAGGTTGTTCGATGTTCTTGATGATCTACGAGACAAACTAATTTACATTAACTCTACTCCTATGGAGGTTCAGTGAGAGCTCTGAAACTACAACTATGGCTATGACTACATTTGCAGAGGAAAAGGTAAAGATAAAAGGATAAAATTTGACATTGTGTTGTCTGGTGTGATTTTGGCGAACCCCTCCTCTGTTGACTTCACTTCCTATTTATAGCCACAAGAAGTAACTGCTTTCAAAAAACCTCTCTGTTGATGTGGAGTGATGGTTACTCTCTTCAACTGCTCCACTTATGCCCTGACGACGGTAGTGCCCTCCTCTAGTCCTCTTGAGACTTCACTCTCGCTCTTGGTATCTTCTCCGTAGCTTTGCTTGTCTATAGAGAAAAAATGGCTAAGGCATGAAAGTAGACCACGTGCCACATATGGGTGGATACTCGAATCACCTGAGTCAAAATGGCAAAAATAATTCATCATTACGAGAGTAGGGAGACCACGTGGATGACCCCCCTTGACCACCTCATGGTGGTGGTGTCCAGGGGCAACGCCCCGCGGTGTACGGGCTCAATGTTATTTGGGTTCGGGTTCTAGGCCTGGTCTGTAGCAGTTTTCTTTGCCATATTGGATTAGCTTTAGACCCATATGGAGAAGTACTATAAATACTTCTCATACTCCTCTGTAATCTGTAATCTCCTCGATATAGTGAAACTGACTCTCTCTCGCCCGTGGACTAGCTAACACACATCGTGTTAGTGAACCACGTAAATCGTGACTGTATTTTTTGATTCTTGCTTTCGTATTCTTACTTTATCGATTTCGGCGATTTCCCGATCCGTAGCAGCGGGTTTATAACATAGCCTTTGGTAATTACACCATTTTTCACAACGAGCTATGTGTAGACAATCATTCAAAATATAAGGAGTATTGTTATCTAGGGATACATATTGAGAGTGAAATCGTTGATAGTTTCGACTATCAATTGACAATGTAATTTATTTTACAATAATTTTTTTAATAAAAGATCATATCATGTGTGATATAGGTTAATAAAAGTGTTTTTTTGTTTGTAAAACCTATCCAATTTAAATGGAATTTTGAGCTATGTCACTCCTAGTTAATACTCGATAGTGATACACCCTATCAAGAAATAAGTTGAGGATAATTTGGATGGATCATTTTAAAAAACAAGATAATTTGGTCAATTGTCTAATTTTGTAAAACGAGTCATTTATAACGAATTAATTAAAATTACCTGTCCCCCCTTATCAAAAAAATTAGAATTACTTGTCCCCATTCTAGATAATTGGAATCTTTTCAAAACGAATAATTTCAAATTCTCCATGTCTAATTGATTCATCCAAATCTTTTACTAGCAAACAAGTCAATTTGGTTCAATTGTCTCAAAACAAGACAATTTAGTGATATCGATCTGTCATAATTCATCATTCACATGACCCACATTTTTTTATTATTAATATTTCAGTGTGAAATGCTCCCCATCACTCAAATTTTTCCACCCCAACAACCCACCGGCACCTCCTATAAATACCTACTTTTCCTTCGGCCGGCCACCACACTCCGACAATCTTATTGTGTCCACTATTAAACACAATGGCAAACCTCCAAGTAATCCTCGTTGCCACGTCAGCCATACTGCTGGCCGCCGCAGTCCTCCCGGCGGCCTCCGCGGATGTCACCGTGGCGGACATCGTCACGCCGGAATTCTTCAACGGCATCAAAAACCAAGCACCCAATAGCTGCGTCGGCAAAGGTTTCTACACGCTGGACGCCTTTCTCCGGGCCGTGCACTCCTACCCGAACTTCGGCAACCGGAGATCTCTCCCCGGTTCTAAGCGCGAGATCGCCGCCTTCTTCGCCCACGTCACCCACGAGACCGGAAGTAAATTGCGTTGCCTTTTACGAACTTCTTACTTCGATCACTCTCCTGCTAATTATGAGTTATAGTTAGCGATGACAAATTCGACCTGCTATGTTTGATTTGTTTTGGAATGGGTAATACGGTTACTTAAATAGGGAGTAGCAAACTTAGGTACCATGCTCAATCTGATTCTCACACTGACATGCCTTATTCTAGACTCGTTTTGACTAAATTACTTGTCTTTTTATTAAAATTATTTATGATTTTAGTAACACGCACATAGAATCGACACAGTATCATGTCCGGTAACACACATATCAAAATTGTGTGTTCTTTTATTATGGCGAAATAGATTTGCTTTTATCTTTATCTGCTACGTAATGAATTCGAATTTGAGACCTACTGATTAAAAATCAGCGATAATACCACCAGACTAAGTCGTTGTTGGCTAAAATATCGTGTGGTTTTTGTTTTGGGCAGACATGTGCTACATTGAGGAAACCAACCGCGGGACCTACTGCGACCCGACCCAGTTCCCGTGCGCGCCGGGGAAGAGGTACTACGGCCGGGGCGCGCTCCAGCTCCGGTGGAACTACAACTACGCCAAGTCCGGCCGGGAGAGCAACTTCGACGGCGTGAACGACCCGGACGCCGTCGCCAGGGACCCGGTACTGGCGTGGCGGTCGGCGCTGTGGTTCTGGGTGACGAACGTGGGCCCCGTCCTGCCGCAAGGGTTCGGCGCCACCATCCGGAAGATCAACGGCAAGGAGTGCGACGGCGGCAACTCGGCCGCCGTCAGGGAGAGGGTGGGGTACTACAACTCCTACTGTCGGAAGTTTGGGATCCCGCTGCAGACCAATGCTGGTTGTTGATTGAAGTCTTTTACGACGGCAGCGACGAGGAGTGATAATAAGGAAATAAAATAAATGTTGTACCTGCAAACAAATGTTGTATCTAATTTGTTCGTAGGTAAGAAAATGAGAGGAATTTATAATACGAAAATGGGATTAACTATTGTTGTGTTCTCATCCGTATTTAGATAATAAATAAACAGTGCACGGTATTTTAATTATAGAGTTCTTCTATAGGAGCACGACTAGGGATACGGTCAGTAACCAACGGTTATTGACCTGTTAGTAATTCACCTCGAGTCGTAGATCTAGGACGGAGAAATCAAGTGGCTGAGATTGATGCAAATTACCCTAATGCCCCTCCGTGTTTCATTTAAATAAAAGGGAATGGCTCAGACGCAGACATGTGGAGGATAGAGAAGGGGGTTATGCACAGTTACTGAGGATAGGGTTACCTGATCCGAACCCTAGGAGCACTAGTGTGCATGCATGGCCCATGCACAAGCTTTGTCCTACATGTAGTTTGTCTAGTCGAAACCCTAGTTGTTATCTGCTGGCAATTGTATGGGCTCGGCGTACAGTGTCGTAGTTAGGATTTCACGTAAAGTGGGTCCGACAAAAAAAGTAAAAAATTATAAAATGAATTTTATTAATATTTAAATAATTCATGACATGTTTTCTTATAGTTTATCGCGACTGTTTTTCATTTGAAGGTGAAGAACCTGACACTAAATTAGGAATTAGTAAAATATAAACAAAAAAATTAGTGACCTAATTTTATGTCAAATAACCGATGATGTCATAAATTCTTATTTATATGATACATTACAAATGAAATCCTCAATCGATAAATCTTTCAAAATATAAACAGCCATAACATTTTGTAAGCCAGAATCCACTTATATTAAAATTCGATAGCCAATTTTTTGATCAGATCCGCGACCGATACGATTTTTCAAATACCGCTGCACTAGAATTGTGGTAAGTCAATCCACTCTCGGTCCCCTTTCTTTTGAGTCAATCCACTCTCGAGCTCTGCTGCCGCCGCCGCGAAAGGAAAATATGTGACCAGATAGCGGTTCCATGAAACAGTAATGAGCAATCTGAGCCAGAGTTGTAAGTCTTGTAATGTATAGTTGTATGTTTTTATTTAGTGTTTATGTGTTTTGAAAGATAAATATTAAACTAAGGATATTTGAGTCATTTTGATAAAATTTAGGGCAACAAATAAGGTATTTTAGGGCGACAAATAGCAATGCCCATGATAATGGCGGAATTTGGCCGTCAGCACTACTAAGCAACTTAAACTGCAAATATCAAACCCACTCACTCTCCAAAGTCCAAAATAAACCACTTACAACTAGCTAGGAGTGGAGTGAACGCGTAAAAAGAAAATACAGCCGAGAGAGAGAGAGAGAGAGAGAGGAGACCAAAGACTTGCTTCCCATTTCATCAGTGCTGTTGATTGACTTCATCGACTTCATCGGCAGATTTGATCAGTGGAGCAAAAGGATGATAGCTTAGGTATTCTCCATTATACTTTTCTTTATCAAGAACGAGTTGATCTCCATATCTCGAATTGTTGAGAGAAGCTTATTAACACACCACATCAAACGAAAATCTACTCACATGAATCGTAAATGCATGAATATGATGGACCAAAAAATCCGCGGTTCCCAATGGAATAGGTAACAAAGCAACCTTCCCACCCACTGCTACCAAATCACCACCCCCCAAGTCAAACTGGTGCTTGCTGTTGCATCAGGAGCCGTTGCGCTAGGTGCTAAAGCATGGGTGTTTTGTATCCATTGAGCAAAAACAGGTTGAAACTTTGATAATATCATGTCTAAGAACTACTGCTGCCAGTAAATGATATACGATCCATTATCCAACTTCTCTCAACCACTCAAGTTATTGGATCCATATATAATTATCGACATTTCCCACCTAAAATTCTTACCACCAGCTGTATTTTTTTTTACATATAAAAAAACCAGATCAGGAACTCCTTGGATCGGCTCCTTTCACTCACTCACTACATTACAAACCATATACGATGATGGGTCACAACACAATCCAATTCTTTGGATCTACTCGCATGATCACAATTCCATCACTACTACTAATCCATCACTACTTCTTCTTCTTCTTCTTCTTCTTCACTTCCACCACTGCTGCTACTAGTTCTTACAACAACGATTATCACCATGATGCAGAGGCTCTCCTTCAACTCAAAGCCCACTTCACCATCAACACTCCTTCTCCCTCCGATCATCCCCTCTCCCGCAACTGGACCGCGGCCGCCGCAGCCAGCATCTGCAGCAACTGGGTCGGCGTCTCTTGCGGCCATCGACACAGCAGAGTAACCTCCTTAACTCTGCCCAACATGAAGATACAGGGGACTCTGCCTCCAGACCTCGGAAACCTCTCCTTCCTCGTCTCCCTCGACCTCAGCGGCAACCTCTTGTACGGTGATTTGCCCATGGAGATCTCGAAGCTGCGGAGGTTGAAGACGATCAACCTCTCCAGCAATCAATTCAACGGCAGCATCCCACCATCGATTGGTTATCTCGAGGGTCTGAAAACCCTCGATTTGGGGGGGAACCAGCTTTCAGGTTCCATACCAGCAGCGGTTTTCAATGTTTCTTCATTGGAGAGATTGGTGTTGGCGTACAATCGCTTATCAGGAAGCCTTCCGGATGAAATGTGCGATCAATTGGGGGGTATTAAGGTGATCAATGTGTCTCACAATGAATTGGGAGATGGAATTCCATCTGGGTTGGGACATTGCAGTGTTCTTCAGAAGTTGTCTTTGGGGTATAATTGGTTCACAGGGTCGATTCCAGAGAGTATCGGGAATTTGACTGCGCTCGAACTTCTGAGCTTCTCGTTCACAAACTTGACAGGTGAAATACCATATGAGATTGGCAACCTTGGAAGGTTACGGATCCTGGGGATGTCAAACAGTGATCTTTCTGGAGTCATTCCGTCCACCATGTTCAATATTTCCACCCTGCAAGAGGTGTATCTTGGTGAGAACAGGTTATCAGGGGATTTGTCACGTGAACTGTGTTGTCGTGTTCGAAATCTGAATACTTTGTATCTGGAGCATAACCAGTTGCATGGCGAGATTCCTGCGAGCGTCGGGAACTGTACGAATCTTCAGTTTGCATCGTTCACCGTCAATCGGTTCTCTGAAAGTATTCCAACAGCTATCGGAAATTGCAGTATGCTCACGGTGTTAGATCTATCCAATAATAGTTTGACCGGTATGTTGATATTTATTATTTTGATTGTGATTTCTTAGTTTTTTTTTTATAACGTGGAACACCGTCCACGCGGTGATGTCGTAGTCGAGCCCAACTATGGGACTGGCTACCCCTTTTCTTAATTCTTTTCGAATTCTAGATGGCATATTTAGTATTAATTATCTTTGTCACAGAAAGTTAGTGATCATAATGGTGCTAAACTAATGTTTTAGAAACTCTATCGTACCAGAAATATTAACAACCCGCTCTCTTAATCTTTACTAATTGGCTCAAGAATGTTAACTAGTTTGCCACTGAATGCTTTCAATACAAGAAAGATCTCATCTAACGCTTGTACTAAATTTTCTAGGTGAAATCCCTCATGAAACTGGTAGCTTGAGTAGTATTGAGGAGCTTTACATGGGGAACAACTTCTTGGAAGGTTTGTTTCTTCCAACTTTGGTTCTCCATAGATACATTTTTTCTTCTTGAAAGAATTCTCCATATGATCATATCTATAAAAGAGTCTATACTCCATCTCTTCCAAATAAAAGTAGTAATTATCCCTTCATGTATAACGATCAATGTATCTTTTACGATGATGATAGGTGAAATTCCTCGTGAACTGGGTAATCTTATTGCTATGGAAGTTCTCAGCCTCGGCGGGAACAAGTTAAGCGGGCCTATTCCGTGGGAGATTTTCAACATCTCATCGATAAGTTCTATGGACCTTTTCGATAATAAATTATCAGGAGTTCTCCCACCAACCTTGGGCTCACACCTCCCAAATTTGGAGAGACTTAATGCTTGGGGTAATGAGCTTAGTGGAAGCATCCCATTCTCCATTGGCAATGCTTCAAATCTTTCTTTCCTATCCCTAGCTAACAACTCATTCTCTGGTCGTGCTCCTGATGCCCTTGCCAATCTGGAATTGCTCGAGATCCTTAGCATCTATGGAAACGAAAAGCTAGTTGTGGAGCCATCCTTTCTCACTTCTTTGACAAGATGCACTCGTTTGAGATGGTTGCAGATGTCGCGCACTTCATTCGAGGATGCTTCGCTCCCAAGTTCCATAGGAAATTTATCATCTCTCGAAACATTCACGGCGTATGACAGCGAAATAAAAGGTATCATCCCCGATCAAGTTGGCAACTTGAGCAATATTAATTTCATTGGTCTCTCTGGAAATCGGTTAACTGGGTACATTCCTCGAGCAATTGGACGGCTCGAGAAACTCGAGTATTTGGCATTAGATCGCAACGAGTTACTTGGACCGATTACTGATGAGCTTTGTGAGTTGCAGTTTAGTTATCACTTAGAATTGAGTTACAACAATCTTTCACAACAAATCCCAGGTTGCTTAGCCAATTTGACTCAGCTGCAGCATCTTCATTTGGAGTTCAACAAGTTCAACTCTATAGTACCTTCTTCACTTTGGGGGATGAGCTCCTTACTAACATTACGTTTGGGAGGTAACTTGCTAAGTGGATCACTTTCTCCCCAAGTTAGCAACTTGAAAGCCTTGTATTGGATGGGTTTATCAAGGAATCAACTATCAGGCTACATTCCTGAAAGTATTGGAACTCTTGTGAATTTACAGGAGTTGTATTTGGATAGAAATCAATTCCAAGGCCCCATTCCAAATTCCCTTGCCAATATGGTTATCTTGAAATCCTTGGATTTGTCATCCAACAATCTCTCAGGTGTTATTGCCAAATCTATGGAGTCTTTGAGTGATCTAAAGTATTTCAATGTATCACATAATAGATTATGGGGAGAAATCCCAAGTGGAGGACCGTTTGAAAATTTATCCTCAAGGTTATTCGAGGGGAATCTTGGGTTATGTGGTTTACCTAAGTTTGGAGTACCCTTGTGCCCTCAACCCAAGGGAAAGAAACTTGGACATAAGCACTTAGGAAAAGTATTGATTGTCATTCTTTCTGCAATGGTCGTTGCTATTGTTGTTGTGGTTATGGTTATCATTTGGTATCGGAATAGAAAAGCATATCAAAGGAACAATGAAAGGGAGGAATCATTTCCTTTAACTAAATGGAGGAGAATTTCCTTGCTAGAGCTTCAAAGAGCAACTAATGGATTTGAGGATTGCAACTTGTTGGGAAAGGGAAGCTTTGGTCGTGTGTACAAAGGGGAGTTAGCCGAAGGAATCAATGTAGCTGTGAAGGTGTTCAATGACTTGGAGGAAGAAGAGGAAGCCAATAATGGCATGGTTGATGTTCATCATGAATGTGAGATTTTGTGCAATCTTCGACATAGAAATCTGATCAAAATTATTAGCATCTGCTATACGATTGATTTCAAAGCACTAGTGTTGGAGTTCATGCCAAATGGAAGTTTGGAGAAGTGGCTTTATTCTCACAACTTTTTCTTAGACATCTTCCAGAGGCTGGATATCATGATAGATGTTGCATGCGCCCTGGAATATCTCCACCACGGTTATTTTGTTTCGATAGTTCATTGTGATTTGAAGCCTGGGAATGTGTTGCTAGATGGAGATCTAGTTGCACATCTAAGTGATTTTGGTATTTCCAAGTTCCTAGGCGGTGCTGATTCCATCACTCAAACATTGAAGTTGGGCACCGTCGGTTACATAGCACCAGGTATGCGTTAAGAAAACAAGATAAAATTCTTTGCATATTATTGTTCGTGTGCAATTATCAGTGTAATACCTTGACAATGAAAATTACACATTTATTACAAGGAACCAAGTCTTTTTGATAGGGGTGAACTGATTTTATTAGTCTAAGGAAAGAAAAAAGAAGTTAATCACATACAAGGCACCAAGTCTTATTACGACATAACTTGAGCATAAGTTGAGTAATTATCGCCTCCTCATGCTTAAGCATAAGGGGAAAATATGGATGGTTTGCTAGTAGAGACTAGTTTTAGTGTCATTTTGATATTTTTGTGCCATCCAATAACGGTTCACATATTTAACTTACTCATAATTGAGTCACTTTAAAACCAATCAATCATCCTTTGCATCATGTCACGCTTTAAAACAATTTACTTTGCATAATAGTAACTAGTTAATTAAGCAAACTCTCAAATTGAGGGTCATAGAATTCAGGTTTGTTCTATTACTTCAAATCCTAAATCTATCCTTGTTTTGTGACTGCAGAGTTTGGCAGGGAAGGAATTGTGTCAATAAAGAGTGATGTGTATAGTTTCGGCATTTTACTAATGGAAGTTTTCACGAGAAGGAAACCAAATGAAGAATCATTTGATGAAGGAATGGACATGAAGCAATGGGTTTCAATGTTACTACCCGCAAGGGTGACTGAGCTTGTTGATGCAAATTTGTTGGCTAATGATGTTAGAATAAACTTCAAGACAAAAGTTGACTGCATGGCATCAATTATGAAGCTCGCATTAGCCTGTTGTGCAGAGATATCAGAAGAGAGAATGGATATAAGAGAAGTGCTTTCCAATCTGAAGAAAATAAAGTCACAAATTTTGAAAGCGAGACACTTGAGAGTTTAAATAAAAATGAGTGAGTGGATAGTTGCCATTCAAGTTGGAAGTATAATAATTTAGTGACAATAGTTAAGTAAAATTATGAATATTCATAGTATATGTAATTAGAGGTGGCAAATGAATTGGTTTCAATGGATTAGTTGATTGGATGAGTGGATTAATGGATTCGATTCAATGGACTTTTGGATCCAAGTGACATCCAAGTTGCGGGGAGCATTATGAAAATTTCAAAAAATTTAGGTAGTAGAATGTCATCTAAAAAATTACGTCCATTTGGAGTACATTTTTCATTAAAAAATGAAAATTTGGCACTCAGATTATACAATATAAATAGACAGATAGTATATTGTAATTTTCCAACAATTCATTAGTTGCGGGGAAAAAAATTGTAAAGTTTAGGTATCATCATCAATGTGAAATTTTTTGCAATCCCTTGAGTCAAAAAACTATTTGAAGTTATTAGCATGTGTCACACGAAAGATTTCAAGGTGTTAGTTGGAGTTAATGCCAAATGAAAGTTTGGTGAAGAAGCGACTATATTATCACAACTATTTTTGTGACATCTTTCTTATGTTGAACACCGTAATAGATGTTGCACTCTCTTTCAAGGCTCAAGTATCTAGTTACACATTAGTAATTTCGGCATTTTCAAGTTGCTAGGTGACATTGTTTCCATTGGCTGAATATCGACCTTGGACACCATTAAATACATAGCACTAGGTATTTGTTAAGAAACAAGATAAAGTTATATGTACATTGTCTCAATCAGACCATTGAAATCCTCAACATTAAATTTATACAAATTGATAGTATTTTTAGGATTGGTTGGTTTTAGTTTTTTAGTTTTTACCTTTTATCATTCTATGCACGGAAAATTATCTCCACCCCTTGCGGCCAAGCCAATTTCGTGAACTGAAGTTATGCATGTTACTTTTACTTTAAATAAACTGAAATTGGTCTAGTAGCTTATCTGGTTTTAGGGCGTTGCTCTTATGGAGGTCCGAAGGTTTTTGGTTCAAGACCTGTGGATCTCTGAAGATTTTATTTTAAATATTTTCCATGAAATTAAATTAACAAATTGGTCCCGTAGCTCAGTTGGTTAGAGCGTTGGTCTTATGAGCCGAAGGTCGCGGGTTCAAGCCCCGCCGGGACCATTGTGTTCAAACTTCAAATGCGTGATTATGAGGAGAGAATTAGCAATTAACCTTTCAAATTTTTGGTATTTTAATTAGAAAAAGAGTTACGCGATTACTAACTATAACTATTTTATATTTCGAAAGAGCTACACAATTACTAACGATAATTATTTTATGTTTTGAAAGGTTTGGTTAATCAGTTCAATATGGTTCCTTATGACATAGATAGCTGTGCAAGTTCAAATGCCTGATTTGGAGGAGAGAAATAGCAATTAACCTTTCAAATTTTTGGTATTTTAATTAGAAAAAGACTTACGCGATTACTAACTATAACTATTTTATATTTCGAAAGAGTTACACAATTACTAACTATAATTATTTTATATTTTGTAAGGTTTGGTGAATCACTTCAAAATGGTTCCTTATGTCATTGATAGCTGTGCGAGTTCAAATGCCTGATTCATAGTCAAGTATCACTCAACATTTCAAAAATTTAATATTTTAATTAAAGACAATTACTAATAATAACTATTTTATATTTTGAAAGATTAGACATGTAGCACTCACCATTCCAAAAATTTAATATTTTAATTAATAAAGAGTTATGCAATTACTAACTATAACTATTTTATATTTTGAAAGATTTGGCTACCCAGCTCAATATGGTTCCTTACTTCCTTAGGTCATAGCTAATGGCAACATGTCAAAAAATTTCGGACTCTACAGGTGAGTGCATTTGTAACACCTTAGGCAAATCCCACATCGACAAAGCACGGGAGAGATCCATGGTTCATAAGTAGGAAACCGACATTAACTGACAAGACTCGTTTTGGGGTGAAATGGAGTAGTTCTTGTGAGAACTCCAAAATTAAACGTGCTCAGTGTGGAGTACAACAAGGATGGGTGACCTTATGGTAAGTCACCTTGAATTGGCACCCAAGTCGAAAACCATGAGGGTCGAGGCCCAAAGTGGACAATATCTTCGTCGGGAAAAGGTTCAGGATGTTACAAGTGGTATCGGAGCCTCTCAGCGTCCCTCTTGAACGATGGTGGGGAAAACCTCAACGAGGGCGTTGAGTCCCAAGGGGGGTATATGTAACACCTTAGGCAAATCCCACATCGACAAAGCACGAGAGAGATCCATGGTTCATAAGTAGGAAACCGGCTTTAACTAACAAGACGCGTTTTGGGGTGAAATTGAGGAGTTCTTGTGATAACTCCGAAGTTAAACGTGCTCAGTGTGGAGTACAACAAGGATGAGTGACCTTATGGGAAGTCACTTTGAATTGTACCCCAAGTCGAAAACCATGAGGGTCGAGGCCCAAAGCGGACAATATCTTCATCGGGAAAAGATTCGGGATGTTACAGCATTCGTCGCGGCCACGCCGTTGAACTCGGTAATGACTCCGGAGAACCAATTGTACCAGACTCAACAATGACGGGGGATACATGTGAGTGAGGATGTTCGACGGTGACGTTGATATGGCTCTTACTGTGTTGCCCGACTATTCTCTTTCTCCCTTTACTGAATTTGGCTACGATTGTGGCTATGGTATACAGAATTAGGAAGTTAAGAGTTTAGGAGGAGGTTCGCGATGAACGGATGCACAATTCAATGACATTAGTGGCACTCGACGCCCGACGCCCTATTCTTACGTAAGTGATATATAGCTACCCAATTCTCATATTTTAGTGGTACCCCAAATATTTTACCCTATAACTTTTGTAGATAGATATAAATACTTAAAACGTAAAATTATTAAATGATAGTAAATCTCATTTCTATCATTAAAATTTTAAATTAAAATTTTATTTATATATAGTTTTAGAACATATATAAAACCGATCAAACAGATTGAATTTCAATTAAATTATCAAATCTTAAAACCACTTATTTAACGAACTCAACGACTTAAAACGGTTTAACAACCGTCCTCACATGACACCTAATTAGCCCGGCTCCGCCATTCTACAACTGAACGCCATTTTTCCTCCATTTTTTCCAGTCCAAACCCTAGTCAGTAGTCACCACCAGTCCACCACCACGCTGACCCTCTTGCTCTGCCCGATAATTCCCGCACTTCCATTCAGACCGCCCGCCGTCGCTCCCGCCTCGCCCGCCACCGTCCCCCGCAATAACGGTAAGCAGCCTCCTTAATTCCCTAAGATCCCTTTCCCCTTATCTTTGCGCCATTTCTTCCCCCCTTTCCCTCCGACGAGCTAACAACCGGTATTCCAACATTGCGCTTGTATGTAGGGAAAACCCCTTTCTCCATGGTGCAATTTCCTTGTGCGCTGCAGAGCTGGAGCGTCCCACTGTTCCAAACTCCAACCAGCGGCGTAAAGTTTCCGCCTTTCCCTGATAACAACAGGAGGTATCATATTTCCCTTCACTCAGTAGAGTTGAATTCAATAAGAGCCAACCTACTTCTGACTTTGATTACAATGATCAAGTGATAGTAAGTTCAATCCCAGCTCAATGCCATATTCCACAATGCAATAGGATCCATCCCACTTTGGTCTGAGTTCTCTTTTTCCCTTTAGGATTCAGATCACTAGACTAAAACCTAGACAGCACCGGTGGTGGAGAATATCCTTGGCATTGAACACGGGCGGTGGGTTACCCGGAAATGGAGAGCAGAACGTCAATGGGGGCGATGGCGGTGGAGATGGTTCGGGGCTTGGCGGTACGAGGCTGGGGCGGATAGTCAGTGCGGGTGGGAGGCAGCTACTGGATAAGCTGAATTCGACAAGGAAGAACTTCCCCATGAAGGTGTTCCTCCTGCTGCTGGGATTCTACACAGCGAACGCGCTGGCTACGATACTGGGGCAGACAGGGGACTGGGACGTGCTGGTTGCTGGTGTTGTGGTTGCGGCGATTGAAGGGATTGGGGTGCTCATGTATGGGAAGATCAGACCTGCTTCGTTATCGAAAGATGAGAGGTTCAGGTATTTTGTTGGGATGTTGAATTTTTGGAAAGCTGGCGTCTGCTTGGGGCTCTTTGTTGATGCTTTTAAGTTGGGCAGTTGAAGCAAAGAAGAGATGGCATTGGAGAAGCTGAGTTTTGTTTGTAGGTTTTGCTGGTGGTCTCTCTGTATATCTCAGTTGCTGGTGTGTTCATGAGAATGGGTGTATATGATCATTAGCACGCAGCTTGTGGTGCTGGTGATGATTCTGCGATTGATTATAGTTTGTACGGTTGACATAGAAGAATAGGACGGACCTCGGGTTCGAGGTCCGACCAGAAGAACCAAAATAACTGTCATCGATGGTTGGGGCAGCGGATAATATGACTCACAGATTTGATGGAATTGTGGTGTTTTCTGTTCACCCTGTCCTCTTATCCAAGCAATATCATATCAGTTCTTTCATTTTGAGTTGATTCAAATCATCTGAATCGGTAATGATTGATTCTTTGAGTTCGATTTGTTGCATTGAAATCATCTGACTCGGCAATGATTGATTCCTCGAGTTAGATATGTTCCAAATTGCTGAAAGCATTTTCCAACAAATTATGGATTCAATCGATCATTTTTAGGACAGAGGAGAAATGGTATATCAACAATGGAGAACACTGTTGGCTAATGAAACTTGAAACTAGACCGAGCTATGGTTGAACCAGTCAGATCACCCAGGACGATTTAGTTTTCAGAACACATAAATGCTGCAGCTTGTTCCCAGGTTGGACGTTGCATCACGTACTCCCCTCATCTGCTGCACATTTTGCAGAGAATTATAATGGAGCTTTTCGATCATATACACATTCATTCAGGTTTCCGTAGTTACAGAAGCCACAGATCAGAGGCAAGCAGCTGTGAGGAGAGCAGGGAAAATTATGGATGGATTGGAAAAGCAATCGACAATGTTTCACATTGGTACAAAGTGAAGGCAGTTCCTAGGAATCTTTTGAACTGTTTTTCCCTTCAGAGTCAATCATCTTTACTTTTTCTACTATGTGTTGGATCTTTCGGGTCAGCCCTTCTGTATGTTCCTCAATGTGATTCAGTAGCTGATCTACATATCCTCGGAGTGATGCCGAACGTTTTCTTTCCATTAGCAGCTCATCACTAAGTTGGCGGATCCTTTCATCAGCAGCCTGCAAAAGCAAAAACCAGTAATCCCATTAACAAAATGAAGAAGATAATGAAAAGGAAAAGCAAGCTGTTAATTGGAGGTGTGCAGAAAAGGGTTCGTCGCATGTTACATGACTGGAGTTCTAAACATCTAAGTCAAAAGTCTCAAACTTTATCCCTTTGTAAACAATCAGCATGAAAAAACAAGGAGATGATAGTGTCTCGACTTCTAAAGAAGAATAAACTTGAATCTAACTAAGCAATTAATTCCCTGCTGTAGGAACACTAACAAACTCTTCTCATATACAACACGAACCCGCATGATCCTTCTAGCAATGCAGGAAGAATGACTCATTATTGCACAAAACCTACTCCTCATAATTCGAACCCTCATCAGAAGGGTCCGTTAAGACGTGTCCACGACTGAAAAGATCCATATTGCTTCTAACAAAAAAGAAACGAAGAAAAAGAACAACCAGAAGCGCCAGTGACCACCTCACAATCTGGAGGTTGGTTCCTGACATAGACACATTACAAATGATCATAAGGATTATCCCAAAATGAATAACATGGGAAACACTAGTTAGAAGAATGAATTCTGCCTTCACTTCCTATTTATACATTCGAGGATCAAGCATGCTTCATTCCTATTACCATTTCCTAATGGATTCAATAGAGCATCTACGGCTGGTGGCAGTTTGTTTCAGCTAGATGCTAAGAGCATAAAGAGTACCCTGCAGAATAAAAATAGCAGGGAGTAAGGAAAGAACCGGAATTTGATAGACGCGAGTCCCCATCGAACGTTGATCTTGAAGCTGGGTGGCAGCAGCCAGCGGGTGAGTGTGCTCCTTCACCAAGCTTTTCACAACCCATCTCCCAGATTTCTGCCTCGTGAATCCCACTTTCGCCTTGCATCCAACCCTAGTAACAGCCCTATGGCGACGCTTCCGCTCTGCAGCACTTGTCCCCAAGTTCTGCTTCTGCTGATACCTATGGGACTTCCTATACCCCTCTTTGTTGCAAACAATCCTCCTAGAGATCACCGATCCATCTCGAGCCCGATTCAGATCCCCCATCCGGATTGCGAAACCCACCCGCTGCGCATAGGCACAGTAGAATTCCACCGCTTCCACCTCTGAATCGAATTCCTGGCCCAAATACGGTTCTAATTCAAAAATGGCGGTTCCCTGCGCGCAATTCGGAGAAGAAGACTCCCCCCGGTTCAAGTCGAGGGGAGAAGATACTGCCCCATGTTCGTCCGCAACCGCCGGCCTTGCCGTTCCATCGCTGCCGGGATTTGGGATCTTATCGCCATCACATTCCGATTCCACTGCGGCAGAGTAATAATAATAGAAAGTTTCACACTACAGAAAATCGAGCCTCGCCAGTAATTTCCAGTTCTAGGGTTCCATATTCGCTAACTAAAGGGAGGGAAAGTAACTTACTTGCTGCTTAATTTTACGGCTGACACGATGGGCAGGGCGAGCAGAGCATCTGAATCCCCAGAAGGAAATTTTCTGTTTGGTTGCTGGGAAAACAGCGGCGGTGGTGGGAAGAAATGGCGGAAAGGAGACGGTAGCTGCTCAGGAAATCTGGTTCGTCTATAATTTGCACTTCGCAAGAATGGACGGCTCGGATGAAAACAGAAGCGGTGGCCTTTGTGTAATTTCGCTCACGACATTTATTTTGGTAAAAGAAATAAAGAAAAAAACTTAATTATTATATTGCCGCGGAGTTCAGAAAACAATGATGGCGAAATAATTAAATATTCTCTTATCGTGAAATATAAATATATAACTAAATAAAGAGTCGAAAATCCATTTTGAATATGATTCGAATGTCGCAAAACCCAAAAGATCTCGTTTCTGCGTCCTGTCCTTTTTGATTTTTTCCCTCCCAAAGTCAAACGCCATGGTTTCTCTCGATTCACCATTGAAGGTTCTCAATTAGGGTTAGGGTTTTTCAATTTCCTTTCCCCCCTCTTTTCTGAGTTTTTTTGTTTGGAGTTCCTTGTCGTTGATTGGGAAGAAAAAAGCAGAAAGAGACTCTTCAGATCTCAGATTTGGGATCATTCATGGATCCTGCTCCTCAGAAGGATCAAGATCGGGTCATCCCAACTGGTAAATTTCCCGTTTATCATGTTTTCACTTCCAATTGTTTGTTTTCCTTGTTTCGCTGCTGCTTTCCCTTTTTCGTCTGTGTCGGTTCTTTTCGTATTGGTGCGCGATGGTGTGGAAGTTCTCTTGTACTGTGGCTTGGGTTTTACTGTTTTCTGTTTCCTCTTGAAGCTTGATTGGGAGTAATGCAGTACATAGATTTCTCGCCTTTCAGATTTGGGTGGAATCTGCTGTGTTTGTTTACTGGATCCTGTCCTGTGGTCTTACTTCAATTGTGTTGGTTTCTCAAGATGTTGGCCCATTTGCAGTTTGTGAAGCTTTTATCACTCTATCCATGACAAAGAACTGACTGCAGCATAACCGTGCTACCTTTTTCCTTGATTTAGTCATGTCCCCTCTCGTTGACGGGGAAATTGTTTAGATATTTTTGGGGGCTCTATGTCTTGAATGTGGGCCGTTAGTTGTGGTCTTATTGCCTAAGTACCGGCTTTGTGCTTCTGCGCTCGAACGCCTAATTCTGCTGTCAGCATATTGTGAATTCTTTTCAGAGACAATACAATTGTAAATGATTAACCCTGGTTTGTGCTCATGCCTGTTGCTTGGCAGTGCTGGATGCAGGAGAGACACCAGAGGGGGATAGCTTGGGTGGTCAGGTATCTAGTCAACTCTCTCAAAGTCTCACTTCGTCTTCTGATTTAATGTTAATTGTAATTTGTCTTTGATTTAGCACATTGCTTCGTGATATAATCTCAGCCACTATCTCCCAAGGATGAAAGGATTGTTGCTGGGAATCCCCCCTCTGATGTATCAGTCATAGGGCCTGCAAGGTCTGCCATTGAGCGACCACATACTACAGATGCAAGTGAAGGTCTTCGCATTATACCTCCAAATGATGTTTATACTCATCATGAACAGAACTTCTCTTATGGAAGTGAGTTTATTGGCTCCTGTTTTCATTTTTTGATGACTTGCCCTCTCTCGGTAGATTGAGTTGCAAAACTGAATTTCTTCTGTATATTTTTCTCAAACCATGTTCCTTCGGTTGTCAATTAGTCTAACTCTAAATGGACCTGTAAGTGTTGCAGTTGTGAGAACTTTTATTTAACTTTAATGCATGGCACATTTGACTTTTCCTGCTATGGTCTTGTTATTGAGAAGATAGCCAAGCGGTAATGTTAGTTGGAGTTAAAAATTTTGACATCACATACTGTTACTTTGTCCTGGATTTAGGTTATGGCAATGGAACCGGTACGTGGGATGGATACGCTCAATATCCTAGCTCTGCTGAGGGTTTACATATGTCTCCTGTGAGTTATCTTCCTATCTTATTTTCTGTGTTATTGTAGCTTGTTTCTACATCAAGCTCATAGTGACCTTTTTGCTCCCTTTATGTTTGCTCTGATTCAGGTGATATATAATGATAACTCGTCTCTTGTTTATCCTTCTGGGTATGGCTTCAATCCTGATATGACATATGGGCAGTACTCTCCTGTTGCCACACCTGTGCCTTCCATAATGCTTGATGGTCAACTATACTCTCCTCAGCAGATCCCATTCTCACCATCTTTCTATCCCCAACATAACCCAAATTTCCCTTCCTCTTTCCCTGTCTCGCCATCGGAGTTTATGGCATCAGAAAGTAATAATGAAAGCTTGATGTTTGGGCCTGGCTCCGGTTACTTTGTGCATTATGGGTCTTTCGGTGGGGGGAGCATGTCTGGTGCACCTGGTACCAGTCCATTAACATCTCCTGCTGCTTATCATCAACCTATGGGTATATTGGGTCCATACGAGCACCATGTTGGACAGGTTTGTTTTTCTGTCATTTTTTGTCCTCTGCGTAAAGTCTTGCATTAGGTATAATCACAAACTTATTTATTGGACTGTATCGTTAGCATTACTGCTCTCTGCATATATATAGCTTAGAACCTTGGTTCCATTGAATAGCTCAAGTTGGGGATATGAACAGGTGTATTGGGGGTTTGACATGAAGGAGTCCTACTTTCTTCAAATAATTTTTGAGAAAATGCCAGTGATGTATGTGGAGGCTGTAATGATGGTGTGCTGTTATAATTTATGACAATAAGGACCTTAGATCTGTTGGATTCATCGCTTAAGTAGCAATGATTCTGAGTTCAATATAATAGGTATAATCCTAATTGTACTTTTGAAAACTTTCTGTTGGCACTGCTACTTGTTTTAATTATTTAATGGAATTTAAGGCATGTGGTGACCTTTCTTTCCCTGGCCACAACTTTGAACACATTGTTAGTTCTGGAATTGTGACAAAAATAAGAAATTTTGGAGCTGTAAGTAGTCTTGTCATTCCGGAGGATGATCAATATTGTTGTGATGCAAATTGGTTTCAAGTTCTGAACTTTTCCTCTGGTTTGGAGCTATTCTTTTATTTGCTGAATCTTGGTAAATCAGATGACTTTTATGAATATGCAGTCTCTTATTTTTTATTTTGGATCTTGAGAATTTACTTAAGCAGTCTTCAAGGAGATAATGTTATTGCCCTTTCATACATTTTTTCAGATTTCCCAACAAAGACCAGTGCATGGATATGGATCAACTTCAACTTCCTCTATGGGAAGATATCAGCGTGTGGGATCATATCAGGCCTCTAACTTTGGTGGCAGTTCTGTTTCTTATGCTGGAGATAGGACACGGTTCGGTCTTGATAAGGGTAGAAGAAGAGAAAGAGAGCAAGAATCACTTTATTTTGCGAGCGAGTCTTTTGGGTTTGATCGTAATCGAGGACCTCGGGCTTCAAAAGTTAGAAGTAAGACTGCCACTGAGCAAGCTTATTCTGGTAATGGGATTGTTGAATCATCAGGGTCCGATGCTACGTCAAGTTTATACAACCGTCCAGATTTCGCGACTGATTATGATAATGCAAAGTTTTTCATAATAAAGTCGTTCAGTGAAGATAATGTGCATAAAAGTATCAAATATGGGGTATGGGCTAGCACACCTCACGGGAACAAAAAGTTGGATGCTGCTTATAGCCAGGCGAAGGAGATAGATGCTAAATGTCCAGTATTTCTCTTGTTTTCGGTACGTTGCTTGATGTTTATTCTTTGCCACATACTATAGTGTATAGTCATACTCTTACATTTTTGGATAGTTGAATTAGTCTAATTTTATCATCACTGAAGTTTGCATTATGTTAGTGACATGCACCATGCTGGCTTGCTTTATTTTAGCTCCTGATAAGGAAGGGGTGTTCGGTGGATTATGAGTTTTGATCAACTTGTAATATTATGGGCCATGGCTGAGTGACAACCTGAATATTCTTCTAGTCCCTTTTCTGTCTTTCCACATTCATGTTTTTGCCATTTACTTTCCAGTTGAAAACCGGAAATGTATTCATCTAGGAGCTTTGTGACTCGTGCTCTTATATGTAATCAGATCACTGGTGTCGATTCTGCTGTTGCATTTACTTTATTATTGAATAATTGTTTTTTTGCCTGCTATTATATCATGTCATGTGCTCATAATACGCAGTCTTGAATTTCTCTTATGTTATCATGCAGGTCAATGCTAGCGGACAGTTCTGCGGGGTAGCTGAAATGCTTGGCCCTGTGGATTTTGGCAAAGATGCTGATTACTGGCAGCAAGATAGGTGGAGTGGCCAGTTTCCAGTTTGCTGGCATATTGTTAAAGATGTTCCGAACAGTCGATTTCGTCATATAATCCTTGAAAATAATGACAACAAACCTGTTACTCATAGTCGAGACTGTCAAGAGGTATTTTAATTTGTTTACTTCTATGATTCTTTCGTCCAACCTTCTGTTTTGATCATTACTTAGACTCCTGGTTCTGTTGCCCGTTGATACTTCTTGGTTACATGCACAATGCCTGAGTAAGTAATTGGCCGGAAGTCACAGGAAAATGGAAGCTTTCTACCAATGGTTCAAAGGAATAATAATCGTATAACGGTGCTTGGTAGTTTTCTTTTTTAGGCTGTTTTGTGGATGTTTAATGCATCCCATTTACTTATTGTCCCCAATGGATTCAAAGGTCTTCTAGTCCTTAAATGTTCAGCTGCTGATTGAAGTATATGGTCTATATTGGCTACACAATGTCTAGGCTGGGATTTGATGATTGCTTATTTCTACTATGTCTTTGTACCGGTTGGTGTTATTGAATTATATGGTCTCAAGTGGGATGTCTGGGCTTAGGTTTGATTACTTATTTGTACCATTTCTCATACCGGTTGGTATCAGATTTATTTTACATGAGTTATGGAGTCTAAATGTGAGTTGAAGTCCAGTGTGTTTATTTTTCAACCATCCTGGTATCTTATGTTAGCTATTTAGGTTTTTGTTTAACCCTGGCATCCTTGGAATGATTTGTTAAAACATGAGTGATGTATGAGTTTTGGCCATGCAACTTCTCTCTCCTTTCCTAGCATACTTATTTGTACCGTGTCTCCATACCAGTTGGTATAAGATTTATTTTTAGATGAGTGCTGTATGAGATATGGCCATGTAACTTCTCTTCTCCTTTCCTAGCATGACATGTTTTATGTTGTGGCGTATGATACCTGGTTATGGGATGTTTGTTGGTGACTCGATGCCACTATACACAGAATCATTGGTGTTATTGTTATTTCTTATTCCCTTTGATTCGTTGCCAGGTCCTATAAGTTAACTATTCTGGGTTCTGCTGGAAAGTTCCTCACCTGTTTGCTGTTATGCGGAACTGATGCAGGTGAAACTAGAACATGGGATTGAGATGTTGAATATATTCAAGGGTCATGACTCACATACATGCATCCTAGATGATTTTGAATTTTATGATCAGCGGGAGAGAACTTTGAAGGAAAGGAGGAGCAAGCAGGAAACGATTCTCGCTATGGATTCTTCAGCTTTACTTGGTTATGAGACCCTTAGTAAGGTCTCTGACACTTTTGCAGAAGGACTTAAGTTGGATGATGGTGCTAAAGAAAAGGCAGCAGGTGAAGCTGCTACTGGCTTAATCACTGATGTTGTACAATACCCTGCTGCAAATGATTCCGGTTCTGCTGTGGTGGCTGTCAGCAATGCATCCAACCCTATTGTATCATCTGACAAGGATTTTGTCATAACTAAATCATCTGATGGATTGAATTTGGACGATGATGACAAGATAGTGCAGAAAGATGAATTGGGTGTTGATAACCAAGATTCAGCTCATTGGTAAAATTGTTGCTCAGTAGAGGAGTTTCTCGGGGATTCAGTGAACTTGTAACAGCTTTTGGAGACCAGTAAAACTGGATCCTTGTCCATGATTTTATATTACAGAATTCTTTGGTTACTGACACCAATGGAAGGGGTAAATCCGGCATCTTTGAGTTGCTGGACTGCAGCATAACAACCATTCTGTTTTTGTCTATGTTTCGCTTTTGTTGTCAACTGCTCTTCAAAATGCTAGAAGGGGCTCTTCAGGCAAAGCTTTCAGGCTGGTTGTTCCTCATTTCATCAAACTGAAGGATGTATGTGGCATTTTGAGATTTGAGGTAGCTGGGAATGGCCTGCATTGTTGGGATACTGGGTCTATTTTAGTTCTGTATGTTACCTGTCTGATGCCCTTTTAGGTGACTGTAATCCAAGGGATTGGACTGTAAGGGGCGAGGAGCAAGGCATTTGGTTGATGGGAAAGTGATTGTAAAGTACCTCCTGCTTTGGTGGCAAAATAATTACAAGAAAAGAAGAGAAGGGGAGAAAATGAAAATTTACATTAGCAACAATTGTCTATACTCACAGTAAACCTTTTGTTGCCCTATTCCGATAATTTCTTTACTGTTGCATGTTTTTGTCTCCAAAGGGTGATTGAATCAAAGGAACAGAACTGGGATTGGTGTAAGAATCAGTATCATTGGCATAAATGTTTTCCTTCTGAAGATGCAGGGGTCTGTTGAACTTCCCATTTAGTTATATTCATTGTCCTTCATCTTATACAATAGTGCAGGTACGATTAAAGACGGAAGTTTGGGTTGTCTCTCTTTTGCTATCTCCTCAGCAGGCGTTTTGGTGCAAGGTAATACATGCTCTTAGGAGAGTGGCGTTGGATTGCTCAACTTATTTTACTTTTGATTGGGATTGGTTCTGCAGGGTCGAGAAATGGCTGCTCAGGCTTGCATGTGAGTTCCTTTTACTCCCTTTTTACATTCTGTTCTGGTGTATCAGTGAAGGCCTAGGACTAGGAGTAACCATGAAGTATAGAATCATGAACTTTGTGAAATCTCTGGTTTACTAGGATGATTTGCTGGAGAGGAGGGTAACAGAAGAGAATAGGAGCTAATGGGAGTTGTTGAGAGTATTATGGTCTTGAACTAGGATGAATATATATGCTAGAGGTTGCTTGGTTTTACACGTTACGATAAATACAGGTGAGTTGAGTGATGTTGGAAGCAAAGCAAACTCCGCGTTGGTTGGTATGGACAAGATGACGGACAAAGTGATAGTAGAGAGCGAATTGCTTCTTGCAAGAGCGAGAGCAGTGGTGGCGGATGATGAAGCTCTACGAGTAAGTTCTATACCTATTCCAACTCGAAAGTAGCAAGAATAAGTACTATAAATTTAAGTGATGGGATACACGAACAGAAATCGAGATACTCAGCAAACAAAAATTTTGAATCACAAATGTTACCTTAGCAAAATCTCGACTAATGGAGTAAAAGAAGATGCGCGGTCTTGGATTTCATTTCCTGGTGAATTCATGTTGAATTGATCCCCATTCTCACAAAACCCTAATTCCCTGACCCTTTTTTGCAAGTCCTCCAAGTTTGTGTCATAGAAACTGTAAGCAAGGACCAAGAAATGATTGAGCCACATGACAGACCTCCAATACTGCTATATGATTATGGTCTAAGTTCACTTGTTGCATGCAAGAGCAAGAGTAGAGTTGATAAATATACTTACATTCCCTCGAAAAATAAATAGGGTTTGTAAAGATCGCACCCTGGGGGTGCGATCTGCAACCAAATTGCATGGTGGGGGTGCGATCTGCAACCAAATTGCATGGTGGGGGTGCGGTCTGCAAAACCGCGCCTTGGGGGTGCGGTTTTCATCGAAAAACGCGCCCCTGGGTGGCGGTTTTCGCTTAAATCGCACTGGTAGGGAGCGGTTTTTCAGAAAGTGTGCTATTTTTGGAATTTTTCGTAGTTGGGTGCTATTTTTGGAATTTTTTTTTTAAAAGTGCTATTTCTGGAAAAATCACGTGAATTCATGTTGAATTGATCCCCATTCTCACAAAACCCTAATTCCCTCACCCTTTTTTGCAAGTCCTCCAAGTTTGTGTCATCGAAACTGTAAGCAAGGACCAAGAAATGATTGAGCCACATGACAGACCTCCAATACTGCTATATGATTATGGTCTAAGTTCACTTGTTGCATGCAAGAGCAAGAGTAGAGTTGATAAATATACTTACATTCCCTCGAAAAATAAATAGGGTTTGTAAAGATCGCACCCTGGGGGTGCGATCTGCAACCAAATTGCATGGTGGGGGTGCGGTCTGCAAAACCGCGCCTTGGGGGTGCGGTTTTCATCGAAAAACGCGCCCCTGGGTGGCGGTTTTTGCTTAAATCGCACTGGTAGGGAGCGGTTTTTCAGAAAGTGTGCTATTTTTGGAATTTTTCGTAGTTGGGTGCTATTTTTGGAATTTTTTTTTTAAAAGTGCTATTTCTGGAAAAATCACGTGAATTCATGTTGAATTGATCCCCATTCTCACAAAACCCTAATTCCCTGACCCTTTTTTGCAAGTCCTCCAAGTTTGTGTCATCGAAACTGTAAGCAAGGACCAAGAAATGATTGAGCCACATGACAGACCTCCAATACTGCTATATGATTATGGTCTAAGTTCACTTGTTGCATGCAAGAGCAAGAGTAGAGTTGATAAATATACTTACATTCCCTCGAAAAATAAATAGGGTTTGTAAAGATCGATCACTCGCATTCCTGATTTGAATTTCCGACGGAGAGCAACATAATTTGCTTCCCATTTGCGGCCGAGAATTGCATTCAGTAAGCCCAGTATCTATTACCACAAAAAAAAAAAAAAAAACATATGGCATGCTTTGAAGAGAAATCACCTTTGCTAGCTAGAAAATAGGGAAAAGGATCAAACCTTCAATGGGAGTTGAAAACGAATGGCCATGTAAACATGGAAACAAGCCATGGAGCTAAAAATGGTGAGCTTAGCAACCTGCACTTCCTTGCCATGGCGATCTCTCCACGGATATTTAGTAAAGAATGTAAACATGAAATCGTGAATATCTGATACCTTTATCGGGTTCTTCATTGAAGAACTTAAATGGTAAATTAGATCCAAATGCTGCTCTGCAAATGCCATCCCCATGACCCCAATGATTGCATTCACCACCATGTCAGCTGGTATCTGCATATGCGATTAAGATTGATCGATTCGTTTGCAAAAGAAAGAACAATCTATCGAAGAAGTGATTGATCGAGGATTGCAGAAGAACGATCGAGAACCCACGTACCAAATCAAGAACGACTTCTGGTTTATGGGCGAGGCATTTCAGCCTTCCTTTGGCATAGCTCACAAGTACTCCATCCACCGTTCTGTATATAAGGAGTGTAGTTTCTTTCAGTATTTGAAAATGCGCATCTTTAACTAAATTAGTAGAGAAATAGTCTCCGTAATGTGACAAGATCGGGTGGAGACAGAGGTAGCAAATAGATTGGAGGATAGGTGGATTTATGGGTTTGGATCGAATGTAATGGTGGATTTATGGATCCAAGTGATATCTGAACATTGGACTAATATGTAAATTTTGAAAAGTTTAGGTACTAAAATGTTATAGTAAAAAAATTTAGAACCAAAAAATAATTTATCAATGATATTTTACGTAAAAATATAATTTAGGTATCAAAATGTAAAAAATAAAAAGTATAGGTACTAAATTTTAATCATCAAATATCCATTAATCTAGTCAAGGGGTGATAATCGGTTGGGTTAACACTAAGCAAAAGATGCATACGGAAAATCCAAATCGATAAGACTTATCAGTTAACGCTTATTATCAATTCGGTCAGCGATTAGTTTGGTAGTTAACCATTAACCAATACCAATCTCCACATGGCAAAATTTTATTTTGTTATTTTAAAATTTTGTATGGTGTCCATGTTTATAATAAAATATAATCATACAAATATTCTAAAATAATTTAACTGCACTTCTAAATTGTTAACATAAAATCATAATTATAAGAAATAACATTAATGCAATACAACACCTATCGTGAATTTAAAATTCAAATTCCAACACATAAAATTAAGAATAATCAAACGTCTTCGTTCAATTAGCAAGTACCAACTAGCAAGATATATCAAACATAAGCACCACAAGATCATTCGAAAACACCAAAGAAACATAGATAGGGTGCGAGGTTCGTTCTGTCGGCAACAATGAAGAATCAGAGAAGCGTGACTTTTAGATTCTTACTCTTATACATATTTGAGACTTTGGGTGGAGCGTTTTTTGCAATTGGTGTGAATTGAGTTGCAAATTGTGTTGGTTTTGAATCTTTAAATTTTGCCCCTTAGAAAATTTCCAAATATGTGGTTATACTAGTAGGCGGTTATTAATTTTCTTATTGGTTAACAACTAACTGATTAGTGGTTAGTAATTAACCACTAACCGAAATCGAACCACTAATAATTCAGTTATCAGTTTGGTTATCGATTAAAATCGAAAATCAACTAACCGTTTATCATCCCTAATCCAATTCACGAACCCACCAATCCACAATAACCATCTCCGCCATTGCTTTTGTAAATGTGTAGGTGTTAGGCCACCCATAGTAATGTGCCCTGAAACGTAACAACAAAGATAAACCAACTCGGATACCATATTAGCAAACAAACTGATCATCCCAATAACTCGAATTCTTGAAAAACTAAAAATAATTTATATATGTATTTTAACCACTTCCTTACGATTACCGTAAAAAAAATAATTACCTTTCGAGGCCGAGATTTTGCATGGCAGAGGTTTTGGGAATGGAGTTGATGCAGCCGTTTTGCGACAAGCTCATTTTCTTCCTCTTGCGGCTTTTCCCAGGCTCAACGGCTTCTCCATTAGAGTCCCCGGCGCTTCCCCACAAACATATGCTTGTCATATTGAAACAAACAAATATTTAGTCCTCAAATTCATATGAGTGACATGACGTTAGAGATAGCGGTTCGGTTCGGTTAATCGAAAAAAAAACATTAGAAATCAAAATTGAGATCGTTAAAAACTTATTATTTTTCGTTACCATAAATTAATGAACTCTTGAGTGATTCATTTTCGTCAGAATCAACCGAAAAACTGGGAAAAAATGCACCCTTTGGTTAAGTTATGGCTTATCGGTTTTTTATATATGTTCATTAACGATTTTTCGGTTTAGCCGAAATTGTTAAAGGCTTATCGCTTTTTACCCATTAACGAAAAATTGATAAGCCTATAAAACCAGTCTGGTTTTGGTTATCCGAATTTTCATACCATGCCATTTTGTTTCAATAATATGAATTTTAGGACATTTTTTTCGTCTTTTTCATCAGTAATCGTTGTTTTCATAAAAGTGAAAGACCAATCTAGTCAAGCCATCTTCATCTGTTACCCTTCATGTTTTTTTCATATTCAAAAGTTTGTATTGTTTCGTTTTTGCATGCATGATTCACTTGCTTTATTGAATTAACAGTTGAGACAGAGACAAGCAACTTGATTTTGGCACATTTCTTAGAGAAGTTGAGCACGTGCAAAGCTCCAGAAGTATTTGTCCCAAGCGTGACATCGTACCTTAAAATGATCAAATGCCAGCCAAAGTAATATGAACACGAGGAAACTGTAACATGTGTTAGAGTAGTCAAATAGTAAACGAAATACCACATTGGTGGGAGAAAGAAAGTGCAAGTTGTTTTTAAGTTTGCTTTCCACTTTAGTTATTGGATAAAGTGGTTAGTGGGCTTTTGAAAAAAGTGTCGGCTATTTAATTGGACATATTAAATCGCACTACGCACTTAGTTATTGGCTAATTAATTATTTGAAACGACGCAACCGTTCGGAAGGGAACTGCCATTTTCACTATAAAAGTCTTCTGCAGCCGAATTTCTGTTCCAACGTTCTTCTTCTTCTCCTGGTTTTTCCTTCTTCAAAAACACAAACACAGAAGTCAAGAAAGGTGCTGCTTTCTGACTTTGATTGGAGGGACTCCTGGGGGTGGTTTACCTAAATCCTACCAGCAACAAAGTAGTGGGGGCAAATAAACACTCTAAGGAGAGTGATCTAATCACGCCTTCAATCGTTCTCTTCCATACGGTTTCCATACGGTTTCCCTGACAACATGTAGATCTTGAACAAAATGAAAACAAAAAAAGATCAATTGTGGTATAAAGTGAACCTTTCGTTAAATTTGGTGATGGCTGCAAAATTAAGAACCAAGTCAGTTTCCTTGAGGATTTCTTCCTTCAAATGGAGGTCCACTATCCCCAAATCCTCAGAAGAAACGTCTCCAGCAACAGCCACCACTTTCTCTGAAATGAACGACTGGAAGCCTGCTCCCCGTTCATCCTTCAAAACCCTAAACACCTCCTTCCCAAGCACCGATAAATAGATTCGTTTAGGTCGGATCAAAATGAGTTGACCCAAATCAGACTCAATTCCAATCCAACGCTCAGATCCAATAATCAGTTCATTTGGATCCAACCCAATACCCATATGAACCATGACAATTGAATCAAATTTACCCAACTAGTCTCGACCCATTGCCATCCCTATTCACCTTCCATTGATTATACATTATTGAAAAACTGAAAGAAATGCAAATCCAACGTGCATGCAGGCAAAGAATTCCATGAATAGCTAATTACCTCGTCGTGGAAGCGCTTATCGGCGGAGGATGAATTGGAAGCTCTCAAGAGAAGGTAGAGCTTCTTCGCATTGGGTTGGATTCTTATTATCTTCTCCACAAATACTGCAATATGAAAGAGCAGAGCATTGATGGTAGAACTGTGAACAAACAGTTGATCCCAATTTCCAGCCAAATTTTTTTAGAGACCAGGTTTACCAATAAATCTTATAATTAATACCACATAGTAACAAGAACAACTATCTTATACCACATTCTAGCGTACGCCCGGGCGTACAGTAACCTAGCGTACGCCCTATTGAGTTTTGCTATTTAGACAATGAATTAACCGGAATTTATGACATGATACTATATCCTAATCCCTAATGACTAAATCTCAATCCCTTTTTCACTAACTCAAAGCATGAGATTCGTTTAATTTTAAAATGAAAATTAACGCTTCTGATTCGTCGAAATTATCATTGATTTTCTTTTTAAGATTAAACGAATCTCATGGTTTGAGTTAGAAAATTAGGGATTGTGGTTCATCCATTAGAGGTTAGGGTATAGTATTATGCCCCAAACTCCGGTTAAATCATGGTCTAAATAGTAAAACTCTATGTGGCGTACGCTACCTAACGTTTCTAGATCACTAAAACGCTTCTACACAAAATCTCAGTTTTTATAACTTATGTAGTTAAAAACTCCGCTTTAGAACTTAAAAACTTACGATTTTACACTTCTAGATCGCCAAAACGTTTCTGCATAAAACTCGCTTTTGACTGCATTGATATTACGTAGCAACCCCACCTCACAGGCCTGCCCAAGAATTGACCTGGAGCCCATGCCATTCAACACCCAGGCCCAGAGTCCATACCAACACATTCAAGGGGAGCTGGAAGGAGATATGGGTCAAAATTTTAAGAAAAGAAAGGGCCAATCTATCCTAAGCCCAGGAGAAGTGGGCCAGGGGGTTAATGAAGGGTCTGGATTTACTTTGAGCCCATCGAGCTCTATGTTTGCAGGAGGAGTGAAAGGAAGGAGTAAGAAGAAGAAGCACCAAAGGAACAAAGCTCAATCGACAAGTGAAGGCATAGGGGATGGAGAAGAAAGTGACACAAGGGCAGCGATGGTTCGCCAAAAGCCACCTCACGATCCATGAGTATTGTAAGTTGGAATTGTAGGGGATTTGGCCAATCCCTTACGAGAAGTTATGCTAAGCGTCTTATTCGACGTCATGGCCCTTCTATTGTCTTCCTTATGGAAACTAGCAACAATGAAGAATTCAAGGAAGAACATAGGAGAAGTCTTAGAGCTTTTCCCAATAAAGAGTATGTAGAACCGATCAACTCTTCTAGGGGCTTCGCTTTATGGTGGAAAGAGGGTATTAGTATTAATGTAATCAGTAGTGATAAGTATTATATGGATGTTAGCATCGACATGGGGAAGAAGTTCTTTTGTACTTTTGTCCATGCCCCGACTACGGTTGTTGGTAGAAGGAGTTTTGGGAGCACTTAAGCTCTCTTCGGAGTAGTAGAGATGATAGTTGGGTCATAATAGGGGGATTTTAATGCTGCTATTTATGAATATGAAAATGAAGGGAGGTGCCCTCTTAGGTACGAGAATGTGGAACCTTTCAAAAGGTTCATTTTTGACAATGCCCTCATAGACATTGGTTTTAAAGGCAACCCTTTCACCTGGTCCAATAAACGCTCTAGCCCATATTTGGTTAGAGTTAGATTGGACCGAGTGTTGTGCTCGCCATCTTGGAGAGTGATGTTTGGAGAAGCGGTGTTATTCCATGAAAAGATGGTGGCTTCTGACCATTGCCAAATCAGAATTGACTTCCACTATCAAGGCAACAGAAGAAGAAGAAGAACACCGTTCAGAGTGGACGAGAGATGGCTGGAAAAAGAGGAATGCAAAGAGATTGTTTTCAGGGAGTGGGATCCAGGAGGGCCATCTAGCAATCAGTTAAACAAATGCGAGAGAGAACTGAAGGCATGGGCGAAAGATTTCCATAAGAATAGTATTCTTAGGGAGAGTGAAATCGTGTCCAGACTTGAGATTCTCCAGCAACCACGACGTAATTCCAGAAAATGTGGAGGAGGAGAAGATCCTTACAGCAGAATTGACCAGAATTTGGCTTGAGGAGGAAGCATTTTGGAGTCACCGCTCTAGAGTTTTTTGGCTTCAAAAAGGGGATAAAAAAACTTCCTTCTTCCATTCTAGCACTATTCACAGAAAGCATAGAAACACAATCCTTCGCCTTAAAGATGAGGTGGGGAATTGGGTTGAGGATGAGGCAGGGCTGAAGGGTTTGTCGGTTGGGTTTTTCAAAGAACTTTTCAAGGCTAGAGATACCACTGAGTTTACCCACCTCCTTCAGGGATTCCCAGTGATGGTAACAGGAGAGATGAATGAGGACCTGTGTGCAGCAGTGACTAGGGAAGAGATTAGGAGAGCAGTGTTCTCTCTCGAAGCGAGAAAGGCACCGGGGCCAGATGGGTTCTCGGGTAAATTCTATAGAAGATATTGGGATACTGTGGGTGAAACCCTCTATAGAGAAGTTAAGGATTTCTTTGAATCAGCTAGTATGCCTGAAGGGTGGAATGATACGCACATTGTGATGGTACCAAAGGTGGACCACCCAGAGACAATAGGCCAATTTCGACCCATCAGCTGCTGCAACTTCAGGTACAAAATCATCTCAATGATTATGGCTACCCGACTGAAGAAATGGACACCCGTTTTGGTCTCAGAGCTCCAAACACCATTCACAGGCGGTCGCCTCATCCAAGATAATATCATTATCGTTCATGAAGCTCTTCACCATTTCAAGAATCACAAGCTCGGCAACAGAAGAGATATGATGATGAAGTTGGATATGAAAAAGGCTTATGACATGGTGGAGTGGGAATTTCTGGAGACCCTCCTAAGGCAATATGGGTTCGAGGAGAGATGGTGCAAATGGGTCAGCGCTTGCATCCGTACAGTTAGCTTCTCGGTTTTGTTCAACGGAGAAGCCTCAAAGAGCTTCTGTCCCTCGAGAGGTATTAAACAAAGAGACCCTCTTTCCCCTTTTCTCTTCATCCTTATGTCTAATGCCCTCACGTTCCTGGTTGACAAAGCAGTAATGGAAGAACGAATCAAGGGAATTAAACTCAACTCGAGATGTCCTACTCTCACTCACTGTCTTTTTGCGGATGACACTGTCATATTTGGGAAAGCTAACATCCAAGAGGCTGGAAAAATTATGGAGGTCATCAACGACTATGGGGCAATAAATGGTCAAGAAGTCAACGTACATAAATCCTCTATTTTCTTCAGCGCGAATGTTCCAGCGGGAGAGAAGAATGATATCATCAATCACATTGGATTTGCATCCTCCAATTGCCATTCTAAATATCTTGGAGTCCCAACAGAATGGGGGAATTCGAAGAAGGAAACATTCTACTTCCTTATCCAAAGGATGGAAAAGATGGGGGAAGCGTGGAAGAGCCTGCTTCTTTCACATGGAGGAAAAGAAGTCCTTCTCAAGTCAGTTATCCAGGCCATCCCTTCTTTCATCATGTGCCTATTCCTTCTACCAGTTTCCCTGACGAAGAAAATGGATTCTCTCCTTAGCAATTTTTTCTGGTCAGGGTCGATGCAGAAAAGCAACCTCCACAGGTGCAGGAAGGAGGTTCTTTGTACCCCAAAATCAGATGGAGGTTTGGGTTTCCGAAGCTTCAGAGATTTCAATATGGCCCTGCTTGGAAAACAAGCCTGGAGGCTTATGAACAACACTGATACACTTTGGAGTCGACTCATCAAAGGACTTTATTTCCCTAGAGGCAACTTTCTCTCGGCTAAAAAAGGAAGCAAACCATCTTGGATCTGGGCGAGTCTTTGGGAGTCTAAAAGGTCATTGATCTAGGAGCTGTTAAAGTTATTGGATGGTGATGATACATGGATTGATCAAGATCCGTGGGTTCCTTTCCTTCCCAGAGCATGCATCCAGAGTGGTCCACAAAATCATGCAAGAGTAAGTATCTGGATTAATCCGGAAAGCAGAAAGTGGAATGATGAGTTAATCCAGGGACAGGTCCCCTCCAGAAAGAGATGCTATTTTGAGAGTTCCGATTGGGGAGGAGGACGCCAAGGATTTCTGGGCGCGGAGATTTAATGAAGATGGAAAGTTTACGGTCAAGATAGCATATCATGCGGTTCACTCGTCAGTAACGGATCCCCAAACGATGGACAATGTGGAGAAATGGAAATGGATGTGGAGTCTGAATATCCCGCCTAAGCTCAAATTCTTTGTCTGGAGATGTTCCAGGAATGGGCTGGCAACAAAAGAGAGACTCATGCATAGGAAATGCTCCCCTAATGCCACATGCCAGGTGTGCCAATGGCCGATTGAGTCCCTTTTCCATTGCCTCTTTCAATGTCCCCATGCGAGGGAATCATGGGAAGTTATCTTCCCAAACATCCCGCTACCAACTCAGTATACTGCTTTCCTAGACTGGTTGTACCTACTCAAGGACTCTATCCAACCAGGAGCTCTCACTCATGTTATTTTCCTTTGCTGGAATATCTGGAAGGCTAGGAATGATTGTGTGTTCAAGAATCGGATCCATTGGCATCCGAACGTTATTTTGCGAACTTACAAGGAATTCACGGAATGGACTAATTGCCCGAGGAGTCCCCCCAATGACTCTCCTTCTACTCAGCTCAGGGGAGCCCAATCACTCAATTCTCCACCGCCAAGCAATCACAATTTTGTGATTCACTGTGATGGGTCGTTTTTAAACGACTCTCAGCCGGCGGCATATGGTGTTGTGGTCACTAACCACCACGGACAAGTGCGTGATGGGCGAGCTAACACTCTCCTTTGTTCCACCCCACTCGAAGCCGAAGCAAAAGCCCTTCTGGAAGGTCTCAAATTAGCCCAAGAATATGGAACTGAATGTGTTGTCCAGTCAGACTGCCAACTGATTGTCAAAGCTCTCTCGGATGAGCCAAGAAATTGGCCTTGGCGAGGTGCTGCCTGGATTGGATTAATGGTCTCAATCCTAAGAACGAACCCTCAAGTGAAGGTCAAGGCAGTTTCACGTGCTTTTAATGTTAGAGCTGATTGGGTTGCACGATCACTTGCTAGATCCTCTCTCCCTGTTGACTGGATTAGTATTCGTGATTAAGTGTATTCTCGCTTTTTTCGAGTTGGATGTGGAATAAAAGTTGAACGTTTATTGTGAAAAAAAGATATTACGTACTCTTTGCGAGAAACCCAGTTGCCCCAGTGACCATGACAGTCTTATGCTCCAGTTGCAGCAGCATTATCGTTAGTGACCAGGACAGTCTTCTGCTACAGTTGTAGCAGCATTATCGTTAGTGACTCGTTGGCGTCGAAAATAGGGAGAATAGCTTCTCAACATACGCAGCAGCAGTAGTAGTGTGAGAAACTGAAAGCTCTCCCCGCCAGCTTATTATGTTTATTTATAGTTGGCTCTTGCTACTGCTAATATATGTACAGACGACAAGTGTACGTAGTTTCTTTCTTAGCAGTTACCACTATCAAGTTTCCCATAATACGACACTTCCACCGAAATTTCCCAAACTATTTAGAGTTTGGCCCGGTTTGGTTGGCGTTGAAAACGAACAGGTAATTTATGTTAATCGCTGCTGTCACAATCGGTTCACTACTAATTAATAGGTCATTCATCAGTATTCAACAAACTTGGTAAGCGATGCATCCAAAGGGAGGAACTGGTTCTTAATTAAATTAATAGGTTGTGTATTCCCATGTTCATGAGAACAAAAATCAACCCATGGGATTTAATCAACCTTTAATATTGTGGGTCGTGAAGATTAGAACACACGACCACTTGGCAAAATCAGGCTATGATACCATGACATAAACCAATTGATCTCAATAACTCGAGCTGTTGGGAGAGGCGCCCGTGTATGGTACTGAACCACTTCCTAACACGCCTAACGGAAGCCGACTCATAGGGTTGAAGTTTGCACAGGTCCGCCATACTATGTGCTTGAAGACAACGGTTTATATTAATTGGGGGTCGTGAGAACTTGAACACGTGACCTCAAGGACAAATCAGTTATGATACTGTTGGGTCTAGTATTAACCCGCCTGATACGGGCCCAAGCCCACCACAAAGCGTCTCACCTTGGGCCCAAGCCCATTCTAGAGTCCAGTCCACCCGGGGGCGTCTTTTACCCCGAAGGCGTCCACCACTGGGAGGCGTCCATTCACCGGAAGGCGCCCATCGACGGGAGGCGTCCATGACAACGGGAGGCGTCCACTGGATGCCTCCGACTCCTATACAAGGAGGCCAGACCCTCCAAGCAAAGGGACTTCTTCTCTCCCTTCCCACATTCTACCACTTATGGTTCTCTCTCTAAACTCTATCTCTCTCTACATTTCTCTCTACACTCTATCATATATCTATTCTAACTTGACCGTTGGAGTGTAGATCACAGGGGCCGTCCCCGACTCCCCACAGGTTTCTTCCACTCCCGAGGAGATCAGACGATGGAGTCCGGATCAAGATTCCACACTAATCCCCGGTACTAATCCGGGTCAAACATTTTGGCGCCCACCGTGGGGTCTTGATTGTGGTATTCTTTAGTCTGATTTTTGAAGGGGAAGAGATCGCCTCTCCCGCCACCAACTTGAAAGCTCAATAGCCATCTCCGAAGAAGAAAATAAAACCCATCAGAGGTTGAAGAACCAACGCGCCTCCAGTCCGACGCGCCTCCATTCAGGCCCACAAAGCCCGCATTCCATGACCAAGCCCGTGAAGGCCCAATCAAATGCAAGTCTTCATTTAAGAAAGAAAAAAAATTAGAGCAGAAACGCATCTAGTAAGCTTCGAACCAGCAACCTACCCACCACTAGAAGATGCACCAACCAGTAAGCCACAAGCCCGCCATGTGCTCTCTTTGGGCAGCGGCCCTTATTAAAGCGGTCTCGACTGCTTCTACCACAGTCCAACTAAGTACTTCCGTTTATGAAATACTTAAATACTATGACATATTTCACGCATACTATGCTTCTGTTTGTGCTCCAAAAATATGGGGCACTAGTCACTCACATTTTTTACAGAGTTAAAACCGCATCCCGCTTCCTGAGCGATGCTTCCCTCAAGGTAGAAGCTCGATTCCGCTTCCCAGTAAGCTAGACATCGGTATAGCAAGAAACACGATCCCGCCTCTCAGTAGGTGTGGCATCACCAAGACACTGACGACGACTTGAGTTACAACTCTCAAGTCATGGGTGTCGCCCTCCCTAGCACATAGCTAACGCCTAATATTCAGCCAACAACTCACGCTTAACATGCACACAAGCTCATGCCCATCTCGCGGTCCAACAGCTTAACGCATACAGCTCACAGTTACGACCTACATATTAGCACGCTCCACAATGGGCTAGTGGGGAAATCTCAAACGACTTGAGAGCTCTAACTCAAGACATCGAATGCTAAGCAAAGAAGCAAAGACGATGGCCGTACAAGGGGCAAACCGCATTGTCCAGACTTGCAAAGGTCCAGTCCACTCGGGGGCGTCCATCACCGAGAGGCATCCTGTCACCTAGAGGCGTCCATTACCGGGAGGCGTCCAATACCAGGGGCATCCATCACCGAGCAATGGTCGCACAAGGGGAAAAACCGCATCGTGCGAACTCGCAAGTAGGGGTGGGCAACGGGAAACGGGTATTTGGGTATACCCGTACCCGTCCCGTTTTTTAAGGGTTACGGGTACCCATATTACCCATAATATTATAAACGGATGGGACTTGGGATTGTACATTCCTAATATGGGTACCCGCGGGTTACCCGCGAATACCCGTTTGGGTAATATGGGTACCCGTTATACCCATTCAATACAAAAACATAAATTTAATTCAGCCCAACCCAATTCAAAACCCATTGGCCATTTCGGCCCTTTCAATTTCAATTTCAATTCCATTTGGACCCTTACCCTTTCACTCTTTCACTGACATGTTTGGTGAATTAGTAGAGAGAGTTGGTATGTGTTTGAAATGAGGCAACGAGTGTCCATTTACAGCTTGGGATCATTGTGTACTTAATTAAGGAACTTGGATCATCCCAATATGGCTCCTAATTATTCTTCTTTGTAGGACAGCAGCAAGTGAAGGACACTTGCAGCCGAAGAAGGGAGAATGGCAGCAGCAGCCTGCAGAAGGGAGAACGACATCAACAGTAGCAGCCTGGAGAAGGCATAACTGCAGCAGCAGCTTGCAGAAAGTAGCAGCATGCCTCCCATTTGGTTGTGTTGAATGAAACTTCTTTTTTGATAATTTTGTGCTTGGAATGATTTATTTCTATGTGTTATGATTGTTCATGCATGTGTAATTTGCAAACCAAGTATTTGTGATTGGGATGTATTTTGTGTCTTGTGATTGTTAAGCAAATACAAGTTAAGTTTAAACTTTTGTCAAAATTTTAGTGGTTTAAACTTTGGGTATTTATGGGTAGTATGGGTACCCGTTATCCGTCCCGTACGGGTAATGGATACCCGTTTCCCATATGGGTTTGGGATATGGGATGGACTTTGGTCTTCAAATGGGACTGGGTACCCGTTTAAAACGGGACGGGTATCCCGTCCCGTCCCGTTGCCCACCCCTACTCTCAAGTAAGGCAAGTTAATACACATTAACGCATTATTTTACTCCTTCCATTCTTACAGAATACAAGAAGCAAAGGGGCAAATGTTGGGTCTAGTATTAACCCGCCTGATACGGGCCCAAGCCCACCACAAAGCGTCTCACCTTGGGCCCAAGCCCATTCTAGACTCCAGTACACCGGGAGGCGTCCAGTCCACCCGGGGGCGTCCTTTACCCCGAAGGCGTCCACCACCGGGAGGCGTCAATTCACCGGAAGGCGCCCATCGACGGGAGGCGTCCATGACAACGGGAGGCGTCCACTGGATGCCTCCGACTCCTATACAAGGAGGCCAGACCCTCCAAGCAAAGGGACTTCTTCTCTCCCTTCCCACATTCTACCACTTATGGTTCTCTCTCTAAACTCTATCTCTCTCTACATTTCTCTCTACACTCTATCATATATATATTCTAACTTGACCTTTGGAGTGTAGATCACGGGGGCCGCCCCCGACTCCCCACAGGTTTCTTCCACTCCCGAGGAGATCAGACGATGGAGTCCGGATCAAGGTTCCACACTAATCCCCGGTACTAATCCGGGTCAAACAGATACCATGACTTTATCCAAAGTCCATTGTTTGCTTCATGCATTTAGTGGGAAAAAATCCATGAGTCCAACGGATTTGAAAATCTCAACCCTTTAGTTGGGAATTGATCATGGATTTTGCCGTTCCATCATTTGTGACCAACTTACCCCTCCTATTTTCTTTCTCTTCTCATACCAATAAGGACAATAAATGTATATTTGACTTCATAACTACAATATAATTAACAAAATTCATCATGAAATCTATGAAACAAACAATGGTATTTCTCAAGTATGTAATAAACCAAAAATTCTCAGATATCCATGATTTTTCTGAAATTCGGGTTTTACCAAAACTTTCATTTTTCTAATCCACGAAGCAAGTGACCCGTAAATACCATGCTTTTCTTGTTTGCTTGATGAGTGTCAAATTCATGGAGTCCACGGATTTTGGACTATTTTTTCTATCCAAATCCGTGAGTCACACAAACTTGTAAATCTCACACCACTCCTTGAAATTTGGCTAGGGGACCAAATTCTTGATAAACAATTACTTTATTGTCCATCTAACAATCAATCATTCTAATTCTATCCTTATGGTTGAAGCTAGTTATGTACTTATGTTGATTACATGTCGTTCAAGTTTATGGAAAAAGGTGTGGCAATCTATTTCTTTTCCCTTGTAAGGTTGGGGTGGTAGGAATTTTGCTTTCCACCTTCCCCTCACCTTTAGGGATGGCTATACGATCGGTCCACTTAAATTGGACCGAATTGATCTGGTTTTAGTTCGGTCTTTTCGAGAATATAAGGACCAAAGATTGGATTGGATACAGTCTGGTCTTGATCTGGTCTGATCTTGACCAGTCCGTCCCAATTCGCTCTTGATTTTAGATTGAGTTTGTAGGGATTTTAGTGCCCTGAGGCCTGAAAGGTGAGGAGTTGGTTAAGTTTTGGGTGTTGGACTCTCTTATCCGGTCTTTATAAGATTTTTTGTTTGGTCTCGAACGGTTTTTTACCCCAAATCTAGGCCCAAAAATTGAATGAAATTGTTTGCTATCCGGTCTCGGTCCGATTTATACGGTTCAATTTCGGGGAAAATCCAAAAAACCCTAACCAAATAGCCACCCCTACTCACCTCCACCTCTCTTTGTGTAAAAAAGGGGGAAAACATCAGGTTACTTGTATTTTTATTTTATTTTATCATTATAAAAATCTTATTTCGTCATTATAATTTTTGTTATTACTTGTCCTCGTTTATACAATTTATGGTGTAAGTTTCTCATTTTTTGCATGCTTTGTGAGATTTCTGGTGTAATTGCCTCTATTTATGTTCTACTTTACGAGAATTCAGGTGTGGTTGTACATATTCCTAGTTTGCTTCGTAAAACTTGTGGACAACTTTATGAGGTTTTTTTATATGCTTAAGGGAACTTGTTGTCTACTTTTAGAAACTTGCGGTCAATTTTATGAGCTTTTTGTTATGTTTCAAAGAATTTTGTGGTATGCTTATGAGGATTATGCTATGATTTAAGGAACTTGTCGTCGGCTTATGAGAAAATTGATGTATTTTTAGGTGACTTGTGGTATGTTTTATGAGATTTTTTGTATGTTTTAAGAAACTTGTGGTCAACTTTATGAGATTTCTAGTGCGCTTCATGCAACTTGTGGTATGCTTAATGAGATTTCTGGTCTGCTCTACGAAACTTGTGGGGTTAGGTTTATGAGGTTTACGGTCTACTTCATAGGACTTGTAGTCAGCTTTAAAAGGTTTCTAGTATGCTTTAAGAAACTTGTAGTCATCTTTGAGTTTTCTAGTATGCTTTATAAATTTTGGGGTGTGGTGAGGTTCTGATATGCTTTGCAAGTTTTTTTTATCTACTTTATGTTATTTATGGTGTGTTTTCTTCTGTTTCTGGTTTTATTTCCAGGTATGCTCCATGATAATTGTGATCAGGACATGATGTAAAATAAATGTGAACATATATTACCAATGACCTTATTACCTATAGTGACAACCATGTCTCGTCCAAAAAATAAAATTGTTGTCGGCTTCGTCAAATTGAAAAGGTATTACATACGAGATTATTAATCATTGTGACGATTTTGTGTCGTCAGAAAAATATCTGTCAAGTTCAAAAAGTTCGAAGCGCATCAGAGATGACTCGTAGCCGTCACTAAATATCTTTTATGGCGGCTCGTCACGAAGAATTTTTTTTGTGACGCTCGTATTTGCAACGTACCGTGCGACGGCATCGTGGCGTCGCAAAAGACATTTGCGATGGAATCTGGCCTTTACTGAAGGAAACGTCTGGTCACTAATGATAGTATTTTTTGTAGTGGCACTACCACTTATGGTACTTATCAGTTTTGCATGTGAGTTGATAGGCAACCCCTTCAGGCTTATCTTGGATAAAAAAACGTAAGACGAACCTGACAACAGTAGGGATGGCAATCAAAATCATGGTCGCGGGTATCCGACCGCCCCCAACCTAGTCAACGCGGGGAATCCCCGCATTGACCGGGTATGGGTAAAACCCGCAAACAGTTTAATGGGTATGGGGCGGGTATGGTTTTAGCCTCCCCCACCCCATACCCATACCCATACCCGCCCCACCAAGAACATTTCTTCACATATAAAAAGTACATTGATTAAATTGTAATCTATCATTAATATCGAGGGTAACTCATGAAAATAAATAGTAGAAGTACAATTGAGTGACCACCCAAATCAAAACATAATTCATTTCCTCCAAATCTTCCTTCATTCTTTGACTTTTCCCCTCATGTTAACAACATTTTGTTAGTAAGTTATTACTTAATAGATGTACCAAAGTCAGAGGATATTTTTTTGGTTTATATTGTTATTCTATCTTATGGATGATTCGATGTTTTAGAATAAGATGCTTAGAATCGTATTAAGAATGATTGTCTCTTTGTCAACTTTAGGTGCGTTTAGTATTATAAATGAAATTTTTGTATGTAAAATTTCAGCTATTATAATGTTGGATGTACGGGGCGGGTATTACCCACCCACGGGTACCCGAAACCCACAGGTATGAGGAGGAGTTTGCAAGTCCTTCCCCGTATGGATATGGGGCGAGTATGGATTTGGATATTTGAAAGCGGAGATGAGGATGGTTTAAGCAAACTCGCTCCATTGCCATCCCTAGACAGCAGGGTGTTGCAAACTGCAGCTAAGTTTCGTCCTTATTCAAATATGTACGTACATTTCCAAATTATATCCATAAACTCGATCGGTATCTGTACATTCCTTTTGATCCTCTCTACATCATCCAAAACCTAAGCATGTGTATCGCAGATTATCAACCATGCATCAGCTAGCTAGCTGGCAAGCAATACCCAATTCAACGAACGACATGTCGAAGCCCATTAGACCACCCACTGCGTGGGTTGGTTTTGTGGGGAAAAAGGGGAAATATGACCACAATGTGGGGGAATAAGGGATTAAATGGGTTTTGTGGGTTTAGTGGGTGGGAAACCCACCAGATGAGACAAATGGTGGGGGGAAGTGCCGGATGGGAAAGGACAAACTTTTTTTTTCTAATTTTAGCAAAGGCTTGTTTGGAAAGTTGTGTTTTTGTCTCCTCGTATTATTGTGATTTTATCATTGATGATGTCATACTTAATTAGTGATGGAAAAAATGTCCAAATTAAAAAAAATTATGTCGAAATGTTCGTATTAATTAATTATCACTAAGTACGTAATAATAATGATCATTATATGAAAATAAAGTGACAAAATCAACTATAGATTGATTTTAACAAAAAAATACTAAACTGATTACCCACTTTTCCCACCACCACACCGTGACCAAATCATCCAATTTTCCCACATTTTCCTCTTTTCCCACATTTTCCCCATGTGGATGGTCTTAGAGCTAGGGGGGACAAAGTAGTTACGTTGGAAATCAATGCGATAGGCTTGTGCTGAGTTCCTTGGAACCACTGAATCATCTCTTCACGTAAGAGGTTTGAGAATAAGTGAGATTTTGGGAGTTTAGGGGATTTTTTTTAACCTAGGAAGAAATTGATTATTATATTTATAGGTATAATATGCTTTTTTACTATGTCATTTTATCAAAAATGTCACTCTAATATTTTTTTTTTTTTTACATCAAGCATGTCCCTATACTTTGAAAATATGATCAAGCATGCTCTTTTTGTTAAAATTTTCATCCAAAAATCGTTAACACGGCTAAATTAACTTTGGTTTAGGTGACACAAATGTCTAAAATATCCTTAATAATTCCACTTCAGATTTTTTTTTTGTTCTTTTGTCTAGCCAAATAATTCTAATAATTTCACTTTGACGAGACCCAGTAATAAACAGGGGATAAAACTGACATTTTCCCTCACATTTGTCGATGTCGCGGGTCGTTTGAATCTCGGTTTAACCATGACTCGCGATTTTTTTTCAATGAATCTCGGTTTAACATAGTAGAGGGGCTACAATCGTACATACACCCAGCTACATCTCACAAGTTTGTTGAGCACTGATTTATGACTATTAATTAGTAGGGCCCCCGAAGCTGAAATAGGAGTTGGTTCTGGCATTTTAATGTACGTGTTCGCTTTTGACACCAACAAATACAAACTGCACCAAGTTTGGAAATTTTTTTGGTGAAATTAACGTGCTTAATTTGATAGCTAGAGCCTCGAATTTACTACTATAAAAGAGCTTAAGCTGGCGGAAAGCTTTTATATAGTTTCTCATACACTGCGTACGTACGTTGAGAAACTGCTCTCCTCTCCCACCATTCCCGACGCCAACGAGATGCTGCTACTGGAGCAGAAGACTGTCCTGGTCACTGGGGCAACAGGGTTTCTCGCAAAGAGTACGTTATATATAAAAGAAACTCAGCGCATTATTGGAATCGACCGGTTCTTTCACATTTATGCTGTCAATACTCTGCTCTTTTTGCAGTATTGGTAGAGAAGATACTGAGGATCCAACCCAATGTGAAGAAGCTCTACCTTCTCTTGAGAGCTTCTACTTCATCCTCCGCCGCGAAGCGCTTCCACGACGAGGTGATTAACTATTCATAGGAAGTGCTTGCATTTAGAGGTGGCAAATGGATTAATCTATGGATTGGTGGATTGGATTGATGGATCCATGAATCAAATGGATTGGATCCATGGATCAAATGGATTGGTGGATTATCCATGAATCCAAATGACATCCTCAACCAAGGACCAATATGTAAAATGTGAAAAGTTTAGGTACTAAAATGTCATGATGAAAAATTTTAGGCACCAAAATGTAATTTTCCAATGATATTTTCTGTATAAAAAACTAAATTTTGGGTACCAAAATGTAAAATATAAAAAGCATAGGTACCAAATTGTAATTTGCCATCTGGATCAAATGGATTGAATTTGGTGGATATTTTTAATGGGTTGGTTGATTGGATTGAGAATTGTCACCTCTACTTGCATTGCAATTTGCATGCATGTTGGATTTTGCACGATCTTTAAGTTTTCAGTGGATATAATCAACCGGTTGTGGATAAAAATGACAATGGGTCGACCCGTTGGGTAATTTGATCCAATTGTCATGATCTATATGGGTATTGCGTTGGACTCAAATGAACTCGTATGCAATTTTAATGGTTTTGTGATTGGGTTGGGTTTAAATTGAGTTCAATTAGGGTCGACCCATGTTTGGGTAATGTTCAAATATTGATTTTTTTTCTTCTGTCATGCTGATTATATATATATATAGGTGCTTGGGAAGGAGGTGTTTAGGGTTTTGAAAGATGAATGGGGAGCAGGTTTCCAGTCATTCATTTCAGAGAAAGTGGTTGCTGTTGCTGGAGATGTTTCATCAGAGGATTTGGGGATAGAGAACCTCCATTTGAAGGAAGAAATCCTCAAGGAAACCGACTTGGTTCTTAATTTTGCAGCCATCACCAAATTTGATGAAAGGTTTAGCTTACTAATTGATTTTTTGTTTAGTTAATCTCTTTTATTTTTTTCAAAATCTATATATAGTTATTCTCCTTTGTCTTTCATTCTACTTTGGCACTTTGATTTTCAAGGTACGATGTGGCACTTGGGACGAATACTTTTGGAGCTCTGCACGTGCTCAACTTCTCCAAGAAATGTGCCAAAATCAAGTTGCTTATCCAAGTCTCAACTGGTAATTAAAATTAAGCAAATGACATGTATGCATGCAAAAACCACACCACAGTCCAAACATTCCACACCACAAAAAACTCGCCTATCGATTTAGACTCCAAATAATATATATTTTTTCTCGGGTCCAACTGTGTCGATACGTTAAAATTTCACAAACACTCCGGCCGATTTATCAACATCACAGCTTATGTGTATGGGGAAGAGCGAGGGATTCTCGCGGAGAAGCCGCTGATCCTGGGAAAAGCCGCAAGAGGAAGAACCAATATGGACGTATTGAGTGGTGAAATCGAGGTTGCCCAAAAACGACTGCACCAACTGCACTCCCAAAATCGCACCGACGAGGAAATTACCACTGCAATGAAAAATCTCGGCCTCGAAAGGTAAATTTTTTTTGTTTTCACTCTCCCTTGAATTTGCTTCCAAACTGCTTGATTTATTTTTACTGTAATCTCATATATACGTATGTGGGAATTCAGGGCTGGTTACTATGGGTGGCCTAACACCTACACATTTACAAAGGCAATGGCAGAGATGGTTATGGTTGAGTCCAAAGGAGACCTCCCTCTTGTCATCATAAGGCCAACAATGGTGACAAGTACCCATAAAGACCCATTCCCTGGTTGGCTGGAAGGTGTTAGGTATGTTACTACTAAGCTTATGGGAATTTATTGTAAATTTGTAAAATCGTGCGGTACCGATGGTCATATTAGGAAATTATTTGTCGGATTTTGAACCGAAGAGATGATTTTTTTCCTTTTGCGGTATAAAAGGGTTGGACCACGATTAATAATCACGGTTTCAACCCAAACTCCCGTACCTTTTACAATCCTTCATTATTAAACAACTGGTTGGAAATTAATTACTTGGCTTCCTGGTGCTTTAGAAATCGAGGGTTCATACACCAGAAGTTTTTTTTTTTAACTCGGTTTGAAAATTACACTCTACGACTGGATTTCGTCAGAAGTAATCTAACCACATCAGCGAGAGTGTTTTGATTTTCACTAAAGGTTAATCGAGTTTGTTAAACCCTAACTACTAATTAATCATCGATCATATTGCCATCAACGTCATAAAACACGAGAATTCGTGTCACACATGTATGAATTTTTTTTTTTTTACGAAATCCAGACCTTTCAAATGAAAAACTTTTACCACGTGCAAGATATTTTCATGCTAATTAATAGTTTTGAGATGTGTATTTTTCAAGTACTTATTAATAATGGAACAAATTTTTTTTTGCCCCCTATATAGGACGCTTGACGGATTTATTGTGAGCTATGCCAGAGGAAGACTGAAGTGCATCGTCCATAGACCAGATGTCATTCTTGATTTGGTATGAATGTTTTTTTTCTTCTGGGCACTCTTATTTATCTTGGCTTCGTTATTTTCCTTCTTTCGTATTATATCATCATATCACATTATACCATCACGCGCAATCAAAAAGAATCCGCGTGAGGTTTCGTTTAGGATCTTTTTGTCCGAGTATTCAACTCCATCGCATCTATCCTCGCCTAAACCATGCTTTATTATCGTCTCTCGATCACATCCTGAAATGTTTTTAAGTAATTCCTAGACATCTCTTCTTGCTTCAGAATGCCTTCAACACTGTTTATAATCAAAGCGAAGCATTCTTTCCTTCTGTTTAGCGCCTAGATACGCTTTTTAGATACATTTTCCTTATGATTGCAGATACCAGCTGACATGGTTGTGGATGCAACTATTGGAATAACTGCTATGGCACTTGCAAACCAGCATGTGGATCTGGTTTACCATTTGGGTTCTTCATCGAAAAACCCAATAAGACTGCAAGAGATCCACAGGTTGATGAAGGCTTTCTTTGCTAAAGATCCATGGAAAAATCGCCAAGGAAAGCCCGTAAAAGCTGGTAAAGTCACCACTCTCAGTTCCATGGCTTCTTTCCATGTTTACATGGCCATTCGCTTTCAACTCCCCTTGAAGGTTTGTTCCATTTTATCTTTTTTTTTTTTCTTTCTTTCTAAATCCATAATAGTGACTCATTTTTATTAATTCAATAGTTTGCTGAAAAAAACTAAATAGAATTGTCCCGCGTGGAAGTATGATATGCGTTTGCATTTCTCTCTGTTGTTGTAGATAATGGGTCTGCTGAGCGCAAGTTGTTGTCACAAATTGGAAGCAAATTATGTCGATCTCCATCGGCAATTGAAGTCGGGGATGCGACTGATACAACTCTACAAATCCTATTTATTTTTCGACGGAATGTAAGTTTACGTACCTAACTCCGCGCTCTTCCCTTCAATTTAACGATCATTTGATATCATTGTTTTTATGCACAGTTTCGATGACACAAATTTGGAGGAGTTGAGGAAAAGGGCTAGAGATGAGAAAGGGTTGTACGAGGTGGAACAGTTAAACATGGATATCAAGAGTATCGATTGGAAGGGCTACATCACCAATGTCCACATTCCTGGTCTTCTTCAATTCGTCGTGAAAAAATGAATCCATCTATCGGCACCAATTTCCAACACTTTTTTTTTATTTTGGGTTGAAAATTTCCAACACTTTTGGTGACCGTTGGTTTGGTCGCAATAGAGAAGGCTCTTGTTCTATAGCTGGTAATGTATTACAATATAATAAACAGAAGCAATGACTTCTTTGGGAGATGAAGGAGAAAACAGAAAAGCAATATTCAATAGGGGTCGAGTTTGGTTATTATTATTATTGTTATTATTATTGTGTGATGCATTATAGTGTCGTGGCCCGAGTTTGGTTATTATTATTATTTGTCTTCATATAAATTATTGGTTGGAATATTTTGTTGTTATTATTACTATTATTTATTGTGTCTTGTCTAGAAAGTAATCGTTCACTTGTTGGTTTGAGATTAGATTTCCTTGTCTTAAGGGAAAAAAGTTTGCAAGATTAGTCCTATAAATATGTATGTTTGTTCTTCTATTTTCATTCAAGTAATAAAGTTCGGTATTTAATAGTAAATAAGCTCTCTTTTATCGCGTTCTTGGTTCTTTCGTAGAGAAGTTCGAGTTCTACGATGCGTGAGATTTGCATCACGCGTCAAATATGACTTAACTTTTATGTTTCGGAGACGGTATCTACTATTTCGAGAGAATCTTTTCTTAGTAACCGCTACCCAACCTCTAACCAGTAGATTGAAAATTTAACATTGACTCAACACAAGTCAATAAAACCTGTTCGAATCTTAACACTCTGTTTGGCAACAAAGGGGGTGCAAATTGTAGGGGATGCAAGTTAACCAACACATGTGCAAATGTGTTGAAAACTGTGTTTACCCCTCACATTTGCCCCCCCCCCCCCCCCCCTCCCATTTACCCCTCTTCCCAAACAGAAGGGGTCGTTTGAAAGTTGTGATTTCAAATGGTGTATTGAGCTAATTCATGTGTTTGTGAGATTAATTCGTTTTTTTTTTTTTGGTTATATTGAACTAGAATACATGCATTCACTTTTTGGAGGCTTCACCACAATCACTCAAAATTGAGGGATTGTCAATCTCTACTTTTTGTTGAGATTGTTCACAATCACTCAAAATTAGTTTTTATGCCTTTACAACAAAAACACAATCTAAACCTCTAAACAAAGTATTTGTCTAATACATTAGTTGACTAATCCCAAGCTAAGAAACCTCCATTTCTCTGTCTCTCCCTCTCATACAGTCAATCTAACCAATTTATTCCTTTCGAGAAAGATACCGAACCAGAACGCAGTGATGACTCGGGCTAATTAGCGGTCATTGACTCATTGGAGCCCAATATCAAGGCCCAATCAGCGAACTCAAAACCCATTACCCAAGAGGGCAAAGCCCAGCAACAAAACAACCAGGCAGGCAACTCCAAGTTGGCCGCGCAAACGGTAACCCGAGCAGATTCGAAATTCAAAAAAACATCCCGAAAACCAACGGCCGCCCATTCCTTTGAATCTCCTTTGCATCGCAGCCGTCCATCTCTCCTGGCACATCCCAAATCAACGGTCCTCCTTCTCCCTCTCCACGCTCCGGAGAAAGGAATAAGAGAGTGAACTCGCATCGCAGGACGAAGACTCAGATCACCATAGCCATCGACTGAGAGATAGAAAGAGACTAGAGAGAGATGGAGAAACCTGTGACCACGGCGTCAGTGATGGAGTTGTTCGAGAAGCTGGAGAAGGTCGGCGAAGGGACGTACGGCAAGGTGTACAGAGCGAGGGAGAGAGCGACGGGGAAGATCGTGGCTCTGAAGAAGACCCGACTCCATGAGGACGACGAAGGAGTTCCTGCGACCACTCTTCGCGAGGTCTCCATCTTGCGAATGCTCTCCAGGGATCCTCATGTAGTGAGGTACTACTGATATCTATCGCCATGGATTTTAAGTCCCTTAGCTGATTCTCCATATTTACTCTTGCTTGTTTGAATCTGGAGTTTTAGTACCCTGACTCCGTGATAAATTAGGTTTCTCTAGATGGAATGAGATCATTTGTCCGATTAGGGTTTCTGTAGAACTCGAAAATTTTACTGAATGATGAATTAGGTTTAATCCCTGAAGCGAATTGACTGGGTTTGGACTTGGGGGAGATGGGTCATTTGGTTTAGTTTCGATTCGTTTGGTGATGATCGGTATCAGTGCTTTCAAGAGATGAAAAATCGGCAGTTGAATCGTGTTCGAAATCGGTGATGATTTAAATGAGGTCTGATTTTGATTGGTAGATTGTTGGACGTTAAACAAGGGCTGAGCAAAGAAGGGAAAACGGTTCTGTACCTGGTGTTTGAGTACATGGAGACTGATCTGAAGAAATACATCAGGAGCTTCCGCCAAACTAAAGGCACCATTCCTACGGACATTGTTAAGGTACTGTAGTGTAGCCAATGTTGAAAGCTCTATCGATGAACCATTCTTCAGCATCTTTATTTATATGTTGCTCGGAGAATCTTATATGGGCCTTGTATTAACCAGTTGCTATAATTTTTCTATCAACCTATGTCCAGAGCTTGATGTATCAGTTGTGTAAGGGTGTCGCATTCTGTCACGGGCATGGGATCTTGCACAGGTATTTGAAACCCTTTTCTCGAAATATGTTTCTTTGGTCCAAAATTTGTTCTTTAACTAATGGTTGTTTTGCTTTCTTGTGTTGTTGATCTCCTGTGCAGGGACCTCAAGCCCCACAATCTGTTGATGGACAAAAAGACAATGATGCTTAAGATTGCAGATCTTGGACTCGCTCGTGCATTTACTCTCCCTATCAAGAAGTACACACATGAGGTAGGATCATAAGCGGACATTCTCCCTTCTTTTGTGATATTCCTTCATGCGATAGCTAGCTTCAGATAAAAGTTTCCCGAGTTGTCCATTTCTAAAAGGGGTTACGTGGGGTGTAATGTTGCTCTTCAGATCCTGACTCTCTGGTATAGAGCTCCTGAAGTCCTCTTAGGAGATACCCACTACTCTGTTGCAGTCGACATATGGTCCGTTGGCTGCATCTTTGGTAAAGATTTTTCTGTTCACCCACTCCATAGTTTATGTTTCACCTCTCTAGCGTTTTAAGTCAAGCCAGTTCACTAATTTTCTGTAATGGCCTTTTTCATGAATTCCAGCTGAATTAGTGAATCTGCAAGCCATATTCCAAGGAGATTCAGAGCTGCAGCAGCTTTTGCATATTTTCAGGTTTGCAATGACTTTCAAAGTGCATTCTTGTAACCTTTTTCTTGCTCGACAAGGCTAGTAATCCAGAAATACCATCTTTACTGTACGATTGGCAGACAGCTGGGTACACCAAATGAAGAGATATGGCCTGGAGTCAGCAAACTTGTGAACTGGCACGAGTATCCCCAATGGAGTCCCCAAAGTTTGTCAACTGCTGTCCCTACTCTGGACAAGGATGGGCTCGATCTCCTCGAGGTGAGTCTCTTATGAAACTTTTGCAGACTTTTGCAGAAGTACCATACTTTTGCAGACTGCATACAATCATGACTATGAAACTAATGACCTGCAAAATAACATTGCAGCAAATGTTGAAGTATGACCCGGCAAAGCGTATATCAGCAAAGAACGCCATGGAACATCCGTACTTTGATGATGTAGTGAAGGACGATCTGTGAGATGATAATTATTAGCTGGAGAGAAGATTCCCAAGTGCTACAACAATCAATCCAAGCGAGGCCAAGTTTTTAAGATCACCTTCTGTCATGCAAGCTGAATGACGAGGATGATGATTTGTTCACTCCAATGACAATAGGATAAAAAAGCTCTCTACTTTGTGCTTCTCTCAAGCAAAATGTAACAATTCTATGATGTTCTGCAATGTTAAGATATCATTATGCCAATAGGCGGTACTGATGTGTTAGGCTTTGGCGGATAGCTTGATGGCTCTCTCTGACTTGTTTGCTTGAACAACAGCTCAACTATTACTAAGGAACTTTTTCCTTTTTATAAATGTTAACTTTGCATTGTTAAGGAACTGGTCTTGCATGGAACTTCTTAGTTAGTCTCGTGGAAGAGAAATCACTCTGAAATCATACATCGATGTTGGATGGAAGTTTGAACATTTTATTCTCGGTAGTGAGATAACAAGCAGAACATTGCTGCAACTAGTATTACTTGCCGCAAGAACTAGCTGCTCATAGTATTATACTATGCATGAAAAGACCATAGTCATCTCGTTGATGGTATTATACTAGTAATACCATTGTACACAAGCTGAATCTGATAGCTGCTTCTTGTTGATTTTTGTCATGTGTGTTCCTTTTCCTCCTCTTTGAGAAGAAGTAACAAATCTGGGGGAAATGCTCACTGAGCTATTTTCCATTGATGTAAAACCATATATATACAGAAGTTTTAAAAGTCTAATTACTGTAGTTTAATGGCTAATAAAAACTAACAAATGAAACTACCAATGAATGCTATACACGTGTACTATCTACAGTTCAATCGGAACTAAAAGTTGTTGGTGGAAAACGCCACCGTTCCTGGCTGCACTTGAAGCAAGACGCAGTCGTTTTGCTCTGCTCCTTGTTCTTCCTCTTGTTCTTCATTTCTGGAGCAGAGCTGCATACTTTGGTTGCTGTTGAGCAACTCGGATCACCTGGAGGTTGATCATCTCGCCTCTCTATTACTCTTTCCAATTTGTACGTTTAGTGTACACTGGATCTGGAATAGGAATACTTTCTTCCGCCAACTTCTTGCAGAATGTTAAATGTAGCCTCTGAACTATTACTTTTTCCCTATTCAAGTCCCTCGACAATTTATTTTCAGTCACTTGACTTGACCTCCAAGTTACCTTAACTCTTAGTTAGAAGAGAATTAAAGTAGCAAACTCCTATGTTTGATTGCATGTAGCTTTTATCTTCTTGTGAAAGGTTGTATTTATATAGCACTCTTGCTTTGCTGGCCTGGCCTCGCCAAGTAGGGGTAATTCCCTAAATACACATAAAACTAAAAATAAATTTTTAAACTACCACACTTATAAAAAAAATTCCCAAAATAACTAAGTTTGGAGTGGTTCGAGTTTGAGGAACTCGAACTACTAACCGGTTCGAGTGTAGGAGACTCGATCTAGTCCTAGATCGATGATATAAGCCTCGAACCATGTGGGGCTGAAGTGGTTTGAGTTCAGTGAACTCGAACCACTCCTTTGAAATTTCCAACCACCTTAAATTTGTGTTCGGTTATCCGATCGTAGCAAACTTTTTTTTCATTTCGCATAACTTTTCGAGGAGTACAACTTTTTAATAGAAATATTTTCAGAATATATGTGAAAATGTGAAAATTAAAGTTAAAGATAATCCCAAAACCCCTTATATTAAAAATTATTCCTATTTTGAAAATTTATTCCTAGTAAATGTTGTAGTACTCAAAATATTATGCAAAATAAAAAAAACATTGCGATTTTTGGATTACGGAGCACAAAGTTATGATCCTCTAAAGTTTGACAAAATCGAAAAATTGCTCGTTTAGGGGTAACAAATGACATTTTCTCGGGGCGAAGGCACGGGGAATTTTTTTATTTATAGGAAATTTCTGCCAAAAGATCAATTTTTTCCAAACGAGAAATTTTTGGATGGCTATGGTTCGAGGCTTATATCATCGATCTATGACTAGATCTAGTCTCTTACACTCGAACCGGTTAGTAGTTCGAGTTCCTCAAACTCGAACCACTCCAAACTTAGGTATTTTGGGAATTTTTTTTTATAAATATGGTAGTTTAGGAATTTGTGTTAGTTTTATGTGTATTTAGGGAATTATTCCGCCAACCAGCAGCAATCCTGGCTCTGTCAATGGATCTCGTCGTATACGGTACATAGCAATCTTCATGTTATGCATTACGATTTACGCATGTGTATGTTGATAGATGATCAAGTTATTGACAAACGAGCAAAACATATACAAACAAAGGACACCATTGTCCATTGGCTTTTGGCCAGAAAACACAGTAGATCATATGCCTCCCTTTTCCCCCCTTGTCTTCTCGATAATATTATAATAAATTAACTTTCACCAAAATGTCATCGCTTACGTCATGTTTTCTCCACAAGCCAATTACCAACCTTGTCTTTATATACATCGGGAACACCAAGATCACCGTTCAAGCTCACTAACTAGTAACCACAAAAAGCAACGCTTCGCAGCTCTTCCTCTGCGTCTCCAAACCATGACCGCCGGTGCAGATCAGCAACAACGCCGCCGCCGCCCTCACGTCCTGGTGGTAACGTATCCAGCGCAGGGCCATCTGAACCCGGCCCTCCAATTCTCCATCCGTTTGGTGTCCCTCGGATGCAGAGTCACCCTCGTCACCACAGTCTCCGGCCACCGCCGCATCGACGCTAGCTCCTCCTCCCTTCCCGCGGAGGGGCTCTCCATCGCGACGTTCTCCGACGGCCACGACGACGAGGTACAGACCTCGTCGTCGTCGTCTCAGGCCACGGATCGGGCCCAGCGCTGGGCCCAGCTCGTGACCCGCGGGTCCCAGTTTCTCAGAGAGCTCATCGCGTCCAACGCCAGGGAAGGAACCCCGTTCGCCTGCTTGGTGTACACGATACTGCTGACGTGGGCGATGGACGCGGCGCGTGAGGAGAACCTCCCCTCCACGCTCCTCTGGATCCAGCCGGCCACCGTCCTCGACATCTACTACTACTTCGTGAACGGGTACGAGGAGATGTTCGACAACTGCAAGGATCCGTCGTTCGCCGTGGAGTTACCGGGACTCCCGGTAAGCTTCACGTCGAAGGACCTCCCTTCCATCGTCGTCCCTTCCAACCCGTACCCTATGTTTCTCGAAGCAATGAAGAATCAGATCGAAGTCTTGTCCTCCTCCAGCAGGGAGGAGGACAGGACCGGGACGACGACGATGGTCCTGGTCAACACTTTCGACGCGCTGGAACTAGAGGCCCTGAAAGCCCTGGAGGGGAAGCTCGATATGGTAGGGGTGGGGCCCCTGGTCCCGTCGAGCTTCCTATCAGTTACACAATATCCCATCACTACTTTCAACACCACCACCAACTCTGCTAGCGGAGATGATGATGATGATAAGATCATCATCTCCGCTCCAGACTACATGACGTGGCTTGACTCGCAAGCCACGTCATCAGTCGTCTACGTGTCGTTCGGGACCATCGCTGAGGTGTCGAGGAGGCAGAAGGAGGAGGTAGGGAAAGCGCTGGTAAGCAGCGGGAGGCCTTTCCTGTGGACATTAAGGAAAGAGGCGGAGAAGGCTGGGGAGGAGGAAGGAGTGGAGGTGGCGAGATGGAGAGAGGAGATGGAGGAGAAGGCGGCGGAGGCTGGGGGGAGGATCGTTGAGTGGTGCTCGCAGGTGGATGTGCTCTCGCATGGGGCGGTGGGGTGTTTCCTGACGCACTGTGGATGGAACTCGACGCTGGAGAGCATGTGTTTGGGGGTGCCAATGGTGGGGTTCCCGCAGTTTTCAGACCAGGAGACGAACACGAAGCTGGTGGAGGACGTGTGGCGGACCGGGGTGAGGGTGACAATAGTGCCGGAGAACGGTGGTGGTGGTGGTGCGGTGGTGGAAGAAGGTGAGATAAGGAGGTGTTTGGATTTGGTGATGGGAGATGGGGAAGTGGGGGAAGAAGTGAGGAGGAATGCGAGGAAATGGAAAGAGCTTGCGAGGAGTGCAGTTGGGGAGGAGGGTGGGACTTCCTACGCCAACCTCAAGGCTTTCGTGGATGAGATTACTAGCTAAGCTAGGTGACAAGAGGAGAAGATATCATTATGATAATGCACACATGTACGTGTTGACTGCATAATTAGTTTGAACTAGCTAGTGGAAGTGGATTATTACTTTTCTAAAAAGTTTCCCTTGCACTATTTGCCCATACTATTAGTGGATGCTATTAAGGATGACAAAATTATCCGTAATCATGGATATACGCCTGAATCCGGCTTAATTGGGTAGGCTAAAATTCGAACTCGAATGACATTTAGTGGGTATGGGTAAAACTCGAACCTGGATATTGTGGGTAATGGGTGGGCATGGGTTTCTCAGTATCCATCCTGAACCCGCCCGATATACACATGCATATGTATTTTGTCTAGAATTAATCATTATTTTTCTCTAACATATTTTATATTTAGCATATAAATATAATATTTTCATGAAATTGTGTTGTTTTAATTAATTTTCTTCATTCTAGTGAATTATTGTCGTATTTTTCCTCTTACGTAACGTTAGAATACATGTGAATGTTAACATATTGGTTGGAGTTATGAATAGAAATTATTACTCATGGATAACCGTGGATACCCGAAACCCGAACGGGTATGGACATGGTTTTGATTTTCTACCCGTTTCACATGTGGGTATGGATATGTGTAAAACCCAAACTATTTTGGGTAGGATAACGAATATGCACTATCCACCCCGACCCGACCCATTGCCCTCCCTACATGCTATTGCTAACCTCTGTTTAAGCTATTTTATTAATATAGTAAAATGTATAATCGTTGTTATTTAAAAATAAATATTTCTAATACTTTTTAAATAAAATTATCTATTAGTTTTTTTTTTATTTCCGTATTCTCATTTCATTCTCCGTGATATATAATTTTCTGTCGTTGTTATGGCTAATTCATTAAGACTTTCTTGGTAACTAATAACACATATAAGAATTTAACATTATTCTCCTTCATATAATTTTTCATCGTTGTCATGGCTAATTCATTAAGACTTTCTTAATAATTTATAACACATATAGGAATATAACATTGTGCCTCCTGACTCCTCTGTATATAATATACATGCGAGATTAATATTGATCAATGGCTCACATTAGTATTGCCTAATGGGATATACATAAGCATAATCCATTAATCATACACGACACTTACCACATATATTATATCTGTTTGGATTAAACTCCTCATCATATCCCTAATATTCGGAGGTCATGTGCCAGAAGGCCTACCGACACACCGTACTGGCCACTCGTGAGTTCAATGCAGAACCTCGACACAAAATGTTAAACTAACACAATAATAATAATAATAATAATAATAATAATAAATCAACATTTAGTATGAGCAACTTTCTCGACGTTTATATTAGGGTTGGTAAACGGATAGTCGGTTATCGATTTTAATTTTTAACTGATAACTGAACCGATAAAGATTGCTAGTGGTTAATCGATAACTGATAATTTCTTATTGGTTCGATTTCGGTTAGTGGTATTTTGCTTATTGGATAAACACTAACTGACAAATCGGTCAGTGGTTAACCGATAACCGCCTACTAGTATAACCACATAGTTTTGGAAAGTCGCAATTCCAAACCTCCCAATTCCGAATTATTGCAAACAACTCCACCAAGAGTCTCAAATTTGTTTAAGAGTCAGAACTCGAAAGTAACATCTCTCTAACTTCTCTTTGCATTCGACAATGCAAACGTCATACCCTAGTGATCTTTCTCTCTTTGATTTTTTTTGAATGATGATCTTGTGGTGCTTGTATTTGATGTCTTTCAAATTGGATGAATAAGTTTGATTAATTTTTATTTTATGCACTAGAATTGAAATTGAATTATGAATTCATGAAGAATTTTGTATTGATATTATTTTTAGTAATTATTATTTTATGTTAACAATGTAGACATGTAGTTAAATTATTTTGGATTACTTGTATGATTATTCGTCTTTAATATTTAGTACTCTTCGTCATCCTTATGTTTGTGGATTGAAAATGATGTTAAATGACACTTCTTAAACTTAATTAGATGATGATTTGTGTATTACAAATGATTATTGCTTTGGTTTATTCTATTTTGTGAAAGAAAATCGAAATTATTGATTTGATATTTAGTTAGATTAGGTAGAATCGTAGTTGTTGGGAAGTATTTTAGTTGTTATTGGTTAACAACCAAGTTGACCACTAACCGAACCGATAATAGACGGTTAGCTGTTAAGGCTTATCGGTATTAGTTTTTTTTGCTTATTGGTTAACCGCTAACCGCCATATCCGTTAGTGGTTAACCAAAACCGAACTGATTATCACCCCTAGTTTATATAGTGATGGTGATGAAACTGTCGCTAAATGTGCAGGTCTTGACAATAATTTTTGTTCGTCCATTGCCCGTCGATAATCTTTACGATATTTTCTTGCGTTTTCAGTTTTTACCAAGTTTTAACTTAACTAAAAATGGTGAACATGAATTATTAAAGCAAGGTTGATGACCAATGATAATTTTCACCAATACACCACCCCCACGCGACTACAAATATAATAATACTCGCTCCAAACAGGTTAGACCAGATTGAATCACACAGATCAAGAATTGCCATCACTATTTTGGTAGTCATTGATCAGATTTGATATGAACAATTACTTTTATCAACAATAAAATTCATTTGTGACCATTTCTGGATTTTGACCGCTAAACATAATTTCTTTCAATCAATCACAAAATTGGAAGTTCGGTTATTGGTTTGTTAATTGACCTAAATTATAAGGATCAATAACTCTTTTTAGGCGAAAAAGTTAAACTGCTCACAGGTTAAACTGTGAGTAGATACTCACAGACACATATATCCGCCGAGGAGAGAGGAGGGGGGTCGTTTCCTTTTTTTGGGCGAGCCGAACTTTTGGGCGGAGGAAGTGGGTAGTTTTTTGGGCGGCCCGAATTTTAGGGCGGGAAGTGGGCAGTGTTTTGGGCGGCCCGGAATTTTGGGCGGGAACTTGAAAAAGGAAGGAAGATTTTGGGATGGTGGCTTGCAGCCTAGTAAGGGCCGCCCGCCGAGGGCCCATGGGCCGAAGGCTCATAAAATAGTTTTTTGGGCCGATATTGACATGGTCTGAGAGGATATGTTTTTGTAAAAGGATGAATATTCGTATGACATTATGAGATACTAGTCTGGGTTTTACAGATATTTGTTGACATGTGTTGGCATAATATCAATTCCTAATTCCTTTAAGTTTTTTCGACACTCGTTCAGTTATGCATTGTTTGTAGGTTTTCATCGTCGATGGTGTTCCTTATGGTTGAGAGATCAATTCATCGTCGGGATAGTTTTTTGGGCCGATATTGACATGGCCTGACAAGATATGTTTTTGTAAAAGGACGAATATTGGTATGACATTATGAGATACTAGTCTGAGTTTTACAGATATTTGTTGACATGTGTTGGCATAATATCAATTCCTAATTCCTTTAAGTTTTTTCGACACTCGTTCAGTTATGCATTGTCATTAATAGTTGTCTTGTGCAGGGATGTTTGTAGGTTTTCGTCGTCGATGGTGTTCCTTATGGTTGAGAGATCAATTCACAGTCGGGATGTTGACTACGCAAGCCAGCGAGTCGTGCAATGCACAAGTGCGACTTTTCTTGAAAATGATTTGGACTTGTTTTTCATTCACTTTAGCAGGTACGCAGAATATTTCTTTGCCTTTCTTTGATATTAGTCTACTTAAATTTTGGATATTTGTCAGCGTTGTCCGGATATTTATATGCTATTGTTAGATATTACTTTGTTTAGTTGGGATATTAGTATTGGTTTGAGTGGATATTAGTCTGGGCACTAAACTCTTTCTCGTGCTTTGTAAATGTAGTTTGTTGGCGGAAAAAAGACGCAAGGAGACTGAGTCAGACTACAATGGGAAACAATCGGTTCCTTATATTATGATGGAGGATAGCCCGTTCCTACAACATGCGGCAAAGGTCTTTACTCCTAACATCTTCAATCGGATACAAAATCAGTATTTGAAAACTGAACCCTATCTAAAGGTCTTTACTCCTTGTGCATGTACTTGCGCTGCGACTTCAGCATCTTCTTCTTCCTCATCCTCCTCTGGCTGTGGCGGTGGTGACGGCGGTGGATTTCGTCGCTGTCTCTTCACGTTCGTTTTTATCCCTGCACGTACAAATATCCAGATATATCAAACAATTATCCAAGCAATTCACAACAGATATCATGATGGTTAAAAACCAATATCCAGATATATCAAACAATTATCCATGCAAGTCATAACTGATATCATGCTGATCAAAAACCAATATCCAGATATATCAAACAATTATCCAGGCAAGTCACAAATGATATCATTCTGATCAAAAACCAATATCCAGATATATCAAACAATTATCCAGGCAAGTGACAAATGATACCATGCTGATAAAAACCAATATCCATATATATCAAACAATTATCCAGGCAAGTCACAACTGATATCATGCTGATTAAAAACCAATATCCAGATATATCAAACAATTATCCAGGCAAGTCAGAACCCATATCATGCTGAGTAAAAACCAATATCCAGATATATCAAAGAAACAATCCAAGCAAAACACAATGGATATCCAGATATATCAAAGAAACAATCCAAGCAAAACACAATGGATATCCAGAATCAAAATAAATAATATCGGAACGCACACAAAACAGATTATAACATGTAGCAGAGATTTAGAGTGCACCGAAATCTGTACCTCGCCTTGCTTTGACCTCGAGCTGCTTCTTGTGCAGATCCTATCAAACAACTATCCAAGAAAGTCATAACTGATATCATGCTCAAACAAAACCAATATCAAGATACATCAAACAACAACCCAGGCAATAAACAACGGATATCCAGAAGGAACAGAATGCATATCTTGCCGAACAGAATAAATAAGACAGTTACCTTAGTCCACAAAGTAGTTCTTTCTCCAACGACCGCCGTCAAACCAACCGCCGCTACTTCGTCGCCGTGAAACCCCGCCCTTCGTCGCCGCCGATTAGTCTGCAAAGTCTCCGCCGTCAACACAAGCTTCGTCGATGTGAAACCCCGGCCTTCGTCGCCGCCGAAACCCTGCCCTTCGTCGCCGCCGATTAGTCTGGACCCTCGTCGCCGCCGCCGAAACCAACCACCGCTACGCTGCACCCTCGCCGCCGCTTCGCTCGTCGCCGCTTCGTAGGTCCGTCGCCGCCGCTTCGCTGGTGGTCGCCGTGAAATCGCTGCTTCTTCGTCGTGTTCGTGAGAGGAGGAAAGTGAGAGAGAGGGGAAAAGGGGGAGAGAGGGGAAAGTGGTTCTGGCGGAGAAACTGATTTGGGGAAAGAATTTTTGGTTTTTGAATTTTTTGTTTTTGAATTTGTGGTGGGTTTTTGAATTTGTGGTTTTTGAATTTGTGGTGGGTCAGTCGTGGGTTTGGCCAGCCAACCCAAACCGACTCACCTTTCTCAACCCAAACCAGCGCCATCTGAGTCTCGCCCTCGTGGACAATAGATCCACCGTGTGAGTATCTACTCACAATTATTGCAAACAACTCCACCAAGAGTCTCAAATTTGTTTAAGAGTCAGAACTCGAAAGTAACCTCTCTCTAACTTCTCTTTGCATTCGACAATGCAAACGTCATACCCTAGTGATCTTTCTCTCTTTGATTTTTTTTGAATGATGATCTTGTGGTGCTTGTATTTGATGTCTTTCAAATTGGATGAATAAGTTTGATTAATTTTTATTTTATGCACTAGAATTGAAACTGAATTATGAATTCATGAAGAATTTTGTATTGATATTATTTTTAGTAATTATTATTTTATGTTAACAATGTAGACATGTAGTTAAATTATTTTGGATTACTTGTATGATTATTCGTCTTTAATATTTAGTACTCTTCGTCATCCTTATGTTTGTGGATTGAAAATGATGTTAAATGACACTTCTTAAACTTAATTAGATGATGATTTGTGTATTACAAATGATTATTGCTTTGGTTTATTCTATTTTGTGAAAGAAAATCGAAATTATTGATTTGATATTTAGTTAGATTAGGTAGAATCGTAGTTGTTGGGAAGTATTTTAGTTGTTATTGGTTAACAACCAAGTTGACCACTAACCGAACCGATAATAGACGGTTAGCTGTTAAGGCTTATCGGTATTAGTTTTTTTTGCTTATTGGTTAACCGCTAACCGCCATATCCGTTAGTGGTTAACCAAAACCGAACTGATTATCACCCCTAGTTTATATAGTGATGGTGATGAAAACTGTCGCTAAATGTGCAGGTCTTGACAATAATTTTTGTTCGTCCATTGCCCGTCGATAATCTTTACGATATTTTCTTGCGTTTTCAGTTTTTACCAAGTTTTAACTTAACTAAAAATGGTGAACATGAATTATTAAAGCAAGGTTGATGACCAATGATAATTTTCACCAATACACCACCCCCACGCGACTACAAATATAATAATACTCGCTCCAAACAGGTTAGACCAGATTGAATCACACAGATCAAGAATTGCCATCACTATTTTGGTAGTCATTGATCAGATTTGATATGAACAATTACTTTTATCAACAATAAAATTCATTTGTGACCATTTCTGGATTTTGACCGCTAAACATAATTTCTTTCAATCAATCACAAAATTGGAAGTTCGGTTATTGGTTTGTTAATTGACCTAAATTATAAGGATCAATAACTCTTTTTAGGCTAACCAAAAAAACATTTGCGAGGAAAACTGGCAAGTCGAATTGACGAAAGCCGAAGCCGTAGTCCATTACATTTTTTCTGAACTTGTTAGTTACTGCTCTACTGATTCTGATACCGAGATTCAAACAAGGCGAATGCGCTGTTAGTCCGAGCTCACAGATCGACCAACCATGGCGGTAATTGCATTTTCTGAATCTCTTCCCTTACAGTTCTCCGACCCGGGGGATTTCCACCTGAATGAATTTTGGTTCTCTGGTTCTTCTGGTTTCAGGATTCGTCCGGAACCACTTTAATGGATCTGATAACGGCCGACCCGGGACCGGCGTCGTCCGCCTCTGGATCCACGGCCAACGCGACTCCTTCGTCCGCATCGGCTTCCGCCGCTGCTTCGCAGTTGCCATCAGTTCCAATGACGACCACGTCTTCGTCGTCGTTGGGGAAGACCATTTTGGGGGAGAAGAAGTCTAAGAGGGCGACGCTTATGCAGATCCAAAACGAGACCATTTCTGCTGCTAAAGCTGCATTGCAACCCATGAAGACCAATATCATGCCCCAGAAGCAAAAGAAAAAGGTGAGCTTCCTTCTCTCGATCTCTCCATGCCGTGCTTTCCTTTTACTTCACCCTCATTTTCTAGTCCTAGTTGAATTTTCTTCAGTGTGGATTTCTTTAGTGTTAAAATGAATGGTGTGAGCATAAGAATGCCGGTTGTTGTTACTTGAGGATTTGTTGGAGCGATCACTAATGCAATTGTAGTTGAATTGTGATCTTAGCGTACTACTCCTTGAACATGGAGTTGCTGATAGATCTTCATTAAGTTCCCATTTTGTTTAGTCAGAACGTTCAGTAACTGATGTTTGGAATTCAGGCAATGTCGAAGACTTCATGTTTAGGTGTTGGTAGGGTAACGAGTTCACTAATTGTAAATTTTGCAATGGAGAATGCACCTTTGCTGTTCTCTCGTCATCATTGGAGTTTGAGCATTAGTCTTTAAATTTCACTTGGCTGTTTGTTGCTGCTCTGGCCACTGTCTATCTTGTTGGCAGAGGTAGAAGCCTGGCTTACGTTGCCATTGTTGGAGAGTCCATTCTTGTAGTGTTTCAATCAAGTTGGCTTAACTGCTTATCGGTTGTAAGTTACCTTAAGACACAAAAGTTTGGAAATTCTAGTCAATGAAGTAATATTATGGTAGCATTCTTCCAAATCCTCTTGGAGGTCATGTCCTATCATCTGAGATGTGACTCGTGTCTGTTTATGTTTCGTGTTTATTCTTTGGCTGCTACTCTGTCTTTTTGACAGTGATAGAGTTTCACGCATAGCCACCGATGGTTAGCTGTATGCTGTTCTTCAACCATTTAAATTAGGCTGTTCTAACCTTTTTGCTTTATGTTAATGGTCAAAGTTCAATTCTGGTTGATGAATTAAAGGAGGGGGTTCCTACCATGATCCCTTTCAATTATGCAGATTATGTTGCCATCTTTCAGGTTTTTGTTGATGCTTATGGTTTTTAAATATCTATCTTGCAGCCAGTTTCTTATTCACAACTTGCACGGAGCATCCATGAACTAGCTGCTACGTCTGATCAGGTAAACATAATCTACTTCTTTTCTCATCTTTGTTCTTTTATGTGTTGTTTAAAAAGTTACTTCTGACTTTTTTGGTATGTGTATCAATTTTTTGATAGAAAAGCTCGCAGAAGCAGCTGGTGCATCACGTGTTTCCAAAACTTGCGGTGTACAATTCAGTTGATCCATCACTTGCACCATCACTTCTCATGGTACACTGTTATCTTCTTTCGTTTTAGTTCTTGGTCTGGTGATTTTTTTTATACATTGTGGATATTGTACATGGGTTGCCTCTATGAAGTCTTTGACTTTTCCTTATTGAAAGTTACTTCCAACAGTAGCGTGTCTGGTGTGAATGCTCTTGTTTTTATGGAATTTCAACAAATCAAGATATCATTAATGGCTTTGATACTTTTGTCTTTTGGTTGCTGCTCAAAAACTGTTGGTCTTTTAGGAAAAGAAAAAGAACGCTATTTGGACCCTTGATTATTTGTCTGACTGTAGCATTGCATCAGTTGGAGAAAATATGGGAGTAGGGAAACACTTAGTGGAAACTGATGGCCTGGTATGGTATTGAACTATTTTTCTCTGTCCTTATCCTACAGTTAAATCAGCAGTGTGAAGATCGAACTGTCTTACGCTATGTCTACTACTACTTGGCTAGAATTTTATCAGACAATGGTGCTCAAGGTTTGAGTACTGGTGGTGGGATCCCTACTCCTAACTGGGATGCTCTGGCAGATATTGATGCTGTTGGGGGTGTGACAAGGGCTGATGTTGTGCCGCGAATAATTGAACAGCTCTCTGCTGAGGCCTCAAACGTTGACACTGAGTGTAAACCATTTTCCACTTCAATTTTCTCATTGCGTTAATAGCAAATGCTCGTCTAGAATTTTACCAGTGTGATTAATAAAAGAAAAGAAAATTACTTGTCTAAACATTGTTATCGAACTGGAGGGTTAACCTATGTACTGACCATTGGTTTCTCCACAAAGATTTATGACATGTCTGATATGGAATCATCCATAATCCTTGCCATGTTTCTACTGTGCAGTTTACTGCGGTTGTAGTATTAATGGTGTTAATTATCTCATGAGAATGTCACAGAGTGTAACGGCAGTTTTGTGATGCCTTCAAAATCTTATACCCTGTATTACTATTGAGTACAACATAGTAGACACATTAAGTTTATTTCCAATAATGGCAGTTTACACAGTTTATTTTGACCCAACTTCCCTTAATTACGCTGTCAACCACATAATGTGATGAAATGATTCTTAAAATTTATCTTGTTATCTCTTCTGGCCATTACTGGAGACAGCAACTTTTATATATATATCAAGAAAAGAGAAAAACTAAGGCATTTGTGATTTGTAATAGCCAATATAAGTGTCTATTTCTTGCAATTAACCGGTCACCAAAAAATGAATTTTGGCTTGCAAGAATCTGGCGTTTGACAGATGTTTGATTTATGACTGCAGTTCACGCAAGGAGGTTGCAAGCATTGAAAGCTCTTACTTATGCTCCTTCAAGCAACTCCGATATATTGGCCAGATTGTATGAGATTGTGTTTGGCATTCTTGATAAGGTTTGTTACTTCTATCTCCTGCGCTGGTTTTTAGTCAGCAACGTTGTACGACCAAAGTAGTTGGAATCCTGTGATTTTGGTCAATGAACGTCCATTGCTCTATGTGATTTACGCATCATTTAATTAAGGTAATGTTATTTTGTTTTAGGTTGCTGATACTCCTCAAAAACGGAAGAAAGGTGTCTTTGGCACTAAAGGCGGCGATAAGGAGGTATTTATGAACCTTTGATTAGATCCTCATCAAATGCCTCTTCTTCCTTTACCTTGTGGTAAACTCTGTTAGTGGATTGTTTTCTTTATGATACTTGCGGTCCCTTAGCAACTATAAATGGATTGTTTTGACATTCCTTCAATGGTTCGGTGTTCTTGTCACTTTCTACTCAAGGGTAGTGTGCTCTAGTGCAGTACTGTAGATGATAAAATTGGACAATGTTCTTAATCAGTTGAGATGGTTATCGTCATTCCTGATAAGAGAGTATGTTAATGTGTCTGCACATGAATGTCATTTTCTTTGGTATCCCTGCACCTTTACTCTTAGACATCCCTACTCGGTGCTTTCTGAAAATGGCAACAGAGAAGTTCCATGCTTTCTTGCACTCGCTGATACTACGTGGTGCCTCTAGTTTATTTTTACTTATTATACTTCATTTTTTTTCACTAGTCCATCATCCGGAGTAATTTGCAATACGGGGCACTGAGCGCACTCAGAAGACTTCCTTTGGATCCTGGGAACCCAGTCTTTTTGCATCGTGCTGTTCAGGGGTAAATTTATAAGTTTAATGAGATCAACATATAGAGTCTTTGCTCTGGTTAAGTAAGTATATTGGGATTACACTGTTGCATGTTCTGTATGCACCATAGTTCAGTACTTTATTAACTGGCCAAAACTTAGGAAAATGTGCAGTGAGCAAACAGCACAGCTGATGCAACAGGAAAAAAGAAGAAAATGCTACATCTGTATTTGCCTCAGATGTAAGATTTATAAACAGAGCTTCTGACTGGAGCAATTGGAGATGTCCAGTTTTAAGAAAAACTGTTGAGTGTTTGCTGGTAAACTATTAAACATATGTTTTAAAATGGGATGTAAAATGGCTTAAAAAGATGAGGAATCAAAATAGTTAAAGAACTAAGACCTAAAAAAAATTCAATCTTCTTTTCTTCTACTTTAAACATTATTGTATAGAACAATGTACAAGAAAATGCCATAGAAAATAAAAGTTGTAGTAATGACGTTGTACTTTAAGAACCATTTTCCACAGAAACTTGGTATTGGAGTTTCTGAGTTTATGTCATGGGAAGTGCTTTTGGATTTTTCAAATGGCTGATTGGTAGAGATGTTTGGACCGGTTTTTGCTTTTGAAGTAGCAAAGCTCCTTGACAAGCCGGGCCAAATAAAAGTAAGAACTAATCCCCTAGGAGAGTAAGAGAGAATGGATATACTTACCAATTTGGGTGAAACACACACGACCGCCCTAGGAATGGCAGAGAGAAAGGAAACATTTACCCAAGACAATTATCTTTTTCATCTCTTTAAGACAAAGGTATGGCAGTTGTCAAGGAAGAAGGGTGGAAAGTATGCATGCCTCATTGGTCATAAGCAGTCTGTCTGTTTTTTTTATTCCATGCACCATATAGCTTAATTCTTCTCAACAGTTCAATATTGAAGCTGAAATGATAAATTTGTATAAGCTGACCCCTAAGTAATCATATTGTTATTGCGTGCTTAAACATTAGTTTGATTTAATTGATTTCTCTACATAGTCTACACTGCCTCTTGGATCTGTACGTGTTAATTATTTTCTTGCCAGGGTTTCATTTGCAGATCCTATTGCTGTGAGGCATGCACTGGAGATTATCTCAGAGTTAGCTATGAAGGATCCTTATGCAGTGGCAATGGCATTGGGTAACTCACGTCTTCTATGCCCTTTTTCATTCTCATGTTCTGCAGTATTACATGTCTTTCTATGCTGCAGGCTCTGAACCTTTCAGTGTCTAACTTTTGTAAATTGTGTTGTTGCAGGAAAAGTTGTGGTTCCCGGAGGTATGTATTATATATCAACTAATTTTCTGTGCTTGAGCACTTTTTTCAAGATAACTCCCTAATTTGTATGTACTATATATCAACTAATTTTCTAAGAAGCATGAGTAGAAGGCTGTGAAACAACTAAGAAAAGCCTGAAACTTGTGGGAATATCTTCCATTTTGCATTAGACGGCATGGGTGTGATGGGAAAAATGTGAATCTCCAGCCCACCGTTTCAAGAATTTGTTGTAGAATATTCTTGGGACTGATAGGAAGAAGGGGCAATTGGTGGGAAAAATGAGTTGAGATTCAGGACTAATTTTCTCGCCAGAAATAGTACGAGGAGATAGTTTGATCATGTCAGCAGAGTTTCTTTTTGCTTTTTGTAGTTGAGGGGAGGTTATGGATTATCCCATTGCTTTAACATTGGCGGCGTTTGGTAGGATTGCTTTTCTAGTAGGTTAAAGATGCACAAAATGTCAAAATGTTTGTAAAGCACAACGCATGTCGTAGGTATAAAGCAATTTCGTAGGTAACTCTCGTGTTGTTGATTGAGACATTCTGTGACCAAATGACTCCGACAGGTCATGCACGTTAGAATTCTAAGTTTGCTGTGGTGGTCTGGACACACTTGAAAAAATGTCTTATGATTCTTCAACCCGTTATTGTAAGCACATTAGCTGTCAGAGTGCTACTTTATGATATGTTGACTGCAAATTACCAGGTTCTTCTGGTTAACGCGGTTACATTTGGTGTCTTGTAAAACAGGGGCTCTGCAGGATGTTCTTCATTTGCATGATGTGCTTGCTAGAGTTGCATTGGCTAGGTTGTGCCATACTGTTTCGAGAGCTCGTGCACTGGATGGTAAATTGTTGTTGTGTCTGACATCATAAATGGCTTGTGGGTCAGAAACAAATTGTAGTGATTGGCTGACTTTTCTAATTATTTGTAAACAGAGAGGCCGGATATTAAATCACAATTTAATTCATTACTCTATCAACTGCTGCTGGATCCAAGTGAAAGAGTATGCTTTGAGGCAGTCTTGTGCATATTGGGAAAGTATGACAGCACAGAGAGGTAGGCATGCAGTTAGGTGTCTGTTTTACTTTTTTTTTACCTGAACATCTTGTGATGAAAGAGTGTTCTCGACATTGTTGTGATTAGTGTCTTCTTTCATTTGGCTTTGATGTGTGTGCAAGTATTACTTTCTGATAATTTCTTCTGTGTCTATACATCCTGTAACGTCTATGATATGTTACTAGGCTGCTTCACCTATAACTTACTCTTCTGATTGTAGAACCGAAGAACGGGCTGCTGGCTGGTACCGGCTAACCAGGGAGATGTTGAAGTTACCAGAAAACGACTCAAAGTCTTCAAAAGATAAATCTCAAAAGACGAGGCGTCCACAACCTTTAATTAAACTTGTGATGAGAAGGTTGATAAGATAATTTCTAATTTTTGGCTCTGTTTACCCTTTCTGTTGCCACAAGTTTTCCAGCTTCCATTTAAGCATACCGTTAATTTAAATTCTTTCATTGCCAAGCATGTGCATGTGCTAGTGAGGGGCTTTTCCAGCTTAATCAAGGTCTTAAGTTTCAGGCTTGGGAATGGGAATGCACTTGTTCTGGAGGGCTTTGCTGTCCTTGTTTTATGCAAGCTCGAAATAGATTGAAACCAGTGGTTATAAAATATAAGAAAAAGAGTCTACATCCATACATGTCTTACTTTTCATTTATTTGAGACTCATGTTATTTTTTTTTTCTGATTGCAGACTAGAAAGTTCTTTCCGAAGTTTCTCTAGGCCTGTCCTTCATGCAGCAGCGAGAGTTGTACAGGAGATGGGAAAAAGTCGAGCTGCAGCATTTTCTGTTGGCTTGACTGATATTGATGAAGGAGTTAGCATCAATGAGTTTGCTGATGATGATTTTATTGAAAATCCTTATGCAGATGGTAAATTCTCTACGAATATGGTTTTGTGTGATTTAGTCTTTAGGGAAGGTTAATGACTTTTTGTATCCCAGTTTGGTCTTTTAAATGTATCCTTGTATGATGTAGGCTCGAATATTATTAGGCTTTGTGCCAGTCCTGAAAACCTCGTTGGAATGGTTAGACCTTAGTACATAAATCAGCAGGTTACCTAGCTCTCAGCCTATTTCCTCATTTATTGACTATCTCCTTTTCCCCTTGTTGGGTTGAGATGCATAGGGTTGAATCTTTTGATGGAAAAGGGTGATGTTGTTGTATAATGTTGTCAATTAGAGTAAGAAACAATTGAATTAGTAAGAATTTGCTGCTTGGTGTCACTTTAGTGACAAAATGTTGGATAACGGATAAAGTTAGCACTGATCTTGAACCTTGAGTTCCCAGGTTCGAATTCTGTAAGTAGCACCTAAATAAAAACCAAACCTATATCACCTTTATAAAAAACAGATAAAGTTAGCACACATTTCAAGACAAACAAATGTGCCTGGCCTTTTCTTCCTTGTTTGGGTTGAATTACAGTCTCAACTGTTTACATAAAATCATTTTATGTAGTACACGTTGTAGGGAGGTTATGAGTTTTGGATGCTTTATGCATTTTGTGTGGTTTCTAAGGTTACTTTTATTGCATTTCAGACTGGAACACAAGAGTTCGTTCCCTGTGTTTGACCATTGTTTCACGTCATTCGTTCCCCTGCTTTTGATGATAGGTGCTCGTAAGGCCTCTTCTATGTCAGGTTCAACTGGTAGCAAGGAAACAATTGCAAGTTTATTAGCTTCTCTGATGGAGGTCGTTCGGACAACTGTTGCCTGTGAATGCGTTTATGTTCGAGCAATGGTGATCAAGGCATTGATATGGATGCAGCTTCCATATGAATCATTTGATGAGCTAGAATCCATCATTACATCCGAGCTTTCTGATCCAGCTTGGCCAGCTGCTCTATTGAACGATATTTTGCTTACATTGCACGCTCGTTTTAAGGTATGTCATCAACTAAAGCGGATATACCTGGTTCTGATGTTCATTTCAATTAGAGGGTCAACTAATTGTTCTTTTGCTAGTTCCGTCTTCTCAATTTTGAATGACTCCCATATTTTTTTAGAGTCAGTTTTATTCAATGGAAAGTTAAGTGGATTTTTGTAGTAGTTCTTGTAGATAGTAATTTTGGCCATGGTCTAAGTTGTTTGTTTATATTGGGGCTTGGGAAAGCCTTGGAGTTTAGGTCAGTATCGCAACTGATAGTAATTAAATTGGACATTAGAAGAGAAGTCTTAGAACTAGAAATGAAGATGCGAAAAAAGGTAAGTAAAAGAAGACATAGTAGATGAAGCTATAATTCAAATTCTTGTATCTGAGAAGTTATTGAAACCACAAAGCATGGGCTAGTTGGAAGAGGCCAACTATTACCTGGCCGAGCTTGAAATTGCTGTACGCAGACTCTTATAGTAAATCAGTTTAGATACTTTCTTTTCACCTCTCACACAGGGGCTTAGAAACTTGGGAAGGGCCAACATACTTGTACTTGTAGAGGTGCCGACTCAAAGTCTCACACCATCATATGGTAGTGTCTTCGTTAGTCCAAAATGGGACAGCTACATACAATTAAGTGTTAAAACTTAAAATACACCTGAATCAAATGAGTAGGCCCACACGCGCCCATGCTCTTCTGAAACTGTGTGGTTTCTGCAGTTGCTCTGGTGGACAACTTCTGTGGAGTCAATAGTCTATGTATCTTTGCACGCTCGGACTTAAATCTATAGACTTTTAGAGCCTTGTCATTTTTGCTAGCGTTTCGAGTCAAATCCTATGATCCCTTTGCATGATCTAGTTCATATTGTTTCACGTATTCTATTATTGTGGCATCTGTTCGCCATCTCTTAATTATTGCTCAAGGATAACATATCCTTCACCCAACGAGGCACAGAAGAACTAATTATTTTGTGGCCGTTGCTGCTGCCTGTCAAATACTTATCTATCCTCTTTTGTGCACCTGTTTTACTTTCTATCAGGCAACTCCAGATATGGCTGTAACCCTGCTTGAAATTGCTCGGATCTTTGCTACTAAAGTTCCGGGGAAGATTGATGCTGATGTGTTACAACTACTATGGAAAGTATGTATAAAACTGTCTCCTTGATTTTTTGTCATAAAGGCTGGATTACTGTAAATTGACTTTTTGCCATTGTTTTTCTAGACATGTCTTGTTGGTGCTGGTCCTAACGGTAAGCATACTGCCTTGGAAGCAGTCACTATTGTTCTTGATCTACCACCACCACAGCCTGGGTCACCATCAGGAGTGACCCCAGTGGATAGAGTATCTGCATCTGATCCAAAGTCAGCTCTGGCATTGCAAAAATTAGTCCAAGCAGCAGTAAGCATTAAACATGGTTAAGTTTTACAAAGCTGTGTTTACTACCTTTTCCAATTTTGTTATACAAATTTTGGCTTGTGAACTAAATATGTAGGTGTGGTTCCTTGGTGAAAATGCAAATTATGCTGCTTCTGAGTATGCTTGGGAATCTGCAACCCCTCCTGGTACTGCATTGATGATGTTAGATGCAGATAAAATGGTTGCTGCTGCCAGTTCTCGTAACCCCACACTTGCTGGTGCCTTGACAAGATTACAGAGGTGTGCTTTTAGTGGCAGCTGGGAGGTAATAAAGCTATACTTGTGTGGTGTCTCCATGCTGAAGATCACAGATTATAGATTGCATGTGATAAGCTATTCATGGAATGCTATCGTTTAGCACCTTTATAAGTGTAGTTCTGTCTGCAATCAATTAGCTGTTTTAGTTAGATAAGGCCTTCAGACAATGAATATTAAACAGGCTCGTGTTCTGATTAATCTTGGATGTGGTCTTTTGCAGGTCCGAATTGTTGCTGCTCAAGCCCTTACAACTATGGCAATCAGGTCTGGCGAGCCTTATAGGCTGCAGATTTATGAATTCTTGAATGCATTAGCACAGGGTGGTGTACAGTCTCAATTGTCAGAAATGCATCTGAGTAATGGGGAAGATCAAGGTGCCAGTGGGACCGGTCTTGGGGTGTTGATTAGTCCCATGATAAAGGTTCTTGATGAGATGTACAGGGCACAAGATGAACTAATCAAGTAAGAGAGTCAGTTATAATAATTTGTTTGTCAAATGACTCCAATCAGTTGTTATCTTGGTATAATTTGATTTTCTATTTTTGCAGGGATATACGCAACCATGATAATACGAATAAAGAATGGACAGATGACGAATTGAAGAAACTTTATGAAACCAATGAGAAGCTGCTAGACATTGTTTCACTGTTCTGCTATGTTCCCCGAGCAAAGTATCTACCCCTGGGACCAATAAGGTTAGAGATTCTTGCACCCTCTTAAGCCAGTTGATGCATAGCCCCTAAACTATGGCCTCCTCATTTGTTGTGTATGTACTAAAACCTTCTAGTTTTGGGGTTATAGTAATGCCGCTGCTTGTTATATTTTTTTGTTTTCCACCGTATGATTTTGAGTCAATTTACCATCATCTTCCTGTCAATATTAGTAACTGTGAATTAAATTATGAGATATAGTAAAGGTTGTTCAAATAAAACTTCAAATGGAAAGCACCTACTATTTTTTTGTGTGGAAATAATGGAAGCACCTACTAGATTACACTAGGTTGACAACTGTGCTGGAACTGGTACAAATGGATGGTACATGGAAAGTAAATCACGAAGAGTTGATAAGGGCATCTGCGGTGAAGTGTAGATGCATGGATTATTTTATAACAGTGAACTGTAAGAATAAGGTTTAGGAAAAGGAAGTAAAGAAATGAGAGTAATGAGTGGAAATAACCGAAAGCACCTACTAGATTACACTAGATTGGCAACTGTGCTGGAACTGGTAGAAATGGATGGTATATGGAAAGTAAATCACAAAGAGTTGATAAGAGCATCTGTGGCGAAGTGTAGATGCATGGATTATTTTATAACAGTGAACTATAAAAATAAGGTTTAGGAAAAGGAAGTAAAGAAATGAGAGTAATGAGTTGAAAAACGTAACTCCTTTTTCTTCTAGTTATAAAGACAGAGCTATATGCCGATTATAATGGTCCCTTGGTTTAGGACAGGTCACACCATAGGTATTTAAGAGCCAGTTTACTGCGTTCTTGTTCCTCCTGACTTTTCTCTGTACAATGATCAAAGGAATCATGTAGATTGAGAGAGAACTGTGGCTGTTAAACTTAGGAGCCAACTCTTTTGATTTGGACAGTTGAAGGGCGGGTATAGCTACACAACCAGTAGATGGCACAGGTTTCCCAATTAGGTGTCAACTTCTTAAACTTCTTCTTTGCCCAAGTCCATGTACCATCATTTTTGGTGGAAATATAGGGCCTGTTTACTTTCATTTCTGTTTCCTGTTTTTGAGAAAACAGGTGAAAACAACATTTTGCCGTTTCCGAAAACAACAGGAAGTTGCCACTTTCTGTTTTCAAAGTTGAAAACGAATAGAAGACAGAATGAAAAGTAAACTAGTTTTCTCATTTCGATTGCCAAATTTATGACCAGAAAACGAAAATGGAAGTGAACAGGGCCATAGGGGTTCAGGAAGGGAACGGTTATAATTGCAACCAGGAGTATTGTTGTAAACTGCTTGCGCAGTCAATAACGGAATTGTTCGTGATTTACCCAAGGAGCATCAGTTTTTGAAAAACTTGTATAAGTTTCAATAAGTAAATGTTTAAAACTCTTGGCTTCCTGACATATTTGCATATGAAACTCTTGTGAAGAGCCTTCACATTTGTTAAAGATGAAGATAGTGTTTGGTTCCTTGACGATCTTTATGTGATTCTTTCTTGTAACTGCCACAATAATATTGGACACATTGAATTCCTGGTGATTGGAGTTTGGTTTTCACTTTTCGACAGTGCAAAACTCATTGATGTGTATCGCACAAAGCACAACATAACTGCGTCAACCGGTTTGAGTGATCCAGCCGTCATCGCAACCGGGATCTCTGACCTGGTTTATGAATCTAAGCCAGCTCCTGCAGAATCTGATGGGCTTGATGATGACCTGGTAAATGCTTGGGCAGCAAACCTTGGAGATGATGGCTTGATGGGAAAGAGTGCACCTGCAATGAGCAGGGTAAGAGGCTTGACAAACTTTTTCTTGTGTTTAATATGAAAAATCTCTGGTTTGAGAAAAGGTTAAATAGTATTCAGACCCTTAAGTATGTTGTGAAGAATACTTTTGCAGTATTTTCCCAGCATTTTTGGACTCCCTCAAATAAATTCTACTTCCATAATTGAGGCAGATTCTGAGTAGTATCCTGGCTGTTTATAAAACTCGGACACGGGGGCATTTATTTCCTTGAGATTGAAATAGGGACACTAGATACCTTCTTGATAATCATGGCTATTAACTATAGAATTGAAACTTAATAGTAAGTGTATAGGTTTTCATTTTGACTAGCAGGGGCTACTGTAGTAGTGTTTTGCATATTTACATAACTAGACTAATCTTCTGCTGTCTTGCATGTTTTCAAAGTTGCTACAATGTTGACTGGTAGGTGAGGTGAAGCTTTGTTGAAATGATATGGCCTTCCTTGCTTTTAGATTAAATCTCTTAATACTTTGAAGCTTGAATTACTAAATTTGCATATAGCCTAGTTTGCTTCTTTATATTCTGATTTGTGTAAGTTTCCGGTTCTGCCTTATGATAGGTAAATGAATTTCTCGCTGGGATGGGTACGGATGCCCCTGATGTGGATGAAGAGAATATTGTTTCTAGACCTTCAGTTGGCTATGATGATATGTGGGCAAAGACACTCCTAGAATCATCAGAACTAGAGGTACAATTCTATGAGTATATCATAATTCTCACCTCACTTGGATGCATAAAAGTTCCTAATTTGTAGAGTAATGACGTGAATTGTTAATGTTGATATTTCAATTTGCAGGAAGAAGATGCTAGGTCATCAGGTTCCTCTTCCCCTGATTCAATAGGGTCGGTTGAAACTTCAATTTCGTCACACTTTGGTGGAATGAACTATCCTTCACTTTTCAGTTCAAAGCCAACCAGTTACGGGACATCACAAACCTCGGTATGTTGTCTGTGAACCGAATTTGTCCACTCTTCTTTTATAAAAGCAGTAGTGAATTTTGCCAGCCAAGGGGGAAAAAAAAGGAAATGAAACTTTAAGAGTGGTTTTAAATCAGACTGCCTTGTTTGTTGTTTATTGTGGGCTTTTGCATCCATAACAGAGTTAGCAAACTCGTTAAGTTAAGGTGTTACTTGAGATCTTCCTTCCATATACTGTAGAAAATTTGGTTTCTGGGAAATTTGGCCTTGCCCGGCTTAGAAGAATCTTTACTTTGAGCATAAACAGTTTCCCCAGAGATTCCATGCTAGTAAAATATATAGCTAAAGTGATGTCTCCCAATTCCTTAATTTACTTTCATACTTTTGACTGTCGATGTTGTGGAGAGCATCAAGGCCCTCAAATTTGGCACTAAATCTGGGTGGGTTTATTGCTTTTTCTTATAGGAGAGATCAGGTGGCAACAGATATGGCAGCTCCTCATCTATTTATGAGGGTGCAAGTTCTCCAGTAAGGGGTTTCTGGGTTCCTCTCGATTGACTTTATTTTGCACCTTGCAAATGATTTGCGGGGGATTCTAACCTGTTTTGCTTTTATCAGATTAGAGAAGAACCGCCATCATATGCATCTTCAGTAATGCAAAGACACGATTCGTTTGAAAACCCCATGGCTGCTCCTGAATCATCCAGTTTTGAGTCTGAGGATGAAAGCCGCCGCAACACCTCGGGAAACCCTCAATTTGGATCGGCCCTATACGACTTTACTGCAGGCGGAGATGACGAGGTAGTTACTGAATGATTATTAGTGGGGCGTGTCATTTAGAATACCATATCCCTTGTGACCTCACCAGAAACTGTGAGGTGTTTCTCTTTGAAGTCGTCTCATTTGGCTTCTCATGGTTTCTTTCGCAGTTGAGTCTAACATCCGGGGAAGAGGTCGAAATCGAGTACGAGGTTGATGGGTGGTTCTATGTAAGTATTAGAACGCTGTACACTCTTGAGTGGGTAAAAGAATTACGGTGTTGGTATATCAACATGTTTTTGAACAACTCTACATTGCATATAATGTGCAGGTAAAGAAGAAGCGTCCTGGAAGGGATGGCAAGATGGCTGGTTTGGTCCCTGTTCTCTATGTCAAACCTCGTTGAGACATTCAGAGATTTTGCTCCATCAAAATCATGAGAGGATTAATAACATGCACATGGTGTACGTTCTCACTGGTACTAACTTACTGCTCTCTCCTCTCGCGCCATTTTGCAGTCCTGTCACATAATCGTACTCTTAACTTTAGCAGCTCGCGGCGCCTTGGCATCTGTTGTATTGTTACCGTGTATCGTATACAAACCCCGTGCGAGGCTTTATGATTGTATTGTTGTAGGGAAATCAGCGAGCATGAACGTTAGGTTTCTCGTTTCTTTAATGCTCGAGTTCATATTTTAATTCTAGATTATAGATTAATAGTCTGAACGCAGGAACGCGAGAGTGCGCCTGTTTGCTATATATCTCATGTGGGGTTTCTTTGTGTGAATATCGCCAGTCAATGAGAGATTCTGTGTTTTCTAGTTTGCGTCGAATGTTGGCATTTGATGCAGTGTGATCGACGGGGAGTGATTGACATGGTTTCTTTCCCCTTAAGGTTGGAACTAGTTGAGCACATCGAAACAAGTTCGACAGCCACTAATGCATATTATGCTTCCTCGATTGTTATTAGTATTATGTTTTCTTTTCCCATTCTATCTATCGGATTGTGGTACCAAATGATTGTATAATACTGGGTGGCGATAATCGTAAGAATGTCGTCTTTCCTTGTAGCGATGGCATTGCAGACAAGTTTGTAAAAAAATTCGTACACCAAATGGACCACAAAACTAGATAAGATTGTAGATAGAAGGTGATTGCATAAGATCTGGTTCATAACACTATGTTTGGGAAGGGAGTGCGGATCCGGTGATTAAGGGGGTGCTTAGTCACTTGATTAAGCCCCTCCCAGCTCTTAGATCTGGACATATCAATCTGATGGTTAAAAAGTGGGAAGGGCTATTTAATTATTGACAGGGGTAGTTTGACTATTATGGAAAATTACGAAGTATACAAACCGGATTTACAATCAGTACAAACCATACAAATATACGAACAGTACAAACTAGAGCGACAAAACATACAAACAGATTTACAAACATTACAAACATATGAACTGTACAAAAAATACAAACTAGACCGACAAACAATACAAACCATACAAAAAGAAAAAACAACCAGGTTGACTTTGGAGGCTCCATCCCTATATAGAGGGGCTCCTTCCCATAGTCAACCCGGGTGTTTTTTAGACATACAAACAGTACGAACATGGTGGACAAAAATGACAAACTAGACCGACAATCCATACGAACTGGAAAAAACACCCGGGTTGACTTTGGAGGCTCCATTCCTATATAGAGAAGTTTCATCCAAATGTCAACTAGATTGTTTTTAGACATAAAAAACATTACAAACATGGTTGACAAAAATGATAAACATGGTGCACAAAAATAAAAAAGTTTGCTAACATTACAAAATAACAAAGCGTACAAACATTACAAAATATGTCAACAAACATCACAAAGCACTGTCGCTGGAAAATTCTTCTCCGTCGACAATGGTCGCTGGGAAAAAAATTTCCGGCCGGAAAATCTCTCTCTCGTACAGGGGCTTTGGAGGGAAAATTCCCTATCCCCTACAAAAAAAAAGGACCGCTAGGAGGAAGGCACACCTGGTTGGCAGTTCCTTGGCCGGAGAAATCACAGCGCCGATGGAGTTGCAGAGGTGTCGTCGGAAATCAGTCGCAGATGCGAAGAGATGAAACGTGCAAAATAAATGATTTTTTAATTATAAATGTTTAAAAAATAACCATGCAATTACTACATTACCATTTCTTAAATTGAATTAATTGGAACCATTGGATTTTAATGAACTTGAAGGGCTGAGATCGACTTAGGCAAGTGACTAAGGAACCCCTCCTTAGTCACCTGATCTTAGCTCTTGGGAAGGGGGTTAATGGGACGGGTAGCAAGTTTGGGGGTAAATGCATTTTTCAATGCATTTGCCCCCATTTAGATAAATTATGAATAGTGTAGAAGGTGCAATTAGGGGGCAGATCCACTATGTTTTTTTTTATAGAAAAAACCGATGTGATTCATTCAAATCATCAGGTATCTGTGAAGGGATACCTCCAATCCAAACTCTATCATCATTAACAGGGGAAATAAAAAGATGAGCCAGCAAGTGGGCAACAATGTTTGCTTCTCTAAAAGTAAAGTTCCAATCAATAACTTCGACCTCTTCACCCATCTTCAGAATGCTTCTGCAGACATTATCCGTTTCAGTTCTGCACTCTTCACCCTTCAAAAAAATTCACCAGCCTCTTACAATCTGTCTCAACCTGAATAGTTTTAAGTCCCATCTCCTTTCGCTTTCTGCAAGCCAAAAAGTAAGGCCATTCCTTCAGCCAAATCTGGCGGCCATCTTACCTTGATCGTCTTGCTAGCCGCCATAAACACTCCACCATACCAATTCCTGACAACGCATCCCAATCCAACCTCACCTTTCCAATTTGTTCCAGCATCAGTATTCAACTTCAGAACCCCTCTTATTGGTTTGGTCCATCTACACCTTCTCCTTTCCTCTTTCCTACTATGAAGTCTGATCTCTCTCCTTCCCTTGGACAACAAGAAAATCATGAATGTAATTATCTGCTCCAGGGAAGACTCCCCACTCCCGTAAAAACTTGTTATTAAACAGAAAGTTGTTCCTTTCCTTCCAAAAAAAAAAAACCAGAGTAGAGAGCAGAATCGCTCCAAATCCCCTTCCTCCGCTTCTTTAATAACATTGAAAATCCATTCCCTGCAAGTGATATTTTCTGCTTTATAGAATAGCTCCGTCACAGGGGTTTTTGACCATATTCTTTCGATCCAGCTGCAATCCTTGAGGCAGTGTTTCAACGACTCTTTCATACCGCAGTTTGGGCACTCATCCCCCCATTGTCTTGACCCTCTTGCAGATTTTCTCTCCCATGGGGAGAATGTTGTGAGCAATCTTCCAAACGAACACCCTCAACTTCCCGGGGATGTTCAACTTCCATAATTTCTTCCATCCGCTGCACCTTTTTTGTTCTGCTTCTCTTTCAACAACCTCTTCACTAATTCTTCACTGCTCAAAATCATACCCTGATCTTACGGAGTATTTGCCATTTTCAGTTTCAGACCTATTTTATTTATTGATTAATTGATAAATCGGACTAATGCCGTGATTATAATATATAGGCGTCTAAACCTAATACATAACCCTAGCTAACCTGAACTCTACTAACTTACCTAGCTAAACTCGGCCACCTAACCTAGAGAACTCCCAATCCGCCACTAGCGCCTCTACAAACTACGTGCTAACTAGGGGTGGCTATTTGGACCGGGACCGGATTAAAAATCGGAAACCGGACCGAGACCGGACCGGGACCGGATAGTAAACAATCCAATCCAATCTTTGGATTTAGATTTGAGGTAAAATACCGGATAAAGACCGGATAAGAGAGCTCAACACCCAAAACTTAAGGGTAATTTGCATAAACGGTCACAAACCTTTGCACTTAGTACAAAACTTAACCAACTCCTCACCCTTTCAAGACCGAATTGGGACCGGACCGGATCAAAACCGGACCGGATCAAGACCGGACTGTATCCAATCCAATCTTTGGTCCTTATATTTTCAAAAAGACCGGACTGGACCGGATCAATTTGGGCCAATTTAACCGGACCGGACCGTATAGCCACCCCTAGTGCTAACCTTGGCCCATGCAAGCTACTAATTAACTAACCCTAAACATTAACTAATCCATTAGTAATGACTATTACGTGCACATTATAAGCCCAACCCTGTATCTCATCAACTTGCAATTTACCCTTTTATATTCCATGAAAGTCAACATATTCTTTGGGAGCACTTCTACTATACTATATAGTATTGGTGCTTTAATGTACAAAAGTTGTACCATAACATTAAATGTATAAGTTTAAGTTGTACCATAAAGCAATTTGTACCATTATGTTATGGTACAACTTTACAACTTGAAGTTGTACCATCACATAAAGGTACAAGTCCAAGTTGTATCATAAAAGAATTTGTACAAAAAGTATAGTTACAATCTAAAGTTGTACCATAACGTAAATGTACAATTTTAAGTTGTATCATAAAGGCAAAATCTTATAACACCAATACTATATAGCATTGTAAAATTTCTCATTCTTTGGAGCAGGGTAATTAACATGGCTACTAGCTATAACTATATAGTTTTAAAAAACCAGTCAAAATTCCACACGTCAATTACATCAATCGGCAATTCTTAACTCATATACATACTTCAACTACGTCCATTTGGATCCATGTCGATTACTCCCATGTCCCTTCACCTTTACAAAATGCAACATATACATTTCGAATATTCATTCGAAAGACACTAATCAGAAACGAAACAAAGAGTAAAATACACTTCCATTTTGGCACCCAAAAAAAAAAACAAAAAAAAAAAAACGTACAACACTTCCTAATCCTATAGTTTCCCTATATAATACACAATACTCCTACTATTATCAACAAGATTAGATATTAATTAACATGGAGCATCATCATTACTATTCTAGCTTGTACCTCAACCTTCTTGTCCTCTTCCTCTCCTTAATCTCCCTCGCCGTCGCAACCATCTTCTACAAACACAAATCACAGTACCACCGCCACGTCAACCTGCCGCCGGGCCGGCGGGGGCTTCCTTACGTCGGCGAAACCCTAGACTTCCTTTCCACCGGATGGAAAGGCCGGCCGGAGAACTTCGTCCTCGACCGGGTTCGAGAATTCTCCTCCAACGTGTTCAAGACCCACATCGTCGGCAAGCCCACCGCCGTCCTCTCCGGCGCCGAGGGCAACAAGTTCGTCTTCACCAACGAGAACAAGCTCGTCGTCGCGTGGTGGCCGGACTCGGTGAACAAGATCTTCCCGTTCACGGAGACCAGCTCAGTGGCGGAGGAGTCCCGCCGGATGCGGAGGCTCCTCCCGCAGTTTATGAAGCCGGAAGCCCTCCAGCGGTACTGTTGTTGTTAGGGAACAAATCATTTGGTCACAATAACTCGAGTTGTTAGGAAAAAGAGTTTATATGATGCGAATAAATCATTTTGTTTTCTCTTACAGGTACGTTGGCGTCATGGATGACGTGGCGCACCGCCACTTCGCTTCCTCGTGGGAGGGTCGCGACGAGGTGGAGGTGTTCCCGCTGGCGAAGAACTATACGTTCTGGGTGGCGTGTCGGCTGTTCCTCAGCCTGGACGATCCGGTGCGGATCGCAGAGTTTGTGGTCCCGTTTAATGACGTGGCGACGGGTATGCGTTAGTGAACAAACCATATATTTAGTTCTTATAACTCGAGTTGTTGGAATTTTTTTTTGGTCATTTCTCTCTTTTGCATGCCCCTGCAAATAAAATCCTATTTGTGGGGTTTTCGGTTCGAACATGTTGGATATATTATCTCTCAAGCTAAGTAATTTTTTATATATGGAAAGTCTTGTCATGCATAAAATTTTGAAACCAGAATCTATCTCCATCGAAAGCTCTGATATCAATATCATGTTACCGAACAAACGACTTATTTATAATTCCCAATAATCCAAGTTGTTGAGAAAGAGTAGGCCGGGTTTCTTTTTCTGTTACAGGTATTTTCGGGCTGCCGTTGGATCTGCCCTTCACGGCGTTCAGGCGGGCGATCAGGGCGTCCAGGTATATAAGGGAGGAGTTTCTGACGGGGATTATTAGGCAGAGGAAATCCGAGCTGGCGGAAGGGAAGAATGCTGACGTGGCCAAAACGCTGGATATATTGTCGTTCATGCTGATGGCCACCGACGACAACGGCGAGCGTATGAGCGAGAGGGACATTGCCGACAAGATACTGGGGCTTCTCCTCGGCGGCCACGACACGGCCAGCTCCACGTGTTCTTTCGTCGTGAAGTTCCTGTCGGAGTTTCCTCAGATCTACGACCGAGTTTACGAAGGTGACGAGTTTTAATTTAATTTGTTTTTGTCTCTCTACTTAATTATTAATTTTTTTGTCTCTTTACTTATTATCGGAGTTGATGCATGCAAAGTTGATTAGTTTATCTCCAAATGACGGCCGGCCAAGCTTACGGTCTTTTGGCCGGCTAACCGTCTCCTCATATTTTTTCCCCTCTAATTTGGAGTTTTCTGGCCGGAACTTTACAATTGTTGAAAAATTACATTTCATTCCAAATTCTATGTTTCTTATAATTTTTAGCATCTACACTTAAAAAAAAATTTACTACAAAAAAGTCCATAATTTCGACGGTTAAATTACATTTAGTATTTTTAATGTTTTTTTGCCTGATATTATAATACATGTGCTTTTAAAATCTTACAAACAAATCCTTTTTATTGCTGTGAGGAATTCCAAACCACATGTTGTTGATATGTACGTATTTGACATTGAGGAGTAATTTGAATTAATTCAAATAGACTTGTGCTTTTAGAGTACTATATTAGTCATACCTCGAACTCGAATTAATTCATAAGCTAGATAGCACCATATCCTAGCTAGACGTTAACGAAATTGGATGAATGTATATAATGAAAGGAGAATTGTAAAAGTAATGATGTTGTGGGAAAACTGACTTAGCTTTCATTGATACACAAGGAGACTTAATATACAGGAGTTGCCGAGGGAATATAGCAACAGAAGGCTAACCACTATACATTTTCCCTGAAAGTAGGAACAGATAGGTGGGGGAGAGAAAATGAAATACAAAATTCTTTTATGTAATCTCTCTAATACGCCCCCGCAAGACGAAGGAGGTATCAACGACGCCGATCTTGGATCGAAGAAGAAGAAAGCACGTGGAGGATAATGGTTTGGTGAGAACATCCGCAAGCTGGTGTGAGGTGGGAACATACGAGACACAGAGTCGCCCGACCTGAACCAACTGACGGACAAAGTGATAGTCCAAGGCAAGATGCTTCATACGGGAGTGGAAAACGGGATTGGAGCTGAAGTAAGTTGCGCCAAGATTATCAGAGTAGAGCATAGGAGCAGCCAGTAGGGTGTGACGGAGCTCAATAAGAAGATTCTGAATCCATTCCAATTCCGAAGTAGCATGGGCAATGGCTCGATATTCAGCCTCAGTGCTGGAGCGAGCAACAGTGCGTTGTTTCTGGGAGCACCATGAGATAAGAGTGGAGCCCAAGTAAATAAGATAACCGGATGTGGACGACCGATCATCGAGATTCCCAACCCAATAAGAGTCTGCGAAGGCCGATAGTGATAATGGACCTGGATAGCGACGAATGGAAAGACCATAGGTAAGAGTGCCAGAGATATAGCGGAGCAGCCGCTTAACACACTGCCAATGATGAGCCGTCGGAGCATGCATATACTGGGAAAGTTTATTGATGGAGAAGGCGATATCAGGGCGTGTGTAAAGAAGATACTGTAACGCTCCTAGAACCTGGCGAAAGCGAGTGACATCAGTAGGAGAACTACCGTCAGTGAGAGTAAGGGATGTCAAGGCCGCCATAGGGGTGTCAACGAACTTAGCATCGGTCATGAGGAAGCGATGGAGTATATCAACCATATACTTATGCTAAGAGAGAACATAGCCCGTGGGAGTGGGAATAACCTCAATGCCAAGAAAATAATTCACATCACCGAGCGCCTTGAGCGAGAAACGCTGAGATAAAGCCGCTTGGAAGGTTGTGAGAACGGTGGGATCATTTCCGGTAAGGAGTAAATCGTTGACATAGACCAAAAAATAGAGAAGTGCACTGCCGCGGGAGTAGACAAAGAGAGAGGCATCAAAGTTCGTTCGCCGGAAACAAAACTCAATGAGAAAATTGCTCAAAGTGGTGTACCAAGCCCGGGGAGCCTGCCGAAGACCATAAATAGCGCGACGAAGCCGACAAACATGAGTGGGACGAGTAGGATCAACGAAGCTAGGGTGCTGAGCCATATACACCTCCTCCTCTAGAGGACCCTGTAGAAACGCGTTATTGACATCAAACTGAGCAGTAGACCAGTTCTGAGAGAGGGCCAGCGTGAAAACTGTACGGACGATAATCGGTTTAACCACCGGACTGAATGTGTCGGTGAAGTCAAGCCCGGGGCGTTGATGGAAGCCTTTGGCCACGAGACGAGTCTTAAAGCGAGCAATAGAACTGTCAGAATGATGCTTAACCCGGTAGACCCACCGATTGCCGAGGACATTATTGTGAGGTAGACGAGGCACCAAATCCCAAGTGTGATTAGCTAATAAAGCACTATTCTCAGCAGTGAGAGCATCAAACCACTCTAGATAGCGAAGAGCCTCATGTACTGTCAAAGGCTCAAGAGGAGGCGGCCCATCCGTGAGGTGAGTATGAAAAAGATGCTTTTTGGGCCGAAATATACCATCCAGGGCCCGGGTGCGCATGACGTGCATGCGCTGTATAGGAGGTGGTGGGCCGGGCGGAGGCAGGGTTCCAGATGGAGGAGTGGCGGGTGGGCCAGAGAAGGGCATGGGCCCAGTCAGAGAGGAGGCAGGCTGGCGTGGGCCAGGAGAGGGCATGGGCCCAGTCGAGGGAGGCTGGCGCGGGCTAGGCCCAGGCGGGGAAGTATGGCGCGACCCAGACGATGAAGAACTAGGCCCGAGGACAGCAGCGGCTGAAGAGGAAGGGGCTGGGAGCGGCCCAGGTGATGCTGAAGATGATGCGGAGCGGCCTGGAAGGAAATGAATCGTGGGAGAGGAGTCAAGCAGCCAAGAGGCAGGCGGAGGAAGAGCGGCGGGAGTGGTATGGTGGCCAGGAAATTCAGTTTCAACAAAAACGACATGGCGGGAGAGAAAAAGACGACCAGTGTCAGAATTGAAGCACCAATAGGCGCTGCGTTGAGGACAATAGCCAAGGAAAAGACAGGGACGAGAACGGGGATTGAGTTTATGAGAGGAGTAAGGGCGGAGCCACGGGTAACAAAGACAACCAAAAATATGGAGTTTATGATAATTAGGAGATAAATTGAAGAGAAGAGTGTAGGGAATTTTACCGCGCAAGGCGGATGAGGGAAGGCGATTAATGAGATAAATGGCGGTGGAGAAAGCAAAAGACCAAAAAGTAGTGGGAAGCCGAGCATGATGGAGTAGTGTGAAACCAGTTTCAACCAGATGACGATGTTTTCTTTCTGAAAGACCGTTATGTTCTGGCGTATGAGGAGGAGTAAGAAGATGGGTTATGCCATGATTAAGAAGATCAGAACGGAGTTTCTGAAATTCGCCGCCACCCTCTGTGTAGAGACGACGAATAGTGGTGGAGAAATAATTTTCAACATTCGACGAAAATCAAGAAAAACTGGGAGAACATCGGATTTATGACGAAGAGGATAATACCAGGTATAGCGAGTGAAATGATCAATAATAACTAAATAATAGTTATAACCATCAATGGAAGCAATGCAGTCAAAATCGCGTTTTAAAACTTAAAAACTTACGATTTTACGCTTTTAGGTCATCAAAACGCTTTCGTTTCTATATAAAATCGTTAGTGCATAAAATCGGACAAAATTACGTTTTAAAGCTTAAAATCTTACGCTTTTACGCTTTTAGTTCACTAAATGGGTATTCTTTTCAAGAAATTAATTACAAAAAGTATATTTTAAAGGTAAATCACCAACAGTATGATACATTTGAGATTAAAAGATACATACCAGGTACTTGGATGCATTCTCATCTTCAATACAATAATCTAATTCACCAACTAGGCCATTCTCAAATTCTAGTATAGAGGGGAATGTGGCTTATTATTAAGATTATTTATGTTTATGAACTTATTGTTAAGATGCTATAAGTTGGTCTACTTTAGACATAAATTGAAGGTATTTATTAACTTATCTAAATTTCCAGCACTCATATTTTTACATAGTCTATGTCATACTTAACAACCTTTTAGTTATTTTACAGTATGCGTCAAAAATTACGCTTTTACGCTTTGATTCTACGCTTTACGATTTTACCCATTTTCCGCTTCTAGGTAGAATCGCGCTTTTGACTGCATTGAATGGAAGAAACAGGGGCAGGGCCCCAAACATCGGTATACAAGAGATCAAAAGGTCGTGCACTAGTCAATGAAGAAATAGAGAAAGGGAGTTTATGACTTTTATTCGAAGGACAAGCATCACAGGGAGAGCTAGTGAGCATGGTAGACACAGGAAGGGAATATGACCGAATAAGACTGGTGAGTGATGGATGAGAGGGATGACCCAAACGAGCATGCCAAGACGTAGACGTCGTTCGAGTGGTGACCAGGGCCAAACGAACGTGCTCCACATCACGAGGTAGTTCATAAATATCATCGTTGTTTTCCCCCTTCAGCAGATGCGCCCCCGTGCGAAGATCCTTCACAATAAAATGAGTGGCAAAAAATTCCACAGAGACAGGATTAGTTTGACATAACTTGGCAACCGAGATGAGATGCCTCTTGATATCAAGCACACACAATATATCACGCTATTGCAATTGATTAGAGCCAAGTGAAAGAGCAGAAGAGCCAATGTGAGATATCGTCAAACCTGTTCCATCGCCGACTAGGATCTCATCGGGACCCGTATAATCGGAATAAAGAGAAAGATTGCCTAAATCAGAGGTGACATGATGGAAGCCGCTGTATCCATAAGCCACGGCCCAGAAGATGATTGAGGGCCAAGATTAGTGACAGTATGATGAGCTTGGGCCTGTCTAGCCTGATTAAACGCTTGACGGGCCTGAGGAAATAACTTAAAGCACTGACGGACTGAATGGCCTGGCCTGTCACAATATTGACAGACTACAGTGGGCTTCCTTAAACGAGAGACCTCAACAGGGGAGGCTGGGCCGATTGGGCCTGTTGGAGAGGCAGCTGAGCAGGCATGCTGATCAAAAACCAGCCCACGCTGCCGTTGGCGTTGCTGATGGCGAGACGAGGATGCGCTGCCGCTGAAACCAGAAAAGCCGCCGCTGCCTGCAGAGGAAAAATCGCCACCGCCTCTCCGATTTTGCCCCTGGGTAAAGAAGGCAGTGGGGACAGCAAGAGTATGCGCCTGTTCCTTCAAATCTGCTTCAAACTCAACAAGAGAATCAAGCAGCTTCTCAATTGTAACCGTGGTACCGCATGCGCGTATAACAGCAGCAAACTGGTTGTAATCAGCGCCAAGGCCGCGAAGACAGTGAACCACCAGGTCCAGATCCGAAACAGGAGCATCGACAAGAGCGAGCTCAGCGGCAATGAGCTTAAGATCATTGACGTAAGTGATAACATCTCGATTTCCTTTGATTGTACTAGCTAATTTGCCCTTTAGATTGATAATCCGAGACCCAGAACGGCCAGCATACAACTTTTCAAGAATCAATCATGCTTCCCTCGAAGTGACAGCAGCAGACACAAAAGAATAGAGCGATTCAGAAATAGAACAGCGCACAGCATGAAGGATCAACTTATCTTGGCGAAACCAGTGTCGATAGGCAGGATTTGGGGTGTTATCCGTCGTAAGCGTGCGGTCGGGGGAGACACTCGTCCCATGGATGAAGCCGATGAGATCCAAGCCCATGAGAAGTGTCTCCAATTGAGATCTCCATGAGTTGAAGTTTGTGGATGTCAATTTCAGAGGTAATTGGGCGGCTGGATTGAAGGTGACAATGACAGACTCTTCAGCGGCAGTGGATCCAGCCATGATGGCAGACAGAAAGTTGAAGAACAGAGAAACAATAAATGTGATTGAAAGAGAGATTAGAGCTGGATCGGCAAGATGAACGTCTCTTGCTCTGATACCATGAAAGGAGAATTGTAAAAGTAATGATGTTGTGGGAAAACTGACTTAGCTTTCATTGATACACAAGGAGACTTAATATACAGGAGTTGCCGAGGGAATATAGCAACAGAAGGCTAACCACCAGGGGCGGATACATGAGGGTTTAGGGGTGTCCCGGGACACCCCTAAAATTTGAGAATACGATTATTCAACCCTCGGTAGTAGTTTTGTATGGATAAAAAAATTATAATTAGTGATTCGGGACACCCCTACAACGATAATCCTATCCTCCGTAGTAGTTTGTGTATACTTTAAAAAAATAAGCGATAGTCTGTGTTATTCAAACTTAGGATATACTATATTTTTTAAACATTGTCTTCCATTAAATTGCAACTCATTTGTTGTTCTATTTTAAACGCAACATAATAGTAAAAAGTTATTCCTTATCCCCGACTATTTCCAAAACCTAACAATTAACTACCCTTAATTTGAATTGATTTTTATGATTACACAACAAGTGTTGAAAGAGTCTTTTCAACTTTGAGTTACATAAAAAACAAGGTTAGAAATCCATATACGATCAGTTCGTGAACTATTGTCTAGTAGGATATACAGATTTGTTGAGCAATTTACCAAGCCTATTTTTTATTCTTTTTCAGAATATAAAAATACGTCGTGGCCTTATGTTAAAATTTATACTAGCCCGATATTTTTTTTATTTATGAATTATTTATTTATTATTTTTTTTTTTGAAGAGGACACCCTGTTAAAATTTTCTAGATCCGCCACTGCTAACCACTATACACGTTCCCTGAAAGTAGGAACAGAAAGGTGAGGGAGAGAAAATGAAATACAAAATTCTTTTATGTAATCTCTCTAATATATAATACTATATTGTGCAGAGCAAATGCAGATTGCGAGATGCAAAGCAGCAGCAGGTGAAATGCTAAACTGGGAAGACATCCAAAAGATGAAATACTCATGGAACGTGGCCTGCGAAGTGCTAAGGCTCGTCCCTCCCTTGCAAGGCACGTTTAGGGAAGCCACGACCGACTTCGTCTTCAACGGCTTCTCCATCCCCAAGGGCTGGAAGGTACGGTCACACAGGAAAGAGCGTATAATTCGAATCGCCTGTTATCAGGAGAGGTTCAAAAATAGATCTTATATCGTTACGTTTTTTCGCGTCTCTATGATGAAACCATTAATTCCACATAGATTCTCTATGTGTGTACATTGCAGTTGTACTGGAGTGTACCGTCGACGCACAAAACGGAGAAGTACTTCCCCGAACCTGAAAAGTTCGATCCCAGCAGATTCGAAGGCCGCGGGCCTGCTCCGTACACGTTTGTCCCGTTCGGAGGAGGCCCGAGGATGTGCCCCGGTAAGGAATATGCTCGGCTCGAGATTCTGGTGTTCATGCACAACTTGGTGAAGCGATTCAAGTTCGACAAGTTGATTCACGACGAGAAGATCGTCGTGAATCCGATAGCCGTGCCGGCCAATGGCCTCCCTGTTCGTCTATTTCCTCACAATGCTTAATTAGAATCCGAGAAAGATGATGACTTGTTGTTGAGGATTTTAGATCAATTTTTTTTTTCTTTTCCAAATTACAATTGATTCTCTATTTCCTCACAATGCTTAATTGATGGAAATGGTTGTCGCCAATGGAAATAATTTTTTTTTTACGACTATTAGCGAATGTTATCGTAGATAGGGCTACAAATGAGCCGAACTGAGCCGAGTTTTACCTCAGTTTGAGCTTGACTCGTTAACAAATGAGCTGAGCTCGAGCCCGAGCCATTTATTAACGAGCCGAGTCGAGTTCGACCTACGCTTGTTTACTAAATTCTTAGATCGTATTTAATACATTCATTTTGTATGTCGAGTATGGTACATGTGATTGATGTAGCGATAAAAAAATAATCAAATGTTCAACATTAATTAATCTTATATCATAATTTTTAGGTGTCATATTGTTTAGTTAATAAATTTTAACTAGTTCAAATCATGTTATTTCATAGTATTGAAACAATTTTGTACATAATTTCTTTATAGAATTAAAAATAAGGCATATTTTCTTACATGTTCAACATGTTAAACTTCACATGATGTGAGATATATAATTTAACAATCCTATGAATTATGAAAGTCCAAATTAGATCGATTAGTCCATAAGTCAGTGATCAAGTTGGCCCTCAAACCACAACGTTGAGACATCTCATGAGCTCTAAATGAGCCAACTCACGAGTTGAGCTCAACAAGGCACCGAGTCGAGCTAGCTCGCGAGCTTCACGAGCTGAACATAGCTAGGCTCAAGCTTGGCTCGTCAGTAAACGAACCGAGTTTCGAATTGCTCGCGAGTAGCTTGACTCATTTGCAGCCCTAATCGTAGGTAACCCAAGGTTCACCGACCACTGACCCGACATTGTTGTGGTGAAGGCTAAGGTTCAGCGACTACTATGAAAAAAATGCGTGTGATTACCTTAAGATTCAACGACCACTAGCCAAATTAATAGTCGTAGTTGAACCCTAATAATGTTTGGCGACCCACCACCTTAACAACAAATTAAATAGGGTTTACCATGTTATTGGAGTGTGATTCATGGTATGTGATTATTAAGAACAAAATTAATGAGATCTAATCCATTAATATAAAGACACGGCCCTAATATTTTGCCGTGGAGCTCGAACGAAACGTCAATAATTGTTTACGTAGACAGCCACAACGTTTTTCTTAACATAAGACTAATGCAAAAAATGGTTACTAATAACACTGATTCGGTGTAATTTCTTAGCACTTCTACTATGCTATATAACATTGATGCTTTAATGTACAATTTAAAGTTGTACCATAACATTAAATGTATAAGTTTAGGTTGTACCATAAAGGAATTTATATCATTATGTTATGGTACAACTTTACAACTTGAAGTTGTACCATCACACAAGGTACAAGTTTAAATTGTACCATAAAAACCATAAAAGAATTTGTACAAAAAGTATAAGTGCAATATGAAGTTATACCATAACGTTAAAGGTACAATTTCAAGTTGTACCATAAAGGCAAAAACCTATAGCACCAATGCTATATAGCATTGTAAAATTCCTCGTAATTTCTCTTAGCAAACACTTCTGTGGGTGGGTCTGTATTCTATACATATATTTTTTTTGGCAAGAAATGTCTATATATTTTTTGGGTCAAAAATCAGGTTGGATCATGTGCTTAAGCCTATGCTTAAGCATTTGTTTAAGTCATTTTTATTGGCTAATAGTGGATTAGGTAGTTAATGAGTGGTTGATTGTTAATAAGTAGTTAAGAATAAATAGGGTATTATGAAAATATAATTAATATTAATAATTTTATTTCTCTCTCCTCCCCTAATCTTCTCCATAACCTCTATATCCACTACAATTAAAAGAAAAAATCGATATTAAGTAAATTAAATATTATTATTAAATAATTAATAAATTTGAACTTAGTATTTTGCTTTCTTAAAAGGAAAATTAAAAATATCCGTCTCTCTCACTTCATGACAACTTTTGCAATGACATTATCAACGTTTACGGAATGAATTATTATTACTATATCTCATCATTATTAAGGTTTTCAATATAATTATCAATTCCTTACAAAAAAAAATTCCGTTGAATCAGGTGCCCTCATCTTATTAATCAAGCTAGCAAGATGCTAGGAGAAACCAAATACAACGAAAAGGAGTATCACAAAGACACCCCAAAAATCCTGTAAACCGCGCAACTAACCACTACAGTAGGAGAAACCAACTACTTCTTACTTAATCAAAATTACATCACGAAACCCCAATACACTCCATATCCTCCAGTATACACCTTGTTGCTCCAATGGTAAGAAGATCTCGCTTGATCAGGCCCTGCAAATCCGCTGGAAGCCACCAGGAAGCACCAAACCATCCCTGCAATAGCACCATTTTTCTTTCTGCAGAAAGCACAAGCAGCTTCCACAGTAGCAGGCCAAGATGCACGATACACTGGGAGAGAACACACACCCTGCACCACTTCTTTAGAATACGAGCACTGAAAGAACAGGTGCTCACAAGTTTCCTGCCCCTCTCAGCATAAAACACAAACAATGTAATTCCTTACAATTACATTGTTAACAATTTTAGATAAATTGTTACCGTTTTACATTTTTGTCATCAACGCTTATGAATGTATCATTAAAGTTATATAACATTGTAATTAATAGTTTGAATAACAGTATCATTGATATACATAATTTTTACTAATGACTCACATTTTCACGTCATGTTTATGACTCTATCTCTATTCATGGCCTCTTCCAAATTCCAATGACTTATAATGACATGGTTAACATTTTGCAATCAATAGATATTGATCAACATTATCGTTCTCAATGATCATAAATGACAATATTGATCTTCAACATCTTCAACTCTTGTGACATAGTGCACGTGTGTAATTCAATCAAGCAAACATTAGTAAAGAAAAAACCATTGCAACTTGAATGGGCGAGGAAAATGTTAATAATGATAAACAAAAAAATTAGTAAATGGAACGCTAAAAATTACGAATTGGTAACTGAAGCATTAATAATTAAAATTTAGTAATCGTAGCAAAAGCTTTGATAACTTAAAAAATATAAGGTTAACAATGGTAACAAAAAAGTTAATAATAAAAAATGCAATGAGACTAGGTCTGTGCTGGTATCAGTATTAAAATAGTTTAAACACGTTAAAGTACGTAATTTGTGAAAGAGGACTATTGCCAGTTGGTGGTGGAGGTGGACTGGCACAGGAGAAATCTTATCTTCGATCCTTACTTTTTGTCAATTTTGCATTAACCTAGAACCCTTGAATAGCATATTTGCCGTCCAATATATGTTACGGTTGTAGTCTTGTAGATAATGATACTTCTTCATAAATAAATAAAAAAAAACGAGACACATGTTTTGTCCTTTTTAATATATAAATTGGAACATGCTACTTACTCAAGTTAAGTACTTCTTAAATTAAGCATGTAACATCATTTTTTTTTTCACATCAGAAAATCCCGATTTCATCCAATGTATCGTAGATTTTTTTTTTTCCGGTTGAATTATGTATCGTAGATTCACATAAATAAAACTTTGTTTTTTTTTTCCCAGTCCTTTTGAAACTGGTGTTGGATTTTTGAAGAAGTGAAATCAGTAACCAATGTTTACAAATGACAAAATTTTGAGTTTAGCAATAATATTAATGCAAATTATTATTTGAGTTTAGCATAATCGATTCTCCCAAGGGATGGGATTAGGTGCTAATCCTTATAGGGGTTAGTACCGTGATAACTAGCAAAAAACGCTACTAAAAATAACGAAATCACTACGGATTATTATAAAATCAATACAACATCTAAGCTAAATCACTAAATCACTACGGATTATTATAAAATCAATACAACATCTAAGCTAAATCACTACTAATTCAAACTAGTAGTAGTTTTTCCCTTGGTTAGGACAGTGCTAACTATTGTACAATTAGCACCGTAACTCCTCCCATTCTCCCAAAGAAGGTTCATTTGGATATTTAACTAACTCCTCGCCTTTTGAGTCCTCAGACCAGTCAAATTCCCACAAACTCAATCTAAAATCAAGATCGAATTGGGACCGGACCGGGTCAAGACCGGACTATATCCAATCCAATCTTTGATCCTTATATTCCAGATAGACCGGACTGAAACCGAATCAATTCGAGTCAATTTAACCGGACCGGACCATACAGCCACCCTAGTCAAAAGTAGGGTTTCGTTCAATCTTTTCTCTGCACGCGCATTTATCACTGCGCAGTAGATAGTAGTACGTTTATTTTGAGTTAGATTAAACCTTAGCTTTTGTCAGTTGGGACTTTGGAACGATAGAGATTTCCATTATTCCATGCAAGGAAAATGTAAGATTTAATGACAATTGGAACATGCTACTTACTCACGTTAAGTACGTAATTGTGAAAGAGGACTAGGCCAGTTGGTGGTGGACGTGGACCGGCACGTAGGCATGGCAATTTCGACATGACCCGATTTACCCGACCTGTTTGACATGTTTTGGGATAGGTCGGGGCAGGCATGGGTACCTTTCATCGACCCAACCTGCCCTGACCCGCCCCATTCTCGACCCGTTCTTGCCTAAATTACATATAATCTTAGTCAAATTACTTAAGATTTTTCTCTTATTATATTATATTTTAGCTATAATCAGGGTCGTCCCATGATATTTGGAGGCCCGGTTCGAAAATTTAAAATGTGGCCCTAATTTTTTCCCCATAAATTTATCAAAATTAAAAATTAGTAAATAATTGTAAAAAAATACTTAAGTTCAGAAAAATATTACATCAGGAATAAACGATCTCGTTTCGAGTTTGACCAAGAAACCAAGACCAAATTCCCAGCCCTAGTAGGGAGGAAAGTAAATCTGAAAGGAAGAGAAAATGGATATAGCGCGAAAATTGAATGGAGAAATGAAAATAGTCTAAATTGGTCGAGAGGTGGGTGCAGGGTTGTCTACTAGATCGTGGAGGCCCTATTTCAAAATCTAGACGTGGTCCAAATCGACCTTTAACTATAATAAAACTAAAATGATTTTAATAACATTATTCAAAATGTAATATCTTTCTATATTGTTTAAATTAAAATTATCTATTATTTTTCAGATTTTCGTATTCTCCATGAGATCCTTTTCAATTGTTATTATAGCTAAAATTATCTATTAAACACATCATCATACTCATAATCAATCAATCATACACTAAAAATACAACCTACAACATATGATCGGTAACTAACGAATCTAAGTAGAGGCCCCTAATATTCTGAGGCCCTGTGCCGGAGGGCGGGCCAGCACACCCTCTTGGCCGGCCCTGGCTATAATAAAGTTGTAAATAAGTGAAAACCTCAATTTCTTCAATAATTTAACTACATTTTATCATATTATGGTTTCTTTCTTGGTCTTTCAATGAAAAGAACGAATATTTCTAATGTTTTTCACCTAAATTACATACCCAATGGGTCGACCTATCCCGACTCGCGTTCCATGATAAATTATCTGACCTAAACCCGACCTGTCATGGAACGAATATAGATATCGAGATACCCGCCCCGGACCTACCCATTGCCATTCCTACCGGCATGTGAGAAATCTTCTTACCTTTGTCATTTTGGCATTGGAATCCTTGAATAGCATTGACCGTCCAATTTTCAATGACTTAGTCAATGATCGGTTGTCCGGGCTTTATCTTGTTTGCGGCATCACCAATATATGTTGCAATTGTAGATAATGATCCTTCGTAATAAAAAAAAAAATAGTGACAAACAGGTTCTTATGTTTTTAATATAAATTGGAACATGTTACTTACCCAAGTTGAGTAATTCTTAAATTAAGCATGTAACATCATTTTTTCACATCGGTAAATCATGATTTCATCCAAAGTATATTGTAGATTCACATAAATAAAATTTTGTTTTTTTATCTCACTCCTTTATAATAAATTTTTTTTGACATATTCAAAAATATTTACAACGAGCTACATATAAACTACAATGGTGTATCGTGTATGTGCTTCACTCAAAATTAACAAAAAAAGAATCATAGCTAATTTGTAAAAAAAAAATATTCCAACGAGAGGCGAAGCGAGAGTGCAACAATGTGGTCCTCATTAGGAAAATAGGTAAATTAGGTACATAATTTAATTGAGAAATAAATTTGGGGCTCATCTATCTGGGAATAGATTACCAAGAGTTTTTTGTTTGCATCATGGTGATGATTCCATTGTTACGTACATGATGTTCAAATTTATGCAAACTTCGAATCCATGTAAGTTGATATGAGTGGGTGTGTTAATAAATGGATCCATTATGAACCCGTCACAGCAACTCAATTCGTTGGTACCAAATGATTTTTGAAAAAGAACATTCGAAAAACAAATGACTAACTAAAATATAAATTATTATTTAGTACATAGAGTATTATTCTTGAAACTTTTGAATACTTTATATATTTCAATTTTAACAAGTTTTTAGGAGTATAAATTTATTGGCAAAATAAACCTGCATAGCTACATTTTTTGCATTTTTTGTCAATAATAACCATTGTTGGAAAAATACACAAACTAGCCACTTTCGTCTTCGTTGTTAAGGTTGGAAGAACTCAAATACAAGACTTTTCAACTAAATAGTCTAATGCAATGTGAAGAGAGTAATTGATGGAAGAGGAACCAATTGGTATAACCAAAGTTATTGAGAGAGCTCCAAAATGGGATATAATTATATCACTCGCATTATCTTAATTTTTATAGTCTATTTTTTTTTAACTAAGGGTTTTTTTGGTTTCATCGATTGTTATCGTGAGATTATTACAAAGCATATATTCTTTAGAATGCATGGTTTTTTTACGGAGGCACAATATATATGTTGGTGTTTTTATTTCTAGTTTCAATTTTATCCTTTTAAAAAGTACATTTTTCATTGATAAAAAGAATACAAGTTAGTGACATTCCTACTAAAAAGCGACTTCTCTTTTTAATTATTAACAACATTATCACATATTTTAAACTTTCAAAATCTATAATACATCAACTCATCATATAATCTAACATAATTTTTACCGCAGTTAATCAATTTAACATTAAAACAAACAAACTACACCTAACACTGATTCTTTGTAATTTTTCTTTCCAAAACTCCTATGTGGGGACCTGTATTCTGTACATATTTATTTATTTGTTGGCAAGAAAGGTCTGTATATATTTATTGAATCAAAAAGTAGGGTTTCGCTCATTCTTTCTCTACCCGCGCATTTATCACTACTCAGTAGCACGTCTATTTTGAGCTAGATTAAACCTTAACTTTTATCGGTTGGGACTTGGAAAGATAGAGAATTTTAGGGGTGGGCAACGGCAAACGGTTATTTGGGTATATCTGTACCCGTCTCATTTTTTTAGGGTTACGGGTACCCAAATACCCGTAATTTTTTTAACAGGATGGAACTTGGAATCAAGAATCGTTACTTTAGATGAGATTGGGTACCCATTTCAAACGGGACGGGACTGGCACAGGAGAAATCGTATGGTCGATACAGTTGCCTTCCTCAATTCGGCATAAGAACTCTTGAATAGTACATACCGCGCCCAACTACTATTAATGACTCAATCGATACTAGTTAAGTAATTCTTAAATTAAGCATGTAACATCATTGTTTTTACATCGGTAAATCATGGTTTCATCCAAAGTACTATGTCGTAGTTTCATCGTTTTTTTTCAGAATCGATTCTCCCAAGGAAGGTTCATTTGGATATTTAATCGAAAGGACGTATATTCCTAAACATAGCACTAAACAGATTCTTTGGGTGCGGCGGATTTAACGTTAAACGATTGTCTAAAGATATCCCTCTCCCGTCTTGTTACATATGTTTTACCAAAACATAAATCCCGACAACGGACAACCTCGTATGTCACTAAGTACCAACTCACCATACAAAACAGCGGTCTGACTCCCACTAAAATATTATGTCGCGTAAATAGAGACATATAATCCCATAGGTTTTGTTTGCTAACAAAATAATCATAAACATCGTTTAAAATATAATTAAACGATAGCATATTACGTTTGTTTGATCATTTGGTGTTTACGCCTAAAATATTTTTGGCCTAAATTCAATGCCGTAATAATGAGTCTCGGCATTTAATTCGATATCGCATGGTCAAAACGATGTCGTTTGGAGTCGAGCAATGTCGCGGAGAATTTAAACGAGACCGCGAAGAGGCTCGGCGGTACCGCGGTACTTGAAACGACATTGGTTGCAGACCATGTGTGAGTCATGCGCAGGACATGTGTTGCTGTTGGACAAGAAATATTTTTTATTTTATTTTTCCTTGTCGGAGGAGGAGAGTAACAACACCGTTTGGAGTCAAGCAATGCTGCGAAGAGACAAAACGGTGCCACGAACCTCAAAGCTCAACGGCATCGCGAGATTGGGAAACAGTGTCGTTTGGCTAAAAACGGCACCGCGACAAGCGGCATCGCGAATGAGTTAAAACGGCACCGCAAGGAAGCTCAGCGGTGCCGCGGCACAGGAAACGATACCGAAAAACAAAAGGGGCCGCGTGTTTAGTTGGGTGTTGGAAAAAGGAGTTTTTTATATAATTAGTTATTATCTTTATTCCTTGTCGGAAGGGGAAAATCGGTACCGCATGGAGACAAGCGGTATCGCGGAGGATTAAAACGTACCGCTGATTTAAAAATGATGCCACGAGAGGCTGATAAGCGGTACCGATTAATTAAACACCATATCGGGTAAGTGACCAAAATCCGCCCAGCCCAATGCGAGTGAGTGCAAACGCGCCGCCGTTCAATGAACTGGTATGTTTGGCTGTGTCAGCAGTGTTGTTTAATTAAAAACGGTACCGCAAGTAAGCCCAACGGTACCGCGGATTAGCAAACGACAGTGTTTAAATAACAAACAATGTCGCAAAAGGAAAAACAAACGGAGCTGTTGTGGCGCTAGCGATGTCGTTGGCCATAGCTAGTGATGGCCGGATTAATTAATTAATATTTTAAAGATTATTTTGGATGGTGTCGTTTTAGTAAGAACGACACCGCGAGTGAGTCTAATGATGCCGCGGTAGTTAAAACGACAGTGTTTTACTTAAAACAAAGTCGTGGAGTAAAAAAAGCAGACAGAGCTGTTTGGGGAAGAAAACGACATCGCGTGAGATTCACACCAACCCGAGCAAGGAGGAGATCAAGACGGTTGAGACACGTGGGAGTTCACAACGGAGCAGTTGAGGAAGCGGTTCCACCTAGCGTGAAGACTACGAAGCGTTTTTTCGAATAAAAGCAGTGGAGCAAGGAGAAAGAAAGAGACAACCAAAAATCAACACAAAACAACTCTGTCAAAACTTTGCCTTTTCTCTGTAACTCTTTCGCGGAGCTCTCCTTCCAAGATGGATCTCCATAGTTGTAGTCTTAGTCGTAGTCGCGGAGCTCTCCATAGGAGTAGCGGTAGTGTAGATTCCTCAAAAAACTCAAACACCCTCGTTCGAACGTAGTTTGGAGAGGTGCGAACCGTAGTAACGGTCGCGTTGGTTAGAAGTCAGAGGTGCATCGATCAGATCAACATCTCCCGGCGGTGGACATTTGACGGTCACGTTGATTTCACCATTCAAAGGTGCATCGATCAAATCAACATCGCACGGCGGTGGATATTTGATGATCGTCATCGTTTTCAGAAGTCAGAGTTGCACTGATCAAATCAACGGCGCCGACATTCAGCGGCGGATATTTGACGGTCGTCTCAATTTCAGCAATCAGCGGTGCTTCCGATCAAACGGCACCGCAAGAGTTTCCATCACGAAACATCAGATCAACATCGCCGGAAACCAAAATCGGCACCGGCGGTGGTATTTGATTTTCCCGGGGAAACAATTTGGCACACCCAGTGGGATCCGTGTGTTTGATGTGAATACAGATCCCCGTCGAGGAAATCAAGATCGTGATCTTCCACACGTACCTGTGGAGGAGGAGGCGCCCGACATTGAAGTTGGTCAGGCGAACGGGGCAGATAGACGTACTCAAGGGATGGAAGAGCTTCTACATGCTGAAATCCTGTATCTACTTCAATCCATGGAGGAGTTTCGCCAATCCATGAAGGAGTTTCACCAAGAGGTAAATCTCCAATTTGATAATCTTGAAAAGAAAGTGGATAAGTTTGAAAACAACATAGATCGATGGTTTGATAAGTATGATGACTGTGTTTCTGATTTTAGTATGTCAATACATAGAGCCACGTATGATTTTGATGTGTTTAAATATGAAACCATGTCTGTTGCGTGCGATGATTTAATGGCTGATCGACTAGCCATGGTCAACCAAATTTCATCGATGAGCCTTGCTACGACACTGTTGCCAGAAGCAAGGAATCCCAATGTGTCTTTTCCAGTGAACAACATTGGTCTTAAGGACACACAAGTTGGAGGTGGCTTGCAGAAGCCATTACAAAGAGGTCAGTATCAACATATGTCTAATAAGAATGAAAATAAGAATCAGGGTGGACAATCTGGTTACAATCACGTGGAGCATAGCATGCTCGCGTATGAGGGGTTGTCCAAGCAACATTGCGATGGGGTTCAATCTAAGCCGCTAGGGGGGCATGAGATCCCACCGCATGGCCGGTTGAAAGAAAAACAACACCGTAAGTGGCAAATAAGTTTGCCACATCCTCCCCATTCTATGAAAAATCAAACTAGGATAACCACAAACACTACTCAAGATGGAGGTGGTGACCACGTGGAAAAATCTAATGTCACCAAAGTGGGCATGAATCAACAGAACCCTCATTGTAATTTGTCCCCAAAGCCTCCAGTGAGTGGACAGGGGGGCAAGTTCAATCAACCCCAACATGGAGTTGCCACACCAATGCTGGCTGGGAACAAGTCTTCCATGATTTTCGGGCAGGGGGGCAAACTAAATGCCCGAAAACTTTCAATCTCACGTGAAAATTCAAAAGATACCAAGTGGTTCTGTGATAAGTACATTAATCAAAATAACCACATGACTGTTGGTAAAGCTCGTAAGCCTCAAACTCAACAACGTCGTAATTGTGTGCAGCTCACAAAACAAGACCAGTCTGGGCAAACGATGCCACATGGTCGATTTGACTGGACAAAGACGTTAGAAAACTTCAATGTCCCGCCAAGAGTAAAAAACACCGGTGATTTTCTCTGTCACGACCCTGTGGCTAAGATGAAGCCAAATTGAGCTCGTGGAATTTCAAACCAAGGTGTTCGAGCTCGACAAACTGGAGAGCTACAAACCACCATTGATTCCAAAACATCAATACCAACGCGTGTGAAGCCAGCTGTGATGAATCATGGACTTTACGGATGGCTTGTTTGGTTTGATCCATGGAGTTGGCAGTGGGTGTGGACTTTTTGCATAATGATTTATGCCAAAGTCTAGCCGTTATTTATTTATCTAGATAGTTCGGTCAATTTTAGGTGTCCTTTTGGGCGTCCAATCGAACGCATCATTGATTTAAAATATTGATATATTAAGTAAATAGAGTGTGGCTAATTTAGGCCACGAGAAAATTACTATATATATAAAAGTAGCATGGCGAAGCTTGCCGCATCGTTGCGAGCAATATTAAATTTTCAGAAACGGTCGCGTTGGTTAGAAAAAAAAAAGAAGAAAAAAATAGCTTTGCCGACAGCTTTGGACAATTAATGTTGCTAGGCTAATTATACCAAGTTGGCCTACTTTTGCTAAGCAGAATTGTTTTTCACTTGACTCACCGGAGTTGGAGAAATTTTAGGTAATTGAAGTTGTGTCAACAACTTGGTTCATAAATTCTTATAAACCAAGTTGTGGGGGCATTGTTTACACCTAAAATATTTTTGGCCTAAATTCAATGCCGTAATAATGAGTCTCGGCATTTAATTCGATATCGCATGGCCAAAACGATGTCGTTTGGAGTCGAGCAATGCCGCGGAGAATTTAAGCGAGACCTCGAAGAGGCTCGGTGGTACCGCGGTACTTGAAACGACATTGGTTGCAGACCATGTGTGAGTCATGCGCATGACATGTGTTGCTGTTGGACAAAGAATGTTTTTTATTTTATTTTTCCTTGTCGGAGGAGGAGAGTAACAGCACCGTTTGGAGTCAAGCAATGATGCAAAGAGATAAAACGGTGCCGCGAACCTCAAAGCTCAACGGCATCGCGAGACTGGAAAACGGTGTCGTTTGGCTAAAAACGGCACCGCGACAAGCGGCATCGCGGATGAGTTAAAACGGCACCGTAAGGAAGCTCAGCGGTGCCGCGACACAGGAAACGATACCGACAAACAAAAGGGGGCCGCGTGTTTAGTTGGGTGATGGAAAAAGAAGTTTTTTTATATAATTAATTATTATCTTTATTCCTTGTCGGAAGGGGAAAATCGGTACCGCATGGAGACAAGCGGTATCGCGGAGGATTAAAACGTACCGCTGATTTATAAACGATGCCGCGAGAGCCTGATAAGCGGTACCGATTAATTAAACACCATATCGGGTAAGTGACCAAAATCCGCCCAGCCCAATGCGAGTGAGTGCAAACGCGCCGCCGTTCAATGAACTGGTATGTTTGGCTGTGTCAGCAGTGTCGTTTAATTAAAAACGGTACCCCAAGTAAGCCCAACGGTACCGCGGATTAGCAAACGACAGTGTTTAAATAATAAACAATGTCGCAAAAGGGAAAAACAAACAGAGCTGTTGTGGCGCTAGCGATGTCGTTGGCCATAGCTAGTGATGGACGGATTAATTAATTAATATTTTAAAGATAATTTTGGACGGTGTCGTTTTAGTAAGAACGACACCGCGAGTGAGTCCAACGATGCTGCGGTAGTTAAAACGACAGTGTTTTACTTAAAACAATGTCGTGGAGTAAAAAAAGCAGATAGAGCTGTTTGGGGAAGAAAACGACATCGCGTGAGATTCACACCAACCCGAGCAAGGAGGAGATCAAGATGGTTGAGACACGTGGGAGTTCACAACGGAGCAGTTAAGGAAACAGTTCCACCAAGCGTGAAGACTACGAAGCGTTTTTTCGAATAAAAGCAGTGGAGCAAGGAGAAAGAAAGAGAACCAAAAATCAACACAGAACAACTCTGTCAAAACTTTGCCTTTTCTCTGTAACTCCTTCGCGGAGCTCTCCTTCCAGGAAGGATCTCCATAGTTGTAGTCTTAGTCGTAGTCGCTGAGCTCTCCACAGGAATCTCCATAGGAGTAGTGGTAGTGTAGATTCCTCAAAAAACTCAAACACACTCGTTCGAACGTAGTTTGGAGACGTGCGAATCGTAGTAACGGTCGTGTTGGTTAGAAGTCAGAGGTGCATCGATCAGATCAACATCGTCCGGCGGTGGACATTTGACGGTCACGTTGATTTCACCATTCAGAGGTGCATCGATCAAATCAACATCGTCCGGTGGTGGACATTTGACGGTCACGTTGATTTCACCATTCAGAGGTGCATCGATCAAATCAACATCGCACGGCGGTGGATATTTGACGATCGTCATCGTTTTCAGAAGTCAGAGTTGCACCGATCAAATCAACGGCGCCGACATTCGGCGGCGGATATTTGACGATCGTCTCAATTTCAGCAATCAACGGTGCTTCCGATCAAACGGCACCGCAAGAGTTTCCATAACGAAACATCAAATCAACATCGCCGGAAACCAAAATCGGCACCGGCAATGGTATTTGGTTTTCCCGATAAAACATTTAGTCAACTTGCATCCATTTTCCCTTCTAATATTATGCCTATATAATTTGAGAGGAGATGAGTCTTCACTTAAGGGTCTGACCTAATTACAAGACATTTTTCTTTTTCAATATTGGTTTTGCTGACTCATCAAGCTCATCGATTGGGTTAAGAATAATCAAAATTAAATCTCTAAAATTTTACTTTACATATTCCGACTCTGAGTTCACTATAAAATCTATGAACCTTAAAATCCTACACTATTCATGCTTTAAATCTTTGAAATTTCACTATTTTACCACTCAAATCTTTGGATCAATTTTACTAATCTTTTCCTATAATTTGCAAAAGTACGCTTATTTTACTTCTCCTCTACCACCATCATCTAGTTCTCTCTCACACTAACCACCATTATCAACCATCATCAATTCACATCAACATATTAATCGTCATCGATTCGCCACTTCTCAACATCAACCTTGATAAATGAAAACATAAACCTTGAGAAATTATCTTGTGTTATTCATGATTTTCTTTATTATTAGTATCATTCAATCTCCATTTTTTATACGAACCTTAAATTCTTTATATGATCATTATATCTACCGGGACCAAGAAATGGATGCGGAAAGTTGGCGGAATAATTTATTCATTTTACAATGCTTATGTAATTCGTTCTGTTGCGGTCCAAACGATACCTTTTTGTCAGCAGCAAGCCGAACCTATATATTGTTAGAGTGTGATATAAGATCCAGCAGAACATTCTCCCAACAACTCGTGTTATTGGGATCATCTGGTTCTTGACATGGTATTAGAGTTGGTTTGGCCAAGTGATCGTGTGCTCGAATCTCCATGACCCCCAATATTAACCTTTGATTAAAGCACAAGGTATGGTGGGCCTGTGCAAAATTCAAGTCCGTGAGTTGGCTTTCGTTTGAGGGGGCGTGTTAGAGTGTGATATAAGATCCAGCGGAACCTTCTCCCAACAACTCGAGTTATTGGGATCAACTGGTTCGACTTTTTTTTTTTTTTTTATCAATTGCATCTATCTGTATAATTTGAAATCGTCGTCGGGTAAACTTACGGCCGAGGTCTTCATCAGCCGGCCTGAGGTGAACCAAATTACCGATTATGTTTATGTACGTCTATAGTACAATATATTTATTCCCGTCGCCATCTGAAAGGAACTCTCCATATTCCCGCCGGCTATCTCACTATATAAGCATCGAAGAAGAAGAAGAAAGAAGAAGATATTAATAATAATAATGTGGAAGCTGAAGATAGCGGGAGACGGGGAGTGGGTGAGCAGCGGCAACGGCAACGTCGGACGGCAAGAGTGGGTGTTCGACCCAACCGCCGGCACGCCGGAAGAGAAGGCCGCCGTCGAGAAGGCTCGCCGGGAATTCAAAGAGAATCGATTCAAGGCCAAGCAGAGTGCTGATCTACTCATGAGAATGCAGGTACGTACGTCATATAAATTCTTTTTTTTTTCTTCAATTATTTTGTATTTACGAAGGCAATCCGTAATTAATTTGTTCTCAAGTTAAATTATTATTATTTTTCTATTTTTCAAACAGCTTACCAAGGAAAACCCGATAGAGGAGATTCTTGAAGCCGTGAAACTGAAGGAGAGTGAGGAGATAACAGAAGAAGCAATTTCAACCACGTTGAGAAGAGCAATTAATTTTTACTCGTCGATTCAGGCTCACGATGGACATTGGCCTGCTGAATCTGCTGGCCCTTTATTTTTCATGCCCCCATTGGTAAAAATACATATATATATATATATATATATATATATATATATATATATCGGACCCGCTTTTTTTCTTAACGCGTTTATAACGTAACAAAAAGTTTTACATACATATCGCGCGCAATATAACGATAGAGTCATTTATTTTTCTTTTCATGATTCCATCCCATCTAAAATCCCCTGAAAAAAAATTAATAATAATAATATCATACATCTAACCAATTATTAAGAGCCCTTCTACTATGCTATATAGTATTGGTACTTTAATGTACAATTTAAAGTTGTATCATAACATTAAATGTATAAGTTTAGGTTGTACCATAAAGCAATTTGTACCTTTATGTTATGGTACAACTTTACAACTTGAAGTTGTACCATCACATAAAGGTACAAAGTCAAGTTGTACCATAAAAGAATTTGTACAAAAAATATAGGTACAATCTGAAGTTGTACCATAACGTAAATGTACAATTTTAAGTTGTACCATAAAGACCAAATCCTATAGCACCAATACTATATAGCATTGTAAAATTTCTCAATTATTAAAACAACCTCCATTTCCTAACCAAGCGAACTGATCGAGCATTTTTTGAATCGATACACATAGTGTTTGTTTTGTTATATTGAAACACATACGTGAATTTTTTTTTTTTTTTTTTTGTTACGTTTTATATGTTTGTGACAATTTTGTTACGGATCCAAAAAAAAATGTGTAACCATTTTGATCAAATACACTTGGTTTTACATGCCCCATTTTTAGTACGTACAAGAATTTAATTGTTTAATTATTTATATATAGAACTACGTACGATGTGGTTGATGTGTTGGCAGGTAATTGCGTTGTATGTAATGGGATCACTCAACTCCGTCTTATCATCTGAACACCAAAAGGAAATCAAGCGTTACATTTATAATCACCAGGCAAGTCACTATTCCACTGTCAAACTTATGGTAGCTAGGCTCTTTCATTTCTATTTTATATATATATATATATTGTGTGATTATGACAATAGTAACAACAAAAAATTATATGCTACAGATTCCTGATAAATAAATCTGGGGAAAAAATCAACCTGAAAATCAAAACCTATCTAGCTAGAATTTTTATGAATTCTGAAACTGAAACCTCAATGATGGTAGAATCTATGAAATCCAAATTAACGAAACCCTGAATGATGGACTAAAAGAAAAGTACTACAAACTAAGTGTTAGTCATATTATTTGAACATTTCATCTCATTAATAAGAAATAATTATTGAAAAGTGAAAACTAGTGAAAGTGCTAAAGAGATGTTGAAAGTGATGAAAAACTAGTGAAAACATTGAGAAGTTATTACTTACTTTATAGTTTTAGCAACCACTAACAAAATTTCCTAAGCTCCTTTAAGTATAAGAAAACGTACAACAACAAAACACAAGTAGAGACATTTGGGTGGCTAGTATATAGCAAAATCAGAAAACGTACATAGAATCTAAGAAAGTGTTACATTTTCCTCTCTAATATTTCGTATGAGACTATGTTATGTGTAAACCGGTATGATCTCGCTTTAAATTCCGACTTTGTCGCGCTGATAATACAGAACGAAGACGGCGGGTGGGGATTGCACATAGAAGGCCACAGCACAATGTTCGGTTCAGCACATAGCTACATCTGCTTGAGACTCCTCGGCGAAGACGGGGAAGACATGGCTGTCTTCAAAGCTCGGAAATGGATTCTTGATCATGGCGGCCTTGTCAGCATCCCTTCTTGGGGAAAGTTTTGGGTTTCTGTAAGTAAATTTATTTTCCCATCCTAACTTTTTGTATATAGTCAAGTAAAAAAATCATACTTAGACCAATTTTTTTTTGTGTTGCATTATTATATATAATGCCATAATGTAGGTTCTTGGTCTCTATGAATGGTCAGGATGCAACCCATTTCCCCCAGAGTTTTGGCTTGTGCCATTGTGCTCACCTATTCATCCAGGTTTGCTCCGATCCAACGTCTCGAAAAGACTTTTTTGCATTAGGGTGGCTATACGGTCCGGACCGGTTAAATTGGACCAAATTGATCCAGTCCCAGTCCGGTCTTTTCGGGAATATAAGGACCAAAGATTGGATTGAATACAGTCCGGTCTTGATCCGGTCCGGTCTTGACCCGATCCGATCCCAATTTTATCTTGATTTTAGGTGTTGGGGTCTCTTATCCGGTCTTTATCCGGTGTTTTACCTCAAATCTAAGCCGGAATATGAGATTGGATTGTTTGCTATCCGGTCCCAATCCGGTCCCGATCCGGTTTCGGGTAAAATCAAACAATCCGGACCAAATAGCCAGCCCTAATATAAAATCTTGTTTTTTTTTTCTTTCAGGTAAGATGTTGTGTTATTGTCGCCTGGTTTACATGCCAATGTCCTATCTTTATGGGAAGAGGTTCGTCGGTCCGATCACCGGATTAATCCGCACGTTAAGAGAAGAACTTTACAACGAGCCATATCATCGGGTCAACTGGAATGCCGCCAGGAACACGGTTGCAAAGGTAATGAAATTAAATAGATGGTGGTGATGAAATTATGATTGAGTTCACCATACAATTAATTAGTCTTAGCTTAATTGCTAATTAATTAATTAATTTTTTTTACTTACAAAATTTAGTAGATTTGATTTGATTTCAGGAGGATCTCTATTACCCACACCCTCTTGTGCAAGACATGACATGGGGATTCATCCACCATTTCATGGAGCCACTATTAACACGTTGGCCATTCTCTAAGCTGAGGAAGAAAGCACTAAAAGTAGCCATGGAACACATACACTATGAGGATGAGAACAGCAAATATCTCTGCATTGGATGTGTTGAAAAGGTTCTTTGTCTAATGGCCTGTTGGGTGGAAGATCCCAATTCAGATGCTTGTAAGAAACACTTGGCTAGGCTCCAAGATTACTACTGGATTGCTGAAGATGGGCTCAAAATGCAGGTACATATATGTCGAGATCGTTGAACACGCTAAACTCGATCACTGGAGTCACATGTGTCAAACGAGTATTATACGGGTATTTGAACGAATTTTTTTTGTTAACTATGCTTGTGATTGCAGACATTTGGGTGTCAGACTTGGGATGCGGTTTTCGCAATTCAGGCAATCATGTCGAGCAACTTGTGTGACTATTACGGGCCAACTCTCCGAAAAGCGCACGAATTTTTGAAAGCTTCACAGGTGAAGCATTTTTTTCGAGGATCTATCGTGTGATTTGATTTCTTAGTGTGACCTGGTTTTGCTTGTATTTGAAACAACATAAGACTTGTGTTGCAAGGTACGAGAGAACCCTAGTGGTGACTTCAAGGCAATGTATAGGCACATCTCAAAAGGTTCATGGACCTTCTCAACTCAAGATCATGGGTGGCAAGTTTCTGATTGCACTTCTGAAGGACTCAAGGTGAGTTAATATATAGCTTCCACACCTCCCCGTGATTTTTTTTTCTTCTTCTTAATGACGTTACGTTAATTAACAAAGCAAGTGATACATAATACGAGATTGAGAGAAGCGTTTAACGACTAATGTTATGTCTTTGTGTAGTGTGCACTTCTATACTCTCAAATGTCTAAAGAACTCGTGGGGCAGCCGATGGAAGCAGAACAGTTGTTCGATGCTGTTAATGTCATTCTTTCTCTCCAAGTAAGCACATATATGAAGCTATCTAGCTAGAAACCCACAATCATATGATTACTCAAAACTGTGGAATTAATAGTTTTTTGTTCCGAACATGAAAATGTAGAGCAAGAATGGGGGATTTCCAGCTTGGGAGCCACAAAGAGCATATGGGTGGTTAGAGGTGATCAATCAAATGCTTGACTTACAAGTCCAAATAATTCTAGTCAAGTCCCTAATATATTCATCAAATATCTTTTCTTCTCGATTACAGAAGTTTAATCCAACCGAGTTCTTCGAAGATACGTTAATTGAGTGCGAGTAAGCAACATCTATATTGTGTTTTATGTTTCTCTCTTCTTGAATCTTGAAGAAGTAAATTAAGGTTCACATTGAGTATCACCATAAAAACTTGGCTGCAGATATGTGGAGTGCACAGGATCAGCAATTCAAGCTCTTGCCATGTTTAGGAAACACTACCCTACCCACAGAAGTAAGGAAGTCGACGCGGCTATTGCCAGAGGAGCCCATTACATTGAACAAACACAAAAGGATGACGGCTCGTGGTACTTTCTTTTCCAATGTCTTAGATAGTACTTCTTGCTTGTCAACCAAGTAATAATGTTCCAAGATTGTAATCCAGGGATGTGTAAACCTATGTGTATTTCAGGTATGGTTGTTGGGGGATTTGCTACACATATGGGACATGGTTTGGAGTGGAAGGACTGGTTGCTTGCGGCCGAAGCTACAAAAACAGTCCAGCCCTACGCCAAGCATGCCGATTCTTGTTGTCCAAGCAACTCCCTTGTGGTGGATGGGGGGAGAGCTACCTCTCTTGCCAAAACAAGGTCAACCAAATTTTCCTTCTTGTTATATTGTGATACTTGGTTCCAAATTAGGGTAGTGAAAACAAAGAAAATATCCTAATCAGGATTACCAAAAAAAAAATACAGGTATATACCAATTTGAAAGGGCATAGGGCAAACCTAGTTCAAACTGCATGGGCATTGCTCTCCCTCATTCATGCCGGTCAGGTAACTAGCATTCAAAATTAATCTACAGATCGAATGCCTATCGTAGCAGTATGATCGCAACAGTGTCGCGCAACAACATTGATTTCGTTGAAAATTCGTACTTCGATCGTGTAACAGGCCAATGTGGATCCAACGCCGATCGAGAAGGGGATTAAGCTGTTGATTAATTCACAAATGGCAGATGGTGACTTCCCCCAGCAGGTAAACTTTGATAATGGTAATAATAATTAACAGCAGTAAATATTAAGAATAATTTGAACTGATTTAGGGTTTTGGTATTGTTTGTGAACAGGAGCTCACAGGAGCTTTCATGAGGAATTGTACACTGCATTATTCCTCGTACAGCAACATCTTTCCCATTTGGGCTTTGGGAGAATACAAAAGATGTGTTCTGTATGCATAAACTATACGGGGTGGGTTTCCTGGGGTATTTTCGATCTGTATAGTGTTTGTTTGAAAGTAATTAATTGTCTGTATAATGTTCAAGAATACGTATATTTTACCTAGTGAAGTTAATCTATACATTTTACATAGTGTAAGAAATTCAAGATAGAGTCAAAACCACAGATTAAGTTTGGAATACAATCCAGATTGTTGAGTTATCCAAACCTGAAAGCAAACTCACGCATTTGAAGTTTGAACAGATCCATCATGTATATATTATTTTTAATTTCTTATACATAATTTAATTTCCATTTTATCAAAGTACCATCATGTACAAGGCGAAAGAACTCGAGTTTGAATCTAATTAGGGGTGGCTATACGGTCCGATCCGGTTAAATTGGTCCGAATTGATCTGGTCCTGGTCTGGTCTTTTCGAGAATATAAGGACCAAAGATTGGATTGGATACAGTCCGGTCTTGATCCGGTATGGTCTTGAACCGGTCCGGTCCCAATTCGGTCTTGATTTTAGATTGAGGTTGTGGGGATTTGAGTGATCTGAGGGGTGTTTTGAGTGGCCTAAGGCATGAAAGGGGTGAGGAGATTAAATTTTGGGTGTTGGGCTCTCTTATCCGGTCTTTATCCAGTTTTTCGGTCCAGTCCGAAATGGTTTTTTTACCTCAATCTAGGCCCAAAAATTGGATTGTATCGTTTGCTATCCGGTCTCAGTCCGGTTTCGAGTAAAACCAAAAAGACCGGACCAAATAGCCAGCCCTAAATCTAATCATGTCAGATGTCCTTCACCTATGTGTGCTGTTCTTAGTCTCTAATTACAAAGGTTACGTAACATCACAAGCTAAGGAAAATGGTGTCCTCCTCCAATGGAATCCTCACCATCACGATCAGTAGTAATTGATCACTATGTGTAGCTCCATAATTGGTCACCAATCTGTTCATCTACTCGAATCGATCGACAGGCGGGCAATATTATTGACTAATTTGCCAACCTAATTAAATGCATGAAAAGAAGAGCGACAGTAGTGACTGCAACTGCATATATCTTCCTTAATTTATCTGGCCACTTCACTGTCATTTCATATCGAAGTTTTGTATCAGATGGGTACAACAGAAGAAACATTTAAGACGACGAGAAGGGAACGGTTGAGAGCAGAGCATAAATTAAGTCTGTGGTTGGCTGTTGGTTGCATGCATGTGCCATGTGCCATGTGGTTTGATAAGTATAAAATTCTGTGTGGTTTCAACAATTTTAGTTGCAAAACAATCCATATTATTTCAGAAGCAAATAGACAAATGAATATGAGCTTATAATTCATCAAATACTTTTAATCAAAAGGAATTTCTCATGGATAGTGGTGAAAGTTTTTGACTCGCTAAAATTGCTACTCAATGGCCAAGTGAAACCAATAGTGGTATAGCAACCATGAGCCCAACAATCCAACCCATATTGACTACCTTAATATGTTTTAAATGTTAAAACTAAAGTGGTCTTATAAAGTCGTTCCACCTCTACTGCAAGAAAATATGCTTTCGACAACCATAAATTATGGTCGCCCAAACTGAAAAAATGGTTGTCGAAACCTTCCCGCAACCATAATTGATGGTTTGATAAGATGGTCGGCAATACTGCATCGGTATAAGTCAAAGGCGACCCTTATTTGGTATGGTCGCCAAATATCTACTTTAGGCGACCATATACTATGGTTGGTGGAACACCGATCCGACGATTATCTTATTATGGTTGCATGTACACATTTTCAGCGACTATACAAAAATGGTTAGTGAAACGCCAAAATTCCAGCAACCATAATGATGGTTGCTACAAGATAGCATGTTAGGCATCGATCTCATTTATGGTTGTCAAATGAGCGATTTCATCAACTATTATCTATGGTTGCCAAACAGTGACTATAAAACTATTAGAAGTGTTTTTTAATATGAGCGGTTGTGTAAAATGACTATAAAGGACTTCTAATAAAACTATTAGAAGTGTTTTTTAATATGAGCGGTTGTGTAAAATGACTATAAAGGACTTATAATATAAAATATGAATAAAAATTCTAAACAATAAAAAGTAGTCAAAATGGATCTTGTTAGATTTCTTTTATATTAAATAATATGATTTTATAATTTATTTTATTTTTAAAATGATATAAATGAAGGAAAATTATATTTTCTGAAATAAAATTAAAATATGGTAAGGATAATCTTGTATTTTCAAAACAGCTTTTCGCAGAAACTCCAAATCGGAGCTTCTGCTTTTATGTTATACAAAAGCACTTTTCGGCTTTTCCAAAGCCAAGCTTTTACAGGTGTTTGGCTCTGCTTCAGCTTTTGAACCCGAAAAGCACTTCTAAAAACCGGGCCAAACATAGGGAAAATCTCTGCATCCACTCCTGATAAATAAAATCCTATTTATCCAATATGATACAAGGTTAAATTATTTTGCATAAACACTATTCTTTTTTCAACATTTTTTTTAACATATAGGGATGACAATCAAACTCGCAACAATCGGTATGCGACCGCACACTACTCAATCTATACGGAAAAACCAGCAAAAAATTTAATGGGAATGAGATGGGTTTGGTAACCTCCAATGACAGGAAGGGTATTTATTAAAAAAAACATAAGAGTAGAGTTGAATGTAATTGAATGATCACCCAAACCAAACACTAATTTTTTTCTTTCAATTATCTCTTCTCTCTTTCAATTATTTCCCCTTTATTAACAAGATCATGTTAGTTGTTTATTTCATAATAGATGTGTCCGAATAAAAAAATAAATGATTTGGTTAACACTGTACTTTGTTTTATTAATTAATGAATATTTTTGGATTGGGTGTAGCGGTGTGCAACGGCTCGGTAAGGTCTGGACCGGACCAAACTCATGAGAACCACGGTCCATTAGTGAAAGACATCTTAGAACCAAGGACTGGATCATCATTGCGTTCGGTTCACTTGGTCCGATTTGGTCCGATACAAATATCAGCATGGTCCATCATTTTTTCAATAATTGTAACATTCATGTGGACCGCATTATACTCGATCCGGTGCAATCCGAATCAAGCATTGATTCGGTCCGGTCCGGCACCGAACCATTGCACACCCCCTAAATCCTAATTGGTGCTTAGAATTCGTATTGAGTCAAGAAACCCCTCGATGTCATTTCTTTTCGCCGTCCATTTAATTCCTTAATAATGTTCATATGTATACGTGGCCATCCATCCTATGATTCGTTTGAAAGGTCTGGCGGCGACTATATATACATATATATTTGCATCACCATTTTGAAAGATATATGGTAAGTAAGTACTTAACAGCACCACAGAAAGAAGGAGAAGAAAGAAGAAGAGATCGATCAGATTTCAGATATAAATAATGTGGAAGCTGAAGATAGCGGGAGACGGGGAGTGGGTGAACAGCGGCAACGGCAACGTCGGACGGCAAGAGTGGGTGTTCGACCCAACCGCCGGCACGCCGGAAGAGAAGGCCGCCGTCGAGAAGGCTCGCCGGGAATTCAAAGAGAATCGATTCAAGGCCAAGCAGAGTGCTGATCTACTCATGAGGATGCAGGTATATAGTCTAGGGGTGGTTTGTTTTCTTAGTTTGTTCTAAAGAGATTGTTACGATACCTTTGTTTTTTTTAGAATATATATTGGTTTTTATTTTATTATTGTGATCATATAATATACGACTATACGTATTGTGACCAAAAAGTAAGATAGTCTGACGGTAAAGCTGTCGCGACAGTGAAGGTTTAGGAGTTGCAGATTCCAGGTTCGAATCCAAGCAAGGCCCTTTGGTGTTCCCGGAGGTGGCGTCGAATTTGATTGCAGGTGGCACCCAGATTTAGTAGGACCCGCTGTCACAAAGTGGCATGTGGGGCTGAGGTTCCTGGGTAATAAAGGAACAAGGTTGCTCGGGGCGAAGCCCCGTTGGCGTCGAATTTGATTGCAGGTGGCCCCCAGGTTTAGTAAGACTCGCTGTCACAAAGTGGCACGTGGGGCTGAGGTTACTGGGTAATAAAAAAAATATATGTTTTGTGTGATAGAAATTATTGTTTGCTTTTTTTACTAAGATTGTTGGAATTGTTTAGTTGAGATTATTATCTTTTTTCAGTTTTATTATTTGAAGAGTAACTTTTACAAGAAGAAGTACAAGTGACATTTCTAAAAATTATTGAGAAATTATGGTTTTATCTTTAATTATCATAAACACAATCACAATATCAAACGCAAGGAATCCACTTAAGTATTGAAGAAATTATATGTTAGCTTTTTAAAACTAATTTAATTACTAATTATATAAGGATATGAGTAGCATGACTATTGACTAGTATTCAACTTTTGAAAACAAGATAGGTATGTTATTCAATCTTTTCTATTAACATATTAGAATGATGTACGGAGATCGGTCATTGTACCCTATATAAATATATTTATGGCTTTAGTTATGAAATTCGGCAATTTTCATCGCATCGCGATCTCTTATCTACAACTGAAAATATTTTATGATCAAATCGTGAATCATACTAATCGTTGTTTCCTACAAACAAACAAAAGAGATGCATTGATCGCTTTCTTGATACTAAAAGTTAACTTATAATGACTTTCAAATTAACGTAACTTAATTGATTCCTCTTTTTTTTTTTTTCATATCCAAATCCAACAGCTTACCAAAGAGAACTCCGTAGGGGCGATTCCCGCCGCCGTGAAACTGAACGGAAGTGAGGAGATAACGGAAGAAGCGATTTCAACCACACTGAGACGGGCCATTAGCTTTTACTCGTCGATTCAGGCCCATGATGGGCACTGGCCCGCTGAATCTGCTGGGCCTCTTTTTTTCATGCCTCCATTGGTGAATTGATACGACACCGTCTCGTCTAGAGTTTCAAGAACATGTATTTGTCCTTTTTTTCTTCTAATTATTTGTATAGAGTTGCATTGTGCAGGTATTTGCATTGTACATAATGGGATCACTCAACTCTGTCTTATCATCTGAACACCAAAAGGAAATCAAGCGTTACATCTACAATCATCAGGCAAGTCACCGGTAGAAACTTTATGTTTTCGATAGCTATTTTTTTCTGGTAGAACCGACTGATACGATACAATTTAGCGAATACTACTTGATACGCTCTAAAACACTTTGCTTTGTCGCTAATCGTTACACAGAATGAGGACGGCGGGTGGGGACTGCACATAGAAGGCCACAGCACCATGTTTGGATCGGCATTGAGCTACATATGCCTGAGACTCCTTGGTGAGGGTCCAGAAGATGGGGAAGACATGGCTGTTTTCAGAGGTCGGAAATGGATACTTGATCATGGCGGCCTTGTCAGAATACCTTACTGGGGAAAGTTTTGGGTCTCTGTAAGTAAATAAGTTTCTATCTCAAGCAATCGCGGACCCAAGATAATCGGAGAGGTGTGTCGCCGATAAAATCCAATAATAATTAAATTAAATTAAAAAATTAAGTAGAAATTAACAGAAATTAATTCATAAAGTTCACAATGTCATATTTACAACGAACCGCGACGACTTTTCATCTGTTGAAATATCTCTAAAATACATCATCACTTATGCTGCAAAGCAAATCTTTTTCAATATACACACCTAAACAATCATTCATAAATTGGTCACTCAACCGATTTCGAAGATCGTTCTTGATTATCTTCATAGCTGAAAATGCTCTTTCGCAGCTTGCAGTTGCAACAGGTAAAGTCAACTCAAACTTCAACAGCAAGTAAACTAAAGAATAAGAGTGTCCGCTGGGCTATTGGCCATTTGGCCTTTTTTTTTCTCCTTTAATTATAAGCTCAGACCCAACACACATCACACATATATATTGTATGGGCTGAGAGTCTGTTTTTTTTAATAGGAAATGATAGGATTATGAGTTATTTTAAACAAAATTAAAATGGATTATGATTAAGATTGATTCATTTGGATAATAAATTCTTCGGCTATAATGAAGGTGTGTCGGCTATCCCGAAGTAAAAAATTTTGTACCAAAAATATATAGGTTCTTCGCAAAATTTTCGTCTGCCACTGATCTCAAGTGTTGTACGATTAAATGCATATATTAATATAGGTGTGTCACTGTTCAAACTCTAATGTGATAGACGATATTGTTCTTCGAGATTGTCTTTAATCAGCGTCGGTTCTAGGTTCAACTTTTAAAGTTTAGTGCAGTTTTTTTTTTTTTTTTGTAGAAAAGGGGTGCAAAGGGCACCCTAACCTATTACATTTATAGTAGGGCTGGTAAACGGTTAGTCGGATATCGGTTTTAATCGATAACCGAACTGATAATGACGGTTAGTGATTAACCGATAACCAATAATTTCGGTTTCCGGGTAGTGATATTTTTCTTATTGGTTAACCGTTAACCGACCAATCGGTTAGTGGTTAACCGATAACCGCCAACTAGTATAACCACATAGTTTTGGACATTTGGCTAAGGGAAAAGTTTCAAGATTCAAAACCAACAAAAGTCGCAATATCCAAACATCCCAATTCCCAACTATTGCAAACAACCCTCCACCAAGAGTCTCACATGTGTTTAAGAGTCAGAACCCGAAAGTCACTTCTCTCTAACTCCTCTTTGCATTCGACAGAGCAAATGTCATACCCTAGTGATCGTTTTCTCTTTGATGTTTGTGAATGATGATCTTGTGGTGCTTGTATTCGATGTCTTGCAAATTGGATGAATAAGTTTGATTAATTTTTATTTTATGCATTGTGAATTGAATTTAAATTACGAATTCGCGTTGAATATTGTATTGACTAATTTTTATTTTATGTATTGGGAATTCACGCTGAATAATGTCATGTAGTTAAATTATTTTGAATTACTTGTATGATCATTCGTCTTTAATATTTAGTACTCTTCGTCATTCTTATGTATGATTATTCGTATTACAAGTGGTTATTGCTTCGGTTTATTATATTTTGTGAAAGAAAACTGAAGTTATTGATTTGATATTTAGGTCGATTATGTATAACCGTAATTGTTGGAAAGTATGTTAGTTGTTATTGGTTAACCACCAAACTAACCACTAACCGAACCGACAATAGATAATTAACCGATAAAGCTTATCAGTTCGGTTAGTGGTTAACCGAAACCGAACCGATTAGCCCCCTAATTTATAGTACGGGTTTCCACAACCCCAAGCACGGAAAGCCCTTTCGCATTCTTATATAGAGTTGTATTAATTTGATTTAGTGATCAATTTCTTTCTTGTTGTTGCATGCACATATGATATAGGTTCTTGGGCTATACGAATGGTCAGGTTGCAACCCTTCTCCCCCGGAGATTTTGCTTTTGCCCTTAAGCTCCCCTGTTCATGCAGGTGCATATTCTAAGTATAAGAAGAGGATGCAAATTCTTTGTATTTCAAATATGTTGTCATTATTGTGGCAAATAGTATATCTTATTTTCATTCAGGTAAGATGTTGTGTTATAGTCGTCTGGTTTACGTGCCGATGTCTTATCTTTATGGCAAGAGATTCGTTGGTCCGATCACCGAACTAATCCAGAGTTTAAGGGAAGAGCTCTACAATGAGCCGTATCATCAGATCAACTGGAATGCAGCAAGGAATACAGTTGCAAAGGTATAAATTACAACCCTAAAGGTTCATTGTTGAAATTAGTGTATGTCTGTGATTTTCTGAATTCATCAGGAGGATCTCTATTACCCACATCCTCTTGTACAAGACCTGACATGGGGATTCATCCACCATTTCATGGAGCCATTATTAACACGATTGCCACTCTCTAAGCTGAGGAAGAAAGCACTGAGGTTAGCCATGGAACACATACACTACGAGGATGAGAACAGCAAGTACCTCTGCATTGGAAGTGTTGAAAAGGTTCTGTGTCTGATGGCTTGTTGGGTGGAAGATCCCAATTCAGATGCATGTAAGCAACACTTGGCTAGGCTCCCAGATTACTACTGGGTTGCTGAAGATGGGCTCAAGATGCAGACATTTGGCTGTCAAACTTGGGATGCAGCTTTCGCGATACAGGCAATCGTGTCGGGTAACCTGAGTCACGAGTACGGGCCAACTCTTCGAAAAGCACACGATTTCTTGAAGTCTGCACAGGTGAGCTGTTTCAAATGATCATATAGTATGTTGGTTCTTTGAAGGTTCAATCACCAAATTTTCCTGCATCTGAAACAAACATGAGAAATGGTGTTACAAAGGTGAGGGAGAATCCGAGTGGCGACTTCAAGGCAATGTATAGGCACATATCGAAAGGTTCATGGACCTTCTCAACTCAGGATCATGGGTGGCAAGTTTCTGATTGCACTGCTGAAGGACTCAAGGTTGATTTCTCAGTTTAATTTTTTGCACTTCCTGCAATTTTCTGCTGTCGCGCGGCGGAGTATTGCATATTAACGAAAGAAAAACGATGCGCAGAACAAGCATCCAAGCACATTCTCTTAATCCTATATATGTACATTCTCGCAATATATGTGGTTACTGCTTCACTTTTCTTGTGCAGTGTGCACTGCTGTACTCTCAAATGCCTGTAGAACTCGTCGGCCAGCCGATGGAAGCAGAGCAGTTGTTTGATGCTGTTAATGTCATTCTTTCTCTCCAAGTAAGAACAAATAAACCATTGATCATTCCTCAAAAGTGTCAATCCCCTCAAATGGGTTCTAGTGGTTAGAGTTTTGCTGAACTCTCAGCATGAAAATGCAGAGCAAGAACGGTGGATTCACAGCCTGGGAGCCACAAAGAGCATACGGATGGTTAGAGGTAACTAACTAGTTCATATAATCCATTCACAATCCTTTTTCAAACCCAAATTTTAGTCAACTCGCCTAAATGTTCATCGAATCGTCTTCTTGATCTGCTACAGAAGTTCAATCCAACAGAGTTCTTTGAAGACGCTATGATCGAGCGCGAGTAAGCCTGTCTAAACACGCGGATATGTTTTTTTAAGGGAAAATTGATGGGTAAAACTGAGCCTCATCCTGGAAATTGTTTACACAGATATGTTGAGTGCACAGGATCAGCAATGCAAGCTCTAGCTATGTTCAGGAAGCACTACCCTAGCCACAGAAGTAAGGAAGTTGATGCTGCTATCGCCCGAGGAGCTGACTACATCGAGCAAACACAGAACAATGACGGCTCGTGGTACTAATAATGTCCATTGCCATACTAGTAAGCGAAAATTTATGCAGCCATGTTCTAACTGTGGGATGTGCTGTGGAAACTATGTTATTTTATCAGGTATGGTTGTTGGGGGATTTGCTACACCTACGGGACGTGGTTTGCAGTGGAAGGGCTGGTTGCTTGCGGCCGAAGCTACACAAACAGTCATGCCCTGCGAAAAGCATGCCGATTCTTGTTGTCCAAGCAACTCCCTTGTGGTGGATGGGGTGAGAGCTACCTCTCCAGCCAAAACAAGGTCAGCCAATTTTCCTTACTTGCATGATATATAGACAAAGACCAGAGCTCTTGAAAGTGTGTAAAAACCGAAACAGGTATACACCAATCTGCAGGGGGATAAGGCAAATCTGGTTCAAACTGCATGGGCGTTGCTCTCCCTTATCCATGCCGGTCAGGTAATTAGCACTTACAGTACTTCTACACTCCAATGCCTGGTATCACAGTGGCTGTTGCCGCGGTATCATTGTCGTATGAACTTGTACTGTGATGATGTAACAGGCTAATGTGGATTCAGCACCGATCGAGAAGGGGATGAAACTGTTGGTTAATTCACAAATGGATGATGGTGACTTCCCCCAGCAGGTAAATCAAGAGTAGTAATCATCATCCGTTGGAATTCAGTAAGAAAGGATTTACTGATTCGGGCCTTTCGATATTGATTCGTGAACAGGAACTCACAGGAGCTTTCATGAGGAATTGTACACTGCACTACTCCTCGTACAGGAACATCTTCCCCATTTGGGCACTGGGAGAATATAGTAGGCATGTTATGGGTGCATAAGTAATCAAGTTATTCTCTCTACCAAAAAAAAAAGCAATCAAGTTATATGGGGTTCTTTTTTCATGGGTGTTTTCAGTATAGTAAAAGTTTGATATAATTGTATGTATAAGCAAAAATGCGTAAGTTATATAGTAGCCAGATGAGCATCACATCCTAAAAGAAAATAAAAGGAAGCAAGTTTACGGTTGCTTCCAACCAACTACTATTGAATCAAACAGCAAATGTGTAGTAATACCAGGACGACTTTCGAAGAAATAGTGAAGCTCACTTCTTACATTACACACTCATGGACATAATCTGGCGGGCAAGACCGGGATCCTGCTGCAAAAGTTCCCTCAAGTTGTTCTCCACCTCAGCCATCTGCTTTTCCAAGTACTCCTTGGATGTCTGTTCAACCAAAAAACATAATTCATACTACCATTTGTCATGAAACAATTCTATAAGATCCAAGTTCAACAAGGTAAGAAATAGATTTGTGACGTTTTCAAACTTAAGTTCTATAAGATCCAAGTTCAACAAGGTAAGAAATAGATTTGTGATGTTTTCAAACTTAAGTTCCCCAAGTCAAACAAGGTAGTTTGACATCCGGAACATACGGTATACGGAAGATATTAGGAGCATCGATCACATTAAATTGGTCAGATTGTCCTCCTAATGTGAGTTCAGTTGGTTTGATTTAGTAGACAAAGAGTTAGCAGCAGCAGAAAGGAGAAGATAGAATGAAAATGGCTATACCTGCAGCGACGCTATTGCAGATTCACTATCCTTGTGTTTTTGCTCTTGTTCAGTCATCAACACAGACTTAGGCTCCAAGACAAACCTGGCCACCATTCAACAGAAAGAGAGAAATCCATCACTTACAGTCACATATGCCCTAACTAGAACAAATCATCATTTGGCTAGAGCAAAACCAGACTGTGCAGCATTACTCACGTTCTTCCTGCAAAAGGATGAAGACGAGAATGTTAAACCACAATTTTTTTTTTTTTTTCCTTTCCCCCCATAACGTGGAAATAGTCGAGTAAAGAATACATAAATCAGCTCCATAAACAAGCAATGATGGAAGCAAAGAAACAGCATAGGATATATCCCCCATACGAAGGACGTTTTCAGGCTTCATACCTATGGACTTGTATGTATTTGTGTCATCAGGCACCTGCTGCAATTCCTGCAAAGTCAGGTAAGCACGCTTCTTTTCTCCCTCTTTAGTACGCATCTGGTTCTGCACCTGAAATGAAAGACGCATCAGTTCAGATTAATGACAACAATTACCTTTTACTAGCCACCCATCTTGTGAAGTCCAAACACCAAAACAAGCACCAAAAACTGGAGAAAAACAAGCTACAAAAAGAAGCATCAACAGATCCCCCCCTTGTCATTTTTTGTCTCAGCTTTTCAAATACAGAATGCAAGGCACAAGCCTCACATCCCAATCCACAAAAGATCTTTCACGCCATTGGCATGCTTCACCGTGACAAAGTATCTAAAATCAAGATCACACATGCCATACATTTGCTTCTACGATACCAATTCCGCAGGAGTAACTTCCGGGGAATGTATCAAAAGTAAAACCAGCAGCTGAAATGGCACAGTAGAATGACATCCTAAAGCAGAGTACTCAATTCTAGGTCAACACAATGACATTTCAATCTCAAACTCAACTCACCATTCTTACTGTATATACATTATAGAGATTGAGACCAATGATCTATGAACGCTCCCGGTGGATAGAGTAAACAATCCCCTGAAGCTAGCTACTCATGATACTATGTAACTTCAAATTTGCATCCAGATTTGTCCTGAGTTTTAAAAAATTCCAGCAAATGCAAAGATTTGAACAGCGACTAACCTGCTTCAGTTTGGCAGTAGTCTCGATCATGCGACCTTGAATCTCCATAAAAGCCTGAGGAAAGCAACGAGATTTCCACAAACCCACATGGAGACAAAATGTATTCAGTAACTTAGCAGGTCAACTGAATAAACAAAATGAATCGTATGCTGTGTTCAATCAAAAGAAGGAAGACCAGCTTCGTCTGGCGGAATCAGAGCTAGCAGATGGAGTTTGAAGCTGTTCTTACGGTTCTGTTGGCTTCGTCCGCCATTGGAAGTGGATAGACTGAGAGGTCGAGCTGACAGACTTGATTAACCGAAGACGAAGAGTGGTGCGATGCAGCTTTCTAGGGTTTTTCCCGCTTTTCCGAATCTCAGTTTTCAGACTCTTTCACATTGATTGATCCCACAAGAAATCGGGTCGGTTCGGGTGAAGCGAAACTCGTTAACCACAAAGATGGGTCAAAAGCAAACGGCATCGTACAACATTTAATCGACTTTACAAAATTAATGTATAAAATTTTGGGCAATGACTATATTTTATCTCAGATTTTTTTATATATATTATCTAAACCTATTAAAATGTTATTAATTAGTCTAAATCTTTCGTAATGTATCAAAATATTAGTCATTTTACGTTATCATAAATAATTTTGTAACTATTTTCTTAGTTAAAATACTAAAATTTTGGAATGTTGACATCATGTGTCTTTTCCAAGTCAGTATCATGTTGTCAAGTCTATATTACTAACAAAATTGCTAACTGGAGTCTGGAAGTTACCATTTGGCTAATTCTTAGTATTTTAATAGGCTTGGATAATATAAAAGAATATGAAAAAGGTTTGGATAAAAAATAGACATTACCCTAAAAAAAAATTATATGTTATTGAAACGTGGCATCATGGTACATGGCAATAGTGGTTATATTTAAGGCTAATGGTTTGGTTTGAATTACTATTATAGTGGTTATGTTTTATTGTTTCTTTTGTAATAATACTTATTAAAGTATAAAGTGGTTACTGTTGCATTAGAGGTTGGTTAAATTGGGGTGAAATACGGTGACACCCCTTTTAGGGTTGTTATTTTCACAACCCACTCTATATACCATTAGATCCATTCTCTTTCATACTTTTTTAAATTGATGGATGAGATTGGTACAAGGATATTTTTGAACGAAAAAATATGACCATATGGGATTACAACCCATACTAATTTCAACATTCTTCCCCTCTCTCTAAAAACCCTAATTAAAATTTTTATATCATTCTCCATCTCTCTGTCGCCGCCACCGGCACCAGTTCTCCCTTCTTCTTCCTCCTCTCTTCTTCTTCCTCCCACCGTCTTCCCTTTTCTCCTGCCACCTTCCTCCTACTGCCCTCCTCCCGGCGACACCTATTCACGTCGTCGCATCCACAGCAATCTCGCGGCGCCTCTACCCCTGCCTCTTCACGTCGTAGCCTCCGCCCTCTGCCCTTGCCGCTGCCGTCTCACGGCGTTCTCTGTCCCTGTCGCAAAGTCGCCCCCTTTTCCCCCTGCCTCGCGGTCTCTACCGCGAGGTCACCGACTCCCCCTTTCCTCATCCCATTATTATTATTATTATTATTATTATTATTATTGCAGATTTGAGATTTTCAGAATCCATATCTGTTTTTTGTTTTAGACTAGTGGTACTGATTTGGAGTGGTACTCATTTGGTACCACTACCAGCTAGTGGTACTAGATGGTAGTGGTAGCGTACCACTACCAGCTGTACTGGTAATGGTACACGTGATAGCGTACCACTAACGCACTGACAGAGTGGTAATTTTTTGTAGGTGGCCGGAGCGAATGTGATTTAAGTATTTCGCCGGAGAAAGTCTGTCGGTCGGAAGATTAGCCGGTCAGAGTGGATTGGCGGCTGGGAAAAGAAGAGTGAGAGTTGTGTTTATTGTAGGATTTAAATGTTAAAAAAGCATGTATTTAATATGAGTTTTTAATTCCCAATTTGTAATTACTACATAAAGTTAATTAATAAAAAAAATTATCATGTCCAAAATGCTCTTGGTTGTGAATCTCACAACCCTTTAAGAGTGATCGTATCCCACCCCGTTAACATGGTTAGGTAACAGCCACCTCTAAATTAAACACGTGGCAGTTATAGAATTTTTCCAATGGCTTGATTTGTTTGATACATGAACATGGTTACTAAATCCTTAGTGTTATTTGATTGGTCGGTGAATTGTTATTTTCATTCAAAAATAGGGGGAATGTTGTTGGTGTAGGCTTGACACGCTTACTCCAATTTGAATCTTGATTTATGTTTAGGGAAAAAAACAAAAAAAATTAAAACCATATCGAATGACGTACCAGAAAAGTTAGCATCAGTGTAATTTGTGCTAAAATCACCTACCGATTTAGATTATTTGGGTTTTTTTGACCAGCAGTACGGTAATGTGGCTAAATCAGTCTTGACACGTTGCTCCAATCCGAGCCTCGATTATGTTCAGATATAGTAAAAATTGTAAAACCATACCGAAAGTCACAACAGAAAAGTTAGAATTAGAGTATTTTGTGCTAAAAGCGTAGTTCACCCGTGGTTAAATCAGGTTTGATACGTTGCTCCAACCTGAGCCTCATTTAATGTTTAAAAAAAAATTGGAAAACCATACCCTAAGGTCGTACCAAAAAAGTTAGCAGTAGATTTTTTCTGCTAAATTTGTAGTTAACCCGTACGTGGTTAAAATAAGACTTGACATGTTGCTACAACCCGAGTCTCGATTTATGTTGAGAAAAAAAAACAAAAATTGTAAAACCATATTGAATGTTGTGCCAAAAAAGTTATCAATATGGTAATTTGTGCTAAAATGTAGTTCAATCGTGGTTGAATCAGGCTTGACACGTTGCTCCAACCCGTCCATCGATGTAGATCACAAAAAATTAAAAATTGTAAAATCGTACCGAAATTCGTACCTGAAAAGTCAACATTATGACATTTTATGCTAAAATTATAGTTCAGCCATGATTAAATCATTTCATACAACTAAAATTACTTACCAATTTAGATTTCGTTAGGAGTTTTATATTGGATCTTTGCTAAACGTGGTCACAAATCAAATACGAATTATAAAACAATACATCTAATCTTATTAGAAGGCGCAACGAAGCGCGACACAAAATCTACCTAGTGTAAGTTAATAGTTAGAATGAAACCAACCAATGAATCTAGAAATATAACACTTAAATGTAATCCAATGTGAATAAAACACAATTGTAATACAACAAACGTTAAACTGAAAACGACATCAATGAAATAAGAAAAATAGTTTTGAAGACGTTTTCGGTAAGAAGAAATGATAATCCAATTGGAGTCATGACTTGCGAGAAGAGTTCGGAAATGGTGTAGTTTGGTCCATACTCCATGTGTGGAGTATAGATTAGGGACCAAATAAAATACAATTTATAGCGAATCACGTTTGTGCAGTCTGATTTGATAGAGTTCGGATCAACCAGATCGTGTTGAGTAAAAAATAACAGCTTGTTTAGTCAATCACACTAATAATGGAGGGAAAAACTATTTTTATCTTACAGCCCAAATTTCAATACCCATGTATAAGTTTGCTACCCAAAATCCAAATAAATAAAAGTCAGAGAACCTAGCTTCTACCATATTGTCATAAACAATACCATAATTGTCAAGATTCAGTTGATTACTCGAGTTGTTGACAAAAGTTCAATTATAAATCTTATATCACTCACTAACCATATTGTCATAAACAATACCATCATTATCAAGAACCAGTTGATTCCAATAACTCATAGTTGCTCAATAATGAATTCTATATCACTCACTAATGCACCCCTCAAACGAAAACCAGTCATACAACCTAGATGTTTGCACATGTCTGAATACCACGTGCTTAACAAATGTGGGTCGTGGGGGATTCGAAGACATGATCTATCAGTCACTGAAAGCTCCGATACCATGTAAAGTACCAATTGATCTCAATAACTTGACTTGTTGGAAGATGTCCAATAACAATCTTACACAGTTATACCACTCACTGACAACAAGGTTATACGATGATGATGACATGATCGTCTCTATTCTCAGCCGGAGTGTGGTTTGTGAATCAAACAAGAGACAAGATTCGCAAAACCAAAATTGAAACTTGGATCGTTGAAAAATGTAAAAAAATGATCGAATAAACTTCTAACAAGAACTAAGAAGCGAATTGAATTCACGGTATAAATCGATAATCTATAATATTCGACCGATCCGTTTCTCTACATGTGATGTGAGTACTAGAATGATCACATTTTTGTTTTTGCAAATCAAATCATTCCTCTCCCTCCTCGAAAGACAGCCAGAAAAACGAAGGACCGGCAGGGCAGATGTAGTTTTTAGACTTTGAAAGCCGCGGGGACCCTTCTTGGTCTTGCGATTTTGGCGGGTTCCTCCTGCTCTAAGAACAAAAAAAATGAAAGCGTCGTCATGCTAGAAATCTGAATTAACAAATCCAAATCTTTAAACGGAAAAAAACCCACAGCCAATTGTTTTCTTCGGTAGTCTTCTTCCGTTGGTCCTCTTTCTCTTTGATCCAGAAGAGCCCTGCTCCTTTTTTTAACCAATTTCTCTTACATACTTCCCATCTCCCACCAAACCCAATTCCCCTGATTTGCCCGCTTGGCGCTTTCCTTTCCCCCTTTCCCTCCTCTCGCTGTTTGGTTCCGGCTGGAATCCGTGGCGGCGGCGACGACGACCATTTGAGGATTCCGGCGAGCCCAGATCCTATCCGAGACCCCATTTTTATTTCCCCCCCCCCCCCCCCCCCCCCCCCCCCCCCCCCCCCCCCCCCCCCCCCACCCCCCCCACAGTCCTTTTCCTCTTGTTCTTCTTTTTTTTCTCTTGCGGGTCTAGCGCCCTCTGCCGATTAGATATTTGTGCTTTCGTTCCCTTTTTTTTCTGGGGATTTGGCATTTTCTTGCTTACATATATCCTCTCTTTTTTTCTCCCGCGACCCTCTGCGGAAAAAAGGTGATGTAGGCAGGTGTTTGATAGCAAAGTATGAGATGCTTTTGGCGTAGATTGAAATTGCATATCAGGTCGAAGTTAATGGGGCTTTGTTTCAGCATGAACAAGCACCAGCGGTTCCCCAAGGAAAATCGCAAATTCTCTTCCGTCAGCTCCAAGGGTAATCAATCGATTCAAACCCAATCATCCCCATTGCTCCTCTTTCGCAAAGATCGCTGCTTTTTTGTTCTTTTTTCCTGCTCTGTTGATGAATTATTAATTACGAACTCTTGGGTTCATTGATGGTGGCAGTTTTATTTGTATATATATGGAATGCGCCGGATTCTCTTCGGTTGACTTGTGTTTTCTTCTCCCTGTCCGGTTGTATATTTATGGATAAATTTCGAAGGTTCTTCGAAAGATGCCGTCTTTTTTTATTGATTACGTAGTTTCGTGATGGCTTTGGAATTTCCTGGCATGAATTAGAGGGAATGTGATGAAAAACCCATGTGTTGGCTGCTTTCTTACGTTCCCCCCTTTGTTTTTTATCCTTTAGTTCCAATATCTTAATGCTTACGATGTTTCATTAATGGAAGGTCCGCTTATGGGGTTTTGTGTATTGTCTTTGTCTGGTCATTTTGAAAATCAGCAGGAAGTGAATCCATGAGGTCTTCTGCTGCGCTAAATAAGCAAAGCTCGTGTGATACGCATAGTATGACCAAGAACACCGCTCCAAAAGTTCATAGGAACGTTTCGGACCTTCGAAACAACCCGGGGTATAGTAATGTCGATAACTTTACCTACAAGGAAATGACATTGGCAACGAAGTACTTTAGGCCGGATTTCATCCTTGGAGAAGGTGGATTTGGTGTTGTATATAAGGGAGTCATCGATGAGAGTGTAAGGCCTGGATATCCTACCACGAATGTTGCGATCAAGGAGCTTAATCCTGATGGGTTGCAAGGAGACCGTGAATGGCTGGTATTTCTAGCTTTCTCTTCTCTGTGATTGTTTTTTCTGTGCTCTAGATGCGCTAGTTGTTTTACCGATGCTTGAAGCCTCTCTCTTTACTCTTCCATGAGAATGAAGAAGCATGAGTTATAAAACCCCCTGAATTTAAGCTGCAATGTTTTCTTGTTTGAAACGTGAACCTCTTCCTGTTACCATCTATGAGGTCATGTATTCTTTTGGAATATCGGAGGATAATTGGTTGGTCGCTGCTCGAATGATGCCATTCTTCCGGATATTAATCCTTGGTGGACGGCAGGCTTGCCTAGTTGAAACTGCTTTGAATTAAATGAGGGGAACTTACTTGCTGTTCTTATCTTTATGTTATCTTTCCAGGCAGAAGTCAATTTTTTAGGTAAACTCAGTCATACTAACCTTGTAAAGCTTATCGGCTACTGCTGTGAAGACGAGCACAGGCTTTTGGTCTACGAGTACATGGCCAGTGGAAGTCTGGAAACACATCTTTTCCGAAGTATGTCATTTGTGACTTTCATACATGTGCAATTGTTAATCAGCTCACCTAATATTAATCACTTGATCTATGGATGGAAGGGATTTGTTTTATAAGCAGAGAAGGGAAAAAGTTACTAATCGCCCATCAGGAAAACAAGGAATTGATGAACAAACAGTGGAGAACGAGTTCTCTTGAATGATAATTATACTCCATGCATGAACTATGAAGTGGCTCTATTAGTCAAACATGCATGTTTTGGAATTGTTCTTTTATGATATCCAAAATTTTGAATTCGATACATGCTGCACCCTGCATATTTGGCATCTGGAAAAGGGATTAAGGTGTGTCTTCCTCCTTACTGTTTTTGTTCTGTGAACACCAGGAGTTGGTTGTACTTTGACATGGCCAAAGCGAATGAAGATTGCTCTACATGCTGCCAAAGGACTAGCTGTTCTTCACGGTGCAGAAAGATCTGTCATATACCGTGATTTCAAGACATCAAATATCCTACTAGATGCGGTTAGTTGTCAATCCATACTCTTATATCTTTTATAGCGTCCATTATTCTCTAGGTTTGTTTCGATAACATGATGAAATGCATCTCCTTCTGCATGCCAAAAAATTTGGAAGTATTCTTGGTATTTCTTTGAAGACTTTTGAGCTAGTTCTTTGGTGTATGATGTGCAGGATTTCAATGCAAAGCTTTCAGATTTCGGGCTTGCCAAAGATGGACCCATGGGTGACCAGACTCATGTATCAACACGGGTAATGGGAACCTATGGCTATGCAGCTCCAGAGTATGTAATGACCGGTAAGTTATGCTATTAAATTGTGCCTCATGTTCTTCCATTTACCCATGAGAATTGAGAACCCATTCAGAAACTGTATACATGGTAACTGCTCTGTTACTCTTATAATTAGTAGCGGTTTTTTAGTATCTGGTAAGCTCCTCGGTGGAAATTTCACGTCTCCATTACTCTTGTTTCCGAGCAGAGCAAAATTGACTGAATGAGCATGTGGGTTTATGGTGAAACAGGGCACTTGACAGCGCGAAGCGATGTGTATGGTTTCGGAGTCGTGCTGCTAGAGCTGCTTCTGGGAAGGAGAGCACTAGACAAGAGCAGGCCAAGCAGAGAACACAACCTAGTCGAGTGGGCCCGGCCGCTCTTGAACCAAAACAAGAAGGTTTTGAGAATCCTAGACCCTAGAATGGATGGCCAGTACTCGAGTAGGACGGCCTTGAAAGTAGCAAACTTAGCATACCAATGCCTTAGCCAAAACCCCAAGGAGAGGCCACTGATGAGCGAGGTGGTCGAATTGCTAGAGAGCGTACAATCGAAGGACAGCGACGTAGATGAACTAATGCTTCAGAGCAACAACCATAAAGGCGTGACACTTTACGAGGATCCTGGCCACAGTCGTTCAGCAAAGAGCAGGAGCAAAAGAAAAGGGGAAGGAAGCTGGAGGAGTGTCAGTGAGGTCTCAGTAGAGCAGGTTAGCAGCAATGCATCTTCTCCTGAGCATCATCATCATCATCATCGTCATCCTGCTGGATTGCCGAATGCGGTAAGGAATCCAGATAGTCATCAACCGTGAGTTTGGTAGAGGGGGGGAAGAGTGTCTCATATGTATACTATTACAACTATACTATCTCTCTATATATAATATAGTTTGTAACCCAACTTTGGGACAGAACTTGAAACTGTAAGAAATTTGTCAAGCAGGTCTGTCCCATTTTGGTGTTCTGGAGGGGTAAAAAGGAAAAGAGGGCAACCGTTTTTGTTCTCCATTTCCTTGTTGAGGTAGGAGAAAGAAGCCTTTTTTTTCCCTTATTTCCTAAGGAGTGTTGACAATTACTGGTTTTTTTCAGTCTGGTTCCTTTTTGTATGTGAAGCCTAGCCTTCTTTTGCTTCGCTGAATGTACATTTATAGAGTCCAGAATTCAACAAGAAGACAAACTGGTTCATATCTGATATGAGCTTCCTGATTATTAATATAACTTTGACAACGGACAACGATGATATTATTACAGCAAGAGTAGCATTATGTCGTACCACGGGGTCGTTTGGAAGTTGCGATTGTTAGCATTGTATTTGTTAAATAGATGCATTGTCCACAATACAACGTTTGGAAGTGTCAAGTTGCAAAACAATGCATATATTGTTTTGTGTGAGTCCCACCAACAATCAACAAAAATGAGGGATTGTACAATCTCAACTAAAAATTGAGATTGTTGTGATTGTTGGTTTAATAATTGAGCACATTTACTTTTTCCAATTATGTCCATAGTTTTTTTTGTTTTATATTAAAAGTGGAAGATAAATATGACATTTCCTTATAAAATAACTTTATAACAATCCATTCATAAATTATAATCTCAACAACCAAACAAATTTCAAAATGCATCTATTGTATCAATGCATGCATTTATATCATAGTGATTCATAACAATACAACGATTTAAGATACGCAACTTCCAAACGACCCGTAGGATTTGCACAAAGATACCTATTATTTCTGGAACTCCATGAGGGTGAGGAAGTAATCAACGTAGTAGAACGCCTTGAAGTTGGTGAAGCCAACAGCCAGGCCAAGCTGCTTGAACTCTTCCTCTGTCTTCTGCTTGCTCTTCACCCTGTAAAGTGTCATCATGAAGACGTCGGATTCGAGCAGGGCTCGCGTCCTGAGGCTGTGGTCGCTCTTCTCCGGCAGCACGGGCTCGATGACGATCAGCTTCCCTCCCTGTGGCAGCGCCTTGTAGCAGTTCTCCATTACCTTCTTGCATTCCTCCTCCGTCCAAGCCGTCAAAGCCCACTGCATATGTCACCGGATAGATCTAATGAAAACTGCTTGCAGAATCGTCACATCGATAATATCCAACGAATATATTATTGTGAGAAGTCCAATCCAACGGTATTTTTTTTTTTTATACCTTCATGAAGATTGCATCACCACTAGGTATGGACTTGAACATATCGCCACCTACATGCTTCACGTCTGCAACAACGATAATGAATTAATGATGATAGTAATATGTAGGGTAAATGTCACATTTGGTCATTGAGATTACTAAATCGTGTCATGTTTAGTCGCTAGAAAATTTTAATGTCAATTTTGGTCACTCGAATTACTGAAATAGTTCACATTTAGTCACTCTCCCATTAGTTTCTGTCCAACTTCTTTAATGGAGTTGGACGGAAACTAATCGGAGAGTGACTAAATATGACATGTTTCAGTAATTCGAGTGACTAAATATGACATGTTTTAGTAATTCGAGTGACCAAAATTGACATTAAATTTTTCTAGTGACTAAACATGACACGATTTAGTAATCTCAATGACCAAATGTGGCATTTACCCGGGCAAAATAAAATAAACTAATTACTGTACTTAGAACCATTGTTTCAAATGGCCGTTTGATTAGGTGTGGCCGGTTTCACTGCAACAAACTATACACTCACTGGGAATGACAGGAGCTTTGGCAACGACTTCGGGCAGGTCGAAGTTGATTCCTTCTCGGATGTTGGGGAACTTGGGTAGGATCATCCGCAGGGAATCGCCGCTGTTTCCGGCGACGTCGACCAATGTCTTGACGCCGTGGAACCCGCCGTAGTCGCCGCCCAGCAGGGCCTTCATGAACGGTGCGGACGTGCCGGACATCGACTTCCGCATCAGTTCGATCATCTCCGGCCGCTTCCCGTAGTAATCGTACGTCGGCTCGCCGTGCACCTTCACGAACGGATCCGTCGTTGGGTCCGTCACCGTCTCGTGCACCAGCGGCCACGTCCTGATCAGGACGTCCTGCTCAGACGCGACAATTTCAGGTCCGTTAATTGACTGGGCTCTAGAAAAATACGAATTTTGTTGCTAGTCCGGCCCAGTTAAGTTGTTTTATTTCAATTAGTATTGGGCCGTTGTGTATTAAAAGCCCATCAGGTGGAAGAGAGAGTCAGACAATCAAACTTATCAGAGTGCTTTCGTCACTTCATCTTATTCTTCTCCATCTCGTTCTCCCCCCTTTTCCCTCTTTCAGTTTTCGGGTCAAAATCCCCAAGTATTAGAGTTGCCGCTTTCTTTAAAAACTAGTAAATGTCATTCTGCCGCCAGTTAGAGATGGCAACCGTGAGGATTTAGTGCATATTTATTATTCCAAATAAAAAAAAATTGATTTTTTTATATAATACTCATACTCACATAACAATTGGGTATATTATTTAAAATTATATATTCATATGCGATCTTATTTTTGCGATATTGGGCGAGTTCGGGTTGAATTAATAAGAAAACCATGCATGTATTCAAATTTAAACCATACCCTTTAAAAATCATTCGAATTTGAATTTTACCCTAACCAACTAAATCGGATCCAGACGGCTATCCACAAGTATTATGATTTTTACCATCCCACCGTCGCGTTTCGATCTGATCTAGTAGATGTAGAAACAAAAATATTGAAAGGAAAAAAAAAGAGTATGGATGACAGAATTAACCATAATTTTGGATACCCATCCGACCTTTATGAAATCGGATAGGATAAAATCCGAACTAAATAAAATACTCGACAGTATGTATAAAATCTGAATCAGGACGATACAATTTTATCACTACGCTACGCAACCCAAACCTGCACGATTGTACAAGCATATACAATATTTTTGCATAAATAGTCATTTTTGTAACATATTCGCTATTCATAGTATATTTCATAGCATTTCATGAACTAATGAATCATTCTATGTGTTCTCCTGGTGATTTGTTATTTTATAACTTTTCACTTCAATAATTTTGATTTACTTGTGATTAGCAACACAACGGTTGAGAACATAATAAATTATTATTATCCAAAATATTGTATGAATATGGATAATAAATAACTTTCCAACCAGTTATGGTAAAAGATAATTCAGTCACTATCCGACTCATTGTCATCCTAAAAAAGCGGAGTCACGTGAAAAGCGGGGGAGGGGCGTACGGCGTACCTGGTGGTGCTGGAGGATGTAGGCCGCGTAGGAAACCCCGTCGGCATCCGTGACCAGCGTCTCGCCGACATCCGTCAGGGAGTACTTCCTCTCGCCGGTTGCGGCGGCGGCGTGCTCGTCGAACACGCCGTGGGCCGAGAGCAGGCGGAGGATGCGCTGGAGGTTCTGGGGATCCGCCGGGGAAGAAGAAAGAGGAGGAGGATGGAGGCGGGAGAGGATCTCGGCGGCGGAGAGAGGGGCGTTGGCGCCGCCTTGCCAGATGGCGTCGGCGACGTTGAGGCGGACGACGGCGGTGAGCGACATTGGGAGGCTGATGGCGTGGGCCATCTCGATGATCGCCAGCTTAGCTTTCTTCCGCCGCTCCGCGCACTCGCCTTCCATTGCTTTGCTTGCTACCGCGTCTTTCAGCCGAATGAATGATCTCTCGAGCGGATCTGTGGAAACAATGACAAAGAAAGAAGTAGCGGTTCTGGTCGTACTCTTTTATTACCATCACTTGTTTCTCATCCTTTAGAACAGGATTTCTGTTACCAAGATATTAGTAAGAAAAATCAATAAATGCATAACCATTTTGGAATTTTCTCATTTTATTTTTTTTATTTTTATGAACATTTTGGAATATTCTCATTTTATTTTATTTTTATGAATCAGAAGAAACATTCCCAACAATTTTGTCGGCTGGGCAAACCAAAAAATGAAATATCGTACCGGAGGTCGTACTCGAAAAGTCAGTGATAGGGTATGTTATGTTAAAATTGTAGTTTAATCATGGTTCAACCGTATTATACGCTAAATACCGGTTATCGGTTTTGCTTCCAGAGTAGAAGGTTTTTCAGGTTAAACCGCTGGTACGGAACGGTATTTTAATGGGTTATAGGTATAATATGCCCATCTACTATGACGTTTTATCAAACATGCCCCTCTACTATTTTTTACATCAAATATGCCCCTATACTTTGAAACAATTATCAAACATGCCCTTATGTTAAAATTTTCATTGAAAAAATCGTCAATCATGGTTGAATTGAGATTTAGACGACCCGACATCGGCAAATGGGAAGGAAAATGTCAGTTTTGTCCCCTGTTTTATTTCCCTAGGTCTTTTCAAAGTGAAATTATTTGAATGATTTGATTATACAAAAGAACCAAAAAAATTCTAAAGTGAATTTATTAGGGATATTATAGTCATTTGTGTCGCCCAAACTAAAGTTCGGCCTTGGTTAACGATTTTTGGAGGAAAATTTTAACAAAAAGGGCATGTTAGATCATTTTTACAAAATACAGGGGCATATTTGATGTAAAAAATAGTAAAGGGGCATGTTTGATAAAACGTCATAGTAAAGGGGCATATTATACCTATAACCCTATTTTAATCCTTGAGGCAAACATCTCTCAAAAGAGGAAATGATGGAGTATATCTAGGGATGGCAATGGGTCGGGTTGGGTCGGGTTTTGCCAAACCCAAACCCAAATCCATGGGTTTATCCTTGAAAAAAACCCGGGGTAAAACCCATTGGGTTTGAAAAACTCAAACCCAACCCGCTGGGTATCCGCGGGTTCATGGGTACCCATGGGTTTTTGACGTAAAAATTTACAATAACAAATTTCTATCAAAATTAAATTCAAATATCAATCTCTCAATACAAATTATCCATATATAAAACACCATTCAAGAAAATTCAAGAAAATTACAAATTAACTATACAAATTTTTCAACACCAATTTAGAAAACTCAAGAAAATTGAAGCAATCACAAATTATCCATAAATAACATGAATAATTGAAAGCTTCTTCCTTTCAATTAATTTTTTTCACTCTTTACTCGATAACATCAACTTAATTCTACACAATTAGAAAGAAAAAATTAGACATGTCTCCACAAACATAAATAAGATTAGTTGCTTAGAATATCAAATATACCGAGAAAATTAATTATATAGGTGTGGGCGGGTACCCACGGATCGGGTTTACCTAAACCCAAACCCAACCCGATGAATAGTGAACGGGTTTAAACCCAAACCCGGCCCAAAACCCGTCAACACGAATTTTACCCGCATTGACCGGGTTGGGTCGGGTGAGTACCCGTGGGTTCGGGTTTTGTTGCCATCCCTAAGTATATCAATGGCCTTCACTTTAAGAAGTGGTACCTAGGTGCTAGGGTTGGGCAATGGTCCACACCCTACCACATCGGACCAAATCGATGTTTGGATCAGACTACACCGAATTGAATATAATATGGTCTGATCATTGATCCAGTGAAATTTATAAATACTGGAAAAAAATGAATTGAATTGACATTTGAACAGAACCATATGCACCACAATTCTCCTGAATTTGGTCCGATTCAGTCCAGGCCGAACCAATGCCCACCCTTAAGGTACTCAATATAGAATTTCGGGTAGATGTGCACGAATGTTTAACTTAAGTGATACCAACGCTCTAACTGACTCTCAATTTTCGCACTTTAATATGGTCCACAACCTCGGATCAAAAAGATATACCTTGGTTCTATTTCAACGTATCGTACTGATGGTTCAACCACGAAATACCAGTATCGGAGGCTAAATCAGTAAGCAGTATTTAACGGTCTAACGGTAAAACCACGATTTTATCATAAAATATCATATCACTGACTTTTCCAGTACGATACGCAGATACCCTGTACGGTTTCATGTATCATGCTTTAATGGCATGCCATGTATTTTATCTCCAAAAAAAATCAGTGATTTTAGACATTGATTTTAAGACGTTGAATTTATTACGTTGGATCGCAGTCACTACTTGCTATTCAACTGTGACGAAGTGATTATAATCTTCGATAGAATAATCTGTAACATATATCGTTATGCTGTAGTTGTAACTTCATATATATCACTGGTTAATTTTCCAAATGCTTGCAAGTCTTTTTCATCTCGATTTTACTGATAACATTCTTCACCAGCAAAGCTAAGGCAATCAAAAGCTAAAACGACGGTTACCAAATGACCATAAAAGGCAGGCCAGAGACATGATGAGTTGATCCAGTTGGAGAAGTCAAGGGTTCCTTCCTGTCAAAAACAAGTTTCAAGGCACGATTGTTAGATGGGAGAAATGTTTGCAGCAATGGATATGCAATTTGGCCGCCATATGCAAACAATGGTCTGTCTTACCCCACAGTTGCTGCAGTTTAGCTGCAAGTTGGGTGACAGATTTTCTTTCAGCAGGGTTCGAGAATCCCATGCCGGCTGCCTCCTGAATTGCAGACAAGAATTCTCTTCTTCCTTTAGAAGAGAGGCCAAGGTAATCTGGTCCATGGATTGAGCTCAGTTCCACAACCTACACCCAAGAGAACAAATTCCCATAAGGTTTTGAACCATGTACATGTGAAAAGAAACATACAGAGCCATCCATCTCAGCAACAGGTTGTATTCACTTTTCCTCCAATAAACTAGGGAGAAGATACCATTATGACATGTAAGTGGACAAAAATAGTGAAGAACTTGCCTGATGCAGCCAGGGTATGATAGAGTTGATAAATCTCTGCTCCAAGGAGAGTGAAGCCAAACTTGTAAGAACTTCATACATGGTTTGGCCGGAAAGACATTCCAGCACAGGACCAGTCCTATTGAGAAGCTCGACTAGAATGAGTTCATTGCCAGAGGAAAGTGCTTCCGCATATGCAGAGTCCACGTCCCCTTCGCGCATAAAATCTTTTACACGTTCCCAATAGAAGTTCTGGTTCTCCATCCCATTTTGCCTGCTGCCATTCTTAACATTTGGAACTGTGCTCTGGGAACCTCTACTTGAACTTTTCAGCATCCCTTTCCCTGTAAGATTCCTAGTAGCAACTGCAGTGGGATTGGGGCTAATTTCTGTAGCTTGTTTTGTTGATACCGAATTTATCGATCTAGTTCTGCTACCATCCCAAATATCTGTGTGCTTCACGGAAAATTCTGAAGGCTGCCTACATTGAATATCAATAGATGGTCTGGGTGTGCATCTAGGAGAGGGACCATTTTGGTTCTGCTTCATAATCCGGGAGACTGCTGATTCCGAATGCCTAGCTCCTTGCACAAGAAACCTAGATATCCTATCCACTTCATGCTCTAATCCTGACACTTTGGACTTCAAGCCAGACATGTTCGCCATTATCCCGGCTGTGAATTCCTGAATATGAAAATGCATGATTAGAAACTTCTAGCAAACTCACATGTGACCATCAACTTGAGGAAGAACCCACTAAAAAAATGGTATTACAGCTTTATCATGAAACTAACTTCAAATAGACCAACTAATAATGAGGGGGGAGATTCTGATCTGACATGGTATTTACTTACATAATAGTGAACAACAATAAACATGCATCGTGCAAAGAAGTTACCTGCAGCAGGTCCAACAAGTTCGCCTGTCTATTCTCGATCTCAGAAAGCTGTTTCCTAATTGAGGCCACTTCACTCGCCACATGTGAGCAACATTCGTGTGAAGGTTGGAAGGTAGTTTCAGTAACCGTGGAATCAAGACTTCTACGATCTTGAACATTTACACAATACACATCTTCAGTATCCATCCCTGCAGCTGCAGCATGCTGGCGTCTTCCCATTACTTTAAGTAAAGCACCACTCTCGAGAGAGTCATGATGAACTGAACTTCTCTTGGACGCAGAGAAAGAGTCCTGCTTGTCATCCATTGGCACATATTCATAGCTAACATCAGGAGCACTGGAAATGTCAACGCTCATTCTTTCTAAAGTCCTGGTAATAGAACTACTACCCTCAGATTCCTCATTCTGAGGATCTGGCAGAGGCAAATCATGATGCTTGGGAACTGCAAGTTCAATACGCCAATCGTCTGATTTAGACTGTGGCGAGTCGGTGTAATTCTGGCACCCTCTCTTTACAGACAAAGGAAATCTTCTCTTAGATGGGTCTGTTACAACTTTATTCATTATTATTTCTTTCTGTGCAGAGCCACTGGTACTCGTGATGTCACTGTACTCTCCTCCACAGTAGTTTTCTGTACAGAAATAATCATTAGCCGCATCCAAAAATACTGTAGAAGAAAACAAGATCATGTTGATGAAGAAGCCAAAGCTAAGAGCCCCTCCAATAACAGAAGAAAACAAAGACAAGAACCGTAAGCTAGAAAGATTCTGGAACCAATAGACCATACTTGCTTAACTGTTGGAAACACGTTTACATCATAGATATACAGTTAATTCTTATTAGAATGTGGCATCAGCCAAAAACCTTTTATGGATGATCCCGTTTCAGAAGCCTCAGCAGCATCAGGCCCAGGAAGAGTTTTCCAGCATTGTATGGCATGAAGTACAGTGTCTCTAACAGGTTTCACCTATAAGAGACACAATAAGCATCCAACAATACAACAATGACTCAAAACATCAATCAAGAAGCATAAGCGTAAAACGTCACCAACTTTATCAAAACGGCAAGATTCAAGGGATCGAATGCAGGAAGCTTTGAAAGAACCCAGGCAAGACCCGCCACCAGCAGCGATTTCTCCAAGAGCTACAGAAGCTGCCTTGCGTGTAGTCCAGTCACTGTTCTTGAGAGCATCTTGGATGCTAGTCATTGCAGCAGCTAAAATATATTGCGAAGGTGCACCACCTGCCTGAAATACAAATTGAGAAACGTCAAGTCATTCAGAACCTCCAAACAGCTAAACTCCAGCTTAAACTAAAGTGTGTTACTCAAAATATGTTCAGGAAAATATATTTAAGAAAAACATAAGACAGTTCCTATAACACCTCCAACACTTCACATCAGTAAAAAGCGATAAAGAGTCATCACTATGCAGGTCAATAATGCAGTTATGAACAATGATATCAGGGAGACATTGAATTGTGGTTGTGATTGTTTGAAAGCCATTTGTTTTGAAGAAGAAAATCTCTCCTGTTTGTCAAGCTACTTTTTAAAATGGTCATGGTTCTTTAAATTATAAGGTCTAACCATCAATGTGCAGCAATGGAGAAAATGATTGTGGAATTCCAGTGTAGTACGTGTAACTTAAAAAAAAATAACGTTACTCTTAAAGTTCCTTAAACTGATCAACGAATACCCACTCACAGTAGGGCAAATGTGCAAGGTGATTCTCTACCTCTAGCTATAAAAAGGAATAATGAGCAACATCAAGACAGAGAACCAAATTAACCAAAAAGTAGAAGACATAGCCCGCTAAAAATCACCTGAAGAATACTTCTAGTAAGCTCAATTACTGCCGGTTTAGCCATGAAGTGTGGATTCTTCAGCAACTTCATAATTCTAGTCAACATTCGCTGTAAAACGGACGCTGGAGGGTCCTGAGTATTATCAATGACTTTAGCCAAGCAGAACGCTGAACCTGACTGCACATATTTATTCTGTTCACCCAAAGCTTCGAAAAGTGGCTTCACCAGCACAACAAAGTCCCCATCAGATTCATCCCCATCGTTACTGACCATAGATGCCAAAACACCCATCGTCTCGACACATGCATCCCTTACAACCGAATCCGAATCCTTAAGCCTCTTCACAACGCTGCCAACCATCTTAGCCAGATGTGGCACAACTAGACTCCCATGAAATGTCACCACCATACCAATCAGCCTAACACACTCCTTCCTCACCGCACTCTTCTGCTCCTTATCGGTGTCCAATATACAAGACAGGAACGGCCCGATCCCATCAGGGGTTAGAGATTCGGCGACTTTCTCGAGCTCGTCCGCGCCAATGTGGCAGGTATCTCGATCCGCAAGCTTGTTGAGTGCAAGCACCACTTTGTGCTTCATCTCGAAATTGGACTGCTGCGAATTGACCCTGGAACTCCCTCTCCCTCTTGCTAGCACTTGTGGCTTCATCTTTAAAATTGCACCACCGGGAATGCCCAAATTCCGGCACTATCCAAAAGCTTCTAAAGAACGGAACCACTTGGTCTGCAGTTCATCCTTTCTCTGATTCTCAGGGACTTCAAGAAACTAACACTCGCAATCACACACATACCCTTCAAGGCCGACTGCAACAGCATCAGTACAATGTCGAACCATAAACTACAGAGTTTCTTTCCAAGCAGGAAAGGAAAACCCTAAATACAGATTCTAAACCCTATTTTCATGAAGTTTCTATTTCACCGCGACCATGAACTTTCTCAGCAACCAAACACAATGCTAATCGGTAACGAAAAAAACGTAATTAGGTTTCCCGCTATGGCTGTCGTCAAAGAAAATCTTCCAATCGGTACTAACAGCAAACCACAACCCTAACACTTCAAACTAAGCCGGAGTAGGATTAACGCTGTACCAGATCAAAGGGAGTTGAAAGAGGAAGAGACGAGACGGCTTGCATGTTATGCGTCTCACAAATTTCCATCGTTCTACGAATCCATTCTTTCTCTCTTCCCCGAAGAGACAGACAAAAGAGAAAGGAGGAGGGAGATGGAGATGGAGATGGAGCTCTCAAACTCGAAATCAGTAAAGCCAAAAACCATTTGTTAATTACAGAGGAGAGAGAGAGAGAGAGAGAGAGAGAGAGAGAGAGAGAGAGAGAGAGAGAGGAGAGGACTTCAAATTTCGCGCTCGGAAGCTCCCCATTCGAAATTTGGAGCAGCGTTTTGAGGTTATCTTTCGCCGTTGGATACTCGCCACGTGGGACAATCTGCTTCGACCATTACCGTACGATCGTTCGAGGGTTTTCCTCATTTGTCATTTCTGTTGGTTTGGCGAAGGGAAAAGGACATTTCAGGTACCTGAACTATGCAAGTTTACCATGCGGGATCTCGTACTATTATTTTCCTCACAATTCATCCCTCTGCTTTGCTAGTCTGCTCTGTTTTGGTGTCACCTTCAAATCAAGTCCCTCTCCACAATTTGGGCCCGACTAGGTTGGGCTGGGCTTGTGGTTGAAATCAGATTGTCATCTTTACTCTTCTCACTTCTAATTAATTATAGAAATGGTTAATAACTTATTTTGGACTCAGCTATAACTATATAATCAACTTTATTTCTTGGTTTCAGGAATTAATATTTTTGCCTCAACTATGCAACATATAGACTCAATTGGCCTGACACATGGTTTGATCGTCAATTTGGACAGTCAACACGATATGTCATTGCCTCGTCAGTCTAAAAATCATTAAAAAAATTCAAATTCAAATTATGTTCCTAATTTATATTATTTATCATTATAAAATTAACCAAAAAATAAAATTATAAAATATAAATATTTTTATTTTTTGGATAATTTGGAAATGAAAATTTTTATTAATTAACCAAAAATTAACAAATTTTTTAATTTTTTTTTGTTAATTTGAAAATAATAAATAATATAAATTAAGAAAATAATTTGAATTTGAAAATTTTAATTGATTTTTACGCTGACTGGACAATGACATGGCGTGTTGACTAACAGTCAAAGGCGTTAACCGTCCAAATTGACGGTCAAACCACGTGTCGGGCCAATCGAGTCAATATGTTGCATAGTTAAAGCCAGAATGTGAATTTCTGAAACCACGTGGGCAAAGTTGATTATATGGTCATAGTTTGGTCCAAAATAAGGTATTAACCCTTATGTTGCAAACTATAATATAAGATTGATATAGACATTTAATAGTAAAAGTATGAAACTCAGTTATTGTAAAATCATGTCGGAGGTTGTACTGTAATAAGTGAGAAGTATAGATATTTTGTCTTCAAACCATAATTTAATTTTGTTCGATTGTTTTAGACCCTTAAAACTTGCCTTTGATTATAAATTTTTCGGATCGAACCAACGGTTTGATAAACACTGAATTGGAAACTACATTATTAGCACTCGAACGCAACACCCTTACCTTGATTAATGTAAGGTAAAGAAAGTCATTCGCCTATTTATTTTTTCTTCATGGTGATCCATTCGCCACGTGGAGTAATAAACACAATTATATGCTGATATGCATGCAACCAAGATATCAGTGGATTCTAATTTTGGAAATCAGATTAGTAAAAACGGTACAGATTCTCCTCATCCTCATATCCTTACTCCATGGGAAGAGAGAGAGAGAGATATCCTCATAATCTCTGCTTCTAGTTATTCGTATCCGATTCGCAAAATCCATCCGCCGATGGATTAGGTTCGATGGTCATATCAACCAATCCATGGCTGATCTTCACTAATCACTAGTGCATGAACGAAAAGTAGAAAGAAGAAAACAAGGATGGAGCCAGGTTTCATGGCTTCAAAGAATCTAGCGAAACCGCCATGGTGCTTATGGTCTCTGGTGCAAGTTCGTGTTCATATCGAATCCGATTCACAACTTTAACCGCACCTTGGTACAACTACGTGTTCACAATATTTCATGTCCGATTAGGCAATTCACGATCCAATACTCGGTATGTTCACTTTGTCCGTCTTTGATCGAGCATTATGGAAGCACCAACTTTTGCGTGAATAAGCACCAAATTGAGTCAAATGAACTTTGGTGAATGAGGCGTGCTAATGTGAAAAGGAAGAACAATCACAATATTTCATGTCCGATTAGGCATTTCACGATCCAATACTCGGTATGTTCACATTGTCCGTCTTTGATCAATCATTATTGAAGCACCTACTTTTACGTGAATAAGCACCAAATTGGGTCAATGAACTTGGGTGAATGAGGCGTGCTAATGTGAAAAGAAAGAACAATAACAAAAGGCAGGCCGCACTAAGGAGAGAAATGATTCAACATTGCCTATTAGAGCAACCCAAAAACTTGCCAAGAACTAAGAACTGCAAGAATGCTACTTGGGGGAGTCTGCGAAACTCCACATTCCCCGTCTGTAAAAAGTTTCCCCTTTTCATCATTCAATTCAATTACACGCTTTCACAGCAAAACCAACCCAACTTCCACCGTCCACAAATGAAACGAAATCGAGCACAAATCAACGCAATCTCATAGCCACAAGACGAACACAACAAGAACGATGAACCCCAATTAGGCAACAGACAAGTCACAATAAATATAATCATCTCATTAGGAAGAACAAAATGTGCCAAGCCAGAACAACCCTCTCATACTCGCAAACTATGTAGAAAGATCTAAAACATATATGATAAACATATCTATAACGAAGTTCTACTACTGGAAAATAAACCCCGGTCCAGAATCTGCTACTCTAGTAGAATGAAGCAACTGCGAGGGTTGCCATCGCCGCCACTAGAGATCCAACTGAGAAGACGCCGGAAACAGCAACAGCATGAGCAGAGTTGGATGGCGGAGCGCCGCCAACAGGGGATGGAGCTGGAGCTGATTCTGTCATCTCGCTTGGTGGCAGTGCGGTTGATCCTCCTACTGCAACTGTAGGACAAACATTCATCACTATTAGATGCATGCACAAGCACAACCCACCATTTTTTCCCTCCCCACAACACAAAATCAAAGAAACAGAGGAAAAGAAAGGATCAGGACTTTACCAGGAGCACCAGCGGGAGCCATGGACACTGCAAAACAGAAGAGAAACAGTAAATCAACCCCCACATTTCCTCAGATCTCAGGAAACCCCACAAACAGAATCTGCAATTTTAAGGAAGGAATCGTAATTCCAAAAACAAACCAAATCGAGAGGGAGAGAAAGAGGGTTTACGCTGGCAGCTGGACATCGGGGGAGTTTTGAGCTTGCAAGCGGAAGGAAGGGTTAGAGCTTTGGTGACGTTGAGCGGAATCCCCATCTGTGCGCTGCTCTTGAAAGCCTGGCAGAGACAATCGGCGTTTGTCTTCAGCACGGTCTCGAGGCCGGAGCAGCAAGCCCCCTCCGGCTTGGTGGTGGTGCTCCCGTTCTCCACGAAGGTCAAGCAGTCGCTGAGCGACATCACCACCGTGGAGCAGTCCGCGGCGGGGGCCGGCGCCGCTGCGGCCTTGTGGTGGGCTGCATTGGCGACCGAGCTCGAGATTAGAAGGGAGAGGAGGAAGAAAGCAAGGTTGGAGGAAGAAGAAGAAGAAGAAGAAGAAGAAGACGCCATTGTTTTCAAGAAACAGAGAATTTGGAAGTGGGAGAGAGCGAGAGTGGCTGCTAGTAGTAATGAGAAAATGGGCTAGGGTTTAGAAAGGAAGCGAGTATATATAGAGGGGGAAATGGGGACGGCGGTGGTGGCGAGGAGGCGCGGCGGCGGGGAAGCGGAGGGGACAGGTGGCGTTTGGAAACGGAAAAGGCGGAAGGAAATGGGGGACTGTGGTGGCGAGAGGTGAGTGGTAAATCATAAGTCGGTGGCCAGTGGGACGCCTTTTTCACATCGTTTTCTTGAATTATTTTTCGATTTACCCAAACGGCACCTTGGTAGAGAGAGGAATTTCCATTTTTAACCCTCGGCCTCTCTTCTGCAGATGGTTATCTTCTCCGGGCTTTTTCGGCATTGCGTAATTTATTTTTCTACTGATTTTCGAATTTTTTGTCCTCAATTTCCAACGTCTCTCTTTCTCTCTCTGTTAGAAAGTAGAAGCCGTCTATAAGTCAAACCGAGTCAAAATCTTTTTCTGATTTTTCAGTTGGGGTCTCAACGTGAATCTCTCCTCCAGTCCCCACAAATTTCTCATGTTTGTTGTTCCCGTTAATCCCCTTGGCATTTAAATTTTTTCTTTGATAAACAGCCTGATCCCATTAAAACTAGGGCCAACGGCCCACGGGTGGGCCTTGCATCCCAAATGGCATATTGATTCCAGGAAATGGGCAAGTGGGCAAGCAAATGGGCTTAACACAGTTTGCGGCTCTCCGAACAAAAGCCCACTCCAAATTCCTCTCCCTTCCATTCACGAGAACAGCTCCAATCCTTCTCAACATTTCACGTATTCTTTTTTTTTTATATATAGGAAGACAAATGCTAGCAAGCGTCTAGGATAATATATTAATAAAACGAGATTGGGAGATTCACAGAACATCATATACTCTAACCATCTACACAGTTCAGAACTACACACATCAACATGATGCGTGCCAAAAGGTAGACTATGACCAAACCCAGCAAGGCAAGTCGGTCGTACGGTTCCCTTCCCTGTACACGTGCGAGACAATAATATCTCAATCACGATTCAAAATATTATAGACATGATTAGCCATTAGGTCGTGTCTGTGATCATCATCCGAGCAGTTCTTGATGATAGCAACGGCGATAGAAGAATCGAGGTTTAAGTGCACATGTTGATGAGCTTGATCCCAAGCAATTTGAAGACCCACCGCTGCTCCTTTAAGCTCCACGTCAGTGATAGTAGCAGGCTCCAAGGTTGCACGCATAGGCCACCGAGCACCTTCCCAGGCAATCGCGAATGAGGCCTCAGCAGCAGCGTAACCTAAGGGAGAGAGGATCAGAGCCATCAGATTGGATATGTACCCATCCCTCAAGTGGTGGCTTCCATCCAATCAACTCCTCTCGTCTCATTGTCGGTGTCGCTAAGCTTCTTTCCACATTCTTCAACGCCATCTTGAAGATATTTGAACCAAGCCTCGATTCTACAAATGAGAGACTTTTCCACAAAGTTCTTACCATCCAAACATTCTTCATTCCTCTGTTTCCAGAGATGACACACAATCAGACTAAAATCAACTCCATGATCACCATCTTTCAAGTTGCGTAGCATCCAAGTCTTGAACGACAGGGTGGTGTCTTTACAAGTGAATTTGGCGTTAAATTTCTCCCAGATGCCCTTTGTCTTCCTGCAATTTCTAAGGATATGTACAGTGGTTTCTTCTGTGTCCTTGTAGTGATTGCAGTTTCCATCAGTGGCCAATTTCCACTTCGTTATTTATTTGTGAGCAGGTGATCATGCATGACAAGCCAGAGGAAGTGCTTGGTGCGTCTAGGTCCTTTCCACTTCCAGAACTCCTTCCAAAATGTCTCTCCTGTAGGGTCCAAATGATCAGCAGCTAGATTATAGGCATACTTCAATCGAAATCTGTCATCCCTTTCCAGTCCCCAAATACACTTATCCTCTCCCGGATCATCTTTAGGAGGCTCCATTTCAGCAATCAAAGCCATAATGTTGGGAGGGAAAATGTCTTGGAGCTTAATCCAGTTCCATTCTCCATTATCATCCACCCAGTCCGCTACTGAGGACTCATCCAGGATAGAAGGGTCTTTCTGCAGGGTGTTGTCCTTGAGGACGAGATCATGTTCCATGCATGGATGGTGCCAAAAGCTAGTTGTTTTTCCATTTCTAATGCTCCATACTGCAACACTCTCCATGAGGGGCATGGCCTTAAGGATTGCTTTCCACAGACTTGAATGTTTGGTCCTCTTCATTGCCACAATCTGCCCATCTTTATGCTTGAAATACTTGCCTTGCATGATCTGCACCCACAAGTCTGAGATATTGTTAAGAACCTGTCATGCCAAATTAATCATGAAAGCCATGTTAAGGCTTCTAGCAGTTCTAAGACCCAGCCCCCCTTGGTTTTTAGGTTTACACACATTATCCCAAGAAATCAAATGGACTTTCCTTTTTTCCTCATTGGATCCCCACACAAACCACCTGATTTGCTTATCGGTCAGGTCACATTGATACAGAGGCAGGGAGAAAGGAAGTCTACATAGCATAAGTAGGGATTGCATTTAATACAGACAGAGCAAGAGTAACTCTTCCAGCAAGGGAAAGAGTTCTAGTCTTCCACGAGGTCAATTTCTGGTCAATCTTATCAATGATATACCTATAGCTATAGGTATTCCTAGTGATTCTACCATGAACGACAGGCACACCTAGATATCTACCTAAGTCCAAAGTTGATTGAATATCAAGTTTATCACAAATAAGTCTCTTATCACTATCCCAAGTGTTTTTAGAGAACATAACTCTAGACTTTTCTTTACTCACAAGCTCTCCTGAATCATCACAGAACCTGTCAACACAAAGGTTTATTATTTCTGCCTGCTTCATAGAGGCTTCGGCAAATAACACAAGGTTATCTGCGAAAAACAAGTGGGACAGGGGGTCCCATATGAAAGCTTAGCAGGATTCCACCAATTCAAACTAACTTCTTCATAAATGCAATGACATAATCTCTCAACACAAAGAGAGAAAAGATAGGGGAAAAGGGACATCCCTGTCTGAGGCATCTACTTGGCTTGAAGCTTTGAGTTTCCCCTCCCCACAAGACTTGCATTTCCACAGTTGTGACAGATTGCATAATAACACAAATGATACTTTTAGGAAGACCCGCCAAGGTAATGGTTTCTTCCGGGAACTCTAAGTCCAAGCGATCATATGCTTTAGCCAAGTCTAATTTAAGGAGCATCATGAATTTTCTCATGATGAGTTTCTCCCTTTTCTTTCATCTTCTTTGATCCGTGGCCAGACTCTTCCCTGTGCCTTGCAGGACCTTTCCTCCAAGCTCCAATTCCTGAACAATGAAGTGTTTGACAACATATTCCAGAAGAAAAAGAGACTGGCAAACAACTTACAATCCCTGGAAACCCTCAATGCGAGAAATCCTTCCACTTCCTTATTGGAGGAGGAAAAGAAGGCTAGAGAAGATCTTGAAGATGTTCTCTGGCAAGAGGAAATCCTTTGGCTTCAGAAATCAAGAGCCATCTGGACCATCCATGAAGCCAAAATTCCAGATTCTTTCATAGCAGCACCCTAAGTAGAAGGAAGCTAAATAAGATAATTAGACTGAGAAATAAAGCATGAGAATGGATCACTAACCTGGATATGCTCCAAGACTTGGCAAGAGAACACTATGTGAAGCTCTTCACCAAGTGCAACAGAAGTGACCACCATTCCATCCCTACGAATTTCCCATCTATTTCGAACTTAAGATGAGAGCATATGGAGAGATATCTAACCCTTGAGGAAATTCATGGCATAGTTAAAGAGATGAATGGCCTGAAGGCACCTCGCAAGGATGGTTTCCATGCACTTTTTTTATAAAAATGCTGGAAATATGTTGGTCAAGACTTTTTCAACTTCATCCAGAAATGCTTTAGGAATCCTGAAAGCATCTGGTTTCACAATGAGACTCTTTTGGCCTTGATCCCAAAAGTGGACTCCCCTGGTTCCATGAGCCATTTCAGACCTATCATTCTTTGTAATGTGGTGTACAATTGTACAAATTGGTGGCGCAATGCATTGCTAACAAGTTAAAATTTCTAATGTCGCATTTGGTCAAACCTAATAAATCTAGCTTTGTTTCAAATTGCCACATCACTGATAACTTTCTTGTTTTTTAGGAGACAATGCATTCGATGGCAAGAAAAACTTTTCATGTATTCTCCCTCTTCTGTTGAAGAGGGTTTTGCAAGTTTTAGCTATGAGTAGCAAAAATACCCTTCTCTCCACTTTGCTAAATCTCATCTCCATTAGGAGTGGGCATCTGGTTCGGTTTTAAGTCTCTGAAACGAACCAAACAGAAACCGAACTGACCGAAACCGAATTTTCCACTATTCGGATGAAAAAGGCTCTTAATTCGGGATACAGGGTCTGTCAACCGAACCTGAAAATTCGAGTTCCAAACCGAAAACCAAAAATTGCAACACAACCAAATTAATCCCACCACTACCTTGGCCCAACGAAATAATAAAGCTACTAGGTGGGCCAAGCCCAAACCCTTTGCAACTGTTGTCTTCCAATAGCCCACCCCGAAACCCATACCTCTCAATTTTCAACAGAAAAACCCAATCAAACATAACCCTAAAGCAACCTAATCTCTAATTCCCTATCCCTCCCCACCTCTTGTCTGCCGCTCTCTCTCTCTGTCCCTCACGAGTCACAACTCACCTCACCGCTCTCTCTGTCTCTCGCTGCGGAACCTCAAACCCTCACCTGTCGTGGCGCAGTCCCTTCCCTAAGCCAGCTCCCACCACCCAAAAATAATAGATGCCATCTCTCCATCCCCACTGTCCCTGCAAGCAGCAATTTCAGATCCACCACGATTTAGATCCAATGCACATCTGGGCGCTCCTCAGGGCTCAGCATGGAAACATACTGGGGTGGGCATCTCGGCGGCGGGGGGATCGTCAAGGAACGAAGGCGGGATCTGCAGGAGTGACGACGGGATCCGGGGCGACATGCTTGGCCTAACGAGCCCCTGCATGCTTCCCCTGCCTTGTCTTTCGCCATTGCTTCCTCTTCTCAAAATGGGTGAGCGGCGGACTTGGCGAGCCGGACTTTGGGAGAAGGTGAACTCGGCGGTGGAGGGAGCTCAGTGCGGCATCAACGACGGAGTGCTCGACCTAGCTCTGAGCGACGAACTGCTTGCAGAGAGCGGACCGGCGGCGTGTTCTCCCCTGCAGAGAGAGATGGAGAGGTAGAAAATTGAAGAGAGAGTAAATGAGAGAACTGGGAGAGAGAGAGAGAGAGAGAGAGAGGAAGGGGAAAATGAGAGAGATGGAGAGATGGGTGGGTGGGACTTGGGTTGGGAAATGGGAGGGAGGGATTTCTCCAATTCAACACATAGTCCGCCAGGCTAAAGCATTTTTCGGGGTTGGTCTTAAAACTGAACCGAATCTGAATATATTTTGGTTCGGACAAACCGAACCAAAATATATTTCGGTTCGAATTTGGTTGGAGTATTGATGAGTTTGGCAACTCGGCATATACTAGTTCGGTTTGGTTTGAACCGAACCGACCGAACGTCCACCCCTAATCTCCATAGCTCTCATCTCCGCTTCTTCAAGAATCCACAAAAAAAAATTATCGCTACTTCAAAAATCCACACTAAATCTGAGTCGATGAGGCTGCACATGTCTGGATCTCACGACATAATGTGAAAAACAAGAAGGTAGACTGAAGGAATGAAGAGATGAAGAACCGTTCAAGTCAAAAGACATCAACCCCTTTGACAACAAGACAAAGGAGTCTCTAGAACTAAGAAGTCAGACACCAGAGAACGGAGAAATCATCTCCATGGGAGACATTGAGGCAAAGATCCACACAGAAAATGTCAAAAGCAATATCAGAAGCAGGAAACAAAAGTAATAAAAATAAATTTTGGTTGTCGCGGGTCACCAGAAGGTGAACCGACATCTTCCTAATGGAGAGAGGAAAGGAAACTGTTAGAGAGAAGTTGGAGGTTTCTAGTGGATAGAGAGGGAATAAAACAAATTCCAGTTTATTATGCTGTCACGGTGCATCATGATTAGAGATGATAATTTTGCTCAAACTCAAATGTAAGCTACATGGGTTGAGTTTGATAGGTTTATGCTCATACAGTCATATTCATGATTTATTTGTGTGGGTTGAGTTTTTAGTCCATGGATTTGAGTTGGTACCCATAACCATAAATAATTTACATTTTGGTAGCTAAACTTAATAGATAATTAGATTTCGTACCTAACTTTAAAATTTATTGCTTATTAATCTACATTTGACAAAGTTAGACTAGTTTGAACTAATGGCAACATGTAGTACTTCCCTAGCTCTCATAGCAAGTACATTAGATATGCATTTATAGTTGACATGACATCATGATATAGGTCGAAAAAGCTTCATAGTGTCAGCTTGAGGTACCTTTGGTATCAATGTGAGGATGGTTATGCATATTTTTTTCCTCCCACTTTTTCCTCCTAAAATAACATTTTCCTCTATCATTTCCCTTCCCCTTAAAATTTTCCTCCTATCTTTATTTCCCTTCCCCACTCCTGAAATAAAGTGGTAGACTGGTAGTAGGGATGACAAAAATATTCGTAACTGTGGATATCTGTCCGAATCCGTCCGAATCGGGTAGGGTAAATCCGAACCCGAATGATATTTAGTGGGTACGGATAAAATCCGAACTCGAATATTGTGTGTAATGGGTGGGCATGAGTTTCTCACTATTCAACCCAAACCCGCCCGGTTATACGAATGCATATGTATTTTTTCTAGAAATAATCATTATTTTTCTCTAACATATTTTATATTTAGCATATAAATATAACATTTTCATGAAATAGTGTTGTTTTAATTAATTTTCTTAATTCTAGTGAGTCATTGTCGTACTTTTCTTTTTACGTAGTTTGAGAATACGTGTGAATGTTAACATATTGGTTAGAGTTATGAAGAGAAATTATTACCCATGGATAACCGTGGATACCCGAAATCCAAATAGGTATGAGCATGGTTTTGATTTTTTACATGTTTCACATATAGGTATAGATATGTGTAAAAACACGAACTATTTTAAGTAGGATAACATATATGCACTATATGTTCCCGACCCGACCCATTATCATCCCTAGACCGGTAGCATATCCATCAGCTACATAGTACGCTTGATAATCCATCAATCATTCATCAAATTATTTCTTTCTCGCAAGTAGCACGAGATGTTCCTCCTCTCGTTGACCGCTTACCGTTTAACATCAGGGTCAAATTATTACAACCATAGAAAATAAATATATAATTCCTGTCCCCAACTGTAAGCGGCAGCTAGCGTGTAAAGCTAGTAGCCAAAAAGAAGCCATATGTAACATTGTTCTATATAAGGATGCAACCATTGACATATATATTACTCCTTATCGAAAGTGCCAACAAAATATCATCGATCTGTTAAAAAAAAAATGTGGAGGCTGAAGCTTTCAGAAGGGGAAGACGAATACCCGTTGTTGAAATCGTACAACAACCATGTCGGAAGGCAGTTTTGGGAATTCGATCTAGACCTCGCCGGAGACAACGTCGACGGCGACGGTGCTCGGGTCGAGGAGGCTCGCCGCCGGTTCGCTGAGAACCGCCGCCGGTTTGGAGTCAAACAGAGCTCCGACCTTCTCATGCGACTTCAGGTGATGATTGGTCTACTTGTCAATAAATTAAATTACTTCCCACTTGTTTTTTCTTTTTTTTTTTTGTTTGTTTGCTATGTTAATCATGTTTCTACCGAATTTCTAGTTTGCGAGGGAGATCAGCCGGAGTAATAATGGCGATGAAGGTGATGAAGGTGGAGGAGTAATGGCGAAATTGAAGAGTTCTGATGAGGAAAGAGGAGGAGAAGAGGAGATATTGGATGAAGGAAGAGTGAGGAGCGTGGTGAGAAAGGGGCTACAGTTCCACTCAACTCTGCAGCACGAGACGGGCTTCTGGCCTGGTGACTATGGCGGCCCTCTCTTCCTGCTTCCCGGTTTGGTATGTACATATTGGTTCAGCTATATAGGCCATTGCGGCACTGACTGGTATTTCGATTCTCATACTTTTTTTTCGTATAGTATTAGATGGGGGAATGAGCAAACTTTCGTTCGTGATGATGGTTGAGTAGAGGTTGGTCAATGCGCATTTGGGATATATGAAATTCTAAGAAATCATAACAACAAACAAGTTGATCATCACAAGAAAGAAAAAATATTGTATGATGAAGTCAACTCACTTATTGAGAAAGAAATTGCAAGAAATCAAACCCAACAAACAACTTGATTTTTTTCAAGATAGAAAATTCGATAAGAGTGGAATCATTTTAGTAGATCAAATCTCTATAAGTACCTAATATTGTCTATTATTTTCTTTTTTTGAGTTTTATACTGAGGGGGAAAAAAAATTCCCATTTCATTTATTTGTTTCAATATTATTAAAGTTCGAACGTGATAAATAGATTGAATTAATTAAATTCTTAGATTTATGGATTCAAATTGCATCTTAAACCTCGAATCAGTTCATTTTTGGTACTAAAGTTTCATTATAAAAAAAAATTATTACACAGGTAATTAGCTTGTACGTTACGGGCGGGTTGAATGCAATTTTAACTCACCAGCATCGAGTGGAGTTGCGTCGGTATCTGTACAACCACCAGGTACCAAGGAATCTCGGGATAGACTTTTCCTTTCTTTCAGTAACATGCTAATTTTTTTTTTAAAAAATTCAATCAAGTTTTAGCTAATTAATTAATGACTAATTGTGATCATTGGGGGGAATGGAAATGATTAATGTAATTTCCATGAAAAGAACGAGGATGGAGGGTGGGGATTGCATATAGAAGGGAGCAGCATAATGTTCTGCACCGCGCTATCGTACGTGGCGCTGCGATTGATGGGCGAGGAGATGGATGGTGGAGATGGAGCGATGGAGAAGGCGAGATCGTGGATCGTCGATCACGGTGGCGCCATCTACATCCCGTCTTGGGGCAAGCTCTGGCTTTCGGTAAACACCCGATTATTCCCCCGCACCATAATAATAATAATAGTTATTATTAGTTCCTAATATCATCATAATAATTATTATTCGCACTTATTGTAGGTTCTTGGGGTTTACGAGTGGAGTGGGGTGAATCCATTGCCCCCCGAACTTTGGTTGTTTCCTTACTCTCTACCCATACATCCCGGTAATTTCAATCAAAATTTTGTTGAAATTTGAAAGTTTAGGGAAACAATTGTTGTTGATCTCAAAGTTCGTTGACTATTAATTTGAGGAAATGTTTCGAGAAGAATAAACATTGTCGTCAATGCTTGAACGTGACGACCCTAAATTTTAACTCATCAGATGGACTCAACGTTCGAGATTTCAATACAAAACTGTTCATTTTTTTTTTTTTTTTGTAATCCAGGAAGGATGTGGTGTCATTCTCGAATGGTGTACCTACCAATGTCGTACTTGTATGGTAAAAGATTCGTGGGAAAGACAACCCCTTTGGTGCTCAGTCTCCGACAAGAATTGTACGTGCTTCCGTATCGCAGCATTCATTGGAGGCTCACCAGAAACCTATGTGCTAAGGTACCTATATAGAACATACCTATGTACATACTTATACATACGCATACGAAGATGAATCTGTTTATCTATGGTCAGACAAGCGTTCGAGGGTCTCGCGCTTGTCTGACCATAAAACGACGTAAATCAGTGTGTCGTTTTTTTTTTTCGTGGGGCGATCGGTGCAGGAGGATCTGTACTATCCACACCCATTCCTGCAAGACATGCTGTGGGCTGGTCTCGACAAGGTTTGGGAGCCTCTAATGTCGACATGGCCGATCTCCAAGCTCAGGGAATCTGCCCTACAAACTTGCATGCAACACATCCATTACGAGGATCAAAACACCAACTATGTTTGTCTTGGGCCTGTCAGTAAGGTACTTTTTCTTCTTGTTGTTGTTAAGTTAATTAAGCACATTTACTTAGCAAGCATTACAACATAATAAAGCTTGTTTTTTTTTTCTTTTCTGGTGTGGGTCGATCGAGGAAATAGGTCTTGAACATGTTGTGTTGTTGGGTGGAGGATCCGAATTCAGAAGCATTCAAGAGCCATCTGCCCAGAATCAAAGATTACCTCTGGGTAGCTGAAGATGGCATGAAAATGCAGGTAATTAACTAATTAACAATATAGTTCCGTCGTAAAAAGTCGATCAATTCATCTCGATATTATGTATATTTCGAATCTCGGTAGGAGGGTGAAAGAGCACGTACCTAAGTATACGACATTGAATTGCACATCTGCGCCTAATCTTACATGTCTCTTATTACTCGCAATGGTAATTTTAAAAGTATAGATCGAGTTATCACGCATAGCAAAAGATCGAAAGTTGATCCAACATTATCATCGTAAGCTTAGACTAATGATCATATATAGTATATACCCCCTTTTATTCTCGTCACAGGAGATTGATATTATTTTGTTCCAATCGCCATACACAGGGATACAACGGTTCTCAATTGTGGGATGTCTCGTTTGCAATCCAATCGATTCTCTCAACGAATCTCTGGGAAGAGGAATTTTGTGCTTCAATGCTCAAGAAGGCACACAACTTCATAAAAAACACACAGGTAATAATAGTTCCATGAATATGCTTTCATACTTACCATACTAAAAAATCCAAATGATCAACACTATTTAAAGTATAGAAATGTATAAAAATCTTAGTCAGGAGCCAGCTACATGTATACCTCTAGTTGTTCATTCATTAATATTTTTGTCGGCATGGACAATACATATCTACTAAACTCGGATCTTAACATCTCTGATACAGATCTTATCAGGAGTGATAAGACACATAATTTTATAAATTTTGTACATATGAGTTTTGTTCATTTTTTCGTTAAATTTGACCTAATACGAATATTTTTTTGTTGTTATGTAAATAACAATACGAATTGCTTGAAAATTAAAGATTAGAGAGGATCCTTCAGGCGATCTAAAGCAATGGTATCGTCATGGTCGAAAAGGTGGATGGCCTTTCTCCACTCCAGATAATGGATGGGCCGTCTCAGACACTTCTGCAGAAGGCCTAAAGGTAAATATTGGATATATTTACTTTGTTCATAAAATCATAAGGTATATATGTGTACGTATAAAACCCTAAAAATGTAACATAAAACTCTTATAGTTGAAAATGTCACCATTATTTTAAACTTTTTACGTGTGTCACAGCTTATTCTAATCATAATTTTTTTTTTTTACTGCAGGCTGCTATGATTCTGTCTCAGATGCCAGCAGAAGTTGTAGGAGATCGTCTTCCAGTAAACCAATTGTTTGATTCTGTTAATTGCATTCTATCTTTCCAGAATGAAAATGGAGGGTTTGCTTCGTATGAGCTGACAAGATCTTACCAATGGTTAGAGGTAATTATTTTGTACTCTTTGATTTTACTTTCCTTCGATCGTCACTTTGTCAAGGTACCAGTTGATCCCTTATACAATGATCCGCATGCAGGCCCTCAACCCTTCCGAGACGTTTGGAGATATCATGATAGATTATCCGTAAGACTATATACCATCACGACTCCTCGATTCAAAGCCATGTCAACGATTAAACAACACTCATTCAAACGATTTGTTCTTCTCATCGTGTAAATTTGATGTTAGGTACGTGGAATGCACTTCGTCAGCAATTCAAGGACTGAAAGCGTTCACAACAGCTCATCCGGGGCACCGAGAGAAAGAGATTCGAGTGTGTATCCTTAAAGCCCTTCACTTCATTCAAACCATACAGCTCCCCGACGGCTCCTGGTATGTGCAGTATTTGGCTCGAACCTGCAACCCAACCCCGAAAGGAAGGATTGTCGCTCTAATTACTAACTCGTACATAACAATATTGCAGGTATGGGTCTTGGGGAGTTTGCTTCACGTATGGGACATGGTTTGGGATAACAGGGCTTGTGTCTGGAGGGTTGACCTACCAGAGTTGCCCCTCCATTAAGAAAGCCTGCGATTTCTTGCTATCCAAGCAACTCCCTTCTGGAGGCTGGGGAGAGAGCTACCTTTCTTCTCAAACTAAGGTAGCGTGGGGTACACTCCAATCTTCAAGTACTGAATTTTCTTATTAAAATGTCATGAAACACATTGATAAAATATTTTTTTTCTTTCTTAATTACTTGATTAGGTTTACACAAACTTGGAAGGTGGGAAATCACATTTAGTGAACACTTCGTGGGCCATGTTGGGCCTCATTGAAGCTGGACAGGCCGAACTGGATCCGAGCCCACTACATCGAGCTGCGAAGTTCCTGGTTCATTCAGCAATGGAGAATGGAGACTTCCCACAGCAGGTAAATGCTCCAATCAAATTTTGAGAATGAAATAAAAACCCATATTCTATGTCCTTTTAATTTTATTGATTACATATTTTATTTGAATGAATTTTTTTTTATATACTAAATATGTTTCCACTTTTTTCTACGTATCAGGAAATCATAGGAGTATTTAACAAGAATTGCATGATCAGTTATTCGACATATCGAAACATATTTCCGATTTGGGCGCTTGGAGAGTATCGCAATCGGGTATTGCTACCTCTCCAGAAGCATTGAGACTCACATGTGTGATTTGTGCAAATGAAAAAGATGTGTACATACACATGAATCAAGTGCCAAGTTGATATTATTCAATGTTCATGTCCCAAGTTAACAATAGAGGCTGGAGTGGGCTGGACCACATTGGGCTCTGGTTGGCCCATATATAGCCGGTCTTTGGAGCAAAGCAATTTGCTTGTCCTTGCATGTTTCCTCGTGTTTATGATCCACGTATAACGTATATGGTATATGTATTATATAAATGTATGTGCCCATAAGATTAAAAAATACTGATTTCCAGCTATAACATGGTGGTAGGAATCACGGGCAGGGCTGGTGTCTCAATACACATATCTAATTATCTATCTCGTGGCAGGTTGGGTTCATATCAGATGATTTATCATGGATCGCAAGTCGGGGTAGTTTGACCCAATGAGTATGTAATTTATATGAAAATACTAGAAATATTCGTTATTTTCATTATAAGACCAAGAAACAAACCATAATATAGTAAATATAGTTAAATTATTGGAGAAATTGAGATTTTCACTAATTTACAACTTTCTTATAGCTAATATATCATATATATGATGTATTAAAAGGAAAATAATAAGTAATTTGACTAAAAATACATGAAATTTAGACAAGAACGAATCGAGAATAGTGCAGGTCAATGATAGGTTGGGTCGATCAGAGTACCCACCATGCCCGCCCCCAAAACAGGCCAAACAAGTCGGGTAAAACAGACCAGGTCGAAATTGTCATTCCTAACCTGGTGGTATGAATTAATATTATAATGCATACATCATAATAATGAGTGTATACATGATATAAAAATATACTAACCATCATTTACCACGTTTCACCGCGCCGTCTCCATCGGTTACCTTTCCCAAGTTCACAAGTTTGTTTCCCCCAAGGGCTTAGCTCTAGCTAGCTAATCTAGAAGGGAACAACAATGGGAGCTGGTGGAACCAGTGTTTCAATGGGTGAGTATTCACAAGTGTCATCATCACCATCACCGTCACATTTGGAGGGAGTAAAATACTTTGGAACCCAAACTTCCCCTCTCGACTTCCTAGCTTTGGCCATCTCTCTCTGCTTCTCCTCCACGGCTCTCTTTGCTTCCTTGGCTTTCTCCCAGTCTCTGCTCAGTATGCCTCTGCTTACTTCGCTCCACACCGATGCCGACTCGCTTGCTAAAACACTCTGCACACTCGCACAACACCAGGAAAGAATGAAGCCAATTATTAAAAAGAGAGAAACATTATGGATATGCTTACTTCTTCACTCCATAGTACTGATGATGTGGATTCGAAACTGAGACTTTCATGTTAGAAACCCAGCGATGATATTGTTTGGGGGGGGTTGGAAACATTTCTATCCGGTTAAACCGAGTTGGATTAACCCGACTTTCGATCCCAATTTTCAGGAAATTCGAAAAACAGAAAATTGGATTGGATTGTAAACGATTTTAGTGGAATCAGAATGATCCGGGCTGGAAATGAGGGATAACGCGGGGTGGGCTCGACTGGAATATGGGTTGGGTTGAGGTAGTGGGGTGTGAGATGGCCACTGGGGGCGAGGGTGTAGGGGCGCATTATCCGATTTCTCGATTTTTTGTTTTGTTTTGTTTTAAATCGGATCGAATCGAGCAGGTTTTATTACTACCGCGGCAACGATCGGAAATAAAATTGCATTATTTTATATACGAATTCGGTTCCAACCGGATCAGGTTATACCGTCTGGTTTATAATTAAACCAGAAAATTGAAAAACGATTTCCACTACCCTAGGTATCCCTGGACCATTATTCCCTTATTCGTCAGATGAAAGATAGATTTTATCGAGTGAATTAGGTCGAAATAAGGTTAATTACCTGTGGATCCATGAGAATTGGGGCTTTTAACTTGGATGCCACTTCTTTAGCATTGTAAATAACCCGCTCTCCCCCGCCATTCGGGTCCCTTATTTTCACGGTACTGCATGCAGTAATTATAGGTAATAACCAGAATCAGTAAAAACTAAAAACCGAGAATAAGATAATATTACTGGGTAGTAAAAGTTGGAAAAGGCTTGTTGTATCTAAGATAAAATATACAACATCTAATTAACGAATTGTTAAGTTCATTCATTCGGGTCCCTTTTTTTTAGGTTTTATTAAGTAAAAAATGAGTTGCATTTGATCATAATCTACACAATGTCATCCATTTTGATATATTTCAAAAATTGGTTTTACAATAACGTGAATAAATAGTACCTAGGGCTGGCTATTTGGTCCCGGACTGTTTAGTTTTACCCGAAACCGGACCGGGACCGGATAGCAAACAATCCAATCTCATATTCGGGCTTAGATTTGAGGTAAAAAACCGGATAAGAGACCGCCAACACCTAAAATCAAGATCAAATTGGGACCGTACCGAATCAAGACCGGATTGTATCCAATCCAATCTTTGGTCCTTATATTTCCGAAAAGACCGGACTGGGACTGGATCAATTTGGTCCAATTTAACCGGACCGGACCGTATAGCAACCCCTAATAGTACTAGATTGTGTGAATAACAATTACTCTTTGTATGAGTAACCACCAGTACTATAAACACAAAAAATGCGTCAATTAGATGTAGTGGCAACTCTACAGACAACAATGTAATTAAAAGTTGTACACAATGAGATTGGTTATTGTTACCTGTTCCAGTGTCCGTGCAGAGTGTAGAGCAACTTATAATTATTGCCGGGAGGAGGAGAAGCAGCCGCCGGCGGCGGCGGCGGCGTCGTCTTGTAGATCTTGCCGGTGACGGAATGTTTGGCACCGGACCGCCGTCCGAAGAAGGAAGAGGAGGTGGAGTAGTTCAGTTCGGCTTCGTAGCCGGTCTCCCGGCAGCTGACTTTGACGGTTCCGGTCCAGTCGACGGCCGGCGGGATGATCTTGAGCGTCATGTTTGGGGAATTCATGACGTAAGTTTCGCCGTGCTCCACAAGCTTCAGCTTCCTCTTCCCTTGCACTTCCACTTCCACCCTTGTTCCTAAACGCAATATTCCATAAATAATTTCGCAATTCAATAAATCCATGAATTAATTCGTTATTCGTAAATATGCTCTTTAATAGCAACTCGACTAAGTAGTTCTCATAAAAAAATCATCCAAGATTCGTATTTTATTCGGAAATTTCAGTGAAATCGAGTGAATTTAATTAGGTACGACGACAGGCGCGAGTTATCTTTAATAGGACATTTTTGACGAACCTTAGTAATGATACCGAATTTTTTTTTTATGGAGCACACCGTTACTGTTAACACGTTACGTAAATTCCATATTGACAAAGTACGAGAGAGATCTATGATTTATAAAAAACTAACTTACAACATTAACTAACAAGATGCGTTTTCGGCTGTAGTAATAGATAAGTTCTTGTAAGAATTATAAATTAATTAAATCGGTACAATGATGCGTGATATTTTGAAAAATCACCATTATGTATCAAAAACAAAATCATGCGTGAGTAGGTCCAAAACGGACAATTTCTTAATGATAGTAATGGTACAACAAGACTCTTTCTTTAAGAAGAAACATCTTGGACCACACCACGTGAAATTATGTGGAAATCGAAGGGGTTGTAAACGTCAAACTACAGTCCTTGATGGTTGGAAACTGTTGTGCTACATTAAAGTCAATTTAAGTACGGGGCAAGGTTGTCAAATCGGTTTATGTCAGTGTGCCGGTTTAGCAAGTGAAATGGTTTGACCGGTGGCACATGATTTGTATCGGTTCATGCCGGTCAATATTACAAATAAAATTATAAATCCTCATATTTAAACATGACATTTAACTTCAATACCTAAATATTTATACTTGAATCCAACAAATAACATCAATATTTAACTTTTATACTCATAAAATAAATAATGAAATAATTTTTATCAATTAAATTCACTAAAATAAGATCATTTTACTTAGAGATTCGTATATCGATCATGCCGGTCATACCGGTGATGTCACGTCGATTTTATGACCGATATCGGTTGAACCTGGTACAACCGGTGGCACGCCGGCCGGCGTGACAACCATGGTACGGGGACATACATGGTTGTAGAATTTTGTACGTTCCTAAAAAAAAATTGTACGTTATCCCAATTACAAGGTTGTCAACCCGCGAGTCAACCTGTAGGTTGACCCATTTAATCCTGGTTCGGTGAGAAAAACGGACCGTACATAAATATATGCGTACCTTGGAATTTAGGAACGGGGCGTTGGAACCAGAGCATGTCGACGCCGTGGCGGTGGTCGGTGGCGTGGAGGGCGGTGACCGGAGGGCGGTGGGAGACCTGCTCCAGCCGGACGTTGAGTGAACGGGAGGACACGTGGTGGGTCTCCCCGAGGACCGGGTTGTACGGCACCAGCCCAATGATGCCGGGTCGGTTCGTGGAGATGCTCCACCCGACCACCCGGGTAAACCGCTCCAACGGGTCGCACTTGGTGCTGCTGCAATCCGATAGAATGTCCTTCCCGGCGCAGTACACCATTTCCCCGTACGCCTGCAGCTGCGACTTTGGGTAGTTGAACGACGGCGGCAGCTGCACTTTCCGGCCTCTCCATCATTTTGTTATAAATCAAACTCGATATTACTGTGATAACTTATTCCTATTTCAATGTATAACTCGAGTTTTTGAAAGCAACTCGCGTACGTGTATAATTTTATACCGCTTCCGTATATGAATCAAAAATGGTGTAAATAACTCGAGCTATAATGAGGAAAGACTTATTTATGGATCTTACGCCACTTTCTTTTACGCTAAATGAAAGTGGAGTCATGAATTTGAAATTTAATTTGCAGCATTTCATAATTAAAAAAAAAAATTAATTTGCACACAGGGTGTCATATCATATCATGCAGTAAAATCAACTTGAGAGGAACTCATATATATGGATCTTATACTACTTTCTTAAATAAATCAACTGCCAGAGTTAATGAGAGAGAGACCCGCGTGAATGAATCTTATACTACTTTCTCACAGTCTTCTCAAACGAAATTCAACTCACGTGCTCGCAGCAGTTTGCACAAATCCATCATACTGTCTATGTGTTTAGAACAATAATCAACGTCGAAACTCAATTAGCTATTAATATTGAGTACCGTGAGAACCAACTTGAATATTGAACCTGATCCCACGGTAAAACCGGCCAACTCGAATATCATGTCGTAAACCAACCAAAACGGACGGCATAATATAATATAATTAGTTACTTGCCTGGAAGGTGGTGAGATCCGAGCCAGGGCGGACGTTTTTGAAGAGGCTCAAGACGCGGTGGACGAGGTTGGGAGTCCTGTATTCTACGTCGTCGTCGTCGTCGTCGTCGGAATCATCCACCGTCAGCGGCTTCGTAAGCACCACCTCGGCCTGCACCTTCCTTTCCTCCTTCATCACCTGTTTTGGCTTGTCAATCTCCATTGTTCCACTACTCTTCAAGAACAGTATAATAATGATAAATGAGCATGAATGAATATATATCTATATCTATCTATATATATACAGCTCTTCTTTTCGAGCAGGGACAAGGCGCACGTATCCTCGTCATAAATAATACGTGACAAGATGGCAAGTTGCGGAGACTGGAACTTGCCCAACCGCAACATTCTTCTTCGTCCATCGTATTCGTCATTTATTTATACGTAGATGCATGTGCGGGCGAAGAATATTGGACAGGGTATGGCTCCGGTATTCTTTGAGAGACACTACATAAAAAATCCTTTGTAGCGACATTTTTATTACGACAATTTTGAAAATTGTCGTTCAAATGCGAGAGATAAATAGTTGTGTCGTCACTTATTTGAAATGTCGATAAAACATATTTTAAAGCGACGTATGTTGCAATATTTTTTGTAAATGTCGAAACAAGATGAGTGTATTGCATCATTTATGAAAAATGTCATAATACATATATTTTCTAGCTCAAATTGTACCATAACATTAAATCTATAAGTTTAGATTGTACCATAAAGCAATTTGTACCATTATGTTACGGTACAACTATACAACTTGAAGTTGTACCATCACATAAAGGTACAAGTTCAAGTTGTACCATAAAAGAATTTGTACAAAAAGTGTAGGTACAATCTGAAGTTGTACCATAACGTAAATGTACAATTTTAAGTTGTACCATAAAAGCAAAAACCTATAGCACCAACAGTGGTGTAGCCAGATATCGAGTCCACTGGGGTCCTTCAAATTTTACTAACATAAATGCTTGTGTACCTAATGAATTTTGAGTTAACCGGGGTCCTTGGTGAGCTAACATCGTTGAGAGTATGAGATCCTAAACTTGAATTATCATACTAAAACCTATGTATTTAAAGGGTTTTGTTGCCCAGTTATTTGTCAAGTGGGGTCCTAGGACCCCTCTCCTCCTTACCTCCCTCCGCCACTGAGCACCGATACTATGTAGCATTGTAAAATTTCTCTTTCTTTGAAAGACGGGGAAGGGAGGAGGTGGTGGTCGGTGTAAGTAGATAATGTGGTGGCCGGTCACAATAAATAAAGGTATGGTGGCCGGTGGGCTTTTAAGTAGAGGGAATGGGCCGGGCCGGGCCGGGGATACCAAAGATGGTATTATTGCCTTATTGGTAGGGGTACGTGGTGCCGTAGTAGACGACAGATGGTGATGTTTCGTTGCATACAAACCCATCCGATTTATTTCTTTGCGGTGACACATTAAGTGTGTTCGTATTATAGTACCCTCCTCATAATTATTTCTTTCACTGGTAGGTTTGGATTTATCGAACATCCGAAGTCTCGAACCATGCTCTGATACTATTTGTCGAAATCGGCCAGCTTCAGGGGCGGAGATAACAGGTAATTAGGGTATTCCATGGCACACCCCTTGAAATGGGACTAGAACATAAAAAAAATAGGGGTATTAGTTTATGCTATAGTTAAGATTTGAACATGGAACCCTCTTTATTATTAGCTTTGGGATCATCCATTAAGCCATAGTTACTTACGTGATAAACTAATACGTTTTATTGTATATATATATATAAATAGTTTACCGTTTACAAATAATAAGTAAATTAGATTAAAAAAACTCACAATTGTATCTTTATTCAGGCATTAATCGGAACTTTAGTAAGATGGTTTCTAAAAAGCGGCATCCGGGATTTCCAACTGGGTATCTTCTTGTGAAGTCAGCATTGTTGCTACCAGCCGCCACTGCAAGTGTTGAGAGAGTGTTTTTCGGCAATGAATTACGTGAAATATACTATTCGGAGTCGAATGAGTGATGGTATCATGGAATGATTTTTTGGTAGGATGTATTGAGAGTGGCATGAATGTATTTTGCAGACTTTTCAAAATATGAGAACCCATCGTGGGTCACTATAAAAAATTGTCATATAATTTTTTTAAATTGGCACCCCCTTACCCTTTGGGTACGACACTGGTCAGCTCCATTAGTACGATATTGTCCACTACTTTGGAGCAAGTCCTCACGGTTTTACTTTTGGATATCCTACTAATGAGCTTGATGGACACTTACACACATTCAATGATCCCTTTTCTTGTATTACCGTGGTACTTGGATTATGAATATAATTTCTTTTTCCATGGACATCATTTTAATTAGGCTGAAATTGGTCTGACCCGTCCCTGGTCCTGTCTGACTCGTTCCTGAAGGGTCAAGATGTATAACTAACTTGCACCAACCCTGTTTCTTTCATGACCCTGTCTGGCCCTTTAGGGTCGGGGCGGGTCAAGAAGGGTCGGGTTAGTGGGTCGACCCTAATAAATACACTACTTCTCTAAAAATTACAATTTGGTACCCAAATTTATTTCTTCTTACATTTTAGTACCTAAATTCAATTTTTTTTACAAATAAGTCCCAAAATTTGATGGTAACATTATGATTTGGTACCCAAAATTTTTATTTTTACAATTTTAGTACCTAAACTTTTAAAATTTTACACATAGGTCCAACGTGTTTGTATGACGCTAAGGGTCATAGGGTCAAAAAGTGACCCGACCCTAAATTGACCCGACCCTACATTACCCTAACCCGACCTTAAACTGACCCGACCCTAAACTGACCCTGTACCTAAACTGACTCAACCCAACCCTGAGGGTCGGGGCGGGTCGGTGGGTTTAAAGGGTCAAACTTACACCCCTAATTTTTATTGATAATGTTTTTTTTTTATGCTACTGACGGAAATTTTCCACAATATAATAATCCAACTCTGTAATTGTTTTTTTGTTTAAAAGTGTAGGTTTTTAAAGCTAACTTGTAGTAAAACTAACAGAGAAAAAATGTTCGATTGTAGCCAAAAACAAACAACCCCTTAAAAAGTTTATCAAACTGAATTTGTTCTGTCCGGCCACACCAGAAAAAACACATGGTAAGCCAGCCGGCCGATGGTTTTGTTGCAGCAATGCCGATGAGGACAGAACACGACGACGATCGAGCCAATGAAAAAAAAGCAGAGAATCCCAAAAGGGCAATAAACCCACAAACCAAAACGTACAGCGATTGCATATGAGGGAAGAAGATGGGGGAAAGCTTTACCATTTGATGACCCCGCCGGTGAGTTATCTAATCGCGACCACCGGGCGGCACGTCCCGGTATTTGGGATATAAGTATTAGAACCAGAGGTTTGCTAGCTCCGATCTGTTTGGCGGGCAAAGGGAACCAAGATGACTGCAGGGAGCCCGTGCCTACTTTGCTTTGCTTTTTGTTTCGATCGAAACCATGAATTAATACCCCTCCAAAAGAGACAGTGAGTTAATTAGAGAACATGACGTCTAACTGCACAACGCCATTGGTTTGAGACGTGGAGAGACATAAGCCTAACACCAAACCATACATATGATATAGCCATATAGGAATCTCAATGTCGGGAGAGGGCGTATCCTATGACTAGGGGCTAAGCGCTTTGATTTGGATACATCGATCTAACGATTAAAAAAATAGGAAGTTAATTAGTAATAGAGAGGTAATTTGGGTATTATGAAAAATTACGAAGTATATACAAACCAGATTTACAAACAGTACAAATTATATAAACATACAAATTAAACAATACAAACTAAAACGACAAAACATACAAACTAGACCGAAAAACAATACAAATCATACAAAATATAAAAAAACAATCATATTGACTTTGGAAGCTCGGTCCCTATATAGAGGGGTTTCGTCCCAAAGCCAATCCGGTTGTTTTTTAGACAGACAAATAGAGGTGGCAATTCTCAATCCAATCCACCATTTCAATCCACCAACCCATTAAATACATCCACCTAATCCAATCCATTTGATTCAAATCCAATTGGATTTGTGGATTCATCCATGAATTCAAATGGCAAATTACAATTTGGTACCTATACTTTTTATATTTTACATTTTGGTACCCAAAATTTAATTTTTCATACGAAAAATATCATTGGAAAATTACGTTTTGGTACCTAAAAATTTTCATTATGACATTTTAGTACCTAAACTTTTCACATTTTACATATTGGTCCTTGGTTGAGGATGTCATTTGGATTCATGGATAATCCACAAATCCACTTGATCCAATCCATGAATCCACCAATCCATTTGATCCATGGATCAATCCATTTGTCACCTCTACAAACAAACATTACAAATGTGGTGGACAAAAATGACAAATTAGGCCGACAAACCATACAGAATGGAAAAACAGTCGGGGTTGCCCATTCACGTGATGTTGTGCTTTAAGTTGCTCCTAATGTTGTGCTGAAGATTTGGATAAACATTTGGATTGCTTTTGATGGAGTAACTGGGAGGGGGCAAATTGCATGCATTAAGTTCCGTGGTAGATCCTTTTGAGCACTTTAATCAAGTCCTGCTTGCTAAAGTGGCTTGATAGATTCTAGAGGGTTCAGGGTCTCTCTAGCTCAAATAAGGGTCAGTATAGTGTATGTCATTTTTAACCAAATTTGGATTATACTATTTAAATGATAATGAATGAAATAAAATAATTTTAGTGACAACCGTAAATTTTTTTAGTAATTCCAATGATCAAACTTGCAATTTACCCTTGTTATTTGTTAATACAAGTAATGGCTGGAAAAAAAAAAGTAAGGGCAATTATGGAAATCGGATTATTATTGACGGGTCGGCTCAACTCCGACCCGGCCCCGTAACGGAGTCTCGTGGATTGAACGAGGGGAATTTCGCAGAGGGAAGCTCGAAAAGAGAAAGAGAAAAAATCTGATCACATAACTGTATAACATCACCTGCCGGCCGCCGCTGCTTTCTTCTACATCCCCTAACGCCGGCGAAGTAAGTCTCTCTCTCTCTTTTTCTGTGGGTAGTTTCGTGATTGGTAAAGGACGGGAAATTTTCCAGTGCTGTGGATCTCTCTGTGAATAAGCTTCGTTCCAGATTTGATCCCCCCCACACTAAGATTGGTTTTAGGGATTCATTATTGTAGAATTGAAACCTTCAGCCAAGCCTAGGTAGTTAGGGTCCAGCGGAAGAGTTTCTGATGCGGTGAATGAGATTGAATTCTTGGTTTGATTGCTTCTTTGTATGCAGTTTTGTATTCGCATTTCAGGTTACTTTGGCAGATGAATTTCATGTCTTGGTGTCAGTTCTAAGTTTTCTTCTTCTGGGGTGTTTATTTCTAGCCCATATAGAATGTGTTAAGACCTTTGTATGCTAATTTGCTAAAGGGCTCATTTTTTTCCTTGTTCATTGGTTTACTAGACATGCTGCGGTGAGCATATTCTTATTAACATCTGAGCTGTGTCGCTTGATTTGGGCACTTTTCTTTGTCGTTGCGGAAGTTTAACTCTGGAATTGAAATGAATGTTCTTTGATGGTCTTAGATACAGTTCTCAAACTGAGCTTAGTAGGGTTTTGGCAGTATGTTTGGATTCCGGCTAAAGCAGTGCTCTTTCAGTTTCGAGCCGGTGCAACACTTGGTTGCTTGTGAAGTTTATGAGGGGGCATGCTTGGGAATAGAATGGATCTCTTCTCATTTTGAATATACAATGGAGTGGTTTGTTCAGTGAATTTGTTTGATGGCCATGGTTTCAGTAGTTATTGGGTGGAGAAAGATCCAAAAATGGTTGGCAATATGTGGAAATATGGAGTTCTGTACATTCTCTTCAAACTTTTTCTGCTTAGTTAGTTCCAAGAAATTGTTTGATGGTCAACGCTTCTGTAGTTATTGGGTGGAGAAAGATCAGAAAATGGTTAGCAATCTGTGGGGAAATGGAGTACTATACGTTCTCTTCGAACTCTTTCTACTCTGCCTTTATCATGTAAAACCAAACTTCACTGTGCCGTTGCTCCTGCCTAGAGCAAAGTCTGTGTGTCACTAAGCGTGATTCATTTTCTCATCAGTTGATTTATTTGGACTAATCGTTCCTTCTGCAGGTTCTTTCCATTCTCTTGTTAGTTTGATCAGGCTATTCGAACCTTGATACAAGATCAGCAAAACAGGCTCAGAAGATGCTGCGCACAGAAGTACTAACTGCCTACAAATCTCTGCTGAGAGCTACTCGTAAATCATTTGCTGGTGACCAGTTGATGTTGAATGGTTCGGCAATGGAGATCAGGAAGAAATTTGATGAGAACCGTCAAGTTACCTCTGAGGCTGAAATCAGAAGGCTCCTTGAAGAGGCAAATGAAGCTTGCCATTTCATATCAACCATGATTGTTCAAGCTAAATTGAACGAACGGGGTGGCTATGGTATGTGAATGCTCTTAATCTATTATATTTATCCACGATTGTTGGACCAGTTTCCTTTTACCATATATATTTTTTTTTTTTATAGTTTTGTTGCTTGGGAAAGGTTCTCCATCGTTCATGAGGTAGCCTCCATCAAGGAGGCACTCAAACATCTTGATCTAAATTGTTCTTGGAGAAATCTGTTGCGTGACTGAAAAGGATTAAAATTGTCATGATCATATTAGGCTAGAAACCTTTAACAGAAAGGACCTGCAGAAAGATCAGTGGGGATAACTACTGCTCTACCTGTGAGGCAGCAAAAGAATTATGCTAGAGGTCAAAGTGGCCTCGTCCTTCTGCCCTCACAGAAGGTGCGTGGGCTGCTGGATTGACAGGCGCATGCCCCCAGACTCCAGAGCTATCCATTACGAACGTGACACCAACCCCATCCAACGGCTCTGGGGCGAGTGCCCACTGATTCCAACAGCCTACACACCTTCTGCCTGGGCTGAAAGATGGGGGCCATAATTTGGCCAAGACCCTCTTCACAAGTAATAGAAAATGGGTAGATTTGGTTAATCTTTCCGTTCAAGATTGGAAACCTGGTTTCTAGAAACATTTTTATCCTTTAAGGGTAATCGTCATAATTATATATGCTGAGACTAAGACTTTCTGTGAAAACCACATATGCAGAGGTGAAGCCCAGCAAGGAACATGCTGATGCAACACTCGAGGTTCCAACTGAGGAGCTTCTTCGCAAGACCAGCTAATGACGATTTTGATTCCTACCCTCCAGGGTTCGAGTTAGGCATATGCGTCCAAATTTTGTTAGGGGCCTGTAGAAACAAGTTGAGGATGATTTTTAGTTATCTACCCCTTCTGCTGTTGTTTGTGGTACCTCTACTCAGTTCCTCGAAACAGAGTATGTTTGTAAGAATCACAGTTCACGGGAGGTTTTTCGCTGTATTGACCAATCCTTGAAGCTTTATTCTCTTTTTTCTTCTGGTCGATGAATAACCAGAACTCTCATTTTGTTGAGCAAGACGATAGCTAGCGAAGATTTTGGCTCTCTTGTGGCTGGTTGCTCCAGTGAAATAGCTGTGTTGAACTATAAGATGCTTCCACAAATGTGTTAACCAACCATTAGTTTTCATGCAAGAAAGCCAATTCACTCTGCAACCTTACAAAAAAATGTAGCATTGCACAAACACTTTGACATCAAAGTTCAAACAGCCTAATAAAATGTTGCGTAACGATATTACAGAGAAGACTTGTTCGAACGTTTTGGTTCATGAAATGTTTCTAAATTGGAAACAAAGCTACAAGGGAAGATCTCAAGTTAAGCAGCCCAGTCCTTTGTTACCATCTTCTACAATCAGAAATTTACTTGCTTCACAGACATGGGCACTCCTGTCTCAGCGACTCTCGTCCATGGGTTCATTCCGAGACTCGGATCTCAAGTCCTTTTCCTCAGGTCTTGAATCCTCTGCTTTTGTTACTGAATCTTCTAGAGCCTCGAGAAAAGAAGATACTGTGAATCGATCTGCAGCATTTCAAAGGGGAAAAAATGTCAGGTAAAAAAGTAACAGATTGTCAAAGTAAACACCATCTGGGAAACCGATTCCAACAGCAGTGAAATGTAACTCAGAGCTAGAGACGCCTATTTGATACTACGGTTAAGGCGCCTCTCTAGTTGATCAAATATCTAACTTCTCAATTAAGCCCACTTCTAACTTCAATCTTAACCGATGTGAAATGTTTCTGAACTCAGTGTTTACCCATTTCCCCTCTATAAACCTCAGGAAGTTTTGTGTATGTTTCATTCACTCATTCCCTTCAATAAAACTGCTCTAATAAGTCTTCTAATGGTTGGATCAAACAGAGTCTGTCCAGAGGCCGCAACCAAATACCAGGCGGTGAAAAACAATACCATTCTTCCTTCATGACAATCCATTCACTTCTGACATTGTTATGACAAACTGCATCTTAGCATATCACACTTTCATGCAAACAGGTCTGAAGTAACATATCAGTCTTTATACCATCGAGAATATGGACCCAAGAATTTAACTGGAATTTTTTCCATGGGATTCAACAGCCAGCAAAAAACATTAATTCCCATAATAATGGGACAAGAAAGTCATAAAATGCATGAAAAAGTGCAGAATGATCCAATTTTGGACATGTATAGATTACTTACATTTACTGGGATCAACACCAAACTGAGATAGATCAATCTGCCCAGTCTTCAACACCTTCAAAAAGAAAAACACAAATAAAAAAAATAGAAATATCAGATGACGAATGATACAACAGAAGAAAGAACGCACATGGTAGGCCTGGAGTCTTTACATAGGTAAAAGAGTCTACTTGCTGACGGAAAGGTGGGCTCTGCAGCAACTCTAGAATATCCTCTGGAGTCCATGGACCCTGTGAATCCAGTAAAATGATCTCAACACATCCCTTTACAAAGGAGGTAAGTCAAACAAAACCAAAATTGTGTACCTCTGGAAGGTAAGATGCCAATCGTTCTTCTACTGGCAATGTATCCATCAATGGCATTATTAGATCAGGCCTAAAGATATCCCCCAATCCAAAACCTAACAAAACAAAAGCAGATGATCATAGAATCATATGTACATTCATTCGCTGTCCGAGGGAGCTAAGATCAGTTAACTGCAGTCCCACAATCCACAAATCTCAAGAGGAAATTACTGATTATACTTTCAGGAGAACTACCAAAGAGGTAACCAAACAGGCTAATGTAGCCAAACATGCCTAATATGGCATTGCATCAAAAGCAACATGCTAAACCACAAGGGGGAAGAAGAAAGAGTCAGTGTAATTACTTCAGCTTCATCTAATTCAAAGCAGGAAGAATAATTTTGAACATTATCTCCAGAGTGCCAAGGCCCAGTTGTCATGATTCCAATTGCATACTGACCCCCAGTTCTCGAGGATGAGAACCAAAGTCAATACTAATAACCATTACTGGCTTCTCTCATTTTCTTTCTTTAACTACTATATATTCATCACTCGTTAAGAACCCATTAAGGTGAATAAATCAGCAGAACCAGAGTGATGCTGAATTATACCGAACTAGAAGCCTGTTGTGAAGGGAAGATTAGAGAGCATAAATATGAACCACCGAAACATGTATCACATCACAATAAATAATGCACTATCTGCCTGGGTATGCAAAAATTTACCTCCATCTGGATCTCCAGCACTCTCTGCAAATTTTTAAAATACATGCGTTAGAGGTGAACATGTACAAATGAAGCGAATTTATCAAAGTAAATCAGAATTAATACCTCCAGGTTCGATATTGCTCAATATTCGTTGTAAATCTTCCAATCTTACTGGTCCGGATGAAGAGGTAACATCACTCATTGATCCTGAACCTAGGTTTGGAAGCACTATGTTTCCAGCTCTGGAAGTTGCATAAAAATAACAATATAAGATCAAAGCATCCATTGAAGTCTTAGAATATTTTTCCCAGATCATTGCCACTCTCAACTAATCCCATGAATTCTAAAGATCAGGCACAAATGTATGGATGCCCTTTTTTCCTAGTGAAACTTGCAGAAGGTAAGAAGTATCTGAATCCGGTTAAAAAGGGACAGTTCTGTTTGAAGTCCCCAATCAGAAGCATAATCAAAGTATGGTTACAATGTATATCAATGCATGATCTATGCTTCCTTTGCAAAAGCATTTCAGAGGTTAGGACTCATTCCTCACTCGCTCCAAATATGCATACAAAACCCACAAATGTATCTAATAACCATTTTTGGTTAAAACAGAGGTACAGGTACGGAGGGCTGATGAACGTACCGTGATGAAATGTCATCTTCAACCATTTCCTCGGACGTTTGAAGAGCAGAAGTATCTGGCTCTTCTTCCAGGATCTCTGGCATATAGAGATACAAAAATGAATCATCATTAATAAATCCACTGAAGGCAGAGCAGACATGTAAAAGGAGACAAATTGGGAAAGTGTTGGACAAAGGGGTGAAAAGACGAAACACGCTCATCTTTAACCGTTAAGGAAGTAAAAACAGAATTAGTGAAAAAGGATATAAGAGGATAAAACATCAAAATGAGACAAAGACATTGTCAATTCCATTATAAATAGTGGAAACTAGGTCATGTGACAAGCTAGCTCGGAGTGACTTTCATTATTTATAGGGATGTTTTGGTAGGGCTCCAAATGAGCACTTGATGGGCATTCAAAGGATATGATTATGTTAAACGTAGTACCTAATGGTCTATTGATGTGGTAGTTGACAGAGGCACATAGCTCCTCATCTCCATCAGCATTAGATTCCTACAAAGCAGCAATAAAAACAACCTATCAAGGTTAGGGACTAAAGCAGACACTTATGAATATGAGGGGGGAGATGAACAACCAAAAAATCTGACCTGCATCCAGAAGAAAAATTTCCGGTCATCTGTGTTGAACTTCAAGATGTAGACCCTTCCTGATGCTTGACCGACCTACAACCAAAAGTATGACACCGCAATCAGTTCTGAATGTATTAAGTAACAGTCGTGAACAAGAAAGACAGATACGAACATACCTTCTCAAAAACTGCCTCTTCTGGAAAAATTATCTGATCCTATTAAAACATGTCAGGGAAAAACAGAATTGCAGTACTATGACCAGAGACAAAGGGACCACATAGATTGAAACATGGGGCAACACCTACTACATTCTCAAGAGTCCATCCAATACATAACTCCAAATCCTTAACGAAGACAAGAGTTGGAGTAAAGCAATGCGGTAATAGTAATTACTAACCTAAAAGAAAGACGAAACCTGAAGGAAAACATACATACCAGAAAAAGAGAAGAGAAAAAGCCAATACAGATTATGTTTAGCTTCTGATATGAAGTACGAAAACTGTCCCATAATAAGTCTTACAGAACAAAGCACATATACAGCAAAAGAAAGAGGGATTACATTTCAGGCAGTCCAATCCAGCCAAATACTGCAGTCAACAATGTTTGACATCAAAGTGAAAGGAACTCAAATTCAAAAGGAGCCACTACTGAATTTGGAAAGCATTTCTGAAATATCTTTCCCGTAGAAAGCAATCAGCATATTTCTCAGATACGGAATCCCCATATCTAACTGGAATAAAAGCATCATATTTTGCATTGGGGTGGAAGATAAATGAAATTTAACAAGCAACCCAGAAATAATTATTTAAATTTAACTAATAGTGAACCTAGCACTTAAAACTAATATCTCCTCATTACTAAACTCCAAACAACCAAACTTGACAGGACAGAGAAAACATATTGACATATGAAAATGCCAGGATACATCTTCAACAGCATTAAGGGTACGATCAAGCCACTGAAAATGAATCAATCCCTCTTCTCCCTGATAATCGAAAACAGAAACAGATTAACAAAAGCCTTGTCAGCATCTTACTCCATGTCATTCTTCAACAATGATGTAAGCTTAATGACGATAAACCCACATCAGGAGTATCCGTTCACATCATAGTAGACCAACATCAACATATGGCAAAATGAACAGACTATACTATCGCATCACAGCTCGCTCAACAGAAGATTAGTAAAAAGCAAAGAGCAACGTACCCTGTCTATACGAACCAGCCCTTTCCGGGTATCAGGGACTACCCTTTTGCCCTCCAAATGCATTTTACCAGCCCGAAATTCCAGCATCATGCCTGCTAGCTAACAACCCTTTGAAAGATAAGATAAGATAAGATAAGATAACACCAAGCAAGAACAGCATTAGGAGAGCACAGCTGAAGTTGTACCATAAATACAGTCGCGAACAGACCTAACCAGCTAAAAATGTACAAGAATCGAACGCAGAGCTTATACGCATTCAAAGGGCTATGATTTTAGGAGACGAGCAGAAACCAAACATTCAAAAATACAAAGGCAGTGTTCAGATAAAAGAAAAACCACCGTCTTCAAGTGCTCGAAAATAGCAGAATTTCGAGAGCTTATTACAATGATCGCCTGAGACTTACAGAGGAAGAAACAGAAGAAGACTTCAATCAAGAAATATAAATTCGCGCCTTCGCACCGGTAATAGAAAACAGCCACCACCGCTTGCCGCAGTTAGCTTCTGCTGTAGCTTCGCTTGTATCGCGTTTCAGCCCACTAGACGCCGCGAGTCGAATGCTCAGAGACGCCTAAGAAAGGAGGGATTTATCAGGTAAGGTGGATGGAGTATCGATCCCAAAACCCTAACTCGATGGAGCAGAGGAAATAGGGGGAAGCACCGAGGTCGGAGTAGGGAAGAGAAACTAGTACGACTTTTGGGCTTTTGGCTGTGATTTTAATTTAGGTAAACACTAGGTTTTAGTCAAATATATTTTGTATTTTTTTAAAATCAACTCAATTGAATTATTAAAATTAGTCAACTCTTTTTTAATGTATTAATGTATCAAATTATTAGTCATTTTTATGTTGTTAATAATTTTGTAATCTTTTTAATTTAAAATACTAAAGTTTTGAAAATTGGAATATTGACATATATGTGTCTCGTCCAATTGAGGATCATGTTGTTTAAATTAAAAAATTGAGTATTATGTTGTCAACTGTCAAGTCAATATTACAAACAAAATTGTTAACGGAAAGTTAACATTTGGCCAATTATTAGTAATTCAATAACTTTGGTTACTATAAAATAATGCGGGGAACGTTTGGTCAGTAATTAGTATTTACCCTTTCATTTTTATTCCCTCGTAGTTTAAGTGTAACACTTTAGGCCAATCCCACATCGACAAAGCACGTGAGAGATCCATGGTTCATAAGTAAGAAACCGACTTTAGTTAGCAAGACCCGTTTTGGGGTGAAATGGAGGAGTTCTTGTGAGAACTCCGAAGTTAAACGTGCTGAGTGTGGAGTACAACAAGGATATCTGACCTTATGATAAGTCGCCTTTAATTGCACCCGAAGTCAAAATCTGTGAGGGTCGAGGCCCAAAACGGACAATATATTAATCGAGAAAAGGTTCGAGATGTTACACTAAGTGTGTCACTTTTTTGGTAGCTTTTTTTTTGCGCATGATTCATATTTGTTTTGTGAGGTTCGAGGAGTGAATGTGATAATTTGTTATCGGTGTTGATGGAGTATTAATTGTTGAGTGGTCAGAAGGTGAATTTGAACAAGTCGGCAATTTATTTTAGTGGAAATATTAAGGAGCATCTATGTCAGGAAATGGTGCAGTTTTTGGGTAGGAGTTATTTGGGTGCATGATAAGTACGTAGGACTATCGTCGTTGATTCATTATTCTAAAATGGAAACTTTTATGTATTTGGAGGGGAAGCTCTTTGATAAACTCCAAGGTTGGAACAGAGACATTTGTCATGTGCGGCAAAAGAGACGTTACTCATTGTAGTTGCCTCAGTCAGTGCTGCCAATTCATGGCATGTCTTGATTTCTGTTACCTCTAACTATGTGTCGTAAGTTGGATAAGTATATGACTCGTTTCTGGTGGGGGTTTTCAGTAGAGGGTGATAAAGCTCATTGGGTTTCCCAAAGGAACCTCTGTCGTAGTAAATTTGAAGTAGGTTTGGGCTTTCAGCGATTTGAGAATCTTAATCAAGTTCTGTAGGCAAAGGTTTCTTGGCGCCTATGGATAGATCCTTGGCCTCTTTTGGCTCGGGTTTTGAAAGGGAAATACTCCCCCATTCCAGTGTGCTAACAACGCAGGCCCACTCGAGACCATCATGTGGTTGGGTCAATATTATGCATGGGAGAGACCTGTTGCTTGAAGGCTGATGTCGGCAGATAGAAGGATAAGAGCAAGTGCAAATTTTAAATGACAATTACATTCCAGGATTTAGTCAGGATTGGATCTCGATTCTTCCTACAACGCCGAACCTAGAGGGGAAAATGGTGTTAGATCTTGTTAACTCAGAGGCTGGGCAATGGTGTATGGAGTGTTCAGAACAATGTTTTCCGGCAGGATGTGATTAAAGTCATCCGCAATATTCCACTACCTCGAATTCGGGTACAGTCAGGTGTCTATACGGTTGAATCGGGTTATCATTTGACTATAAGTTGAGTCGGAGGAAGTGAGGATGGAAGGAGGAGGTTTCTTTCTTCGATGTGGATTTTTGGAAGAAGGTGTGGGGGTAGGGCTGGGAATCGGTGCGGTTGCGGTCGAAATGTAGTCATTTACGTCAACCGTGGCCGCACCGCAAACGGTTTGCTGTTAATCACTAATCGCAAAGTGCGGTTAATGGTTAACCGTGTTACTAACTATTCTTACAGTTTAAGGACATTTTGGTCTAAGGTCGTGTCACGGTTAACCGTACTAATCGCAGGTAACCGCGTCAGTAATCGGTTAAAATGTAATTACATGTTGTTCGGTTTCGGTTGCGGCTAACCTGCAAAACGTGCAATATTGCTAAGCGCGACCACAAAATACCCTATTTTTCGATTTGTGGTTAACCACTAACCGCGTGGTTTTGGTGCAGTTTGTGGTTTAACCACAAAATCGCAACCGAATTCTCACCCCTATGTGGGGGGTTTCATATTCCCTCAATGCTTAATTTTTTTGTTTAGCAGATTATGAGGATTCTTCTAGGCGACGGAGGCAATCATAGAGAAAGAGGGGAATTGTGCACCTCGTTGTACGGTATGCTAGGCATCTGGTTAATATTTTGTGAGAAATCATTTTTTTCCTCTAAATTATCGATATTCATAAATAAAACTCATTCTTTCTATACGATTTTGTGTTATTTAACTTCAACACATTTTGAGATTTTAAAATTTACCGTTAGATTTTGAATGAATCTCATAAAATGAAATAACGACCACCCGAATCAATTTCTACTCTAATCTGGCTTCTGGTTGAAAATATACTCTTGAAATTTGTTGTGAATGGACAAAATAACTAACAAAAAAATGGGTGGGAAAAATTATCATATCCCAAAATAAACGAAACATATATAAACGAAAAGAAATACGAAATTAATTAATAAAAAACAAAAGGGAAAGAGTTATTTACGTTAGGGGGAGGTCTCCGCTTCTGGGTTAATGACAGAAATATTGTTTTTTTTTTAAATTTACCACGAATATGGCCAATTAAAAACTATTGACAAAGATATTGTGTTTTAGAGATAAGAATCGGCGGGTACACCTGAGACTCAGGCGCTGCCGCTTAAGCTTGGTTTTTGGACCGTTTTATTAGACTCAGGCGGCGGCGCCCGAGACTGAAGCGAGTAGGTGGGAAATCAAGACTCCGGCGGTGGCGCCCGAGACTGAGGCGAGTAGGTGGATTGGCCACCCACCCTATAAAACCCAGTCAGACTTTTCGTTTCAGATTCACACCACAAAAAAAAAAATCGTCCAAAATAGAGGAGAGAGCTCTGGTTGCTGCTGCAAAAATGGCTAATAGGTAAGAGACACATTTATTTTTGTAATTATATTATTCAAATGCTATTATGATTGTGTTTAGTTTTTAATTAGTGAGTTTGTTTTTTTTAGTGATTTTAGAAGATTTGAACTAGTTGTTCGGTGGAAATCGGAGAAAGTAGAGGATAATTTGGGCGTCAAATTCGTTGGTGGTAGTAGTTTTCAGTTGACGGTTCCATCCAGAGTCACATATCACAAACTTTGTGAGACTCTAATTCCGAGAATACGGCGCAGAGACGAAGCAGTAAAAGATAGTGATGTGATCACAGGTTTCACTTACCGTCTTCCAGAATGGCAGAATGATGTTTTATTTCATTATGCGTTACCTATTGTGGATGATGATAGCTTGGATGTGCTTTGGAATTTTATGGCACAAAATCCTTATTGTTTGGGTGCTGAGATACATGTTGAGCTCAGTGATGATCAGGGTGGAGAGGAAGAAGATGATACATGGAGCGTGCCATCCGATCATGACTATGATCACGGTGATGACGGAGAGGAGGAAGATGAGGAGGAGGAGGAAGGAGAGCAGCTTAATTATCCTCCATATTTTTACTTGCAGGGCAATGAAGAGGACGAAGAATTTGCACTTGCTGATTCATATGGCGTAATTCCAATGCCTATTGTTGATAGTTTTGAAGGAGAATTCTACAAGGGGCAGATATTTCACTCGAAACAAGCTGCACAGATGGCGATTAAACACCACGCACTACAACGCAACTTTCAATATGGCGTGGTGGAGTCGTCACCTTCAATATGGAAGGTCAGATGCTTGAGGCACAAGGATGACAATTGTCCTTGGATGGTGCGGTTTGGATGTCGAGATGTTGGGGGCGAATGGACTGTGAGAAAATCTAAGTTGGTGCATTCTTGTAGCAGTACGACTCAACCGACGGATCATCGCCATCTTGATGTCGACATGATATCTGAGGCCGTCAAACATTTGGTACGTGCCCAACCAAATCTGAGTGTTCTAACTGTTCAAGCCGAGTTGAAAGATAAGTTTAATATGCAAGTTACTTACAAGAAGGCTTGGTATGGGAAACAAAGAGCATTGGAGAAGTTGCATGGAAATTGGGAAGAATCCTACGATTTTTTGCAAACATTCTTGCGGGTGGTCAAGAGAAAAATGCCAACATCGGTGATTGATTGGGTAACAGTTCCTTCGACTCAACCCGGTCATTTAATATTTCAGCGAGTATTCTGGGCTTATGGACCTTGTATAGATGGATTCAAGAATTGTCCAGGCGTCATGGTTGTGGATGGAACATTTCTTACTGGGAAGTATAAAGGAGTGCTACTCATGGCGAGCTCATTTGATGGCCGGAGGAAGATTTTTCCAATTGCATTAAAGTAGCAACCCCGGATGCCATAAAGTTGGCCAAGTCCTCACACTGGTCGGGGGTCAGCCCTCCAGACCGTACACCGTCACGCAAACTCACCTCAGCATGCTCGATAGTGTCGTACTAAAAAACACCAACAAAAATGTCAGATATTTCACACAATTAACAACAAATTAAGCAAATAAATCAAATAACTAACCAACGCCTCTGCTGCAGCTCCTCTCCGTGTGCCGGATCGTCTGGTGACATCTCTATACCACTCCATATGCTCCGAGTGGTAGGCTAACTCCTCATCAGTATATGGAGCCGTCGCTACAAACTCGTGTCGACGGTTCCAGAAAGCAATCGACTCTCTGGAGGCGTGTACCAACTGCTGCCCACGCGATGGCCCACGAGTAGTCTGGCGAAGAAAAAACCTACCCTCAGCCTCAGAATGTGGCTGATGAGGCTCATGCTGTCTCATGCCAAACTGCCGGAGCACGCGGTCTGGATGATGCCACATCACCGATGAAAAGCAGATAAGTGGCACTACTGCTCGAAATGTCTCAGACTGTAGCACACTACCTCTGAGATGAAGTGCTCTCTCAAAGTAAGGTTGCCACTACATTAAATCCAAAAATTAACGTTATTATCCCTAAATCTAAAAAAATAAAACAAATGAAAACTATCATATAAAATGAAATGTTATATACTAACCACCACGGTGTCCATCGCGTCAAACCACAGCTTGTACTGGAATGGCTAGTCACCATACTGACGACTGTTGGCCGAAAGCCATCGAAGACCATGTGGGAATGCATCCTCGGTGGCCTGTGCCCTCGTCTCCTCGTCTCGAGGTGCCAGATGTGGGAATCGCTCCCACGCCCAAAACTGCAGTAGGGCGACCCATCCACCAAGGTCACCGCTAAGAGAAGTGCCGGTATGCGTAATGTGCAAAGTCGACCTACCCATCTCACGGTACAGGTAGGATAAAACAGCAGCTCCCCAGGCAAACCGTCCAGCTCTCTCCCAATCCTCAATCAGAAGTAGATACTGTAGGTGCACCGTACTTCCAGACCGATCCGAAAAAAGTACACCTCCAAGCAGAGATAGAGCATAAGCTCGTGCAAACTGCTCTATAACCTCCTGTGATGCATTCTCCGGCAGATGACTGAATTCAACCCTCAGCCAAACAATCCTAACAACAGCGACACTGCCTACAAGATCGGCCGGAACTCGTCCCAACAGTCTCAAACAGATCGCCGACCACTCCTCATCCGGTATATCAACTACGACGGCATCACCGTCGATCGCCAGACCGGACAGTGTAACAACGTCCTCTAACGTGATCGTCATCTCACCACACGGTAGATGGAAGGTCGACGTCTCGGGGCGCCACCGCTCTACCAGCGCAGTAGTCAAACTAGCATCGGGGTTCATAGGGACTAGGGGCACGACACTAAACAAGCCTGCCGCTTCGAGATATGGCCGATAAAGTTCATGGTAAGGTACTAAAATGGTCGTACCTCGAACATGGTATGGTCGATCACCAGCCTATAGTGCACAAAACTTATATTAATTCATTTTCATTCGTAATAATTCTAATTTCACCTAATAAATTCTAATCTGTCTTATCTAACATAAAATTATACTAATTTGAAATTATACTAATTTCACCTAACAGTTCAGTTCACTACCTAAAATAATCTAATTAGCTAATTAACTTTACATGAATAATTATCAAATACTTACCTCGTTTGTCCAAACAGAGTCGATACGATGTTGGCCATGTCCCCAAAGAAGTGTCGGATCGACCGGACTTGGATCAATTGTCGCCGGCGGTAATCTCATCGAATAAGGATCCATAAGCCTCGGAACTGCAAAAACAAAGCAACAAAACATTAAAAAAAACACAAAACATTAAAAAAAAATCAAGCTGCCGACGAGAGTCTCACCGCGCAAACGGCCGCCGACTCCACCACGACCTCGCCGACCTCTACCTCTGCCTCTGCCGGCGGCGACTGGTTCTTCGTCGGAGGACATCTCGGGCGGCGGCGGTTCAGTCCAAGGCGGCGGCGCTTCAGTCTGGGACGGCGGCGCTCCTGTCTGCGGCGGCGGCGCCCGAGTGTGCGGCGGCGGCGCCTAAGTCTGGGGCGGTGCGGCGGGCGGCGGGCGGCTGGTCTCTGTTCGGGGTTGGGGTGGAGGAAGAAGAAGAAGGGAGGAGGAGGTTGGGTCTGGTTCGGGGTTGGGGGGAGGAAGAAGAAGGGAGAATATGTGTGCTGTGGGGAGGGGATAAGGTGAGAGGGGGATAAGGTGGGTCGTCCGAATTTTAAAAAAAATTAGTCCGGGGCGCTCCCGCCTGAGTCTCGGGCGCCAACGCCTCAGACTAATTAAAAAAATTTGTCTGAAGCGGGGCCGCTTGAGACTGGGGCGCCAGCGCCCAGGACTGGGTAAAAATTTAGTCCCGCCTGAGTCTCAGGTGGTCCCGCCCCAATCCTTACTAAAAACCACAATATCTTTGTCAATAGTTTTTAATTGGTCAGGTAAATTAAAAAAAAAAAACAGTATTTCTGTCATTAATCCTCCGCTTCTCCGGAAAAGGAAGTTGGGATAAAAAAATCTCCGAAGCGGGAGAAGAAAGGAGGGTGCGGGAAAACAAGCGAGTGAAACTGCGAGAGAAGAGGGAATTAATTAATTCTTAAAACCAAAATTGCATTTCTTCTTCCTTCGTTTCCCCTTCCCAATTCCACCAGCAGCGTTCCCCCGCCCTCCCTCCATTTGTGCTTCCGCTTCTGCTTCCGTTTCCCTTCCCCCTTCCGCCTCCGTCCCTCGTCCTAACGGCGGTGGCTGCTCTCCCTCGCGTCTCCGCCGTCACTGCTCCGAATCTCCCTCATCATGTCGCTTCTTCTGTTCCCCGGTGAGCCTCTCAACCTCTCTCTCGTCCATCAATTGATTTGTTCGTTCTGAATCCGCGGCCGCGCTCTTCGTTTGTTTCTACCGTTGTGTTTACGAGATTGCGATCCAATTCTCGAGCCTTTTTTGGCAGGAAACGAGTCTGTATTTGTTTGGCTCATTCTTCCGCCGTAATTCGCTATTTGCGTACGATGACTGTAATATGAATGATTGATCTCATCAGCAGAAATGAACGGATGAGTGTGAAGTAGGTCATTCGTGTTTTGGATTTTGTGCTTTGCGTACTGACGGATGTAATTGATTTGAATCGTCCTCATCATCTGTATCGCTGAGTTTTACTCGCTTTGCTGGTTTATGGTGGTTAGGATTCTGTTTCCTGCTTTTTTGTAGAACGACTGTATTCGTTAGTTCAATCACCGTCATATTGTTTCCCGGTCCGTTGTTCGTTCAATTAACTTGGGACACAGGCATTTCTGTGGATCCAGTGATTGGTGGATGATGCGTTTCGGAAATGTTATTGAATCGATATTGGATTCATTATGCTTCCCTCATGGTTAATATCTTTGGATGTGGTTCATGGTTGATCGAGTTGAGGAAGGATGTCAAAGTTCATTCTAGTTAGGTAGTTTGACATAGTTTTTTTTTTTTTTTTTTAAGTCGAGCTTCTTCAGTGTAGTTTGTGATACTTCTGATAAGCATTTAACATGTTTGATTTGATTAGCCAGGATTGCCGCATGGATTGTCCAACAGCATTGCAGTTTCTCCAGATCTATTTCATAGCTGCAACCATTCCAACCTGATAACTACAAGAGTAAATTTCGGCAAGCTACTTTGATCATGGTTATGTCCGGTACAAAGATTTCTAGTTGTTTATTGCTGGCATTCAAGCATGGTGTCTGCTTGAGAGAAAAGCTCTCTGCCGCCGCCATCTCTGCTGCTGGCTCTGAATTGTACAGCTTCTTCTCTTTGACCTTCTTCAACGTTTTCTGATCTCGAGCTAGCTCTGTACATATAGAGAGATATGGCAGTTGCAACTTTGAAAGGACACTTTCCAGCAAGTGAGTATGGTGGAAGTAAACTAATTGAAGCGAGAAAACCTTCTCCAAGGAGACGGCGTGTATTCGTACAAACTGAAACAGGATTTGTTTTGGGAATTGAACTAGATGGGAGTGACAACGCCCACACTGTGAAGAGGAAGTTACAGCTTGCCCTTAACGTCCCAACCGAGGAGAGATCTTTGATATTTGGCGATGTAATACTGAAAAATGATCTGAGTGAAGTTAGAAACTGTTCTCCACTTCTCCTCACAAGGAACTTCATGCACAGAAGCTCATCGACTCCATGTCTTTCGCCACGTGCAAAGGATCATCTTCAGCAGAGTGACAAGAGCAGCCCAGTTGAGATACTTGGATTTTCAGATCACTTTGCTGTAGTAAAGCCGCTAGTGAGGGAAATCACAAAAGCAATGAGAAACGGTGTCGATCCAACCCCCACTCATGGCGGCCTTGGAGGTGCATACTATTTCAAAAATTGCCAATATGAGAATATGGCCATTGTGAAACCCACAGATGAAGAACCTTATGCCCCCAACAACCCAAAAGGGTTTGTTGGGAAAGCCCTCGGTCAGCCGGGCCTGAAACGTTCAGTTCGGGTTGGTGAAACGGGGTTCAGAGAAGTGGCAGCTTACCTTCTCGATCGTGATCACTTTGCCAATGTGCCTCCCACAGTCCTTGTAAAGGTGACGCATTCTATTTTCAACATCAACGATGGAATGAATCAGGGCAAGCAACCTCGACACCCGAAGAAGCAGGTTAGCAAGATTGCATCGCTTCAGAAGTACATACCTCATGATTTTGATGCCAGTGACCATGGGACTTCGAGTTTCCCGGTTGCTGCTGTGCATAGGATAGGAATCTTAGACGTGAGAATCTTGAATACCGACAGGCATGCAGGGAATCTTCTGGTTAGGAAGCTGGATGGGATTGGAAGGTTTGGACAAGTTGACCTTGTCCCCATTGATCATGGACTATGCCTTCCAGAAGACTTGGAGAACCCATATTTCGAGTGGATAAACTGGCCACAAGCTTCATTACCATTCTCCGACGACGAGCTCGAGTACATAAACAGTCTCGACCCTTGTCGAGATGCTGACATGTTGAGGAGGGAGCTGCCGATGATTAGAGAGGCGTGCCTCAGGATTCTAGTCGTTTGCACAATTTTCCTGAAGCAAGCCGCAGGTTTCGGTCTGTGCCTGGGGGAGATTGGAGAAATGATGAGTAGGGAGTTCTGCGGTCCGGAAGAGGAACCTAGTGAGTTTGAGCTCATATGCATGGAGGCAAGAAGTCGAGTAGAAGAGTCAAGATCATCATCCCCTTCTTCTGACGTGAAGAATGCAGGAGATAGTAACGAGGAGTTCCAATTTGACATTGACTGTGAGGCCAAACTAGATGGGCCCCCGTTAAAAATGTTGGATAAAGATTCAAGAACGGTTTCATTTGGGTGCAGGAACGTCCGGAACCTACTTTCCAAGCTAGAGGAGAGTCTTGAAGAGGGAGAGGAGGATGGGCTAACTACTACTGCAGTTGTAGATATTAATACTGACCCCGATGCTGGTGAAATCGCAGCCATGACTACGACCTTGGCTAAAAGGTCGATGTTGTTAAAGAACATGAGTCTAGGTGAGAAGAGCTGGAGGCGCGAGATTGCAATGGAGAAACTCGGGTGTATGGCTGGGGTATCGTCTGGGAACAGGAGTGTCAATGAACAGCTTCCTTCGAGCTGCAGCTTTGTGAAGCTTTCTGAGCTGAGTGAAGGGGAGTGGACACAGTTTCTCGACATTTTCCAGAAGTTGCTGTACCCTGCTTTTGAAAACCGTGAACCAGCAGGAAAGCAGGGTCCGAGAAACCACAGACAGAGGTTAGGAACCTCGTGCCAGTTTTGACCCAGCTTCGGAATATGCAGCTTGGCAGTATCTCCAAGCCTTTGAGCTGGAAGTATATCACAAGCTGCTGAGGTGAGAACTACTTTTTTGTTCCTCCCTGTGTAATATCAAATATGCATTTTTTTACCTTCTTTTTGTCTTTCCCCTTTTTTACTATTTCCCCACTCTCTGGTTCTGCTTTTTGCTTAGACTGCTACAAATCTGCTATTCTAGGCATTTGATTGTAATAAAAGTGGAAAACACAGGAACTAATAAGACATAATGTATAGAAAGGTTCCTGATGTTTTTTTTCTTTTGCTGCAAATGAGTAAATAATCCTTGTAAGGGATGATCAATTTGCAGCAGCTTAGATGTTACTGATTGTAGTAATAAATGGAAAAAAAAACACACGAACTGTCGCGTTCGTTGTGTTCTGCTCCTTCTGGAGGATACCATTATTATATTTCCTTGATGATGCCTTGCCGTGTGCTGTTGTTAAGAGTAGCAATGAAGTATGGCAATTTGGTTACAGTAGGAAAATCAGTCTTAATCGTTGTGTTAGAGAGATTCCACCTAAAGAGATTTCCTGAGTCCTTGTTCCTTGATGAACAAGTATCGATGTTCATATGAACCAATTTGTTGGATGTGATCTATTCCAGCAACCAACAAATTGTAGGGCTGAAAGAAAGGAATCAGTTAGCAAAAATGGAGTTGAGGGTATAGTATATACTTTATCTGGTCTCAGTTAGGAACTAAATAAGTGAGACCTTGAAATAGCACAAAAAATTGGGCAAGCCAGAAAAGAAGTGGAAGAAGAAAAGGAGAGAGCCACACAAAAAAAAAAAAAAAAAAACAAAAAAACCCCTAGGAAAAAGTTAAGATTATGGATCACCCTCTTTCATGCTGGCTATTCTACTCAATTCTATATGTTGACTCTGTATCCTGCTTAGAACTCTGGAGAAACTTGCTTGTGTGGACATGGTATCTTGCCTGACATGGCGACGCTGTCCTATCTTCAATATACCCTGTGAAACTTCACCTATTGTTGGCCGCTTTCTTTGAAATTTATGCAAGCATCTGTGACCAATTTTTGCTAGCTCCCTCACTTCTTGAATCTCGCATTTACCCACCAGTTTCTCGTCGATTATTTCATCGACCCCATCTGAACTCATTCCAGCCTTGGGAGACAAGAAAATATAAACAGCATAGAATTTAGGGTGTTGGCCATATAGCTTCAGGGGAATCCATAAGAAAGCTTTTTTAGCAGGACTTACAAGATTGATGTATTCCATAAGGTTCTGATGGGGATGGATGCCGGTAATAAGTTCAAAGATGATAACGCCAAAACTGTAGATGTCGCTCTTCGTAGTGAACCGGTTTGTTGCTATGTACACCGGGTCAATGTAGCCATAAGTTCCCTTGAGACCGGAGTTACGTTCGTCAAATGCATCTTCCTTGGACAGACCGAAATCAGCCACCTAAAATTCACAAGTACATAGCAATAGGCAGAAATCACCGGGTAACAGATACAAGCCACAGCGACTAGCCACTCTTCTTAATCTCTGAAACTTAGGTTGTAGAGGACTTTGCTTACCTTAGCTCTCATTGATAGGTCCAACAATATGTTAGCAGACTTCAAATCGCGGTGTATGACAGCTGGGACCGCCTGTTTTGAAAGGAGGGATCAATGAGACCACAAGTTCCTTCATTGAACAATAGTGAGATGATGAAGTTTACCCCTTCATGAAGATACTCAATGCCATGTGAAATATCCAGCGCGATTTGGACCCTGTCTTCCCAGCTCAGAATGATTGCATCATTATCTGCGAAGCAGTTAAGTCAAGTGAACAACAGTGTAACGAGTGCGAGAATCTGACTTGAAGCCGCAATCCTCTTTGTATGGCTTCTATTTGAAGCATAGTTTGCCCTTACTGTATAGAAGGTTTGCCAGGCTGCCATTACTCATGAACTCATAGATCAGCATTCGTTGCCCCCTATCTACACAGTATCCAATCAGATTCACTAGATTTCGGTGATGCAGCCTCCCAAGAAGACAAACCTGCAAGCAAGATAACCAAGCTCAATAACTCATGGCTAAGCACAAGATTTTCCGAAGCACGAGGTAAATTGCTATCTTAAGACTTCTAGTTTACGAGTTCGTTTTAGTAGGGGTCGTGTTTGGGAGAGTGATATTGACGAAAAGTAACGAGCAAATTTACAGATACACTGCGAATCAAGCACATTCGCCTACCTCTGTCTGGAACTCCTTCTCCCCCTGCCTGGAATCCGAGGCAAGCACTTTCACAGCATAAGTGTCTCCAGAATTCAGGACCGCCTTATACACCACCCCGAACGAACCCTGCCCCACTGTCGTCGTGAAATTCTGCGTCGCTTTCTGGATATCCCTGCAACGAAGAAACAACATTCATCATCGAAATCATAGCAGTCTCCATCTCCCTCTGCTGAGAGAGTGCGATAAGACATTGCAAAGAGAGACACTCACTTGTAAGAGTATCGAAGCACCCCAGAAGCCGATACGAAATGGTCTTTGCTGGGCCGACCCCACCAAGACGAATGAGGGCTAGGAACCTTGTGAGCAAGCTGGGGCTCGCGTATCGTTATCGAGGCGCTGAAATCAGTCGACGCGTCCACGCCATTGATTCGTATGGGCGCAGACGAAGTCGGACTCCGCTGCTCGTTGGCTAAACTTCGGCCACGAAGGTCAGCCCGCTTCTTCTGCCACCTCACGAGGACGAACAGAAGCACTGCTATAACTACACCAAGCCCCAAACCTACAGACACTCCAATAGCAATCAAGTCCCCTTTAGATACCATTCTTTGTTGAGCTACGGCTGCTCAGTAACCACATCTTGGGACTTGATTCTGAAGAAGAAAGCAGCTACTCGAATCTACTCCTGTAATCAACCCAAGAAGATGATCAGATCAAAGCGAGAGCTTAAACTCTTCTTCTTCTTGGGATGATCGCCACAGCTCCGCAAGATCTACATCTACTAATTCAAGTGGAAACCTAGAATCCTAATTCAAGTGGGTTTCCAATTTCATTATGATGACGCAGATGGTTGGGTGGAAAAGTAAACACCTAATTCAGGAATCGTATTGATGATGGGTCGTCTCTGTAAAAACTAATGGAAACCCAGAAACCAGAAGTGGTAATTGCCAAGTGGGTCTCTCAAAAAAAAGCTGAGAGAGAGAGAGAGCCGGCGATCCATACCTGAGAGAACCGGCGATCAGTGTTGTTGTGGCGGGGACGATTCGTTATCTCGCCATCTGGTCTGCGAGTTGGGTTTTTTTTTTCTGAAACGGTCAAGATTGGAAGGCGAAAGGGAGAATTGAAGAAGAAGGAGACTGGAAAAGGATTGAAACAGAAGAGACGAAAACAAATAAAAGGCGGGCGGGCGGGCGGGCGCGCGCTATGAGATATCCGACCGAGGAGCGACGGCGACAGGGACGACTGACTGGCGACGATTGGCGAATGTTTAGGGAGTGGAAATATAATAAACGGTGAAATTTTATTTAATTAAATTAAAACGGGAAATCATTTCAGTCACTTCCTCGCCGGTGGGCTTTCGCTGGCAAAAGGCCCGTGGGCCGTGGCTGGCTATAATTACAAACCGGTATCACGATCCATCGAAAATCAGGAAAGTTAATCTGCTAACTTGAAGATTTGTTAGCAGATACTAACTGATATCCAAAATATATGAACTAGTATCCAATTACTAAAGTATCTAGAAAACACATACTAGTATTCAATGTTTGCTAACTTATATCCACCATGAATCAACTATTATCTCAAATTCACAAACTAATATCTAGACAACACAGAATAGTATTCATACAACAAATAATTAGTATTCAGATAACACATAAGAGTATCCATATTGAATACTAGTTGGTTGATTGTGGATATTAGTTGGTATATGTTATCTGGATACTAGTTTGTGATGTTTTGAATACTAGTATGTGCTATCTAGATATTTTAGTATAATCAGCATATTTGGATACTAGTTCATACATTTTGGATATTAGTTAGTATATACTAACAACTTATGTCGTTAGCAGAATAACTAGGCTGAAAGAAAAGGGGCATAATGGTGATTGGTGAAATATGAGCTTAGTTGAATTGATGATATTGCTACAAAGTTATTTTTTTGTCGACACGAGTGAGACGAATATCAAAAACAATATAAATGTAAATCAAATGAACTTGTTGTACCAAAACGCATTTGTAATGCCCAATATATACTTATTTTTCATGTCAAATTGAGGCCGTGTAAAACTTCACCGGCTGAGGTATAATCATTGTTCCACATCCAAAATGCATCCTTTCTTTCTTTGCAAATGTTGCCAATACGTACAATGATATTCAGAATACATTTCCACAGAAATTCTTTCGATAGGAAGCTTAAAGGACTTTCTCTTCAAACATATTTTCTTTTAGCAAACCTTGACCTTTAGTTGGAAAAATGGTTTGAAAAATAACAAACACACCCAATTTCTTCCTTAAAAAAATTTCTCGTTGGGAGAGACTAGAGAGGGAGGGAGGGGAGGTTAGGTTGGGTTTAATTATTCTCGCTGGCCATTTGTTTATCTCATCTTTTGCCAGAAGTAATTTCACTCCCCTGCAGTTCTGTCAAGCTGTTCCCAAGTCCTGCCACAAAACAGGATAACTCCTTGGAATTCCAAGGGTAAACTCAACCCATTTCCTCTTTCTCCTCAACAGACCTTGCAGCCTTCCTCCGTCGTTTCCATTTTCCAGTTCCCATTCCCAATCTCTTTCCTTGCCCACAATTTCTTCTCTCTTCATCTGCTCCAAAGATAGCTACTTTCGGTTCTGGGTTTTCCTTATCACGGTACGTTTGGTAGCCAAATGGATTTGCCAACTTTCTTTGCTAGGTGTTGGATTCGCTTCAATTTGTGTGGTCGAATGGAGTAATGGGTTTCTGTTGTTAGTTAAGCGATCGCTGTTAGCATCGTTTTGTATATGCAAAGTATTCGATGTTTCTGATGCATTAGCCTAGGAGGAATCGAGGATTTATTTGAGATTGAGAATTGAAAGTCGAAAGACACGAACTTGGAAGCTGGCTGGATTAGGGTTGTTGTTTCTATCACTAGACATGGATGAGATCGGAGGAGGGTCGTCTGAATCTGTGTCTGCAATGGCTAGTCCTAGATCTGTAATAACCTATGAGTATCGTGATGAAGGTTGTTGCCCCAGGCAAGCTTCACCGATTAGGATATGTGAGTCGAGGAATACTAGCCCCATGGGTCGTGTAGGGCTGAGGAATACAAGCCCTTCAAGGCAAAAAGTAGTGAAGACCAAACCTCGCGGTTTGGATGAAGAGACTGCTTCTACGTTTGGGAAATCTATTCATTGTGATGTTCAGATGGAGGACAACATATGGGCAATGTTGCCTGAGGATCTTTTGAATGAGATTCTAGCTAGAGTTCCCCCATTCATGATCTTTCGCCTCCGTTCGGTTTGCAAACGTTGGAATGCAATTCTTCAAGACAATAGCTTTCTTAAATTTCACTCCCAGGTGCCTTCTCATGGTCCTTGTCTTCTGACATTTTGGAAGAACTCTCAGACTCCACAGTGTTCTGTTTTCAGTCTGCCCTTGAAAACCTGGTATCGAGTTCCGTTCACATTTCTGCCACAGTGGGCATTTTGGTTGGTTGGTTCTTCTGGTGGGCTCGTTTGCTTCTCCGGACTGGATGGGTTAGCTTTCAAAACTCTGGTATGTAATCCACTGACTCAAACTTGGAGGACACTGCCTAGCATGCATTATAATCACCAAAGGCAGTTGATATTGGTTGTGGATCGTTCAGATAGGTCCTTCAAAGTTATAGCTACCAGTGATATCTTTGGTGATAAATCTTTGCCAACTGAAGTTTATGATTCAAAGCTGGACAGATGGTTGGTTCACCAGATAATGCCTGCAGTTAATCTATGCTCTTCAAAGATGGCCTATTGTGACTCTAGGTTGTATCTCGAGACTCTCTCTCCTCTCGGTTTGATGATGTATAGTCTTGACAAAGGTTATTGGGAGCATATTCCTGCTAAGTTTCCACGCTCTCTGTTGGACGGATACTTAGTGGCTGGCACTCAACAACGGTTGTTTTTGGTTGGAAGAATCGGCCTTTACAGCACTCTTCAGAGTATGAGAATTTGGGAGTTGGATCACACCAAAAACATGTGGGTAGAAATTAGTAGAATGCCACCAAAGTATTTCAGGGCACTGCTAAGGTTATCAGCTGAGAGATTTGAGTGCTTTGGTCAGGATAATTTGATTTGTTTCACATCATGGAACCAAGGGAAGGGTCTGTTGTATGATGTGGATAAGAAGGTTTGGTCGTGGATTGCTGGATGTGCTCTCCAGTCATATAACAGCCAGGTGTGCTTTTATGAGCCTAGATTTGATGCTTCAATATATTGAGGTGGGAATTTTTTATCTGCAGTTGTATACTCCTCACTGAATCGGTCATTATGATTTTCAAATTTTCGTCTTTGTTTGTGATCGACTTCACTTGAGCAAACTTCATATATTGCACTGCAGCACACCTAGTGATTGGATCAACATTGGTACAACCCTAGATGCTGATTAATTTATGCAAGAACATGATCCTGATGACATTTTTTTTAGCAGCATAGGTTCACTGTTTTTTTGTGTATGAATCAAGCACAGTTAAGTGCTCTGTACATTGATGAGTTCTGGGGTTGCGAGAAACTGTTTTGCTTTACATGGACGAACGATCATGTGCAGAGCCAAAATGTAAGCAGAATTATAGTAAAGTAACTATGACCATTGCTGTATGTGTAGTGTCTTCTCAATATTCTGACTTCCTACAGTCTGAATGATGCCTTCACTGGTTTACTTTCATGCTTTTAGTTTCTTGCGAATTGCAATTAGTTGTTTTTAGTTTTGGACCCCTTTTGGCATCCTATGTCAGGCTGGATTGTTGGGGTTTCCCCTTTCTTGCAGAACAAGAGTTGTCTTTCAAAGGTGCCATCTAGGTTTCACGCATATTGCTCTTCTGGTTAGAAATTTTAATGCTCCCCTTCATCCTTACAACATCAGGTCACTCATGGCCGAGTCATGTTGTGCATGCATTTCTCAGGATACTGGGGTTACTATCCCCAGTTTGTTTCTAGCTTTTGCATTTGTGGTTCTCGACTCACTATTAGTGCTGATCATCATCATAGATGAACAAGGTTACATTTGCTATTCACTTACGACTGGTAAGGCAATCCGATTGCTGACCATCATCATAGAATAACAGTTTACCGCGCTTGCTCATCATGTTTATACTGCAAGAAGAAGAACAATGTTTGATGGTTTACTTGCTCCACAAGCAAGGTGAACACTTCATGATTGATAACGTTTAAACATGTACTGCTGAAACACATGTTGGGAAGCAGAGTATTGGGAATAGATCGATCTGACTTTCTTGATTTGCTTATGAAATGAACTAGGTGTCTTGTATGTACACTAACAAGCTTAACACTTCCATTCCATATAATAACTGATACTGCACTAAGTAGGTTTTATCAACCGCCAAACCGAATTTTATGGGCAGAGGAGAAATGTTTAGCTGCTGCCACCATTTCTGCCTCTGGCCTGAATGCTCGGCCGGTGGTTGCCTTGCTCGAGTACTTGTAAACTTCCTCTACTACTTCGGCATCCCCAGCTACTGCAGCAGGTTTCTTGGCCCATAGCAACAACTTCCGTAGAATGGCTGCTGCAGCCTTGGGCCACTTCCACCTCATCCCTCCCTTCCCCTTCCCCATGGTACTGCTTCCAAGTTTTAAGCTAGAAGAACCCAGGATTGTTGATGAATTTGGACTCATCACTTGTAGGACTACTGCTGCGAATTCAGACTTCTGACGTCGTAATTCGTATGAATATCGATCTCTCTTGATTGCTAGTTATTATATGTTGAAACTGGCTTGGCGAATGTATAGGCTATGGTGAGTTGGTTTTTATATATCGCTGAAGTTACTTGCTCCCCAAGCTCACAGTGCAGGACCTTGGACTTGTGTTGGTATCTGTTTGCTCCAAACGCGGCTGACCTCTTTGACAAGAAAAGACACAGAAAACAAAAGACTTGGAAAGTTGAAAGCTAGAGACTGGCTTCGTGGCGGCTCCTTCAGAGGAAACTTCCAACGTTGAGTAAGTTGGAACCGGCGGCATGTTTTGCCGGTGAGCAAATCAACGAGTTGAGCGGAGGAGACATGTTGAATCGAGATAAAATTCTCCTCAACTCGATCACGAACAAAGTGATAGTTCGTTGTTGTTGGCGCGTAGGGGTGTTTTATCAATATAACCTTGCTTTCATCACTTCAAAATTGGATAAAAATACTTATCAAACACGATCAACCGGCAGGCACTTCAAGGTCACAACTCACAACAACTATGCTAGGGCGCTTCAAAGCCACGACACCTAAACTTGCAATTTGAGATCACGATGCTCTCATCCAGTTGCCACAACTATGCTAGGGCGCTTCAAAGCCACGACACCTAAACCTGCAATTTGAGATCACGATGCTCTCATCCAGTTGCCACGCTGGTACGGGAAAAAAAATCTCTCCCTGATATTTTTAGTTACTAACTTGAGCGTTGGAGGGATCCACAGTGAAAATTCCGCCAAGGGGAGTTTTTGAAAGTACCAAGGAAGAACCCACGTGGAGGCGAAACAAATCGTTGGTTTGTGAGGGGACACTTTTAATGAATGACTGAGTCTCTGAGAGTTACGTTATTATATGACGTCTAACAGAGTCGCATTTCTATTTGATTTTTGTTAGTTTGCTAGATTAGAGAACACTCTCAGTCTCTCACACACTATAAGAACTGTGAAAAAAAATGAAAAACTCAAATTATATTTGAGACATGTGTCACCTAGATTACCATATATGCAACACATAATACAAGGAAGTGAATGAGGAAGGCATACATCAGTCGACAAGAACTTATGTTAGACGAGTTCAACTGTTCCAACACCAACAACTTTATGCTCAACCTTAGTAAATTTACAAGCAACAATTATCCAAGTAAGGTGGTGGTAATGAAGTCCATCATCCCTGTAGATAGAAATAAGTTGCAAGACGATTGTAAAAAATAAGAGGAAAGAGCCATAGACTCATAGGAGTATTTACTAACTATGATAGGAGCCATATTACAACTCAATTTGACCTTTTTGCGTTTTTTTACATCCAATTTCAGTGACAACGGTTCATGGGCAATGGACCGGGCCGTCCACATACTAGCACGACACAAGCACGGACACGTAATATATGGGCCGGGCCGATACGAAAAATTTATGTGCCGTGCCGGGTCTAAACTTCACGGGCACGAGCATGAGCACAGGCACGACACGGTATGTAAATGGGCCATATCGGGCCTAATATTTTCGAGACCCTATTGAGTATAAGAACGAACATGGCACGAAAAGAATATTTATTTGATATAAAATAAATATAAAAAGGATTATAGGTCCAAATCTTAAAAAATACAAGTACAATAAAAATTATTTACTGTTGTTAGAAGTGATCATAATTATATACGTAATTACTACCATATAGGGATGACAAAAATATCTGTAACCGTGGATATCCACCCGAATCCGACCTAATCGGGTAGGGTAAAACCCGAACCCGAAGGACTTTTTGTGGGTACAGGTAAAACCTGAATCCGAATATTGCGGGTAATGGATGAGCATGGATTTCTCACTATCCAACCTGAACCCACCCGATTATACACATGTATGTATTTTGTATATAAATAATCATTATTTTTCTCTAATATATTTTATATTTAGCATATAAATATAATATTTTTATGAAATTGTGTTGTTTTGATTAATTTTCTTCATTCTAGTGAATTATTGTTGTACTTTTGCTCTTATGTAATGTGAAAATACGTGTGAATGTTAACATATTGGTTGGAGTTATAAAAAGCAATTAGTACCCATGGATAACCGTGGATACCCAAAACCCAAACGGGTATGGACATGGTTTTGATTTTCTGCCCATTTCTTATGTGGGCATGGGTATGTGCAAAACCCGAACTACTTTGGGTAGGGTAATGGATATGCACTATCCGCGCCCGACTCGACCCATTGTCATCCCTACTACCATAAGTAAAAATAGACGAAATATTAAACAAAATCAAATCACACCCGCTATACTTTCAATTTTCTTTCCCCACTTATTTGTTACATTTCTTACATCATTCTCCGTCCAATTTGTTCCTTCTTTTTCATTCTCTCTTTTATTTTTTCCTTTTCATTAAACACAAATATAAACACGACACGAGCACGAATAAGCACGAAACGATTCAAACCGTGCCCGAATTTGGGTCGGGTCTAGTGAACTGACACGATATGACACGAGAACTGACGGGCCGTGCCGAGAACGACATGAAATAAACGGACCAGAAGCGTACCGTGCCGTGCCGGCCCAAGCACGACCCTCTATTTACAGGTCCAAAATGGAATAAACGGACTACTTCAGTGATCACCTGTATAATTTACCCCATCTGGGAGCGTGGTGGGAACGCAGGAAAAAGGTGAGAGTGGGTGGAACAGAAGGCTGCAGAATCTTTAATGACAACAATGGCATGTCTGATCTTTCTTTCTCTCACTAGAAACCCACCACGACCCAAACACTACAAACGGGCCGAGAGAGACTGCAGCAACAAAATTATTACCCCCACAGACTCTCTCGCTCTCTCTACTCTTGACTTCTATTTCTCCTTCCTCCTTCCCTTTTCCCTTTCCGGTTCCCGGGGGAAAGAAAAACCGAACAACTCGGGGGAAAGTTCTGGTCTTTGGCGGGGGATGAAGGGAGAAGCGAATAGCTACAGTAAGGTAGTGGTAATGAAGTCCAAGCTCAAATGGGTTGGATTAGTTGGACTCATACTCTCAGCTCTCTCTCTCTTTCTCCATTTCACTCTCGCCAGATTCTCAGACCCAGGCGTCTCCGATTACTACTACCAGTCCTCTTCTTCCATCACCATTTTCTCTTGGCGCCCTGTTTTTGAGCTTCCCCTGTTCCTCAAAACTGTAATTCACTTTTTAGATCTGCTTTATACTAACTTTTGGGTGGAATGATGGGTGCGATTTTTTGGATCATTGATTATTATTTATTAGTTAGCTTGGATAACGAAAAGGGCTTGCTTTATGGTTTTCCTCTGTAATGGTGCAGGGCCCATCTTACAGAAGGCTCTGGGGTCCAGTCAGGAAGCTTGAATCTTTGCATCCCTTTGTCAATCCAAGAGGACCATATTCAGGTTAGCTTTCGCTTTCGATCAAGTATTAAATCAGCATGGTTTTTTGATTTGTTGGAAAATTAGGATTTACTCAATGGTCCACTGCAATGGCATTGCCTGTGTTCAAGTTCTGATCACAAATGTTGTAGTTGAAGAGTGATCTGAATTTGAATTTTGGATTTTGAACGTCTTTCTTTTGGTAAAAAACTTGATGGGAAGTTTTTGTTTCCCTGTGAAGTTTGTGCATTTTTACTTAACTTGTCTGTTTCTGTACATTTAAAGTTGAGATTTTGATTCCTGCTGTAAATGTGTGTACAAAAGTTCCCAGATCAGAATCAAGTGGGTATATCTTCGTGAGGATACAAGGTGGTTTCCATGACATCAGGAGTTCGGTGAGGATAATACCACTTCATGTCTATCTTCTAAATCTCGTTTTCTACAGTCGTTTATGAGATATCTAACATAATGTCGTTTGTTTTTAGATATCGGATGTAGTTGTCGTTGCTCGGATTTTGAATGCAACGTTAGTTATTCCAGAGATTCAGTCAACCACAAGCAGCAAAGGGATCAGGTGAGTTGATTTCGAACTGGTAGTAAGAGTTGTGAAAGTTGACCTTGTTGATGGTTAGGACTTAATTAACTGACATGTAATCTTTGTTTCAGCTCAGAGTTTAAGAGTTTTGCGTATGTGTACAACGAGGACCAGTTCACGGCAGCGTTAGTAAAAGATGTGAAAGTTGTAAAAACCCTTCCGAAGAGTCTCAAAAGCGCCAGGAGGAAGAAGGAGATCCCGTCATTCAGAGTGCCTCGATCTGCTTCTCCATATTACTACTTGCACCATGTCCTCCCAGTGCTCAATAAGCATTCAGTGGCTGAACTTGTTGTATCTGATGGTGGATGCTTGCAGGTCAGTGACCTGCTGTTAGTTCTACTTCTACATTAATATTAATTTTGTTCTGTTTTTTATTCGAACAAAATGATAAGTTAGATGGTGGTGAGTTGAAATCTGTTTTCCTAGTTTGAAGTAGTGGTTTCGGCTGAATCTAGTTTTGTCTTCTTTTCATAGGCTATCCTTCCTCCCCATCTCGAAGAATATCAGAGGCTGAGATGCCGAGTAGCTTTCCACGCCTTGGTGTTCCGACAGGAGGTTCAGGAGCTTGCAACTAAAATTGTGCACAGGTCGGTACAGGATCCACGACATATTATTCTTCACAGTTTGGTGCTTGTTTTATGATATTGTTCTATAGGCACACATATAGAAAAATTAAAAGATTCTTTTGATACCCTTGATCATACAGATTGCGAGCTCCCGGGAGACCATTTATTGCTTATGATCCTGGGATGACTAGAGAAGCTTTGGCATACTATGGTTGTGCTGAACTCTTCCAGGTACCTTGAAAATAGAACATCACTCATCTGTTGAACTTAGACCTTATTATAGAAAGAAGTACCGACCTTGAATCTGCTTTTGTCTTGGAGCTCTATCCAAGGATGTGCACAGTGAACTCATTCAACACAAGCGAGCATGGATGAGAAGACGTGGAATTGTCAAGGGGAAACTTTCGGTTAACTCCGAGGAACAACGCCTTAATGGCTCATGTCCATTAATGCCAGAAGAGGTTCGGGGCTATGGGCATTCTCTAGTCAATGAATTACAAGGAAATGACAAGCAGGAATCTGACTAATTCATTTTTTCTGCAGGTTGGTATTCTTCTTCGTGCATATGGCTATCCATGGGACACCATTATCTACGTGTCAGGAGGGGAAGTATTTGGCGGCCAAAGGACACTGACTCCTCTCCATGCAATGTTTGAAAATGTGGTGGACAGGACTTCACTGACCGCATCATCGGAGCTAACTAGGATTTACGGGCGAGAGGTCAACCTCGATAGCCAATTTCCGAGGACACCGCCTTCTATTGTGCAAGTAAAGAAGGCTGAGGTTTGGAGAAGAGCAGGCCCACGTCCTCGTCCTCTTCCACCTCCTCCTGCCCGGCCTAAATACCCACATAACATCGAAGGTTGGTGGGGATGGGTGGCTGAGAGCGACAATGAACCAGAGAGCTCGGTTATGGAGTTGAGGACCAATGCACATAAACTACTATGGGAGGCAATAGACTACATGGTTTCTGTTGAAGCTGATGTCTTTATCTCTGGATTTGATCGTGATGGGAAAGGGCGTCCAAACTTTGCCAGCTTGGTCATGGGCCACAGGCTGTACCTTTCGGCTGCCTCCAAAACCTTCCGTCCAGTCAGGTAAATGAATGAACATGGTCAATCTTGCTAAAAAAGTAAATTCTTAGTTTAGAAGAAACAAAGAAAAATGTTAAGAAGTTTGTTTGTTTCAGCATTTTAAGTCACTTCTTTTTATAGTTTAAATAGAACCTATATCTTTCACACCCTATTCATTTCTCTTTTGTTCACACGCTTCCGTTTCATGAGAACTACAGGAAAGAAGTTGTGAGGCTTCTGGAAGGGAATCATGAGCACCTGTACGAAGCAAACAACACGTGGCTGAAATCAGTTCGCCAGCATTTCAGGAAGAGCTTGTTTGATGGTGCTATGAATGCGTCGGTAGCCTCGAAACCTTCGTCATTCCTCTCGCATCCTGTCCCTGAGTGTTCTTGCGTTGGAAGTGGCAATACTGAAGAAGCATCGGCTGCATCCCATGATGCATCAAGCCCTTCAACACTAGCTTCACACGCTCAGTCTGCTGCTGCTGCCGCCTTGGGTGTCAAGGAACGTTGCCCAAAGTGGATGGATGATGATACTGAGACGAGCTCGAGATTGAAGGACAAGGAAAATGGCGAGGATGATGAGGTTGACAATGACGATGGTGATGTTCCATCATCTTTTGGCATGTTTTTCGAACGGAGTAATGAGAGCGGAGGCGGAGAAGTGAACAAAGAAGAAGCTGCGCAGTTGGAGGATCAAGAAGAGTCCGAGTCCGCAGAGTAACCAGCTGGGGAAGTAGATGTTTTAACTTTTAACTGAACTAACAGTAGCTGACCATGAGAGTATGTACAAAATATTTTTGGCTTTCTGTACATTCTTTTGTCAGAGGGTGAGCAGTTTTTTTCCCCAGTGTGTGCACAATCAATCACTGTTATGTAATCAGTCTAGCCTCAAACATTTGGCTGATTGAGGTCTAGTTTTGTGTCTCGAGCGAGTCTAGCCTGTTTTCTTTGTTACCCTCTTATGTTCACTAGCAGCTTGATTATCCTGAACAACTTGCCCTGCGGGACTATAAACTTTGCCAGTGTCTCCAAAGAGGTCATATAGAATTTGATGGAGTTGTAAAATAAGAACGTTTCTCAGTTTGGATGCATATTCTCTTCGATGAAATGTGATCTGTGAAACTTTACTGCAACTTAAATGATTTTAAATATAGTTATGGAAACCATGGAGTAAATGGCATCCCATTGATCTTGATATTTAGATCACACTACATGGCGAATTTCATCAGACTAAAAAATTTCTAACAGATGTATTAAAACACATGACACTCACCCAAGCGAAACCTAAACAAAGTAACAATCACAAACATTATAACGGCCAATTCATAGATTCCAATAAGCTACTATTCGATCAAAAGGGCTTCTGAAGCCCTCAAGTAGTGAAGAAGAAGATGTAAAGATAGCCGCTTGTTTTCAGCTTTATACAAGCAGAAAATGCAGATTTGGGTACTGCAACAATTTATCAGCAAAATCTCTTGTGAGATGTGACTAGCAATTCTCATCACAGCCAAACCATCTGAAACCTAACACAATTTTATTGCTGTAGAATTGGTTTACAAATGGCAGAAGGAGAAAGAAAGCCTGGAAAATAACGAATTAAACGAGGCACGCTCCAAGGACGTCCCAGGAGCTAATACTGCTTGTTTGAGAAAAATTGTTTTCTGCCTTTGCAGCCTCGCAGTGGTTGAGAAACAAACTGCTGCCACAATAAATTTAGTAGCGGAGGAAGTAGGTTCTACGTCTGAACCAGTTGTAGTCGCGCAAGCCTTGAATGGGACCCATCGCAGCAATTGCAACGTCCTGTGTCCATACAAGATCCAATAGTTGAAAATCCGTTGGAATGGAATGGGTTTTACCAGTTAAACTAAGAATAAAACACAAAGGACGGTTACCCGCAGTACATACCTTGTCATAAATAAATCTGTTTGCCACACGTTTAATGGTGCTTGCATCCACAGCATCGATTCTGGCGAATAACTCGGCAAATGGAATCCTGCGACCGTAAGTAAGCAGCTGCAACGATAGAAATCATGAGACTTTATCAGGGATCACCAACAAAAGCTGAGGCCTTATTTGCATACGAAAAACTTAAGCTAGAAAATAACAAAATTGTAGAAGTACGAAGGCCAATCGTGGAAACCCATATACAAAATGCATACACACTAGAAATGAAGAACCAAGGCAGCCTAGGGCATCATGAAAACTACACATCACGGTTGATTTGACTGCCAAGAATATGATACTTGGAAAATTCTAAACCAGATTGGATCATTTAATCCACCGGGAACCTTGTTAAGCTGGTGACTTGCAGTATGATTCTACTTCTGAGTTCTGAGCCACTAACTATTTTACAAATATGGTTTATAGATGTATCCTTGTAAAATGTGGTTTAGACTATCTAAGTGCTAATATATATGCTGACACAGCATAATTCATATTCAACATATAGGACAGGTATACCTGGCGCCCAATATCTTCTGCCACAGGACTAGTCCCATCAATATGGAGTAGCAAGGATGATTTCAACTGCAAGCAAATATAGTAGTCAGAAACAAGCACAATGGATATAGTCCAAAGCAGGAAGAATAGAGTACTTAGCTATTAAAATAGTGTCAAACAGATAGAAATGAATTGGTGCCCGGAACCTCAAAAAACAAGTACCCATGCAAATCCAGAAAGCAATGTTTATCGAGTCAATATTTGCACATTATAAACATGAAAATGAACAAGCTAATATACTAGTTAAGCAACTCATGGACTAATTAAAAGGCACAAATCAAGTCATAGACCTTGTTCCTGAAGCGGAAAACATTTACTAATAGTTAACTAAATCACATATTATACACCGTAACATCCAAATATAGAATACCAATTGTAAAATGACAATAGTGTAAGCTAAAGTCCATCTGAACACCAGCAATGGTAAATACCTGATTCCGAGCACGTGTGACATCATCTTCTGAAACTCGGAAGGACAGCTTCGCAATCTCGTACATTATTGCGTACGTTAAATCATCCAAATCCTCAGGCTGGAAAATAACAAAACTAAAATAAGTCGAATGAATCTAAACAACTATACATCAAAAGAGAAGCAACCCCTAGAACAGCTCCAGAACTATTCTACATCGATACTGCTACATTATAGAACCCTGCATTTTTACATATTTGGGTGATTAAAATCTTAGCAGTCATCTCAACGTCAAGAAAGCAAACAGTGACCCAAGGATGACACATGGAACAGGAGGGACTTTCATCTTCCCTCTTAAAAGCTAAATCTAATCTCACTACTTAAAGATAACATATAGATTCTCCATCAGAAGATTTTTATCTTCCCTCATCTAATTACAGTTTAAACAAGAAACTATGAGAAAAAGAACAGGAGTGATCTCACCTTAGCCACAGCATAAACACCAAACAGACCAGTGTCTTTGTAGTTGGTGTTGAAAGCCATCACACTTTCAGCAAGCTCATTTATGCCAACCCTCTGTGCCAGCTCCGATCTGTTTGCAAGTAACAATTTATATGATGGGCACTTGATCAAATACAACCATGCAAGTATATTAACATGAACACTATCCTTAAACAGCTAGTTAACAAAATATAAAGATTGCTATGAGGACAAACACTATCGCGAAAGTAGTAAAGAATTTTATCGGTATGATAACTCCAATTATAGCACTTACAGAAGTTATGGTAACCAGTACCTCAAAAGATTGCAGGCAATAGTTTTGTTAAACAACAGGTTTCTGAACATAAGACTCTATTCCCACACTATACAGCAGTTATAACCCATGGATGCTTACCCCATGTGCTTGCCGCCACCTGCACTTTTGTTCCATGAACCTAGCATAGATTGCATTACCATCAAGGCAATAGAATCTGGATCTGTCCATGATGCACCCTCAAAAGCAACCGCAAATTGTGCCAAAGGTTGGTCGTCATCGATGATCCTAACCTGGTTTTCAAAATAATAATTAGACGAAGTGACAAGCCATTGGCTGAAGAGACCACTTGAAGATGGATTACACACTTGCAACTAGTATCTTTCTACCTCAGAGCCAGTGAAAAATGCAGGTTCCTTTGACACCAACTGTGAAGCTGTAGTTGGATCAGACGATAAGTTGGTAAACAACTTCTTCACTTGATCAACTATTTCTTCATGTTTAACAGCACCAGAAGCAGCAATTACCTGGACAAGAAAATATTAAAAGTGAGTTCAGTTCTTCCAACAAAGCACAAAGCTTCCACCTTTCTGGTACTGCTGACTCTAGTATAGCAATAAATAATCAGAACAGCCATTTTTTTTTATATGTTTAATACCATTCGAGGAGCTGTGTAGTGTGTCTGGATGTAGCTCTGTAGATGATCCCTGGTAATTGTCTTGATATTTTGAGCAGGGCCAAGAATGGTGCGGCCCAAAGGGGTATACTGGAAAGCAGTTGCATGCAAGTGGTCAAAGATGACTTCTTCAGTCTGTCCTTCAACCTATAAGAGATTCAACAAAGCAGAATCTTTAAAGCTCAGGCACGGTAGACATCAAAAGCATAATAAGTATGACCCCAGGAAAGGAATGGGAGCCTAAATAACCCCAACCACGCCAATGGTGGAGCAAATTAAATGTCACAGCTTCATATGATAGGCTTCTTGCTTTGTAAAATAACATCCACTTTAATGAATTCATCAACTTAAAACAAACTTGTCAAATTCAGACAATTGAAAACCAAAACCGCACACAATACCCCTTAACCACAAAGGACATATCCCCTAAATCAGAGCTAGCAATCAAACACTAAAAACCAGGATATGCAAGCCAATTCCCATCTCGTAACGTATATTAATCTACTGTTGCATCAACCATCAACCATCTACATACAAAACAAGCCCAGAGAGCTTAATCTATTAAAAAAATCGAACCTTTAAGTTCCATCAGCCTAATTAACATGAAAAGCAAACAGCATTACCATCCCACAATAATACACGGAGCAAAAGCAACTAGCATACCTCTTCCATTTCTCTCAAAATCACATCTCGCTCCCTGGCGATCCGGTGCTCGTCAAACTTGGAATTCTGCAATATATCAGACAAGATATCCAACGCCTGATTCACATCTTTATCCATAACCTTGGCGTAATACGTAGTCTGCTCCCTGCTAGTGTAGGCATTCAAATGTCCCCCCATGTTCTCGATCTCCTCTTCCAGCTCCCTGGCGGACCTCCTCTCAGTCCCCTTGAATATCATATGCTCCAAAAAATGCGCGGTCCCGTTGGTATCGTCGGTCTCGAATCTGGACCCGGCATCAATCCACACCCCGACCGTCGCGGTCTTGGCGGAGAGAGACGACTCGGTGGCGACGCGGAGGCCATTGGAGAGCGTGGTGACCCGGGTTTCCGGTGCAGAGAGGATGTGGGTGTGGGTCCGCAGAACCGGGTGGGGCGACCCGTACTTGAGGAACCTGGGATCCGGATTCTCCAGCTGCTTGATCTTCGACTTCACTGACTCGGCGAGTCGATCGTAGATCATGGCGTTCGGCGGCGGCGGGGACGGGAGTGAGGAGGAGGAGTCGCGGGACTCGGCGAGCGCGGAGGAGGAAGAGGATCGGACGGCGGATAGAGCGGCGGGGGAAGGCCGCGGTCGGTGATGCGACCGCCGGGCGAGGGTTAGTATCTGCTTCGACGCCATGGCGAGGGTGATCGGACGTCTAGGGTTTGCGGTGGCGGAGTGATTGGGGATTGAATGCAAGGAAGAAAAAAGAATGGGAATTTGTTTGCGAGTAGAAAAGGTGGAAAAAAAGAGCAGAGGGAACACAGTAGCTGTAGGGAGAGAGAAGCAATTTTCTATCTCCGCGTACGACGTCGTTTTATGTGAGAGGCGATCCGCAACTGAGTTTCTAGATGAGCTAATTATAGGTGATTTCAGTTTCCCAGCTAGACAAGTCGCTACTGCTTCTTCTACTTATAGGTTCATAAACAAGAATTGCTGCATCGTATCGTATTATCGGTTCGAATTGTAATACATTGACGGATTACGGATTAAGCATTGGGATAATCGAACAATAAACAAACTAAAACAACTAAATTAGTAGTTTTTCTTCTTCAAAATGGACATGTTTCCCCGGGAAAACCAAATGCCACCGCCGGTGCTGAATTCGTTTCCGGCGATGTTGATTTGATGTTTCGTGGTGGAAACTCTTGCGGTGCCGTTTGATCGGAAGCACCGCTGATTGCTGAAATCGAGACGACCGTCAAATATCCGCCGCCGAATGTCGGCGCCGTTGATTTGATCGATACACCTCTAAATGGTGAAATCAACGTGACCGTCAAATATCCACCGCCGGGCGGTGTTGATTTGATCGATGCACCTCTGACTTCTAACCAACGCGACCGTTACTACGGTTCGCACCTCTCCAAACTACGTTCGAACGAGGGTGTTTGAGTTTTGAGGAATCTACGCTACCGCTACTCCTATGGAGATTCCTGTGGAGAGCTCCGCGACTACGACTACGACTACAACTATGGAGATCCTTCCTGGAAGGAGAGCTCCGCGAATGAGTTACAGAGAAAAGGTAAAGTTTTGACAGAGGTGTTTCTGTGTTGATTTGGTTGTCCCTTCTCTCTACTTGCTCCGCTGCTTTTATTTGAAATCACTTGCGTAGTCTTCACGCCCTGTGGAACTGCTTCCTCAACCGCTCTGTTGTGAACTCCCACGTGTCTCAACCGTCTTGATCTCCTCCTCGCTCGGGTTGGTGTGAATCTCACGCGATGTCGTTTTCTTTCCCAAACATCTCTGTTTGCTTTTTACTCCACGACATTGTTTTATATTAAACACTGTCGTTTGCTAATACAGCGGTACCGTTGGGCTTCCTCGCGGTACTGTTTTTAATTCCGCGGCATCGTTTTAGCTCTCCGCGGCACCGTTTTAACTCCACTCGGTGCCGCTTCTTCCAATCCAACAAGGAATAAAAATAATAATTAATTAGAGAAAACTCCTTCTCCAATACCCACCCGCGGCCCTCTTGTTTTTCGGTAAGCGGTGTCGTTTGCAGTACCGCGGCACCACTGAGCTTCCTTGCGGTACCGCGGCACCACTGAGCTTCCTTGCGGTACCGTTTTAGTTCTCCGCGACGCCGCTCGACTCCCAACGATACCGTTTTTTATGCGCGGTATCAACTTAAATGCCGAGACTAATTAATGCGACATTTAATTCTGGTCGAATTAATTTTAGGTGTCAACAGGACATCAGCTAAAATCTTCTGATAAGTGGAGAAAGGAAATGGCCGGAGGAAGTTTTTTGTTGGATTACTGCTGAAATTGATTTCAGACATTTCAAATTGTTGAAGGTTAAGCCGGAAATTCTTCAATTTGACCCAGGAAATCATGAAACAAGCCACTAAAAACCTCCATCTTACTCCTCGTCATCGCCAATCCAACCTCAACTCCGCCGCCGCCGTCGCGGCTCTCACACAGAGCCACCGACGGCGAACAGTCGACCTGAACAACCTCGCTCTTCCTCGGCTTCCCCCACCCGAAATCCGTCTCGTACACCTTCAATCTCGGCGACCCAGCAATCGCAATCAGCCGGCCTTCCTCCGACAGCTCCTTCCACTCCGGCGCCCACCTCTCCGCCCCTCTCAACAGCCCGCCGCCGCCGCTCTCCAGCTCCTCCACTTTCCTCCCAATCGCTTCCGCCGCCACGGCGAATCCGTGCTCCCCCACCGCATCGCTTTTCTTCATCGAAACGTAATAAATCCCCAGGCAATTCCCCAAGTACGAAGGGGGCAACCCGATCTGGAGCCGCTGCCGGCAATCGGCGACGAAGCTGAGGCGGTAGAGACCGTCGGGGCCGACCGACGAGTCTCCGACGGCCTGGGATTTTACGAGATTGGCCCAGATAAAAGCCGTGGTCACCACGAAAGCAGAGAGGCGAAACGGTGTCGGATTTTTCCTCCGAACCCAGAGCTTCATCCTCTCGATGTTCGTCCGGGTAATCACGAAGGTGGATCGGACTTTATCGGAGAGGTCTCGGTAATGGGTCGGACCCGAATCAAAATCCCACGACGATCCGAACTCGAACCACTGGTTCAATAGAACCGATTCCAGACCCGGGTAAGCTCCCCGGATCAATTCCCTGTCTCTCGCCGGCGATGGAACAGTAGGAGAAGTATTCTTCTTGTCTTCTTTCTCCCCTGAATTTAACGACCTAAACAGAGAAGCCCAGAATTTGACGAAGTGGTGGAAACCCATCCCGTCGGTGGCCACGTGGGCGAACTGGCAGCCGATGCAGACGCCTTTCCCCGGAAACAGAGTGATCTGAACGGCCAACAGCGGCACCAGTTTCGTGCCGTCCGGCTCCGTAGTTGAATCCGGCATCTCAGGGACGAAAGGGCGCAGCTCCCTGGCGTCTCTTGGATGGTCGTTGGTGATCATCTGGTCGAAGTCGCTGCCTGACTCTGCCACCGTGAGGGGAACAGAGTCTCCGTCTGAGTAGCGGAGGCAAGGGCGGTGAGGCGGCGCGGGGGAGATTAGGTGGCCGGCGAGAGGGAAGAAGTGGTGGAGGGCGGCGGAGAGGGAGGTCGTGAGGCGAGGGAGGATGGTTTGGGTGAATTGAAGAGTTGAGAGCGGGGGATCGTAGAAGAAGAGGCGCTGCATCGGGCGACAGAGCAGCCATGGGTAGTCGAGGAAAGTGAGCGGAAGGTTGGCGACGGCGGACGGTGGCGGGGAAGGAGAGACTTGGAAATGGTGGAGGAGTTTCAGGGATTGAGATTGATGACTGTTTTCCATTGTTCTGGCAAAATCGTACTCGTTTTTTCCTCCACTGGTTAATTCGTCCAAAACAGAGACTAGACTTTTAAAGCGCAACTTCATCCATTTGGCGGCTGTTCAGTCCTAAATAATATTATCCTGAAGCCTTGAACAGAAAGGCTTGCAGCCATCAAACTGAACAAGATCAGCCAAACAGATCTTAATCCAATATGAACTTTGCAGCCACTTACAACGACAACATCCTCTAGCACTCCAAAACATTCTTTACACAATATGTACAAATCACATACCACCCAATGAGCAGGAGAAAAAACGAGAGCAGACCCAGTAGAAAAGGCCACCCCACCAGCAACACACCCAGGAAGAGCACGAGCACGAACGGAAGGAATGATCTGACGACCGATTTCCAGTCGATCCAGTGGCCCTTGAACAGAATGAGGGCAGCCACGCGTAGCATGTTCCAGTCCATCGATCCAGCATAGCATGCCCTGTTCAAGCAGTTTGCAACGAAGGAAAGGCAATTGCATGTGAAGATGTTGTACGTCTTGGTCTCGTAGGTGGACATGCTTGCACGTAAGGCGTCGTCCCATGTAATTGCAGTCCCGTGCTCTGTGTGCATAAAGCCATGCCTGCATGTGTGGCCAGCACGGTTCCGTGGGAAGCAACACTGAAATTAAGAACAGATGGCCAGTAAGTAACATGGCCAGTAAGCTGAAACAAACAGCGTTGAGTGTGTAAAAGGAAAATGAGGGAGAGGAAAGAAGAACATGCCTGGTCTCTATCTAGTTGCAGGTATCTGGCAGCAGCACCATATGCAAAATTGTCAACACTCACAAAATTAGAACCTGAGAAGTCTAGAATAGCTCCATCCTCCCTGCAAATGCCGACATGTCCCATAAAAGGTGCCAACCATGAGACGACAGGGAATGGAGTCCAAACTAGACAACATGGAAATTTTGCTTTCTTTGGATCAATCTCATCAAGAGGCCATGACTCGTGCTCCATTCCAGATTTCAAACTCATATGCTCAACATCATAAGTTCCTTTTATATCCATTGGAGAAATATCTTTCTCAACGGGTGTTCCTCTTTTTCTTTCTATCGCTTACGAGCTATACACGAGACACGCAAGATCCACCATTGTGGTGATAAACATCCAATGGTCTCTCAAGCAGACACCCTCGGACCACAATGGACTTCCTGCAGTAAAAATCACATAAACAAGTTACTCAGGGAAACAAAAGCTGTTTGTTGCATCTCTTTTCCCATCAAGAATAGAGGGCATAATAGTAGTTTACAGGAAGAAAATAAGGGAAAACAAAAGTAAGGTCTACTAGCTACTCCATTTCTTCAAAAAAAAAAAAAAAAGCTACTCCATTTCTTACCAAACACAATGTCAGAAAATAGGAAGACAGAACAAGGAGAGATTTCCATGTAAAATAAGAGTTGATTATGAAGGGAGGAGAATGGATGCAATTTTGTCAAGTTGAGATGTTTTCATTCACCCAGCTGAGAACTTTACTCGAGTTACAAGCCCTCTTAACTCAAAGACAGATGGCCTGGAATGTTGTCCGAGTTCAGGCCAGTATTCGAGATCTAGGTTCAAGAGCTGAAACCTAATTCCAAGTGCCCAGAACTTCAAATGAGCTTTAATTGTTCCACTAATGCATTCAGTTCCAAAGAGAAAGGTTCTTTAAACAGCACCATCGCTAGCTACTCAACAAAATAGGAAGCCCAATAAACTACAGAATGAAATTAACTTGATCAAGAGGAGCAAATATATGCGTCTAAAAGAGACGATGCATCATGTTTGTCAGTTTGTGCTATAACTCGAGGCAAGAAAAGAATAGCCACAGGCTTTACCAATAAAACTGAACCGTTTGACTGCAAAAAGCATCGGACTTGGATAAAAACAACTAACTCAATATCCATGAGTCGTCAAGCACAAAAGAACAAGCTGATAACGTTCAGCTTCCTACAGACAACGACTGGAGAAAAACTGCAAACCACGGAAGCGGTTATCTGTTCTAGCGAAGGAAAGAGAAATGTCTAAAACCCAGAAAGCAATCGACAATATTCCGAGTGAGAAGCTGAAATTGATCAATAAACGACATCAAAAGCAGAGAACTAAAGAGAGCCAGAGGAAAGGACTAGAGTGATTTCGCAGAGAATTTAAGAGATCATCACCGACAAGTTACCTTTTCTCCTAACAACTGCGGTGGCAGTCGGACGCCGCCAAGGATGAGTGGGACGGAGCGAGTGGTTGAGCGGACGGTGGAGGTCGGAGAAGCTCGCGCCGGCAAGATGAAGGTGGATGGTCGCGAGTAGCTGCTGTGGAGTGACGGAGACAGCTATGGCCTGCGGGTTGGTGTAGGAGAGAGAGAGAAAGAGAGGTTGGTCGAAGCCTCGAAGTAGAAGAAGATCACACCGAAAGATGGCTTTGTTATCACTTTCCCAATCCATTTCTAGGATAACAACGTTCTATTTTTCCTTTTCTCAAAATACATTTGCTTTCCGGATACGATACGGCCAGCAGCCACTTTCTCCGAAAATACGTAATTGCCATTGTTGCATTTTGTGAACTTGAGATGGCTGATGCCCCTATACAGTATACACATACAATTCACGGGTTGGACGTTGGAGTTACGTCGACAAAAATGCACCATGCGAAAGAGGCAGTGGCCGAGTGGTCGTGCCGCTGATTTTCAACCTGGAGCCTCCAAGTTCGAATTCCAGGGACGATCCTTCCCCACTCCTCTAGTAGGCACTCAAACGAATACAGTTGATGCTCGTCCTCGGCACAACCCAGTTCTTTCCCGCCTCAATCGCAGCATGCACAAAATCTTCACATCTCACAATCCCACCAGACAACACGTCGGGCAGGACCCCGATTATGTCGAAGGCCTCCTGCAAATCGGTGGCGGAGTTCATCTCCTCCAACCAAGACACCAGCTCTTTCGAGAACCCTAGCATCTCTCTCACTTTCAGCAGCCGTTCTCTCATCACCAACTCCCAAGCTTCCATGTTTTCGCCACTGTCCTCTCCGCTCCTGTCTGATGGCCCGCTCGACGACCCTTTCTTCACCACCTTGAAGAACCGTTGCATCTGCTCTATCAACCCCGAGTAGACCAGCATAGGCCAAACGATGGACAGCAGCTCATCGGGCCCGTCTTGGCTCGATGAGCCACTGGTACTTGCTTCTTTCGATGTACGGGATGTGGATGATCGCCCATGGGTGTGCTGCATGTACGCGTGGTATATTCCACGCTGCAAGAAGGCACGGCGATGTTGCAGCCAGGACTCATAGGATTCCGAGAGGAGGGAGTTGACCATCATGAACTGCACAGTCTCTTCTGTTCCCATGACAGGATGTGCTGCTGCAAGAACAGAGGATTTGGAGTCCGAAGGAGAGGAAGTTATATATGACGAGATGGTTTTCGCCATGTTCCGACGCTGGGATGAGCTTCCTTGTTCGAAGAGGTAATGCGCCATTTGGACCATGAAGGGTAGGAAACGAGAGTTGCTTTCCCTCCCTCCACCCCTGCTTTCTGTACTGAAAGATGCTCCAGTTGCGAATCGGGCAAGCATCTGTACAAACAGAGAGAGGAAGGACTCCATTAAGGAAAAGCACAAAAAAAGGGGGAAAACAATGACCCTGTTGATAGACTAAAGAAAGAAAAATGTGGGTAACTGGGAAACACAAGAACAAAAAGTTCAGGGGGGAAGCCTTACCAGCACAACATCGTAAGTTAGTAGTAGAAGCCGGCTCCCATCAGCTCGTCCAAGGGCATTAAGGTTGTCCCAGAACTGGTCCACGTAACGGGTATACTGCGATAATGGAACAAGTGGACCTCTAATCGGGAACAAGGAGTTGCAGAGGGACTCATTGTTTCTGAGTGTAGCTCCCTCCCACTCTTTCTTGGGATTTTTCAATGCAGCATCTGCTCTTTTCGCTTCCTGATGGCACTGGAAATGAATAATGTTGAAATAACTGACAGTAGTGTAAACACATTCACCACGAGCACTTCCTGAATTCCCAGCACCAAGATTCACCCTCTTGCTGAATGTGTAAACGCCCAGCAAGTCGTTCGGCCTCAAGCTGTAGCCTTCTCGACATACCATGCATGCCAAGCCATCTGCTTCTTCCTCCACGTCTTCCAGACCTTCTAGGTTAGGCCTTGCGACAACTATTCTCTCGCCACCGTCTGAAGACAGTTCTTGCCTCATTCCAAGCCCCTTTAGTTTTGAGAGCATATCATAATAGAAGAGCGTGTTAGTAGAACCTCAACAGTAAACCAGAAAGAAAAAACAGGCGAACACAATGTATGGCATGTGAATTATTTTGAAGGAATATTTTGTAAAACTTAATAAAAGTTAGGGAAGAACAGAGTGAACTTGAGCTGTACCTGAAGCATTTCCTCTCTCTTTCTCAGAGCTCGGCGCCTCATGTCATCCTTGGTGGCACGACGCAACTCGTGCACCTTTTCTTCTAAGAAGCCATCGCCTTTCCCCTCCTTATTAGACAGTGTATCCAACAAGTTCTCAGCCCTGGCCCCAATCTCGTTTTCCCCAGACACTCCTTCTAGAGTGTGGAGCAGTGGTAAGATACGTCCCTCATCGATGCACCTTTGGGTTGCGAAATGCCCCATTGACAATCCCCTCAGCATAGATAGTATAAGAGGAACAGATGGCAGTTTTAGACCCAATGCCCACTCCGCAGTAGATTTGAAACCAGCCTGACCTGCTACAGCGAAGCTTTCCCTCAAATGCCTAACAGCAGTATCTGTAATTCCCTTCTCCACAATTATGTCCTTCAACCGTTCCCCACAAGAACTTGTCTTCAGCGATTCCGAAACCCGAACAAAGTTTTCTATGGTGAACCTCTGCTTGGCTGCCTTCTCAGTGATGATGTCGTCCTTTGGATTATCTTCATGCTCTTTTTGCAAGTTGTCGAATTCCATCCAGTCTTGCAAGTACGGGTTGAAGTGCTCAACAAGTGCTTCCATCGCAGCAGGTTCTCCATAAGTTAGATAGGGCAAAATTCTAGCAACCATCTCAGTGTTCCTCTGTTGTTTGTTTGATTTCTTGAGGCCCGAAGAAGGGTGGCACAATCTTTCCAGAAACATGAGAACTATTTTCTTTGCCTCTTCTCCCGTGCCCGTTTTCTCGTTGCTAACAGTAAGGGCACTCTGCGTAATGCTTTTGTTATCACTCTCATTAGCCTCCAGAGTCAGACTTTCTACAATCAGAAGGATACCTTCTGCTGGCTCCATAGCATCCACAGAGAAAGCACGCCTTGCTGTTTCAAGAAGAAGGCCTAAAGCTCCAAGCTTTAATAAGGCACGTCTGTTCTCCCTTATCCTACAGCAGTGCATGAGGAGATCCAGAACTGCAACCAACTGCTCATGGTTTGACTTGAAATCATCTTGCAGTGGCTGGTGAAAGCACACACACCATGAGATTATAACCTAGGATTCTAGAAGGCAAAAATGCATACAAGAGCAAAAACTGGAAATTATAGGGGTGCTGTGTACCTGGATCATTCCCAACAAGATCTCCAAGCCACCACATTCTCGTACTGCACCAGCTATGGCAAATTCCAGTTCTGGATCTTGTGATTCCTCCCTATCCTCCTCTAACTCTTTTATCATGGGCTCAGTGGCTTCACCATCCAAACCCTAAATCATATATAAGCACAGAGTCGGAAGTTTGTCTGAGGAGGTATATTGATAGGACAGAAACTAAAATCACAAGCCAAAACCGGATAAAATAGTACAGAGAGACTGGCAAAACTCAAATCTACCAGAACTCAAACAATTTTAGATGGGAATTCTTTGAGTTGCTAAATTTCTCCCACAAGCAAACACGCCAACACCAGAAATAATTAAACACAGAGAAACGATAGCAATTGGTCAATTCAGCTAACCTGAAGACGGTAGGTCACTGTCATAGGTGGGCAGTCTCTAGCCGAAGCAGCACTTGAGGATAGCAGGGTGTTATTGATCATGGAATTTGATGATGGACTGTTTGATTTCTTCCACACCTGCTCATATACTTGAGCAATGCTTAAATCAAGAGATAATATTTCCAGCAACCAACAGTTCCATTCCATAGTCATCTTCGATGAGTCCCAACAGATCCAGTTGCTGGCAGATCTTATTTTTAACATCACGCATGAGAGGGCCAATCTCAGCACTAGAGTAGGGATTCTTGGTCATGGATCCTCTCATAAACTCTTCTTGCGTGTGAGCTTTGTTTAGAACCAATAAATAGACAGACTCTGGCTTGGAGGGACAGATCAAGTTGCAAAGCTGCTCAAGTATAAACTGCAGGTATAGGAGAGAATTATAAGAGGCAAATAGCCAAATTAACAGTAGGATATCTAAGGGAGATGAGCATAATCTGTCTGCAAGACTTCCTTCAGGCAGATGGCCGAGCTAAAATCTTGGTTATTTTTAAAAATTAATTCATCTTGGTCTTGCCAGTAACTTATCTCTTTCTTTGATCCATTTCCATGATCAAGGTAACATTGATCCAAGCAGGCTCTTGTAACTTATTTTCAAATGCAACATTATGGAACAACAGAAGCACGCTAGTCCCCCTACCTGACATGTGCGGGCTTTCCTTTCCTTAGCATGTATTCGCAGGCCACTGACACAGGCTCGAATGAACTGTCTCTTATTTTCACTGCTTTCAAGTAGAAGGCCATCGAGAAGGTCTTTCAGTAGACGATTGCAATCACTTATCAACTTCGTCTTTTGTACTACCAAACCTCTAATTACAATAAGAGCCTCAAGGATATCCGGCAACAAATTGTTACGCATAAATCTGATACAAAAGCAACTGTTAGAAGCAAGTTAAGGGAAACAACATGTTTGTCAAACAGACTTGCAAACAACAATGATTTCCAATGATACCTGGATCTTATATTTGGAACCTCTAAGAATTTTCCAAGGAGCTCTATAAGCTTGTGGAGGATGAATCCCTGTGAAATATCAACATGCAAACTCCTTTCCAAGGAATGAACATTACCCACTTCCTGAGTAATCAATTTGCAGATTGTACTGAGGCATCCCTGTACCGTCAAAAACAGACGAGCATCTTCGGAATTGGTCATCTTGAAAAGCAATTCAAAGTACTCAGTAGCACTTTCACCAGATGCAAGAGTTGCTGGTAACAATGCCATGAGCAGATTCAACAACCGGAACCGTCTTGATGAGCTTTGGGCACAAAGTAAATTAATCAGCAGGCACATCTCTGACCGGATGGATTGAGAACAGGCACTAAGAACAAGTTCCGTCACCCATGACCCTAGCTCAAAAGTAGACAAGCCACCCTTTGCTGTCTTACTAGCACGTCGCTTCCATCGAAGCAAATATTTGAGGGCCAAGTATTCATGTCTCTGTGGCCGAGATCTATGACCTTTAACTGGCTGAGACACCTTGTACTGCCTTCTCACAAAATCAAGGTATGAAGCTCCCTTTTCCCATTCTGAATAACTCATCAGCTGCATATCTTGTGTCCTATTAGAACCTGACCGATCTTTCTTCGGCAGTTCTGGGGACTTACCACTGGAAGATGTACTAAAGCTACTATCTTCCTTCAACCGTGATGCAGAGACAGGCTTTATACTGGCTTGCTCTTTATCTGTTTTATCAGCTTTTGGAGGGGTGCAAGCCTGGGAGATAATCCTTAGGCAAGGAAGAATGATATGCTCAGCTATTGCAGGATGTTTAGCACCCAACTTGATGGATGAAAATAACAGCTGGAAGACGATACGCAGACGGGACTCCCAGAATTCATCTGCTAGGGAACACACTTCTGAAAGTAACATCATCTCCTCCCGAGTGGCCACAGATATGTCCATGGACCTGTGATGTTCGAGGCAGTACATAACTTTTTTCTGTATTAAACTGTTCAACTCAATCACTGCACCAACATCACCTTCTGAGAAAGCACATAGAACAGACCTTGCCAGGACCCGTGCAGTTTTTGGACCCTGGTGAATATTGTTTTCAAACAACTCTGATAAAATGCCAGCTGATACAAGTTGTTTTTTCGAACTAGAATGTTTTGATAGAACTTGCAGCATCTCCAAACATTGCGTGATGAAAGTGGTTGCACAGCCATAACAGTTATTAGGACACCTGGAAGCAACAAATCTAGAGGCAGCAACAGAATCATCTGAACGCTTCTGGTGCAGATTACTCATCAGAACACGGCGGAGTCCCTGCAGCGTCTGGACACTTTTGCTGACAGAATCAAAAGCAGCTTTGCATTTTTCCCCATACAAGACACCAAGAAGAGCAATCTTCCTGTTCACTTTGCATGAAGGTCCAGGTAGAGAAACCATCATTTGCTGAACGGAATCTTTCTGTTGCGAATCCATTTCATTCTCCCCTATACTTGATACAATCTTAAGAAGGGGCTTCTTGAAACCCAAAAGTTGCTGGTATCTCCTATGAGCATTTTCTGACTCCGACTCAATAGCTACCAAACCCCTCTTCATATCTTCATCATTCTCCATATCATCAAATGTGAAACTCGGCTTTGCCATGAAGTTGAACTCAAACCGGCCATATTTGCTATACCCACATTCATTACACAAGAAAGAATCCAGATTTTCATAATTTATGTTGCGGCATTGCCTACACTGATATGCATTCTCATGGCAGTTGCTACAGATCCCATGCTTATCAGTCACAGGCCGACTACACCGTGGGCACTGCAATGGCTCCAGGGATAGAGCCTGAAGATTTTCATAGAATGAATCCAGTTCAATCGTGAAGTTGCAGGCAGTGATTGGAATAGGGAACTCCACTTTCAGCTCTGTTTGGTTAAAAGCAAGATGACAACTTTTTGCTCGTTTCCACAACGACCAATTGTTCTTCAACTCAGATAAATCAGCTACAGGCCTGTTGTTGTAATACAAGTTCAAGATTTTCACAGACTTAGATTTGCGTGCATCATGGACATTCATCATAACAGACTGTATGGTGTAACTCCCAGTGCATTTTACAATGATGCGGTTATCTGTAAACTTTGTTTCAGACTTCAAGCTTTCTAGTTTCATCCGACTGTAGGGCACTTCAGGAGAGCTGCAAGCAACACAAGGCTCGCTTTCAAGGTAGTAACCATCAAATTCAACAAGACCACTCAAAGTATTGTATATACGAGAATTTGGATGATTAGCTATAAGCTCATTCTGTGAGTGTAGAGTATCAAAGATACCCCTAATAACCTCATTAGTCAAGCAACGATCAAGAAGTTCAGTGCTCTGCTGCTTCGAACTATTATCTGGAGTCTTCCCCAATAACCAGATGACTAGTTCAGTGAACTCGACAATATTCTGACCATATACAGGCAAGTTCTTCACTTTCTGCAAGAGGGCCACTAGCATCATTTCCTTGAATGAATGCTTCCCGTGATGCCAGGTACCATAAAGAACACACTTGGCTTCTGCACGCACAGAGCTTGAATTCCACTCCAGTAGAAAACAATAAACAAATTGCCTCAGAGTGTCACCATCCTTGTCAATAAAGATATCTACTGCTGCCTCCATATCCAAATATGACTTCTCCGAACTAGATTCAGTTCCATCTTCACCCTTTTTCTTCTTCTTTGAATCTCCAGACTGTGACCCAGATTTACTCGAGCTTGAAACAGCGTCCCCACCTTCAACTTTCTGCAAGGAATGGCTTATTTCCTTTCCACAATAGAATGCCAGATTGAGAAGTCTCAGAGTCTGAACAACAGACTCCTCACTGAAATAGAATACTGCACCCATAAGAAAGGGTAATACATCTCCATGCCTCAAACAGTACTTCTGCCAATTTCGTGGTCGAGCAGCAGCCACCTCAGCCATTGTAGATAAGCACTTAACTATCTTTACACTCCTCTCGTAAGGAACTGGATTTTGAAGTGAACCAGATTTATTGATATGCTTGTAAAGTTGCTTCACTTCGCTTGAGAATTGCCATGAATCTCGGACACTGTAATAGTGAGTTTTGCTACCACAAACATGCAGAAATAGCCTCCTCGCATGTCTTCTAACAAATGTGGTGTGAGGATTGTTAATATAGCTGCAGAGGACATCCTGATATCCATCTAGCTTCAGATCCTTACCAGAAGATGCCTTGTAAACCTTCTCTCTATCACCTGTCTTATCTTGCTTCTCCGGTCTGACCAATGTATACACCAGCCTGAACGCATTCTCTAGTAATAACCTATGGTAATCCATAAAAATATCACCACGATGCGCTTTAGCATATGAATCTGAAAAGAATGGGGAAAAGTTGCCAGCTGGTAAATCTCTCCGGACAGTTAACAGAGCCCCACATCCCGAACCATTGTTTGAGACAGCGCTCTCCAAATTCCCACTAGAGGACTTGAAAACCTGCATTAACTGCTGCAGGATATCCATCAAATAGTTCACAAAAGTTTGATTTCTCAAAGAGCTGCATGCTCGAAGCAGCTGGGATGCAAAATCATTCTTTTCTTGACCGTCCAAGGTAGATTGTAAAGTAACAGAAATGACCGGACTAATGCTCTTATCATTCTTTTCAACAGCCCCACTTGATTTCATAGAACCATCAGTACCAGGCTGGTGCCAATTTCGAAGCATCAGAGTAAGAAACATGAAGACAAGAATCACAACCTCTCCAAAGGATGAACGTGTTCTTGCTGCAAACGGTTGGTCAAGATTTATCTCGTCTAAAAACCACTTGATCAACTTCTCTAGGGCAAGGGTGTCAGGCTGTGAACCATCTATAAATGGCCCACCCACAGCAGATGATAGCCTGTAGAACAGTTGCATAACTGGGATAGCCCGGACACCAGAAGTTGTGTGCATCCATCCACCCAACTGTTTAAGCAGTTCAGAAAGAAGCAAGGAGTTCACAGCGCGTTTCGAAGCAGAAATGGAGACAATATCTGTCATCGAAGCAGAAAATTCTCCAGACTCATTGGGTTCCAGAACATGAATTGAAGGAGCGGAACTCGGTAGCCCAATGTCAGATGTGACACGCAACAAGTTAGAATTACTTACATCCTCACTGGAGAAGTGAATCTCATTACCATCTCCTCCCAATGATTCCACTTCAATTGGAATAGCAGTCATAGGATGATCCCTGGAATGGGGCGGAGGGAGATGATCAACATCCAATACTTGATAACAAGCTTCACACAAGTCAAAATCAGGGCAGATAGTGCAATGCCATCTCCGCCTAAGTATAGGGACAGTTGAACAACCATCACAACAATACTGAACCGATGAGGTGATAGTATCTTCTTCAATCGTGACTTGTGTGTTCCCACTGCCTGTTGCATCACCTGGCCCAGATGCAGAAACAGCATTGTCTGCACCATCATCCGTTGATAACATAGTTTGCTTTGGGAAAGGTACTTGAAGCAATCTTGATGATATCGCTAGGCTGAAAATGGAGAAGTGGCAGCATCATCAGTACGGATAAGGAAAGTATCTGTGAGAATCAGACACAAGGACAAGGCAATTAATACCTGCTTGACGTTTGCACCGCCTCATTGGGGTAGAATAGAAGCTTCTTCAGTACAGCAACAGCAGGGGCAACAGAGCTCTTCCCTGCATCCTTCCCGTGTGAAGCTAAACATTCAGCATAGCAATATATAAGCTCTACAGCACAAATAACGATATTGTTCATTATCTGAGTGTCAGGCTGCTCCAAGTCCAAAATCCCCCAAAATACTTGCATCAACCCATCCACCACCTCTGAACCTACACACAGCGGCACAAACGTCATAAGAATTTGATTTCCTAACTGCAACTACTTTCAGAGCCACAGTTAGGACAAGCTGTTTTTTCCTTCTTCGATTATCATTAATGGTTACTGAATATATTAAGAACTAGAAAACCGTTGGGATTCAGACTTCCTAATAATTGTCAATTGCTGATGTCCATAGACTAAATACACATAATCTCAGTCCCATGCCTACCCATGAAATCTAGTTGATGAATTCCATAAAGTGCTATCTTGGAAAATCCTTCAGATAGAAAATGTAAAAAAGATGCACATATGTCTAGATGCTTCTTTATAGTTTAGTTGTGACTAGCAATTCTTTTGAAACAGATAGATGGTACCATTCATCTCCAGAAAATTGGCTAGATTTGAATGGCGGTGCAATGCAATCTTAGATACGGCACGCATCTGAGCAGTGAACTCCTCGATAATCCATCCTCCTGTCATTCCGCCAACTCCTAGCCTTGACAAAAGAATAGAGGTTGATTTAACAACTCCTTGGAGACGCATTGTATCCTTAACCTGTAAAATAGAGACTGAAGTTATAGACCAAAAACTAAAACCATACATCAAACATATTAACAAAAGCACACAAAAAATATTCCTGCATCCATCACGGTTGTGTATAATGAATAAGTTTGCCAAAGCCTTACATGATAATATCTCTCTTTCCTGGGGAAAATTGCCTGCAGGACACGACAAGCAGAAGCCTGTAGTAGTGGTTCTCTCTCACTCTCAAATATGCTTTCCAACAGCATCTTGCACTTCAATTCAGGAAGCTCTAATTTACCACGACCTTCTACCCTCTGGGATGACGAATATAATTTAGAAAGAAGCTTTAGTCCATCGGCTATAACCTGCTCTTGGATTGAAGCAGACTGCACAGACCTGGACTTTTTACCCGACCCAGAAAGTGATGACTTTGAACCCAGCACACGGGCTTCCATACCCAAAACTGCATCCATCTTCTCTTTCCAACCAAATTCATCTTTTGCTCGCCCATAAACTTCAAGTGCGTCAATTCTAGGTAGTGCAGTGCCATTGAAAGTTGGCCCCACAGTGACGATGAATTCTTCATCAGCAAGGAGAGATTCTGCAACAGTGAATGGTATATCATACCACGAACGCAAGCCTTCATCCAACTTGACAACCCTCTGAAAGATGCCAATCTCAGAAGGTATGTGATTCGCAGATGTGTTCCCCACTTGGACGCGAAAACCAACCATCACGATATCAGGGTTTGGATTGGAGACAGATATCTACAGGAAATAAAATGTACCAAGAGTTAATAAATTTATACAAATCTCGTAAGTAACTAGCTGCCAATGCAAGGCTGTATAATGCAGGCCAAGTTTCCAATGTCAAAATTAACACACACAAAAAAAAAAAAACCAAGAGTGAGAACAGAAACATACACTGCCAGTTAACCTAATCCTACCATATGTCTGACTAATAGACCCACCTCAAATTCAGATTTTAGGGACTTCACCCATCAGATGGCATTAACCAAGAGCAAAAATTGTTCCTTCCCCAATACCAGCTAACTGCCCTTCGATTCCCACACTTTGATGTATATTTATCTTCACATTTCATTATTTTTTACTTTTTGCTCCATGAACCACCCGCAATACCTTCTTAAAGATCCATAGAAAGAAAACCCTTCTCAAAGGAGAAAAATAGGGTAAAGTTTCCAGCCACCAACGTATAACACCTTACACGCCCAGTGACTAGACTCCTCGTATCAGTGGATATTTCACATAACATGACAGGAACTAAAGAATCCTAAGCTAAACTTAAACACAATTGAATTGAGGATATACCATAAACGTTTCCAAAATCTACACAAAGAATAAGAAAATATAAACAGAGACAGACAGAGAAAGGACAAGAACAATGCATGACCTTAAAGCCTGCTGGACTAGGGCCTTCCAGAAAGCCCTCCTCTGATCCCAAACTCTGTTTTGCTCCTTCAGAATCACCATTTCTGATTGCATCACCTCCCAGTTTCACATCAGAAGTGATCAGAACTGTCTTCTCAAAGAAGTCGAGAGGAAATTCAGGCTTTACACCAGCATAGATCTTACTGTTGAGGATGCCAGAACCTAACTTCTTTACTTGCTCAGCTGCCACACTTCCATCACTATCATTTCCACCTGGTGAGTGTACATATATCTGAAGGCTTCCATCATCCTGTAAAACAAGACAATGGATCTTGTCCTTGGACAAAGGCTTGTATGCAGCAAAACCGACTAAATTTGAGGCCGCACTCACAGCATGCCTCAAGCTCTGGGCACTGAGGGTATCAGCTTCCATGGAGACAACAAGTGAAGAATTAGATTTCGTGGATGAGAAGCAAGCGAACAAACTACTACCACTCAATAATTCTCTCCAGCGATGCAAACTAGCTGGCAGCATCCTTCCATGCTGTCCCTCTTCATACACAAAAGATGTCTCAGAAAGACATGATGCATCAGGATTTAGACGACCCATCAAAGTAGTACCGTCGTGATAGGAGATTAGTAGTAATCTGTAGGTAGAAGAGTAGTACAAAGATAAGCCCTTTGCGTCAATTACACGATCCTCAATCTGAATAATTTCTTTCAGTGGTGTTGCTCCAATATTTCCTTCCACAGGCACTTCTAGCCTGAAAACCCTTCCTTTCTCAGAAAGAACAACCAGAAACATTCTCCCTTGAGAAGCCATCAAAAGTGTAGCATCAACAATCATGTCATCAGCCAGTGTGAAGTAGTGCAGAGGACTGATGTTGTCCTGAGAGAGATCATACATTTTGATGAATCTATTAGTCACCACCATTAACTTGACTTGGGAACCTGGAACCCACTCAATCCATCTTATATAAGCACCCTGAAGAGCAAGTTCAATGGCAAGTCTATCCGTTACCTCTCCATGAGGATTCAAAATGAGGACCTGGCAGTCTTCATACCCAGCCACAGCAAGATAATTTTCAGTGACTGAATTGAAGGTAAGTTGTACAATCTCAAAACGGACAACATTTCTTGAAAGGGGCTTGACATTGGTTTTGTCTGCTGTTATTGGGGCAACGGTGGCTTGTCCGATAAGCTGACCAACATCAAATATGGAGACTTTATCACCTTCTCCAACAGCAAGTCTGCCTCGATTACTGACACTGAGCAGAGACTTCAAAAGAGAACCAGTAGCCAAGAGTGATCTAAGATCCTTCGTATTCGAATAGTCTGCCTTTATCTTTAGGTCCAGCGACCCACTTTTATAAGCCTTTTTTAACTGCAACAGCTCAGCCCCAAAGGAAAGCACCTTGTCCTTGCCGAGAATGATTTTCTTATCCTTTGAGAGTTCATATTCTCTTTTAGCCGTTATAGAAGGCAACAATGAAGAGCAAAGCTGTAGTACTTTGGACTCCAAATCAAGTTCGTCAATAAGAAGTGGGATCTTGTCTTGAATCTCTCTTGGAATAGACCACCTAACAGGACTATCTGTGTCCACTGCCAAATCCTCTTCTAGATCAGAATCTGTCTCTGGCAACTGATCTGTAGCATCAGTGAAGGGCAAGAGGGCCTGATAGTGCCCTGTACTACGTACAGGTCCACTGTCATGAGATGTAAATTTTCGAGGCTTCAAGCATTGACAATTGCTACCCCTAACACCACCAGCCCCACAATCACAAAAGAATCTACTTGACCGAGAATAGACAACCCGGTGACCATGGTGACAAACTTTAGCACACACAGAGCAACAGCCTTTTGACACTGTCAGGTCACAAGTATAACAGAAATACCAGTGCTGTTCCATAAAGTTGCTGCCACTGGATGTAAATGTACATACTTTTGAGGCAAGAGCTCTTTCACTATTGATATCATCCTCATCATCTTTATCCACACTAGCTACATCGCCATCAGATGTACCATCATCCTCATCTTCATCAAGAGAGGTTGCATCACACTCTATTGCAGGACTACTCCTTTCCTGATTTGTGGAAAGGACCACAGCATCAGCATTCTTTCTCGATCCTATTGCCTTCAAAAGTGCTGAAGCCTGACCAATACTGCTAAGATGAAAAGAATTTTCTGCAGATTTCTCAAGGGGATTCTTACAGGATCCACAATCACTTAAAACAGTTTCAAGAAAGCCAAAAAGAAATCTCAGTCCTGGAAGCAGACAATCATTACCAGCCAACTTCTCCATCAACAATATTGTCGTCTCAAGAAGCAACTTCATCGATTGCTCTCCTCTGCACAGTTGAATAACCACTTGGAAGAAGGACTTGGCAATATGAACATCAAATAGCGAGAATGCGGTATCAAGTAAATTGAGCAAGGATTCAAACAAATGATGGTGCAGACATTTTGAAGACAATTTACAATATGAGGACACGAGAGCCAAAATGAAACTTGTTGTTGATTCTCGTAGGGAAACAGAACTCCCTTTTCCACATCGTGTCCCTCCAGATATCTCCACAACAGAACCAAGTAGTCGCTTTTCTATCCATCTGGACAAACAAACAGAATCCATTTCAAGGAACTTGGTCTGTATCCTTTGTCTTAGCTCAGAAGAAGATTCTCCAGATAAGAGATCCACGAAGAAATTGAGGACCTTCACATTAACTGCATCAGAAGAACAGTTGTCCAACGAATCAAGCAGAACCAAAAAGTCACCAAACTTCAACCAACTGAACTGCTTGACAAGTTCAAGTCCATCTGATGTGCCAAGAAAGAACTCAACATTTCTTGGTTGTCTCCTCAAGCATTCAGAAACATCAATGGTCCTGGTGATTAGCCATTCAAGTACGCTACTGTCGCTTGATTTTGATGCATTCTGGTGCTTCAGAAAACTCCCCATGTAAGTCAGCAGAAACAGATCACTACCATCTGATAAGGCAAAATCAGGATTAAGGTTACCAAGAACTGTGTCACATCTTCCAGCAAGGCTCTCAAAAATCCGATCAGACTTCACCATCATCACGGAACTAAGAAGCTGTTGGTGCACCTCAGATTCCAAGATAATTTTCCCACTCAAACTTTCAAGTCGAAGCAACTTATCTAAAAAAGTAATAATAGCCTTTATGCTGATAACACAAGAAAGAAGAATGGCACTTGGGGTCCGAAGATCATAAGGAAAACCATGCAATGCACGTTCCCAAAATACTTTGCTCCGAATTCCTAGAGCTGTTTCATCGACCAAAGAATCCACCTTTGTCAAAATGTTAAAAGTGGAGTCCAGACTGCGATAGCTTATTCCACTTTTCCTAACAATCTCATCCATCAGGCATTTTTCGGACTTGGAAAGTTTCAGGAGTAATAGAGGTGATAAGTCCTCAGGATCATATTGGCTACTACTAAGGGTGGCAAGAAATGCCTTTTGGTGAGCCTTCAGATAGATCTTCAACAAGGAGGACAACAAGTCTACCAGCAAATTTCTGCCAATCAAGGATGAAACCAGCTGCTCAGCAACTGTGAGGTAATGTACATCATAGGTTGCATCCTTAACCAAGAATAAACCCACCTCAGTTTCATTTCTCTTGCTTTCATGTCTGCTCAGACCAATATTAACCAAAGAAAGTATAAACGATAGAGACATGCTGCTCCTCAAGAAATCCCAACCTAGTTCCTCAACGTCCTCTGGTATATTCATGGCAGAAATGTGTTGTAGTGCACTGAAAACAGCAGCCTGAAGGTCATCAACAATCCCACTGTCAAGACTGCATCCCATAACAACATTGCTGAAGTGAAAAAAGAAGCCAATATCAGACATGTCTATAGCCCCAGGCTCCCTCCACAGAAGAAGTTGATTGTCTGCCGAGGTCTTCTTCATAGGTACATCGGAACACAGCATGAAGATGTATCTTTCAACCAGCAGGTCTTCTACAGAACTAGTCTTTCTACCTTTCCAGTACCCAAGAATCAGCGAGAATGTATCGCACAGATCATCGCAGTTCAGGGTCAATGATGTGATGGCCAACTTGTCCCTAGAAAGTGAAGGCGGAAGGGCTGAAATATCAACCAATTGATTGATCAAACAGCTGATTGAAGACTCTTCCTCGACAAATGCACCCAATACATTCTTTGCTGCAATTGATGCCCAGGACAATAACTCATCATTTACACCATTAGAAAGTGAATCGCAAAAGGGGACATCCCTCAACTTTGATCTTAAATCTAGAAGCAATGATGATTGTTGAAAGATACTTACTGCTAATGCTTTATTGTAGTTAGCAGTAACAGCTAGCCCTAGTCTAATTGTAGAAAGATTAGATAATAGAATATATTTTAGTTAAGGTACACCTAACCTAGCATATATATTCTCTCACTCTGTAAATCATGAGATATACGGAAAAAGCAGAATTCTCTAAAACCCTACTTTGTTCTTGTTCTCTCCTAAACTTTGATATGGTATCAGAGCTGCCGGTTCTTCCTTACGCTGCTGCCGGCAGTAACCTCGTTCTGTCATGAGCACAGACGAAGATTCACCCGATTCTTCTTCTTCCTCTTCTACTATCCAATCTACCAACTCCAAAATAGAGAGTATGGCCACATCAAACAATGATTCAGGCACAGAATCAAGCTCTGGAGGAATCACCATCAGAAAATTCAATGGGAAGAATTACCTCCAGTGGTCTCAATCTGTCCGGATGTTCATCACTGGGAAGCAAAAGGGGGAATATCTTACTGGTACTGCAACTAGACCAGCAGAATCCGATGCTGCTGCTTACACCAAGTGGAACAACGACGACAACCAAGTCCGGTTCTGGCTTATTTCCACAATGGAACCAGACATCGGAGACAATTACCTACTGCATCAATCTGCCAAAGAGCTATGGGCTGATGTAGAGGAGACATATTCCACACAAGACAACTCTTCTGCCTTGTTCGAAGTAGAGTTAAAACTCTTCAACTTCAAACAAGGGACGATGAGTGCTACAGAATACTACAACCGATTAGTCCGAAGCTGGCTTCAACTTGATTTGTATGAAGCTCAGAAATGGGAAACGACGGCTGATGCAAAAACGTTTCGGATGTTTGTGGAAAAGAAGCGAACAATTCAGTTCCTCCTTGGCCTCAACTAAAATCTGGATGCAGCTAAAAGCAGGATCATGGGAACAAAGCCTTTCCCGAGTTTGAAGGAAGCGTTTGCTGAAGTGTTGAGGGAGGAAGGTCGTCGCCATCTTATGCTTGCAGAGTCAAAGTCCACCTCAGATAACTCGAGCTCTGCCCTAACAACAGAAACAGCCACAGCACTTGTTTCTCAGAATAACCGGGGAAGGGGAAAACCGAGAACCAACTCGGATGCTGCAGCAAAATGGTGCGATTTTTGCAAGCAACAATTTCATACAAAAGATGAATGTTGGGAAATTATCGGCGGACCACCAGGCTGGAAATCTAAGATGGGTCGTCAGAAAGGACGTGCTAATACAGCAACCAGCAAGGGTACAGAGGAAGAAGGTCAATTTTCGAAAGGACAGTTGGAAGCTCTTCAGAAGATGTTCACTCAGGTACTTCAGGCTGAATCAAAACCGAAAGGCTACATAACCCAGTTGTTCGAAAAATCAGGTATTCCTCAAGCTCACACTTCACAGCGGAATTCTAAGAATGTATGGATTCTAGACTCAGGTGCCACAGATAATATGACGGGTTGTAAGGACCTAATACAGAACTTACAGCCCTATCCTAGGAAAACTGGGGTTCGTATTGCTGATGGGACCATTGCTCCTGTTGAAGGATTTGGTATAGTTCGGGTGACTAAGGACTTCACTCTCTGTCCTGTACTCTATGTACCAAAACTTGACTGCAACCTCCTATCTGTTCCACGAGTTACTCATGACCTCCACTGTGAAGCTAAGTTTACCCCCAATGGTTGTGTGTTGCAGGAAGTGGGGATGAAGAGGACGATTGGCAGTGGTGAACTTTATGATGGGCTGTATCTTTTGCGGGGCATGACGGATGTGGAGCATCACTATGGAGACAGTAGTAGTGCACATGTTGTCTCTAGCATAGAGAACAATAAGAATCAAGTTTATTTGTGGCATTGTAGGCTTGGTCATCCTAGTTTTCCTTATCTTGAGAAGTTGTTTCCAACACTGTTTCAGAATAAAAGTTCCAAGGATTTTGAATGTGAAGTGTGTCAACTTGCTAAACATACTCGATCTGTGTATTCGGGAATTGGCTATCGACCTACCACACCGTTCAGTGTTGTGCATAGTGACATATGGGGACCTATGAAAATCAGAAACATCAATGGTGCCAAGTGGTTCATCACCTTCATTGATGATCACACTCGGTTAACTTGGACGTTTTTTATGAAAGAGAAGTCTGAAACTGCTGGTATCTTTCAGAACTTCCATACCATGGTGGCTACTCAGTTTCAAACCCAAATTCAGGTATTGAAAACTGACAATGCTCACGATTATTTCAATAAGACTCTTGGGGTCTTTCTGCAAACACACGGCATTATACATGCTAGTTCTTGCGTCGACACACCTCAGCAAAATGGCATTGCTGAACGCAAGAACAGACATTTGCTCGATGTTGCCCGTGCACTCATGTTTACTCATCACGTCCCTAAGCATCTGTGGGGGGAGGCTGTTCTTACAGCAACTTACCTTATCAACCGGATGCCGAGCAGGGTCTTACAGTTCCAAACCCCTAGACATGTTCTTCTCGACACCTATCCTCACATGAAAAATTACTCTTCCGACCTCCCTCCAAAGGTGTTTGGCTGCACAGTTTTCATCCACAATTCTGCCCCAAATCGGTCTAAGTTGGATCCAAGATCTCACAAAGGGGTCTTTATTGGTTATTCTTCCACACAAAAGGGCTATAAGTGTTTTGTTCCACATACCAGACGGATCTATACGACTCGTGATGTCACATTCTTCGAGTCACAGCCCTTCTTCACCACGGCTATGCCTCAGGGGGAGAGTTCTCATGATTCATCTAGTTCGATTGATGCACAACAGTCTGGGCAGCAGGTTTTTGTTGATCTCATTACCTTGGATACTGACTTTGATGAGCCTCCCACACCAACTCAGGGGGAGCATCTAGTAGTAGAGAAGCCACTACTAGTATATCAAAGAAGGAACAAGGTTCCAAGTACAAATGTGGAAGATGAGACTAATGCCCAAGTGGAAAATGACACTAATGCAGAATTGGAAGATATGGAAGATGATTCTAGTGCAGATCATGATGTGGTGCTAGAGGAACTTGGAGATGATACTACAACAGTAGGAGTGGAAGATATACCTATTGCTCTTAGAAAGGGAGTTCGAAACTGTACTAAGACTCCTAAGTATCCTATTGCTCGACATGTCAACTATGACCGTCTTAGCAAATCCCGCAGAATCTTTGTATCTGCTCTAGAGGAAGAACAGGTGCCAAAGGATATTCATGAAGCAATGAAACATCCTAAATGGAGAGCTGCAGTCATGGAGGAATTAAGGGCATTGGAGGAAAATGCTACTTGGGATATTGTATCCCTTCCTACAGGGAAGAATACTGTTAGCTGCAAATGGATATTCACAATCAAATATAAGGCAGATGGTTCGATTGAGAGATACAAGGCAAGACTAGTTGCACGAGGATTTACTCAAGAACATGGTGTGGACTATGATGAGACCTTTGCACCAGTGGCAAAGCTTAACACAGTAAGGGTACTCCTCTCTCTTGCTGTGAATCTTGATTGGCCATTACATCAACTTGATATTAAAAATGCTTTCCTCAATGGAGACCTTGTTGAAGAAGTTTACATGATGTTTCCTCCTGGAGTGAAAAATCCAGTAAAAGGACAAGTTTGTAGACTCAAGAAGGCTTTGTATGGGTTGAAGCAATCACCACGTGCATGGTTTGACAAGTTCACCAAGGCTGTTAAACAAGGTGGATACTACCAATGTCAAACAGATCACACCCTGTTTGTGAAACACTCATCTACTATGAAGCTTTCAATTTTGATAGTTTACGTGGATGATATCATAATTACTGGGGATGATACAGAAGAAATTGCTAGACTGAAAGCTCAGCTTGCAGAGGAATTTGAAATAAAAGATCTAGGAAATCTGAAATATTTTCTAGGAATGGAGGTGTCGAGATCGCAGCAAGGGATTGTGATCTCTCAACGGAAATATGTGCTCGACTTGCTCAAGGAAGTGGGAATGCTCGGATGTAAGCCGATTGATACACCCATGGAGCAGAACAAAGTGTTGAGTAGGAGTCAAGACATTCCATTAGTGGAGAAGGGAAGCTACCAACGTCTGGTAGGTAAGCTTATATACCTTGCTCACACTCGTCCTGACATTACATTTGCTGTTGGAATTGTGAGTCAACATATGCAATGCCCAAATGAAGAGCATATGCAAATGGTAATCAGAATTCTAAGATACCTTAAGGGTGCCCCAGGAAAAGGAATTCATTTCAAGAAAACGTCTCACAGAAGGATAACAGTGTATACTGATGCTAGCTGGGCTGGAGAGCTCACTGAGAGAAGATCTGTTACTGGTTACTGCAGCTATGTTTGGGGCAATCTAGTTACTTGGCGAAGCAAGAAACAGAAGGTTGTTGCACGAAGTAGTGCAGAGGCAGAATATAGAGCCTTAGCTCTCGGCATGTGTGAGGGCATTTGGATTAAACGAGTTCTAGAGGAATTGAAGATTCCTCATGAAAGCCCTATGAAGCTACTATGTGACAGTCAAGCTGCAATTAGTATAGTTAGGAATCCAGTCCATCATGATCGAACTAAACATGTGGAAGTGGATCGACACTTTATCACTGACAATGTTAACACTGGAATGATTCAGGTGGAATATGTTCCTTCAAAGCAGCAGACTGCAGATGTTTTGACAAAGCCATTATCAAGAGACATGTTCGAGGCTCTAATGGGCAAGCTTGGGTTGATTAACATCTACACCAAGCTTGAGGGGGAGTGTTGAAAGATACTTACTGCTAATGCTTTATTGTAGTTAGCAGTAACAGCTAGCCCTAGTCTAATTGTAGAAAGATTAGATAATAGAATATATTTTAGTTAAGGTAGGTCTCACCTAACCTAGCATATATATTCTCTCACTCTGTAAATCATGAGATATACGGAAAAAGCAGAATTCTCTAAAACCCTACTTTGTTCTTGTTCTCTCCTAAACTTTGATAATGATGGACAAGTATCTGCGTAGAAGACCATATGTCGCAGCAGTAAGACGAATCTTGAAACTAATAATCCCCAGCAGGATAACTGCGGGCAGGAAAAACTATCAGAGGGTCCACCTATTGCTCGAAGGGAAGAAAATATAAAGTCAGCATGCTTGGCCTTCTCTTCCGCAGATGACATATGGAATGCTATTAGGAGAATTTCCATGTGAAAAACTGATGGAAGAGCTTGAAGAAGTTTCCTGAAGTCAGGGCAGTTTGTACAAACAAGTTTTGCCTTATCAGTAATGAAGTCCACAAACACTCCGTACAGTCTGGTTCTCAATCTACCACCATCAGAACCAGCTCTACTAAACACTGTCTGAGCCAACAAGATCAGAGTTCGATCACTGTAAGCAAATGCTCCATTTTCAACAGCTAAAATTTGTTCAACAAGGTTCTCTTCAAGGGAAGCTGACATAGTGCAGTGAGCAAGAAGACTGCATTAAAGCTCAAGACATAGTTTATGGATATTAGCAGTTTTCCCCTCATCTGGCGAAGACGCAAAACCATCAGATGACTTGTATTCTAAACCACACTCCTGACAATTAACGAGAGAGAGCAAGGCCTCTATATGATTGTTTCTTATCGTTTTACAACCTTCCTCATACAGAGTAGGATACTCTTGGGAGAAGATAACATCTTTCAGAACACCCAACAACTCACAGGCTGCTTGCATTGGCAAATTGCAACTATTGGAGAAAGAACTGAGAGCAACTGGCGCCTGATCACACACTTCAACTGATCCTACCGAACGGCCACTTTCAACGAAAAGGTTACCAAAAAGAGCCTCATCCTCGTGGCATGCTGCATTTTCCAGTTCTACTGCACAATTAGCTTTGAGACTGCTGGACTGTGATTTTTCAAATCTTGGCCTGAAGTTCATACCTTCCAGATGAAGGAAGATAATAAGCTGTATTAGATTATCCAGCCACTGAGCCGATGAAGTAAATATAACTTTCATTGCCTCCTCAGTTGTTAAACTCTTCGTCAAAGGAACTTCTTTCAGGCGTAAATGGCATGATGGAGATTTGTTTGGGAAATCTGAAGAGCTTCCAGTGAGATTTCTGTCAAGTTCCATGGAACTATAACTCTGACTGATTGCCCTTCTGACATCTTGCACAATTCTCAACATGAGAACAACAGTTTGAGTTAAATATACTAGAGGTGGCTTTGGACCGACAGCAGACTTGTCACTTTTCCATATAGAAGAGTCCAAGTTGTCTAATATGGAAGCCACAATACACACCTGTATATTTTGAGAAATGCTGTTGTTACCAAATATGGATTGGACTAGATGAAGGAACTCTTCTAGTAGAGATAATACAAGGTTCTCAAAGTCGCTCTCTATAGCACCTTGGTTATCCGCAAATTCAAACCTGTGTCCAAAGACACTAGGTAGAGTATCAGCAAATGAAGCAACCTGCTGCAATAGGTAGGCATCATACTCAACATAAGGATTCTCCTTCACAAGGCTTCTGAGTAACCTTAGAATCCTCAAACTGAAAGACAACCTCTCAGAAAAATTAGCAGCTGCCACCTTCTCACCATGCACATCTGCCCGTTCAATCAGCTTTGTGCAATGAGGAATAAGACGGCGCACAAAACCCACATGAATTAGAGCCCAATGTTGAGATGCATAAATCAAGTGACTCGTAGCATGTATGGGTCCATTGAAACCAGAAGTTTGCCCCTCAGGTTGAAGATATTCAGTCTCTAGTGTCATTAGTAGTAGATCCACCTGTTTCTCCGCCCTCAAACAACTGGACCCTTCTCAGGATGGCAAAGAGGTGAGAAAAGAAAGTAAGAAACCACGTATAACAACAAGACTGACCCACAAAACAAGAACAAGAGACCATTTTTAGAAAGTACCTTGAAGGATGCATTTTATATGGCTATCAAATTGGACATCACAGGGACCACTAGACACAACTGCCAACAATTCTAAAATGCAACTTAGAGGGCAAGACCTGTCAGGGACTTTATCTATTTCTTTCACCAAAGCCAACTCCATGAGTAGTATCAAATTAATCTGCAAAAATAAATTCTAAAAAGTTTGTAAAAAGAGCACAACATTTTATGAAAGAAGTGACACGATCAACCACTCTACGAAGTATAAACATTAATTTACTTAGAGGATTGTCTACAAAAAAATATCTCAAAAGCCCAAATTTTAGTGACAACTAGGAGCAAGACGTAGCAGTCACCATGAAGAGGAGAGAAATAAACAAAATGGGTTAACACTTTCATCCATTTTAGAGTTAACATATGGCTGTACATTGCGCTTTCAACTGAACACCATGATAGCATTACAGTTACCCTGCATCTTCAACTGACTGCAAAGTATTATCTTCTAACTAGCTTTCTTCCCGGCCGTTGGCCGGGTCGGTTGCTTTTTATTATTTATGTTAATTGATTTATTTGGTGAGAATAAAGATGTTTTTTAGGGCCGTAATTTATTGTTTGTGCGATCATACGTGTTGAACCAAAACCTACTGTGCAAGTAGAAATTGTGGCAAACAAATTGTCTGCAATATATTTAAGATACAGATAACATATCTAAAGGCCTAACACTATCTGCTCTTAAATATACAAGTATTTAATAATATATGAAGTTTTAAATGTGTTTGATAAAGGCTGCTAATCCTAAATTCTAATAAATTTTACAGCACAAAAAAACACAGAAAACATTTTGATCAATGTACGAAAGAAGAAATCGGGCATGCATTTGACATCTATAAACTTGATTCAAATGCTGGTCCCCAGTTTATAGAATTCTGAAGAACTAAAATTTTATGCAGCTCAACAGTACAATTCGCTACAGATTCCCTGGTCTCAGTCACGCTTGCAAATGTGCACTTTAGAAGCGCTTTCAACTAGCCTACGCACCAAGTCTTAATGCACCAGTCGGAAACGGAAATATTATATCGAATTAGCCACTGATTATATTCGGCCAATGCTCTCAATTCAAGGCTTCCTAAAGAATAGCTATAGCGTCGCAAAGTAGGGAATCAAGAAACCGAGAAAGAATATAAGAACCAAAATGAAATCCACCAACCTGTACACTTGATTCGTCATTGCAGAATTCTGATTTCTCCAAGTAACAAACGGCGAACTCCAACAATTGTTGCACAACAGCGATCACTACTGGCTCTGCCTGGTTAACAATCCACGCGATCACCACCAAGAATTGAAGAAAGAACACCAATCAGTAACTAGTTAACTACTTGGGAGCTCAAACACAAAATTGGCAGTGCTTTCTTAGCCTAGCCAGAACAACCAAAAGCCTCCATGCAAGAACAACAAACTCCTTGAACTTGAAAGCAAGTACTTCCTGTCTTCAAACAGGGGGGGAAAAGTACCTGAAAAAGATATAGAAGCAGAGACGATCGCGAGGCCGAACGAGACGACGGACTGAATCTGTGAATCGGTCCATAACTGGAACCCTAACTTCTTATCCTCGACACTCTCGCCATCATCGTGCGCTTCTTCTTCGACGACGACGGAGACACCCCGCTTGAGAGTCAAGTAGAAGTGCTGGAGGGCGAGGGCGATGGCGATGGAAGTGTCCGAGCGGAGGGAGTGCAGGAACTCGGAGGACGAGCTGCTGGATTCGAAGAGACATCGGTGGAGTTTGGTCAAGTGGCCTTCCATTATCGGCCAGGCGAAAGCAAGGATTGAGGAATTTTGGGATCAGAACATGAATTCCTTGCGTCGGAGTTAGACACACACTCATGACTCATCAGTTAGGAAGGCGGTGAGGGGGAAACGAGAAAAGTGATTCGGAGCAATTTGGGACAATTGCAAGTGACGTGCACCAAATTTAGGGTCGTGACAAGTCAATCACTCAACTTTGTTTCTTATTGCAGTGTACCAACTTTTGGAATAATTACAAATCATCGAAATTTTCGACTAAATTGGACCCCATATTAACAACCCCGAACTTTTTACCATAGAAATGAAAATAGAAATTAGTCAAACAATTAACAACCCTGAACTCCCTTGAATAGTTGCATCCTTAACAGAAAGTTATAGAAGTCCATGTACAAAGTCGAAAGAAGCTAACTCTGGACTCGTGCGTAACTACAACTATCCCGATCAAATGGTAAGTGCAACCTCTAATCTGGTGTAGTATAGAGTAAGTATTTTGAATATCAACTCAGTCGGCTGCTCTATCCTTACTTCAATGAACTACACGTTATCTAGCAATCTAATTATTATTTCAACTACTAAAACTAAACAAGCACGAAAGTAAATTAAATTAAATACAACTGAGAAAAGCTTCGCGTGAATGTGTTTCCCCCTATTCTACGATAAATTAACGTTGTGACACCCCAATTCAATTCACACTAGCATATACTGTGGTGAGCTCTAATCTAGATAGGACTCACGTTCGAGTAATCTTATCCCACTCAATTACACTACCCAGAGAGGTGTACCTACAACCGACCTAGGTAATTGAGGCAACCACAACTGCTTTCACAATAGGATAAAAACCCGATACGACACAAAGGATCTAATCACACTCGTTCATAGAACCCAAGTGTTGAATAGGCAATGCTCTAAATCAACAATAACGGATACTCTCACCTAGTTCAATTAGCTCCAAATTGAGGGAATTATGACGAACAACCAATTTTCATGAATATATAATACCCAACTCAATATATAATCAAGATGCAAGTCAACACATAGGTTAAAAAACAATCAATTACAATATATTAATTAGGGTTCTACAACACCAAATTGAATTGAAGGAAAATTTCATAGCTAGAGTGAGAAAAACAATTAAAATGGAGAAGACAATCATCATGAGAAGAAGATCATGCTTCTTGCTAATCTTGATGCTCTTTGTAGTGAAATCAATCCTCCAATGGTAGTGGAAAGCTCCAAATCTCCTCCAAACTCTCTACGCTCATCACTCTATCTAGGATGCAAGAAGAACTCTAATTTCTCTCTCAAAAACCAACTCTCTCCCAAATATGATTTTTGCATGAACTTTGCATCAAAACTGTGAGGTGACTGGATGCATGTTGTTTCAATAACAAAGTTCACGTTCTAGGTGAAATCCTCACGTCATAAGACCGTGAGGTTTGTAACCTCCCATGAGCCATCCTGTTCCTCCTGGGTCTTCTGCGAAGTTCACAGTTTTGTTGGAAATGTCACACCTTGGCCATGAAGAAATGCTATGGATCATGAGTTTTAACACTTCTCACCATTTTGTCATGTTTTGACTCCCTTTTGTGAGACTTTCATTAATCTCGCCAATTTCATTTGCTAGAACGTGAAATATACTCAAACATGCAAAAAAAAAAAAAAACTAGCGTAAAATGACTCCAAGGATGTTGCAACACAAGTCAAACGACAAAGAGAAATGAGTATAAATGTTTATAATTTGACTCGAGACAATTCGTGGAACGGCCCTGAAATGTAATTCTACAGAAGGAGGAAGACAATTAAAGACAATAACGAAGAATCGACCCAACCTAGGATCCGAATGCACCCCTCTGCTGAAGCTGGTGAATGAAAGACCTCAAAGTCACCTTCTGTAATCATCTTGGAAATTTGCGTGTTGATCACGAGATAGAAATGTATCACGTGCCACTAGGAGCTCAACGAAGTACTTGTCCAAAATACCTTGGTGATATGCCGAGGCTAGACAAAAGTGCACATATGAAGATTGGATAACCAAACTAGAGTAAATACGAGCATCTTAGTGAATAACTGCGTTGAAATTGAACTTGAGAAAGTCGAATAGGACAACGATTCACACGTTTCCTTTTTTTTTTCTTACAAATCGAATGGACTTATGGCCTGCAGAGTTGATGGGCCATATTGAAGCCCAACTAGTCTCTTTGCATTCTCTCGTAGCCCAACACCCTTAAACAGATAATCCGGTTTACCTACCCCTCCAATCTCCATCGTTAGTCGGCCAGTCGCCACCGGTCACCGTCGACTGAATGTCGACGCTAAATATGGGAGAATCCCAAAATTGGGAACCCGCGCGAGGCGCGAACCACGCGTAGAAGCAAAAAAGAAAGTTTTTTTTTTTTGTTGGGTTTCCGATCAAACGCGGAGGAGCCATGATTAAGCAAAGCAATAAACAAATACAACAATTTCACCGGCGTAGTCAGGGATGACGTTGCTGAATGCTGACTGTGATGATTGCGGTGAATCCAAGTCAAACCGGCCGCGGCCAGCTTCCTCGTTCCCATCTCCTCTCCTATAAATAAATTGTGTCGACGGGAGATCGTATTGAAAGAACCAGCCTTCGATCTTCCCTCAACCCAATTGATATCATCAATCGTCATCTTGCAGAGCTTGGCATCTGAACACCCACCAAAAAGAGAATAAGCAATGGCAATAGCCGAGACATTCTTCATATCGCACGGCTCCCCGACGCTGTCCATCGACGACTCTCTGCCGGCCAGGCATTTCTTGAAATCCTGGGAGCAGAAGGTATACCAAAAGGAGAAGCCCAAGGCGATCCTCGTCATCTCCGGCCACTGGGACACCAAGCTCCCTTCGGTCAACGTCGTTGATCGCAACGACACCATTCACGACTTCTATGGCTTCCCCAAACAGATGTATCAGGTAACTATCCCCTTCTCTCTCTTGCAATCCCTTTGATCCCTCGTCGCCGAGAATTGGTCTGTGATCGTGAGAAATACTCAATTGTGTGCAATCTTAGGCTTAAGAGTAGGGTATGTGAGGGTATAGTGTAGATTAGAGGCTGGTGTGGAGGCTCTGTGTTTGAAACTTTGTTTTGATGGGTTTATGGCATCAAATTCATTTCATTGTGATGAACTGAGTCTTGATCGTAGTTTAACCTTAACCAGTTAGTCTTTGGAATGAAGGTTCTGAATCATTATGAACCTGGATAGAAGTTTGCTTATACTCGGCAAGAAAATGGTAAAAGCTTTGAAATTTCTGTCAATTTGATTCTGGTAATGTACTTTGGATGTTGGATTACCAGCTGAGGTACACGCCACCAGGAGCACCCAGATTGGCAAAGAGGGTAAAGGAGCTGCTGATGGGATCTGGGTTTGATGAAGTAGTGGAAGACAAGAAAAGAGGAGTGGATCATGGAGCTTGGGTGCCATTGATGCTCATGTATCCAGAGGCTGATATTCCAGTGTGTCAATTATCTGTTCAGTCTGACAGAGACGGAACGTATCACTACAACATGGGCAAGGCCTTGGCTCCATTGAGACAGGAAGGGGTGCTCATCATTGGCTCTGGTTCTGCTACTCACAATTTGAGAGCTATGGACCGTGCAGGTAGCTCCGTCACTCCCTGGGCTCAGCAGTTTGATACTTGGCTTAAGGACTCCCTCGTCGAAGGAAGGTAAAATCCGGAACAGCGATTGAACTTTGACAGTCGTTTGCTGCACTTTCTTGATGGAATATGTTTGAACTTCCATATTCATTGTGGGTTTTGCAGATATGAAGATGTGAATCACTACGAGGTTAAAGCACCACACGGGAAGAAGGCTCATCCATGGCCAGACCACTTCTTTCCTCTTCATGTTGCAATGGGAGCTGCTGGTGACAACTCCAAGGCCAAGCTTATCCACCAGAGCTGGACTCATGGCACTCTTTCATATTCCTCTTACCAGTTTACAGCAGCAGACTAGTGACTAGTCAGTCCTCTCTTGCTTGCTTGGTTTATGTTTGTTTGGCCAATTTGTATAATGTTACCTTGGAATCTTGTGAAATCTGTGTGTAAACTCTAGTCCATTTGTTCGTGTGAATGGATCTATAGCAACTTTTCTTCCTTCTTTACCCATAGACATAAATTGTGAGAGGTCCAAACGTTTGAGTTTCGATTGTGAAGTCCTCTTTGTAAAGTAAAGCAGCTTGTTGTAATGACACTTTTGGTTTCACAGATGACATTTGTTCAATAAAGATTAAAACTTCATAGCTCACTAGCATTTTCCAGCACATGTTTGGAAGAAAAGAAGAGAATATGCCCTTTGCTACTGCTAGGCTTTCTCAACTAACAGAGGATTGAGCAGAGCTCCAAGAAACAAAACCGAACCAGAATTCTCCTCCACAATCGTGAACACGAAAGGATGATCAGCAACAAAGCTCGGAGGAGCCGCCGACCTACAACGAAGTCCTCTAATCCTCCCTGCACTACAACCTGCAGCTTCAGCTCCTTCCTCATTCACTTCAATCACCGTCTTGTGAAACACCTTCGACAGGACTACTGGTTCATCCGCTATCTCCAACATTCCGTTCAACCATACATATCACTGAAGGGCAGTACCAATCCAAGCTCCATCATACTACTCGAAGCCTCAACCTCAAACTCGAACTTGAACCGGGGGATCCAAACAGGCGAAACGACCCTCTCTGCCACTTGTGGGTTCAGCATCACGGGTTCTGCTCTGATCCAATCCAACAAACCAGCCAGCCCGTCTCTGGCGTTGGGCAGGAAGAAGCACATGGAGAATCAGCGGGTGTCATGGTGTGGTCCGGTTCTGTATGTGATCTTCAGCACCTGATGGTCGTTTGTGGACGCGTAGAGGTGTTTCTGGTTGGCGTCGGTGGTCATGAAAGGGACTTGGATGGTGTCGCCGCCGGTTAGGGTGTGGAAGTCTCTGTGATGTGTCTTGGAAATGTCGAATGGGATGCTCCATGTTCCTTTGAAGTAGAGTGCGTTTGTGAGTATCAGAATTGTCTCTTTGTCTATACCATCTGGTGGTAAGAGGTTTCTGATTAGTGCTCTGCTTTCTTTCTCTGCCCATGTGTTGATCTCTTCTCCTGCTTGATCCGGCTAAGCCATCATGAACAAGGGAACACAGTGCACAAAGGCGTGAATAGAACCTCTTTATGTACATGGTAAGAACTTAGAACTTACAAGTCCGTTACCTTGTCGAGAAAGTCAACTTCTTTTGCCGTCGCACGATAGAAACTTCTCACAGTTTGCTCAAATGGAGCTTTCAACTTGAAACGATGATCCAGCCAAGCCCCATTGACAAACGATACGATCTGGCCATGACCGGTTTCGTCGTCGTCATTTCTGGGAGGTGGCAGTACTGAGGAAACAAGATGGGAAGCCAAGAAGTTGAGTTCATCAACACCATCGACCCCCATGAAGGCAAGCATCTGTTTGAGAGTAGGGCCTTCTGAGCCCAGAGCAATGAGGCTTAACATGGAGTGAAACGAAAGCGGTGAGAAAGCGAAGTTGGATCTTCCTCCCTTCTCTGCTTCTAGTTTGTTCATCAACATTCTCTGCTGCTAGTTTGTTCATCAACACGAAAAGTCCGACGAGGACTGAACAAGGGTTGATGTCGAATTTGGTGATGCGCGGGCTCAATTGATGCTCCATTGTTTGGTTCCAAAGGAAAAATTAGCAGGTGATGGGAGAAGGATTTTTGCCCTTCTCTTAAGGTAAGTAATCGGACCTTCCTATGCAAGTTTGCAAATAAAATATTGTACAACCAGTTTAGGGAGACAAACAACTGAGAAAATCCAAATCCAGGTCGTTTTCGATTTTAGGCAATTAATGAAAAGACAGCAGATATCCAACGCCACTTGCGTCAAGATGCAAGTGCATAATCGAATGGTTGCATTAGCTAACATTGGCCCGTGAAGGGGTTGTGATGTAGCAATTGATACAGCGACATGGACATTCTTTTTCAACTCACCCGTGACCAGTTGAGTAGGTGCAGAAAGAAGAGACCGAATTTCCCATCGATCTCAACCCATCACAAAAACTGGCCTGATCCTTAATCCTCATATCATCCTGAAGAAGAACGGATTTAACTTCATTATCATACTGTTGCCTCACATGCATTGATGGCTGTTGCGATGATGCAAAAAAATCATGTTTAGAGCAGCAGGCAGGAGCTTATAATGTGCAACAGTGACAAGTGTAATTCAACATCAACAGCATATCAACTCAACTCATCTCGACTCAGAGTGTATGTGTAGTACGGTTCTTAACGAAACAACACCAATGCGCCCTGAAACAAGAAGTTGAAAATTCGTAGTATCAACTAAGAATTAGCTGTTATATCTCGAAGGACTTACTATTCATCTTTCCTCATGATTCGTTGTTTTTTACTTCTTTCACACATAGCTCTGAACTGATCTGCAGCAGTGGACAGAGGAGGGTGCGCGCTGTATAGTTTGGATTTCCAACCCATACTGTCATACATATCCACACCAGAATCAAACTTTGTTTGTTTCTCTGTAGCGTATGATAAGTGTTTCTATCTTGAAAATCTCAACCTCAAACAAACAAGTTCAGCTTGTCCAAGATTTCAAAAGCCAGAGTTCAACAAATAAGCCGAGAGAGAGAGAGAGAGAGAGAGAGAGAGAGAGAGAGAGAGAGAGAGAGAGAGAGAGGCAGCTGGGCTTGGCTTTTGTCCTGCAGCAGCAGCACACATGAAATTTGTGGCCTATCTAACTTCTCGTGAACCAGCAAACGAGTCCCAACCACATTCCCTTTCACTCTCTACCAGCATAGGGGAATTATACACCAATTCTCCCTAATCAATGTTTGTTACTGTACTACCATCTCAACAGACATAGAATATTATCATACGTCTCCCATTTCGGACAGACGTCCCTTGCCATATACACACGTTGGTGCGAGACTAGCAATCGAATGGTCGGTTCATATACGTTCTGAATGTCCATAAAGCAAGAGACTAGTACATCTTAGCCGCCGCGAATTGTCATATTTTCCATCCATCCAACCATATAATTTTTTCACCTTGTGGAGGGAAGTAGGAAATCATTATTGGCCTCACTTGCAGCTGCTGGTATTTGTAGATGACTGGTTTTTTCACATGAATCACATCAATAGCATTCCCTACGCAGAAACCACTATATAAACCCTCCAAAGTTAGGACTCCAAACTCTCACCTGCAATCCCAGAAACCAGGCGCCAAACCCATGAGCTCCCCAAAACACCTAATCCTCCACCATATATAACAAACCCTTGATCATTCTACCTCCATAATGGCTGCAAAAATGTCCTCCAGGCTAATCACTTCACTCTTCTCCTTCCTTACCCTCACATTCACTACCCTCAGTCATACATCAGAAGCCAGGCATTTCCCCCAAAAACCCACAAAGGCAGTAGTCGTCGGCACTGTCTACTGTGACACTTGCTTCAACAACCGCTTCTCAAAGCCCACTCATTTCATCTCAGGTAATTAAAGTTTCCTCCTTTTTTTTTTCCTTCTGACTACAGGCCTTTAGCGGAAGCTGTAACTAATTCTCTTGCACCATTTTCAGGCGCATCAGTTGTAGTCGAATGCAGAGACGGGAGGTTCAGAAGACAAGTGAAGACGAACCAGCTGGGAGAATTCAGCGTCGAGCTTCCATTCACTGTAAACAGAGAGGTGAAGAAAATCAAGAGATGTTCAGTGAAGCTACTGACCAGCAGCGACCCTTACTGCGCCGTGGCATCCACCGCCACGTCATCATCACTCCACCTGAAGTCGAGGAACAGCAAGCTAGGGTCTCATTCTCATATCTACTCCGCCGGTTACTTCACTTTCAAGCCATCCCACCAGCCAACACTCTGTTCCCAGAATCCGACCACCACCGCAGCCGCAGGGAGCAACGAACAAAAGGACTTATCTGGGTTCCCGTTGCTGCCGTCTCCAGGCGGCGGCGGCAACGACGATGACGAACCCACGCTTCCACCGCCGGTGAATACAAACCCTAACGGCGGAGTACCTCCGCCGGAGATGAATCAGAACCGGCTCCCGCCGCTTCCCCTGCTCCCGCGGCTGCCTTCCCTGCCGCCGCTACCTCCGCTCCCCACGCTGCCACGGCTGCCGTACCTTCCGCCGTGGCCGGGGAAGAGCTTCAACAAGCACGAGAAGCCTTCTCTGAGGCAGGGAGAAGGGGAAAGGGAAGGGGATGAATTGTCGGATCAGAAATCGGGGCGTCCTGGTCAGCCACAAGGGTTTTTGTTTCCCCCAATTTTGCCGCCAAATCCGCTGCAGCCGCCGTCGCTTCCTCTGCCGCCGAACCCGTTGGAGCCGCCGTCATTGGTGCCGCCGATTCTTCCTCCGAACCCACTTCAGCCTCCGCCGGCGCCGTTCCTTCCCATTCCTCCGATCCCAGGGCTAACCCCTTCGCCGCCGCCGGTCTTGCCGTTCCCTTTCCCGCCTCCTGGGTTTCCTGTAATCCCTCCTGCAGCTGATGCCGCTCAGAAATCCAAGTCGAGATCTCCCTCCACCATTGATCCTTGAATTAGCTGTGTAAAGTTCATCCTGTTTTCGTAGTAAGCATTATTCGTATTATGCATTTAGTTCTGTAAGCTATAAATAAACATGTGTTTGTGATCAGTTGTCACTTGTTAATGTCATATCGGCAGGTTTCAAATAAATTGGTATGATTTGAAGTTGTGCTACAGAATGTATTTTTTTGTTCCAAAGTAGAGATTCTGCAACGAAAAACTCTCATTTTGAAGGATATATACAATGTATTTAACTACATGTGATTCGTAACATTATAAAAAGGTGGATCGATACTAAATAATACATGTACTTGACAAACCAACCCTCTAAACTTATAATAAGTCATTGCATCTGTTCATGTGTTCTCTAAACGAGATCTACAATTCTGTTCATTCAACTATCAGAACCAAAAATTCATACCTGATATAAACCAAACTCGACATGAAAAACGCATTGTTCTCTGACTTACAGTAATATCCTCTGCCTATTTTTATCAATAATCTACTAGAATTACCTGACCAGCCGCCTTTTGTCTGATTGAATTGTTTTCTCATCTCCATCTATGTCCAGCTGGGTAAATGCCACATTTGATCACTGGAATTACTAAATCGTGTTATGTTTAGTCACTAGAAAAAATTAATATAAATTTTGATCACTCGAATTACTGAAACATGTCACATTTAGTCACTCTTCCATTAGCCTCCGTCCAACTCCGGTCACTCGAATTTTTTTTTTTATGAATGTCATTCGAATTACTGACTCCATCATGTCACATTTAGTCACTCTCCGTTAGCCTCCGGAGTTAACTAACGGGAGAGTGACTAAATGTGACATGTTACAGTAATTCGAGTGACCAAAATTGATATTAATTTTTTCTAGTGACTAAACATGACATGATTTAGTAATATCATTGACCAAATGTAGCATTTACCCATGTCCAGCTGGATTATTTTAATTTGCTGCAAATGCCACGAATATTATCCTTAATCATGCCTATATTACATTGAAACCATCGATGCCCCTATATTACTACCATTCTTGTTCTACATTATCAACTCAGGCAACAAACGAATTCGTCGTTCTCCCAATTAACTTAACATAGCAAGTAGGAAGACAACAGGCAATCATGGCGCAGCAGCAAGCAACAGATGAAAACATCAGTAGTTATAGTAGCTGCAACATTAATGGCTTTTCTTTAGATGCAGCCCTCAACATCATGCTCAAAGAAACCTGCAGCAAAGGTTCAAACTTTGTCTTCTCCCCTTTCTCATTCCATTCCATGCCCTGCCTGATCGCTGCAGGGGCCAAAGGGTTTGCACTGGAACAGTTGCTCCAGATTCTGGGATACAAAAGCTTGGAAGAAGTCAGTTCATCTATGGCATCTAGGACAGTGCTGCCGATGCTATCGACGGTGAACAACGAGAGAGGAGATGTCGTCGCCAGTGGCCCGATCGTCTCGTTCGTTAACAGTGCTTGGGTGGATCGAAGGTTCGAGCTCAAGCCTTCATTTGAAGAACTTGCCAAGCAAGTTTACTGTGCCACTGTCAAACAAGTCTAACTTCGTCTGCAAGGTGAATTGTCTCAACTTGATACCTTGTTTATCAAGCAACATATACATGTACAAATTGTCGGTCTGTCCGTCATGATTCCTCTTGTGGTGTGAAGGCAAGAGAAGTAGAAGATGAGATCAATTCGTGGGTAGAGAAGGCGACGGAAAGGCTCGTCAGAAGCCTCCTACCACAAGGAAGCCTCGAAGGCGATACCGCACTATTGCTAGCAAACGCACTCTACTTCAAAGGCCAATGGGACAGGAAATTCGACCCAGCAAGAACACAAGTCAGAAGCTTTCACCTCCTCAACTCTCCAGAAACCGTGGCAGTTCCGTTCATGACCACCAAACCATACCAAAAGCATCTTTACAGATCGTTCGACGGCTACAAGGTCCTGAAAATCCCCTACCAGAACCGTGAACCTGAAATCGGAGACAACAGTGTGCGGTTCTCGATGCATTTCTTCCTCTCGAATGAAACAGACGGCTTGCCAGCTCTCATACACAAAATCAGAGCCAACCCTGCGATGTTGAGCGACTACTCTGATCAGCTGAAGCTGGAAAATTTGCCGTGAGGTGGAAGCTAAGGAGGCCCTAGAGGAACTGGGGATGGGTTTCAATGCAGGGGAGCTAACGGAGATGGTGGATTGTGGGGTAGCAGGGGATAAGCTATTACTGTCAGAAGATGTTTCACAAGGCGTTTGTTGAAGTGAACGAGGAAGGGACGGAAGCTGCAGCAAGCACTGCGCCGAGATTTATTAGGCAGTGTGGGAGGAGGAACCCTCCTAGCTTTGTGGCTGATCATGCTTTCATGTTCACTATCGTGGAGGAAAGGTCAGGGATTGTGCTGTTCCTTGGAGCTGTGGTTAACCCTAGCCCGCTGTCTGATGAAGAGTGTGGCACATTGATGCACATGGACAAGAAGCCTCGATGCCAGTAAATCGTAGTCGTCAAATTAGTAGCTTCTTTTTTTAGTTTGGGATGGCAGTCTTGTTGTATTGAATGAATGAACATTGGGAGCTATGATCATATGAGAGATGGGCAAGGTCTCCCTTGAATCGTAGGGTTTACGATGAAAAACTGTTATGAACATGTAAACGGAAAAACATCTCTTGATAGTTGATACCAGGCTATATATTGGAATCCAAATAGAAAGTGTTAAGTTGCCAAGGCACTCATCAAAACAGGTATTAAATTAACCTTCAAGAACTCATTCATATCATACCAACTAAGTATTTGCCCAAGTTCAGAATATACACATCATCTTCAACAAAGTACCATCCTATACAGAGCAGTAATGTAGTCAAAGTTGGTTAGGGAAACCACAACAGTTGTAGAAACTCGGTGGCAAGAACATTCAAGAAAATACCAGTCACCTATTACGGTATTACCTATTACAACAGTCGACCCTTCAAAAAAATCTCCTTATGGACAGCAAAGTGGTAAGAAACAAAACCTGAACGCCTCACCAAGCACAGAGAAGGTATGTAACAGTTGACGATGCTGTTCTGTCAAGCTACTTATTCACGAAGAGCACTCCATATCATGATAACGTAAGAAGTTGCTTGACGTGATTAATCCAGCTAGCGACGTTTTTCCCATCAACAGCAACCCAATCAACGACTGTGGATGCTGGTTGTTCCCACCACTCGTCAAGCTGCATTACAATGTCAGGTGTTAAGTTTATGCAGAATTAAACTTATACGGAGAAGAAATAATTCATGAAACTTAACATGTTAGAAGAGGACAGTTCAGAAATAAGGCAGTGGGCTGATGGCTCGTTTCACTTTGGCAGCAAATTGGGCTGGGAAGCTAGTTTTACTAAATACAAGCAGATGCTCTACAGTTTTAGAACTAAGCCTTTTCGAAATTGAAGTTCTCCTTGCTTATGTGAGAATTTCACAATTTTATTATGCGACTGAGAGTCTCTGGACTTTTGAATGATCATTTACACACGCTTCACACAAAAACCTAGTTTGGGAAGTTGCAATAGCATCCCAGAGAAAGCAACAACAACAAAAAAAAAAAAAAAAAAAAACTATGAATGCTCCTCAAGCCATGCAGGTTCTATGAATGACAGAAAACATAGCAAAGATCAAATACAGGGAGTTCATAAAGTCACACAATCGAGATAATTACTCACCAAACCTCTAACGTATTTGCAATCTTCCAGACACTTTTGAGCCTCAAAACTAGCAGCTTTAAGCTCAGGAAGCCACTTCTCCTTGACAATCTTCTCCTGCTCGGAAGCTAAACTCAAACAATAGTTTGTTGTCCTGCATAACGTTTCAGACAATGAGAACAAATAATTAAATGCCTGGAAATTCGCAAAAACAGAAAAAAGTTTTAACTGAATAGTCCCAGATTGGAGTTTAGGAAACTAGAGCATGCAAGAGTATTTAATCATCAAGAGATGTGACTACATCAAATTTCCATAAAAATCAACTAGCAATTATTTAACTCTACCTTTCATAATCTTGTTGAGCTCGATATGCATGGTTCAAAAGTGCATGACCACTTTCAACAAGATCCTGTCTTATGTGGACCATGTTGATTGCCTTTGCCAAGTCTTCTAGAACACTAGCCTCAGAACCACGTAGATTCAGACAGAACTCCAAGGACTCTAACACTGATGCTAGACCAGTATCCGAACCCTCCAAACCTTGTAGCAAATAACAATTGGATTTGCCAATATTCAGGCAAAAGGTCACATGAAAAGTTCAAGTCGGATTGGTTTCAAATGTTATGCACCTATCTCATTTTATCGAACAGACCTTTTATATTCAAAAAATTAAACTCCTAGGTGTAAATAGAATAAAACAAAACTCTAACAGGGAAATGTTCATGGACGCACAAATGAAAAAACCAATATTGACTACCAATAATCATTTGTTAAATATTGTTGCTGGAATAACACCTATATCAACACTTTAGGGTCATTGTCAAGTTGTGAATTGGCATTAAGAAAGTCCTGGCTCAGCAACTTGCAATAGTAAGTAAATTTCCCCACAAGCAGCCTTCATACTTTCTAGTCCATGTGTTAGAGCAGGCACTAACTGTCAGATGATTGAAAATGAAACTGGTGGGGGGGGGGGGGGGGGGGGGGGGGGGGGAGGATTTTCAGGACCTTTAAATATTAAGTTATTAACAAAAGTGTAGGATACCAGCAACCAGTTCAACTAAAACAAGGTTATGAAACCATTTGCATGAAATCATGAAGACTAACAGAGATCAGAGATGCAATAGCATACTGCAGTAAGTAGCTCTTAATACCATGATGGCGCAGATACTGTCAAGACTAGTCTCTTGCAGTTGCTTAAGATTCTAAATTGAGCATCTGGTCACACAGGTTCATTGATAATGAAAAACTTACCAGCAGGATATTGGAGAGCAGCAGATATACGGCATATGGATGGAATTGCTGATGGATCCCTAGCACCAGCTCTTGCTGTCAGCAGAGCAGCATTCTTCTCTACAGCAGCAGTAGCTTCAGGTCCTGTAGATCCTGTGGAACCCATTGATTCCAGAAGTGCCTGATAAAAAATAAAGGACAATAATGAGTGTCAACGAAGAATCTGTGCTAGATCAACTACCTGGAACATAAGACCCTGGCAGCTAACAACTAGGAGAATAAAATATAACAGGCAACCCATTCATGAATAAAAGATAAATAAGATAGAGACAACAGATGAGAATGAGATGCATGCCTACTGTTGAGTGTTGACAATGGTTTGACCTTGTTAAAAACACACACCATATCAGTTCCTAATCTTTGTCACACAGGAAAATGGTGTTTTGAAGATTCAAGTGACAACACTTCATCCTTAGAAAAGTAAAATAAGAACGAAACTGCTAAAGCATATCAAATTACACATTTAGAACTGCGCGGAGACAGACAAGAACCACTTATCTCAGAAAGAAGCACTTTATTGCTAACAGTTGACCATTCTGCAAGAGTCATACTAACCTGTGGAGTAGAAGGCAGCATATAAAGGCTATTATCAGGACTCCTAGAGAAAGCTTTAACTTCATTATCAATAAGATCTTTTGCAGCGTTCGCGATGTGCAACACAACTGTGCAGGATGGAATAATAGTGGTTGATGCATACTCCCGTGCAGCCAACGGCTGCTGATTCCAGAATGTGGCTGCATCCTATATGCAAAACAAATAAGTTAGCATGACAAATTATAGTTTCGTTAGTAGAAATTATATAAGAAAACGAACAATGAGGAAATTCACGAGCCTCATGTGCCTACAAGCTCCAAAAGGAGCTACAGCTTACAAGTGTAATCTTAACATATGCCCGAGTGGAAACATGGTATCTTTTTATGCAACAGTAGTCTCTAGCTACAAGACTCTGCTATGCAATTAAACATGGATTCAAAGTTTGATTGCTGACTGTGTCATTGATCCCTAAGTTGATTCAGGACTCATTTTGTTAACCTTGAGAGTAAGCTACAAACATCTGTGCTTGTATGATTCTTTTACCAATAATCAGCACTGTAGAGAGCGAGCAAAGGAAACTAGATTAACAAGAGATGTGCTTGTCTCTTGATAAGTACAAATCAATTCCTGGTGTCAAACCTAGAACAACAATCTAGAGAAATCCATAGAGAAGATGACTTTTACATCCTTGCTGCCACGTCTCAAAAGAGCATATGAGAATAATTTGTATATTATAGTGCATATGCTCTTCTCTTTCTAAACTTAATGCAAGACTCGGCAAAAGTCCAGCATGAAATAAGGTTGATGATTCAACTCAACCCAGTAATGATGCCATTGGTTTGTTGCAACCCCCAAAAGACTATAATATAAACAATTCCATAAATTTTGACGAATTTCTTTATTTTTGTCTTTCAGCCCGGTTATACGCAATAATCAATTCCCAAATTCTATTGGTGCAGTATCATACCTGGTTGGCCTTCAGTAAAGCAGTGTAAACAGTTTCAAGTTCAGATCTCCGCGCATCAAACTCTTCAATCTTCTTCCATTTCTTTCTTAAAGAATCTTCAGCTTCTCTCCTCTCCGCACAAAGCTTATTTAAGCGCTGGATTTCAGACATCAGTATGTTCAAACTTGCCCTTAATCCTGCAGCCTCTCTCTCCTTGGCCCAAACCTCCAACTACATAAGCAATGGACAAGTCAGCTAATCACATTATGACGACATGTAGGTTGGAGTTTCAGCTGAGAATGAGGAAGTCAGTGGAGGAGCAACTGTTTACAGGGATACACGAGAGAGTTGAAGTTGGTAAAGCAATCATGGAGTATCTATGAATGTTCAAATCATGGGTAGCATCCAAAATGATGAACTAATGAACTACCTCAAATTGTCGGAGACTGCCAAGGCTCTGTGATGTACCAGTAACAGTAAGTGCATGTGTAGAACTCAGATTGCCGCTCCCATGCAATTGCTTTATAAGACTATGACACAAGTCCCTAGCCTTGGCAGCTTTGTTCAGTGAATCTTCAGTAGCCAGAAATAGCTGAACATGAGCTTTCTGCAAACAGAAAATTGAAGCATAAACTCCATATCAACAACATCAAAGAACTAGTGAAACAACATTTGGATGATTTTAGAATATATTCAGATAAAAAATAGCAAATTGACTTGAAAATTAAAATGGAATCATATCCCAAAGGAAGCATAACTTGGAATCATGAGGATTTGCCAACAAGAAGTTCAAGAACCCAATTACTGAAAATTCAAATGATATTTACGTAAATGACAATTATCTATGATACCTGTCTTTCAAGGAGTTGATTTTGAGTTCCTCCAGAAGGAATATCTGTTCCAAACTTCCCATTTTCATGCAGTTGATAATGTAATGGAGACCTGGCATCAGGAGAAGACGCCTCCAGTACTCTGTTGTTCTCATACTTGTATCTAACAAACAAACTGAAGTGTCAGTTATCTTATTGAAGGCATACAATCAATGAAGATAGCCCACTAAAATTTGTAGTTACCTAGACCAGCCAGTATAAGAGAGAGATAAAAGAAACCTTCAGCACAAGCCAATGGCACTAAGTTTTTAGAGAACACAGATCCTAAACCCAACTGCCTAAGAGGCAATCATATACAGAATTCTTCACCGAGACAGCAAAATTTTGTATAGAGGGAAGTGGAGTAGAAAGAATGCATTGATTTTGGTAATTTTATTACTGCAGCAAGTACCAGTAAGAACAAACATGATCCCAAGTTATACCTTAAAGTTTCTGCATCAGCTCTGACATCAATTTTCTCAATTTCCCTAGAAATCATAGATTTTAGTCGCGATGTGTATAGGGTGATTGCGTTGAGTAATTGAGGAGGATTCTTCAAACAATGCACAATGATGGTTCTAACTTCATCAGGTAACTCCCCGTCAAAATCGATACCCAGTTTTGCAGCTTCCAGTTGAGGAGATGAATGAATACCACTTGCCTCATATGCCGGAAAGGAAATGCGTACTCTGTCAATCATATGACCCGCAAGAGATTCACAAGCCTTTCTAATATTTCTCTCATGGGCTGTCTCGATAAGAATAACATCATCAGCAGATTTAGCACCCTTAACAGTCGAATAAACTGATTCCTTGTCACTGTTCCCACTGGCATTGCTAACCACATCGGCAGAAGAGTCAGCACTCGACTTCCGAGCATCCCTGGCTTGATTAACATAGTAACAAAGACGTTTGTGGTATTCGGCAAATATTCTTGCTGCTTCATCACACTGCTGATCGTATGATTCCAGCACCACCTGCTTATGCCTACAGTAAATGCATCATAATCATAAGCTAACCTCGCAGGGTCAAATTGCTCAATGTTCATGTCAGCAGTTCAGAACATCACCTGTTTTTAGAGCGTTCATCGATCATTCTCTTCCTCTCCGCCTCCTCCCTCGAGATCTCGAGCATTCGGGCTTTCAAATCCTTCCTCTGACGCCTAACAATATTCCTCAACCTCTCCACCTCCTTTGCAGCCAACTCCCTTTCCCGCAACGCCAAATCCCTACTCTCTGCCGCACTACTAGAAACATCCCCACCAACCACCTTCTCCTTCCTCCTCCCACCTCCTTTACTCCTGCCGCCGCCGGCACCGCCGTCATCTTTCCCAGAAGTACTCACTGGACCCCCACGCTCAACACCACCTCCACCAACACTGTCGCCGCCGTGTACCATGATGTTCTTCCGTATACTCTCCACCGTCTTCTCCGACTTGACCCTATTAATCAAGAAACTCCAGACGGGTATCAAGTTACCCCGACATATCTTCCGCAGCGCATCAATGGAAGGAAGCTGGGACTTGTTCGTCGAACCACTGTAGTTTCCCAACGGCCGGTACCCCATCTCCTTGTGAAGCCACTCCAGTATGGCGTCCGGCTGCGCCATCGAGCTCGACGAACTTTGCATTCCAATTCGGAACAAAATAAAAAACAAAAATTCACACACTCACCGAACACCCTCTGAACGCCAGAGTCTGCATCGCAACCGAAATTGGTCTATGGCACCATTACAGAATCAAGATCGAAACTGGAACCATTGCCCTGGGAGAGTTGGGATCCTGCATTGTGGCAGAATCCCCAAACCATGGATCAGATTCCACTGCGATGACGGCCCAAATCAGGGATTTCTGAAGGCGACTTGAAACCCTAGGAAATGAGGGAGAGCGCTGGGAAGAAGAAGAGAGTGATGGATGTGAGAAATGTGGTGGCGGGGCTGGTCGATTCGAGTTAGGGCGGCCGGCAGATCAACTGACAAAGAAAGAAGACAAAAGGGAAAGAGAGAGGGAATGATTCAAAATGAAGAGATTGGGCTTTGATTTTCTGAATTGCTATTCGTCGCCCTAAAATTCAAAGTTTGTCGCCCTAAAATGCATATAATTGACCCTTTTACCCTCCTATCTCAATTTCTAACCAAAACCTACGAACAGTCTCTTACCCTGCCAGCCATCGCCGAGCTCCTCTATCCTCCGCTCGCTGCTGCCGCTGCCAGATTCCTCTTGCCAACAGCTGACCACCGCCGGATTCTACTGTTGCTGCCAGGTTCTACTGATTAAATATATGTGCAATATGATAAAGAGTGGTCAAAGACTTGGATCTCTCTGTATATATGATTCATTAAATAATGTCTTTGGATTCCTTAGAATTCTTTTTCTTGGTTAAACCATTCGCAGTAAGAGGACTCTGATTCCATTGGAGAAAGACAACTTTATATTCATTAGGGGAAAAATACAGCTTTATGCTTTGCAGTTGCAGCCGTCCACATTAGCTATTTGCTTATGCATATCATATAATTGGAAGGGAAGGGGGAAAGGGATTCAGCCAACCGACCATCAAGAAAGCCGACTTGTTCTCAACTCGCCGGAAATGAGTTTTCAATCCATCCGCTGGTTCCAACGGCGGTTACGAAAAAACCCCGGATATGGAAAGTCCTCTGAAAATAGGAAATAGAGATGAGATACAAACTAAACTAAGGATATTTGAGTCATTTTGATAAAAATTAGGGCGACGAATAAGGTAATTTAGGGCGACGAATAGCAATGCCCTTGATTTTTAACTGTTTGGAAGGGAGAAGTAGAGAAATTATCCATAAAGATCTCTAAACTATACCTTGTATACAAAATGGTCACTTAATTTTTTTTTATGAATAAGGTATTTTATTCATCAAGAAAGGATCGCATTGTGCCACCCTAACTGGAAAACCACTAATTTCATACAAAGCACACCCCTAGTCTCTGTATACAAACTGAAAAACATAACAACAAAAACAAAAGAACCTGCTACAAACCTTTACACATTACCCAGCCCCTTCAAACTGAAACTCTATCTAACAACATATCAGAGACAAACACAGCAGCAGCTGGAACACAATTTACAAGGATCCTTAAGTGATCCTGAATCTTCTTCACTAGTTGTTCTTCTGTAATAAGTTTGTGTCATAAAGCCTGCGGCAGCGCTCTCTCCAAAGCTCACTCACCAACATCATCCATACCATCCTGCCATAATTGGCTGAATCAGTGTCTGTCTTATACCTTGTCGTTGCCAGATGCAACGTGTCATTCCAGTTGTTACACAACAGTGAGGAAGAGCCTGGGATCACCTGCATAACGTTCCTGGAATAGATGCAATCAAAAAATAAGTGATCCCTAGACTCAGGGACACTTCGACATAAAGGGCAGAGATTTATGATCCCAGCATTCCACTTTTGAATCTTGTCCAGAGTTGATATTCGATCCTGGATTATCAACCAAATTATATGCTTGTCCCTTGGGCTACAGAGAGATTTCCAGACCAGCTTGCACCAAGGAACCTGGGGCTGTTTCACTCTTATTGTTTCCCAAACCTTAGTTACATAATATCTTTCCATGTGAAAGCCATTCCAGAAGACTCCATTGTTACGTGCCTGGAGATACCCCTCAGCGAGCACTCTAACCTTTACTACTTTCTTCCATGCCCAGGAGCAACTTATAGTGGGAGGAATGCACCAAATGGAAGTATAAGATAGTTGATACTGTCTTACCCAGCTTGCCCATAATGATGAAGAGTTTGAAATGATTGCCCATAGGTTCCTGATTAGACAGGCTGTATTCCAACTTCTGAGGTCTTTGAATCTCAATCCTCCCTCAGCTTTAGGTAGGGCTACTCTGTCCCATCTTATTTTTGCCTTCTTTCCTTCCTCCTCTGAATCCCATAAGAAATCAGAACAAGCCTTCTCAATCTGTTTAATCACCTTTGCTGGGAGTTGGATTATATTCATCCAATACTGAGTTATGCTTGCAATTACTGAGCATACTAACTGCAGTTTCCCCGCGTAAGACAGTGTCCTGACTCCCCACCCTCTAAGTCTTGCAGCGATCTTATCAACAAGTACCTTACAATCTATAGAAGTGAGCTTCCCAGCCACTAAGGGTATCCCTAAATAACGCACAGGAAGCTGACCAATCTGGAATCCAGTGGCATCAACAGTGAGATTCTGAGTAGCAATATCAGTTCCCGCACAAAATATCTCACTCTTAGAAGGGTTGCAGTTGAGACTAGAAATCTTGGAGAAAGCATCCAGTATCTTCTTTACAACTACCACAGCCCCACAAGTGCCCCTAGTGAATATCAGCAGATCGTCCGCGAAACACAAATGAGTAAGTTCAATTCTATGAGTCTGAGGGTGAGGTTTGAAAGCTTTTACTAGCAGGTCTCTATTTAGCATTCTAGAAAGGACCTCCATAGATATAGTGAAGAGATAAGGGGAGAGGGGATCCCCTTGTCTCAGACCCTTCTTAGCAAAGAAAATAGCCACACAGACTTCCATTGAAGCTCACACTAAGTCTAGTACTTTGAAGGCAAGTGTTAATCCAATTTATAACCTGCTGAGGAAACCCCATAGCTGCTAGCACAGTAGACAAAAAAAGTCCAATCTACACTATCAAAAGCCTTCGTAAAATGGTCACTTAATTTGTTTATGAAACGTTAAGTTTGAACTTATAACAAAAAACTTATAACAAAATGCCACTCTCATTCATCTTCGTTATAGAACACAAAGAAAATCATATAAAAAAATATAATGCTATTCAATTTTTATTAAAGTTTTCCTTATCAAACATTTTCCATTACATTGCTCTTGTAACATCATGAAAGTCTTACAAACGGGAAACACAAGGAACAAGTAACGTTGTCCTATACTCGAAGATTCGAAAATTAGGACTTGAATATCACATAAAGTGATCTTCGTTGTTTTTAAATGTATTTGATGAGGTATATAAAGATAAAATTCACCTTGAAATAACAGTTTCAAACCTTACAATAAATCATGCGTGATGAATTCACTCACTAGACACAAAAAAAAAAGCATTGAATAAATTAGGACATCAATGACATTTTGTTGATAGTTTAAGCGTTTTACTAATATTAGCCCCTAAATGTTTAGAGCATCCACATCAATGTTATTTGTCCAACTGTAAATTTTACATGACACTTAATTGAAAATGAAGATTGCACAAAAGTTGTGAACACTTGCAAATATGTAAGTTTGTATTTGATGAAATTCAAAATACAAGACACTTAGAAAATAAAAATAATAGTTTATTTTCTTCTTTCTTTGTTTATTTTCATTTATAATAAAATTATTTGAGCCCACCGCATGTGCAAAATGTGAGATTGCTAACAAGCATTGTCTACCTAATTTTTCATTATAGCAAAATCACAATATGAACCTCCAAAAAAAATATTTTTCACATCCGTACATTCATTCAGTGCATCAAATTGTAATACACAAATTCATTAAATGAGTTAATTTGTACCTCTCTACTATTTTAAATTAACAAACGTACTTCTTAACTGAATTTTTTTGCACAAACATATTTTTCAAATATCCCCTAATTGTAGATTTAATATTATTTTATTATTTCTTAATCAGAACCCAATTAAAAAGTATATCAATCTCACTCTGCCTGCGAAATATGGCCAACACCTTATCCCATTTGGTTTGTTCTTTATTTGGAAACTTCGGCGTCGTTTGATTTTGATGATAGTTTAGCGGGTGTTGTTAAAATTATTCTTAATCGAATTGTGAATTGTGATTAATAAATGATAAAACAAAATTAATACCAAACGAGATCATTTGAGTCTATTTGCAGCACACTTAACAACTGATTAACTAATAATTAGACAACCGAGTATATTTATTATATTTAATATTAAAAATGATACGTTTGAGAAAAAAATTAATAAATTTTTTTATTAATTCACAATAATAAAAGAGTACAAAATACTATTAAAACTAAACTTCGAATAATAAAATACATCAATTTTGGAGAATCCCAATTCCCAAACCCCTCAATTCCTCCGCGTGCAAGCCCCTTACCCCACCTTCCTTCTCGCAAACTCCAACTCTCATTCCACTAACTCCACAGACCGCATTCCCTCTCCCCATCCAATCCCTCCGCCTGCATCTTTCTTTCGCCTTTGTCTGGGCCACCAGCCGACAACCGCAGCCGGCGACTTCTCACTTCCCTTCGCCTGCTCAGCCCCTCATCCGATCCTTCTCCCATTCCAATCCCTCTGCCTGCATCTTTTCGCCTCTGACTGAGCGACCAGCCGACGACCGCAGCAGCCGACTTCTCACTTCGGCCCTCACCCGATCTTTTTTCAGAACTTGAACACCTCGCTAACAACCCAGGTAGCTCTAAGTCTCGATTGTTCTTATCATACTCCTAAATCGATTTTGTCTATTTGGATGCCAAATACAACCCTCTCTCTCTCTCAAATTGAATAATCCGATTTCCGAATCATCTCCTCTCTCTCTCTCTCCCCTTCACTCTATTTCTCCTTCTCTTCTCTACCAACGATTTTAGGGGTTTCTCGTCTCTGTAATCGAGTTCCCTCTTGCCCCCACTTCGCAGTTACATAGAATAAACAATTGTATATATTGTTGTCGACGATTGATCGTCTTTCTTCCAGCTCTCTCTCTCTCACAAGGTACTCTTCCGATTCCCTGTCTTTCTCATCTCCTGGGCACCAGGGTTGCTCTCAATATTCGATCATATGAAATGGGTCCTCTTTCCTTTCAATGGTGGGTGATGGTCTCTCGGTTTGTTCTTGGATTGATCGGTCATCTTTTGACTTTTTCGATTGTCCGGGAATCAGTTTGGAAGAATGAAAATATGAAAGTTCGCTTCTTTTCTTGATTCTGGTATCTTTGATGTACCTGTTCTTGTTAAATTTGAGCTTCTACTTCTTCTGGACGTTGCTTTGTACTGAAGGGATACCCTTTTTCTGGGTTTTGAAGGAAACCATGTTTACGGGTGAAAAAATTGTCACTTTCACAGTGGGAAGAAAAAAGTATGGGCAGGCCATGCTCAAATTTGCCATTACTTTAGTAATAAGTCATAACTGTGGTCATCAATTCATCTGGTCGTATATTTCAACACTAAAGTTACTTCTGATAAAGCTGTATTGATCGTTCCCTTGACCTGATCGAGTGAAGGGAGACTGATAACCGTAACATGCAGTCAAATGCAGATTACTTCAGAGGAAACATGCATTTCTCGAATTCATTTGTAAATGGAGTGTTTGGTGAATAGCTGCATGATTCTTCTTACTTTCAGGTGAAGGAGTATCGACTTGGGCAAGTTGTTTAACAAGTTGAGATTGTTTATTTTGTAGTTAAGAGAGGGAGGGTACTGGTTCGCAGAAGCAGCTGAGAGCTTCAGCGAGCTTGGATTCCTCTCTCATGGTGATTCTATTAAGCATTTAGACTGGACTAATTCGGAGGGGACAGATCTAAAGACTCACTTGGCACAAGGAAAGCTGCAGGAGAATACACAATGGGTGCTGTTTGTTGTTGTTTGCATTTTGAGGACTACGAGGATTATGTGAATCCTAACAGTTCTGTGTATAGAAACTGCATGTGTCTCAGCTGCTTTCTGCAGTATTTTCTACATGTGGTATATTTCTTTTTACTACCAACTCATTTCTTGCTAAATGGATTCTGGTCCCATTAAGAGTAGCTTACTGGCTATATTGAATCTATGATCTTAGCTTTGTTGCCTGCTCGTGCGTATATGGTTCATCAAATGCTTCAATGGGCAAACATGTTACTCTTTTCGTAAAGGCATTACTTCGATTTGATTTTTCCTTGTTCCTTGATTATAGAATTTCGTTTGTGCAACGAGACTAGAGGAGCATCCTTTTATTACTTTATCTTCTTTGGCTTTTGTGAATTTAGTTATGTACTTTGAATTCTATTGTTATAGCATCAAAGTAGAAAAGATGTTTCTATAGGTGAGTTGGCACTTGGAGTCTTTTTCGATTTTAGCTACAAATGGTTATCATTGCATTTCTTTATTGTTTGATATGCTGTTTTCTGCGAGTGTTACTCTATGATCCTTTTTTTTTTGGGATGTTCCTGCTTCTACAGTACTTCGGCTGTTAGTTTCTTGCGGCATTGAAACATTGTTTCCCTTTTACATGAGGAATGTTCTTAAGACATTGTTTGGCTTTTGCTGCAATATATGCCCATAATACTTGGAACGTATTTATTATGTGAAAGTAGTAGACTGTGGTCACACCTCTATACTCCAATCAAAACATTGCGTGCTTAGGTGTGCTGCAGACAAAGTTGACTTGCCTGCTGTGAAGTTCCAAGAATTTTCTTCTCTGATCTCTCTCCCCCCTTATTTTTGTAGTATGGCCAACTTTTTCGGAGAGGGGAAGTGCATTCTGTTTCATCATCTATTCAGGGGGCAGCATCTCTAAATTCTCCTACATCCCTAGACAGCTCTCTAGCTGACATGTACCGATCTCCTCCAAGGCCCTTGCCATATGATGCTGATCCAAGATATTTCAGGTTGCAGCGTGATGGTCTGGTTTCAAGGCGTGAGAAGGGTTCAAGTCACTCACATGAGGAGGCAGAACCATTGAGAAGCGATAATGATGACGATACAGAATTCTACAGTACAGGAGACAAGTGGAATGCATCTACGTGTGAGGAAGGTTCTAAAGAACAGCGTCCCAGGTCCTCGCTTAAACTCTCATCTGCAAAAGCTTCCTCTGGAATCGGATATATTTATTCATCTTCTGAAGACGAGGAAGTCTGTCCTACATGTCTTGAAGGTACAGTTGTTAATCTGTCTTCTTAACTACAGATTGGCTACTCCATGCTCTGTTCATGTTCATCTTTTCATGAACATTTTTAGCATAGGTTAAACGTTTCTGTTTCATGGTGTCTAGATGCCATCTTATGTTCAGCAGTAGTCACATTTGGTTCGTTGTGCACATAAGAGACAATCTATTCTTGTGAACTCCTTGGTCAACACAGTAGGTTCCTTCTTGTACTAGACAAGTAGCTGATGAGAATCTAGATGAGATTGTGCCCAGTAAGGACCTTAGAGATGTAATTGGTGGCCCTCTCACTTGGACAATGCTTAGACTAATTTTCTGTTGTTGTTAAGAACACCCTCAAAGAGCTTCGAAGTTTCAAAAAGATGCGGAATTTTATAATTGGGGGCCGTACAACAATTCTTATCAACAATGATTTGGAGTAATTTTGTGTTGTTGTTAAGAACCCCCTCAAAGAGCTCCGACGTTGCAGGAAAATGCAGAATTTTACTATTGGGGTTTCTTACAGCAATCCTTTTCAACAATGATTTGGAGAAGAGGATTAATTCTGTTTATTTTTGTTTGAATGATTGCTTTAGTAGTTAAAGTCTAAGAGAAGGTTTTCTGTATACTTTCTTTAAGTAGGAGTCAAAATTATTGGCTGCTTAGTGGTAGTAGGCCTATTATTCTATCGGCGTTGAATAAGAATGTCATTCCTTATAATTCCAAGGCTTATCAACTATGAATTGAGTCCCCAAATACTGATTTTAATGTTGAATTACGTGATGTGGGCATTAGTAGCCAGTTGTCGGGTCTCAAGCTGCATTCTATTCCATGCTCTAACAGATGAAGGCTAAGGTAACTGATCTCTAACTTTCCAATTATCACATTTCCATTGTGCAGAGTATGCTCCGGAGAATCCTAAGATTATGACCAAGTGCTCTCACCATTTCCACCTTGGTTGCATTTATGAATGGATGGAGAGAAGTGATAGTTGTCCTGTTTGTGGAAAGGTAACTATATTTCTTTTTAACCGTGTTTTTCTTTGGCATGCTGTGCGGTTGAATATCGTTGGTTTGGAGCTCATAGATGCCGTGTTTATGTAAAGGTAACACTTGTTCTTTTGACTACTATATCCTAGTTTTAGCTGAAAGCGAAACCTTTTGTTTGGTTGTAGGTGATGGCATTCGATGAAACGACATGATCTTTCGGGTTGATAGGTATGTTGTCGTGGATGAAAACCAGCACATGATAGGAAATGAAGGCTTACAAGACCTGTAGAGAGTTGTTTGTGAATATTGCAGATCATGAAAGTGTTTGTGATCTCCCATTGTATATATAACAAAAGGAAAGGAAAACAAACGTTGTTTCAGCAACATAACATTTGTTATGAACATGCAAGCACTCTATCCCAAAGTGCCATATTTTATAATATCCTTAGTTCTGTGAACTCTTCCATCTGATTGTGTGATTCAGATTTTACTTTTGAGAAATTTTTCAATACTATATAGTATTGGTGCTATAGGGTTTTGCCTTTATGGTACAACTTAAAATTGTACATTTATGTTATGGTACAACTTCAGATTGTATCTATATTTTTTGTACAAATTCTTTTATGGTACAAGTACAACTTCAAGCTGTAAAGTTGTACCATAACCTAATGGTACAATTTGCTTTATGGTACAACTTAAATTTATACATTTAATGTTATGACACAACTTTAAGTTGTACATTAAAACACCGATAGTAGAAGTGCTCTTTACTTTTTAGTATTCTTTCCGATAGTAGAAGTGCTCTTTTACTTTTTAGTATTCTTTAGTTATGACTTATGTGGGTATATTGATGAGGTGAAGCTTGAATGCGATGGGTTTTGCTTTGCTCCCTCCTTGCCAGTTAATTGTCCTTTTAACTTGCAGTTGAAACTTCATTCATAAAATGGTTGAGAATGCAAGGACACGACCCAAACGAGGCCAGCATATTAACATACTAGTGCAAATGGAAACATATGGGTCGAACTCAAGCAGTTTGGTGGCTTGAAAAGTGATAAAAGTAGCTTCAATCCACAAAATTCCAGTTAAGGCCCCCACTCTGGCAGTTGACCCATCACCCATCACTACTTTTTTTTCCAAACACTTGCATCAATGGTGGGAGTGGGTGGTTGGGTGGGGTAGTGATGGCATGGGAGCATATCACTTTGTGTATGTCCTTTCTCTCCAACTTGCATTACACACAGCTCTAATGTACCTCTTCAATGGAGGCCAAAGCACGACTGTTGAATCCAACTCTCTGCTTGGATTGGCAGCTTGAGAGCTCTAAACTTTGCAGCATAAGCGATGATCACACAAGAGAACAAAAGGGCAAAGGAGGGCCATTAGCATATCACAAGAGCACGAATGCAGCCCCAACGTTTCATTTATTAACTGTCAATTCTGGTTTCTGAGACAAGAAAAGAAGTACCAAGGAAACAGCCAGCAATCTGGTTGCAGGATTATTGTTTGGCAATAACTTCAAAAGCACGCAGGAAACCTTCTGGTGGCTGTGCTCCACTCTAACTTGTGCTTCCCTTTAATCTGTAGGATTTATTGTAAAAAATTATAACCCTTCTCTCAAAATCAAAGCTTTAAGATTGTAGAAGTGAAAGCAGACAAATTTGATTAACATACCACATAGTAGGGCACTCCTCTAACCACCGTCTTCTCCAGATCCTCATTTACCTTAAACATCAAGTCAGCCATAAAGAAGTTAAAGACAGCTAGAGTAACTAAACACAAAATGAAGAAGTGATGAGCTACTCAGAAGTGAAGACAACAAACAGAAAACCTGTTCCAGTCCAGCATTTGGGTCATCGAGAAACTCAGCTGCGCCTTCTAATCCAATCGTATCAGCACATTCGAGCAGGAATTCCCTGTCCCCAATGTACTTGGCATGTGTGAAGTTGCCAAAGAAGAGTTCCTCAGCAAGCTTGTGCTGTTTGTCAAGCCCTTGCTCACCTGCTAAATACATCAGCCTGTGGCTGTCCATAGTACTTCCTCTGTTGATAAAACAAACAACAACGTCTGTTAATTCTTCAACGGTTACTTGCATCAACTATTGAAGGCAATCAAACATTGTAGCTTTCAAGACTCACGTTAGCCCGGAAAAGTCATAGTTCATGCCAAGTCCCCTGAAGATCTGCAAGCAAGTATGGAAATGTGGTTAGCACCAACCCATAGATAGCCTGAAATCCAAGGAAATGCAAAGAAAAGTGAAATAATAAATGGAGAACCTCAGACATGCGAGCCATCATTCCATCGATTCCGCCTCCGAACCTTCCTCTGTAGAACTGTAACAAGTTCACTCCTTGCTTTTGGGGCATCAGGATACAGCTGAAATGGATGCCATCTAATCTGGGGAGAAATAACCAAATTTGAGAAGAGCCGGGCTTAAAATTAAGACTTGGAAGAATATTGATGAAAAGCAAGAAAGATACCGAGGTAGACGGACCAGTACCTCGAAATCGAATCTGTCACTAGAGGCAGCTATGGCTTTGTCCAAGTTTTTCTTGCCAACAAAGCACCATGGACATACAGTGTCTGAACGTATATCAATTCTTATCAGCTTCTTCCCAGAGTTGGTAGCCATGGCGATTTGTTCTTTTCTTCTAAACCATTCAATTGACTAGATCAAAGATGAAATGGCTTAAGCTCCTTTTTCTCCAGAAGGTTTTGAAGAATCCAACAAAGGGTTATAGGTAAAGAAGAATACCTGGAAAAATATTTGAGACTTCTCTGGAGGCAAGGCAGCAGGAATCGCATGAAGAGCAGAATGAGAAGGAGAACATGCGTTTTCCTCTGTAAGGACTAAGGACATGTTTGGTGTCAAGTTTGACTTTTTCAGCTCCCATAACTGCAAGACTTTTTATTCTTGTCTGTCAAAGACTGCTTATCTGATTCCATTTATACACCAGGAAATGTCTCACCTTATCATGCCCGCGTAGCTGACTATTACAGAAGCAGTGTATGAACACAAACACTACTATTCCATTCCATTTATTCATCAACCAAACAAAAGAAGGAAATTCCCTGTTGTAGAGGGATCACTGTGTTCATACATTAAGGCTTAAGCACTTGAACGCACGCAGGCTCGCAATCTCTCATTATTACACACAATTCTTTTAGTGTACATGACAAGAATACAACAACTAAATGTAGGTGTAGGTCCTTTATTCATAGCTAGCACATGAATAGAATTCTATGCGTGGCTGAATTCGAGCGTTATATATAGCTCCTTTATTGATAACACACATACATACATAGACTCTTGTCAGGGGATGTAATTTCAGCTCATCAATTTGAAGCAGCATCAAAAGCTCTCAGGAATGCCTCTGGTGGCTGACCACCACTCAGCTTGACTTTCCCATTCAGCTGTTCCATAAGTTCAATTAGTTGCGACTTGTGAGGTGGTGGTTCTTATATATTCGAATTGCAGAACCGAAGTCTCATAATGTGATGGAATAGATTGTCACGTACCACGTAGTATGGGACTCCGTTAATGTTCGAGGAGTAGTTGTTGAGCTCTTCCATTACCTTCATCAAATTAAAACGTTTGTTAGAATGTTAAAATGTGCCTTACACCATAGAGAAATGAGTGGATTTCTACAAACAAAAGACGAACTGAAAACATAGGGCATTGCTGCCTGCAGTGAATTTGGCAACTGAAGAATGAAATGGAAGGTGAAACGACCTCTTGGAGCCCATTATTGGGATCGTCGAGAAACTCTGCTGCACCTTCTAGGCCAACCTTCTGAGCACATTCCAAAAGAAATTCTCTGCCAACATTGATTGCATTGCCAGATAAGCAATAGAGGACGAAAAAAAAGGAACTACATACACTCTTGTGTTCCCTTTATTGTTTGATTCTGATCAATTGCAAACCCCAATTTATACAACTATATACAAACTGAAGTCTCACTCTAGGTGATCTTGTTTTACTTGGCTAAAGACAAGCAACATCGAAAATATTATTTGCGCAGGTGCAAAGTAAGTCGATTGAATCATTGACACAAAAGAACAAACAGGATTCATGGTAAATATATAAATGAAAATGCACCTAAAGATCATCGTGAATCTCATGTTAGAACTGTGAGTGAAGTCTATACAGTCGGTGACGAAATAAGGCCTGAAAGACCACATAGAGAGTTGAACTTTACCTATCTCCAATGTACTTAGCCTGAGTGAAGTAGCCAAGGAACAGCTCCTCAACAAGGTTATGTTGCTTATCAGAACCCTGCTTTCCAGCATAATATATAAGCCTGTGGCTGTCTAGAGTGTTTCCCCTGCCAAAAAACTCCACCAGAGATTCTTACTCAACACACTCCTTCACAAAAAAATGATATATTTCCTCCCTAGAAAGGGTTTCGAACTTACGTGAGGCCGGACAGGTTATAGTTCAGACCAAGGCCTCTAAAGACCTGCAAAATCATATCCACACCTCAAAAGAGTTTATCTATGGAACCACAGCTTGTGGAAGAAGCATAAAAGCGAGTTTATATATAACCTCAGTCATCCGTGCTACAACTCCATCAAGTTGAGGTCCAAACTTGTCCTTGTAAAATTGCAGTTTGTTCATCCCTTCTTTAGGTGCAGCGGGATTGAGGAAGAAAGGGTGCCATCTGATCTGCCAAAACCCCAAATTGGAATTCGAATAAACTCGAGGGCAAACTCAAATTATGGGACAGAGATTAGACAAAGAAGAAGACCACAACCTCAAAATCAAATCTGTCTGTAGAGGCAGCTATAGCTTTGTCCAGGTTTCTCTTCCCCACAAGACACCATGGGCATATAGTGTCAGAACTCACATCCACGCGGATAAGCTTCTTCCCAGCAGCTGAGTCGGCCATGGACCTCACGAGTTGTATCTGGTTTACCCTCAATTTCCAAGCCATGTTAGTATCAGAAGTTCAGCCACTCATGTTAGCCAAGTCCTACTAAAGTTCTATCCTTCCCTTTCCCAGGATGAACTGCAAATCAAACTACGAGAGACCCAGGAGAGGGAAACACACACAGACTTGTTGGTGTTCATTAATCTCAAACTCTAGAGACCAGACATCTTAAAAAAAGCAGAAAGATGGAAGGCGGGAGACGGGAGACGGACCTGGAAGCAAAATAAATTGCTGTCGGAGCTGGAAGAAACCTAAAGGTGAAAGCCTGCTAACAAAGTTGATGACAGAAGAGAAAAATCATCACAATCTGCTTTATATAATAACGATCAAGGTGCCTGGTGCAGGATCGGTGCACGTTTCAGCTCTCTGAGACTGACCAACTACCTTATTAGTTCCAAATTCACCCACGTTTCCATCGTTAGACAATTCTGTTGGGCCGTTGATCCTTTGGACCTGTTTAAAAAAAAATTCAAAATATACCTATTTAAAAAAAAATTCTCAAAATACACACATTTTATGAAAAATTCTCAATCTACACATGTTTGGCCATCACTGTTGCCGCGAAATTTTTTTGATTCCGTATAACTTTTCAAGATCTTTCAAACTATAAGAAGTTTTCATCCACAAAAAATATCGTCTGCTACCCCGTACGAACAATTTTTCGTAAACTCTGGAAGGCCATAACTTTTTGTTTCTCAATCCGAACTTCATTAAAAAAATTATTGCACATAACTTTTAAAGAAGTACAAATTTTACAAGGAAAGAATTAAAAAAAAAAAAAGAATATTTTTGGGTATACGAGATTTTGGAAATAAATTTGCCTTTACTTTTCACAAATAGATTATGGTTATGATCAAAGTTGTAGTCCTTCAAAAGTTATGAGAAATAAAAAAAAGTTTCGTGACATTCGGATTGCGGAGCACAAAATTATGGTCTTCCAAAATTTTTCGAACTCTTAAAATTGCTCGTTCGAGGTAGCAAACGACATTTTTTTGGGATGAAGGCGTGTAACAGATTGAAAGATATAGAAAAGTTATACGGAATAAAAAAAATTCGCTACGATCGAATAACCGAGCGGAAAGTTACTTTCACCGCGGCCGTCAACCACGATGATGTATTCACTGGTTTAGTTTGCCGCTGTGAATAGGGGTGGAAATTGGGGTGGGTGTGGTTACCCGCCCCACAATTTGCGGGTACCCACACCCACAAATTTACAATTATGTTACCCACAACCCGCACCACAGTGGTTAGTGGGTAACCATTACCCACTGTGGTTTGTGTGGGTTGGGTGTGGTTACCCGCAAAAATGCATATTTGCATGCATAGAGTTCTAGTCGCCACTAGCTTATTTGTTGTTCGTAACTAGATTATAGTGATATACACTTGTGTTGTTCGTGGAGATACAATTTTGTACATCGATCTTACTCAACGTGGTGATTTTTTTCTTTTTGAGTTTGGTATTCAACTTTTGTGCCAGAGAGCTGTGATTTCATATTTCCCTGACTAGGGGTGAAATATGACAATTAAATATGATCTTATATTTTTTTCACACAAAAGCAAAAACATACTGATAAAAGTTACAAAAGGTGTTCACTTTTAATGAATTGATTATTCTCCACTTTATCGATTATAGTGTTTTATAAACTAAAAAATTCTTACATAAAACTGATTAGGCGTGTCTTTTTTATTTGGTGGCTACTTTAATTTTTATCCTCACACTTTTAACATACAATTATATTATAAAGTTAATTCACTAAATAAATATAATTAGTGTGGTTATTGTGGATTTTGTGGGTTATCCGCGGTGGGTAGTGGATAACCACTAACCACAAAAATCGTTATTTTACTACCCACACCCAACCCACTACCGGACTACCCACAACTTGTGGGTATGGTTACCCACAATAGGTGCGGGTTGGTGCGGTTTGCGGATTATCCACAACCTGCAACCCAAACTTCCACCCTAACTGTGAATGCATTCACTGTTGTTGACGACAGGCCGACAGCGGTGATGTCCAAATACGTGTAAATTGAAATTTTTTCATTTTAGAATTTTTTTAAAAAAACATATGTCTTCTGTAGAAAAAATCCCACTTTTCACAATCTTTTCCATGTTCGCCCTCCAAACCATCAATTTCCGAGCAAGACGAAACGCCTCCTTTTGATAATGTGTTTGCACTTTGCAGTTTGCACTCTCACTGTGATCTCGTGACCCGCCGGAAAAATTATCGTAAAACGACTCAACCGTGAAATCTCCTCCTAGATTCCGATCCAACACTTGTCCGGACGTCCCAACATTTCATCCCAAATAACATCGCCCTACGGTATAATCCTTTTCTTCCCTAATCTCTCGTCCTTCCTTGCTCTCTCCTTTCTGGAAAAAGTCTCTCCTTTTAAGCAACCCATTACAATCTGGGCATTCAAATGCTCAAAGTTCAAGACTTTTTCTGAAACCCAGCTCATAATCTTTCTCAAAAGTTCAAAAATTTCATTTCTGGTGGTGATATTCTCTATTGCATTTCTCTTTGTGTAGCGTGAATCAATTGAAGGTGAGAACAATCAAATTGAGGGCCGATGGATATAAGCGAGATACTTGGGGAGAGCTCGAAGCCAGGAAGCTTAGTACCGACCAAGAGCGCGATTTATGTTTGGGGTTACAACCAGAGTGGGCAGACGGGAAGGAATGGTAAAGAGCGCCAATTACGTATCCCTAAGCAGTTGCCACCTGAGCTATTCGGTTGCCCTGCTGGTAACAACGCCCGGTGGTTGGATATAGCTTGTGGCCGGGAGCACACCGCCGCCGTGGCTTCCGATGGATCGCTCTTCACATGGGGTTTGCTCTCTTGCTCTTATCTTCGTTTCGATTTCTTCTCAGAATCTCAATTTCCCCTTGGAATCTTAACGGTAATAAAGGTCAAAATGGCGAAACTTTTTTTGTGTGCCCAATTTGTGATTCTTTGTTGCCCCGGGTTTAAGAGAGGTCAAGATTGTCTTCTGAACTGCCTATTCTTTGTTCTTCTTGTGTTTACAATTACAATTTCTGTAATTCGAATCATGGTTTTGGTTAGAGGCATGATGGTTATAATCTTTGGTTTATCTAGGGGCTAATGAATTTGGTCAATTGGGGGATGGCTCTGAAGAGGGGAGCAAGTACCCTAAGAGAGTAAAGCAATTAGAGTCCGAGCTTGTGAAATCTGTAGCTTGTGGAGCACATTGCACTGCTGCTATTGCAGAACCACGTGAGAATGATGGAACCATCTCCAAAAGTAGGCTATGGGTTTGGGGACAGAACCAGGTGCTTAGATTTATATCTGTGTCATTCTGTTTTGGAAAAGCTGTTTCATTTTGTCATGACTCTAGAACTTAGCTTTCTTGTGATTTCTTCTTCTCCTCATTCCAGGGGTCGAATTCTCCGCGTCTGTTTTGGGGTGCCTTCAAACCTAACATGGTATGCGTTGAGTTGAATCTATGTCCCTGAGATTAGGATGGTGTATTGGCAATAAATATCCGAGATTCTTCTTAGTTTCTGGCTGTTCATGCAAATCTAGTTGAGGCTTGACACGTATGATAAATAATTGCTTGGCTTGAGCAGTGTTCAACTGGAATGAGGCACTTTGAATTAGTACGTTAATCCTTATTCTCTCTCTGGTTGCTTCAGATGATCCATCAGGTATCCTGTGGTGCAGCTCATGTGGTGGCCTTATCAGAAGACGGAATGCTACAATCCTGGGGTATTAATACACAGTTCTCCATCTTTTGACTGAATTTGCTTCCTCTCCATATGTAGCCATTTGATCCTACGCTGGAAGTGAAAAGACCTACGCTAGTCCTGCAAGCGACCAAACATCTCAAACTAGTGACTGATCTCTAGTTATTTTCCTTGACTAATCAGGATACAACGAATATGGCCAGCTTGGTCGTGGGGTTACTTGTGAAGGCCTGCAGGCTGCTCGTGTCATCACTGCTTATGCAAAGTTTCTTGATGATGCTCCAGAGCTCGTGAAGATAACCCAAGTTTCATGTGGGGAGTACCACTCAGCAGCCTTATGTGAAATGGGCGAGGTGTAAGTGTCTGTAAGATTCTGTTGACGAAGATAAAGTTGTACTATTAACATGAAAATTGTGGCTATTCTCATGACTCATGGAACTTTCCCTGAAGCTTGGGAAAAATCTCCTTGTGGGGCTCTCCCGGAGTTCGGGGTGCAATGGAAATTCTGATATGCAAGTCCCTCTCCCCTTTGCTTCTGTCTAGCAGTACATTTCTCATTGCCAGAAATGTGGCAGGCCAGTTTAGTTTCTTCCTACCATAAAGAATTGCACAGATTTTGTGTGATTATTAGAGATGCCATTACAGCATCAACAAATGGACCCATCCCAGATGTTTTTAAAATCGATTGTTTCAGATGCACGTAATTGATTCCCTCCATGAACTTCCCTTTCTTTTTCTGTTTGTACTGTTTCAGTTATACTTGGGGGCTTGGAAGCATGGGCCAACTTGGGCACACGTCCCTTCAATCTGGGGACAAAGAGTTGCTACCGAGACGAGTGGTTGCCCTTGATGGTGTTATCATGAAGCATGTCGCCTGTGGAGGAGTGCATACTTGTGCAGTTACTGAAAAGGGAGCTCTATACGCTTGGGGTGGCAGTCAAGCTGGTCAACTAGGCTTGGGACCCCAAACTTCATCATTCTCATTCATTCCCAGTGACTCTGAATCCTTCCTCCGAAACATCCCTGCCGTGGTTGTTCCAAATGGTGTTGAACATGTAGCTTGTGGACATTCTCATACACTTGCTTCTTTGAACGATGGAAGGATACAGGGATGGGGTTACAATAGCTATGGCCAGGCATCGAATGAGAAGTCGACATATGCTTGGTATCCATCGCCAGTTGATTGGTAGAGATCAAAACCCTTTGGTGGATAGCCGGTGTTAGTTTGTGTTTTAATTTTTACTGAATGTTGACCGAGCTCTCCAAACTTTGCAGGTGTGTAGGGGCAGTCCGGAAATTAGCTGCTGGGGGTGGTCACTCAGCTGTGCTGACCGATGCTTGTTCCTTGAAGGAACTCTGTGAGTTTAGACTTGCAGATGAGGTTAAGTTATCGAATGCATCACGGATTGAAGATGTTGCTTCCCGAACTGGGGCTGATGCTTTAGCTCGTCTCTGTGGACGATTGAGGTAAGGCTTCATCTGCTTTAAACTATTTGCTCGGTGTCCTCTTGTGATCGAATCCTTTTGCCACTTTGATATTCTGTAACGCTTTTAGATGTGAGATCTTTGCCAATAACTTTTCTTTGTATCTGCAGACAGCATATGGTTGACGTCGGAGATCAAAACTACGATGATGAAGATCAGTGAGCACTGAAACTCTCATTTAGAATTCGTCCTGATTTTCTGTGAATAGTCCTTCTCCTGTTCTGAATTAAGGGTGTCGATTGCGGCGTCAGCACCTGTAAGTATTGTAGCTCTGTGATTGTTGGAACAGGAAGCGTTCAACTAATACGTTGAGTCGAACTTCCGATTATTGTGTCCTCACAATATGCTGCTGTTCCATCTCGTATGTAGCTGTATGTACCAACACTTGGATGCCTACATAGTCAACCCATTTGTTGTGATTTAACTTCAAATATTGTAGTGACTGTAAGTCTGTAACAGAACTTTTATGTATGCGGGAACTAAGTAGTGTAATCAATGTACAATCTTTCTGTGGTTCGGCACTTCGCGAAGTTGTTCTACTGGTGATGATCTTACTGAATCAATTGACACATTGATGAATCTAACAACTAGTGGTTCGGCACTTCGCGAAGTTGCATATCTCTATGTGACTCTTGTATAATGGACAGGTAAGAGCTTGTTGCACATCATCTTTGGAACCAATTCTATGCCTAGCTAAAAGCCATGGATTCTAGCAAGCGAGGAAACTTCATTATGGCCAACAGAAAGTGCACACCATTTTAAATTTAAGGACAAAATGTAATATATTAGTCAAATTGGATCTATAAAATATCAGCCAGATCTTTAAAAATACAAAATATCAGTAAGATCTTTCATACCATTTAGGGTTTAGGGTTAATTTATTTGCAAAAAAATGTCATTGTATTGCAAAAGTTCTCATAGTATGGCAAATAGCATTAATTCATTTCTTGACCAAATACAATTTATTTGTTAAATTCTGATTAACACTTTTGTTAGACGATGTCGAGTAAGCAAGCGTGATGCTGAGTTGGAGGAGTTTTTGTGACGTGACGGTTAAAAAGAAATCACCATGTCAATCAACCTTGTGGTCACTTTTTTCTATTAATGTAATTTTTGAATAAAAAATAAATCAAGAATAAAAGTGCTATCCATAGCAAAACCACACTGACAGAGCGACAAAATCTTCTTCTCCAACCTATTCAAAGTTCATCGAGCCGGCGAAACCAGTCTCAATCAAAATTCCTTTGGACAGCAGACGACATCTCGTCCAACTGCACTTCCGCCTCCAAGATGGTACAACTCCTTGTCAATGATTAGTTTTCATAGTTAGTAAATCTTAACACACTCTTTCATTATATCCAACTCGATTGTGCAACTCATGATGATATTAACTTCTATTCATATTGTTCTCAAGGTGTGAGCTTGCCTAGCAGCAGCACGCAACCCTCTGGGTCTGCAGGTTCTCTCCTTTGTTTCAGGTTGATGTGGGTTGTTTGCCATTTTTTGAGTGTTATATGTTCTTCGATGTTACTGGTTTCAGTAGGTAAGACACTTTGAACTCACATGTCCACTTCTTGTGGATAGTGAAGGTACTCTTCCTGTTTTCTTCTTGTTATTTTGTTTCTCCTTCAATAAAGTTCATCACCATTAAAAAAAAACATCATTAATTATGTTAGTCAAGAATGCATCATTAATTATGTTAGTCAAGAACTAACTATATATATATATATCAAGTTATTGCTAGGCTAGCTAGCCAATTTCAGGCTTCCAGCTTACACAAACTTCGCTTTAAATTGGTACTGGTAGTTTGATGAGAGATACCGATTTTCGAAGGTCGTTAATTATTGGGAAGTTGAAGTCGCTCGATCTGCATATGAAGAAGAAGAAAAATCCCATAATTCATACACAGAAAGAGAGAGGTGCAGTATCTAGGGAATTTCCAGAATGTCCGAGACCAAGCAACATCAGAACTTGTGCTGTATGATAAAAGAGATATACTTTTGTCAACGACGTACTAGAGTTATTAAGAGAGAGATCCAAGAATGAATCATATAGGGATGGCTCCACAATACATCCTGCATTTTCTGGCATGTAAAATGTCCCAACAAAAACCTTGAAAATTATCGGATTTTACGTTTGTCCATAATTGTTGTACTTTTTGTTGATAACTTAAGTTGTTTAAAGATGTCAAAGAATTGACCATATATGGATGTCATGATCATTATACTTCGGTTTAGTGGTCATTTTGCAAAGTTGGTCCTTGTCCGAGTTGTAGTAGGTACGGATAATTGGTCGTACTCGACTCTTCTCGTTAGGGTTTTAAACCTACGTCTATCTCTCTATATAAGCTTAACTACGAGATTGTCGTAAGCAAGCCATCACAATGTAGTCGGTCAATAAAACGCCATCTGTGAGCTCTTCCGAGCTCACCGTGGATTAGTCTCGATCAATCAACCGATCGAGGATACCACGTAAAACTCTTGTGTTCTGTGTTCGTTTCAATTCCGCATCATCAAACGAAAGCCAACTCACGGGCTTGAAGTTTGCACAGGCCCACTATACCTTGTGCATTTAATCAATGGTTAATATTGGGGGTCGTGTAGATTCGAACACACGACCACTTGGCCAAACCAACTCTGATACCATGTCATAAACCAGTTGGTCCCAATAGCTCGAGTTATTGGGAGCAACAGGTTCTTGACATGTTATCAGAGCTGGTTGTCCGTGAGGTCACGTGTTCAAGTCCTCACGACCCCCAATATTAACAGTTGTCTTTCAAGCACATGGTATGGCGGGCCTGTGCAAACTTCAAGCCCATGAGTCGGCTTTCGTTTGAGGGGGCGTGTAAGGAAGTGGTTAAGCACCATACACGGGCATGTATAAGATCCAACATAACCTTCTCCCAACAACTCGAGTTATCGGGACAAACTGGTTTATGACAAAGATGACGCCTGAACTTCGGGGACAAAGTTCTTCAAAGGGGGGAGGTTTGGTGCATTATAACTTCCTTGGGCCTCGTGGCCCAGTTGGGCTTAGTCATTAGGATATATTGTTAGTTAATTATTTAGTTATTTAGAGATATTCATATTAGTTTATTGTGATTTGTTGAGGAAGTTATTAGGTTATTCTGTTAGGGTGGGATAGGGTTAGCTATTAGGTTTTCTTGTGTTTCCGTATAAATATGTATAGAATATTTCAGTTTATCATTATGTTTCTTAGGAGTAGATTAATTTAGCTAAAGAATCCCGTTCAAGGTTGTCAAACCGGTTTATGCCAGTGTACCGGTTTAGCAAGTGGAATGGTTCAACCAGTGGCACATACCGGTTTGTGCCGGTTCATGCCGGTTAATATTACAAATAAAATTATAAATATTCATATGTAAACATGACATTTAACGTCAATACCTAAACATTTATACTTGAATCCAACAAATAACATCAATATTTAACTTTTATACTCATAAAATAAATAATAAAATACTTTTTATCAATTAAATTCTCTAAAATAAGGTCATTTTACTTAGAGATTCGTATATCGATCATGCCGATCATACCGGTGGTGTCATGCCGGTTTTATGACCGGTACCGGTTGAACCCGGTACAACCGGTGGCACGCCGGCCGGCCTAACAACCATAATCCCGTTGCATTAAAGTTATAACGCGACACTGCTCTGACATCTCCTCGTCGACAGTTGGAATATAGAGAGTCGGCGAGACCAGATGGCCATCTTCCTGGATTCCCCGTGACGTTCCAACGCCATCTCTACTCCCTCATCACACAATAGGGGCGAGCTTCCCCGGCTTCTCCCGACGTTCCAACGTCAACTTCCCCGATTTTCACAAGACGTTCCGACGCTAGCGCTTCCCCGTCGATCCATCTACTCGGCTGCCGCATCTCTACCCGGCTTCTTTCGTCGACACCAGCTTCCCCGTCGTTCTGACTCCATCCGTATCTTGCTTAGTAAATACACTCTGCTTTTGATGTTCATACGTTATTTTTTCCGATAATGCTCATCTACTAGGAATGGGCCAGAAAACTTTTGTAGCATTGGTGTATTCCTAACCGCATCCATTTTGCCTCCATAGCCATTTGCTTGGTCTTTCTTGGCTATGTGATATTAGTACGACTAATGCTATAATGATCAGCTTACAACCTCTTTTTTGAATAACACTTTCATTCATTCATTTCCAATTGAAGATAGCCACGATTACAACAAATCAGATATTACATTGAGCACATGAATCCAATCATGATGGAGAGCATTAAGACGACAGTTCTTTGCCACCCAATCAGCACACTTATTATTTCGACGGCTGATGAAAGAGATCCTAATCCCTTCCTCTAAATGCATGATTCTTCTGATAGCTTCCAGTGATGCATAACATCTCCATGGCCATGTCGAAGGACAACCATTGATAGCATCCACAAGAACCTTGCAATCAGAGTAGACAAAAGACGAGGACCTTTCTTCGACAGCACACTGGCAAGCTTCAAGGATGGCTCGTGCCTCAGCTTCAATCGGAGAAGAACAAATAATCCTTCCAGCCTTTCCATTCCATATCTGTCCGTTGGGGTTAGTAATAACTACTCCAAAAGCCGCCTCCTGCGTAGCATCATCGAAAGAGCCATCGCAGTAAATCCTTTTGAGGGGAAAAAATGGCGGTGAACATGATTGAGATGGAGGGTCCCTAGGCTGTGTGAAGGTTGCGGGAGAGGGAGGTGTGTAGTGGGGTTCCGCTGCATCCCGGAACGCACAGATAGAGGTCATCGTCGGGGACGGGACAACTTTCCTGAAGATGAAATCATTGCGAGCTTTCCAAATGTTCCACATGCAAAAGATCTTCTGTCGGCAAGAATCGACACTCTCATCGTCGCGCAAGGAAAAGATCCACTGCGAAATATTTTCCGAGAAACAGATGGATGGGAACAAAATCCGCCAAGTTGCTTCCGCATGAGCGCACGAGAACAAGCAGTGGACTGTAGACTCCTCTCCTCCATTACACATTTGGCATGTCGTATTGGGAGCACATCACCGCCGGAAAAGGTTAAGCTTTGTGGCCAAAGCATTGCGGATGCACCTCCACATGAAAAATCTGATTTTCGGAGGAAGCTTCAAGGACCACAACCATTTCCACTTATCATTAGCGGCTGGTAAGTTCAAGTCATTCAGGACCGGCTGGTTCATTTCTTTTTGATGATTTCGAAGACCATGATAGGCAGTTTTCACTGAAAACTTCGCTGTTGAGCTGAACTTCCACACCCATTTATCGGCTGCTCCGTCCGGGCCAATCTGGATCCAAGAGATCCCATCTGCCTCTTCCGTAGAGCAATGCCGCTGGATGAGGTTCATGTTCCACCCTCTTCCATCTTGGCACATCCAATCACTGACACGGGAAGGCGGATCCAAATGGGATGAAATTGTATGCCCCTTTATAGTGTGCACCCAAGGATCCCTGTGAAACCATGTATCCTCTCCTGATCCAATAACCCGAATTGTTCCCAACTCCAATGCTTTCCTCGCTTCACACAAACTCGCCCAAATCCATGATGGCGTGCTTCCTTTCCTGGCCGTTGCAAAGTCTCCATTCGGAAAGTAGAGTCCTTTCATCAATCTTGCCCAGAGCGAATTTGGTTCCGTGATCAAGCGCCATCCCTGTTTAGCTAACAAAGACAGGTTCATTGTTCTTGTTTTCTTCCGTATTCCAATTCACAGGAATCACAGCCACATCCACAAAACAACGGAAAACGGAAGAAACAAACTCTCTTTGATTATGTGATTCCAATACCTGGAATCAATACACATTCCATCCAATCAAGTACTAGCTGCAACCATAATGAAAATCAATAAAATTACAACCAGCACAGCAACAATAACATGATTCGCCATTTGAAACTTCCTCATCAAAGGCAAATATGAAGACGGGAGGGATTTGCGGTTGGGGGATTTCTTTATCGACTGACTATACGGAGGAAGAAGAAGAAGGTGTGAAATTCGTTGTTGTTCGCCGGAGCAACTGACTAAGGGAGAAGAGGCTAGGATGTCGCGCCGGCGAAGGAGGGGAAGAGGCCGGAGCCCAATTGTTGTGCGTTCGCTGGACGAAGCAAGAGCCTGCGTATGTCGCGTCAGTGAAGAAGGGGAAGAGTCGCTCCAGCCGCCGTCGACGAGTATCTGGCAAAGTTAATTGATGCCGGAGATCTCTTACAGGGGTCGAGGGCTTTAAGGAGGCAGACACTCCTCTATCAAGAGTGAATGGGTAAACGAAATAAATAAAGGAAATAATTAATTAAACTCATATTAGGAGTGTTTAGGGGTAAATGAAGGGTAATTGGGTCATTTCACATCCCATCTAACGGCCACTTAATGAAAAATTATTACGCTTTAATATTAGAAGGGTATGTTTGTACAAAAATTTAATAGATGGGTAGGTTTGTTAATTTACCAAAGTAGAGGGATACAAAATACTATTAACCTTTTCAAATATGTGAAATCTTTATTCGTATTTCAAAACTAAACGAAAATCATTTATTTGAGAAAAGTAGGGGGAATCGTCTCGCGCTCGGCGCACCAACACATTCTTTGCTGATGTTCTCGGAGGTTGGGGTAAAGTGGAAGGGTCGGGCGACGGGGGATAGGGTGGGTGCCAGGTGGATTTATTTAGTTTAGGTTAATTTGGGGCAAAATTGTCCTTTTGGATAAATTTAGGGGGAAATTTCAAATAGTTAGGGCGTCAAATAGAAGTTCAACAAAGGAAAGGCCATATCTATCATCTTAAATTGAGAAAATGGAATCGTCTCGTGCTCGACGCAACAACACATTATTTGCTAATGTTCTCGGAGGTTGGGCTGAAGTGGGAGGTCGAAAATCGGTCAATAAAAAGAAAAGGGTAAAACTATCAATAATTTTTAGGGCGATTCTTTTAAAATTCTAGGGCGTCAAATTGTAGCTCTCTTCACCGTGATAATGTGAGCGATGTAAGTGCGTGCCTAGACCAACTCACACAACGGATAAAATTTCATCTAAGTACTTCCCATTTCATTACAACGACTTCAATCAATCCTCGGGATGGCAACGGGTCGGGTCGGGAACGGATACTGCATATCTGTTATCCTATCCAAAGTAGTTTGGATTTGCCATACTCATATAAGAATTGAGTTGAAAATCAAAACCATGCCCAGAGCCGTTTAGGTTTCGGGTATCCACCAATATCCATGGGTAAGAATTTATCTTTATAACTCAAGAGGATGGAGAGTGGTCACGGAGGAGGAAGGAAAAACGGAGATGGCGTGTGACTTCTACTCTACGCTCTTTACTTCGAGTCGTGCGGACATTCATTAGATACAAAGTCAGGTGTCGCATTTATCGATTGAGAGGAAGGTAACACCGCGAATGAGTACCTCTTTGGCGGCTCCTGTTTCTCCGGGGGAGATAAAGCGTGCAGTCTTCCAGATTGCAACTACCCAAGAGCCAGAATCTGGTGGATTTACTGGCGTTCTCTTTCGGTCTTATTGGGACATTGTGGGGGAAGACGTAGTGTTGGCAGTAAGCAGCTTTTTCGAATCTGGATCCTTGCTTAAGAACTTTAACCATACCTGGTTGGTTTTAGCTCCCAAAGTGGATGTTGTGGAGACAATGAAGCAACTACGACCAATCAGTCTGTATCAGTTTGTTTATAAGATCATTGCGAAGATCTTAGTCGAGCGCCTAACGCATTTTCTCCCATCTATTGTCTCCCCGGGATAGAATAGATTTGTGAGAGGACGACAGATCGTGGATAATGTGCTGATTAGTCACGAGGTAATGCAATATTTGAAGAATAAGAGAACAGGAAAACAGGGGTTCATGATTCTAAAGGTTGATATGGAGAAGGCTTATGATAGGGTGGAATGACCATTTTTGTTTGCATTGCTTGAGAAACTTGGGTTTTGTGCGTAATGGATTAAATATCTTCGGGCTTGTGTTACGTCAACAACCTTTTATGTCATGATGAATGGGAGACCAGCTGACTACTTTGTTGCTAGTCGTGGTCTCCGCCATGGTGACCCTTTGTCCCCTCTTCACTTTACCAATTGCTCAGAGGGCCTAGCGATATTATTTAGACAAGGTCTGGTAGTGAAGTCTCTTACTGGGGTGAGGATTAGCCCGCGATGTCTGGTTATATCGCACTTGTTCTTTGCTGATGACTCTTACCTGTTTCTCCGGGCCTCTGTCCAAGAATGCGGTACTCTTGTGAGGTTATTGGCTCGATATGAATACTTGAGTAGGTAGAAAGTGAACTTGGACAAATCTGTTGTCTGCTTTAGTAAGAATATTCTTGAGCCTAAAAGTTTAGTTTCGGGTGGTATACTTGGCATCGGGGCGGTTGGAGTGACTGATAAGTACTTGGGGCTCCCTCTCTGATTAGTCTATCCAAGCTAGATACTTTTCACTTCATGGAGGAGAGGGTTATCCAACGACTTCAGGGATGGAAACAACACATTCTTTCATGGGCGGCGAAGGAAGTTCTGTTGAAGGCAGTGGTGAATGCCCTTCCTATACATGGGATGTCTTGCTTTTGGTTTCCTGTCACGTTGTGTAGGGATTTGGATAGGCACCTAGCTCGCTTTTGGTGGGGGGGCTAAGCAAGGGGAGCGACGAATTCATTGGGTGGCTTGGAAGGCACTGTGTCATGTAAATTGGAAGGTGGGTTATGTTTCTGATGATTTGAGGAGTTTAATCAGGCCCTTTTGGGCAAGTTGGCATGGCGACTATTGACGGAACCTAACTCTTTGCTGAGTGGAGTTTACAAAGGTAGGTACTATCCCAATTGCTCTTTCCTTGCGACGAGGACGGGTGCATTGTCGTCCTGGGGGTAATGTGGTATTTTACATGGCATGGAATTGCTCCAACAGGGGGTGCGATGGCAGGTTGGTTCTGAGGTCTCGATTTCTTTTTCGGAAGCGCATTGGGTTCCTGCATTGCACCCACATTCGCCTGGTTTAAGACCGACAACCTTGGGTGCTCAAGGGACAGTGGTCGATCTCATTTCAGCGACGATGCATACTTGGGATGTTGATCAATTACGCCATCTCTTTGAGGATGAAACTATGTCTTTGATTCGAGCTATTCCTTTGCCTACTTTGACACTCCCTGATAGATTGATATGGCATCATGACCTATTTGGGGTTTACACGGTTAAATCGATTTATCACCTAACTGCTCATCTGTGTTGGACTCGGGAAAGGGCCTCTAAGTAAGGGGCTAGTATTTGGGATAACAAACTTTGGACTAAGGTATGGGGGCCCAGGTGCCTCCTAAGTTTAGGGCTTTTTTGTGGCAAATTTTGCGTCGTATCTTACCCACTGGGAAGCGTTATCTACTCGAGGGATGCATGGTGTGCTTCTTTGTCCGGTTTGTCTTGGGGAGGAGGAGACGTTGGAGCACCTATTCTTTGAGATCATACTGGCTCGGGAGATGTGGGAGGCTTAGGGCTTCTTCCTCTTCAGGGTCTTTTCCTGTGGGGTGTAACGGAATTGTTCTGTCAGAGGGTCTTTGATCGTGGGGATGTCTCTAGTTCGGATATGCTTGGGCTGGTGGCTCTTTTCTGGCAAATTTGGAAAGCTCAAAACTAGGTGGTATTTGACTCCACCCTTTACTCTATCTTGGTTCTGTTGTCTCAGCTCACCTCTTAAGTGTCAGAATGGGAGGCGATACCGCAAGTACAACCTGTTGTTACCCCTATGGTTTTGCATAGGGGAGGGGTTGGGAGTATGGTTGAGAGTGTCCCATCTGGGACATTCTGGGTATTTTCGGATGGAGTTGTTGCTCGTGGTTCGCATGGGGCAGGGGGTGAGTGCTACAGGATTCGACAGGCATGGTGTTGGGGGCCTAGGCAAAGGTCTACGATGGTGTGGTGGATTCATTCCTGATGGAGTTATTGGCGCTTCGAGATGCCATCAGCTGGTGTGTGTCTTGTGGTATTCAACAAGTAGTTTTTGCAGGGAATGCGAAAGTGGTGCTCATCAAAGTGGCGATTGAAGGAAGTCAAGATCTTCGTGGCGGGGCGATCTTTGAAGAGATTCATATGTTGCTCCGATGTCTGCATTGGTTTTCTATCCGCTTCGTAGGACGGTCTAAGAATAGGGTGGACCATTTGGTGGCCAGAAAAGGCCTCTCATTGTTTCCTAGTCTGGTTGGTTTTTATTTATCGTCCTGGTTGCGTGCAGCCAGGTGACTCTAGTGTAACTCTTTTGTCTAGGTAATACGAGTTATCTTTCGACAAAAAAAAAAAAAACCTCCAACCTTTATGTTAACAGTCACATGTATACTCGCATTACACAAGAGGAAAGTACAACAATAAATCAGTAGAACGAAGAAAATTAATTAAGACAACACAATTTCATGAAAACATTATACATGTATGCTAAATATAAATATGTTAGAGAAAAGTAATGATTATTTTTAGACAAAATACATATGCACGCGTATAATCGAGCCGATTCGGATTAGCTACTAAGAAAACCATGTCTACCCATTGCCCTCAATATTCGAATTTTACCGATACCCACTAAAAATTCTCCGAGTTCGGATTTTGCCTTTTTGATTAGATCATCCGGATATCCACAATTACGGATATTATTGTCATCCCTAATCAATCCATTCACAGCTGGGAGAGTTGATCCTAGCCATGGAAAGATTGCTTGCTTTCATCGGGGTTAGTTAACGCCTAATGGTACTCATCCTTGCCAAACTGACTGCGTTAAAGAGTCCAAGTTTACCATACAGTAGCAGAGCAGCTTACTAATAAATACCAACATCCAATTACCATACAGTACCAAGCTTCTTAAAAACAGAATAAAGGTAAATTAAAGTTTAAATATTTATCAAGTTGGCCACCTTTGCAAAGTTTGCAAGGCTAAACACCATCATCAGCAGCAGCATTGTTCTTGTAGTAGTTGGCATTACACTCGTACAGTTTACAGCGCTGGTACTCGCACTTTGCAGCAACAAGATCCCCATGCTTCTTATTACACTGCCACAAAACACAAGGTAAAAATCAATACTCGATAACCCGCTGTGAAGAAATCACATCAAGTGCTTACTGATATTATCATCCTAGATACATATGGTTAGTACCATAGTAGAGTGGGTTTTGTTTATTGACAACATTTAAAGTGAAGGAAGGAAACCCCATATATACCTCGTTGAACAGGTATTGCCAAGTCCCACAAGGAACACCCAAATCCGGTGGAGCACGCGGCAGTACTGGTTCCGCTAGAACGGTAGCCTCTGGCAAACCAAAAACAGGATTCCAGATCACATGTTAAATGGAAAACAAACCCTACTGTAACAATTGCAATAAGAGGTGAGTTTTCAATTGTTTACCATTGGCTTCACGGTCTAAATGACGCTTCGTTCTACTAACACCATAAAAAGGAACAGCCTACAAAACACAGCGAAACAGATTCACCCAATCATCAGAAAGAAAGGTTTGATCACGGGTAATTGACACAGAATTCTATTACAGGGAGAAGCTAAGCTAGTTCACAAACAAAATCTAACGTCAAGAGGTAATAGGATAGGAGAGACATACGCCAAGTGCCCTCTCGCGATGATAGAGATCCACATAATAGTGGGCGCCTGAAGTTGAAGTAAGATAGTGTATCTGGGGAGAAACTGCAAGCAGGGAGAAGCAAAGAGATCAATAAAGGATGCCATTAGGGGCGAGTAACGGTGTCCAACGAGTAGTACCGATACTGATTGTTGTTCAATTTTACACTAGCTAGAATCACCAACAATGATTTATAAAAATTATCAAACAGCAGCAGAAGACAGAGGATTTCAAGAATTAACCTTGATCGTGACCGGCGAAACCAACATCGCTGTAGGAGAAGGACAACCAATGTCGGAGCGCATTTCCATATTCGCCGGAACACGCTGCCCTGGCGGGTGGTTCCCGCAACATTCCCCGATAGGACCGCCACATTTTTTTTTTCTTCTAAAAGCTGAAGAAGAATTATCAGAAGAAGAATAAATATCAACAGATTCGCCCCCACGAAAACCCTAACAGAAAAACGTAACAGCTTGTGTTCCAAAGTACAGATCGGATGGGAGCAGCAAAGAGTGCGGAAAGAGGGAGAAAAATTTACAAGAATAAACGGAGAAGAAGAGAAACAAAACAGATAACACGGAAGGAAAGAGAGTCGATAAGCAAAGCACCTTCTCGCAGCCACCGCCCGGCGGTTTCACCGATCCGATTCTTAAACCTCATTGTTTAAGGAGATTTTTAAATCATTTTTATTGGCTAATAGTAGATTAGATAGTTAATAGTTAGTTGGAATAAATGAGATATTATACAAATATAATTTAATATTACTCATTAATGATTATCTTTCTCTCACTCCATTAATCTTCTCCATAACCCTCTCTCTCCACTATAATTAAAAAGAAATTCGAAATTTAATTAAATATTATTATTTAATATTTAATAAATTCGAAGTTAATATATTTTTTTTAAATGGAAATTGAAAATTAAAAATATATGCTCTCTCTCACTTCGTGGCAACTTGCAATGTAGTATTAACGTTTTGCACTGACATTATCAACATTTATGAAATGAATCGTTATTATTATATCTCATCATTATTAATGATTTCAATATACTTATCAATTATTTACAATTACATTATAAATATTTTTTGGATCAATTGTTACCGTTTTATAGTTTCATCATCAACGCTTATGAATGAATCATTAAAGTTATGTAACATGGTCATTAACAGTTTGAATAACAATATCATTGATTTACAACATCTTTACTAATGATTCACATTTTCACGTCATGTTTACAACTATCTAGTCGTGTCTCTTCCAATGATTTCTAATGACATTATTAACGTTTTGTGATCCATTAATATTATTTTACATTATCATTCTGAACGATCATAAAACACAATACTGATTTTCAACATCTTGGATATTTGTGACATAGTGCACATGTGTGATTCAGTGAACAAACATTAGTAAGGAAAAATATTAGCTCAAGCAAACCAACATCCACGCCTCAACACCAAACTTTTAATAACAATACAATAAATCATTGATAATGAAAAGTATTTTGTTGAAAATAAACACAAAACATCAATATAATAATGTCTGACTTCAACATTATAAAATGACATCAAGCTTTTAATAATGATATTAAAAACCATTAATAACAAATGAGCAAGTCACTGATAAGGATATAGATTTTTGTAATAAAAAATATTAACAAATTCAGATGCAACGTTTAAAGTCAAATAGCACTGAAAACACGATAATCACTAACATGTGTTTAATGACTAATGCAACCAAAAACTTTGATAATGATAGCAACTAATGGTTGTTAAGTTCCTTACTAGATATTATAAATATCTTATTTTTTCAAACATTGTTAATGCTTATACACACTCATTAATAATGACACCAACTACTTAGACTGAAAGGTTAATAACCATAGTTATATCATTAAACACAAATTCACTTTTGCTAATGTCATAAACAAACAAATATCTAACAAGTATGCTTCTTGATAATGACATTTGACAAAGTTACAAACATAAACGAAAAATATTAATAATACAAATCACTAAACATAACCAATGTTACAAATGAAATAAATTGTTTCTAATTGTTGTATTGTGCTAAAAAAATATTGATAATAGCACTTCAAATGATTAGAAATCATTGTGAACTAAATTGATAATACACTGTAATAGTGAATGAACAAGTACCAACAAATTGAAAACACAATTTGGATTTTGCTAATGTTACAAACAAAACATAACATTAAAAAAGTTAATAATGCCATATAACATTATTAAAAAAACCTGTCGAACAACATTAATAATAACACAAACGAATACTTAACAATGAAAAACCTAAACCCATGCAACGAAAAGCCCTAATGATGATTCAATTTAAAATATATAGCCTCTCTCACGTTAAGTATGGTCTGGTCTGGTCCATGGCCTGTTTTATTTTATGTGTTGATCTCTTGGTCTGGTCTGGTCTGGTCCATGGTCTGTTTTATTTTATGTGTTGATCTCTTGGTCTGGTCTGGTCCATGGTATGTTTTATTTTATGTGTTGATCTCTTGGTCTGGTCTGGTCTAGACCGCGGTATACCGGACCAAACCGTGTACTCAACCGACTTGTCAATACGTGTTAACAGCCCATACGATCACTCTCCCAACTCCCACAACGACATCCAAATCTCAACCTTAGTTTTGTGAATCTCGTCCCTCCTTCATTCACAACCACATTTAACCAGAGAGTAGAGATAATCGTGTCTCCATATGACATTATGTTAATGTTTATGACATTTGGTGCAAGTTTGGATGCTTTTGCTTTGTTTCTTTGTTATGTACTAAGATTTAGGGTATCAAAATTATTCATGCATGTTAGGATTAATGTTATAAGGCAAATAACAATTATTTTTCTTGGTTATTGGTTCAATTTTTTGTGTGGTTGGCTAAACAAATTATTCATTTTTCGTTGAGTGTGGTCTATCTGGACCAGACCGAACCAGACCGTACAGGTGTGGTCTGGACCGGACCGTATAGTCTGTGGTCTGATCTGTGGTCTATACTTCAACCTCTCGGTCTGGAACATAGACCGTATATATGACCAGACCGCACCGTTTTGCATCCCAAATGTTAATCATCAATAAACGTCGTAACGAGACATGAGGCTGTTGCGATATGTTTTTTAGTTTAATTCTCCCTGCTTATACCATGCTTTATGTGAAAGTATTTTTATGGGTATTTGATAATATGGTTGTATGTCGACCATCTTGTAATTCATTGTTATAAACCCATTGGTTTCAATAGTTCGAATCGTATTGTTGGGAGAGGGTCATGTTATGAATCTATATCACTTCTTAATACACCCGCTCAAACGAAAGCAAACTCATGTGGAGTTGAAGTTTGCACAGATGGAACATATGACATGCTTTAATCAACTGTCAATATTGGGGCCGTGGGGACTTGAACACGAAGTCTCACAATCAAACCAGCCCTGATATTATATCATAAACCAACCGGTCTCAATAACTCGAAATTGTTGAGAGAGGTCCATACCGCTTCCTTATATAAATTTATGAGGCGCGCGGTGATAGTTTTGAACTTAATGCGTGAGAGTCCTTGACAACAAGACTGATAAGCTGTGCGTTGCCAAAAACGAGTGAAAGGAACAACAAGGACAGCAGCAATAGGGAGACAAAAGAAAAGAAGGATAGGAATAGAGGGTGCATGGCTGGGTAGAGAGTATATATATAATGGAAGCCCACATTCAGTTAATGTCACACATATTCCAGACAAAGCTAGATAGCCAGCCGATACAGATAGAAAAAGAGAACTTAAACAACTCTATATATAATCAAGAATTGTAGGAATGAAGATGCGATGTACTAGTGGGTATGTACACGGTAAGGAAGTGGTTAAGTACTATACACGGGTTGTATAAGATCTAGCATAATCTTCTCCCAACAACTCGAGTTATTGGAATCAACTGGTTTATGACATGGTATCAGAGTCTGGTTTGTCTTTGTGGTCACGTGTTCAAGTCCTCACGACCCCCAATATTAACCGTTGTCTTTCAAGCACATGGTTGGTCTAAATAGGAGTGTGAAGAGTTGCAGGCTGAGGTGGGTGAATTATCTTAGGCCTGGACTTAAGAGAGGCCAATTAACACCTCAGGAGGAAGGCATCATTATAGAACTCCATGCTCTCTGGGGAAACCAGTGCCTAGTTCCTAGAGTATGTTAGAACGTTGATGAAGATATGACTAAAAGAAAAAATCTCAGACGATAAAACAACTGGCCTATTAGCTCAGTTGGTTAGAGCGTCGTGCTAATAACGCGAAGGTCACAGGTTCGAGACCTGTATGGGCCAACTTTTTTTGTGGCTGTTTCAATTTTCCTGTAGCTGGCTGCTCTTTGCTGTTTGAGCGGGCTAACCGTGCTCATTTGGACCATAGACGCTTCTGTGGGCTTTAGTGCCCGGGCTATATAATGGAACTGACATTATTAGGTGCCACTATGTGGGCCGTGTAATCGTTTTATTTAGAGAAGCCCATATAATGAATTGGATTGCACTAATAGTCTAATAACGTCATCAAAATTTGGGACAAATTACAAGTTGATCACCGAACTTTTATTTTTAGCAAATATTTCACAAAACTCTGGCTTAATTAACTTATCCATCGTTGATCTACAACCTCCATTCAAATGCAAGCTTATAAAAAAAATACTAGTGTTATTGAAATATAGAAAATAATTGTTCACCACATTTCTTGAAATTACCCTCCCTCTAGAAGACCTCGACTCCACATATTGTATCATTTTTTTCACAAATATCATTGTTATAAATAAGGTTAATGGTGTTTTGGCCCCTGAACTGAACTATGAAGATTTTACTATGGTGACACCTATAATGTTATTTTCCTAATATAATCCTTTTAAACGGTAAGAATCAGATTTAAAAATATGTAATTTGGAAACCATGATAGAATAATAAATAATTCAATAGTCATAATAGAAAGAAAAAAATTGTAGTTGAGAGGCCAAAAATACTATTAACTCTTACAAATACACCTCTAACGAACTCACAAGTAGGGCTGGAAATCGGTAAGGTATCGGTATTCCAATACCAAATACCGAAATTCCGAATACCGAATTACACCCTAGAATCAATCCCAATCCCAATCTCTAAATAATTTCGGTATCCTAATCCCAATCCCTAAATATTTCGGTATCCCAATCAGTATTATCGAATACGAAATTAATTACCTTTGCCATTAATAATTAAATAATTAAATTAGATTTTATTATTTAATTTAGGACAAGGAGACAAAGCAAAGAGTTATGAGTTTGCATTGAGTTAGGATATGGATAAGGAGAATGGAGGAGATGTGACATCTCAAGTTCTTGTCATTGATAATCTTTAATTTGACGAATTGGAGGTTATGAGACGACTAATACTAATGTTTGCATGTTGGTGTTATGAAAATTACAAGAGACTAGGTGAGAGACGAGAGTAACTTAAATTGGATAGTCAAATTTGAGTTGGATGGGGGCTTCTAAGTTGTGAAATAGTGATGGAATGATCTATAAATAATTAAATGACATTCTTGGTGGTTGAGGATCGTGTAGCAGTGAATGAGAGAGTCTAGCCGAGAGGATAAAATACTCACTAACTTACATTTCGGTATTGATCGGTATTTCGGTATATACCGATCCCGATCTCGTAATCCCTAATACCAAATAACAATTGGAATTCAATCTCAATCTCAAGAAATAGTACGTGTATTCGGTAATACCAAATATAGATAAATTGGTACGGTATTCAGTATAATCCCAAATACCGGTACCAAACTTCCAGCCCTACTCACAAATCACAACTAGGTTCAATGAATAAATAAATAAAATTGCAAAATGAAAAATCCTTCATTACCATTTACCACCCATCCACCCCAAATAAAATCGATTTTAACCTGTGAAGCACGCTTCCGACACCGCAGTCGAATCATGACGCGTCCCCATTAAAGCAAGTTGCTCGATGCTACTACCAGTCTCTACGCTCTTACCTCCACCACCACCGTACCGCACCGCCGGCGGGCATAACTAAGTGGGCAGCGGCGTCACCTGGCACTGTTGATGACAGCCCAACCACCGGGCGACACGTACTCAAGATGCTGGCTTTTTGTTTTGGGTTTTTTTTTTGGTTTGGGTTCGCCTGACCTGACAGATTACGGAAACTTGGAGCCCGCCATTAAAAAAAGGCCGTTGGGGTTGTGCCGGGGAGAAATCTCATAGTAAGTTGTGACCAGAAGTAGGCCTGCCTCCTCTCTGGGCTCTCGTCGGAAAGGTAAAACCGGCAGTTTACTGATTGTTTTTTTTTTTTTTGCTGCAGCGACAGAAGGAGAGCAGGTGAGCACACGATGGGTAATAGTAGGGTTTGTACCGTTTTTGCCTCTCGGATCTGGCAATGGCCTACTGGATTATCATCACCATCTTTGTGTGTCGATATCGATGGTTTGTTGTTGTAGTCTCTGCCCTGCAGCTACCACTGAGATCCGGCGGTGGCCAATGGTCCATGGATTATATATGACCATTAATTATTGTTAAGTGTCAAATAGTGTACTTGTAGACTAGCGACTAAAGGTTGCACACCCAATATGTTAAGATAGGATTTTAGAAAATGAAGGATTTAGGTAAAATTTTGGATCTTATGGATGAAGGATTATGTGGGATTTTGTTATTTTGGATTTGTGTTGGATTTTATAAAGTGTGCATTTTTGCTTGTTGGATTTTATATTGGATTTGTGTCTATGGGATTTATCAATTATGCGCTGAATATTTACATTTGTATCCTTAATGACTTGTGTCCTTAATGTTCAATCTAGAAAATATTGAAAAGGGATAAGGATAGACCCGTCATTTACCATCATGGATTTTGTGCCTCCCACAAATTTCCAACTAAATCGGTGGGATTTTATAATCCGTGGACCCCACGGATTTTGACCTCAAAATAATCAAACATACATGGGGCCCATCACACACCATAATCCAACACCAAACATGGACTTTGTGCATAATCTCATGGGTGTGGGATTTTGATCCAAAATCCATGATAAAATCCTACAAGCAAACGACCTCTTAGTACGTTCATCACAAGCTACTGACAATCTTTTGCACGATCGAAGAAGTCGAGCATACGGCTATTTCAAAAGTTTGCGAATAAGTTTTTATGTCATCGAGGTTCGTTCATCAACCTTTGTGTAAAAATGCATCTTACAGTGCCACATTTTCTGATAGTCGTAAAGTGCTATATAAGTGTCTTACGAAAACGAATAAGGGCTTGGTCTTGTGGTAATACTACTAGCCTAGAACCTGGAGGTCCCAGGCAGTGGCGGACCCAGAATTTTTTTATAGGGGTGTCCTCTTTTAAAAAATAAATTTAATAAAAATAAATAATTAATAAAAATAAAATCGTAAATATGAAAATACCTTACTTGTACAGGTTAAAAAAGTCCATGATGTGTTTTCATATTCGGAAATAATTGTAGAATACACTTGGTGTCTATAGTGTTTAAAAAATTGTCTCTATATACACTACTAGACATTCATTCACTAACTTATCGCATATTCGATTTGTAAACTTGTTCTTGATGTAACCCAAAGCTGAAAGACTCTTTCAACACTTGCCGTACAATCATAAAATCAATACAAATTAAGGGTAGTTTGAAATTAGTTTAATTGTTAGGTTTTTAAAATAATTAGAGATAGAGAATGCCATTTTACTATTACACATTGTTCAAAATCGAAAAACAAATGAGTTTAGCTCAACGGAAATTAAGTTTATTAATAATAATAGTGTTCTAGATTTAAATTATCCAACCTACCACTTATATTCCTATACACAAATGATAGCAGGATAATCATTTTTTCAAATTTAAGGGGTGTCCCTCACTATCAATTATATTTTTTTTGTCCATACGTAAATTACCACCGGGGGTTGGATAATCGTTTTCCCAAAATTTAGGGGTGTCCGGGGACACCCTTAAACCCTCCTGGGTCCGCCCCTGGTCCCAGGTTCGAATCCCTTAAGTAGTCTCTAATCACAAAAAAAAAAACCTATATCATCCTTATAAAAAAAAGTGTCTTACATAGGGTCAAATAGTACTATACGAAAGAACAAATCACCTTGATGTGATAGTCGGATCATTCTTACATGACTCTCAGGAGAAGGCGGAATGCGGTATTGTGATCATCAACAACCATGGGCAGATTTGTGATGGACGACGAGCTGATTCTTTTCTTTGTTCATCTCCGCTATAAGCTGAAAGCTCTCCTAGAAGGTTTGAAATTAGCTCAAGAGTTACAACTCGGTTGGATTGTGAGGTCCTTGTGAAGGCTGTTTTACAAGTGGACAGAAGGATGACCTTGGTGATGCTCCTCTGTGATTGCATCAATGCGCATGATCCTTGATTCTTTGCCTATGGTTGAAGTCCGCTGGATCTCTCGTCGTCTCAACTTCAGGGCAAATTGGGTGGAGAGATCTCTGAACCGTTCCACACTCTCCCTCGCTCGCGACTGGCTCCTATTCTTGATCTTTTTCCCCCCTCATTTCTAATTATGTTTTTGGTTTGTAAGACTCTACCGATTATGAATGAAAGACCAAACCATCCTTCTTGTAATTATTCTTGATCATACTATATGAGATAGAAGCTTAGTCAGTGAATTTGCAGGCAAAGGTTTAAATAGTTGATCCGCAAATTACCCATTCTAGTCCTAGAACTGAACATGTTAGTAAAACCAAAACAAACTAAAACCTGTTTCACCAAAGCATAGCTTAAAGGAGGTATAAATTGATGATCCAGTGTACGAGTTTCAATCCATAGTTAATTAGTCCATCACATCTCTAATCTCAGAACCTACATGTGTACATAAACCCTAATTAAGGCCTAATGGGGCAGTAATTAGCAAGAGCGTGTGGATCAGGCGCCTGAGGGGCAAAGTTGACGGGAAAAGGAGGAACATTAATGCAAAAGAGAGGTTTTACACAGTAGTGGTAAGAAAGAAACAAAGAGCAACCCTAACACACTTTTTCTCTTTCTATCCTTTTCCCTTCTCAAGCTGGGTGGTGCTGATTAAAAGAGAGGACAAGAAGAAGAAAAAGGGAAATCATAAAACCCAACAGAAAAGAGAAAGAAGGAAGAAAAAAGAAATAACGCTGAAGAGATAGGAGATAGCAGCTGGGTTGCGTAGGTGAGGTTAAAAAGCAAACAATATACTCTCTCCCTCTCTCTCTTCTCTCTATCTCAAGCGATCTCAAAACTGAGAGATCAACAAATGGAAATAAATTAGCAGACCACCCAACAACAAAGATCTCATCTTTCCATAGCTAGAGCTTGAAAGGAAGCTTATTTCTTTGCTTCTTCTCTTTAGCTTGTTAGGGGGTCCTTTTTTGTTGGATCCTTTACGCCTCTCTAGGGTTTCTACCCTATCCATCTTTCTTTCTTGCTTCTCCCAAGAATCATCAGCTTTTCTCCTTACTTGGGTTGTTTCACAAATTTGGTTGGGATTTCACCACTGAATCCTGAAAGCAAGCAGAGAGATTAGCGGCTTGTTAAGGAGCTAGCTTGGAGCAACCACTCAACCCAACAACAACAAGCACAAAAAGGTATAAACCACAAACAAAAGATAAGAACTTTGAATTGTTGTTGACATAAAAGGTTATTACATGATCTGATATATTTGCCTCTTTTACTTGTAGGTTAAAGTTGCTTCAAAGGCTGCAAACCCAAAAAAAGAAAATTTTGGGGGAAAAAAAGGAGAATTCAGATATTTGCTGAAGCAACTAGCTGAAGGAGGTGAAGAAGGAGAGATATATATGGGGAGGGGAAGAGTGGAGCTGAAGAGGATAGAGAACAAGATAAACAGGCAGGTGACTTTTGCCAAGAGAAGGAATGGTTTGCTGAAGAAAGCTTATGAGCTGTCTGTACTTTGTGATGCTGAGGTTGCTCTCATCATCTTCTCCAACCGCGGCAAGCTCTATGAGTTCTGCAGTACCAATAAGTAAGCATCTCTTCATTAATTATCCCATCATCGTCTTCAACTCATTCTCTCTCATCTCAATTTTTTGTTAAAGTTCTCCTCTACCCTTCTTCTGCTGTTGGATCTATTTGTGTGGGGCGATCGATCTATGCTTTGCTTTTGGTTCCTGACCATGAAATCCTAGCCTAACTTGGATTAGATCTATCATAAATCCGTGGTTACTTATTAGATGTAAGGTAATTATGGGAGAATTTAGATGGTTTCAAATGCTGGCCCCATCCAATTATTGCACACAAACATCTAAATATTGTCCATAATTATCATCCGTACTTGTGAAATTTACATTGAATTATCGAATTTTCTAATCAAACATGGAAAAAAGGGGGATCTTTTGGGCTATTTTGTTGTTCTTGAAGGGAAGAAAGAGTATTTGATAGAAGTTGGTTAGTGTTGTAATGATGAACATGGGGAACAATAACATGGGAACTTGCTAATACCCTATGTGTCAATGGGGGTGTGCAAAGAGAGAAAGGAAAATGAGAAAGTGGGATCAGAGAATGCAGGCAGCTGGGTGTGATCTTAGAAGTCTGAGATGTGAGTTTATAAAGTGTGAGAGAGATAGATGGTCAGAGTTTGATTCACCGGTTTATCTGTTAGGCAATCCAAGGTTTCACCTTATTGATGCTGCTGCAAGTTTTCTTTCCTTCTCTCTGTGGGATCCGTAGACACAACTTTTAATAAAAGAAGACTCATAATTGGTCATCAAAGTATTAGTTAGTTAAACCAAACTAACAATGATGCTGATCAACAAGAGTTTATATGTTCAATGTGTTTTAATATGTGAGATTATCTCATGCTTAGAATATATGTAGAGCCAAATCAACTAAAAATTTACCATATTTTAAAATAATCATGACATACTGCAGTCATTTGACAAGTATGTAATGAGCCTTGAATTTAAAATACATGTTTCTTTTATTTTGATCTGTTTGTTTTCTTTTTGTTGCATTTCATTATAAATAACGTGTATTTCGTAACTTATAATCTCACAATACATTTCATCGTGCATTATTATAGTTTGAGTTTTTATTATCATCTATTAAACTACTAGTTCAGCAATGCCATAACATTACCAATTCAGTGATTATCTATATAAATGAAGTGTAAAATATACAATTTATCTTTTGCTTAATAGTAGTTGATCGCTCAGCCTAGTAATAATTTTTTTAATTTCTTCCACGTTTGGCCGTTTGGGATTGTCAAAAGGGGCTTCGATCTTTTTCTATTTTCTTTTCTTTTTTGGGTGGTGAAACTAGAGGTTTTTGTTTTAACAAGGCGAATCTGCCTAGTTTGGGAGCATTGGAAATAGTTAGCGGTTCAAACAGTGGGAATGTCATTCCATCATATCAAAATAGAGAGTATCTCCTCTCTTCTCAAAAGAAATCTCCATTGAATCTCCTGTTTGTGAAAGTTTGTGCTAGCTATGAAATCCTAATTAGGGATTGCATGGTTAAAGATCCTCCCCGTTGCACTGTTTAAATACTACTTTAAGGCTACCTAGTTATTCAATTCACACCAACATTCAAATGGTTAGCTAGGGTTTCATTATGAGATGAACAGTACATAAAAATAGTATCTTTCTGCCATATACTATAGTTATACTGTTAAATATATATTCTTTTCATTTTACATGTTTGTTTGTACGTTATAATAAAAACATACGATTTATTCAAGGGCCGTTTTAATAGCAACACGATGTTGGGTATTATATATGGAATGAGGTTGGCGGTTTCACCTTTGGTTAGATTATTCATATCCGATATTATTATGTTTGTATCCTTTCTTTGTAATTTGAGTATCCTTGCGGTGGAATTTCATAGGCTCCTATAATTAATATCACCAATTTTTCAATCGGTATTTCAGCATGCTCAAGACACTGGAAAGGTACCAAAAGTGCAACTATGGAGCAGTGGAAGTGAATAAACCTGCAAAGGAGCTCGAGGTAAACTTTACGTACGCCTTATGTCTCAATCATTGATTTGCTATTGCTATAGAACTATAGAAGTGAAGGGCCATGATAGTGTGCCAGTACGAGCTTTGCATGGTGTTTTATGCTAATGAATTCTTGGCTACATTTCGTAATGAACAGAGCAGCTATCGTGAGTACTTGAAACTGAAGGGTAGGTATGAAGGCCTACAACGAACCCAGAGGTAAAGATTAAAGAATAAGCCAATATATATAGTTAGTGATCAACAAATAGATTGGGAGAAATGAGATGGTGCATTAATTAGCATTTGGTTTGGACATGCATGGTGGTTCAAAGCAAAGATTTGGTTAACGATGATGACGGTGATGGTGGTGCAGGAACCTCCTTGGGGAGGATTTAGGGCCACTGAACACGAAGGAGCTGGAGCAGCTTGAGCGTCAGCTGGAAGGTTCATTGAAGCAAGTCCGCTCCACTAAGGTATATTAACCATCATGTTTCCAGCCAATATATATATAATTTCCATGGCTGCCTGTGTGAGATGGATAAGGTTGAAAAGTTTCTTCTTGTAGACCCAGTTCATGCTTGACCAGCTCTCTGATCTTCAAAACAAGGTAAATCTTCTAATCTCATCTCAATCTCACCTCCCAAAGCTACAAAGAAGCAGGCTTGACAAGCTGGTTACTTTGGTTTTGTCAACTTCTGGTGATCAAGCTCACACTTTTGTATATGGGTTAATTTGACTAACAGGAACAGCTGCTCCTTGAATCCAATAGAGCTCTGGCAATAAAGGTATCTCTCTAGCTATACATTGTTTATATACTTGTTAGAGATTTTCCACGTTTTGTCTTATCACCACTCATTTGGTTGTAAATTGCAGCTGGATGAAATCTGTTCAAGGAACAGCATGCGACCTTCGTGGGAAGGAGAGGATCATCACAACATGTCCTATGGAGACCACCATCATAATCCACATGCTCAATCCCAGGGGTTTTTCCAGCATTTAGATTGCAACCCGACTTTGCAAATCGGGTACTCTTCATTTCAACTGCTGTGATTAGAAATCGATGATTATGGTGTTCAGGATTTACCTTATAGCTTCAGCAAAGGTCCTTATCATAAAAGAACCAACTCCCTTAATGGCTGTATGCACCTTAATTTGCAGGTATAGTCCAGTAGTAACAGACCAAATGACTGCCACAACTCATGCTCAGCAGCAGCAGCATCAGCATCAGCACCAGCAAGTGAATGGGTTTGTTCCTGGATGGATGCTCTAATAAAAAGCTCTCAGTAGCTTTCATATATACTTGGAGGGGCCAAGAGGATGGATAATTTGGCAGCTTTGCATTCTCCCTACATATATATCGCCTCCTTTTAAAATGTTGTTCTATCATAAGAAGACTGCAAACCCTTCTTTATCGATAATGGCCTACTGCTCTTACCAAGTACTCTACTTTTTGTGGCTAGCGACCATATATGTAAATGATTATGATTTCTGCAGATAACATAAGCACTCAACAGCTACCTTTGTGCTATTTGTCATCTCTCTGCGCTCCAACTATGTCATGCAGCCTTTCTTTTTAAGTCATCTTCACTTATGTAAAGCGACATTGTAAGCTTCAAAGCAACAACCTTTGATGGTCTGTTGTATATCATTATGAATTATTAGTAAATTTTATCATATGGGCGTTGGATTTGGGTTTTGAATGACTTTGGGAGATGTAGGTAAAATGGTACAAAATTTAAGAATTTGTCAATTTTCATCTCAAGGTGTGAGTTTATCACGAATTTGATACTTAAAAATTTGATGCACAACCATGGATATTTGAAATATCTCACATCCAAGCAATTTCTCAATAAGAGTTCAATAGAAAAGGAATGAAATTGCATAAGATGAAATTAGCCATCAGGATTGCGGACCACAATTTAAGTAATTTATATTTTAATGAATCATGCCGTGGATTTACACTAGTATCTAGATTGCAAAGGTCTCTCACTTTGTCAAAGAATCAGAGGAGTGAGCAATGTTGGCACTCACACAAGTACATTGACAATAAGTGATTCATTTAGCGAGGTTTGAGTAGAAAGAGATAAAATTCTATAATTATCAGATTATGGAGTTATTCATCATCACAATTTGTGATCATAAGAGAGTGCTAAAAATTTATGTATGAATATTTCTCAACTACTTGAATTATTGGAACCAGATAATTTATAAATGGTGACAAATTAAGAAGTTTACATTTCCGTCATAATGTAATAGTTCCAAACCAAAGGAATAATTGCGTTGAAACTACCAAGAGATTAAACTTTTTTTACCTTGCATTTGACCAAAATATTGCATAAGTATTCCTTTTGTTATGTCTTCTGACTTCAGCCAAATATATTGAGTTAGCTGATGGATCGGGTAACTATCAAAGAATCTAAGAACGAAAGAACACCAAAGTTTTTTAATATGGTATCGTCAATATGACACTAGTCCACAGAGAGAATCTCCTTCTCAGGTTTTTCGGTTTATATTTCTTACTTTCAACAGAATACACAGCAGCATATTTATAGGTTTGCTCTACAAACCCTAACTCCACAATGTTGGCTATTTACAATGTGGTACTTATTATTAATAAACTAACACCCTCCCTCAAATTGATGTTGATTGCGTAACATCAATTTGGATGATAAGTACCGATGTCTGCTTGATCCCACTGCCTTCGTCAACACATCTGCAGTCTGATCATCTGTTGATAAATAGCTCAACTGAATAATACCTTCTGCCACCAATTGTCTGATATAGTTAGAGGTGGCAATTGGATAGGATTCGTGGATCCATGAATCAAATGGATTGGATTCAATGGATTGGTGGATTGATCCATGAATCCAAATAACATCCAAGGCTTGGACCAAAATGTAAATTTTGAAAAGTTTAGGTACTAAAATGTCATAATGAAAAATTTTAGGTACCAAATTGTAATTTTCAATGATATTTTTCGTATAAAAATATAAATTTTAGGTACCAAAATGTAAAATATAAAAAATATAGGTACCAAATTGTAATTTGCCATTTGGATTCATGGATGGATCCATGAATCCACCAATCCAATTGGATTTGTATCAAATAGATTGGATTAGGTGGATAATTTGGTGGATGAATTGGATTGGATTCATGGATTTGGATCCTAATTGCCACCTCTAGATATAGTGTACGTGTAGCTCTATATGCTTTGTCCTGGCATGCAAAACTGGATTTACTGCAATCTGAATTGCACTAGTATTGGGAAAAAATCCAAAATTACCACTATAAAAAAAATTACAAAAATACCACACATTCCCAACAATTTCCAAAAATACCACCCTTCTACTCAAAACGCACCTCGAAGGCGCGGTTATAAACCAAAACGCGCATCCAAGGCGCGGTTAACGGGTCGGGTCTGGTCTGGTCTGGTTAGGTTTAGCTGACATGGAGGGTTTAAATGAGGTGGCGGGTCGGGTCGGTCAATTTTCGGGTTAAAAGGTGTTGATTAGGCGAATCCGTCAGCCACGTCATCACTTAACGGACGCCGTTAACAGCGTTGGACGGCAGCTAACAGAGAGTGACCATAAATGAACGGTTTTTGTAAAGTGAATGACCAAAAATGGATTTAAATATTTCAAGTGTCCAAACATGAACGCTTTTTGTAATCTCATAGACCAACCATGCAATTAACCCCAAATTAATAAGACCCCTGAAACATCTCATAAGTAATATCATCAATGTTTACAATGGGATCGCTCATCCATCTCAAGTTCTCAACTTTCACAGACCGGCATCCACTAACTTGACACTTCATTAACAAAATGATAATTTGGATCCAATTACCCAAATCCAATGTTATACATACACTAGAAACCCAATTACCCCTTTTTCACTATCCGGCCATCTGCCCTTGCTCTGTTTTTCTCTGTGGTTCTTTCCTTAGGCTCATCAACATACAATCTTGATTTGCCACCACAAACAAATACAGGCCCTCTCTGCAAATTCGCAACCATATCTTAACCCTCCATTAATACAAAATCCCAAAGAACATAGTCGTTTCAGATGGCTACTCTGCACCTAAAGTTCAAATCTTTGGACACATTCACTTAGCACCCTTACAACCCTTCCAACAATATGCTCCTAATCCACCCCCATTTATAAGCCATTGTCCCCTAATCCTTCATTAACCCACTAAACCAAACTAGCATAGGGCCCGGCCGATTGGCCGGTGGAGTTATATCTTGACATTCTAACTTACTATTATGTTTGGTTTATTTCGAATACTTGAATGACATCGTAGAAACTACCCTATTGTATGTAGTAATAGTTGTCTTGTGTTAAAATGACAGACATGTACATTTCATAGTTTCCATATCGTATTCATTAATATATGAGCCTTAAGTAAACATTGTTGGGTTTACTTTATACCAAATGATACTTTTCTAATTTATTAATTTTAAAATTAATGTAATTGAAATAAATTAAATTTTATAAATGAATTTGAAAATAGTATAGATAATATCGTACTTTCAAAATAATTTTTCGTAAGAGCTCCAAATAAGACTTATGTGTTATATAAAAAATTGTTCATCTTTTTTTCAAAAAAATGTTTTTTCGAGCTAATTGGCCCAACTTAACCTTTTAAAGCAGAAAAGACTTCAAAAATTTAGGTCAAATATAGACTTAAACTAAGAATAAAATTTATTGCACTATGAGGTTCATTGATTTGGTAAAGTTATAAATAAATCAATTAGAATTCAAAAAATAAATAGTGGACACTACCATGCCAAATAATTTATCCTCCATCAAAATTCATAAATCACTAATAATATGTGCTTCTTTGGAAAAATATGAAAATTTTGTTTTTTTATCAAGAACAAACACTATTTCACGTTGTCTGCAAATATGATTATAGATATTGTGTATATGAATTTTTATACCATCCTAATTTTATTTCTCAATTGAGATAATGTAACTAATATATTCTTTATATACACACATATTATAAATACACACATTCTAAAAAAAATATTTAAATCCAAGACACCCAGCAACGGTTATACAAAATAAATAATAAATGATGATCGATTGTAAATTTCCAGCCCAACAAAATAATAAACAACTAATAAATAAATAAACCAAAAGAAGTGGTTGGAGCAATTTTCACCGCAACGGAAAAAATGGAATTGGGTACGGTTAATAAATAAAGTGATTAAAAAAAGGGCTGTGAAAATACCAACCAGCCCTTCCGAACTGTGCGGTACGCAGAGATTGGGCTGATGTGGCAACTTTTTCATGTTGACATTGCCTTATATTCTTCTGTAGATGTAGATAAAACCCATTTCTCTAATTACTCTCTCTCACTCTCTAAACAATGATCCCATCGCCACTGCAAAAGCCAGACGTTACCTTGTCCCTCACGCTATCACTCTCCTCTGTCTCCGGTCCGGGGAGCACGGCCCGAGACACTCCTGAAGGCAGAGGGATCTGACTCATCGAGCTCCTCCTCAAATGCGCCAACCACACCTCGACACCTGGCGCCAACGACCTCGATCGAGCCGACACGTGTCTCTCTCAGATATCAACGCTCGCCTCTGTTTCCGGGGACTCGATGCAGCGGGTGGCTGGCGGCCCACTTCGCCTCCTGTTTTAGGAGAAATTTTGCGTGATCAATGCACCCTGACTTCAAGAAAACAGAAAACGATGTTACTCGGTTCACACCTCTTCAAACACTATTCGAACGAGGGTGTTCGATGCATACATCAAAGGATCTGGCTACTTTTACCTCTACTCCTATGGAGATTTCTTGAGAGCTATGCAACTACTAACTACAACTAACAGAGAAGCCTCGTTGGAGGTTCCCTGGCGCTACTGCTACGGTTACTGTTCTAGAGAGAAAAGATAAATTTTGAAGAGACTTGTTGTGATTTGATTTGTTTGTCCTCCTCCAGAACCTTGCTACTAGTTTTGTTGTGCCTCATCCTCTAACCGCCTTCTCTCTCTCTCTCTCTCTCTCTCTCTATATCTATCTCTCTCTCTCTCTTCCCAAAAATCAGCTCCACCTAGCATCCAGTAACTCCTCTGAATGTAATTTGCAAGTCAGTTGTTGCTTCTAGTAGCCACCTTCGACACGTCATCATGTCCCTGGACAATCAACCCTATGTACCATGGATGAACAATTAGATGGTCACCATACACCAAATAACATGGATGGTGTTGTTGCATGATACCATCCACTTTAAGTTTGGATGGTGTCCATTATATTTGGGATGGTGTCCCTGATCTTAGATAGGGGACATGTTACGGTGATTACTTAAATTGGGTATGAAAAATAAATTGTATTAATTAATTTTTTTAATAAATTACATTGTAGGTAGTTACAAGAATCTATTAATTACAATTCTCTCTCTTTCTCTCACTTCCATAATCTTCAGCCAGATCCATTTTCCTTATTTTTCTCAATCTTTCTGCAAAAGAAAAAAAAAACACGAAATCGCTACCAATCCATTAGATAATCACTACCACTTTGAAAAATATCAATACCATTGCAGAAATAAATCTATATCATTACACGAAAACTACCAATATAAACAATCTACCAATATAAATCTATACCATTTCACAAAAAAATCAATACCATTGCAGATTGAATCCATACCAATACATGCAAATTAATACTATTACATGATAATCAATACCAATGCGACAAAAACAATACCAATGCAAAAAAAAAACACTACCACTACAAAAAAATCACTACCAATGCGGGGGAAAAATCAGATCTAGAGTTTTTATTCATCCCACCTTTTCCAGCGAATCTGTCGACCCGAGGAACTTCATTGCTAATGCTCTGACGAGCAGTGATTTCCCAACTCCGGTTTGGTCGACGGAGTCGTAAGGGATGGAGAGTAGGGTTGATCGGAGAGGGGAAGGGGTGGAGGCGATGGCGGATTTGATGGCGTCGGAGAGTCGGGAAGTGAGGGAAGGCGGGGAGTGCGAGACGTCGAGGTGAGGGGTGTGGCGGACGGCGAGGCGGTGGGAGCCGCTGTGAGGTGGGACGGGATCGGGGGTTATGACGTGGAAGTGGTCGGAGGTGTGGGTGGAGGAGAAGAAGAGAGGATGGCCTCGGAGTCGGCCGGGAAGGCAGATCCGACGAGGCGGAGGTTGATCGAGAGCGGGAGCGATAGGGAGAGGAGGGAGGAGACGACGGCTAGGTAGATAGGTTGTATTAGGGTTTGAGTAAAATATATACAGTAATCAGGTGTGGTGTGTTTTTCATTTCCTAAATTACCCTTAGCTAATCTTAATCATTAATTTAAAATTATAATAAAATAAAGATAATGAATGGTATAGATGTTGGTAGCCACCGTGATTACTCAAAATTGAGTAACCACCCTAACCTATTCCCTTAGATAGTACCATCCACCATAGGGTTTGGACGGTGTCCATGATGTTGGACACTACCATCCATTATTGGATTTGTATGGTGTCCCTAAAATCTTGGATAGTACCATCCACTATAGGGTTTAGACGGTATCCATGATATTGGACACTACCATCCATAATGGGTTTTGGACAGGGTTGTCACGCCGGCCAGCGTGCAACCGGTTGTACTTGGTTCAACTTGTACCGGTCATAAAACCGGCGTGACACCATCGGTATGACCGGCATGATCGATATACGAATCTCTAAGTAAAATAACCTTATTTTAGTGACTTTAATTGTTAAAAATGATTTTATTGTTTATTTTATGAGTATAAATGTTAAATATTGATGTTATTTGTTGGATTCAACTATAAATGTTTAGGTATTGACGTTAAATGTCATATTTAAAATGAGTATTTATAATTTAATTTGTAATATTGACTGGTATGAACTGTCACAAACCGGTATGTGCCAAACCGGTACACTGGCATAAACCGGTTTGACAACCTTGGTTTTGGATGGTATCCATATTGGACACTACCATCCATTATTGGATTTGGATGGTATCCATGAAGTTGGATACTACCATCCATAATGGGATTTGGATGGTATCCATATTGGACACTATCATCCATTATTGCTACGACCCGACTTGATAAATTTGACCAACCATGTACATATGGACCAGCTATTTAAATTGGCCAAGTTGTTCATACATGCAATAATTAATGAAAATTATTTTGGTGTAAACACCTCCGCACTCGCCACGCGCCTCCTGATCAGGCGGTGGCCGGGGATCTATAGAGCCATCAACAACATGTGTTGCTACCGTTTTCCGGTCGTTGATCATGACGTCAATTCCGCGGCGCGTGTCTTGTTTTCCCAAGCTTTCCCTTACTTCAGCTTCGCCTACGCCATCATAGCCCGAACCTTGCTCCAAGTCATGACCACGAGCGGGTCGTCCACCTCGTTGATCTTGAGTCGAGGGATCCGAAGCTTTGGGTCCCATTGTTGCTAGGGGTGGACATCTGGTTCGGTAAACCCAAACCTGACCGAACCAAAATCGAACTTGACCGAACCAAAACCGAATTACTATTGTTCGGTTCGAAATTTGGAAGTCAAAATCCTATATTTCGGAAACCAGGGTTTGCTCAAACGAACCCGAATTCCGAATTCCGACCGAACAAACCAATTTTCTCACCTCACACATACAACCCACAATTACAAGCCCATAGCCGCCCACAACCCAAGCCCACTCTCTCTAACACTAACCCTAGCCAAGTCCAAAACCCTCTTCTTCTTCATCGTGTTGCCTTGTTGACGTCGCCATAACCTGCTGTTGATATCAGTACCACCGCCGACCGCTGCCTCTCTTCGTTCTCTTCTCATCGCCGGCCATTGAAACTCAGAAAACCAACCAAAAACAAAATCATAGATTAGCAAAAGCGTACAAAAACACAAACAAAAACATAATCGTTTTACCCAAGCGGGATCCAGATCCCAGATCTACGGCGGCATGCGACAACACCCTATCCCAGATCTGCGACGGCGGCGACATCCTATCTCAGATCGGCGACATCATGCGACGGCGGTGGCACCCTATCTCAGATATGCGGCAGCATGCGATGACGACGCGCCTCGTCTCTCTTCACTGCCCTAGGAGGGATCCTCGGCGGTGGGGGAGCTTTCCTCCTCTTCAATCGGGCCGCCGCCGACCACATGCAGGCGATGAAACCTCTATTGTTGCCTGCCGCTACCCCCGTCAGCTGATGTTGCGAGTTGTCGTTATGAGTTTGGAGACAGAGGAGAGACTAGAGAAAGAGAAGGGGGTGAGGAGTCTGGAGACGGAGGAGAGGCTAGAGAGTAGAGAGAGAGAAGAGGATGAGGGATTAATCTGCGGCTCAAAAATAGGAGAGGGTGTTGCATTTTTATTATTTCGGGGTTGAGCCTTAAAACCGGACCGAACTGAAATATATTTCGGTTTGCTATATGACCTATTTCGGGGACCCGGTATACACAATTTCGGTTCAGTCGAAATCGAACCGACCTAATGCCCACCCCTAATTGCTGCATAGCTTCCCCCGGCTGTCTAATGGGCCGCCACATTTGAAGGTGACTTGTGTGTCAAGCAACCATACCGTGTTGGAGAAGTTAGGGCATAGGCTTGTGAAAGAGGTTGAGATTCTTGACCTCCCTTTCCAATTCATTCCCTTGAATGTCGCCGCTCAGGACCTCACCCCGGGTTTGCTCAAGATCCGAACCGGTGAGGCTCTCGCGTTTATCTCCATACTACACCTCCACACCCTTCTAGCTGATGATGATAATCATTATCACAAATTGAACGGTCCTTATTAGGGGTGGAAATCAGTACGGTATCGGTATCCCAATACCAAATACCGAAATCCTGAATACCCAATTACACCCTAAAGTCAATCTCAATCTCAATCCCTAAATAATTTCGGTATCCCAATCTCAATCCCTAAATATTTCGGTCTCCCAATCGGTACTTCGGTATCCCAATTGGTATTATCAAATATAAAATTAATTATATTTGCAATTAATAATTAAACATATAAATTATATTTTGTTGATTAATTTAGGGAAAAAAGACTAAGCAAAGTGTCTTGAATTAGGATATTATTAAAGAGAAAGGAGGAGAGGAGACATCTCAAGTTCTTGTCATTGGTAATCGTTAATTTGACGAATTGGAGGTTGAGAGACGACTATTAATAGTGATAGAATGATCTATGTATAATTAATTTACACTCTTGGTAGTTTAGGGTCGTGTACTAGTGAATGAGAGAGTCTAGTTGAGAGGATAAAATACACACTAGCTTATATTTCGGTATTGATCGGTATTTCGGTATATAGCGATTCCAATCCCATAATCCCTAATGTCGAATAACAATTGAAATTCAATCCCAATCCCAATCCCAAAAAATAATACGTGTATTCGATAATACCAAATGTAGAGAAATTCGGTACGGTATTCGGTATATCCCAAATACCGGTACCAAACTTCCAGCCCTAGTCCTTATGATAATGATAACGTGGTTAGAAATGGAAAGCAATTGAGTACATTCCTGCAGATGGTTTGGTCGATGTCTCCCAAATCATTGTTCGTTGTGGAGCAGGAGGACCAGAACTCGAACCGGTTGGTGGACTGGTTTGTTGATGGATTACATTACTATAGCACGATTTTTGACTCGATAAACACAACATTTGGCAATACTGGGCCGACTAGAGAGCAAGCACAAGGGATGATTATGTTGGAGGAGATGTTTGGAGGGAGATTGAGAACATGGTGGCATATGAAGGGCTGGATGGGGTGGAGTGGCATGAGCGATTCTCGAGATGGGAATTGAGGATGACTCGAGCTGGCTTTCGACCGGTCCGAATGTGGTACAACTCAGATGAAGATGCCAAGCAAATGGTAGGTGTTTTTGGGAAGGAATGGTTTAAGATTGTGAGTGAGAGAGTGAGTATGATGATTTGCTAGCATGATCGTCCGTTGTATGCGGTCACTACATGGACAAGTTGATCGATTAATAAATTTTGTCATCATATTATAAAATAATTAATCAACTAGATCATAAGTACGTCTTGTTTTCTAACAGTCACTTTTACAATTGTATCTTGGAATCAAGGTCCAAGGTTGTAAGGAAGGACTATGGAAGTTTAGGATATATCGTAAGGTTCCAAGTGAGAAATGGACAGCTACATAACCATTATAAATTTCCATGCTTGTCATTTTCATATATGTTAGCAAACCAGCCGAGCCGAGTGTCCGGTTCTACCACAAAATTTGTCCCAACACATCCACCACAATGTAACATTATAGAACTTAGGAGCTATAATTTCCATATTTGCTAATGTTGTAAAAACCAGATCGAACTGGAGAAGTGAGAAGTTCAGTATCCAAAGTTTATCAGGCGTTGAACCGTTAAGAAACCATAATCAGTATTTACAGTGCTCATTCATTAACATGTGAAGGACTGCAGGATGAGAGTAAACATGCTGCAAAGGTGCCAATGGTTCTTGCTGTTACACTTGATTGGTTTTCAGTCATAACAGAAGTACAGGAGGAAATCACTGGATAGGCAAACATTTGAGAAGAGAACGAGGGAGAGCGGATAAACTACCAATCATGAATAGGTAAGGTAGAGAGGGAGAACGAATCTGCAGGAGGCTCTTACTCTTCTCTTGAAGCAGGATCCATTCCAGTTGAAGGGCTATCAGCAAAATATTCTTGATGCTTGGCATTAACACCATACTGGCCCACCAAAAGATCACAAGCAACAGTCAGGAATTGCAATTCAGTCAACATATGACATCATGAAGAAAGAAAACACATCTGGATAACCTCCAGCTTTTGACGACAAAATTGTCAAAATCAGTTTTTGTAATCTCTTCCAGGAGAAGTTTTTCAATCAACATTTTGGATACAGGAAATTGGGCACGAGGCAATGAAAATACGACAAAAATGTTAAATCAGTTTCTGAAATCTCTTCCAGAAGAACCTCTCCAATCAACATTTTGGAAAGAGGAAATGGGACATGCAGCAATGACAATGCTAACCTCACGCAGAGCCCTCGAAAGGTCCTCCATCGTCAAGACGAGCCTCTTGTCCTGTTGACACGACAAATTAGCACCAATGGAAACTGTAAGAAATCCTAGCAACGAATAAAAGTAAGAAGCAATGGGTTTGTCACACCTTTGCCTGCTTATCCCTTTTGTCCTTAACTACTGCTGCTGAGCGTGCTTTGCAGTGCCTGCACAGGAATCATAAAAGTTATAACTATCACCAGAAAGAGTAATAAATCTCGCATCCACTTGAAGATCGAGAAATAGGTTCCCAAAAAAATCACATAAGTGAGACAATATGGAAATCATACTCAACAAACTAATTTTCTTTAACAGATAGCACACGTGGTAAATCACTGCAATTTAGAAGCTAAGCTTCTCGCAAAGTTTTCAGCAAGATATTCGCTGTTCCGCCTAACTTCCATGTATGCATTGTGTCTCAGAATTCAGAGACATAACTAGCAGTAGTCATTTAACTCATTATACATAGTGAGGCATACGCAAAGAGAAACCTTTATAAACAGTCCTAAACAAAGAGAATCCATTCACAAGTTGAGACTGAATCAAAATGCTTATTCAGAGACAAAACTAGCAAGCTGAATCTGCACTATATCCGAAGTAACAGCTGTCAATGACATGAAAGCCTAAGCCACAACAAAACGTTGAAAGAAGCTGAGGACACTGGAAATTCTATGGCCCTAGGTCAAATGCTTGAACAAGTGCAGCCAAAGATAGGTAGAAAACATATATGTGTAGCTTAACATCGAGGTGGTCTCTAGTTGAACATTCGGGCAAATGTAAAGGAGAAAGCGGGGGGAGAAATTGTAAACTGGATTTTAGAATCCAGACATAAAAGCTAGGTTACTTACTGCAGAGCATCACTTGCAACATCAGCTACAAACTTCTGAGTAGCAACGGCAACCAATCTGATTCTGAAAATGGACAGCACATCAGGTCAGAGAAACGGCAACACCACAAACTGAGTCCGTACATTTTTATCAGGAAATATGTCAACGAGATTCACATTCTAAAGTAACAAATCAACCCTTAGACTTCCCCCAAATGCAACAAATAAACCAACAGACACATGATCTACACTGAACCATCAAACCAGGGTATCAATAGTATGCACACAAATGATAAGCAATAAGAAGCATCATCTGCAGAAAGACTAAAGCCAAAAGGACAGCAGAACAATTCGTATAAAGTTCACCAGTTTTCCTAAACGAATTCTGATACCCTAATCAGCTTCATAAGGTCACCCAGTTTATCCGACTAAGAATGGTATCACTCGATGCAATCTCTCATAGCAAGTTGAGACTACAAAACTGTCTACACTTACTAATCAATTGGGAATAGTTTATCACTGAAACCCTAAGGCAAGTAGGCAGAAAGATTAAGACTTTGAGCAGGAAACCAGCAAAAAAGAAACTAGAATCAAAAGGAAAACGCTGCAAGCCCTAAAAGGGAAAATTAGCAACACCAGTGAAGAGGGGTGAGAAGAAGTACGGACGTACAATCTAACGTCGGGAGAGTGAAATCCGCTTTTCCCCAAGAAATGCTCCACCAATTCATCGGGAATCTGAGGGGGGGAGAAGACAAAAACGTTAGTTACAGAAGGAAGAGGAATTAGAGCAGAAATTTCAATGGGTTGATGAAAGGGGAGTTGGGTAAATCACCGTGGGAGTATAATCCATCAAGGAAGAGAGGAATTCCGCCAGCACTGCGTCATCGTCGTGTCGCCTTCCATCGCCGAGCTGCTGCTGCTGGTTCATGTCTTCTCCCTTCCTTTCCGCCGGTCGCGCGGTGTTGCAGTTAATTTTGTTTTATTGTACACTCGTTTTATATGCAGCGGGCGAGACGGTAATTTCCCGGGTTAACCAGCATCATCACTTAAGTTTCAACTAGTGACAAAATAGTGCCTAAACTTCAAAATATTGCCAAAATGGTCACTTACTTTTAGAACAAGCAAGTTATGAATTATGATCCGACCCGCCTGGTCCGAGAAATCAAAATTGAGTTGAAGTTTTTTATAACCTAAAATTTGAAATGACCTGAATCAGAGGGTCACCCGTTACAGATCCTATTTATCTGCAAAATGATAAAATCACTTATAAAATTGGTACATTATTTAAAACAATTCACTAGGATTTGAAAAACAAGTCTTGAAATGTAGGGGTAGTTATATATAATGTATTTCTAGTAGTATTTTTAGAAGGGGTAGTCATATATAATGTATTTATTGTAGTATTGTTACTTTGGCGGTGTTTTTTGGATACTTTTGTGCCTTTTGTATTTCCTTTTATTAATTTGTGAGGATTTAAAAATATGTAATTGACATGTGTTAGCTAAATTGTTACCATGCATATATGACATTTGTGTTCTTTGAAAATTCAAGTGTACTTAGTTCTTGTTTCTCAGAATGTTAATGACCCATGATAACTCGAAAAATGATCGAAAATTTTAGAGCTAATCAATATCTATCACCTAAATCAACCAATGACAGCTACCACCCGTTAATTCTAAATCACCCAATACGACTCAGTTGTTAGTTATACCTGATTTTCACCTTATGACAAACATTACAGATTCACTTAACTTAGAAGTGTCACAAAGTGGTCATTGAAATTTTTGGGTCACAACATTATGGTCATTGTCATCTTTATCAGTTTATCTTTATGTTTCTCTTATCAAGTTTTAAATCTTTAGTTATCTAGCTTGTTTTCATCTAAAATTTGTTTCTATTTGGACCAATAATCCTTCCCATGCTTTAATTTCGCATGTGCTCTTATTAGGTTAGTCGATGTGTATGAGTTGATGCTCGTGGCTTATCAGTTGAAACTACAAGTGTTTAATCTCTATATATGAAGTAATATATTAACAAATTCTTTTTATAGTTTTTATCCTGCATGACCATTGAATTGATTGCCCAATGTTACCCACAATAGCATAATTTCACCTCTGAACTTAAATGTATATTGATACAATCCTTGCCATATGTACGAAGCCTTGTACAAATTTAAAATGTGGTATATGTTACTTTCCGATCTATAAAATTCTTCTTGAACTTATTAGTTTATTTTTTAATACAATGTTAGAGTTCGTGATTAGAAAGGCCGCTGAATCATTATAACTCATACTATCATGCACCAATCACTATTTAAGCACAATTTTCTATTAATACCGCAAGTTTATCTCTTAATTATGTTACTGTTCCTTACGAAGTTTTAGCAAGCTCTACAATTAGTAAGCAGTCTTGGGTTACTGTTCACAGGGCAATGCTCCGCTGTGATAGTTCCCACAATACTCCTAATATGCTTTTTCCTATTACTCTTTTCTCATTTAATGTGCATATCCAAACACTGATATTTTAGGGGGATAAAGGCTTACACGTAGTACTGTATAGAAAAGAAGTTCATAACTTAATTTTATTACTTTTAATTACTAAGTACAATATTCATTTACTTTTAATTACTAATTAAGTACAATATTCATTTACTATTAACTAAATATATTCACCATGAAATATTAATTTTCTATTAACAAAGTATTCACCATTAATTTGACAAAGTATTCACCATTAATTTGCATATTATGCCAAGGTTTCGTAAGTTAACTTTTAAATAATAGCTTAATAAAACATTATACTTTTTATAACTTGATTTTATTATTAGACCACACATTATAGAAGTTTTACGTCACACTGTTTTACAACAGTTACATAAATATATACGTCATACATTACGTAAAGTTATAGATATAGAGTTATTTCTGATGTATCAATTAAACAAAACATATTTGTTAAGTTTTCATAATGATTAAAACACTATATAAATTTTTCTGGATGGATAGTCATTTCTTATGTATCAATTAAATAGGTATATTAAGTAATTCTTTTGTGATATAAGTTTGAACAAAAATAGTTATTATTAATCAAGATGTTAATCATCTCACCAATTTGCATCACACAAAAACTATGTGAGGCCATTTATTGTCATCCTTGTCTTACACAAATGTTTGTAAGATAAGTTTACATAACAATTTAATCAAATGTGATATTTTTTCGTAAGATGAATTTATTATTAGACCACAATTTATAAAATATTTACGGGGTCGTTTGGAAGTTGCGATTGTTAAATAGATGTATTGTTGAGAATGCATGTATAATATCAACAGTATAATTTATAGCTGAAAAGTAAAACTGCAACCCCCATTCAAAATTTCCTGCCCATAGAGTGATTTTAGGAAGCTGATGTGGCAGAGTGTTAAGCGGGAAAAAAAGAGTCCCGCCTGATTTCAGAACCAAAAACTCTCCACTACCCACTTTTTTCTCCTCCCAGGCCCACGTTCTCATTTAATTTGTATAAAAACTCTCCACTACCCACTTTTTTCTCCTTCCAGGCACACGTTCTCATTTAATTTGTATTTTTTATTTCCGATTTCCCTTCCTTCCACTCTTTCACCTCATTCGAATAAGTTTGGCCTTCAGAAAACCAAACCTTGACTCAATCATCTGGTTCTTTTATGTGCTTGCATCTACCTTTGATTTCCGTTCTCTAAGCGTTAGATCGGTATTGGTTTTGCCGTAAGTTATTCTTCCTCTTTCAGATTTCTGTTTGTTGTTGTCGCTGCTTTTAAGTTTTAGGGATTCGGGTTCTGGGTTTTTTTTTCCAGGGATTCGGTTGCAAAGATTCATCTCCCTTACCTTTGGTTCGTTCCGTTTTCTTTATTCTCTCTTACCTTCCTCGCTTCATTCTGTTGATTGGATTCTCTAGAGATCAAAAGGGGATTTTTGATTTTTCCCTTTCTCTTGAAAGTAACAAAGTTGCTTACTTTAAATTCCACTTCGCTTAGACTGTCTTCCAGAGAGCAGCCGACTGCCGATTTTGAGCTGAGTTTTTCCGGGCCGCAGAGAAAGAAGAGGAAAGAAAGAGACGTTCGGCGGCGGCAGCCAGGTACTTCGTCCGGGTCGTTTTCCGGGTCAGTAAACCGAAGGGCCGGCTATAAACTACCGCTGGCCTGGCGGGGGAAAAGGAAAGCGTAAACCATAAGGCATCGGGGATCCATTTCTCTCGCCAGCCCATACTTCAGAGGCCCAGCCTACTTGAGTCCAGAACCAGCCCATCGCCGACGAAATTTGGCGCGCCGTCCCCCACCCGCCACCACGTATGAGACATAATCAATTTACTTTCTGATGTTAACTCTGTTGCAGGTAAATGTCGAAATCCAACTTGATCAGTAAGGTTTTCTCTCATATGTTTCTAGGTTAATTAATCTAATGGGACTGGCTATGATCTGATAATGTACTTTCAGCTCTAATCACTAAAGAAGTATAAAGTAGGCGGTATTGATAAGCATGCTCCACTGGTTAGTGTATTGGTTCTACCAGGCTTTTTTCCCGTTATTACATAAGATCATTGGACAGTTTTATCTCACTCCATTAGTTTGTTTTATTGTTCTTCAACTTCATTTGCATTGTATTTGTATTGTGACATTAGAGTTGGAATCCATTTGTGCTAAAAGTACAAAGCGTAAACTGCATAATTGAAAGAAGGGATAAGCTTGGTATAGTTAGAAGAACTAGAATTGGTAAGCACTTATAGTGCTTTTCTTATTGCCAGCTTGCTTCTTTTTCAAACTTCTCTTTGGATATAGTTTTTATGGATGCCTTTGAATTATATTTGTGTTGGCCATTTCATTGTTGTCCTTCTCGCTCTTCCTTTGCATCCCCAAGCTTGGAAGCCATTCTGTTATATGTGTTTTGTTCATCAATTTAAATTATGCCTTATATAGTTATATTTTTCTTCGACTGTTATGTTTGTGTGGTGTGTTGTATGTGTCATTAACTCGCACAAACTTATAATTGGTGAGGAGTTCAACTTCTGTTGTAACAATTAATTAATTTATATGAATGACAGCTGCAAAATTTACTGGAACGGGTGCATCATTTACCACGACCTCTATTTCAGATTGCATCAGGTTATTGGAGAATTTAATATGGATAGTGCAAATGTCATCCCATCTGCCCAACCACAGATTTATCGATCGTCTGTACCATGTGAGTGTCATGGTTTAGCACGCAACTGCTTCAATGCAAACTGACATTAATATTTTCCCTTGAATCTCATTTGTTTAGGGAAACGTCGAGCAGTGTTTATTCATCCTGAAGATCAGTACCAACGCTGTGTTTTATCTGCTGAAGAGGAAGAAGCATTTGAGAGAGGTGTGTTATCTGTGTTTTAATTTTTCTAATTAGTTCATATATTCAATGAGTAATACATGATTTTATATTTAAATTCTGCAGAAGAAGCTGCCTTACAATTCCAACTCTCTCAACTTCGGCGAATACTATCCCAAGTCGCCCGTAAGAGAAGACATCATATTTTGAAACAGAAGGTTCATAGGAGGGGCTTGCCTTTTGAACACCAAGGTTGTTGTTTGCTAAATTTTGTAGCAAGTCTTACAAATTAGGCTATTCTAGATTGTTGAATCTTTATTTATTTCTTTAATATCGTATGTGTTTTGGTGTTGTTCATAGTTTTGGAGCCGGAGTTTAGATTTCTATTACAAAAGCAAAGTCGATTACTTCGACGTATTCATCTGCATAGAAAGAGACGTGGCCGAAGTTTCTTTCCTACAGAAGTCAATCAAAGTATGTGGATTCTAATGGCCACTATTATACATGAAATGGTTCATCTCTATTTTGGTTTAGTTTTTGTACATTGGATATATGTTTTTGTGTTCTAGTCAACATATTTTGTTTCCTATTTTGGTTTTAGAACATATAATGTACCCATTTATGCCATGCATATAATTTAGTGATGTACGCTTCATGTCACCTTATGCAAATAGTGGATTGTTTTTAGATGTTGATGTGTCAACGGCAAATTTGTGTGTTATGAACAAACTTTGGTGTTTCCTGAAATTTGACTTATTCTTACTTAAAATGAGCGGTATACCAATCTATCTTGTCTTGAGAACATTTATTTTAATAATTGTGTTTACTGTAGCGCGCCTAAATCGGCTTCACAGTTTCTCAATCTCATTCAATTTATGAATTACTGTGACAAAAATTTATTAATATTACTTATCTATTTCACTAGGTCTTCCGTTGGTTGAATTTTTTGATATTGGTCCACCTTCATGTACGTGTCAACATTGTGGAGCAGTTATGTGGCGGTTCGAGAGTACTTTATCTACACGGAATGATGTGTTGCCTGCATTTCCTTTATGTTGCAAACATGGTAAAGTGAAATTGTCTCCCCGCAGAGATGTGCCCGAATTTCTTAAAACTCTACTTGAAGGGGATACACCATTAGCGCGTCACTTTCGTACTAACATCAGAGCCTATAATGGGGTTTTTTGCTTTATTTCTCTCGGAGGTAAAGTCAATCACTCTATTAATGATGGTCGTGGAGTTTATGTATATTCATTCGGTGGTCAGATTTATCATCGAATAGGATGTTTGGTTCCTGGTGATGGGGATAGTCCGAAATTTGTACAGCTTTACATTCACGATTCAGATAACGAGGTGCAGAATCGTATGGACTTTTACTCCACAGATCCTGCCAAGAATCTGTTGCGCCAGTGTATTGTTGAAGGCCTCCAGCATATGTTTGATGACAATAATATCCTGGTACGTACATTTCGTTCTGCGCGAGATAGGATACAAAACTCTGGTGTCCAGGAGCTTCAACTGAAACTATTGGCTAAGCGTGAAATTAATAGTAGAGAATATGATTTGCCCTCTGCGAATGAGATTGCAGCATTGATTGTAGATGAAACAGGAGAGCAATCATTTTCTCCAGATATAATTGTTCAACAGAAGGGTTCAGAAATGGAAAGGATTAGCGTATACCATCCAAGTCTGATGGCATTACAATATCCAATTTTATTCCCATATGGCGAGGATGGGTGGCATCCCTGCATTAGCTATAGTCACAGTAGCTCTAATATCAGTGTTGGAGATAAAATGATAACCCAGTGTGATTTCTATGCATATCGTCTTCAAAGCCGTCTCCAGGAGTCGAATTCTCTGTTATTATCTGGTAAATTGTTTCAACAATATATGGTGAATGCATTTGCGTTAATTGAGGCTGAACGCTTAGACTGGATGCGTACCCATCAGTCGAAGCTAAGAGGACACTACTACAAGGATTTGTTGAATTCTTATTTGCGAGGGGATAGTGATATCAAGCTTTCTGGGAAGCCAGTTATTTTAGCTGCCTCACACACTGGTAGTCCAAGATACAAGTATGAGAATTTTCAGGATGCGATGGCTATTTGCAAGTGGATTGGTTATCCTGATTTGTTTATAACATTCACTTGCAATTCTAACTGGCCAGAGATACAGTTAATGGTTGATTTGATTAGAAGGTACAGTGGCAAAGATCCTGACCGGGCTGACATCCCCGCCAGAGTTTTCAAAATCAAGCTTGATGAGTTTATGTTAGAGATTCGCGAGAAACAAATATTTGGGAAAATCAATGCATGTATGTGTGTTTATTCATTCGTTATTTATCTATTAATGTTCATCCATTACTCTCTTACCTCATTGAACTAATATTCCTTTTCCACTATTTGCATCTTGCTGTACAGATGTCAAAGCAATTGAATGGCAAAAGCGGGGTCTCCCTCATGCACACATATTGCTTTTTTTGGCCTCGGAGAATAAATTCCATGGTCCTGCGGCTATTGATTCCATAATATGTGCTGAAATTCCGGATCCTGATCTTGATCCTGAACTGTATGCAGTTGTCACAAGTTCAATGATGCATGGCCAGTGTGGTACAGTACGTCCTAATAATGTGTGCATGAAGAATGGGAAATGTAGTAAGCATTACCCCAAGGAATACTCTTCTCAAACAACTATTGATGAAACTGGGTTTGCTAAATATCGTCGGCGGAACAATGGTAGAGTTTTCAACTGTGGCGGCGTTGATCTGGATAATCGATGGGTTGTACCCTACAATCGATATTTGTTACTACGATTTGGAGCGCATATCAATATTGAATATTGTAACAAGACAAGGTATGGCTAAAGTAAATCGTATTTATCTATATGACGTTGTTGTTTCCTTTATTATATTACCAAACTCAGATTCTTAATGACAGGCTATATGTATATTTATATGCTACACTCATTATTAACTTTATGCATGCATATGAATTATGATTTAATTTCCAAAGATGAATAAAAACCAAACCAATATTTGTGCGATTTCTCTTTTTTTTTAGTTATTTTATAAACCCAGTGTTATCTTATTGGTGTGACTTCTTGCCGCAACTCTGTAATTTTTGTAATATTTTTTGGTGTGTTTTCCTTCATTTTTTTTTGCCCCTTGGATAAGCTATTGTGATCCATTTGTTGCCTTTTGTTCTCTGTACTTTGATTTCTTATTTAATACAAGTCACATTTAAGAAAAAATGTAATACAACTTTTTCCTACTTCCCTATCTAACATCTACAACTTGGTTTTATTTGATGTTTTTATAGGGCTGTGAAATATTTGTTTAAGTACATCAACGAACCCGAGGATCGTGCAATGGTCACTGTAGCTGCACAACAAACAGCTTCGGCTATGGATGGTCGGAATCGTGGAACTACGGTTGTGCAAATCGATGAGATAAAGGCATTCATGGATGCCCGTTACATCACATCGGGAGAAGCATGTTGGAGAATTATTAGGTTTGATATATACACTCACTCTCCAACAGTAATGCGTATGTCCTGTCATTTGCGTGGTGAGAATACAGTGTATTCAAATGTTGATTCTAACGTGGAGGAAGCGGTTGAGTCTAGCAGTTCCCAAACCTCAATGTTGTTAGCATGGATGGATCTCAATCTTCAGTCAATAGATGCACGGAAATATACCTTTGCGGAGATGCCACAATATTATGTATGGAATAAAAAATACAAGAAGTGGCAGCAGCGCAAAAAAGGTACCTGCATTGCTAGATTATATTACTGCTACCCATCCGCAAAGGAGCGATACTATTTGCGAATGCTATTGCATGTTGTTAGGGGTTGTTGTTCTTATGATGATATTAGAACAGTGAATGGGGTGGTATATGAAACATTCCAAAAAGCATGTTATGCTCGGGGACTGTTATCAGGAGATTCTGAATGGAATGATTGTGTCCAAGAAGCTTCGCACTGGGCTTCTGGTTATAAACTTAGAAAACTTTTTGTCACAATTCTTATTCATTGTCAGGTGGCTGATGTGACTTCTTTTTGGTTAAAGAATTGGGAATTACTAAGTGAAGGCATTTTGCATTCACGACGTAGAGAGCTGAATTTACCCCAGTTGAATTTGTTGGAGGATGAAATTAAGGAGTTGTGCCTTATTCATATTGACAAATTGATGGAGAGATTTTCGAAGTCATTAGCAGATTTCCCTGGGTTGCCTGTTCCCGATTAGTGTTTGCGTTCACATACGGTAAACAGGCTGATAGATATGGAGATGAATTATGAACCCGATGACTTAGACTGTTCTGAGGATCGACATAGTAGACCGTTGAATGGAGAACAACAAATCGCTTACGATATGGTATTACATTCTGTTTATACCAATGAGGGTAAATGCTTTTTTGTGGATGGATTTGGGGGTACTGGTAAGACATTTCTGCGGCGAGCAATTTGTGAGCAATTAAGATTTGAGAAGAGGATAGTATTATGTGTTGCTTCATCTGGTATTGCTGCACTGCTCATGGTCGGTGGAAGAACTGCACACTCAAGATTTCACATTCCCCTAGATTGTGATACAAAATCAACTTGCAATATTGAGCAAGGTTCTGAGGTAGCTGAATTGATTCTCAATGCTTCACTTATTATCTGGGATGAGGCACCAATGGCTCATAAACACAACATAGAGGCCCTAGATAGGACATTGAGGGATATTTTCCGAGTTAAGCATGTTGATTCTGAGTTGAATCCTTTTGGAGGTATGACTATTGTGTTTGGAGGTGATTTCCGACAGACGTTACCTATCATCACGAAGGGTACACGGACTGAAATTGTTAATTCTTCCATAAAGAGATCTTATTTGTGGCGGTCTATGACAGTATTGAAGCTAACCGAGAACATGCGATTAAAATTGCCTCATTCTGAAGCATCGGCCAGGTTAGCAATCTCAAATTTTAGCAAATGGCTTTTGGAAATTGGTGATGGTACAAATAGTAATATTTTTGGAGAATCAATTATCCCGATACCTCTACACATTTGTGTTCCCCGTCGCAGTGATCCAATTCCTGATATTGTTGCTGAAATATATGGTCAGTTACTCTCCACTGAAAATATGTCAACCTATTTGGTTGAGCGAGCTATCTTAGCCCCTCATAATGACACTGTTGCGGCCATTAACAATTATGTATTGGGTCTATTTCCTGGTGAAGAAGTTTCTTATTTTAGTTCGGATTCGCTAGAGATTGATGCCAAGAATCAGCATGTTGAAGAAGGGGACTACACAGTTGAATTCTTGAACTCTTTAAAGATTGGGAATTTTCCGGAACATGAGTTGAAATTGAAGTTGGGGTGCCCTGTTATTCTGCTTCGAAATCTGGATCAGAGTACTGGGCTTTGCAATGGAACTCGGATGATCGTTAAGAGATTAGGTAAGTGGTTTATTGAGGTCCAAATTTTGACCGGGACATATGTTGGTGATACAGTTTTCTTACCACGCCTAAGTCTATCGGTCCACTACAAGAGCTTAAATTTCACTCTGGTTCGAAGGCAATATCCAATTGCACTGTCATATGCAATGACAATTAACAAGAGTCAAGGTCAAACATTAAATCACGTTGGCATCTGCTTGCAAAGACAAGTATTTTCTCATGGACAGTTGTATGTTGCTATGTCTCGAGTTACGTCGGAAAGGGGACTCAAGATTCTTAGCTGTGACTCTCAAGGTAAACCAGTGAAGACTATGCAGAACATTGTGTTCACTGAGATTTTTGAGTAGTGGTTTATTTATGTATTATGTTTTATTCGATTTGAGGACTAAGACTGTCCAATTTATCGGGTCGTTACAATTTGAATCTTGAGTTCTCAATTTGTCCAAATTATTTCCTGTTTTTAACAGCCAATTATATGAAATGTGATTTATGCACACTACTTTATATTTAATTGTACCTCAATTTACTCTACCGAAGGGTATGCGAGTGTGACCGTTATATTGCAATACGAAGAAGAACTTTCATAGTCGCAACTGAACTAAACTAAATTAACACCACAACCCAGCCCACAAAACAACCCAAGCATGGTTCAGTTAAATAAAATATAGTTAGAGAGGGAATGCCCAGCCGGATTTGTTGAAACTAAATGGCCAACCTATTCCCATAAAAAAAAGGCCAACCTACACTACCTTGGGCGGATCCTTCTCCACTCCCCCACTCCCCCACCTCCTCTACTGCCCAGTTTCCGATTTTTTTGGATCTTCTATGAGGTGAAGGCTGCCGCATTCCAAGCCATTATTTCTTTATTAAATACATTCATTATGATTTTCATTTCATGTTAATTAGTGGTGGTGTGGGCCGGGCCGGCCGGGTTGGCGCATCAAATAATAATTAGCAACTTTGAGAGGCAATTTTGGACAAGAATTGTTGACACAGTCGCAATTAGCAATGTTGTTAAAACGGAACCGGACATCGATCCGGATTAGTAAAGGGTTCAAGGTTTATCAAATAACCGGTGGTTAATCGATATTAAAAACCAATCATAAACCGGTGTTGACTTACTTGGTAGACTTAACAATTATTTTTTTTTACCATTATTGTTTCACTTATTAGAGATAAAAGAATAAAGTGAGAATTATTAAAACTGAAAAAGCATAATTTGGGCGGCTGCTAGGTCTTTTTTGGGAAGTGAACTGATTTTTCTTCTCTTTATATTTTATTCTGTACTTACCTTCTTTTGTTTTTGAATTTTTAATTGCAACAAAATAAAAGGAAGGCGCATGTTTGATTTTAAGAAGGTGGGTCGTTCCCCTAAAAAAAAAAAAAAAGGGTGGGTCGTGAGTTCCGTGACACACCCGCCTCTTGAACTCTAAATGGCCAACCTTCTCCACTCCCCCACGAGGCCACAAATCCTTCTCCACTCCCCCACTATCCCACTTTCCACACACACACGTACTCCACTGCATGCGGCCAAGTAAATCACGTGTGTAGAATCACTTTCTCTCCTTTATATAATGGAGATACCACTTTCTCTCATGTTACAATTTCCGTTTACTACTTCCCATACAAAACACTTCGGTTCCATTGACCGTGCGAATTGCATTCAATATGGCGGGCCTGCCTCAATTCAATCAGTAAGTACTGCTCATGCATCCAACAAATACTACATCATGTAATTTCGATTCTTTTTCACTACTTAATGCCAAAACTTACAGTCCAATATATAGGCTTCCCCATGGTTTTATTGCTAATCTGTAATATGATGATGCTCTTGAAATTTGTGAGCGTGCCGACACCATTGATCTCATTATGTTGCAAGTGGATGTCGAAAATCAGGTAACTAAACAAATAAATTTCTTTTTAATCGTACGCCTTTTGTGGCATGCTGCATTTTATCGATTTGCTTTGACAATATTCGTTTCTGTGTTTACATCAGGGCACCTCTTTTTTGTTATCCGGACGTGTAACGAATTTGACGACGTCCTGGTCCCCTGCATCCAGAATCCATTTCGTCCACCTCACAATTGAGGACGAATTCATTGGTGTTGACATCGTCTTCCCGTCATCACAGTTACGAACGATTGTTGAATCTGTATTCAGTCATGCAGATGTTGTCAATGCTGACTATATGGCCCTTCTGAACATGCTTGGAGAACAGACATTTGAAGTCATGGTCACAGTCGGTCCCTGGAACGATGCATTTGGTTATTGTGAACTTGTGTTGGTGAAATTATTTTTGCCATTGTTGAATTGAGTACCATGTCATGAACAATGAGACAATGTATTGAGTTTTCTTATTTTGGACTTGCATGTTATTTGTCGTAATACTCAACTAGATTAGATTTGTGATTAGTAAAATTTCATGTAAGTATTTTTATTGTGATTAGCTAATCTTCAAATGTATTTCTAACTTATTATGAATGTTCATTCATATTACATGTTCGTCTTCAACGAATTGCAAAATTGCAACAATCTTATGATAATATAAAACAAGACTCATTTCTCGACACTATCATTATAGATATTGTAACTCCATTTCCTTAAACAAATACGGCCAACGGGCCGGGCTATAGGCTAGTTATACATGTATTGTCGAATTTGATGCATTGTAGAACAATATTTGGTATGTGTGATTGTGTATGTCGCATCAGCTAAAAGCTGAGACAAAACAATCTCAACTCTACTATCTCAACAATCACAACTAAAAGTTGAGATATAACAATCACTCAAAATGAGTGATAGTTTCTATCTCATCACAGAAACAATCCATGTATTGTTTCTGCTAAAAAAAACAAAAAAAAAACGATGCATTGTAAACAATACATGCATAATGACAATCTCAACAAAACCATCGCAACTTCCAAACGACCCCATAATACCATTCTATAACAATTATGTAAATTAGAAATACACTGCGTAAAATTTATGGAGGGATAGTTATCTCTTATGTATCAATGTGTATTGTGTAAGCTTATGATTAAGACAATATATAAATTTTATGGATGTATCTCTTATGTATCTTTTAAACTATATTTTGAATTATTTAATTTCAACTAATCATTAAAACCGCTGCAGAGCGCGGGCTAACAAACTAGTATATTTTAACATTTGTACAAACCTCAACTTTCATAAAGTTCAAATAATAAAACAGATGGAAATGGCATTCAACCACAACAACAAATTTTATTATTTCAAATCTCATGATCAAGTCTTACACACATCAAACAATATGAAGTTACATAAACTCATAAGAATGGCCCAAGTCCTATCAACTTCTTATCTCCCAAGTGTGAAGAAGAAAAATAAATTTTAAAAAAGAACAAAGAGAGAGATTGAATTCAAGAGAAAGGAAAGGGGGAAACACAAAAATTGAAACTAATTACTCAAAATGGTTCAAAGAAAATTAAGCTTTTTTGCCCTTATTAGCCGCCCCAGTTGGGTTAAGCTCGTCCCAAGCATCGATCCAAGTCACCATGGCATCAGCCAACTTATCAAAGTAAGGGTCAATTTTGCCAAGCTTGTCCTTCACCATCTTGGCTAGCTCAATATAACACTTCTGAACAGTTGTACAATCCTTTGGAAGTGACACAGCTTGGAAAAATGGTATGATCTCTTCTTGCCAGAAGATGCCCTTGTACTCTTTCCTCAAGTTCACAAATGGGTTGCTGGCCTTGCTGTGATAGATGTATGGAAGACCAGTCTTCACCCCAAGCCCTAGGTGATCACAAATCACCTAGAATATGAATACAAAGTACATAAACGTTAGTTCGATGTCACAGAAGTCAGAAGCCTAGTATGATGAATCACCGCGAGACATACTCGCTTAACGATACATCACTAATAACCGCGCATCATTGGATATCGATCATACCTTGATACACCAACCAGCCCACATATCATCGTATCGACCGATTGGCTGGCCATCGCCCATGAGGCCAAAGTACATTGCAGGGCCAATCAACTCACGATGGAAGGCCAAATTCATACCACACATTGGGAACAAGGTGCCCTTGGGAATGGTCATCACAGCATCCACATACCTAATTATATGCATATTAAGCATAAGTATGCAATCATTAGCTTATTTAACAATAGCGTGTGACAAGAACCAGTTGATCTCGCACGTACCTGGTGTTCCTCTCGAGAGGTTTGACGAGTTGAGTAGGTGCATCGTAATCGGGAATGTTCAACCAGAGGCCATGAGAGACTGCAGTTGGCACACCCTCCCTAAGGCTGAAAGGGTACCCTCGAACGAAATCTGCTCCTTCTCTGAAAGGGTCGTATAGGGTATTGAAAAAGAATGGAGTTGAGGGGCAGAGCAAATTCTTGATGTGTTGCTCAAGAGCATTGATTGCCTTTCCTGTAGGATCCTTGGCGACCTATAATCAAACAAAAAAACACATTTACATTGGTGAATCCATAGTACCATATAACAATTATTATTTCCAATCTCAAAATCTAACTTTGACCCATGAAGATAGGGATGAAAGTTAGTAACATATGATCTCGATTTAGTAGTTACAGGTCATGAAATCGCCTATTTTAACGGTCAATGCATATATAACATATTACCTGAGGTACCCACAAAGTTAATATAATCAACATCGATCCAAAAAAAAAAAAACATCAAATCTTATTTTCTCATAACAATTCAAGATTAGTATGAAAATAATAAAAAATAATTCGGAAAGTAATATAAAAAGAGATCTCAAACTTACAAAGCAATCGTCATCAATGGTGAAGATGTACTTCTTCTTGGACACCATATAACCAAAGCAACGGCACGCAGAGTCCTTGAATGAGATACACGAGGCCTTAGGGCCGAGAATCTTGTTTATATCGTTCCGATTGTAGAGCTCGTAGTCGAAACCATCGGGAACCTTGATGGTCTTGGTAGGATCACCATCCTGAACAATGATCAAATGGTAAGGCTCAAAGAATGGCCTCCACATCTCCAAGAAATCCAAGTTTCTAATGGTTGGGATCACGATGTCGAGCTCATCTTTCAACAACGCGACCGTTCTCACAGCCGACTTGGTGTCGGTTGCTGGCTCGACCATCGTTTGATGGTTGTGTGCAGTTCTATGAGAAGAAAATAAGAGTAACTTCGAGCCAAGAGATAAAAAGGATGGAGTTTTGGGCACAAGGGAGATGGAAGCTATAAGATATTGTTCAAAGGAAGTTTATATATATGGGTAGAGAAGGCGTGAAATGTGGCAGAATTATAAGGAGAAGGCGTTGAGGTGTCGGGGAGGAACTGTTCAAAGACAATGCAATTTTTGGAGAGCAAAATGCTCTCATTGCCAAACCGCATCATAGACTTTTTCAGTTTTCTTCTTTGCCTCGTTTTCTTTTGGTAACAAATGCAATAAAACACTTCTCATTAGTTATGTCATTTCTAAAATTTATGGTTTTTTATTATAATGGTCTTTTAATATTATGTTGTCTAACAGAAATATTGATTTCAAAAGCGTTGATAGAGAGTGTACAGGTATTCGTGGTGATGCTATTGAATGTTATAACGTAATTGACTTAATTAATAATTTGTGCGAAAATATCATGAAATTAATGCATTCTGTCTTCGATAAACCCCTCAACAACTAATTGTAGCTTCTCCCTATTTTGATGTTATCATCAATCAATGACACGTTTTTCCTGTTGTGAAATGTTCATTGCCAGCCTGTTTGGATATAATTCCGTTAGAAAATAAATTTCATTTCTTGTGAGAATCTAAATTCAAGTGGCAATTCATTTTCAGAGTTTATGTTTGGAACAAATTCTAAAGTTTTAGAAATGATTTCCTTTTTTTTATGTTTGGAGGAAGATGGAAATTATTTCTTACAACAGTAATACCCATATATTGGCCTAAATTCTTATCATTATTAAAGTATTTCTTGTAAAGATGTGCCAAAATTTGAGTGGGGTATCTCCAAAGCAAAAAAAAAAAAAAAATTAAGTGGGGTCCGTCAATTCCATTTCTCCTTCCAACAATTCCGACCACTTTTGGTGGGAATTATAATTTTCAACTTTTTGCCTCTTGGAATTCCATTTTCTATTTATTTTTTACTTTCAAATATAGAAATTATAAAAAGTTTGAAAAATTGAATTCCATTTTCTAAAATTTTAACCTATCTGTAAATGTCTTGGTCAAGGCTAACATGTGGTTGTTATCTCTCTTTTGCATGGTGATTTTTTTATGCAATGATATGTATATTAACAAAAGGATGTAATGCACAAAGTGTGCATTCCAACAACAACAAAATTACAGAAGTACCAGAAAATGATGCAAATAACAAAGCCAACATGTTGTGCCAAACAATAATAAATAATTAAGTCCCTAAATTTGAGATTTTAGCAAAAAAAAAAAAACAACTCTACCCGAACTCCCAAATCACTTCTTATGTAACATCCCGAACTTTTTCCCGATGAAGATATTGTCCGCTTTGGGCCTCGACCCTCACGGATTTCGATTTGGGGTGCAATTCAATGTGACTTCCCATAAGGTCACACATCCTTGTAGTACTCCACACCGAGCACGTTTAACTTCGGAGTTCTACAAGAACTCCTTCATTACACCTCAAAACGCGTCTTGTCAGTTAAGGCCGGTTTTTTAGTTATAAACCATGGATCTCTCCCGCACTTTGTCGATGTGGGATTCGCCTAAGGTGTTACATACACCCCCCTTTGGGACTCAACGTCCTCGTTGAGGTTTGCCCCACCATCGTTCAAGAGGGACGCGGAGAGGCTCTGATACCACTTGTAACATCCCGAACTTTTTCCCGACGAAGATATTGTCGGCTTTGGGCCTCGACCCTCACGGATTTCGACTTGGGGTGCAATTCAAGGTGACTTCTCATAAGGTCATCCATCCTTGTAGTACTCCACACCGAGCACGTTTAACTTCGGAGTTAAGAACTCCTCCATTACACCCAAAACGCGTCTTGTCAGTTAAGGCCGATTTTTTACTTATGAACCATGGATCTCTCCCGTGCTTTGTCGATGTGGGATTCGCCTAAGGTGTTACACTTTATATACTTACCAAAAAACTAGTTTTTTTTTTTTTGTAAGAACTAGTTTTTTTTTTCAAAAATATAGACTAAGAAACAATATGTAAAACTAAAATAGAAAAATCATGGAAATTAAAGGAGGTGACTAACCATAATAGGTCATACTTGAACTAGATTGGAGAAGGCTCCATGAAGTGAACGTAACAAAGAAAGAACCGAAATGAAATTGAGTCACACATGTTTGAGTGAACCTGCAATGGATTAGAAAATGGTCGATGAATTCCTTCTCGGTACAACAAAAAAGAAACTATTTGGCAACTGAAGTCGCACCTCACAAATTGTCAATTGTGGCGATGTTACTAAGATATGTCAACCACACAAAGACACAAATTTTGGTGGGAATCATTGATATCCAAACTTCTTGAGGTGATTCGAGCCGTGATTGGATTTTGTCCCCGCCATTACGATCTCTCTGAATTGAGGATTGAAAAAGAGTATGGATCACCATAAATTACGAAGCCAAGAAACAAAGTCGAATACCGATAACAATCGAGGCGACAAGATCAGAGCGTAACGTGCCACCAAATAAGTCACTCTGTTATTAGCATGACCGACAAACTCCACCGAACAACCTTGAAAACCTCGACGCAGAATCTAAATTTCCCGAAGGATGGCTCTAACCTTAGCATCTACCTCGTGCCCAGCATTGAACCTATCGATCAAAACTTTTGCATCTCCAAAAACAACCAAATGATCAAGATGTCCACCAAGCAATCCCGAAAAGCAAGTGCTTCTAAGACATAGCAGAACTGTGTTCATGAATGGTTTCAGGAATGGGCGAGGATTGGAGCTGGCTAACAGTTTGTTCTTTTTCTTTTGCTTCTTCGTGTTTTTTTTTTTCTTTCTTTTTTCTCGAGACTTGTTTGGATTTGCTCGTTTTGTGGGTTTTGTTTCCATTTCTTTTTATTATTCTCACGTTGGACCCCCTTCCTTCTTTTTTTTTCTTTTTTGTCTTTGTCTGTCAGTTTCTTTGCCATTTTTTGGCAAGTCTCCATTCATTTTTGCAATAAAAAGTTTCGTATCATCATTCATAAAAAAAAAAACTGTGTTCATGAATGGTACTTAGGTACCGTATCACCTGCCCATGTTATTAAGGGCCCTAGCCAGATTGGATGGTCATTGAAGCACTCATCACGTTTTTTTAATCATCACAAGTTGCTAAACCCTTGTTATGAATGATCATTACAAAGTGATAGAACAATTGTTCACTAAGATCCATTTCCATGAATAGTGATTAAATGTTCGACCTAAGTTGATTCAAGAACATGGCAATCACTCGTCATGTTACTCTCTCATTCTTCCCTCAATTTACCAAACATAGCCAAGGTTATTCGAAGGCAACTTTGAGATTGGAAGAAAAAAATAATGTAGGGCCAAGAACAAGTTCCATCAGTACCAATTTGTAGATCCAAAAAAATGGAAATTCTGAGTTTTCCATTGTACTTTCTAACCTGGTTACTGGTTAGGACATGATAATGTACAACCTCCTTCCTTCTCCCTCTTTCTGCTATATTAGCTCTCTCTCTCTCTCTCTCTCTCTCTCTCTCTCTCTCTCTCTCTCTCCCCACACATCTCTTATATACACGTGGAAAGGGTTAGGTTTTGATTAGTTTAGATGAGAAACCCTAACATGCAGCCCATTAGGGGCTTCAACTCTTGGAAACTTCATTAGTGTGTCCCCTCCAACTTCTTCCCACCTGCAAAAGTTTGGAAAACCCTCAAGTAAGCAAAAGATGGCTTCTTTTGGAGAGAAATATATATTCCAATGTGGCTATGATAGGATATGGGTCTTCACTTTTCCTATTACCTGTATCTAGTCACAAAGTAGTGTAGAAATGTTGAGATTTCTGCTATGCCTAGTTCCTTCCCTGGGCACTGCCTTGTACCCCCTCCAAATATGAAGAGATAGTTCTGAGATTCCAAACTCTTATCCTGAAAAATTTACCAAAGATAAAAAAAGATTATTAGCAAATGAAAAGAACCCTTTTGGGAGACAATAATAAAGATTGAATCTTTACTGGTTTTGCAAGCATACCAGCCATCTCCATGGGTTGAAGGAAAATGGATCAGGATATAAGCATGGATCATAGTTCATCTCTCTTGTGTAGACATATATTCTCCATCCTTTTGGGATCACAAATCCTGATGCAGCAAAGATTACATACAAAAGAGATAAGAAACCAGTAACATGCAAGAGAAGAAGAGAGTTTGCAATTGAATAATGAGAAGAAGAGAGTAGGCCTTCCCCACTCCCATTATTAACCAAGTTATGACCCACTACTGAATGGCTTGTAGTTTCTCTGAGTTACAAGCAAAAAGGCCAATAATGCACAAGAGAAAGCAAAAGGGAAGGGGACAAAAGGGAGTGAAGAATGATCTAATCATCTTAAACTTGAGATTCTTTCACTTGTTTTAAGATGCCCCCTTTTCCAAGTAATTTTAACCAATAGTTTGTGAGGTGAGGGGGGCACCAATGGAATGTCCTAGCTGGATCAGTAGGTGTGCTATTCAAATCATAATAGGGCAACCAAGGTCCACCATGGAAAAAGAGATGTTGATCTTGATTTCCCCCATGGGCAGTTATCTTTTGGGCTCTTTCTTTTTCCCCTCTTTCTCTTTTGCACAGTTGTACAATTAGCTGTTTAACTTTATCTCCAAATCAGCCCCCTCCCCCCTTCTTGAGCCTCTCCATACACCAAAAAAGCAAATAGAATCTAAAGTTGACATTACACTTGAATAGTAGTAGCTCACCATTTATTTCCATTTCTTGAGTTGTCTTCCTTAATACCCCATTAACTATTGTAGCCAACCTTGAGGTCTCAAATATCACCTGGAAAAAAGTAGATGACAGAGTAACGTATGGCTCAGCACATCATTCCGCAACAGCTTGAATCTCATACTTCGTAAAAGATGTAAGAGCCAGAAGCTTCTCTTACCGCCCGGGTAAAACGCATCGACTTAAGGTCATCCATGTCAAGTGGATCCTCGGGCTTCTTCCTAGCTCTAATTGCTAGATGCTCTTCCTGCATATATACATTGAACAACCAAAATCCATCAGTAAAAAAGAAATGTGACCAAATTAATCTCTTTTTCTTTTTAGTGTTTCTTTTGAGGGGACTTACTCTAAGTTGCTGAAGAACTTTAGGATGATCATGGAGATACTTAATAGCCATCATCGAAGTAGTCGAGACCGTTTCATACCCCGAGTACAAGATCGTGATAACCTGATCGATAATCTCGTCATCACTCAACTTGCACCTATTGCTCTCTTCAGTGTTCATCAAGTAACCAAGCATGTCCAAGTGAGACTCCTTGGATTCCTTCCTCTCCACTATCAGCTGCCTAAGAATGGCCACAATGCTCTTCCTAGCCTGGAACCCACGTCGATAGCTGGTTCCAGGAAGGTCGATAGGGAGCGACAACGTGCCCAAAACAAGCTTGAAGAACTCGGGCATGAACGCCCCCGAGATCGACCCAGATTCGGGCCCAACTATCTGCTTAAGTGAGGAAAGCAATGCCATCTCCTTGGTTTTCAGCTGAATGTCAACGATTTGTGAATCCCAATTGCAGAGATGGGTTCTTATGAAATGGTCAATTGTCGGCAGCAAGTGGTGCCTGATCATGGTGGGACTAATGAGGGAAAGTAGAGCACCCCTCATGTACTTGTGGGTGGAGCCATGAACCGCTGCAATGTTGCATTTCCCCAAGATGTCAAGCATCGACTGAGGGTAACCTGGAACCAACCCTTTCCCTTCGTTCATCAGTATGTACCTGTTCACATCTGGATCCATTGATACCACTGTCGGACAGCCTAGTATGTGGGACTTGAAAAAACTCCCATACCTGTTGAAACAGAACACCCCCAAATCAGAACCCATCTTCTCAAAATGCCTACTTTAACATACTTTACACAGAAAATGAAGGAAAACAGAACAGAGAAATGCTAGGTTATTAGTATTACAACTAATATTAGCACTAATCTGTTACCACACACTATGACAGATAACAATAAAGGAGGAAAAGGGTAAGAAGCCATTTTTTATAAGCTTGTAAGTCACTGTTGCAGATCTTTTTAACTAATTGACAACTGAAGTACTGAACACAAACAAATGGAAATTACTTGACAAGCGATTTTGGTGTCTCCCCTGTTTTCCAATCTAAGCAAATAGGAGCTTGAAAACATGGCTGGCAACAGAAAAAGACCAAAAAAAAAAAAAAGATGAAATGGGGAAGGATGAAGATTTTAAGGACCTTGCTCGTTGGTTCTTCATGAAGTTAGGGCCTTGCTTGAGGAACTCAGTGGTTTCTCCAAAAATGGGCCAACCCATGGTGCCAGGGGGCAAGCCCTTCTTCTTGCTGAACCTGACCTCATTCCACCTCAACAGTAGAGCAGAGGATAAACAGAGGACGAGCAACAGAAGAACCAGAACCGCCACAAAGAGAACCGCCATTGATGATAATCTTTTGCAAAGGTGAGAATGGGAATGGAGGGAAGATGAATGAAGAGGTGTATAAGTAAGAAGAAGGAAAGAGAGGGTAAAGCCGCACGCCCCACACCTCCCCAGAAAACAACAACAGAAGGAGGGGAAAGGGAGGTTGGGAGGTGGGGATATGGGCTGCTGCTGCTCTGTTGTTTGTTGTTGTTGCTCTGTAGCTTTGAGTCTATGGACAGAGGCTTGCAGAAGTGTGCACATATATAGGCTTTTTTCTTGCATAAATGTCGAAGAGAGAGAGGGAGAGGGGGGAAATGGCCAAATCATGCACCCTCCGTCCTAGCGAAAGGACCCTGCCTCTATTTTCTTGTACAAACCGAACCGTAGACCGTTAAGTAGGGTATGGTCTGATTCATGGTCAATATTATATGGTGTTTTGATATTTTGGTTTGGTTTGCTCTAGACCGCGGTTTATCGGACCAAATCGTGGATCCAAAATTCTTCTCAATATATGTTAGCAATCCACTGGATCACTCTCTCAACTCTCACAACGATAACCAAGTCTCAATCTTAACTTTAAGAATTCCGTCCCCTACTTCCTTCACAACCACATTTTACTAGAGAGTAGAGACGATTATGTAAATGTTTATGACGTTATGGTGCAAGCTGGGATGTTTTGACTTTGTATCTTTATTATTTAATGAGATTTATAGTGTTAAAATTATCCATGCATGTAGGAATTTATGTTTTAAGGAAATCGAACATTTTTCTTGGCTATTGGTTCAAATTTTTGTGCGGTTGACTAATTAAATTGTTCATTTTTCGTTCATTGCGGTCTATCTAGACCAAACTGTACCAGACCAGACCGCACAGGCGTGGTCTAGTCTGGACCATATAGTCTGTGGTGTGGTCTGTGGTCTATACTCTAACCTCTCATTCTGGACTGTAGACTGCCAGACCACACCGTTTCCCAGCCCTAGCCTTGGGTAAATAAAAGGGTAACTATCCAATATGTAAGATAATTTTCCCATCTGTATAAAATTATTCATTTTTGTCACAGGCAAAGCCATAACATTCGAAATATACGAACTAGTCTAAATTTGGATGGTTATTTGACAAATTTTGTTATTTTTGTTACAAACTTTAACGGAGTTAGAGATTCCCCCAATTAGGTTAACGGTACGCTGACTAGGATACTACATTAATGCATATGTCATGGACAACTCAGCCTCACTTGCCACGTCATAATTTCCTTTAAAAATATTTTAGACAAAATACACTTCCATAGCCACAACTTTCACGTTTGTAACAGTTATTAGCCACAACTTTTGAAATACACGAAATAGCCATAATTTTGACGGTTGTTTGACAAATTTAGTCATTTTCATTACAAACTTTTGAAGTAGTCGCGACCCTGTCTATGATTTCTTCTCATGACACTGTTTGAGAGGGAAGGCGACGAATCGGGCCAATTGACTTGGACGAATCCTGATTCACCAAAAAAACAAGAACAATCGCAGTCGCGGCGGTTTCGAGGAATTGTTAGGGGAAATGCACTACAATCCGCCACGTCCTTCCTTCCCATCCCATCAGTCTCTGCCGCCACCAGAGACAACATCTCCTCTATCACCATCGCTGCCGATGCCTTCTTTTTCGCAGTCGTCGTCGAACTTCTTCCTAACAGCCTTCTTATCCTCTTTCTCGTCGTTTTTATGTGGCTCCGACAAGCTTCTGAGGCCTTCTTCTTAGTCTAGCTATGGGGATCTAAATCGAAAATTTTGAAAATAAGGTCTTCTTCTCGAGTCATATTGCTAAGTAACACCATTAAAGGAATGAACTGAAGTGGCAATAGAGTAGCACAATAAAAATGTCTTTTATTTGTATCCGACTACATGCCGCTCTTTTGATTTTCTTTTATAGTTTTATATCAGGATGTAATGTATTCAATCTATTTTGTAAGCAATATAAGGTTATATTTTGAAAAAAAAAACAAAATCATGTTATCACTCTTTTAAGTTTTAACAGAACAAAAGTTAAATGATAATTTTGTACAAACATAAAAATTTCTAACCATTTTGGATGATTGCCCGTAAATAAGACCATGCCCACCATGAAATCCAAATTATTAAACGACAAAACGGAGATAAAAAAAATTTAAAAACCAAGAAAAAAACAAATATAAAAATTTGATGTTGTGTATGAGGCACCGTTTTAAACGGCTCAAGATATCGTGCATAACTCATGATTATGCCCCCATGAGTAACTGAATATAGGCCCTTTATTCAGAAAATGCAGATCTAAAGGTGAAGAATTTAAAATATATTTAATTTCTCTTGTTTTCTTAATCAGCTCATACTTTTAACTCGGACTTTTTTTTTTTTGCAAAGATTGAACGAGTTCGTTGTGCTCTACAAAATGATATTCATTTTAATATTTTTTTAGAAAAAAAATTATTGCCTCTCTTTACCAACTGCATATCATATGGTATCTTCTTCGTTTTGAAGTCGTTTTTGAAAATTTTTGCACAGAAGGAACAGGTTCATCATGATCTATTGGATCTACAAATTTCTGGGTGACCAAAAGATACCACACAATACCTCCCTAGTACGGGGTTGTATCTTTTGATACACAATGTTGAAAGTCGTAAATGACAGTTAGTATACTGTCATATTATTTGCTCTTATTTCAATACCAGTCAATATCATATGGTATAGACTGGTAAAAAAGGCTCAATTTTTTTTTCGTTCCAAAAATATATCAAAGTGAATATCATTTTGAAGAGCACAATTACTATAATCTAACTGCGCAAAAAAAATAAATTGACTTAAAACGAGTGAGAAATCATTCGTTAAAGATTAATGGGGAAAAAATTAAAGACTTTTCAGGAGAGAGAAGGGGCACTGATGTGGCGAATTCTGATTGAGTTATGCATAGTTATTGACCACAGGGTTATGCATGTGATCCGCTCCCGTTTTAAACCATGGCTTTACTCAACACAAATGTTTTATTGCATTTAACGTAACAATATGTTGCCAAAGGTTAAATAGCCTAGCGGTGAAATCTCTAATGAACACTCGTTTAGAAAAGTGGTAGATCCTTCGTTTGATCCTATTAAGGTCAGTTATGGTGTTTCCCAAGGTATTTAAGGGAAATTCTCATAGTGGGCCCGAAGAACAAAGAAGGTGAGTCTCGTAACAATATGTTTGATTAATAAACTTTATCTCCAACACATTTTTTTTTTTGTATAAATTCATTAAATTGATGAATCCTCAATGTAGTTTTCACTAATTTGGAGGTGGTGAAGTTTGAGGGTAAGTATAATAAGACATATGTCTAACCCTAATTGGTGAAACATTGTAAAAAGAGGGTTGCAACAATTTACCCCATTGGGGTGCAAGGAGAGAGGGGGGAGAATGAAAAATGTGTTTTAGCATTGCTTAAGCATTGATAATAATGACGATGATAGTTTAATAATTAGTATTAGACTATTAGTACCATAATTTTTACTTATTTATTATAAATGTTATTTTCTTCTTTACTAAGATGTGAGTTACACATTTTTAATATGTGGAATTCTATTTTCTTTTAAGTTGTTTTACCTTGGTTGTTATTCACGCATCTATATTCTTGATCATACTAGAGCACATACATGCATGTACGGTGGTAGCCCATGTACTCTTTCAATTACCCAATTATACTGTGATTCGGATTATTTACGGGTGTATTGATAACGATTCGCGAATCAATCAATCACGTGTCCACCCTTTTTATCAACCACCCATTTTGGAAATCGACATACCAGCCACTCTACAGCTGAGCATGAATGAAGCACCGCATGCTTCCATCCTCACTCGTCTTCCTAGGTCCGACTTCTCAAATGTGAAACGTGGCCATCCTTAATTTGCTTCGTTGTTTTGTTTTGGTTTTAAAGCTTTTCATTTGTGTTTTCAGTTTTGTTTGTATGCCTTGTTTGGAACTTCAAAATTGGCACGACAAGTGCATATATATATATATAGGGCTTATATCCTTCACACGAGGGGAAGCTATCCGTACAGCTCTGTGTACTTTGCGTTGTATCACAGGTCTTATCGATTTGTTTAGAATGGTTTTTTGTTACGAACATTGATTGTAATGAGACGATAGGACGTGGCCAAATAGACCGATTGTTTTGGTTTCTAGTACTATATGCATAGGATGTTAGATCAAGCCTGCACGGTTTTACTATTGGGTTTCTTACCAAAAAGTCTCGTATTAATGAGCTGGGTAGACATTTATATACAAGGGTCTCTTCCCTTGTATCAGCAATATGGTACTTAGATTGTCTCATAACATTAGCGCTTGAAGTTTTATACCGGTATATGATAAAAGGCTACCACATTATGTAAAAAAATGTAATTAATTTATCTTAACAGTTTGACCATTAAACTGCAAACCTTTCTTGATATCGGCATATGATTGAGTAGTTATTCGAACTTTGTCAATCATTATTTTGAGAATTACCCATACACTCCGCGAACTTTTGTCATAACTCTCTCCATTATGTCTATAAAAGTATAAAACCCTCTTATCTTTTCAGTCAAGTGATTATAGTGTCACACTTTGAATTCAAAGATTAATTTTTAACAACTATTGAATTTTTTAAAAAAAAACTCCAATTTTTCTAATTGAATACGAGCGCCATATCATTTTCTTCTAGTAAGCGTGAGAATGTATTTAATATTTGGTTAAATACAATTTAATATCCAAACCTTTCATTTTAAATAATATAATAGTCAAACCTTTTCGAAAACAATCTAATATTCAAATGGTCAACTTTCCGTCCGTTTGACCGTTAGTTGACACTTCAAAAAATTTCGAAGTACGACACTTCATCAATATCCATTGATATCTTCTCTGAAAAACCACCAACATATCATGGTTCCAAACCCGAGAAGTCCATGACTCCACCATGATGATATAGAATATCTTAATATTCAGTCATCTGCAATGCCAAAACAAGAAAACAAATTTGTATTGTGACAATTTCCTCTATACAAAGCTTTTTTGAAGTGTCAACTAACGGTCAAACGGACGGAAAGTTGACGATTTGGATATTAAATTGTTTTCGAAAAGATTTGGCTATTATGTTGTTTAAAATGAAAGGTTTGAATATTAAATTGTGTTTACCCTTAATATTTTGATCACTTTGATACCAATAATCGAATTCCAAGTTTTGGTTTCTCTACTTTGACTTTTCTCGAGATATGAGTGACGCATGGGGTTGTCGTCTTCATTAAGGGGGCTATGTGAAGAAGAAACGAAGAAGAAAGGATCCATGGAGGGATCCTAGGAAAGGGACGGGACATAATAAGAGCACGAAATCTGCAAATTTCACTCATTTTCAAAAAGTGGGCAAACTTTTTTCGTTCAGCCGTCGTTTTCAGAAAATTTAAGCCTACGGGCATTGAATTAGGGTTTGGTTGATGCCTTGAAGGGGTAATAGGGGGGAGGGGGGGGGGGGGGTAAATGCCGTTGATCGTTGGATCGATATCTTCGTTCATATCAATCGTTGGTCGTTGGATCGATATCTTCGTTCATATCAATCGTTGGTTTGTTGTAGATCGAAGAACAAAGCATAAAAGTTTGAGTTTCAGAATGAAAATGAAAAGGAAAATGGGTCAATCTGATGTTCAGTGGGTAAAATAGTTCGGGTACCACTTAAGTTTGAGAATTGGGGTAGACATACCACCGGATATCATTAAAGTCAACAAAATGTGCATCCGTCTACTTAAGTTTAAATAGGGCGTCGGGTACCATTAAAGTCAACAAAATGTGCATCCGTCTACTTTTCCATCCAACCCAAACTTTTAATTACTTTTCGGTACCCAAAATATTCAAAACTATATTTCAACAAGTTTAATCTAATATAAAAATCAGAAAACCTTCTAAACATATTATTACTAAAATGGCTAATCAAATTTTATCATAAAATAGATAAATTAGTACAAATATTAAATGAACATAAGAAAAATAATAAGTACACTAGAATGTAATAATAAATATTTAAAATTAATATTAGAATATCTATTTAAACACCCTAATTCAATTAGAAGCACCATTATAAATAGTTAAAATAGAATCTAATCGATCATGAATACATCAAAACCAAAAACAAAGATAAATAGAACACAATCATAAGGAATAAAATATATTCCAGTAATTAAAAAAAACATTTAGAATGAACAGAGATGGAAAATAACCAAGTAATAAATGAACTATAAAAGCTACAACATTCAGTAAAAAATATAGAAAACAAAATATGATTATAAGAAGAGAATTAGAATTACTAAATTTAACTAATATGAAACATCTACAAATATAATATTAGAGAATTAAAAGGAAATTTAACATGAAAATTAGACAACATCACTCTGATGTAAGAGAACTAAATATAACATTCTCATATTATTTATATCGAGATAGATCATAAAATATATTTGCTTTTGAAAATTATTCAATTATAAGAATGCATAATGATAATTAAAAATACTTATAATAATAATTGATTCTAAATTTTCTATTGAAAAATTGATTTGCTATCAAGTATTCAAAAGAGGATTTCAATTAAACAATAAAAAATTATGTTTTCCATAAATCCAAATGATTTTTTACAATAAGAAAAGTAGAAGGACCCATTATGAAATTTAGAAAATGGAATATTCCAAGAATATTCTGTCAACTTTAACGTAATGCACATAGCAGTAAACTTAAGTGGTACCGGGTGCACATATAACAGAGTTCAGTGGTACTCGACGCCCTATTCAAACTTAAGTGGTACCCAATGTATTTTACCCGATGTTTAGTTAACTTTTCAGAAGAGATAGGTCGATCTGCCCCAAATATACTCTCGTGATCTCGTGTATCTCTACTTTCTGTAGTCAATGAACCTCAATGTCTCAATGGTTTCTTTTTTTTTTTTTTTTCTTACAAATAAATACATGACAGATTGACCTATCTCTTTGGTCGGATGATCTCAAAATAAATTTACTGGGACACATTGTCATGTTTTGTATAATTGATGCATCAAATTAGTTTGAGACAATAATGTAAATTGTTACGTTTTGCATGCAATTTAAATTGATAAGAAAATGATCGAGAAAAACTTTTAGAAGAGCGCAACGTCCAAACAACATCTAAAATAAGATCAACCATATGATTAATAATATGCTCTCTATTGTTGACAATTAACTGTTGATTGAGGAACTCATCAGCTTATGATTAGGTCTAATCATAGAGGACGTGGAAGGCCAAAGAAATGGCAAATGGAGTGACCTACACCGCCCCAAAATTATCTGCAATAATTCTGCTGATTAACGGCAACGAGCGTGCAATTCCAATGCATGCATCACCCGATCCAACAATTATTGGTGATGGGCCATGAGGAAGAAGGAATTATCGAAAGATCGATCCCATCAATCGCGCTAATAAATTTGTTCGTCGTCGACCCAACTTTGTTACTGTGCTGCTGCTGCCGTTGTTGTAGGGAGTTGATAAAGGTCGTCCTAACAATTACTAATGATCGTCCTAAAAAACAACAAAGTTACACTTTTAACCTTTTGACATCTTTACCTTTCCTTTAGCAAACAAACACCACATTCACTTAGAAAACAAAAAACACTCATTCTCCCACACTCTCGAATTCATCATCGACATTTGGAAGCCGAAATCGTCGAGCATACGTCCGAACAATGAGTAGCGACTCCGACGAGGTAAAAATCTCGTTTTAAAAAAAAAAATCCAACCGAATGTGATTTTCGGTTGGTCCATGGTCCAACCGAAATTCGGTTTCGGTTGAACCATGGACCAACCGAAAATCACATTCGGTTGAGCCATGGATGAACCGAAAATCTGCTACGTTTGTGCCATGGGTGAAACGAAAAAAAATTTCGGTTGGTCCACGGTGGCACCGAACCTTTATTTCGGTTTGGCCATGGTGAAATCGAAAATTTGGTTAGGTTTAGCCATGGTTGAACCGAAAATTTGCTTCTATTGGTGGTTTTTGGGTTTTTTTAAGTTTATATCAAATATTTCTATTTTATTGTTATCATTTATAGTTTGGTCTATAAGATTGTTTATTGAATTTTAGTTTATATTATTTTTAAAATTTATGAGCCTAATTATTTGTGAAATTGATTTTTTTGTATACAAAATTAAGATTAGATGCATAATACGCAATAAAAAAATTATAGAATGTGATTAATATGATTCTTACATTAGATGTATAGTATGTAAATAATAGAGAATGCTAAATTTTGTCGTGTTAAATGTTGGATTTTGCTTAGGATAATATAGAGAATGCTAAATTATTTGTGATAATTATTAAATTAAATGTAGTCGTTAGATTTTCTATTATTATGGAGTCCTACTTATATCATGAGATCTAACATTGTAGGATATTGATGATTACGGAGGGGATGGCAAAGATTACACCTCAGAATTCGTCAATGGAGTAAAATACGATACAGATTTGATTGCATATGCAGCAGCTACTGAGATTGCCAAGGGTTTTGGGTTTTATTTGGTGAAGGCATCAAATAAAAAAAATCCAAGTGAAGATAGTAGGCGACGATACTTGAAGTGCACTCATGGTAGGAAGAAAAATTCGAAGGATCCTGATTCTGATCCGGCTAAGGAAAGGAGGCCTCTTACTTCTTCTGGAAAGTTGGGGTGTGAATTTCAGATCAAGATTGAGCGGTCAGATGATGGATATTGGTTGATACTAGCAGTGGCTAATAGAAAGAATCCTGGTGCTAATTTGGGTTTTCACAATCATCCGCTGGAGCTATTTCCGAATGGATCAAGTAAGAGGAATGTTTTGACCGAAGATGATAAGCAATACATCAGACAACTGAGATTAGCCGGTGTCGCCCCAAGGAATATCCACAAGGCAGTGAACGAGAGAAAAGGGGAGCATGGAAAGGTGAACAAAAGACAGATTTCTAACGCATTGTATAAGATAAGAAAAGAAGAGCTTGGTCAGAGGACGGCCTTACAGTACACTTTTCAAGATGCTCTGGAGAAGGGTTACTATGTGCAGTATGTGGATGACCGTAACGTGCTTACACACTTGTTCCTAGCCCACCCTGAGTCAATATTGATGTTGCGATCTTGGCACCATGTCATTGTGATAGATGCAACATACAAGACCAACAAGTATGAGTTTCCATGGGTTGAGATTGTTGGCATGACACCGGTGGGATTGAACTTTGTCATTGCATCTGCGCTAGTGTATGACGAGACAAAAGAGTCGTACCAGTGGCTTCTCACGCATCTGCAACATTTGCTTGGCCCTATCACTCCAGATGTATTTGTTAGTGACAAAGCAGGAGGATTGGTTGAGAACGTGGGGGTAATGTTTCCATCATCGACTCATATACTATGCCTTTGGCATGTAGACAGGAATGTGAGAGCACGGTGTCTAACGGAGGTGAGGAGGACGTCTCATTGTGGGATAGATGCAGCCCAACCGACAGTGGATCTGATCATGGCGTCTTGGAAAAGGATTGTATATGCCGGCAGTGAGGAAGGCATGAATAGAGCTTTAGACAGTTTCAGGCGTAGTTGGGGAGTACAGTATCCACGTCTTTGGAGGTACTTGTCAGATGAGTGGTTACCAAACAAGCACATGTGGGCAACATGTTATACAAACCAAGTGCGACATTTGGGTAATACAAGCTAAAATCGGGTTGAATCTGCTCATTCATCCTTCAAGAAGTGGCTTCAATCAGCAACTGGTGCAATCGACACGGTTAGCTTTTTGGACCATTATGAACTATCGTGAGGTGTTAGCTTTTTGGACCATTATGAACTATCGTGAACCTCCTACTCGGGCAAAGTGGGATGACGATAGTCTTTACCATCGTGATGTCTTCCAAGGTCTAGTACAGGAGGTTCTTGATAGGGGAGATGAGACCATTCGAGGGGCTATTGGCCTACTTCGGAGTCATCTTCATCTTGAAAATGATGGCATTGATGAGCCGCATGGGGGGCAGCCCCGACCCGGTCGCCCGAGGACATCCACCACGCGAAACCTTTCTCACTTCGAGCATGTGGAGAGGAGACGGGGGAGGAGAAGTTCGATACCTTCGACCACAACACCGGACAATGTGGATGTTACCCACTGGATGGATAATGTGGATCTTTTCGTCTTTGCCACATTGCATTCATGGGTAATTGCTGTCTATAGTCAAGGCGGTCGTTATACCGTGCTACCTGTGATTGCCCCACCAGGAGTAACAAGACCACGTGGGATCGTATCACTACATTTTACGGGATGTCATTGGGTGCGTCTTGACTTTCGACCTGGTCAAGTGCCATTGCCTCCGATTAATGGGCTTTGGCCTATTTATCACGATCCTAGTGTCCATGGTTGGGACCAATTCTTCTCACAAGAACGCCAATTTTATGATAGATTAAACCCAGCCGGTTGATGGTTAGATGTAGTTGTAGTTATTGTATTTGATGCAACTCTTGATTTACTATTTTAGAAATGCAAAAGAAACAAAGTCCAATCATCTGAAAATTCCAAAAGTTAGATCATCTCACGGGCAAAGACAAACTAGCAATTCCAAATAAAAATAAACAAACTAGCAATTCCAAATAAAAATAAACAAACTAGCAATTCCAAATAAAAATAAAGTACAAGGATAACAATCTAGAAATGCCACACTCCACTAAGGAGTCTTTCCGACTAACTGTTCATACAACTCGCGAGCCTCACTCATCATATCGTAGTACTCAGATGCATGCTCCACATAGTGATCCTTGTCCTTCACCGCCAACACAGGACCAAGCTTCTCCACAATCTGCTTCCTCAACTGTAAATACACAAAATAATGTCAGGAATGGAAAAAAAAGCATATTAACAATACATTAAAAATTGAACAATTATGACATAACTAACCTCATCGACTAGCACTGGCCGCTGTAGAGACACTCCACCAGAGTCCGGATTGATGATCCGTGGGTGCGATCGAGTCCGGTACCAGTCCATGTAATCCTCATCGGCCTCAGATGGATACTCGCACAAGTCAGAATCAATCGCTATGTGTAGAAAATGAGACGGCAAGTTGCCCCATAACTGATCCATGCTACCCTCCCAGAAAACGATGTAGGTGCTGCAAGAAGCTGGGCGGTACACATCCTTGGGAACCATCATCATACGGGGGATAGTCTGTCGGTACCCAAACTGTCGGCGACACCGTGCAGGATCATAACCCTCAGCAACGTCAGCAAAGCGAATGACACCAGTATACAAAGAGCGTAGTACCTCCGTGCCAGCATCTCGCCCGTAAGGAGTCCAAGACACATCCTCCCCTGACATTTCATCCAACATCTGTCGATACCGTACCAAGCGCTGTCTAGCATCATCACCACCTGCAAAGCGGTGACACACCCACGAGGAAGCACGCGGAGCATCTGGAGCCTGGAGAATCTGGCTCGGACGGAAGAGTGGAAAGTACTCATATATCCACGCCTGAAGCAGAGTCAAACAACCACAAATACTCTTACTCCCCACTCGTGTGGCCATCCCTAGCTGTCTGTAGAGATAGGCGAGTGCAGCAGCTCCCCAGGCGTAACCGGCCACTCGTCGCTGGTCCTTCAGAAATACATTGATCGCAGGACGGAGGCGATCGCGACTCTTATCCACAAAAAGTGTGGATCCCAACAACACAAACAAGTAAGTCTGCACCTCCAAGTCCATAATCTTCATTTCTCGTCCACGCACCAACAATCCCTCTGCGTGAATACCACCATTAAGGAACCACTTCGACTTCCACTTACCACCAACAGGACCATCCACCGGGACCCGAACTAGATCATGCATGTCTAACTTAAGAACATCTGGATCCGGATCATCTCTCATCAGCTCCCCCTCAACTGGAATACGAAGAATGTGATGCACGTCGTGGAGAAGAATCGACATCTCTCCAAATGGCATATGGAAGGTGTTCGTGTCCGGCTGCCATCTCTCCACAAATGCCGTTATCAAAGCTGTATCTAAATGCTGCATCATACAGCCTGCCAAGTGGGACAATCCTGTGCCCTCAACCACCTTCTGAGAACCCTCTGAACTCCACTCATACCTCCTCAAAGACTCCACAGTACCAGATCTATGACAACAATCCAACAACCCACGATCCTGTGCTGGGGAAGTCCACAGTGCAAAGGCAATGTGACCTCCAAAGCTAGGGATCACATCGGGAATCACAGGTCCACCTGAACACATCTGAGACTCCGATGTCAGACGCCATGACATGTCCCCCCTTACTCCCTTCTTCCTCTTCTTACCATCACCGTCTTCCTCACTACTACGTCTCGCAACGTAGCGTCCATCTAGCCCACGCTGTGGAAAGTGCGAAGAAGCTGTAGAAGATGTCCCAACTCGTCTCTTCTTACCGATGCCTACATCAGATTCAGGTGGGGCATCCCCAACCTCATCAACAGCCACATCATCATCATCGTCGTCGTCGTCCATAGAAACCGAATCACTCCAATTAGCCTCCCACGGCGTCGCATCCTCAGGAGTAGGGGTGGAGGTAGTACTTCGACTAAGAGATAATTGTCCCATAGTAGGGCGACCGTCGGGACGCACTATTTCCGCCTTCTTCTTCTTCCCTTAACCTTACGTGGATTTTTTTCTTCATTTTCTTTTCTACCGGTCGCTGTAAGTCTACAAGCACGACCTTCCATTCTTCCTTCCGTTTTTTCTTCCATTCTTTTCTTATTCATGTACGGTTTGCCTATTCCATGTCCAGACATCTTCAAAAAAAAAATAAGATTTACAATTAATGATAATCAAATGCATTAACATTTTTGATAATTTTCTCTAATTTTTTTGTAGTTTTTTGATAATTTATTATTAACATTAATTACAACTTTCTTAGTCTTTTTGTCTAATTTCAACTACTTTTTAATTTTCCCATTATTCTAATATTTTTTAACATTAATTACAAATTTACAGATTATATTTCTAAATTTTGATACTTTTTAAAAATTTCAGATAATTTTTAATAATTTTTAGTACATTATTCACAATATTTTTCCCATTATTCTAATATTTTTTTCATAATTGAATTCATAAAAATATTCGAATTTAATTTTTATAATAAATTATAAACCGTACTACAACTTATTTCTAATTAACTACAATTATTTCTAATTATTACATAATTTACAATATTTAATAACAATTTTTATTAATTAATTGCATTTAAAAATCAACCAAAATTTTTTATTAATTTACAATATTTGTTTTCTCAAAAAAAAAAAAAATCAACCAACCGAATGTTGACTTCGGTTTGACCATGGTCAAACCGAAAATTGGCATCGGTTTGACCATGGTCAAACCGAAGTCAACATTCGGTTTGACCAGGGCTCAACCGAAAGTTGACTTCGGTTTGACCATGGCTCAACCGAATGTTGACTTCGGTTTGACCATGGTTTAACCGAAGGTTGACTGTGTTTTGACCGAAGGCCAACCGAACGTTGACCTCGGTTTGACCGAGGGCCAACCGAACGGCGGCTTCGGTCGGTGAAGGGCGAGGCGGACGGCTTACCTTCTTCTCCGGCGAGCACGGACAGCGGCTGGAGGAGGCGCGGCGGACGACTTCTCCGGTGAGCACGGACAGCGGCTGGAGGAGGCGCGGCTGACGACGGCGACTGGAGGAGGCGCGGCGGACGACGGCGACTGGAGGAGGCGCGGCGGACGACGAGGGGGAAGGTCGGCGACGGCGACGGAGGAAGGTCGGCGACGGCGTGGCAGCGTGGCGGGTCGCCGGCGGGGGCGTGGGGCGGCGAGTCGCCGGCGGGGGCGTGGGGCAGCGGCGGACGACTCTGCTGCGTGCGGAGTGTTTGGTCGAAGAGGAAGGAGAGTGTTAGGGGAGTGTTTGGGTAGGGTTTCCTTTTTAATTTTAAAAAGGGTAATTAAGTAATTTACGTATTAAGTTAGGACGACGATTAGTAATTTTTAGGACGACCTTTAACCCTTCAGTTGTTGTATTTATGTGTAGGGGACGTGTAAAGGATAAACGTCTTGTGATTGGAGATTGGAGAGACATTATTATGCATCTCTATCTCTGTCTAGGTATTGATTTGATTTGAATTGGATTATCTGGCTACGACTGGATGTAACTGGATTTCAATACCACCTTCGATGAGAGCCAAGAGAACCCCGCCGAAGGCGGCCGAGCGGGCCGAGGCGCCGAGCCCCTGCCGCATAGCGAGAAACCCACCGGTGGCGGCGCCGGCGAATATCGAGTTCCACGGATCCTCCTTCTGGCGGACATAGACCATCGTGCAATCGAAGGTCGAGAAGAGGCCGCCCCAGACGGCGAAGCTGTCGCCGACGCGAGGCGCGTTCATCCAGACGGCCTAGGTTCCGCCGGTGAGGCGAGTCCCAGCGGGGGAGTTGTAAACCCCTTTGATGAAGTGGAAGGAGGAGTCGCCGAAAGCGCCACCGATGTCGTCGAGGATGCGGTCCGGGTAAGGCTCCCTGGATGTCTCTGGTGTATCCATATCGGCTGATTTGATGAAAAGGGAGACTTCTCGAGGAGGAGAGAAGTTCTAGGCGGTGGTGGCTGACGGAGGAAGGAGGATAGAACTAGAGTTTGGGTAGATTATATATAATAATCAGGTGTGGTCATTTTTTAATTTCCAAAATTATCCTAAAAGAATCTTGACCGTAAGATTAAAAAAGAAGGGAAAATAATTAATCAAATGGTATATAAGGAGGTTGCCACCGTGATTACTAAAAAACAAGTAATCACCCTAACTCATTCCCCTCGAAGTAGCTAATACACATTGTGTTAGCGAACCACGTAAATCGTGCATCGTGTTCGTTCTTTTTTTTCTTCGTTTTCTTGCTATGTGGAGTTCTCCTATTTCTCCATTCGCATAGGAACGACGCTAATCTACGTACGTAAAATAGGGAAGTCCACAGAGAAATTGACACATTCGAGATGAGAATTCTCAATAAACAATTGATTCATTCATTGAAAGGCAGAAAGCAAAAGAAAGACATTCTAGGAGATCGCACGAGTGGCGTTTCCGATGACTAACAAAAATAATTAGATACCATTCACCGGCGGGAAATGGTTCCGGCTGCACATGCTCGATAACCTAAAGTCGTATTCTTTAGTATCAGTCAAAGGAAGAAGTAAGCACCTAACACGTTTGTAAAGCTATTTAAAATAGGTCGGCGGTAAAGTTTGTGTAAACTGAACTTGTAAACAAACTTTGGCAAACACTTGTCAAGAATAGCATTACAAATGAAATTTGAGGGTCCAAAGCTATGAATTCCGCATACTTGTCAATCATTCCCTTGTCATGAGGTGGAATTTGAAGCATGGTCATAAATTCACGATCTAATCAAGTAAATTCATAATCAGACAAGCAAACAATATATTCTTTTAAATTCATAATGGCTATAAATCCAGCATAAATAGGATTTTTCAAAATCTAAATTTTATCAAAATCCTATTTTTAAATTCATGAAGCAAACTACCCTGAATTTTAGCTCAATGAAAAAAAAAAGAACTTGATAACTGTTATCACAAGTAGTGGGTGGCTATACCGTCCGGTGCGGTTAAATTGACTCGAATTGATCTGGTACCAGTCCGGTCTTTTCGGAAATATAAGGATTAAAGATTGGATTGGATACAGTTCGGTCTTGATCCGGTCTCGTCCTAATTCGGTCTTGATTTTAGATTGAGCTTGTGGAGATTTTAGTTGTCTGAGGCCCGAAAGGGTGAGGAGTTGGTTAAGGTGTTGGGCTCTCTTTTAGGTTTCGGTCCGGTCCCGAACGGTTTTCTTACTTCAAATCTAAGCCCAGGATTGAATTGTTTGCTATCTAGTCCGGTCCAATCTCGATTTGATTTATACAATCCGGTTTCGAGTAAAACCTAAAAGTCCGAACCAAATAACGACTCTAATCACAAGAAAAGCTAAAAAGAAAAATGAAAAGGAGGAGATAATTGAGTGCACGTGTGGGTTGGGGTGTCCACGAGCACTTGTTTGTATTCAATGAATTGATTAGTTTGTCTTTGCCTGCAACTATGCAATTCCTCTTTCTTTCTTTCCTTCCTTCTTTCAAAACCAACTTTTTTTTCTGGGGTTCTGATTTAAAAAGAAAGCAAATACAGTACTGCTGCCTGCTGGGATCTTTTGTTGTTTGGTTTCATTGGCGTTTACTCAGCCTCAAGAGTTAGGGTGAGAGTCTATCAAGTTCTTTGTTTTAAACCTTCTATTCTAAAGTTGTATTCTGCATAATACAATATTTTTTAGGGGTGGTTTGGACAAGAAATTGTAACGGATAAATTTGACACAATTGTACCAAATTGTCTCGTTTGCCAACAAAAAATTTGGATGGATCAATCTGCCTGAGGTATTTTGAATTGATCCGTTTTGAGTCAATTTCAATTACCTGGGGTGGGGGCAGGTAATTCGAATTGACTCGTTTTAATTGCCTCGTTTATAAAACGAGACAATTGATCAAATTGACTCATTTCTAGATTGATCCATCCAAACGACCCCTTACTTGTTTTAATCACAGAATGCATGGTGTATTGATAATACATATAAACTCATATATACTTAATCTTACCTTTTTGTTGAGATTTTTAGTATTCATGGTTTATTTCCTTTCATGTATAATCCATACATTCTTCTATGTTTTCTAAACAGAACATTATTAAAATCCGCACATTTTTAATATACACATAATGTTAATACAAACATTCTTGTAATTCACCATTTCTGAAGTCAGAGACCCCTTACTGTCATCAGCGGCGGATCTAGGGGGGCCGCCCCGGGCCACGGCCCAACCCTTTCCGGATCCAAAGCTCGTATAGTACTTGTAAATTTTCGATTTAGGGTATATATTTCAATGTTTATAGAGTTACGACCCAGCTCTCTCCACCACTTTTTAAATGCGACCAATGCTCTAATTTATTCGGAATCTGCCGCTGATGATGATCTCCATACCGTCACTCTGTCTCTGGACTGGACTGACTCTGATTTGTTTAACGAGGGTGCGCCTCCCTATTCTTTGTCCGATTATGGCTCTACATTTTGTTCGCTTGTTTTTTACAATTTTCAAAGTTTGCATGGTTGTTTATAAGTTTACAGATTTTGAAGGAGTATTAATAACAGTCCTGAATGTCTACAATATTTTGTGTTTTAAAGTTTACTATGATACTAATACTTTATTGATAGTCAAATTGTGCATTCCATGATTCAAAAATTCACAATAATTTAAAAGCTTAAGACATCCTACTCCCTTGAAATGTTTGTGAACTTAACCTAATCTGTCTTAATAAGTTGGGATGAGTTTCGAATTGATCCGTCGTTTGTTACTCCCAATGAATTTGTTTGACTCTTGGGAGTAATAAAATTCAATGTAGTCAGAATGTCGTTTTAAAGTTTAAAAAACTTATGCTTTCACGCTTCCAGGTTACCAAAACGCCTCTATGTAGAATCTCATTTTTCACTTACAAATAATAGCCAAAATCTACGCTTTAAACCTTGTGATTTTACGCTTATAAATCATCTTAAACCTTCTCCATAAAATTGCACTTTTGACTGCATGGATCATATTGTTGAGCCGGTCCGAGTCAGATCTGGAAATCTTGAGATGGACCATATATGTAATGTAAGGCAGCAAGCCCAAGCGTGCACTTCCGACTCCAACCACCATTTTTGCAAAAGATTCTCTCGCTCTCTGTGTCTCTCGACTTTTAGGTGGCTCCATTCACTCTCATAATCGCAAAGAAAGAAAATGAGAAAGCAATAAAACCCCACAAACACACACAAACAACAGTATACGTACTGGCAGCCAGCCCCCATGTGTGCCAAAGGTCCCCCCATTGGCACCACTTCGTTTTGTTCTCATGCTCCCGTGCTTATCTCTCTCCTCTCCTCTTCTAAGTTCTTCCGAGAATTCTCGATCCGATTGTTGTGTTCGCAACCCATTTGTGAGAGCAAGCACACGAGATTGAGAGCCCATCAGATCAAACGTGTTGAGCACCACCACGATGGTTAGAACTTGCAAATTAGTTTATGTGAGCACAATAGCCGGATTGTCATTTGTCCAATCTTATACCTTCCTTTTTCAATTTTCTCCACCACTACTCCTTATACATATAATTAGTTGATTCTTGACTTAGCATGAAGGCACGCGAGTGATTGATGATATAAGAAAATGTAATCTTAATTTTTTTTTTCCAACCGGTTGTTAACTATCCTCTTCTCCGTCAACGTGAATGATACATTCGAGTCGCCCGATCTCTCGTGTTTGTAATTGGACATTGATAATAGTCACAATCGTCGCTCAAACCTATATTGTGGTGTCCATTAACTCACAATGACATTGTTTGTATGTTGTTATAAACCATTAGATAACCTCAATTTGAGTATAGATTGGGAGGGCTTACCAAACCCCATGTGATATTGGGTAGAGACTATAGAGTGTGTTTGAGAGAGAGAGAGAGAGAGAGAGAGAGAGAGAGAGAGAGAGAGAGAGAGAGAGAGAGAGAGATCCCAAATATTGGGCTGACTTAATTGGCTATAGCTGTTTCGTTGTGGGGCTTGGCTGGCCAATAAGCAGTAGCAATAGTGCAAGTGCAGAAGCAGAAGTTGCTGTGCAATGCAATAATAAAACCAAACGAAACCAAACAATGGAAAATGATGCCCCAATTGCACGTTACCCCCTCGTGGGCATATCACAATCGTCCTCTGCCCTTTGCTACCATTATATTCATTCATTCATTTGTTTTGCTGTTCGGTGTTTGACAGTTGACAAGTACCCGACAGTTCAGTTCGTGAGCCCCAACTCCACCCACAACAAGCCCACAAATAGTTCCATCCTTATATGTATATCCATGAAAATAAATGGTTCAAGATATACATGACAATGGGAGCAGCTATATTTGATCATTGCTATGGAAAAGATGGCCAACTTTTATCAGTGAAGTGGTATGGCTTTGCAACATTGAAATTGGAGGTTGTACTGTTCAATTGCATGGGTTACATCATGTTTGTTCAATAGTTCTCTAATTGGTTTCTCTCCTAAAAAGTAAAAAAGTCTTTCGAGTTAACTATGAACTCGATCTAATACCTTCCATGCATCGAGATATAACCAGCAGCTAGTAATACGACGATCGAACTAACTGTTTTGAGTTCTTTAAGAATCGAACTTCATAAAGGGTATGCTCACAATAGGTGGTTAGAGTCCACGTCATATGCTTGTTGACCCGATCCAAATAATAAGGAAATACTCTCATAATTTCTATTCGTATAAAGGAAGGTAGACCTGGCAATCGGGTCGGGTTGGGACTTCGGTTACGGGTCGGGTCATGTTTGGTTGGCTTATTTTGGGTCAAATATTGACCCAACCCATTCGGTTTCGGGTCGGGTTACAGGTCATTTCGGGTTACGAGCGTTCTCAGAAACAATATCAAACATGCTTCATATTTTCTTAAAGAACACAAATTTTCACATATGCGTGACAATAGTTTACCTAACACATGTCAATTAACATATTCTCAAATCCTCCCACGCTAATGAAATGAAATATAAATTGCGCAAATCTTCAAAAAACAATCACAAGAGTAATACTACTACAAGAAACACATGATATTTGATTATCCTTAAACTCCAAACATGTCATTCAAATCCTTGTAATTTTTTTAAACATCTCACCAATTTATAAGTGATTTTATCATATTTTGGGAGTGATATATGAAATGGAACGGGTCTAACGGGTCGACCCACTAACCCACCCAACCCGACCCAAAAAATCACGGGTTATCGGGTTCGGGTCATTCGGATTTTGGGTTACAAAAATTTCTAGTTTTCGGATGGTTTCGGGTGGGTCAACGGATCTGGTTATAATTTGTCAGGTCTAAAGGAAGGTATATAGGATTGATTGTTATGCCTGCATTCTACCGTTTGAAACTGCGTCGCACCAATTTAAAAATGAACAAATGCTTTATTAAAACTACAAGAAATGTTATCGAAATTGCCGCACAGAATCTCCGAAACATACTCAACTTATTGATTAAAAACTAGTTGATATGGGCCATCCGCAAAAAGGATCCTTCCCTTGAGGTTTCCAGTCATGTATACTCTAAGTAGCACTGCTTATAATTAGCTCAAAAGTTATATGATAATGTATATCCAAAATGGCATATATTCCTAAACCATGTGTGTCCCTCCATTTAATGACCTTCCCCAAACCTCTTTTTATTTTGTTCGTTTAAAATAAAAACAAAATTCATACATATCTGATAGATTTCCTAAATAATTATTTGATTGAATATATGTCTATAAAATAAAACACTAATAAATTATGTTTATAATATAGACCAACCTACTATAGGCCCCAATTATTTTTTTTTTAGTGTCCACGAGCAACACCCAAATAAAATGACGAGCCATTCAATCTTTGTTTCCTCGAAATTCCATATCATTAATTTGTAACATTGAAAAATTATAATTATTAATACTTACAAATCAAATATATTAATTTAATTTTACATGGCGTACAGAGATATCCCACCCTCACGTTGGTCAGCACACCATTTTATCAATATTTTTTTTATTTCGAAGAATATATAAATAATTAAATAGTAGTTCTCGTATATGGTACTGTCATCGCTTCATTGGATTAACTGCATCAATATTGTAACAAATTGAATGTCATCACCACAATGATTAACACCGTAATTGTCGTCTGTCTTCGCACTAATATTTCATCAACAGTTAATAATGTGAATGTGCGAGCCAATTAAGCAAACATCTAAGCAGGTTCCATAAAGTAGGTTACTAATTAGTAATTGTAATGCTTCAGATCTAATCATATTGTACAAAATTGCATGGATTATATAAATTAATACATTATACTTAATAGTAATTATGTTTTGGTTCTGATTTCATTCGTTTGTTGGGATTGCATGCGAGCTAACGAGCATGTGATGAGCACGGATGGCACCTATAATTTAAACCACTAAAAGTTATTAGCTGCTAAACTAACCACATGGCCCTCACCAAGGTGGTTACATCAATTAATCATTTGGATAATCAAGGGAAAATACATATAAGAAAAATGAACGATTTTTGAGCTTATGAATGAAAAATCTCAAAGTATGTATTGAAATGAGTGTGGAACTCAAAAAGATGAAATCATCATGGTGGTTGATATTATATTGTCCCTCAATCAGGTAAAAAAAAAATGATTTACCGTTGGTTAGGTCGATACGGTACACAAATATGTAAGGAACATCTATATTTTTCTGTACAACACGATAAAAATAACATATACATACTGTCCATCTTTTTTTTTAAATTTTGGTCTGTATTATTACGTTATATTGTCACTAGTATCAGTGGCGGAGGGAGGTAAGGAGGAGAGGGGTCCTAGGATCCCACTTGGCAAATAATTGAGCAACAAAACCCTTTAAATACATAGGTTTTAGTACAATAATTCAAGTTTAGGACCACATACTCTCAACGATGTTAGCTCACCAAGGACCCCGGTTAATTCAAAAATCATTAGATACACAAGCATTTATGTTAGTAAAATTTTAAGGACCCCAGTGGACTCGATGTCTGGCTACGCCACTGACTAGAATATACTATTTAGCCAGGCAGAACTGTTAGTGTCAACATTATTCGGCGCTAATGATGTTTTTAATTAATGGAGATTAACGATGCAGATTGGAGTTTGAACAATTTGACTGAGTTATATGATTTTTTATTTATTTTTTGCCATGTATTTTCAAATCTTGGATTTGACCAAATTTTCAGATGGTGTTGCGGTTACCATGTGGTGGTGGGTTGGCTACAGTTGAAATAATTATTCTGGGGATATAGCTGTTAATTCAACTTCTCTTGGATCAATGACCACTTTTTGACTTACATCAAAGTTAAAATAAGATTAAAACAATATAATAAAAAGGTTTATCCAAAACAAAATTAGAGCATAATACTTCAAATCTTCAATGCTAAGTATGAGATCTAGTGAAGGGTTAATGTGAATACTAATCGTCACCTAATAAGAGTTCAAGACTTTAACGAAGCAGCCAACACAAATAAATAATTAAAATCTCGTTGCATGCTGAATACTATCACATATCGATTCTTTACACATAACTTGCTCATCTATTTTAGTAGTTACATAAGCTCAAGTATTAGAGCCCCAAACAATGACACAATTTTTTCTCTCTCTCTCTCTTTTTCATTCAAGGATTTGCAAATAATCCACACTAATGATGTTTGAAGTGATAACATAAGAAAATTGTATAGCTTCTTTTTGAAGTTCATGTACTGAGTGATTTCCTACATTACATACATGTTTGATGTTGTTGCTTGAATTCTATCCAAAAATTGCAACTGTGGGCCTCCACATTGGGCCGCAAAATGTTAAGGATTGCAGGCCGCTGAATCTGATCCAGCCTACAAAGTACACGCAAACAAGGTCAGTGTGATTAGAGGTATCCATCCATCCGGTGACGGACCCAGAAATTTTACATAGGGGTGTCCTCTTTCAAAAAATAAAGTAAAATAAAAATAATTAAATAAGAAAATATCCAACTCGTACAAGTTAAAAAAGTCTATTATGTATTATTCTGAATTTTTTTTGTAAAATACATTTGGTGTCTACACAGCTACACTGCTCATTCACGAACTGACGCATATTCGACCTCTAATTTTGTTCTTGAAGTAAATCAAACTGAAAAGACACTTTCAGCACTTGTCGTACAACCATATAAATTAAGAGTAGCTTGTAATTAGATGAATTGTTAGGTTTGAAAATAATTAAAGATAGACAATATGATTTTGCTATTAGAAAGTGTTTTTAGAATAGAACAACGAAAAAGTTGTAGCCTAATGAAAATTATATTTATTACTAATAGTAGTGTCCCGGGTTTGAATTATCCAAAGTAGCACTTATATTCTCCTACGCAAACTACAAACGAGAGTAGGATAATCGTTTTTTCAAATTTCAGGGTGTCCCGGACTATCAATTATAATTTTTTTGTCCATACGTAAATTACCACCGAAGGTTGGTTAATCGTTTTTCCAAAATTTAGGGGTGTCTGGGTCCGCCCCTGCATCCATCCAGGGACACATTGTATTTATCGCGACTCGTTATATCGTGCTCAATCACGAGTTAAATGAATTGACTCTAACAAATTAGTTTAACACTCAACTCAATCACCAATGGACAAATAAGAGTTTGTTCGGTCTAGAAACATTGGTCGCAGCGGTTAATAGTCGAGTTTCATATGTAATACATGTCATCGTTTGAATAACAAGATTGTAAGCCATAATCACTAGTATTGCTTACCACACAGCCATGAACGTCATTGCACCCACAGAGCAGCTTCCCATTCAGAGTGTCCATAGCTTGAAACACTCCTCCACCTTCACTTCTCTGTCCACCCCCAACAACACATACATTCAGTCGGTCACCTTCCTCGAGTCATTTATTCCGCTACTTAAATCGTTAATCGAGTTATTGACACCAACTAATCCGGACAGTGACGTACCTTATAGTAGTCGACGGCCACGAAATTGGCCCATCGGTTCCCCGCAGCAGCTTCACAAGTGGAAATCATGTCCATCACACCCCCAGAGTTATCCCCACAAGCAAGCTCCTTCATCGGCGCCGACCTGAAGTAGTTCATCAGCACAAGCGACTTCGTCGTGTCGTTCATACCCGAAGATTCCGCCCGGTTCGGGCAGCTACCCGATTTCATCCCTCCATCCCCATCTGCTCCCCCAATAAATTTTTTTTTGACAATCAAGTCCTTCCTCTGCCATCTCAATTAGTTAAGCTAAATCTATGAACAACTGAACTGGGTTTTGAATTACTTTACATTGGTTCTCGACCATGTAATTCCACTGGTAAGCGATGCCCTCGCTCGATTCCTTGGACGAAATCGAGGTGAAGACGAGAAGGCGCTGGTTGTTCTTCACCATGTCGCTGACCAGCGGCCAGTCCCCGCCGTTCTTGGGCATGCCGGAGACAGGGAACCAGTAGTTCATGAGACCGGCGTCGGTGAAGACTTTGGTCAGGCCTTTGTCGGCGTTGACGTAGTCTTCGAGGATGACGGTGACGATCTCCGATGGGTTTGCCGACATGAAGCCTTCGATCTCCTTCAAGAAGTCAATTGCTGGGCCCTGTTTGGGTGTTGTGGCGTCGGGGAAGTTTAATTACATCAAGAAGTTGGTTTGCAAAAGGAAAAGGGAGAAACAGGGCGAGGTTTAATTTTGCGGGGGCTTACGAAGGCAGTGAAATCGTAGCACTTGCCGCCGAAGGAATGGCACATCCAAATGTCGCCTTGGAAATCGTAGACGTCGAGCATCAATGCCCTGACTCCATTCTGATACAGAGTCAAACACATATGAAAAAGAAGATGGCTTTCTCTGATCTAGTTTGACTGCTGGATGGATTAGGAGTGAAAATATGATTATGCATGCTTTGCTTTGTCATTTGATTGAGCATATAATGATTTATAGGTGTAATTCGATCGTGAACTCATAAAACCAGTCATTTTACACGCGTAACAACTATCCGATTCTCGATCTGATGAGTGAAACATGTTTATAGTTTTGAGATGAAGTACATGATGACTTACGTTAAGCTGGGTGGTGATGCTGTCTTCCTGGTTGGTTTCGGTGACTCGAGGTATCGGAGTGTGCTGCGGATAACCGTCGATGGCGAATGCATTGTGGGTTGTCAAGAATGCATACTTGTTGAACGGCAGAGAATTGTTCTGTTTCACGAACCATCAGATTTGATTGGAGCGGAGGAAAAAAAAAATGAGAAGTATAAACAGGAGCAAGCAAAACAACTTTTTTTATTGTCAATAAATCACTCACAAGTGAAGTCACGAGCAGAAGTGACAAATGGATTGAATTCATGGGTTGGTTGATATATGGATTAAATGGATTGAATCAAATGGATTGGTATTCATTAATCCAAGTGACATCCAAAATTTGGACCGTTATGTAAATCGTGAAAGTTTAGGTACTAAAACTTGGCCCATTATCCAAAACAAGTGACATTCCAATGATGTTTTTAATAAATAAAAAAAATTTAGGTACCACAATGTAAAATATAAAAATACAGGTAATGAATTATAATTTGCCAACAACCAACAAATCCATCAATCCAATTGGATTTGGATAAAATGAATTGAACTAATTTGACATTTTAGTAGAGAGATTGAATTGAATTGGAAATTGTCACCTCTATTCGCAAGTCACAAGGAGAAGAAATAACAAGTTACAAAACTATTGACTAAGAAGCTAACATACAAAGTCGAATCTCGTTAGGCGACAAAAATATAACATAACGAGCTATTAAATGAGTTACCTTACTAGTTACTACTAACTTTTTTGGGTACGAGAAGTTGAGGAAAAATCAATAAGCCTCACTCTTTCACACTTAATCCATCCTTTTGTCTGCCAAATTAGTTGGTACTACGCCCAAATAGTTGGAGATATCTGCCACCCTTGTTTTCATTTTCAACCAAATGTGAAATGTGAAATGTGAAAAACAACGAGAAGAAATAACAAGTTACAAAACTATTGACTAAGAAGCTAACATACAAAGTCGAATCTCGTTAGGCGACAAAAACATAACATAACGAGCTATTAAATGAGTTACCTTATTAGTTACTACTAACTTTTCGTGGGTACGAGAAGTTGAGGAAAAATCAATAAGCCTCACTCTTTCACACTTAATCCATCCTTTTGTCTGCCAAATTAGTTGGTACTACGCCCAAATAGTTGGAGATATCTGCCACCCTTGTTTTCATTTTCAACCAAATGTGAAATGTGAAATGTGAAAAAGAACCAACCAACTATGTAGGGATGGCAACAAAATTCGAACCCACGAATACCCACCCGACCCAACTCGGTCAATGTGTGTAAAACCCGTGTTGACGGGATTTGGATCGGGTTCGGGTTTAAACCCGCTACACTATTCATCGGGTCGGGTTGGGTTTAGGTAAACCCGCTCCATGGGTACCCGCCCACACATATATAATTACTTTCCCGGTATATTTAATATTCTAAATAATATATCTTTCTTAAATAACTAATATTCTTTATGTTTTGTGGAGACACGTATAATTTGTTCTTTCTAATTATTTAGAATGAAGTTGATGTTATGAAGTGGAGAGGAAGACCTGAAGGGTAGAGTGGCAGGGGATTTTTATGCTGAGCTATTTACGACGGAACGACAATTGCCAGATGTGGCTGGTCGGGTAGCGGGGCTCCCTATCCCTGAGCTTGTTTCTGAGGAAATGAATAGACTCCTTACAGCGGATGTTTCTGCGAAGGAAATTAGAGGAGCTGTTTTCTCCATTGGTGCTACCCAGGCCCCGGGTTCGGATGGGTTTACTGGAAAATTCTATCGGGCTTATTGGGATATCATTGGTGGAGAAGTGGTGGAGGCGGTGCAGTCTTTCTTTCGTTCGGGACGACTGTTGAAAAGCTTTAACCACACCTGGTTGACTTTAGTTCCGAAGGTGGATGCAGTGGAATCCATGCGACAGATTAGGCCAATTAGCCTGTGTCAGTTATTTTACAAGATCATTTCTAAAATCATGGCGGAACGGTTGGCCAGTATTCTGCCTTCCATTATCTCACCGGAGCAGAATGGGTTTATACGGGGCCGCCAGATTGTGGACAATGTCTTAATTGGACATGAGGTTATGCACTATCTTAAGATTAAGAAACGTGGAAAGAAATCTTTTATGGCTCTGAAGGTTGACATGGAAAACTCCTATGATAGAGTAGAGTGGGATTTTCTATTTGCGGTTATGTCTAAGATGGGATTTAGTCGGCAATGGGTTGGCTGGGTACAGGAATGTGTTTCTACGGCGACATTCTCTGTGATGATGAATGGTTCTCCAACTGGGTATTTTGGATCAACGAGGGGATTACGGCAAGGGGATCCTTTATCTCCTTTGCTGTTTGCGATATGCTCGGAGGGTTTTGCTGCCCTTCTTAGGCAGGCTATTGAGGAGAAGCGACTGGCAGGGGTTAAAATCCATCCCAGGAGCCCTAGCATATCCCACTTATTCTTTGCTGATGATTCATACCTGTTCTTGAGGGCTTCTGGTACGGAATGTGCAACTCTAGTGCAGCTATTGCGGACGTATCAGGAATTGAGTGGGCAGAAAGTTAATCTGGACAAATCAGCGGTGTGTTTTAGTGGGAATGTAGACCCTCCAGATGCCGAGGCGATGGCGGCCATGCTTGGGGTTGGAGCAGTAGGAGTCCAGGATAAATATCTGGGGCTTCCTTCCTTGGTGCAGAAGTCCAAGGTCGAGACCTTTCGATATTTGGAAGAGCGACTGCTTGCTAAGTTGTAGGGATAGAAGCAGAAGCAGTTGTCATGGGCAGCGAAAGAGGTGCTGCTTAAATCGGTGGCTGCGGCGCTGCCGATCTATGTGATGTCATGTTTTCTACTTCCGGTGACGTTATGTCGCAAGCTTGATAAATATATGGCTCGATTTTGGTGGGGGTTTACGATGGACAAGGACAAAGCTCATTGGGTTTCATGGAGGAATCTCTGTCGCAGTAAGTTTGAGGGTGGACTGGGTTTTAGAAGGTTTGAGAACTTTAATCAAGCGTTGCTGGCAAAGATTGCTTGGCGGCTGTGGAAGGAGCCGGAGTCCTTGTTAGCACGCATGCTTAAGGGTAAGTATTTTGCGAAATCCACCATATTTCAAGCTCGTCGGGGTTCTCGCCCTTCTTGGGGGTGGACTAGTGTGCTTCATGGGCGGGATTTATTGGCTCAAGGATTAGCCTGGCAAATTGGGGATGGTTCTTCGGTCCGGATACTGGAGGATAGCTGGGTACCTGGGTATCGGGCGGGTGAAGTCCCTGTTCGATCCACTGCTCCAGACCTGACAAATGTTCGAGTTGAGACACTCAAACTCCCGGGTAAGGGACGGTGGTGTGAGGAGTGCCTCCGGCAGTGCTTCCCGGATGACATTGTGCAACGTATTGCTGCTATTCCCTTGCCGGTTCGGCAGGTGGAGGACTGTTGTGTTTGGGAGTGGGAGGTTGATGGGAAGTACACAGTGAAGTCGGGATACCATCTGGCTTTTCAACTTAGTCGGAGATTGCCGGGGTGGAAGGATGAGGTGTCGTTTTTTGATGGGGGATTTTGGAAGAAGGTGTGGAGCTTTCCTATACCGCCGAAGTTGAAATTCTTTGTGTGGCAACTTATGAGGCGTGTTTTACCCACGATGGAGGCGATAGTTGAGAAAAGGGGGCAGAATTCGATATCCCAGGAGGATCTCATGGAGGATGAGTCGACGGTTTCCCCGAAATGTCCAGTGTGTTGGGCCCCTTTGGAGACGTTGGAGCATATGATGTTGTATTGTAGGGTAGCGGTTGACCTGTGGGCTGGCTCGGGCATTGTTCTGAGTGGATTGGTGACTTCGGACATCAATTTCGCTTTGTTTTTTCGCCGGTTAGTGGAACAGGGTGCAGGTACAGAGCGAATAGTGCGGGTTGTGGCGTTGCTATGGAGGATTTGGAAAAGCCGAAACTGGGTGGCGTTTGAGGGGGTGCAGTATACAGCTAGGGAGTTGCTTCGGCAGTATGAGAGCCAGGTAAGGGAGTGGTTGAGTTTTGTGCAGCCCGCTCCGATTCTTGGACAGCAACCTCGGGGAGAGGGGAGGGGGGCCGCTAGGGTGCAGGAACAGCATTCCTTTATGTATACATGTAAGGTGGATGGTGCAGTGGCGGTAGGATCGCATGGAGCAGGTGGGTTGGTGGTTCAGGATGCGCGTGGTCGGGTTTGTTTTGTCAAAGGATTCTTTTATGCAGGTTTGGTGGATCCATTCATTGTGGAATTGGTGGCTTTGCGGGATGCGATTCAGTGGTGCTCTTTGAAGGGACTCACTGAGGTCATGTTTTGTGGGGATGCCAAGGTCGTCATAGAGAAGATTCAGAGGAGGGAACACCATGACAGGAAGGGTGGCAGGATTTTGGTGGAAATTGCGAGTTTACAAAGGCAGTTCAGTCGTTTTGATATTTCTTTCATTGGCAGGAGTGACAACCGGGTGGCTCATGAGGTGGCCAGGAAGACCCTTTCTTTGTTGCCTGTGGATGTAGAGAATTTTGATTTTGAGGGTTGGTTTTGCTATTTTTGTGTGTAAACAGTGCTATCTTTTGGTGATTGATAATATAATCTGTCTATTGATAAAAAAAAAATGAAGTGGAGAGTGAAGAAACTTAGTTGACGAGGAAGAAACTTTCAATTAATCTTATTGTTTATAGATGTTTATCTTTAATTTTGAACAATTTGTATTGATCATTTGCGGTTTGCTTGTATGCTCTAGATTGGTGTTTTTTTCACTTTTTGTATGATTAATTTGTATGAGAAAATTGATGTTAAACTTTTATTTTGAAAGAAACTTGTTATTGTAAATTTTTTACCGCAAAAACCCACGGGTACCCATGAACCCGCGGATACCCAGCGGGTTGGGTTGGGTTTGAGAAGCGGGTTGGGTTGGGTTTGAGTTTTTCAAACCCAACGGATTTTTTTGACGGATAAACCCATGTGTTTGGGTTTGAGTTTGACAAAAACCGCCCCAACCCGACCCATTCCCATCCCTACAACTATGTGAACATTCCTAGGAGAATGTCACTTGTTTCCACCTATACTAATGAATAACATCCCGATTTGACCCTTAGGATGTTCTGGTTTTATCAATTGGAACTATTTTGTCATTGCTATACATTTTAACACTTAATTTTCTTTGTTATCTTGATACGTTAATAATGGTAATTATCACGTCTTCAAATTCAAGCAAATTAATAATATCACCGCAATATTCAAATGCAGAGATTCATACACCAAATTAACAAATATGTACCAAATGATCAAATTAAACATTTTCTATCATCTCTCAATTCTCAACCTTATCCTCCCGGAAATTCTTGTTAATTACTTAGGGTTAATATCTTATTTTGGCCCGAACTATGACCATATAATCAATTTTGGCCCGTGGTTTTAGAAATTAACATCATGTCCTCAACTATGCAGCATATAGACTCAATTGGCCCGACACATAGTTTGACCGTCAATTTAGACGGTCAACTCCGTTGACCGTTAGTCAACACGTCATGTCATTGCCTAGCCAGCAAAAAAATCATTAAAAAATTCAAATTCAAATTATTTTATAATTTTTCTTATTTATGATCAAATTAACCAAAAATAAATTATAGAAAATATAAAATAAATTTGATTTTTTATTTTTTGGATAATTTAAAAAATGATAAATTTTATAAATTAACCAAAAATTATCAAATTATTTATATTTTTAAAACTTCCCACAAAAATATAATTTATATCATAATTTTTAATAATTTTTAAATTTATAAAATTTAATTTGATAATTTTTGGTTAATTTATAAAATTTATCATTTTCAAATATCTCAAAAAAATTATTTTATACTCTTTAGAATTTTATTTTTTGGTTAATTGGAAAATGATAAATAATTGAAATTAGGAAAATAATTTGAATTTAAATTTTTTTAATGATTTTTAGGCTGATTAGGCAATGACATGGTGTGTTGACTAACGGTTAACGGAGTTGACCGTCCAAATTGACGGTCAAACTATGTGTCAAGCCAATTGAGTTTATATGCTGCATAGTTGAGGCCAGGATGTTAATTTCTGAAACCACGGGCCAAAGTTGATTATATGGTCATAGTTCAGACCAAAATAAGGTATTAACCCAATTACTTCACAATGAATTGATTTTTTTTTTTTTTTGTACGAGAATGAATTGATTTCTAAACCACAAGAAAACTTTTATGAATTGATTTATGACCCACAATAAAACTTTTCTGTCCCTTTTAAAAAAAAGACAGAATGATCGGCAAGTGCCATATCTTTTTCAGTATGTAAAATGACCAATTTTGAAGAGAAGACAAAGAAAACAAGAGAAGGAAGAGTTACCAGGAGCTGGAACTGGTTTGTGGTGGTGGATCGAACGCAAATGGCGCCGGCCGTTACTTTCTCCAGGCAACTGAAACAGTAGAGCCCCGCTCCACAATCTTGGTCCGACGAACATTTATCGCCCACCTAAATACAAAGCATTAATTAACCCAATTCCCCTGCTTCTTGGAAGAAGAAGAAGAATTGAAATCAAGAAACAGGGGTGAACGTAAAACAGAGTGTGTCGCGCTGACCTTGCCTTCTCCCATGGAGCACCCAAAAGCCATGATCAGCGCTGCCGCCAGCAACACCCAGCTGATTGTTTTCTCCATACCTGAACTAGTAGCGAAGGTGGGAAGAAAGAAAGCTTCTTTCTTCTCACTGACTCACTGTGGCGGACGGATGGAGGGGAAGAGAGAGAGATGGAGATTTTGATTCAGTGTGTTTGGGTTTATAAGAGGGTTGGATCTTTGGCAGTCGCTGTACACGACGAAGCGCGAAGCTTCATTCAGAACAAAACAGAGAGGGGGAGTAATAACTAAGCTTTGTAAGAATCAGATATGGCGGATTGCTCTGTCATGGATACTATTTGCTGTCTTATACACAAAGTACGGTTCTTGATTTTTTGTGGGGAATGGGGGAAAAGGGTATAATTTGGGTGATCAATCAAATCATGGAAATGGGGATTTGCCGTACTCGCCAAATTGGTGGTATCAAGCTAACAGCTAGCCGTTGATTGTGTAGCCTAAATACGGGTGCAATAACAACAAGATTTGGAAATGTTTATTGGTGTCAGGGTGTGTTTTGGATGGTTAATTATATCTCTATATCACGTTTTGTTCTGGGTTTCAGATTTCATCACAAAGTATCGAAACATCAGTCAAGGAATATTCATTCCAAAATCCCAAAACTTGATTTCAGTTTCAGCCAAATGAAGAACCTGAAACGGCAAAACTTGTGAATAACCTCTTATATGCCCCCTCAAATGAAAGCCGATGCCAAACCACGAGGCTTTAGTTTGCACAGGTTGGACATACCATTCCTTGTGCTAAACGAATTGGCATGAAATGGGGGTTGTTATGAGGATTCGAAATCATGACCTTTCGGTTCTAGGCTCTGATACCATGTTAGCGAACTAACCACTTGGTCCCAATAACTCAAGTTGTTGGGAAAGGGATAGTTAAGCCTTTTAACCTCTTATAACATCAGTCAAGGAATATTCAGTCCAAAATCCCAAAACTTGATTTCAGTTTCAGCCAAATGAAGAACCTGAAACGGCAAAACTTGTGAATAATTTTGGCTTTATTATCTTGATCGTAAATAATTTATATTTTTGTTCATGAAATGGATACCTATCCTTTTCTTAACAAATAGGAAAAAGAAAATCTAAATTGGATGTTCATGACACCCAAATTGTTCAATATAATGCCCTAACTTGATAACTCCAATACTCCCTTATTTCTCTATGAAAGAATTTCTACTAACTATACATCGAGTGTGCATTTGCTCATAAACCGTTTGTCAAATGTCTCAAGACTCTTAACACCTTTTTTTTTTACTTACTCCAAATCCCATCAAGCTTTAGAGCGCAACATTAGCCGAAGCATAACAACACCAACAACAAACCATGGATCAAAGTTTTCCACATAGCCAAGAAATGAGATTTACGGCCAGATTTTGGCAGGAAAGGATATGAATGCATTCATCTCCATTAAGGTAGACCTTTCGAGGAAACGCCCACCCTTGTCGCAGGCTGAAGGTGTTTGTATCCTTCTGTGAAGAAATCAACAACTGCGGAATAGCAAACGTGTACAAACGCAAGAGTTTTACGTGGTATCCCTGTTCGGTGTGAACATGACTAATCCACGGTGAGCTCGAACGAGCTCACAGCTGACATGTTATTGACGATTGATGATTCTGATTGCTGGCTTGCTTGTGACATTCTCCACAGCTAAGCTTTTATACAATTCAGGGACGTGGGTTGAAACCCTACAGAGGACAAACATGGACAAGTAAAGCCCAATAACAAATGGACTAGGACTAGGACTCGAATTCCTTGTGTACCAAGAAATCGACTACTGCAACACTCCCCCTCAAGAGAAAGAATGTATATCAATCATTCCGAGCTTGGAAAAGAGATACTGAAACTGATCCACACTGAGTCCTTTAGTAAACAGATCCGCTGGTTGTTCAGCAGTGGCAATCTTGCGGGGTAGGATATCACCCGCAAGGGCACGCTCTCGAACAAAATAGCAGTCCATTTCAACATGTTTTGTACGCTCGTGGAAGACAGGATTGGCGCTGATATGCAAAGCAGCCTGATTATCACAGAACAACGGTGTCGGCATCGAAGGTTTGTGTCCCAACTCAGTAAGTAACCAGCGAAGCCATACAAGTTCACTAACTGTTGTAGCCATGGCACGATACTCGGCTTCGGCAGAAGAACGTGACACGACTGACTGTTTCTTCGTACGCCAAGAGATAGGTGCCCCTCCCAGTGTGACAAAATAACCAGTAGTTGAACGACGCGTAGTGGGACATCCTGCCCAATCCGCATCACAGTAAGCAGTCAACTCCAATGAGGAACCAGCAGGAAACAGAAGACCACGACCGGGAGCCTGCTTCAGGTATCGTAACACCCGATTAGCCGCATCGACATGTGCCTGGGTGGGAGCATGAACAGCCTGACTGAGCAAGTTAACTGCATACTGGATATCCGGGCGCATGACGGTTAAGTATAACAAGCGGCCTACAAGCCGTCGAAAAGCAGAAGGATCCTGCGCAGGTGATGAAGGTAGACGACCGAGTTGATGGTTTTGCTCAATAGAAGTGAGAGAGGGACGAGTCCCAATGAGACCGCTGTCAGACAAGATATCAAGAACATATTTCCTCTGATTGAGAACGACTCCCTTAGGGGAACGAGCAACTTCTATCCCGAGGAAATACTTCAGAGGTCCCAAATCCTTGATAGTGAATTTTGCATGAAGAAAATTCTTGACATCTTGAATGAACTGCGCATCATTACCTGTGAGGATGACGTCGTCGACATAAATGAGAGCAGCAACAAATTTTGACCCTTGTCGATGGATAAACAAGGAATGATCGGCTCGACTCTGGATAAAATGGAAAGAAAGAAGAGCTTGGGAGAACTTCTGGTACCAGTTCCGCGATGCTTGTCGCAATCCGTAGATGGACTTGTGAAGACGACAAACCCGGGTGTCACCAGGTTGTTTAAAACCCTGAGGAATCTCCATGTATACTTCCTCATTAAGGTCGCCACGGAGGAAGGCGTTATTCACGTCGAGCTGATGAAGAACCCAATTCTGACTAACTGCAATAGCGATCAGACAGCGGACTGTGACCAACTTGGCAACAGGTGCAAACGTATCGTGATAATCGATACCCTCAATCTGTGTGAATCCCTTTGCCACGAGACGAGCTTTGAATCTTTCCACCGACCCATCAGGCTTGTACTTTACTTTAAAAACCCATTTGCACGAGATAGTTCTTTTGCCGACAGGTAAATGAACGAGAGACCAAGTTCCTTTTGCCTCCAGTGCGTCGAACTCAGTTTGCATTGCATTCCGCCAATGCTTATACTTGACAGCCTGATAAAAGTAGGTGGGTTCAAAGACAGCCGAGACCTTGGCGAGGTAGGCTTTGTGCTCCGGAGAAAGTCGATCATACGTGACGTAATTGCTGATAGGATATGTGACTTGACTTATATTTGCCTCATGGTGACCTGGTAAGGTGACATCAAAACCTTTGAATTTGGTTGGAAGCTTGGGGGCACGAGTGCTATGTCTAGTGGCCTTAGGTGGCTCCCCAACCGGCTCGTCAGGCGCATGAGAAGAAGTGAGGGGAATGGAATTGGACGTTCCATTATCCCGGGACGGCGCGCTGGTAGGTGTTTCTGTAGTAGGTCGAGGTGGTATGGAGGATGATGACTCTGGATCAACAACAGATGTGACCGTTTGAGGAAGTGAGGTACTTGTGAAGTCCTCAAAGCTTGGATTGACATGGACTGGAACTGCTGGTGTAACAATTTCCTCTAAGGGATCATCGAGACGGTGAGCTACTTCATCCACAATGGCGTCTAAGGCCAGTTCCTCTTGGTCCGAAGTCGAAGTGTGCGATATCAGTTGCCGAAAAGGATAGATCTCTTCGAGAAAAAATACATCACGTGAGGTATATATAACCCGACGTTCAATGTCATAAACTAGATAACCTCGTTGGGATGCTGGATAGCCAATGAAAATGCCCGGCTTGCCACGAGCAGCAAATTTTGACAGATGAGCATGGGTATCCTTCGCATAGACTAAGCACCCAAAGCTGCGGAGGTGATCGTAACTAGGCAAGCTGCCAAGGAGTACTTCGTACGGTGTCTTGTCATGAAGTGATGTAAGTGGCATACGATTGATGAGGTATGCAGCCGTAAGAATGCACTCTCCCCAAAAATGCACAGGAAGACCTGAATGGAACCGCAGAGCTCTAGCTGTGTCGAGCAAATGACGATGCTTTCTCTCGACGACCCCATTCTGTTGTGGTGTATCAGGACAAGACGTTTGAATGATGATTCCTTCCTTCTCGTAGAAGTCTCGCAATGCAGGAACAAGAAACTCGCGTCCGTTATCACTCTGAATACGTTTCACCTTGCTGTCGTATTGAGTTCGGACTTGATTACAGAAAAGCAGAAGATACCGAGCCACTTCAGATTTCTGTTTTAGAAGATATACCCAGACAGTACGACTAAAATCATCCACGATAGTAAGGAAATAATGAGCTCCTGTGAAAGAAACCTGTTGATATCCACCCCAAATGTCTACATGAATAAGTTCGAAACATGACTGAGTTTTAATCGAACTTCGAACAAAAGGAAGTCTAGTCTGCTTTGCTCTCAAGCAGGATGAACAAGGAGCTTTATTCACTACTATAGGACTAGGAATGTAACGCTGCAACTGAACGAGCTTGGACTATGATGGATGCCCAAGCCGAAAATGCCAGAGACGAGAATCTTTGAGTGCCTGCTGCGCCGCAAAAGCCACCGGATGTCGATTCTCAAACATCCGCAGGTGATAAAGACCATCCACGTGCTTACCCATCCCAATCATGCCTTTGGATTGTAAGTCCTGGATTACACAGAAATTATTTATGAAAATCACCGCAACTTGATGATCCGCTGTAAGCCGACTGACTGACAATAGATTACATTGAAAATCAGGGACATGTAACACATGACGAAGAATAAATCCATTTCCCAATTTCGAGTTGCCAATACCACGGACTGGGATTCCAGTGCCATTGGGAATGCGTACCTGTAGACCAGAGTTGGACTCCAACTCACCAGCAAATAACGAAATATCTTTAGCAATATGTTCGTTACACCCAGAGTCAATAACCCATGTATCAGAAGAGATGATTTCATGTGACGTACCTGACATGTTGGCCTTTGGTTGGGAGGAGGTAGCTTCGGAATCGGAGAGCTTGAGATCACAATTGAGGAAGGCCTTCAATTGTGCAACTTGATCGGCAGTCAAGCCTGGGATAGCAAGGTCTGCAGTTTCAACCGCAGCCGCATGAGGTTCCCCTCTCCCTTGACGTGGCTGGTTCCGCTTCCGAGGTTTCTCACTTCGATCACCAGACCGAGAGGGCCACCCAATGAGGTCGTAACACGTATCGCGGAAGTGACATGGTTTCTCGCAGTGCGTACAGAAAGGACGGCCTTCAGGTTTGCGACTCTCTGAACTTGGACGCTCCCCCTTTCCTTGAAACGCTGCAGCTTCAGTACGGGGACGCTGCTCATGGGTAAGACTCCGCTGCTGCTCGTCGTTAGAGACGGCATGATAAGCTTCTCCAAGGGATGGTGGCGGCTTTTGAGTGAGAAGATGAGTCCTGACAGTGGAGAACCCATCATCTAAACCAACAAGGAAGTCAAGCAATTTCATTGCTTCATGGGATTCCCTAGTACGTTGCTCCACTTGCCAAGTGCAGCGACCGCACGTACACTTAGCAGGGGGATCAAGATTAAGTCAATCATCCCATAATCTCTTTAACTTGGCATAAAAGGTCGAGACACTTGACCTTTCCTGCCGAAGATTGGCGAGTTGACGTCGAATCTTGTAACGACGAGGCAAATTTCCAGTGCTGAAGCGTTCCTGTAATTCGTCCCAAATTTGTTTGGCCGTAAAACCGGAGCTCAAGCTGCTGCGGATCTCCTTAGACATAGCACTCCGCAGCCACCCCACGGCCATCGCATTGCAACGGATCCAGGAATTGAGATGCTCGCCACCGGCAGGCTTGACAACCGTGCCAAGAACGAAACCAAACTTGTTTTTGGCGATGAGGGCATTGGCCATCTCCGCCGCCCATTCGCCATAATTAAGATCTGTAAGTAACTCCCCAACGAACACTTGGCTGGGTGCATCGGATGGATGCAAGAACAATGGAGAGGTGGGACCAATAACGTCAATATTGACGTGTTCCTTCCCTTTGTCGTGCGAGCTGGAATCGTCCTCGACCATGACGGAAGAACGGCTCACAAACTAAGAAGAATACCCACGAACAAAAAACCTAATGATGGACCGAGGTTAGCTCTGATACCATGAAGAAATCAACAACTGCGGAATAGCAAACGTGTACAAACGCAAGAGTTTTACGTGGTATCCCTGTTCGGTGTGAACAGGACTAATCCACGGTGAGCTCGAACGAGCTCATAGCTGACATGTTATTGACGATTGATGATTCTGATTGCTAGCTTGCTTGTGACATTCTCCACAGCTAAGCTTTTATACAATTCAGGGACGTGGGTTGAAACCCTACAGAGGACAAACATGGACAAGTAAAGCCCAATAACAAATGGACTAGGACTAGGACTCGAATTCCTTGTGTACCAAGAAATCGACTACCGCAACATTCTGCAGTAGGAGCTCCGACTGCACATTCCCTAGTGGCCCTGCTTCCATTAGCACGTCGTTGAAGAACTTCATCCCATAGAACATCCGTGTCATCTGCAACCAACCATTCGAAACCCAATTAATGAAACTCACATATTCATAACAAGTGCTTATGTATGGACGCCATAGATCAATCCATTTGACTCACTTATGGATTCATAGGGAACCAGAGGCTTGTAATCAAAGCTGAAGACTTGGGTGACATTGTTGAGATTGGGGTGGTGGATGACCAAAGTCCACAGTGTGTAATTCATTCGGTTGTTGAAATTGGTGACCAAAACTTTTACTCGCCAGTACTCCTTGTAGTTGGTCTTGACGTGCCAATGGACCCGAACCGGGCACATATGGTGCGTGCACTGTAACAATGAGCTGTTGTCCTTTCTTGGCTTGTGTATCCCTGCAGCCATGCTCAGAATCTTCCCCTGGTTACTACTTACTAGTACATTGAGTGCACAAGAAAGTTAGCGAGAGTTCGCGACACTCGAATTTCGATCTCCGAACTTCTCCCGTGACGAGGAAGGAACTCACTTGACGCATGTGTGCTTGTTTTCACGTCCACAAGCCCACGAAGGGTAAGGAGTGATGGTGTCATTGTAGAAGGACGACAGAGACACACAACAACGTAGATGTTTCCTAGCCAGAAACTGCGAGTATGTACAAGTGACGTTCCAAGTCACTTCATTTTCACATGTCAAAAACAACCATAAGACAGACCATTGTCGATATAATTGCACTGTAATAAGAGGTTGGAAGAGTGAGATCAAAAGAGAGGGTTTGGGACATTATCTGAGTGCCTGAGTTTTCCGGCGGAGATCAGGAGTGAGGAACTTAGTGGAAGGCACAACCTTAGCAGGGCCACAAGTGTATCCAGGTCCAGGACCAAGCAAGGCGAAGTTCTTCGGCCTGTGATGATTGATGGGAGGAGGAGAAAAAAACAGAGTAATTGTTAGTTCCAATCTGACAATGTTAATGCTCTCACCGTTCGTAAAAGAAAACAAACGTTATTGCTCTCATCGTGTACCCGTCGGCGGTCCAAGATACAATGTCCCATTTGATTGTAATGTTTCCGGTGGGATCCAATGGATCATATGCACCTGCAGAACAGAGCAAAAAAAAAAAACAGAGGAAAAACAGAGCACGACGGTAAATAAACACGATTAACTGTAACACAGAAGAGTTGGGTTTCCCTCTAGAATGCGGAGAGATTGAGAAAGATTGCTGATAAGTTCTGACCCGAGCAAGTGAACAGCAGCAGAAGGGAGACTATTGGCACTGCAATTCTCATCATTTTGGGAGAGAGGGCGGCTCTGTAATATCTGGAGGCAGAGGTGTTGTTGTTCACTTTTAATGGGGGAGATGACTTGGGAAAGAAAGGAAGTCAGGGGCACAACAGGGCACATGTTCATGGCTGTGTCACAGTCTGTCCGATTCTGGAACTTCTTTTTTCGTTTTCTCCAGCTGCGAGCTTTTGAAGCAAAGTTACGTGACGAATTGGGGGAGGAGATACGGAGTTCTTCGGAGGTTAACATCGCAACGGTAGTGGGTTCTAATAAAAAAAGACTATTGTGTTTCTCTAGCCATGAAGCAAAGACAACACACAAGATTTCTCATGTGTCAAAATTAGATTTCCCAAATGAGGAAAAGGATGGATCTTAAGCATGGTGAAGACAACAAGTAAGAAAGTATTCACAACGTATTCATTAATGGGGTGACTAACAAGTTGACTAGACTAGTTTAAAAATTCGTGTGTTTTTAATCTCGAATTCCAGATTTCGATCAATTCATACGTCGATATTTCTTTATACTAGAAAAGACCCGCTCGCTACGCTTCGCGAAAAAATAACCATAGCAAGCTCTCTAAACAACTACCACCAGCACAGTCTGCAAGAAGCAAGGTGGAAGAGGCACGCAAACTTTTGTCAGAAAGGATGATATTTACCTGGATGCACCATAACAAAATGATTATGAGTTGGGAAATGAACTTGTCAAGAACATAAATTGAAAAAAATGAGATGAGTATTGGACAGTTTTGGTGCCAAGAAATACCAATTGATCACTGACCCAGCACCCATTCGAAGACCCTTTTGCAAGCTTATACATCCTCAATCAATTATTATTGATTCCAAGAAACAACAAAGGAGATCTCCTCGGTGATAGGCGATTTCAAGTTTCAACATAGCCATCATTCTTTCAATTTTGGGGAGACCCAAAATGTAAATTTCTAAACTTAAGAATTACTCGAACGAAAAAAGTGATTACATGCTCCTAACACCACTATGTTAAACTAATTGGCCCACCAGAAGAGTGTAAAAAAACATTGGTGAAAAATTGAACATCCTTGGGAACAGATTCATGAAAGCAAGTCCCTACTCCTCCCTGTCTCTTGACCGTTCATCCCTCGGGAAAAAAACCCGACCACTGACATTTGGAAACAATTGGGAAGAGATATTCGCTTACTGTCTGCTTCAGGCTCAGTAGTTTTCCCATGCTCTTTGACCAAGGGATTGATTCTATTCCGCTCTGCAAATTATAACACCAATCATCCCTGAATTAAATATTAACCCAACGATCAAATACATAACGTAATGTAGATCGCTGAGGAATATCAAAAGGAAATGACATTTACAGCCCACAAGCACAGATTGACAATATTGGTTCTAAATCAATTCCATGTACATGCATCGACAATGTGAATACAAAAGGTCTTGATTAGCTTCCAAAAGTCGAGTCCTGCATGCACATCCAATCCTATCGGATGGACATGTGCTTCTCACTCGTTTCAGTTATAACCATGGATAAACAAATGGCAAATCTTTCTTCAAAACCAACATAAAAACCCCAGCAAATCCTCATAAGAATCAATTAATCCCAAATTGTGATTCAAAGAGGCCTTTTAATTAAGATCGAACTAACTGTGAAAGATATGTTGGGAAAGTGTTTTTACTTACTGTAAACTCAGGCTAGCTGCAAGCTGTTGACCGTAATAACAGCATCCCATATTAGAACTGCAACCAATTGTTGTTCGAATTAAATCAGGCACTCCCTATACATCCTCCTATGATTCACACAACGTCAATGACTCAAACACCGTCGAATCCACACATCTATATATGTGAATGACATTACAAAATTAAACCAATTCACACAGATTTTGTGTCTTCCCATTAAAAAAATAAGTTGTATGGCGGGTAGATCTTAAACGGGGAGCTAAATCTACCAACCATGAATTTGAGGGTCCACATAACCTGCACGAACCGTACATCCTCCCATCCATGATCCTAAGGTAACTGTCACTAAAATACGCAGTGAATTATATCAAAAGCAAAGGGAATAGACGGTTGAACTCCCTTTAACCATAGATCTAATTCATTCAATAATGTAAGGAAATAGCACATAATCTGAATTCTGAAACTATTCAGCCGCACTAAAGGAGAGCCACTAAGTCAAAGGAGAATGATTAAATTCACAGAGAACAATATCTAACCTGGAGATTTGGAAAAAGCGCATATTTTCTTTGCAGGTTTGCTGCTGGCGATCAAGTATTCTCCCCAGCAGCTACAATAGCGTTACTCCAGGTCTCGGTTCATCAGAGTAAAGCATCACATTCACCTACATGTATATGCACCACATCCATTAAATAGAAGAAAAAAAAAACATTACCATTTTGTTCCAAATACTCTATAAGCAAAATAAGTGAGAACAAAACCAAGAATTTGCATGAAAAGGGTCCTTAAGTAACTGATATACTTTTTCGTGTGAGCTGGTACGTTTCAATTTTCATTTAACCAAAATCCCAATTTGATGATTTTTTAAAGATATCAATTTGCAAAGTAGCCACAAACACTTAAGTTATTTCATGATGATCAAACATAAAGAGATTTGGGCTCTCAAAGTCACCTGACTCATTGGGACCCTGGCTCTCTTCTTATTCAGTTCAAAGAAGCAAAATTCCTTCTATCAAGTTCATATTTCCTAACTACAATTGTTTAGTTCTTCCTCCATATGAGGAAATAGTCTGTTAGTTTCAATCAACTTCTAAAGTATGAACACCATCCCTTTCCATTAATTGGGCAAGAATGATGCTAAGCTGCTAATCAAGGAAACGTTATTTCACATACTACATGAGTCAATTGAAAATATGTGTGATCAGCCGGGGGGGGATTTTCAATTTGTTGCATACCTCGAGCAGTTTCTTTTCAGTGGCCAACACGAAATCGACATCAGGGTTGCCAATACCAGCTGCAGAAGTTGGCTAATCTGTACCCAACAGTACCTGTAAAAAAGGCAGAATTCAACAATTCACCTTGCTAATACCAGCTGATTCTGCCACCCAAAAGAAAATAAATTAACCGATTATCGCCCAATATGGAATAGAGACAACAAATTTGCCAGTTTTCACACCAAGCTCATTAATTGTTTTTTCTGCAGCGTTTCCAAATCACCACAGTTCAGCCAGGAAATCTGATTTATGTTACGTGAGAAAGGAAAATCAATGAACTCCTCTCCCATATATTATATATATATAACCAAATTTAAACACAGATAAGCAACACAACAATCATGCTTGAATGCATGGCTCTGACTTACTCTTCTAAATGACAAATTTCTTTACTAATTGCTACTATCCAATTCCATTAAGAAAACCAAGGAATGAATGCTGAGAACTAACAGAACTACCCAATTTTCAATCACACACTTCATTTCATTGGCTAATGCATATGCAATTAGAACAACTTGTTCCTCTTATGAACTGGAACATACAAAATTTCACATCTAACAAAGTGGACAGGAATTGGTACTTCTCTAGGCCTAAAATGGAAAAGTAAAGAACAATATTCATGAGGCAGCTAGGTAGCTAGCACACAAAACTTATCAGAATGTGACCATCCTGATTATGAGACGATTAATTTCAGCAAAAGTTGCTATGTGAATACAACAAAGATCGAGCTACTGCCTACCTTAATTAGCCTGTTGTCTGAATTCTCTGGAATATCCCATTGGAACCAGGTACTGAAGCATCATCGATCAACAACACATCCACATATGTCTAAGCATTGCCACGTTGCCTCGCATACGCCTTTGCATACCTTCTAGGCAGGATCTTCTTTGTTATTGTAATCGAAATCTTCGGCTGATGGTTGGTCCCAAAACCCCACATAACAAAGAAGAATCAGCAAGTTCAATAACCCATTAAAAATAAAGAAAAAAAAGAGCATGAGATGGGATTTTCAGCAGAGCCAGTGGTGCTAGGCTTCTGGTCATTCAACTTTGGTTTTTATAGTTGTCAAAAGGTAGACCAATTATAAAGAACAACCACCAAAGTTAGACAACCATTTTAGAGACGTAAGTGTACATGTCAGGAGTGCATAGGCATCACAGCATAATTAACCCCAACATTCAATGCTGCAGAAGGGTAAATGTAGAGAAGAAGAGGCCCAGAAGTAGGGGTTTGTGGGAGGAAACAGTACCTTCGGTAAGGGGAGAAGGCGGCACATGAACAAACCAGATAATTCTCCTCATGCCTGCAACTGCAAATCACTCCTGCTCACCTATTTGTATGAAAATGAAACCATCTAGAGCAGCCGCTAATTGGCATTAAAATCACAGAAATCGCACCACAAAAAAGAGACAATGAGACTAAATAGCAACCTTGTTGTAACCAGAGGATTACCATAGATTAAGCGAGGAGGTTCAAGTGTGGGATTCAGCAGGCGAAAAGCAGAGGAGGAAGCGAGTACCTGAGATTAAACTGGTACGTCACCGCACTGATTGATTCACGACCTTGCCCACCTGATCTCCATATCTGAAACCACCAACCTTGTACAGCAAAAACGCAAACCAGAGGTCCCCTCCCTGCCCTAGATCGCTTTGGACTTGCGCTTCGCTCGTCGCGCCCATTTGCGGCGACATTCGTACCATCCCGGCCCTAATCGCAGCGCCGCCAGTATAATCTGAACCTCCGCCCGCTCAAATACACAGGTTAGCCCGCTTCTTCCCCATCATGCCTGCGAAATTTCCTCCTCGTCATGCCTGCGAGTTTGGGATTCCGCCGAGAGCAGATTTCGGTGCTAGGTGGAACGGCGAGAAGAGGGAACATAAGACAAAGTGGGGCTTAGATAAAGCAGAGTGAAGGAAGTGTATGAGCATGGTAGATGGAATGCCGTTTCCAAGGAAGAAGGGGAAAGATGAAGTAGAGTGAAGGGAGCAGAGGTTGCGTATGGAAATTAGGAGATGCAAAAGCCGATGGATCCATAGGAGTCTTCCAAGCAAAGAAGAACGAATGACCCATAGGGATTTCCGAGGAGGAATTGGGAGTTGGAGCGTTCTGGGTGGCGTGCATCGGTGTATGACCAGGGACTTGCGGGCGCCTGTGCCGGTGTTGAGGAGACGGGACGAAAGAAAGGGTCTCTGCGTGTCAGAGAGGAGAAGCGAACGACAGGCAGCTGCAGGGGAGGAACCCGGTTGTCCGATGGGCAAAACCCAGAACCTATGGTTCGCACATGGCGCGTTGGGTATTGAGGGGTTCCAAGTGTCTCTGTGAGAGAAGAAGAAGCCCACGTTGGCCAATGAAGAAGAAACGAATGGAAGAAGCCCAGTCGCAGATGGCAACCGTGTGGGCCACTAATGAACAGTACCCAAAACTGTGGCTTTTATATATCAATGTTTGGAGGTGTCACATGAGAGGATGTGGGGGTTCATGGCCCTACCTGAAAATAAAAAGTAAAAATTGTATGGATTAGTGTTATATAATATTTAACTTTCCACCTCTAACCCCATGAAATTTATACAAGTCTTCTTACAAATTTTCTTTATGGGATGAATCCACTCGAAACTTTGATACAAGGACAAATATGCGTGTTACGAGCTGGTTCGTTTCAAAATTTTCGATCCGGACAAATGTGACAACTTATTCTTATTGTTCGTGTATACTGATCATATATTTAATGAACTACAACTATATGGGTTTGCAAAGAAGTAAACTTAGTTAAAAAAAACACAAGCATACTAATAGACAAATTATTTTACTCTCCAACCCCAATTCGACGAATTTCTGATTAGAACAATGCCTAAATGACTAAATTACTTACGATCAATTCCAAAATCTTTGAAGAGATAAACAAGGTTAATTACTTTGATAATCTAACATATTAGTACGCCCCTCAATCGTTTTATCTCACAGTTAACATCTGCTACAAACAAAACGGTGTATTTGTGAAAAGTTTTCATAGTATGAGGGTTTGAATGTAGGGAAAATTTAATTTGTTGAAGGTAGACAAACCATATGTATTATTGCCATTTGATACCCTCAAAATCCCCTGTTTTGGAGAGCCAACTGTATTAGAAACTCCAGCCCACTGGAAAACACGTAGTATCTTAGACTTGTTGAATGTATACTACGACGAGCCAACATGTAAATTTAGGGGTGAACAAACACATCCGCAAACCGACCCATCCGTCCAACCCGACCCAATCCACCCGTATTTATCGCTAAAACGAAGATTTTAGGTTGGGTGAGGGTTTTCTTTTGTACAACCCGCCTCTATTGGGTTGGGTTTGGATTTTGGATTACACAACCCGTAGAACCCGACCCAACCCGTGTTTCAATTATTGGTATGAGTTCGTATCCAAAAAAATATTTATGTCATATATAGTCATACTTATGAGAAAATTAAGATATTTTGCCATGTTTTTCTCTTAAGGTCTCACTAATCTAATGCATTTTTCGACTTAAAGTTTAGACATAGATTTAATATACCTATGATTCACGTAATTCTTTTTCTTGTGTACAATTTTAATAGAATAACATATTATGGATGCGTTCATTTGTAACCTTTTTAGCCTATTTCAACAAATGTCGTGAAAAAAAACTAGACATAAGTTGAAGTAAATAAAATTTTATTAAAATTCAAACAATATTTGTGAATTTTGATACCTTTCACCTCGGTTTATTCGTTTGAATTTTTAATTTGTTATAAAATATTTTTATGGTGTAGAATAATTACATATTTTGTGTTGGGTGGGTTTTTACTTAAAAATATCGCCAACCCGACCCAACCCAACCCAATTAGAAATAAACCGTAGGGTTTAAATTTTTTTGGATGGGTTTGGGTTTAATATTTCTCAAACCATAGTGCATGGATCGGGTGATTAAAATGCCTAAACCCGGACCACCCGACCCATGTACACATGTAATTATTATTATTATTATTATATGCCCAATTCAAACAAGGAAGAAATTTCCAGACTTGAAATATTACTTTATTTTATTTTTCAAAGTGTATCGTTTTATTTTATTTTTATGCACATTTTAATATTACTCTATTTGATTTTTTAGTATTATTTTAGTGAGATTGTTATAATGATTTTTATTGAGATGACCGACCTAATTATCTGGTTGATGGTTCGTCTTAATAACCAACTTTATACAAATTAGGGACTCAATCAACATATATCTAAGTGGGAATAAGATTACTCTCGATTATCTTGGCAATTATTAAAAGAGAAATGATCATTTAAAGTATCATGAAATAGACATAAAATCTATTTCATAAAATGAGTCATTGAAATACTTTATATTAAAGACAAAAGCATAAAGCAATATATACGACGAGAGACCAACAAAATAATTCAAATTTTAAAATTATACCCAATATGAAATCGATTTAAGTGCTCATTTTGTTACACACACCACCGATTTACCTGATTAATCAGTCTAGGTTTTGATGTGTTCTTTGTTTCTACCATGTAGTAAAATTACAGATGTTTGCAGATTTTAACAGATTAAACCAAAGATCCGCACGTTCATTCTTCAAAGTTTACTTGCTCAACTCAAACATAGTTTGCAGACTAGGCTTCAACAACTTTCAATGGGCCACAAAGGTTGGGGTCTGTTGTTTTGTATTGGGCTTGGGCCGTTGCTTTTCTGTAAAGTGGAGCATTATTGGGCCTCTTTCGCCTACTCAACCCTCGCCCATCTAATAAAACCCTAGTCCCCACCCGGTTACATAAAACCTAATCGACGCCTCCATTTTCGCCTTCTCATAGACTGCAGCAACGAGAGCACTCTGCAATTAGGGTTTCTTCGCCCTCTCCCTGCTTCCTTCCTTCCAGAGAGCACCAACCATGGCGGCAGTTGCGGCTCCAACGCCCACCGAGTCAGTCCAGTGCTTCGGCCGTAAGAAGACCGCGGTCGCCGTCACCCACTGCAAGCGCGGAAGGGGGCTCATCAAGCTCAACGGCACTCCAATCGAGCTCGTGGAGCCGGAGATCCTCCGCTTCAAGGCCGTCGAGCCCATCCTCCTCCTCGGGCGACACCGCTTCGCCGGCGTCGACATGAGGATCCGCGTCAAGGGAGGCGGTCACACCTCTCAGATCTACGCCATCCGTCAGAGCATCGCCAAGGCCCTCGTTGCTTTCTACCAGAAGTTCGTCGACGAGCAGAGCAAGAAGGAGATCAAGGACCTCTTGATCAGGTACGACAGGACTTTGCTGGTCGCTGATCCCAGGCGCTGCGAGCCCAAGAAGTTTGGTGGTCGTGGTGCCCGTTCAAGGTTCCAGAAGAGTTACCGTTGAAAGGTGCTGCTGGTTTCTTATTTTGTTACAGTCCGTTTCGTTTCATGGTTTGAGCATGGATGCTGTTTCGATTATGAGCTCATGAATTTTGTTGTTTAGGGAAAGTGGAATTTAGTGGTTCATGTTCTAAGGGGTTTTTTTGGTTTGTTAAGAGGATACTGCTGCTTCTTGGCAATGGATGGTTTTGATTTCTGCAATGGATGGTTTCGAATATGATACTGTTATCGGCCATATTGCTCTGCTATCTGTGATCGTTTCATGAATGCTTGTGTGATTTGTTTCATTGTCTTGCCGAAGTAATGTGTGTTGGGAGCAACTAAGATTTGGTATTTGTTGAAATGCTATGCTTAGATCTTGTGTATCCATTGCTGGATCGGTAATGGTTGTGGTTTAGTGTTACTTCATGTTTGTGTGCTTCTGTAGTTGCTAGTAGTTTCTGCTGTAGAACACGAACGCCTGCGCAACAAAGTGCCTCGCTGTGTCGTTGCAGAACCTTGATGGGTCGACTCTGTTTTCGATCATTTGAAGAACAGTTGAACTGTCAAAACCCAGAATCTATGGCTGGGTTCTTGTGTGTTAGGTATGTGGGCATAGGCAAACCACCACCATTGCTGTTGATTTTCACGCAGAGCAATGTGGACCGAATTGTTTTCGGACCGTGAAGATCCTTCCGGTAAGCGATAGAGAACCACATCAAGAAGAGTTGCTTCGAAACCCGTTAGTGTTTTCACTTCTTGAACCTCTGCTTCTTGCCTTCTAATAGGGGATGCTTTATGCTGTTCATGCCCTTTAGAATTGTCCAATTTTCCCTCGTAGCAAAGTGTCTGCAGCCTCTGGTTTTGGGCACAAGACCACACTTCTTTTCCCCTTCCATTATGTTCATGTCTACACATTTACCCGAAGAAAGTCACTCCAAACGACGAGATCGTTTCTGGTTCTTGGCTGAGACCGAATTTGGTATACACGAAACTAAACTCTGCTTTGACGAACACCATATCGGGCTGCAATTTTATAACATGGGCACCTCTTAATCAAACAACATAAACTTTGGTGCTACGATGTTCCTCGGTCCTCACATGTATAATTATCATTCTTCCTCTTCTTCTTGTCACACTAAAAAGCGATAGTACTGTAAACATAGCAGCAGCTGATCAAATGTGCCGTGCCGTCCACCGGAATTGAATCATGCACCTTCCTTGATAGAAAGCTCCCCCGCTAGAAGAGTTCTTTGCGCATTTCCTCCAGATACGGCCGCAGTTCAGGGATACATTTGCCGCAGTTCTGTCTCCCTGATCGTAACAAGTGTCAGTGCCCATGGCGGAACCAGTGCCGCCTTGGTCTGGAATCCTGGCGAAGTAGGTGAACGTCATGTACGTAACCAGCGAACGACGCCTGGTCGGTCGCCGGAGTGTCGCCGCAGATCGGAGCTCCAAGGGAAGTGCCCAAATGTCCCCCGCCGACTAGTACTAGTAGTACAATAACCGCCGTCGTCATTAGCGATGCAGCAAATAATGTGGTGTAGTAAGCCATTAATAAATGTTGTTAGTAATTAATGATTCGTTACAACAATATCCCATCCTTGTATATAGTTGCGACTTCCTTAGCTTCTCGCTTGTTAATTTATGACCTCCAAGTAACAGAGATGCCACGCCGCACACGAATCTCCCTCATGTGCTGCATGATTATAAATTGTTGCCGCAGAATTTTAGATACTTAGTCATCTGAAAATGAAAACCCGTTTAGTTTACAACTATTGTGAACGGAAAACTTTTTTGATGATTTGATTACTACATCATTGTTCTCGTATAAGTGGTTTTAATACGAATCTTGATTTAAACAGATACACGACAAATACTATTACGTTAACCAAACGTTAGAAACATACTACTATTGCATGCACATCTACGGAATCCGTAAAATTGCAATTCTTAAAAAAAAAATGGTTGATTGATTACTCAAACTACTTAAAATTACATACAGAAATGTACATGAATAAATTTGCGTGATCCGTTAATGAATTGATGAGATTACGTAACGGTTACATACTTTTTTGTGTGAGATATTGACATGTTTTTCTATCATATATACAGAGCTGTGACAAAAAAGCTCAAATACGGAATGGATATAGTCATATAGAGAAGCAAGCCGGGTACTGCGAGGTAAAGGGAGAAGAAATCATTTTTTTTTTTTTTGTTTTGTGCAAATAAAGAACACTCCAACCTTTAACATCAGCGCAGGAATCAAAGTTGTGTTTGAAAAGTTTGATTAATATGTTGGTGTATGGCTTTCCTGCAATAAACGTTCATCAGTTTGGTGTACTTCAAGAACTAGGTTTTGCCCCAAATTCGATTTGTTTTCAGTTAGGTGTATTAATGGATCTTTGTTCAATAGCTCCAAGGTATCTACAGCTATCAGCCAGTTACTCGGCTCTTTGTACAAGGATCAATCTTTCATATCATTACACCTTTTCTGTTTTCAATAGCTACAAATGGTGTTATACATCAATCATCATCACAACACAAACAAACCAACTTACAAACTACAACACCATGGGGAATTCACCAGATCTCACTTCACCTAAACAGAGACATAATCCTCCAGCCAAATTGCACCTCCAGGCTGCCGATTCCAGGTACCGTGTGTCAAAATTTTGTGGCAGGCATGCGCGCCTACTGAAGCAGGAAAGCCAGAGCAGATAAAGCGACCGCTGTGACCAGCAGCAACGGGGACATGATATGGCGGGAGCTGGCATTCGGCAACCAAGGGTAGGCATCAGGAGGAGGCATAACACAGTTGTCGCCGTTGAAGTAGATCCTTCTCGGGAAAGCCCATCCCTTTTCGAACGTGAAGCTCTCGGTTTCTTTCTGGAAAAGTAACTCCGACTGCACGTTACCGGTTGGGCCAGCTTGCATCAGCAGATCGTTGTAGAACTTCACTCCCCACATGATCATGGTGTCATCTGCAGTTAACAATTACGTCACCGCGTTTTTAAGTGTCAAAACATCGACATCCACTGTGGGGAAATGGAAAGGTAATTGAATAAACATACTGATAGATGCATATGGATTCAACGACTTGGCGTTGAAGCTGAAGATTTGGGTCAGGTTGTCGAAGTTCGGATGTTGAGCCACTAAGTTCCACTGAGAATAGTTCATTGCGTAGTTGAAGTTGGTGATGGTGATCTTCACCCGCCAGTACTGCTTGTAGTTCAGCTTAACATGCCAATGAACTCTTATGGGACACATGTGATGCGTACACTGAACAGCAGGAGGCACTGCCAAGCCGTTCTTCCCTGGATTCGGAACTACTGAAGCTAAATGTGGTTTCTCCGGGCTGCAATAAGTTAAGGAATAAGATCGCATCGACAAAAATCATATAGAAGCGGATTGCTTTGAATGTCCAATTAAGAACTCACTCAACACAGCTTCCAGACAGAGTAGTGTTGCTTTTGCAGCCACATGAGCATGTTGGGCAAGGCACTATTGTGTTGTTGTAGAAGGATGATAATGAGACGCAGCAAGTTGGAGTTTTCTGAGCTAGAAATTGAGAATACGTGCAGGTAACGTTCCATGTCACTGCAAAGGAAAGAAAGCCTTTTATTACCTCCTATAAGAAGATAAAAGTGATCAAATGTAGGTCGAGAACCAGTGCATCCCCATAGGAGGGAACCCTTGCAATATAAACCTCAACTAAACTAACATTGGTTTTAGAAGTAAATATCTATAATGCACATATGAAATTCTTAATCATTCCATTGACTACTAAACTTACTCAAAGCTTGAGTGACTCGTCGTTTATCTGCAGTCGTGAATCGACTCGGTTTGACAACTTTAGCAGGTCCACATGTGTAGCCAGGACCAGGTGCCTGCAGAGTGAAATTCACAGGAAGCCTGACTGTCTTATTGGTAGTGCCGGCCTGTCCTACGCTAAGCTGAAACGAAGCAGCAGCAGCAGATGGATCTTGTGCCCAGGAGCTGAGCACTCCACCCTTGCAGCAATTTGCGACCTGCTTATTGTAGGGAGTTCCAGGCAACAAATCGACGACAGTGGGTTTCTTCTTGCAGCAATGTGGGATGTTTCCTTTGAATTTGGAGCAATCCCCTTGCTCGGTTGTCTGCCCTCCCACAACATCCCATATCACCTCCCTCTTCCTCCATGTCCATCCCAACGACCATCCTGGTGCTTGAATGTGACGGTATTGTTGGAAGTTGTAGAGCGTTACAACCGCCTGTTGATCAGTTTCATGAATGTATCACAATATTTTAACAACTGAAGAGCATGAATGAAGTATTAGCAGCATAAGCAGTAATTACCAGCTTACCAAATATAGCAGAACAAAGTGTCACTAGCAACTGAAGGTTATGAAATAAGTAGTAGTAGCATAAGCATTAGTACTTACCATGTAACCATCAGGGGTCCAGCTCATGATATCCCATTTCACTGTGATATTTCCAGTTGGGTCAAGTGGGTCATAAGCTTCTGAAAGAAGGAAAGGAAACCCATCAGATTCAACAAAGGAAACAGTGTGTGGACAAGCAGTTAGAAACTAGAATACATATAGCTCAAAGTATCCAGCTTTTCATGTTAACACTGTTCAAAGAGTCAAAACGGACAGAATCCATAAACACGCATCAATAGCTTAGACAATATAGCAAGAGGTTCAATGGTAGAGGAATTCCAATTCAAACTTCAAAGAAGAGTTCCAGTGTGAAGCACATCTTATTGGCACCAGCTCAGCCGATCCAGCTAATCGCTGGTAGCTTCATGGAAACCCAAGTGTTCACATTAAACCTCTTAAATGATCTATTGAAACCAGTTCATTACCATTTCAAACATCATTGAGGTCTGAGGATTAGTCTTTACCGCCCACTTTGCCATTCAAGGGTTTGAGAAACATCTGCAACTTGACAAGGAAAAAGAACCTTCTAAAAGAAATGGAAAAAACCTACTGTGGAGAGCCCATGTGAGAGGGCTTGCTCCAATTTTTACACACCGTTTGGCAACGAGGGGGTGCAAATTAGAGGAGGGTGCAAATATGGGTGCAAATTATAGGAGGGAGCAAATTATAGGAGGGTGCAAATCGAGGTGCAAATTGTTGTTTGGGAGAAAAAGTAGGAGGGTGCAAAATGAGGTGTAAAGTATCAATTTTAATATAATTATTATTATTATAACAGAAAAATAAAACCAAAATTAAAAGAACCCACCACCTCTCTCTAATCTTTCCCTCCCTTGGTCCCACCTTCCTCTTCTTTCCACCCATCCCACGTCTGCCTCACCTTCCCTTGCACAGTTGCACCCCATTTTGGGGGGTGAAGGAGAATAGTAAAATTACCCCTCCAATGCACCCGCCAGCTATTATTGCTAAAGATCCAAATAGGTGCATTTGCATTGGGATCCTTCATTACCCCTCAAAATATGCACCCCCTCCACTTCCCCCTTCTGCCAAACAGAGTGTTAAAGTCTCTCCACGAGAATGTTCCCAAAAACAAAAAAAATTAAAATAAAATATTTAGCCAGAAGAATCCAGAGAGTCCTATTCCTGCATCCACTCATCTCAAGCTGTGCATGGCATATTCAAAGATTATGCCCTCAACTTCGCACGCTAACTTTTCTCAATCACACTCTAAATCTTCTCCTCGTCAAACAATCAAATGCACAGCAGCTTACGCGACCCTAAACCCCAAATGGCCGATGATCGATGATCGCAAAGAAACCCATTTCTCCATTTCTCACCACAAACCCAGAAACTTAAAATGAGAATGGCAAGGAACCCATCAAATAAATAACAAATAGAACAAAAAATGCCTCAACTTTGAACAGAAAACGAGAGCTCAGGGAAAAAAGAAAAGGATGGAAACGTTTTAGAACGCACCTGTAGAAGTGAAGATGGTGGCAGCAGAGAGCAGGGAGAGGAGGAGAAGCAGAGTGGTGAATCTGGAGAGGAATCCCATTTCCTCCTTCGACGGACAGATTCACGATGCAGGCCAAAAAACGAACCTTTTAGCCCTTATATAATTATTATGTTGATGAATCTTCCTGGTATGGAATTCCTTAGTGTGTTCACCTTTCTAGGGGCTTGACTCTGGAGAGCTGGAGGAAGAAGAAATGGGTGTGTGGGGAAATGAAAAAGGAAAAAGAACAGAGGGGGGTGTGAAGGCGTGAAAGCAATGCAACTTGGCCGTTTCTTTGGCGTTTGTTTGTTTTAAGGACTCGCACAAGTCACAATCCACATGTCAAAAGGCAGTATTTTTCCTCTTTTTAGTCATGAGACTGGGCAGAAAGAGGTGTGCTTAGAAGTTGGGAGACTACTGAATAAGTAAAAAATAGAGGTGAGACACCTCAAGTTTGCTTTCTTCTTTTTTGAGTGCGTGAATTAGTGATTACATAAATGGCTTCGCCAATACGCGTGATCATTTGACATTTAACAAAGAGGGTTTAAGACTTTAACGTAGTGGTAATCAATCATTATTGATCTTTGCGATGAAGCGAGTTGAAATTATGGCGAGAGTGCGGTTCGGACCAGACCAAAATATATATACGATTTTGGTTTAGATGGTTAGGGATCAAACCATACACTATATGGTTCAGACAATACCACATCTGAACGGTGCAGATTTGGACCAGACAGACCATGTAAAACAAAATTTCACTTTTCTCGGTCCAACCGATCCTCCTTGATATCCATAAAAATAAAAAGTTCAGTGTCCAATATCCTAGTGAAACAAAAATTAGTGACCGTAATTAACCCGTGAAGAACTATTGAGGGGTTAAGTGAACTTTTTTCGATTTCTTACCACCACTCGAGTCTCTACAACTTTATCTAGTATCCACTTAAATAAAAATACACAAAAAATAACTTGGTCTCCCTTTTATCTTTGAATTATTGCTTCTCTCCCTCTCCGAGATGGTTCGAAAGGTTTTAGAACTCAATCCTCTCCACGACTATGTTATGACCTTTTTAAACCATTGGGTTGTCCTTCGCTCACCAAAATTTCTCTTATCTTACCGAGGTAAATAAATTTACTTATGCATTTCTATATAATTGACTTCGGAGTCTAGACATGGCTAGTGGAGATGATTTTCTCATCTTTTCTTATTTTTGTGTGCTTCTTTCATTAGGTGATAATGTAAGAGGGATCGCTTGAGCGTTCGGTTGGTTTTCAGTTTGATGAAGAACCAATATAACTGTTGTGTTTGTACTAAAATCTATAAAGGCAGATCAGATTGCTTGCTTGCCATGGTCGAATTGATCGGGATCCATTTTGTTCTTCCAAATGCAAAAATTGAGACTAAGGTGTTATTTTGATTTGGACTAGTGGATCATGGTCTACAACCTTCAACCACAGTTTATCACGATACAGATCGGATCAGACCACATATTAAAGGGAGAGACCACAAACCAAATCACCGTGATTCTGATCTCACTATCCGAACCAAATCGTACAATCTACTCTAAACCGCATGGTTTGATATGGATTCCCAATCTTAGCATAGTCATAATTTTTTTTTTACAAAAGATAATCAGATATATTGATAAGATCAAAAGATAGTTACACCCTGGAGTTCAGCCAGGCCTGAAAATCAAAGAAACGACATGTAGTCGGGTACAAAGAAAGGGCCTTGCGAGCCACCAAATTGGCTACCGTATTGCTACTCCGACCTACAAAACGGACACTAAGCGTAGAATGAGAAGAAAACCCCCGGATAAGCTCTTCCAACACCATGCCAATCCGAGAATCCTTGGCGTCCTTGCCATTAATTTTATCAATTATAATTTTAGCATCACCATGAAAATAAACATCCAGAAACCCTAGCTCCAAACACCAGCGCACAGCCTCCCGCACAGAACCAGCACCTCAGCAACCAGCGAATCATCAACCACAGGGAATTGCACCCCACGCAGCAGTAGGATTCCCCCGGAGCTGTCCTTCAATACTATCCCCTGCCGAGTGAGACCCCGAGCACGTTGCCCATCCCACCAACACGAAACACCCTGCGAAAGCGAGACAGACCATTTCTTTTACTAGCTTTTACCCGACCCGTTGGTCGGAGGAAATTCGTTTTATTTTGTATTATTTATGTTTATCAATTTATTTATATATTAAATGCATTGGAATTATTTGTATAGTTTTTACTTGATTGGAAAGTAATATTATGTTACTTGTTCTTATTACTCGTAATGACTTCATAATTTATAAGGTCATCCTATCTTATTCTTATGAGTCTTATCTATGCAATTTTCATATTTTAGAAGTGACGGTCATCCTATCTTTACTCTTATCCATGCAATTTTCATATTTTAGAAGTGATTTTTGTCGTTACCACGAAAATTAAATGGTTCAAAAAGGTATTTATTCATAACATTTGATCTTATTAACTTGATAGATATTACCAACATATTATAACTTCAAATACATTAGTTATTGACCCCAAATTATAGTAATAAAATATGAAAGTATCAAAGAAAGAACTTTCTAGAAGTTAATTAAAATATTACAACAATTACTATAATCTACCTAGTCAATAATTGAGTGCAACCCCAAATTTACCTTTGATCACACGGACAATCTTAGACATTGAAATAACCCAAATCAACACCGATGCGGATGGCAAAAATATCCGTAACCGTGGATATCCGCCCGAATTCGGCCTAATTGGGTAGGGTAGAACCCGAACCCGAAGGACATTTAGTGGGTTTGGGTAAAATCCAAACCCGAATATTGCGGGTAATGGGTGGGCAATGCAGTCAAAATCTAGATTTTAAGTAAAATCGAAAACTGAGTTAGAATCGAAATCGTAGATTAAAATCGTAAAATCGTAAGATTTTAAGGTTCATATTAAAATAAATACTTAAAATACTAGATAGTAATAAAAATGCATATCTTGAATAACAATCCAGCACATAAAGCATAATTACTTCCCAAGATAAGTTTGTTTGCTAAACAAACACAACTAATCCATATATTTTTTCTTGTACATAATAGAAACACACAAATAAGAAACCTGAAACATTATAGATATCACTGTTAATTAATTGTTAAGAGTAGAAAATCATATAAGATCGTTAGGATCAACATTAACATCACTTACACATCATCGTCATCATCCTCGACCTCACCCTCACTCTCATCGTTTTTATTTGTTTAAGGACGAATATCATTACTCTTGTGATCACTTGAAGTACTTTGACCATTAACCATATTTCCTTGATTACCATCATCTGGAAAAGATAACTCATTGATTGATGCATTCCCTTCTTAATTGATAAAAGGTCGGGTTAGTGGTGCTGAAGGATTGGGAGATGAACAAAAGCTTGCAATGTAATGGAGATTTGGATTATTGTGAGGGTGGTGGGAACAAACTACAAGCTAATTGGGAGGGTGGAAGATATCGTTGATCGAAGGAGTTGGGCGTCGACGTGCGAAAGAGGAAGATACGAGGAAGAGAATGAAAATAAATTGAGGGTTAACTATCAGGTTGGGGTTGTGTTGTTCATTATGTTGGGTTGGGGAAAGTAAATTTGACTCGGTTCATGGGCATAACCGAACTTGACCGGCCTAATTTTGATCCAATTGATATGAACCTTGAAATCGTACAAAATCGTAGAAATCGTAGATTTTATGGATTTTAGAGTTTTAAATCGGGATTTTATGGGATTTTAAGGTTCAAAGATTTTATAGTAAAATCAGGATCGGAACCCATAGGTAAGATCGTAACATCGTAAGATTTTAAGATTAAAATCGGGATTTTGACTACATTGTGGGTGGGCATGGGTTTCTCACTATCCAACCCGAACCCGCCCGATTATACAAATGTATATGTATTCTGTTTAGAAATAATCATTTTTTTCTCTAACATATTTTATATTTAGCATATAAATATAATATTTTCATGAAATTGTGTTGTTTTAATTAATTTTCTTCATTCTATTGAATTATTGTCGTACTTTTCTTCTTACGTAATGTGAGAATACGTGTTAATGTTAACATATTGGTTATAGTAATGAAGAAAAATCATTACCCATGGATAACCGCGGATACCCGAAACCCGAACGGGTATGGGCATGGTTTTAATTTTCTACCGGTTTCACATGTGAGTATGGGTATGGGTAAAACCCGAACTACTTTGGGTAGGATAACGGATATGCACTATCCGTCCCCGACCCGACCCATTGCCATCCCTAAACACCGATGCTTCCTATGTCTAATTAAATAAAATGTAAATTGTGACATATTTTCAAAATAAAAGAACAATAACAATTCAAAAATGACATTGTTAAAATCTCATGAGTTTCTTTTTTCCAAAGTCGGTATAGAGTAAGATGAACATTATGTGACAAAGGATGTGACATAAGCTCCTCTTATTTTTTAGAAGTGTGACCTCTTGCTTGTGTTGTTGTGCAGCAACAGGCAATGTAGTCAAAATCCCGATTTTAATCTTAAAATCTTACGATTTTACGATCTTACCTATGTGTTCCGATCCTGATTTTACTGTAAAATCTTTGAACCTTAAAATCCCATAAAATCCCGATTTAAAACTCTAAAATCCATAAAATCTACGATTTCTACGATTTTGTACGATTTCAAGGTTCATATCAATTGGATCAAAATTAGGCCGGTCAAGTTGGGTTATGCCCATGAACCGAGTCAAATTTACTTTCCCCAACCCAACATAATGAACAACACAACCCCGACCTAATAGTTAACCCTCAATTTATTTTCATTCTCTTCCTCGTATCTTCCTCTTTCGCACGTCGGCGCCCAACTCCTTCCATCAACGATATCTTCCACCCTCCCAATTAGCTTGTAGTTTGTTCCCACCACCCTCACAATAATCCAAATCTCCATTACATTGCAAGCTTTTGTTCATCTCCCAATCCTTCAGCACCACTAACCCGACCTTTTATCAATTAAGAAGGGAATGCATCAATCAATGAGTTATCTTTTCCAGATGATGGTAATCAAGGAAATATGGTTAATGGTGAAAGTACTTCAAGTGATCATAAGAGTAATGATATTAGTCCTTAAACAAATAAAAACGATGAGAGTGAGGGGGAGGTTGAGGATGATGACGATGATTTGTAAGTGATGTTAATGTTGATCCTAACGATCTTATGTGATTTTCTACTCTTAACAATTAATTAACAGTGATATCTATAATGTTTCAGGTTTCTTATTTGTGTGTTTCTATTATGTACAAGAAAAATACATGGATTAGTTGTGTTTGTTTAGCAAACAAACTTATCTTGGAAAGTAATTATGCTTTATGTGGTTGAATGTTATTCAAGAAATGCATTTTTATTACTATCTAGTGTTTTAAGTATTTATTTTAATATGAACCTTAAAATCTTACGATTTTACGATTTTAATCTACGATTTCGATTCTACCTCAGTTTTCGATTTTACTTAAAATCTAGATTTTGACTGCATTGGCAACAGGGCTTAAGTAGCATGGTGTTGTAGACGGACCAATATATCAGCTGTTGCAACAAACATTGCTGCTGTAAATAAGAGAATCGAGTCATAAGAGAAAAAGAAGCAATGGATGATTTGGTACAAATTGAAGAAGCTTAATATAAGTTTGACTCAAATGAAAGACTGACATAATAATCCGAGTAGTGACCATTCTGGCACGTAGGCAACAGGCCTACGAATTCATAAGTCATTCCTGCTAAACTGGGGGCTATCTAGGGCTTTATCGGAATTTCTCAGTTCCCTTAAACGTGAATTGACCTACCTCAAATAGGGAAGCTTGTCAATCCCATTCAATATGCTTTTTTGTAGAACGTCAACTTGCTTGCACAAATCTTCATTTGTATTTCGTAGCGCATATGCTTTCTCTAATTTTCCCGGCAGTGTCACTCTGCTATAATTCAAAAGGGAAAAACACTACAAAAATTCAACAGCAAATAATCTTACCTCAAAGACAACAGAAAAAGACAAAACTGAGAGCGATCATAGAATTGCAATTCCTAGGTTGGATGCAAGATAAACTTCGACAAACGAAAGCTTAGCAACTCCAGGATTTTACAATAGGTAAAGTTAGTTTCTTGTTAATACTATATATTTTCTAACCATCATAGAACTCAGCTTCGCCATTCAGACAGAAATGACGAAAAATTTAAGATTTTGACATACATTCTCGGTATATCAAACTTTCTAATATCCAAATCATTTCAAAAGTACTTGTAGTATGAAGAAAAATTTAACCCTCAGAAGAAAGCAGTATACCCTAGAGGACTGACTTAAAAGACCTTGCTGTTGTACCAAGTCTAATTGATAGATAAACTTACATTCAGAAAGCATGCAAGGATAAGACCATAACAGAGAAAAACAGGCTGAATCAAACCCAGACAATATCAAGACAAATTGAATGGTCTGGACTTTCTTATATTTGATCATGCACCATCTAATTTTTGTCTGATTCTGAACAGTAACATATACACGCTCGCTAAACACTACCTACTCTCAATTAATCACAACCCTAGAAAAGCACAACTTCATTTTAAAAACCATGGTTAAACCTCACACTAAGCATCTACAAAAAGGGTGAGAAGTACATTGCTTATAATGAATTCATAACGGCAGCCACTTGATTTCGTGGTAGATCCAAGTAGCACAACTTGCTTATAGTTGACAAATACATCCTACATCTTACTGGAAGTATTTGGCATTTTGTGTTTAGTTAAAGCAAAAGCCTTGCAAGGCAAATAATTAATGTTTTTTTTTTTTTTTTTTGCCTTCATGCGTTCTTAAGTTCCTTTGCATAGGGTTAAGAGATCATCTTCCTTATAGTGGTTGAATGTAGGATTTTAATACCGAGAGCTAGGATATCAGTGAAAAAAAGCACAATATCAATCATGTCCCATACTCAAGATTATAAATAAAACAATGGAATCTGAAGGCAACCGGGAAAGGTAAAAAAGACAGCCTCTTTATCTTGGATTTGAAAATGAAAAGCAGACCATGTCTGTGATGGCAATGTTGTATAGCAGCTCTCCTCCATAAAAAAAAAGATAAACTGCAGTTATGCTAGTAGAGCAATGAAATCCAAGGAGTAATTCCATAAGTAGAGATAAGATCATATTTGACCAATTTGACTGTTTGAGCAAATTCCAGATGTAAAAAGTTCATTCATTATGTGTTATCTAGCTTGATAAACCAGTACAAGAAAATGGAGAAGAGGAAGAGTTTGTTACCTTTTTATAGTTTCTTTAGAGATACATGAGCTGAAAGATCCCTCTTACTGCAATCGATCAATCCCACCATGCTGCACCTTTTCCCCAACAACGAATCATGCATCCAATTATCTAAATATCTTTGGTTCGAAACTTCAATTGCATTGCTCATACTCGATCTCGCAGAATAGATCCATAATTTCTTAACTGAAACACACGATTGAGCATTACCAACTTAAGAGAGCAAAATCTGTAAATTCCAACACAGAATCGGCGAGACATTGAGTGGAAGTGTTGACCTGCAAGGGCCAAATTATGTATGGATGGCACAGAGAAGGAGCAAAGAAGACCAACATTGGCTCTGGCCTTTATGATTGAATTAACAATTGCGCTTCCCTCTTGAAACAGTGAGATAACTACGTTGATAACTTGAAAAAATAGACCTCGTTTTCCTTCATTCTTCAACTATTGCTCTTCCCTCCTGAAAGAAAAGGGATTTTTCATGAGTGACGAAATCAACAAAGAGTACCTACTGGTTGAAAGAGGCATACACGGAACAAAAGCATTGGAAAAAATGAACAAAGCGGTGAAGTTCAACACTGACCATTATGTTATGCAGAAGCACTTCTCTGGATTGTTTATGGTCCTTTCTTGTTTACAAAACTGATGAAGAGGTAATCTTTCATTTTGTATGGACTTTCCCCTACTCGAGTACTAATACAAACGATTAGCTGTCAAAACTCAAGCTGGTTCACAAAGAATCTCACCATTAATAAATTCCAGAACTCCGGAATAGAATAAACATATCAAATATGAAATTTCTTCTTACCACAACATAAATGCATATGCAAGTGAGAGCTGACAGATCCACCAAGCGACTTGAAAGCCTTCCGTGAAAACTCAGTCCAAGTTTGTGGGTAATTTTTTAAATGTTATTAGTTACAATGAACCTATTTTGTGTAATCATCATTTCGTTAATATTTGCAATATTGTGATCTTTTGTTGAATGAAACCATAGCCGAAGTAACCCATTGCACATAACTTCGAGTTCTCCATATCCAGATCTTCTTTCCTACCAGACTCCCATCAATGGCTTCACTGGCTACATATTAAAAACCATGTTTGAAGGGGAGATTGATTGCTTGGGAAAGAATATAAAAGGAAAACAAAGGATCAGGATAGTGCACTCGACCTAGTGAAAGCACCTCACTTACGCACAGGGAGATTGATTAATCAGGCACCACATGATTGCACTGGAGAAGAATTGATGTATCCTAAATATTTATTCACAAAAAACAGATTTGTGACTTCAATCCCTAATTGGACCTAGCAAAAGAATAGGGCAATTTCACGATACAACTTCAAATACTTACCTGCGATGGGAACCAAGAGTACACCAGCGTCAGCACATACTTGACTTGAAGGAGGGAAAGGAATCACGACTTTCCGATTCCCCGATCGAGCGGCCATACACATGGTTCCCGTTGGCTACTGTGGCCTAGGAGTTACTGACCTGCGATGGAAACAAAGAATCAACCAGCGATCATCACGGACATGACTTGACGGAAGGGAAGAAATCGCCGACTTTTCGATTCCCTGATCGAGCGGCCATACACATGGTTCCCAGTGTAGGAGAAGAGTCTGAGCGTAGGTGCTAGTGGCAGATGCTTCAGCTGTTTGATGGCGAGGGAAGAGAAAAAGTTTAGGTTGTTCGACGGGAAGGATGCTCAGCATTCGTGGGATGCGGGGTGGGTGTGCAGACCCTTGGTGATGAAGATTGATGGGAGTTGAAGAGAAGGAAAGAGAAAGAGGGAGGGTGGACAGTTTCAGTCGACAGAAAGAGGGGAAAAAACACCGCCTAAATGGGCTGCCAGCTCAGCCTCCGAAAATCACTCTAAGATCAAGAAAATTTAAATGGTGGTAGCAATTTTACTTTTCAGCTATAAATCATACTGTTGATTTGGAAATTATTCTCATTTCTTACAAAAAGTCGTACCACTTATTATTGGCATCCATGATCCATGAACGCTACCGAGTTTGGGTTAGAATCAGTGGGATGAAACATTTGGGCCGGCCCATAAAATTAGACGAATCATTTTCTCCAACGCTTCCCCGCTGGCCGCCGTTCATCCAATTAGCCTATTTGTCCCGTCAAACTTCTCCACCGCGGCGCGTCGGCTACAGATCGGTCGTTGGGTTACAGAATGAGACTTTCACCTTGGAAAGTTTGATTTTTTTCGTTTCAGAACCGGAATCTTTCGCTCCAAGTTCCCCTGAAATGTGAAAACCTGATTCCCGAAAGAGAAAGTTCAAACCTTTTAGCATTTGAGTTTTGGTTACAGCACCCGCCGATACTTCTTCGCTTCCCAAGCTCCGAGATTCCCCAATGGAGGCATCAACTGCGACTGTTACAACTAGCGCCCGCGCGCAGCCCTTTGGCCAGACCGAGATCAATTGGGACAAGTACGTTCGTCTTTCCTTCTGCTATGTGTATTGTTGCTCCCGTAGTTAATTGATTTTCCGCTGTGCGTTAGAAAATACGACCGAGAACATGGAGTTGCAAGGTTGTTATATCACGCTCGCCTACCTTAAAACAATGAAGGAAAAGTTTCATTGTGAAAGGGAAAGCACGGAACGCGTGAATTCGATATGAATATGCTTCTTCCACAATGCTCGCCGTGTATGAAATCTTGATATGTTGCTTCTTGCTAAGTATCTGATGTAGGCAAATCATCTAAACCCTTTTCATGTGCTCATGTATTTCCATCTGGGTTTTGCCAGGCTCGACAAGACTAAGTTTTATGTGGTGGGAGCTGGGATTTTCACTGGGATTACAGTAGCATTGTATCCTATGTCTGTTATCAAGACCAGGCTCCAGGTTGCTACAAAGGATACGGTTGAGAAGAATGCATTTTCTGTCATCAGAGGGTTACTGAAGTCAGAAGGTATACCTGGTCTATACCGAGGGTTTGGCACCGTGATAACTGGGGCAATCCCTGCTAGGATTATCTTTCTCACAGCTTTAGAGACTACAAAAGTGGCTGCTTTCAAAATGATCGAACCGTTCAATTTATCTGAAGCTCCGCAAGCAGCTGTAGCAAATGGGATTGCTGGCATGACCTCGTCTCTGTTCTCCCAGGCCGTGTTTGTTCCAATTGATGTGGTATGTTGTTCAGTTCTTTCTTTGCATGCCTTAGAATGACGTCCTGATATTTATCTACTCTACTTAAGACTTAGGCTTTCTGATTTATGATCTTTGGGGGACTAGTTTTCGCGAAAGGTCTTTTCTCGAATAATTTGCTCTATGTTACCTATTTCTTGAGTGGACAGGGTCATGATAGTTTTATTTATTCATCAGTATCTGTATGATGTTAGCTTAGAGAATACAGAAATCAAAGTTGCACACGATGTGGATTTCTGAAAAGCTCCATGATCGTTTTGATTTAGGTCAGTCAAAAGTTGATGGTGCAAGGATATTCTGGTCATGAGAGCTATAAGGGGGGTATTGATGTTGTTCGTAAGATTGTTCGGAGTGATGGAATCCGAGGATTATATAGGGGATTTGGTCTTTCAGTCATGACATATTCCCCATCCAGTGCTGTATGGTGGGCAAGCTATGGTTCAAGCCAACGCATTATATGGAGGTGATTTCATTTTACCTTGAAGACTTGCCTTAACTTTCTCGATTTGAATTTTCAGATTCATTTACTATTTTAGCTTTCTGTTTTAGGCTCCCTCTGATATTAAATTTAGGTTTGATCATGTAAAATGTTATCTAGTCTTTTGGAAGTGATATAATCTTAATCTTGTGTTAGGGTGTATGGCTTTAGACCATGTGCTAGATAGGTTTTCTCCAACTGCAACCCAAACCTATTGTATGGTCTTTTAGTCCTCTCATCAGGCTTCGGTAACTGCAGGTGCTTGAAGGTTATAATGCCTGTTAAAGTAGAACTATCAGTAAACATTATCTATAGGCTTCGGTAACTTGCATGATTTATTTGTCTTTAATATGTGGATCATTCTGAGCAGGTTTCTAGGTTATGGAACTGATGCTGAGCCAGCAGCCCTTAGTGACACGAAGATAGTCGCCGTTCAAGCTAGTGGAGGTATTATTGCAGGAGCTACTGCTTCCTGCATCACAACCCCTTTGGACACTATAAAGACACGTTTGCAGGTAATAGTTCAAACTTCTAATGAATAGTGTTCTTACGCTGACCATCTTGTCCTTCCCTTGTACCACTCATTCATTATTTTAATGCAAAACAAAAAAAAAAACTAACTAATTTAGCTGACCTGCAATGATGCAACTTCTGAAAGGAGTACCATGTAATGCATGAGAAATCTTTTCGCGATAGTGAATTTGAATAGTTGATTTTACCAATTATAAAATGAAGTTTTGACTGTGATCCAGGTAATGGGGCATGAAAGGAAAAGTACTGCTAGACAGGTGGTCAAAACCTTGGTAAAGGATGATGGTTGGACTGGTTTATACAAAGGGTTGGGCCCAAGATTTGTCAGCATGTCAGCATGGGGAACCTCCATGATATTAGCATATGAATATTTGAGTATGTACTCTTGCTCCTACTCAATCTCTAGAGTATTAATGTGACACTAGACTGCATGTTAGTCCCTTTGTCTGTTCGATGGCCATATCATGAGCTTTGACTTGTGCAGTAACTAGAGATACCGGTTGTTATTTCAATAGCTTTGACTTGTGCAGACTCTAGGGATACCATATTGTTTCATAAGTCGTGAGTTGTTCATGAATGCATACCTTAAGCCACTAGTGTTTGTAGACCTACAAGAGATGTATATCTCTCTTCTATTCTTCTGTTTCCTCATCTTATTACCAACTGTCCGCCGTGGTTATAGGTAGTTCATTTATCTAGTCTTGACAGTTGACAGTGTAGCTTATAATTTCACCTCATTAACAGTTGTGCATTGTTCCATGCAGAACGCTTGTGTGCAAAAGACGAATAAACAGAAAGACACTGGACATCATAGTGGCCAACAACATCTTGCTGAGGGAACGACGGGAATTTTCGCTCCTGTTCAGGAATTACCTACGATTCCTTAGGATGCCTCTTTCGACAAACTCGCAGGAGAATGTTTTCTTTTTGTTGTCGGCTGAGACTGCCATGGCCAAAGCATCTCTTATACGAGGAGCTATACCTATAAATCTTTTGCTCAGTTGCAGATTTTTTTGGAAAGCCACATGGATCCAATCTACCATTCTTTGATTACATAGAACTTAGAAGAGACCTTTCATTATTATGCTCCCTTGAGGGCAAATTATTAACGTGATTATAAATTGTAACCCTTGTATTGTTTCCTTTTCCCCTTACCATTAAAGTGTATGTTTGTAGGAGAACTTCGACTTCCTCTGATGATTAGTCATGTACTATTGATCATTCATATTAGTAATAACAGGACAAGAAACAAGTTGATCTCTTCATCAGAGAATTCCATTTCGCACTGAAAACTGTGCGACTCCTATTTATCGAAAGATTGTATGTATGCATCTTCTGCTATATTATGTCCTGGTAGGCTTTTCCAGAACAGCAGAGAAGAAAAGCTCATCCCCAAGTTTGTCCGTCTTCGGCACAACTCTCCACAACAGCTTTTTGTATCCAAGCCTTCCAAACTCATCAAGGTACATCTTCATATCCTCTTTCTTGCAGAAGAAGCGATCGACCCAAAGTAACCCACTGGGTCGAAGGACACGGTCCCAATCGAACAACACAAACCGGAGTAGCTCGACTCCTATCCACCCGTCCAGGAACAGGACTGAGTGCACAATGTCAAGCGTATTGTCAAAGAAAGGCAGTCTCGTCCCAACTGATACATACAGAGGCAAGAGCCCCCTCAGTGCAATCACCTCACTGAAAGGAGCACCCAAGTTTAATGTAGCTGAAGCAATGGTCACACTTCTCTCTCTCATAAGTGCAGCAAAAGTTCCTGTTGTAGGGCTAAAATCGAGCCCTACACGGATCTCGCCTGGCCTCAACTTCAAAACCTCGTCAATGGTGAATTCAGCCGAGATGGACTCATTGGTTGCCACCTCCCAGCCTCGTTTTGTCAGGTTGAAACAATCTGCGCATTTGAAGAACCCTCTTCTGTTAGCTTCACCAGAAATAAGACAAGCATAACTCTTGCACTTGTAATGGCTCCACATGATGTTGGAATTGCTCGGTGGGGTCCAGAGAGAGGAATTCATCAGTGGAATCGGGTTGGTGTAGCTTGGGGATGCCCTTGAGAAGCACAATCTTCTTGGAAGTGGGTCGCAGCCATTAAGAATTAGCCGTTGAGCCACATCCCAATCATCTGGGCACATTTCGTACATCTTGTAGCTCATGAAACGGTCTAGATGTGTGGCCATATGGGCACAGCCAAACCCTACTGCAGGGGTGATTGCTTCCATTCCAAGGAAGTTCTTCTTACCGTTTTGCCTGTTTGGTTTTGGAGATATGTAGTTATGAACCTGACCTGAAGTGAATGACTTTACTTTTCCTGTTGACTGGTCTTCATTTTCATCGTTGGTGGGTTCAGTGAGATCTTCATCAACTTGGCTCATTTCAGTAGCAGCAAGAGAGCTGCCCGATGGGTTTGAAAGGCTGCCTGCAACCTTGTCCAGAGAAACCGCTATGCGAAGAAGTTGATCAGAGAACGCTGATAAAGTCTTGGATCCTGTTAGGCTATCGTTGTGAAGTTGCTGCAGGAGTGCTCCCACCTGAGCCTGCAAGCCGAAAATTTGCGAGTGGAGTGAAGAAGACGATGAAGAAGACAGCAAACGCTGTTCACCATTGCAGACATCTTTGGCTGCAAAAAGCAAGCTAGGATAAGAGATGTTGGAGGTCAAACTAAAGATGGTGAAGGCGCAAAGAAGCAAGAGAGGGCATAGCAATGCAAGGAGTCTTCTTCTTCCAGGGAGCCATCTGCACGAGTTTCCTCTTGAGCTACTATGTTTCTGCATTTTTTGTGAGGAAATGGAACAAAATTTTCAAGCTTTGAGGAGCTGATATGTTCTTTTTCTGTTTCTTGTGCAGTAGCTTCCTAGGCCAGGTTGACTTCGAAATTAAGTTCAGTTCAGAACTTCAGATCCCCTGTCATTCTTTTATTCAGCAAATCAATCTTCCCTAGGTTCTTCTGACTCCAAATTACTTTTCTTAATTATTTCATGTGCGTTGGAGAAGGCAAATCCCTTCCGGTTGAAGCATTCTACATCGGGAGCAGAGCACTTCAGATGAGACGGAAGTCTACTTCTTTTTTCATAGTGGTTAATTCGGTTCTTACAAACAAGTTCTTGGTAGAGATACTTTTACAAAACGTTGTGACTTTTTGTATTAGTCTGGAATCCATCCTTCCTGCAATGATATAACTATAGGGAAAAGAGCAGACAGCTCCGGAATGAGTGCAGCCATACTTTGATCAATAGAAGGACATAAGTACAGAAAAGTGAGATCACAAACCAAAATTGCTTCATACATGAATAGTAGCAGCATTCTTCTGAAACATTATAGGCTACAAAATATGTATTACCCTGCATCCCTATTTTGCCAGTTCTAGAAGGTGACACATTTCCATCTTCGAGTGCCTATATAGCTATCAATCCTAATGATGTTGAAGTGCTTGTTCAACTCCATTCCCACTTTTCAATTCACCATTCTCTTCCTCTCTATCATCCCCCTCTCCTTCATCTTCATCCTCATCCTCATATCTTGTTCCGTCTTGTTCATCACAGTCGTGGCCTTCTTCTCCTTCATGGAGGTCCCTGTTATTAGTGTCACTTATACGAAGAGCGGATACTTTAGCAGCATATCCTTCCAGTGATACAGTAGGAAACAGATCCCCCACTTTATTCCCTTCTGTGGTTGGTGCCATTGCTGAAGTCTTGGTTTTAGCTTTGCCCATCTGATGCAATCATTACAGGGGGTCAAACATGTGCACCACACACCCAACATGATGCAAGGCCGGACAGAATCACAGAAGAAAGACCAGGTAGGAATGAAGAGTGCAGTATAGGTTCGCTAGCAGGAGGCCTCTATACATTAAGCATTGGTTCAAACTCTACTCTAACAAGGATATAGAATAAATGACCATGTTGAGAAACTGATGAGGTTACTTTAGCATTTTCTACAAGGAAGACAAAATCTCTAAGGCTTCATAGACAGAGATTGAGTAGCGCAACCAATCAAGATATGAGCAATATCAGTTGTCAGTTCTTTGTTGACAATCCTCTAATGCATATACCAAGTCAGCAGTTAGGCGCATAACGAGAGCAGAGAAATCAAAGCCCACACTTCCAATTAAGATACTAAATCAACAGGCAGAAGAAAACAGCAGGACAACTCTTCACTACTCTCTGATCCGTTTCACTTGCAGGTCAAATTCATCAGGCACTAACATAAACAAAAATCAGGACAATAGAACCCCCAGATCATTCAAGCAACATAGGAAGACGACAAGATGCTGAATTAATGGCAAGTCTTCACCAAGAAACTTACCGAGCGCAGGAGGGTCCTCCTATCTCTCTCCCGGGCATTCTTAATGGCCTACAACAACAAAAGCACCAACAAAACGTAGTTCAGAACCAAACAGAAAATTCAATTTTAATCGCAAATTAAATTGTTAGCCATATAAAAAAACATACATCCTCGAGCATCTTCTGCTCAGCCTCGGCAACTTCAGAATCCCTTCAGAATCAAACAGCACAAAGTCAAAGGCTCAGTATAAACAGTTGTTACCACAATCAAAATTCATGTATATACTTCTGACAACAAAAAGATTCAGCGCAGACCTTCCAACTATCTGGTCCACTCGGCACTGGCACTTTGCGCATACCTTTAGCTCCTTGGCACATCCTAAACAGAACAATCCATTCCAATCAAAGAAAAAGATGGTCACCACCAGCAATGAAACAAAAAAAAAAAAAAAAAAAGCAAAGCTGAAACCTTTTCAGCCAAGTAGAAAACTACCAACCTGAACATAAGTTATGATAGGCATGACGGACTGCACGCTTGGTGCAATGTTGGCTGCAAAACATTCAATCCCAATACTCAGTGACTTACAAGTTACATCTATCTTACTGGATATAAGAGAAGAACAGAGGAAAAGGCAATAAACAAGTAAGGGTTCAAGCTCAACCATTTTGACGGCTCGGTAAGAGGCTTGTACTTGCCGTAGCGGCGCTTCCAATCGATCTGATCTTTACATCGTTGGCACACTCCGCAAATCGCCGGTAAGGGCCTGAACCTGCCGCCGACTTCCTACTTGGACGACATATCATTTGGTTCATTGGACATCAAAGGAAAGAAAGAGCGATGAATTTATCTAAGTGTTAGTCTCTCAGAGAAGGGAATTTTACCGTTTCGTTGATCTTGATGCCTGCTTTAGGCTTCCAAGCATATTCGTTTTGGTGCTTCGGCGGGCCGCGTCGGCTGCTCATCTCACTCCTAGGCTGGGCGGCGGCGGCGGCCTGCTCTTCCCCGTAGCTTCAAGCGGCAGACCTAGAATGGCGAATTGAAGTTTGTTGCTCTCTCTATGACGAGTTGACGACTATACGACGTTCTTGCTAAACAATCAAAACTGTAGTGTACACTCTAGCCCTAGGAACTTGATATCCCCACAAAAAACCATGAAACTAATTTTTAATATCTAATTTTCAATAGGTGACTTTTAAGATAATAAGTTTTTTTAGAAACCGTGGTGGCAAATGGATTAGATTCACTGATTGATAGATTGGATTAGTGTATCTATGAATCAAGCGGATTGGATCAAATGAATGGGTGGATTGATCTATGAATCTAAATGATATCCTAGCCTTGGACCAATATGTAACTTTGAAAAGTTTAGATACTAAAATGTCATAATGAAAAATTTTAAGTATCAAAGTGTAATTTTTTAATGATATTTTTTCATCTACAAATCTAATTTTAGGTATTAAAATGTAAAATATATAAAGTACAAGTACGAAACTGTAATTTGTCATTTGGATCCATGGATCAATCCATGAATCCACCAATCCAATTGGGTTTGGATAAAATGAATTGTATTTAAATGGATTGTATTAGTTGGATATTTTAGTGTATGAATTGGATTTGATTCATGGATATGAATCATAATTGCCACCTCTAACCGTGGCCGTAGGGTGTCTCGGATCGGGCTGCGAGTCTCAGGATCAATTGATGATTAGCGATTTGGAGAGAATTGAGAATATAACTAGGAATTTAGAGAAATAGTAGTATATGAGAAAAGTAGGAGAAGAATTCGGTTTAGGCTGACGGTAAGAGAGGGACGAGAAAGAGGAGAGGAAGTTTTCGAATCATTGTGCAATAATATTCAAAGCATTCATCTCTAACTCCAATACATATACGAAGTAATAAACCACTAACATAATCCCGGTAACAATGAGGAAAGAAGTGAAATGATACTAGAGGATGAATTGCAGGGGGAAATTAGCGTTATTTGGGTCGTCACTCAATTACATTTCAACTCTTTATTTTTTTTAATAAGTCGATACTAAGATCCAAACATAACTACCAATTAGGAATGACAATAAAACCCGAACCCACAGGTACCCACCCGACTCAACCCGGTCAATGCGGGTAAAACCTGCGTTGACGGGTTTTGGGCCTAGTTTGGGTTTAAACCCGTTCACTATTCACCGGTTTGGGTTTGGGTTTAGGTAAACCCGCCCTATGGGTACTCGCCCACACCCATATAATTAATTTTCTCGGTATATTTAATATTCTAAACAACTAATCTTATTTATGTTTGTGGAGACATGTCTAATTTTTTCTTTCTAATTGTGTAGAATGAAGTTGATGTTATTGAGTGGAGAGTGAAAAAACTTAATTGACAAGGAGGAAGAAACTTTCAATTAATCATGTTATTTATGGATAATTTGTGATTCGCTTCAATTTTCTTGTGTTTTCTAGATTGGTGTTCAACAATTTGTATGGTTAATTTGTGATTTGCTTAAATTTTCTAGAATGGTGTTTTATATATGGATAATTTGTAGTGACAGATTGATATCTGATTTTAATTTTGATAGGAACTTGTTATTGTAAATTTTTTACGACAAAAGCCCGTGGGTACCCATGAACCGCGGATACCCAGCGATTTGGGTTGGGTTTGAGTTTTTCAAACCCAATGGGTTTTACCCCGGGTTTTTTTCACGAATAAACCCACGGGTTTGGTTTTGGGTTTGGCAAACCCTACCCAACCCCACCCATTGCCATCCCTACTACCAATGTAGTTGTACTTTAAACAACCATAATGATTTTGTAAATACCACTACAGTGATAGCCCTACACACAAAAACATTACAACGAACTACCACTGTAGTGATATTTCTACCACTCCAACGATAGATCTACCACTGCATGTGAAAGATATACCAATGCAGCGAAAGACACACTATGTCACTACACTGATAGATCTACCACTGCAACGATAGATTAACCACTGCAACGATAAACACACTATGTCACTACAATGATATATCTACCACTGCAGTGATCAATCTACAACTGCATTGATCGATCTACCACTGCATGAATAAATAAACACAATATGCCACTACAACGATAGATCTACAACTGTCGTGCAATACTATACTGAAGGAGACCAATAAATATATGAATTGTGGTCGTTCAAGGAGAATTGCCTCACCTTAGGCAAATCCTGCCGCAACCACTATCGGCTTAAAGAAGCTATGTCGCAGATAGACGGTCGTCAACGGGAATCGATCAAGCGCAGCAGAAAAAAATAAAAGACAAACTAGGTTCGAAGTTGAGGGTTCGGAATAGAAGACAGAGGGCGTCCGACGGGAGGGATGGGCCGACCGCTGTTGTTAATGAGATCGAGGATGGGTTACGGAGGGGGATAATGATTAGATGAGTCGGCGGCGAAGGGTTACGGCCGGATTCTGAACAGAGAGAGAGAGTGAAGGAGATGAAACGGTGACATAAAAAAAGTTAAGGGGAATGAATTTTAAATTATGTGTGTGAACCACTTCTTTCCCTTTCCAATGTATGTTGGGATAATTAATTATTGAATTAATTACAAATGACCAACTATTAACTTCCTATCATTAGATTAACACTAGTGAGAATGGACGGTAAAGAAGATGGGTGTCGAAAATCAAAACCCTTTTAGGGGTAGTCACGCTATCCGGTTGGTGTCGGCTCACCTTCCCTCCATTATTCTAGCTTAGCTTTCATGGAGCCCCCCGATCGATCGAACGTCCACCGTTCATCGATCTCTGATGTGGGGCACTGTTATATCTTAATTCCCTCTCCTTTAATTCCCCACTTCTTAATTCTTATCCATTATTCCTCAACCATATCTCTTTATATCAATAAACCATTGCCTCATCTCTACCCACACCACTCCAATATCCACTCCACGATGACGTCGTCATCGCCGCACAACATTACGTGGACAACAACCACCGTCGCCGTGCTGCTGCTAGTGATCATCACCGGCAGCAGCGGGTTCAGTACTCCTCCGGCGCGCTACAATAATATCAGCGGCAGCAGCTTGGCGGCGGCGGAGGAGGGCCGGAGGGTGGAAGATGAAGTGGAGATGGTGGTGATGGATTCGGAGACCCACCGGCGGATGCTCGTCAATTCGATCAGCTACGACGGAGTCAAGCTGCCGTCGAAACCGGCGACCAACTGTGCAAGAAACGACTACTACTGTTTGGATAAGATTCAGAAGCGGAAGCTCTACTGTGATCACCACAGCCGCGAACCGGCGTGCCACGCCTGATCTCTTTAATCGGGAATTATTACGTTATCTTTATATGATTGTCGTCGCCCGGTCACCGTCGCCGGCGGGACCAGATTTCGGTTCGGTTTTTCATGATTTAAGTGTAATTTATGGGTAGTTTTACTCTTCCTATCCATTATTCTATCCATACTGCACTTTGGGTAGAAATCAAAATAATGTTAGATGTTGAATAGTGAGAAAATCATACTTTTTCACTAGCAAAGTGTTTATACGTTATCCACTAAATATCACCGTTTGGTCGATGGATTAGATCTTATCATTTCTTTTCCCATTTTTTTGTGTTTGGTCAGTAATAGTTAACTTTTAGTAAATTCGGTTAACATTATTAGTGATTAGGGCGAGCTAGTGTTATTTCGACAAACATCATTCGTTTAACGTAATTCGTGAATTCAGTGAATAAACGTATTATTTTGACACACATTTTACTATATCCACAACAAGGTTGTCCGATTTGTGCCGGTTTGACAAGTGGTATGGTCCAAACGGCGGTACAACCGGTTTTATGCCGTTTTAGGAAAGTGAACTCATTAACACTAAAAAATGACTAGGGATATGCATAACATATTTGAAGACAATGTCTCTGAAATTCACATCCATATTTAGATCAAATATAACATTCCTAACGAAATGAAAAATTATCATATTTAAATACAACAATTAGCCCTTGACATCCAAAAATTTATCCGCAATATTCATACTTGAATCCAACAAATACCATCAACATTTAACAAAATGGAACGTGTTGTGCTGGTTTCATTTCAATTTTCAGCATCCATCTATGTCGCTTGTCGCACGGCGGTGGCAGGGAGGGAGCTCAATTGGTGGAGGGGAAGGACTCAGTTCAGTAAAAGGACAAGCGACAAATCCCAAAAAGGTACAGAAGAAAAGTCGAGCCGTCGGAGATTCTCCTCGGAAGTAGCGAAGCTGCGAAGGGAAGCAACTTTTCCCACCACCGGCTCCGCTACACGAAACAAAGCGAGCAGCTAGAATCCACCGGCGCCGCCGCCTATCGAAGGATGCGGATCGTCGATTCAGCCGCCATCATCGTCGCTGTCCGAGTCTCCTATGGTCGCTCGTTAGTTACCAATCCATCCCTCCGTTGTTGAGAGACTAATAACAAACAGGGAGTAGGTCAAACATCAAACAAGGCTTGCAGCAGGGACTGGATTGGAGGGAGAAAAAAAAAAAAAGATTTCAATGGGGTGCTTTCACTCCAAAACCTTCCATCTGCTTTCTCCTGATAGTAAGCAGCAGGAACCGCTTCCATTTCCAGAAGACCCGAAGCAACTCGCTACTAATCCCGATCCGTCCATCACCGGCGATCAACTTGACATCCCAGTATTCCGCGAGTTCCCTCTTAACGAGCTTCGTGCCGCCGCCAATGGGTTCAGCTCCGAATTCATCGTCTCTGAGAGCGGTGAAAAGGCTCCCAATGTTGTGTATCGAGGCAAGCTTAATGACAATCGCCTTGTTGCAATCAAGCGCTTCTCCAACCTTTCCTGGCCAGATCCTCAGCAGTTCCTGGTAATGAACATGAATCATGGGTTTTTCAATCCCTTCCTTGATTTGGCCCTTTTTTTTTACCTCTCTGCACTTACTGAAGTCTTCATAGCTGAAAAAATGTAACAGAGTGAAGCTTCTATGGTTGGGAAAGTACGGCATAAGAGATTGGTTAACTTAATCGGGTGTTGTGCTGAGGGTGATGAACGTTTGCTGGTTGCTGAGTACATGCCTAATGATACCCTTTCCAAGCATCTCTTCCATTGTATGTATACTGAGCTTGACATTGATGAGGATTCGAGAACCATGGGCTTGCTTTTCTCTGTGCCCCTTTTTCTGTCTATGTCAACTCACAGCTCTAACCCGTTGTTCTCTTTTTGTTCTTTTCCCCACACCCTTTTGCTTTAGGGGAAAAACAGCCTTTGCCCTGGGAAATGCGGGTCAGAATTGCCTACTACATTGCTCAAGTGCTGGATCATTGTGACACTCAGGACCGCAAAATCTACCACGATTTGAATGCCTATAGAGTTCTTTTTGATGAGGTGCTTGCGATATTCTTTGCATGCCTTTTGATAATAGTGATGTTTTCTGCTGCTGCTTTGAAGATTCTGGCAATTCGACTTCAAAGTTGCCCACTTTTCTTGTCCGTCCTGCATCTTTCTATGCTTCTTTAAGTTGCCTTTTTGTTTTTCTAATGTGGAGTATGTAGATTACATAGTGTTAAAGTTTGATGTGGTATGACCCACCTGCTCTTGTTTTGCATTTTGAAACTTCCTTTTAACATTGCAGGAAGGTGATCCTCGGTTGTCTAGTTTTGGCCTCATGAAAAATAGCAGAGATGGGAAGAGTTACAGCACAAACTTGGCTTATACCCCGCCTGAATTTTTGAGGACAGGTAGAAACAATACTGAGTTGAGGCAGCAATATATTTCAATTATAAGTTTTGGTTACTTGTACGTTCTCTTAGTGCAAATTCATTCGTCAGTCACTATAACCTTCTACTAGGCCTGGGGTGCAATCAGTTACTCCAAGCATTTATAAAGATGCAAGGGCAGAAAGCAATTTGAGGCTCCCCAATCTTTTCTCCATCATTCACGTTTGTGTCTTGAATTTCTTTTCATGTTTCACTAGACGTTATCTACATGTAAAACTCAATGATTCTCTAATCCATACGATGAACTGCTTTGACTGAGGATGTTTCTTAGCGAGTCTGAGGAATCCGTTTAAGAATCGCGATTATCCTTCAAGGCATTAATGACCAAGCAAGTGAAACATATGCCTAACCAGAAAGGTCTAGTTGATCTTTTTGGTCGTTATTTGTTCCACCTCATCTACTTTCATCTTTTCTTAAGTGCAAATATTTTACTGAAAGTTCCTGGTCAGGCATACACCGAGGGTTTTTTGGGTGAATTTCAATGGAGAATTAACTGTACAGGCATTGGACTACGTTGATTTGTCAACTATCTTAGCCAACAATAAGGTAAATGAATTAAAGAATGGTCCCCCATGGTAAATTTTTTAGGTCTATAAACATCTAGTCTCACTCACCAATACTCTTGTCCACTCTCTCTATGAAGAGAGCAATTGACTCGTAAAAGAGAAACCTTATCGTTATAAATCTACTGCAGAGCTGCTATTGTAATTGGATAGCTAAAATACTTCTATTATATGATGCAAACTTTTCAACTTATCAAGTTGGAATGGCTAGCAGATGTTAGAAATCACTTTGAAAATGGCATTTTGCCAAGTGTTAGGCTAAAGTTTAGTTTGTCTACACGAATGCCTATAGAAGTAAATTTGTGTAGTGATTTCGTCTATGTTTAAAGCTACAATTTATAAGTTGTGAGAGAGATGGGGCAGTCTGTCTTAGATGGTACAATAGCTCGTTTTTCGGGTTTAACTGCATGCTAATCTTTACCCCTTATCAACTGCTAGTCACAAAGTTATCTGAGAATCATTATTGACCACTTATTAGAAGTTTGCTGCGTGGTTGCGCCATGTAGAAGAAAACTTGATATTGGCTGCTTGATTTATTTATATCATGTGGATGTTGAATTGCTGCAGGAAGGGTCATCCCTGAAAGCGTAATATACAGCTTCGGAACTGTTCTGCTGGACCTTTTGAGCGGGAAACATATCCCTCCAAGCCATGTATGAGCTTATTGCACATAGTAGCTGATATCATCCTTTCATTATAACATTAGAGCTATTGCAATTTACAAGTACGACTTTAAACATAGTAGTATTGACCTTGTGGTCCGAGTTGTTTGGAGATTTGTATCATTCATAAGAAAGTTTTGAAACAGCCTTGCTTAACATGCCTCCTTAATTGCATGGCTTCAATAGACTTCTGTTAGATGGAGCACGCTTATTGGTCACAGTAGAAGGCTCCCAATAATTTCCAATTGGTGTTTGTTTCTTCAGGCACTGGATTTAATCAGGGGGAAAAATTTGCTGTTGTTGATGGATTCATCCTTGGAGGGACAGTATGCAAATGAAGATGCAGCTGTGTTGGTTGAACTGGCCTCTAAGTGTTTACAGTATGAGGCTAAGGATCGGCCTGTTGTCAAGTATCTTCTTACTGCAGTAGAACCACTCCAGAAGCAGAAAGAGGTTCAGAGCGTCTTAAGCTTGCCTGGGAATTTACTTCTATAGTTCTTCTATAACACAAATGCTTGTGCATAGATGTTCTTAGCAATTTTATTGGATTGATTTTTCCTAGGTTTCATCTCATACGCTGATGGGACTATCAAAAACTCCGGTGCCACTTCCAATTTTGCTTTCACCACTGGGGAAGGCTTGTGTAAGGATGGATCTCTCAGCAGTGCACGAGGTCTTGCTTAAAACAGGATATAGAGATGAAGAAGGAGCGGAAAATGAGGTTTGTTTCACTATCGCCGTTATTTTATATGGAGAGCTTCAGCTGGAAAGTAAATCCATTGTAAATTAGCGAGTCAATGAATAGGGAGCCGACATTGGAGATGTATGATCTAAATCTGTTGCTTCGTTTATTCATATACCTTGGCAACACAAATATCTGTATGATCTAATTTTGCTGCCCTGTTCTTTCGTTTCTCAAAGCTGTCGTTTCAAGAATGGACCCAGCAAGTGCAAGACATGCTGAACACAAAGAAGTTTGGTGATATTGCTTTCAGAGACAAGGATTTTAATAATGCTATCGATAACTACACAAAGGTAGCCTTTTCATTATTTGGATTGCATGGTGAAGACCGAGAATGCAATCTCTGATTGTTTGGTTGGGGATATATATGCCCATTTCCTATTTATGCAGCTGGTGTCGTTGATGTCGGTTCCTTCAGGAACCGTGTTTGTGAGGCGAGCATTGTCCTACTTAATGGTAGAACAAGCAGAACTTGCGCTGAGAGATGCAATGCAGGCACAAGTCTGCTTGCCCGAGTGGCCAACAGCGTTCTACATGCAAGCGCTCGCGCTGTCAAAGCTCGGCATGGAGAGTGACGCTCAGGACATGCTGAATGACGGAGCCAACTTTGAAGCGAAGAAGCAAAATAGCTGGCGCCATCCGAGTTAAGATCATGGTTTCGCTGATCGCAACTAGTGGTCTCTGCGCAATGTAGGCGGCGGAAGAGATAGAAGCATGAGCAAGGTCTATTTCCACATGCTTAGGAAAAGAAGAGTTCATTAGGTTAACCCTTGGGAGGGTTTGTAAGTTTCTTTTTGGCAGTCTACCCTGGCTTAGTGTTAGGTAGCAGCTAGCAGAAGTTATGTTGTTGTTGTTGTTGTTGTTGTCAGTCTTTTGGGTTTGTTTTTCCACACAACGATTAAGAGTTGTACAATCATGAGATCAATGTTGAGTAGACATCAAGTAATGAGACGGCAGAGGAAGGTTCGATTGATAAAATTTGAAATTAGGGACTCCTTTAAGGCTTTATTAGTACTGGAAAGACGAAATGACTAACTAGTGAAGTATTGAAGAATTATAGAAGTTCAAGGACATTGTCCATTTGTTCATTTAACCTCACAATCTACTATTTATGTAACCTAATTGCATAAATGTGTTACTTGTCCTTGGTAGTAGGTGGCTATAAGGTTGCAGTTTCGTGATAAACCCACTAACCGCATCAAATCTGCACGGATTGTAGTTAACTGCAAATCGAATAAGAAGGCTTTTATGTGGTAGCAGTTAGTGAGTGATGTTAACAGTTTTGCTGTTGTGATTAAAAATACTTGAATCTAACAAATGACATCAACATTTCACTTTAAAATTTACGAAATAAATCACATTATTTTTTTTATTAATGAACTTCACTAAAAACGACATCAATTTGTTTATAGGCCAAAAAATCAATCCAACTGCAAGAGCAGGTTTTAATATCTAAGATAGATATTTATTTGTGAGCTAAATAGTGCAATCAATCCATCAACGAAAAGAATGGTAGTAAATGAATGTTTGGACTGGATATAGAAGTGATGATGAACAAAGTACGGCTAACTTGCAGTCAATTGCTTAGATCAGAGGAGGAATTCATTGGCTGTCCTAGAGATATGGAGATCATGAATGAGTTTAACAGTTTGATCAGGAGATGCAATTTTGTGGATCTTTCGTTGCAAGGGGCCAGATACACTTGGAATAGAGGAGGTATGGTGAAGTCGTCTTCTCGTATTGATAGAGCCCTAATTAATCTGAGTTTTGAAGATCTTTTATCTCAAAAGGCTCTGATTGCTCTTGATCGAGTTGAGTCGGATCATAATCCGATCCTACTACAGTGGGGTACAATTGATCGTTTCATTCACCCTTGAAGGTTTGAAAATATGTTGTTTCAAGAAGACTCATTTTTGCAGAGCCTGGTGGGGTGGTGGTGCGTCCCTGTCAATGGGACTATCTACCTGTTCAGATTTGGGCAGAAGTGTAGGCAAACCAAATTAATGATCAAGCAATGAAATCGAGATCATTTTGGGAAAGTAGAGAAGCGAATTGTTGATCTTCTTTTCAGAATAAAAAAGTATTGATGATGCTGAAGAGATTGAACAGATTAATCCTTTGCTATTGTCTGAGACAGCTATCCTTAAGTGTGAACTTGAGAAGGTCTTAATCATGGAGGAGATATTTTGGCGGCAGCATTCCAGAGAAGTGTGGCTTCATGTAGGAGACAAAAATACTGGCTTCTTTCATAGAGTGGCTAAGTTCAATAGAAGGAAAAACAAAATTAAGAGATTGGTGAATGAGATTAAGATAGCCTTCCAAAATCATTTCTATGCTAAGGTCGTTGAGATTGAAGATGATAGGCCTTTCCCAGCCAGATACATGACTTGTTTGTTCTCTCCAAAGGAAAATGAATCACTAGTGAAGCCTTTCACGGAGTTGGAAGCTTGGCAAGTGTATTGGGTATTCGATTGAGTTCTTCCTCTTTGTTCTGGTTTGACTGTTGTTTTGGGGGTCTCTTGTTTCTGTTGGTGTTTAGTTGTTGTTCCCCTCCTCTTTGTTTTGTTGTTTGGTTGGACTGTTTCCGTCTTTTTCTATAATAAAATATATATCATCCTTAACCCAAAAAAAAAGTACCGCTTAGGGGTGGCATTTCGGTTATTTCGGATATAATCGATCGGCCGGTTATCGGTTAACCAAAAATAACCACTCCCTCTACTGAAAACCGCCCGAAATAGATTTCGGTTTCTCAATTATCTCGGTTATCGGTTAACGATTTTTAAGACCAAAAATCATTTCGTCTAGCCTCCGATAACCGACCAAAGTTCGGTTACTTCGGTTACCGGTTAGTGAATAACCGACCGGTTAACCGGTAACCGAACTGCCACCCCTCACTTGCACGGTCAGTAGAAGTCTCCAAACATAAAAGAAAACCCTGCACATGACGACAAGCACAAGCATTTGGCAGGGTAACTATGAATCATATTCTTCCCTCGCCGAATTGGTTTTTCCTTTTGTTCGTATGCCTTTGATTATTCATTAATTACACCTAATAATAATAATAATAATAATAATAATAATAATAATAATAATAATAATACAGGATAGTTAGCAGAACTACTAAGTCCATTTACAAATTACAAATTCCTAGACTTTTTTTTAGAGTCATCTCATTTTTCTCCATTTATTTGATATTTCACGTACTAATTACTAACAAAATATTTATTTTAAAATTTTGAATTTGACGATTTGGTAATTTTTTTTATGTTTGTATGTATTGTTGAATTAAAAAATTCTAATATTGTTTAAGTGATGCTAACCTTTTGAATTATGTCCTGTCGTATTAAAATGACATGTATTTCAATGAAGAAATCATGAAATATGATGGAACGTTGAGGTGGATGGAAATTAAATCGACAAAATCATTAAGATGATGTGGTTTTGGGTTGATATATTTAGAAAATGAATTGTGTTAATTTTGTCTTTCCAATATTAGATTTCAACCGGCATCCTGTAGAGCGTATTGAAACGAAGGAATTGAGAGTTTGAAAATTTTGAAAATTATATCATTTTAATTCCCAGCAACATCATCAGAAAGGAGCTACGTCGTTGTTTCCGAAATGGCACGTAATCAACACCTTCTCCTACTTCTTCCTCTTCGCATGCGGCGTAGCAGCCGGCGTCTTCTTCAACTCCTACCTAAAAAACGCCTCCTTCGACCTCCACCGCACCAAATTCTCCACGGGCGTCGATGGTGGCGAAGGTGAAGGAGTATCCGTTCCCTCGGGTGCCGGAAGTGGCGTTCATGTTTCTGACCAAATTAAGGGCCGATGCTTCTGGCGCCGATGTGGGAGCTCTTCTTCAAAGGGAACCTTACCAAGGGCTCTACTCCATTTACATCCATTCCAGCCCTTCCTACGTGGACGAGAGCCCTCTCTTCCGCGGCCGCAGGATCCCCAGCCAGGTAAACTAACCAATTAATTTCGACCCACACCCTGTCTCGTCGTTCTTAGTTCATTTTATCTCAATTTTGTACGGTGTTTATTTATATTCTTTCTGTTTTGATATTTCTTTAACTACTTAGGATGGCGTGCATGCAAGGTTGTCAACCCGCAGGATGACCCGGACATATGAGTAATAACATATAACATTACATCAATATTCAAATGTTCAATTAAAGATTCCAAAGATTGAGTTAGACGAAAAGAAAAATCGAAAAATAGTCGCATTTCGCAAACCAAAGGAAACAATGACACAATTTGACCTCCAACCCGATACTTCGGCCGACCCGGCGAATGAATGCGGCCCCCTTTTCTCATCAGGTCAGGGTCAAAGACACCACCAGTCCACCACCGACGCCACTCAAACCCCTGCCCACATCAACCACGCCACCGAACCAGCCGCCAACACCGTCAAGCAGACACCAACCCCAGAAACCACCGCACAGAAGACAAAACAACACCCCCAGCCCCCAGGCACATGAAACCCTCAAATCCAACGCCAAATGGAAACTAACAGAGCATCAACAATTCGAAAAGGAGACAACATCCTGTTACATTTCATTACTTGGGGGTTTATTATATAATTTTCCCCCTTAGTTTTCGTGTAGGGTTTTGTGCAGCCACTTTTATATATATGATGAATAAGTGCTGCCGCCAATTGTAACAAAGAAACAAGATCAATAAAACCTAAAGCTGAGAGTCACAACTCTCCGTGGATTAGTCTCGTTCACACCGAACGAGGATACCACGTAAATATCGTGTGTTCGTGTTCTAGATTTCATCGATTTCTACATGGTATCAGAGCGAACAACGATCTAGAATCGCTTCCGCATCGTCAAGGTCCTACACTACATCTTTCAAAGTCTCGTCACTCTTCCCTTCGTCATGAGTAACAATGATATTGTGCTCGGCGGCGCTGATCAATCCGACGTCATCGGACCTGCGTCGCCCCTCTTCCTTACCTCGGCGGATCACCCAAACCTCGTCTTCGTGAGCGATCCTCTCACGGACTCCAACTATGGTGATTGGGATGCTGAGATGTCCAATGCCCTCTTGGCCAAAAACAAGATGGGTTTTGTGGTGGGCACTGTTCCCAAACCCGCTGCCGGCGCCAAGCAAGATGCGTGGGTACGTTGCAACGCAATGGTCGTTGGCTGGTTGCGTGTGTCCATGAGCAGAGAAATCCGCAGCAGCATCAGCCCCAGCTTCACGGCGAAAGAAATATGGGATGAACTGAAAGAAAGGTTCGGTACTGGAAACCTCCCGCGTCGGTATCAGCTGCGCCGCCAGATCGCCGATCTTCGCCAAGACAAGTCCACGGTTTCCACGTTCTATGCGCGCATGAAGAGACTGTGGTATGATCTCCTCACGCTCGATCCGCCGACGCGTTGTACCTGCGGCAAGTGCGAGTGCGACGTGGAGAAGAGGACTCGTGCATCACTTCATGCGATGCGCCTGCTGTACTTCCTGGTGGGGTTGAATGATGATTTCGCCACCGTCCGAGCTTCCCTCCTCTCCATGACGCCCATACCGTCGCTCGGCGAAGCTTACAACGTCGTCGCCAACGACGAACAGCAACGCCACCTCACGGATGATCGTCGTCCTCGTGTGGAGGCTGCTGCCTTTCAAGGAAAGGGTGAGCGACCGCCTGGTGAGGATCGGACTCCGGAGGGACGACCGTTCTGCACTCACTGTCAAAAGCTGGGTCACTTCAAGCAGACTTGCTTCGAGCTCATTGGCTGGCCCTCTTCAACGCCACCTGCTGGTCGTGGCAATGGGAGCAGGCAGCGTCGTCGTGGAGGTGGACAAAGATCTCAACCTTCCTCGACCCGCCAAGCAGCCCAAGTTGAATCTCTACCCAACAATGTTCCTGGACTTACCCCTGCGCAAATTGCTCAGCTTCAAGCCTTCCTGAACATCGAGCCTCACGCTGCCGCGTCACCTCGTCGAACATGGCAGGTAATAATCTTCCTCACTCCGACTTGTGAATTTTAGATTCTGGTTGTAACGAACACATCACTAAACATGCATCTATTCTTGATTGCGAGCACGAGTCGTGTGACAATCTGCAGGTTAAGATTCCGAATGGAACTGGTGTTCCAGTTCGTAGTATTGGAAAGGCCCGTTTGGACAACGGCCTTGTTCTTAAGAGGGTTTTGCATGTTCCTGCCTTCCACTGCAACCTCTTGTCTGTCAGTCGTCTTACCGCTGATCATCCCATTGCTTTGATCTTTCTGAGTAATTTCTGTGTACTTCAGGACTTGAGTTCCAGGAGGATTATTGGGACAAGTAGACAGATGGATGGACTTTATCACCTGCAAATGCTCGATCAACAGCATCCTGTAGCTTTCTCGGTCCGTCGGGCATTTCAGGATACCGTTCTTTGGCATTCCAGGCTTGGACATCCCTCACCGGCGAAATTGCAGCAGCTTCAGCCGTTTATTTCTTCTACATTGGTCAATAATAAAGAGCCTTGCACCTCCTGTTGCAGGCAAAACAGTCTCGGTTGCCGTTTTCGGCTAGTCACATTCGTTCTCGGCATTGTTTTGATTTGTTGCATGTGGATATTTGGGGTAGTCATAAACAGGCATCATTTACCGGCGCTCACTATTTTCTCACGATTGTGGATGACTATAGCCGTGGTGTATGGGTTTTTTTGATGAAACATAAATCTGAAGCTGCTCGATATCTTGTTATGTTTTGCAAGTAGGTTGTCACCCAGTATCTAGGGACAGTTCGGACCAGAGTTCAATTCTCGTTTACTACGCGACTATTATGAAGAAAGTGGTGTTGTCTTACAGACTTCCTGTGTCGACACTCCTCAACAAAACGGGATAGTCGAAAGAAAGCACCGCCACCTCCTGGATACCGCTCGCGCCCTCCGTTTTCACGCTGGTCTTCCTCGTCGTTTTTGGGGTGAGTGCGTCCTCACTGCTGCTTACCTCATAAACCGCTTGCCTCACACTTCCATCCAGAATCGGACACCCTTCGAGCTGCTGACCGGTACCCTGCCCAGTTACGACCATCTCCGAAATTTGACCAGTCTATGCAAAGGACACCCACCATGGCCTTCCGAAATTTGACCCCCGCGGGCGAGCATGAGTGTTTCTGGGCTACCCTGCCTCACAGAAGGGTTACCGCATCCTTGATTTGGAGCGTCAAATCATACACACTTCCAGGGACGTGGTATTCTTGGAGAGCACTTATCCTTTCCTTCAACTTCAATCTACATTCACATCTGCCCATCCTCCCACAAATCCTGGGCCGCCTTCCTCAGCCCAGCTGGCCCCTAGCTCGTCCGCCTCCAGCCCCATCGCTGAAAATGCTCAGCCTTTACGCCGCAGCACCCGCACTCCTCATCTCCCGGCCAAACTTGACATATATGATGTCACTCTTCCTGGTCAGTCCTCGGCACATCAGGCTATCTACCCTCTCAACAACCATGTTACTTATGATCGTCTTTCACCAAAACATCGCGCCTATGTAGCTCGCATCTCAGCGCTTGATGAACCTCGCTATTTCTACCAGGCAGTTCGGTATCTCCATTGGCGGCAAGCCATGCAGGCCGAGATCTCGGCCCTGGAGGCTAATGGAACCTGGACTCTTACCTTTCTTCCTCCGTGCAAGAAGGTCATCAAGTGCAAATGGGTCTATAAGATAAAATTTCATCCCGACGGAACCATCGAACGCTACAAAGCGCGTCTTGTTGCCAAGGGCTTCACCCAGGTTGAAGGCATTGACTATCATGATACTTTTGCCCCTGTGGCCAAGCTCGTCACCGTCCGTTGTGTTATTGCCGTCGCTGCTGCTCGTGGATGGCACCTCAATTAACTCGACGTCAATAATGCATTTCTTCACGGAGATCTTGAGGAGGAAGTATATATGGAGGTTCCCCAAGGTTTTGCTCGTCCAGGTGACACTCGCGTTTGCAAGCTCAACAAGTCCATCTATGGACTTCGTCAGGCCTCCCGTAACTGGTACCACAAGTTTTCGGATGCTTTACTCTCACTCCGGTTCCGCCAGAGTCGTGCGAATCATTCTCTCTTCATCTATCAACGGGGCTCAGTGTTTGTCATTGCTCTCATTTATGTTGATGATGTCATTCTCACTGGTAATGACCTCACCTTCATTCAGCAGGTTAAGGATTTTCTTCATGCTAAGTTCACTATCAAAGATCTCGGTCCCCTCAAGTATTTTCTGGGCATTGAGGTTGATCGTTCTTCTCGTGGGGTTGCTCTCAATCAACGCAAGTATGTTCTCGACATCTTGGCTGACTCTGGACTTGAGGGGGCGCGTCCCAGTGCCTCCCCGATTGAACAAATTCACCAGCTCGGCCGCACAGAATCTCCTCCCTATTCTGATCCTGGCTCTTATCGGCGCCTTGTTGGGAGGTTGCTCTATCTCACGGTGACTCGTCCAGACATCACTTATGCGGTCAATATCCTTAGTCAGGGTGTCAATTCTCCTACCCAGGCTCATTTTGCGGCTGCTAAGCGCGTGCTACGCTATCTCAAGCAGTCGTCGGGTCGTGGTCTTTTCTTCCCTGCCACCAGTAATCTCCGACTCGTTGCATACTGCGATGCCGATTGTGCTGGGTGTCCTTTGACTCGCCGTTCCACCACAAGCTACTTCATTCGCCTTGGCGCAACTCCCCTTTCCTGGCGTACCAAGAAACAGACGGTGGTTGCTCGATCTTCTGCTGAGGCTGAGTACCGCTCCATGGCCAGTACCGTCAGTGAGGTTCTCTGGTTACGTTGGTTACTCGCCGATCTTGGCGTTCCTTCTGATGGTCCCACTCCTCTCTTCTGCGACAACCAAGCCGCCCTCCACATCGCGGCCAATCCTGTCTTCCATGAGCGTACTAGGCACGTGGAAATGGATTGTTATTTTGTCCACGAGCGCGTTCAGTCGTCTGAAGTCACTCCGCTCAAAATTCCTACAGCTCAGCAGCCCGCTGATGTCTTCACCAAAGGCTTGGGGGTTGATCACTTTGCTTTTCTTGTTTCCAAGCTTGGCATGATCGACATCCATGCCTCCGCTTGAGGGGGCGTGTTACATTTCATTACTTGGGGGTTCATTATGTAATTTTCCCCCTTAGTTTTCGTGTAGGGTTTTGTGCAGCCACTTGTATATATATGATGAATAAGTGTTGCCGCCAATTGTAACAGAGAAACAAGATCAATAAAACCTAAAGCCGAGAGTCTCAACTCTCCGTGGATTAGTCTCGTTCACACCGAACGAGGATACCACGTAAATATCGTGTGTTCGTGTTCTAGATTTCATCGATTTCTACACATCCCTACACCAAACCACATGACAGTAGAACCAAAAGGCATCTAGCCAAACCACCGAATCACTACGCCATTCTGAGTGAAGCAAGGAGGACAGCTCTAAAAGTCACAAAGAAAGATGTAAATTGCAAAGCAATTCCCTCTGCACATTGTCGAAGAATCATTCTTTCTATGCATATCTAATTATTGAATTGAACATGTTTGTATCGCTCATAAAAAAATAAGGAAAACAATTCAATAATGTCAACACACATTGCTGAACACCTGGTACGTGTCATGTCAGTTATACATAACAATCAAACTCAACTGCGATTAGAGGTGACAATTCTCAATTAAATTCATCAATCCATTAAAAATATCCAAATAATACAATCCATTTGATTAAAATCCAATTGGATTGGTGGATTCATGTGTTATTGGCAAATTACAGTTTAGTACCTACATTTTTATTTTTTACATTTTGGTACTTAAATTTTATTTTTTTATACGGAAAATATCATTGCAAAATTATGTTTTGGTACCTAAAATCAATCAATTAACCACGTACGTACGCACATGGTGCAGGTAGTGACGTGGGGGAAGTTCAACATGGTGGAGGCCGAGCGGCGGCTGCTAGCCAACGCCCTCCTCGACGTCGCGAACCAGCGGTTCGTCCTCCTCTCCGAGGTAGGGCTGTCAATTTGGTTTGGTTTGGTTAACCAAACCATTAAGTATGAAAAATCAAAAACCAAATCCCAAAAACCAAAACCAAAACCATTAAGGCCCTTATTGGTTTTTGGCAACCAAAAACCAATAAGGGCCTATGGTTTTGGTTTGGATAACCAAAAAACCAACATATACTCATACACTCATATTTATTCCAATTTCCCTCCTTTTTATTGAATAAACGTCATAATAATGGCAAATGACCATAACAAATTATTGGTTGGCATGCGTGTCAAAAGAAACAAAAAAAATATCTATATATATTTGTTGATAAATAATTTTATTCTTATTGGTTTCTTAATGGTTTCTATTGGTTTTTCGGTTTTAACCAAACCAAAACCATTAAGTTGCTTATTGGTTTAAAACTAAAAAACTGGAACCATTAACTTTCCAATTGGTTTGGTTTCGGTTAAAACCAAAACCAAATGGACAGCCCTACTCCGAGGCCTGCATCCCGCTCTTCAACTTCTCCACCGTCTACGACTACCTCGTCAACGCCCGCCACGTCCACGTGGAGGCCTACGACACCGCCGACGCCCGCACCCGATACCACCCGGACCTCATGCCCGAGATGGCGCTGCCCGACTGGCGGAAGGGGTCCCAGTGGTTCGAGATCGACCGCGACCTCGCCTTGGAGGTCGTATCGGACAGGAGGTACTTTCCCAAGTTCCGGGGCTTCTGCAGGGACAAGCCCTGCTACGCGGACGAGCACTGCCTCCCCACTTACTTCGTCATCGAGCACTCGGGGAGGATGTCCAACCGGAGCCTCACGTGGGTGGACTGGTCGGCCGGCGGGATTCATCCCAATCGGTACGTGAGAGGGGAGGTGACGGAGGAGTTCCTCGAGAGGTTGAGTCGCGGGAGCGGGGAGTGTTTGTACAATGGCAAGAAGACGACTACTTGTTTCTTGTTTGCCAGGAAGTTTCTCCCTACTTCGTTGGTTAGGTTGTTGAGATATGCGCCTAAAGTCATGCACTTTAATCCCTAGCCATGACTTTAACCCCTAGCTATAGATGATCGAATTGATGTTGTTTAGGAGGAGAGTGCTGATTGTGTTACGAAAGCTAGTCCGAGTTGATTTTGTTTTCTCGATATTTTTTTCCTGATCGGACTTTGTAATCGTGTTGTGTTGTAAACTAGGATGTATGCTTGTTGTTGTGCCCTTGATTTAGATGAATCAATGAATTTAAAGTGAGAATCTAGATAGCCCTTAATCTATATTGCATGATTATTTCAGCGATTGTGTCTTTCGATTTATCGTGATGACATATTGAACTGTCTCGCGATTCTACTATGCTCATGTACACTTCTAAAAACTAGTGGTGTGGAAATGTACAGTAGCTTCAACCTAGCTAGATGAGAAGCAAAAAAGAAAGAAGACAGACATTCATGATCATCTGTTAATCACATTTTTTCCCCTTCTGCCCTGCAGCTCCCCTTCCACTTCTTCTGCAACAGCAAAGTCTACTTTCTGTGGCTTCCCACTGACATTTCTAACCTCCAAACATTACTTCCCATGTGTTCACTCTCTCCGTTCATCCCTCACACTATTCCTTCTCTTCATTGCCTTTTTAAAACCCGTTTTATCTATAGGCTGGCAAAGCAGGAACAGGCAGTTACAGAGATTGCAGAAAAAAATGGGGCAATTCAAGGCGACAATATTGGCCAAATACCTTACAGTGCGACTCAGAAAAGAATCCAGTAGAGGTGGAAGCCTTCATGTAGGAATCACCACCATAATTCTATGCTTGTTCATTACGTCGATTGTTCTGTTTCTTGGGGCTTTCTTACGTACACATGTAACAGAGTTCTTGTCTTCCTCTTCTTCAATGGAAGAAGTACTTCCTGCTATTTTCTTCTCTCCTCCGATTCCCGATTGTGCTTCCAGCACCATGAATACTTCTTTGGCTTCCCAATCGGCTGATCAAGTATGGCATTCAATGAACGATGAGGAGCTAATGTGGCGGGCATCGATGGAGCCACGTGTCTCGCAATATCCTTATAATCGCACCCCAAAACTAGCATTCATGTTCTTAAGCAGGGGAAACTTGCCGCTTGCACCTCTCTGGGAGATGTTCTTCAAAGGGCATGAAGGCTTTTACTCCATTTATCTTCATGTTTCTTCGATAATAGATTTCACGCCTCCCTATTCATCATCAGTCTTTTACAATCGCATGATCCCAAGCAAGGTCAAAACCCACTTTTATAATCTGTTTTCTTCTTCTGTTTTCATGTAAGTTGAAACTTACAGCTAATTGACTGCAGCCAGTGCAATGGGGAACAGCAACAATGGTGGATGCAGAAAGGCGATTACTTGCCAATGCGCTTCTGGACTGGTCGAACGAAAGATTCATTCTTCTCTCGGATACCTGCATTCCTATATTCAATTTCACCACAATCTACAACTACCTTATTATCAGCTCATGGAACCAGAGCTTCCTGGGCTCCATTGATGACCCTCGCCCTATGGGCAGGGGACGATACAACAAAAGAATGCAGCCAGAGCTGACCCTGGCCGACTGGCGCAAAGGTTCTCAGTGGTTTGAAGTCCATCGTAGGGTCGCAGTTCAGATGGTCTCTGACATAAAGTACTACTCTATTCTCAAACAACATTGTAAGCCTCCACGGTGTTACATGGACGAGCATTACTTCCCGACACTTGTGACCAAGATCTTACCAGAGATTAACACGAACCACAGCATCACGTGGGTTGATTGGTCCCGACCAGGCTCTCATCCCTCCATGTTTGTTAGGAAGCATGTAAGTGAAGGGTTCTTAATGAAGATTAGGAACATGACCGACTGTGGGTTTACTCATCGGACTAGGAGCACCATTTGTTTTCTCTTTGCTAGGAAGTTTCACCCAAGTACCTTGGAGCCTTTGTTGAGGATAGCTCCATCTTTGCTTGGTTTCACCGATAAAATTAATTAAGACCTGTAGCCTATTGTGAGCAGATTACTAACCAAACATATTACTGATGAAGATGACTAACCAAACGGATTTCATGGGCCAGCATCATCAAAAAGAACCTTATAAAACCTTTTTCTTTCTTCGGGGTTGAACAAACCACTAACCTTATCTCTATCTTGTTCTGATGATTCAGTACTTCTATCCTTCTTTTTCCCAGACCTTGCAGCAACAAAGCCTTTCTTCTTCTGTTTCTCTAAATTCATTAAATAGTGTCGCTGGTTATACTCATGAAGTCCTTCTTGCATCAACTCACCAAATTTCCCCTTAACAACAACAAGAGGATCCATCTCTTTTAGGTCCGAGCCATTATATGCATCTTTCAGAAGAACCGTGTATATCTGGTACTTGTTGGACACATAGAATATGCCAGGATGCTTTAACAACAGAACATTCAATTTGTCTGGTAAACTGAACTCTTTTTTGAAGTGCCCCAGCTTAACGATTGACATCTTCTTCCACAAAGTCAGCGAGAGCAATTCGTGTACCAAACCCACAGTTCGTTTCTCCGTCTCCTTAGCACCTTCGACCAATCCCCTGGCACGATCGTAAGGTGACACATACGGTATGGCATTGAATTCATGAAATCTTTCCCATGATTGAACCCAAGATGAAGGCAGAGAACATGAAAAACAAGGGCTGCAACCTCTCACCAATGCTGAGGTTTCCACAGCAGAAACTGCAAAGTCTGGGTTCCATGATAAAAGTTCAATCTCCATTGAACTCTTTCTCCCAGTGTGGTTGACAAGTCGAAACATGTCCGGGTATCTGGGGAGAATTCTGATTATGTAATCATCTGGAAACCCCAAATTTCTTCTCAGCTCGTTAAGTTTGACAACATTGATCCTCTGGTTAGTGCTCATCATCAACAACTTGGCTAGCCGCTCGACATAAAAGGGCTCCTGCATATCTTTAACAGATTCTTCCTCCTCCACCAATGACAGCATCCTCTTAGTCAATCGACAGTAGTACTCATCATTCTGTAGATAGACATCGAAACAACAAGGGTATTTCTTGAGCCAATTGACGGCTTTACCTTGAAGATCAAGAGTCCTGAACTTCTTCTGCAGATATTTGACAGAGGCAGCTTGGCCAGGACATCTTAGAATCATGTTCTTTATTTGATTGTTGACAATCCATCTACGGTTTCTAGATAGAGCAGCTTCAAGATCAGGGTCCTTCTTCATAGACCAGAGCGAAAAATTCCGAAGAGGGTGAAGCAAAGGCAAGGATTTCTGCCTACCACTGCCATTGATTAGCTTCTGAGCAAACATATGAGATCAACCAAATGTATATCCAACTCCTTGGATCACCAGAAACTTTCCCCCATGCGCCACTCTTGCTAAAAAACCTACAGAACCAGAACAAATCATTTTATTCAAACCAACAATCACAAGACTAACAGCTTGAAAGTGATTGCATTTCATCACGCAGTTTTAGTTCACAATTAAAAACTAACGATGGATTCTCGAATGTGGTGAGATTCATGACTCGCTCAAGAGAAAATGATAAAGCTTGAGATGGGTACTTCCGTTACCGTCAAAATATGGCTTCTCCTGACTCTCGTTTGAGTAGTTGTTGAAGAGAAATGATGATGTTGGATTCCAGATGCTCGGACCAGGTTGCCGACGGCTTTAATCGACTTCTTCTCCTGAACTAGAGAAACCCCAGAAGAAAATTTCACGCCGGCAGTTGGTGAATCGAAAGAGATAAGCTGCCGGATCGTATTGAAACCGAAATTAGGGATTATGAATTCTGTTTTCTTTGCCGATGGAATTAGAATCCGGGGATTGCCTCCGCCGGTCGGACGTGTTTCCTTTAGTTATATTGCACTTCAATACCTCAACTATTGGATATCTACTATTTAAGCCCCAAACTAATTTTGTTTCTGTAGTGCCCGTTTCTTCCAAGATTCTTTTGAATTCATTTTGATACCATAAGTCCATAACTGAGATTTTGGTATGTTTGTGCAATGCTTTGTTTCACAATTCATGCAATATTCTAGAGTGGTGGTTATGTTGAATTGTTGATCCACGAATTACATCGTCTAGATGGATGAACAACCTCTAAACGCGAAGCCCACTGACGAAGGAAATGAAGTGTTTAAGGTGCCACTGCTAGTAGGTCTGTACTCGTGTTTCAGTGCAAGACAAGTTCACGCCGATGGCACAGTTACAAGATACCGCCAACGAACAAGTTGATGGAATTAGGAGCAGCCAGACCAGGAGTTTCATGGTGGTTTTCAATGCAACAGAGAGACATGTCTTGTGCGTTTGTGGTCTGTTCGATTTCGAGGGGGGTACTTGTGCAGGCATGCTACTGAGTGTTCTTAGCTAGAATGGGTTTGAAGAGACTCCTCGCAATACATTGTTTCTCGGTAGAGGATGGGCATAAGACGAGGTCGTGCTCTTGATCATGCTTGCAGTGCCATTGATACTGATAAGCCAATTCATATAGGTATGACAATTTGTACAGGCACATAGTGGCAGTTATTAATGAAGGTAGGAGACCACAAAACCGTTACGAGGTTACGATACAGGGACTAGAAATTATTTTACTAACACTTGCATCTTTCCACAGAGGCAGGGTTGCAAGTGAAGTTGTCTTCTTTGTAAATAAAGTGATTTATCTATACCGTAATGGTCGTTCCTGTAACTGGCCCTATGGTTTACAAGATCTCAAGAAGCACCTGTAATTTTTCGTAATACATCGCAACATGAAAGACAACACTCTCACGAAATTCGTCCCAGTTACCTGTCACCCCCTCCCCCTCTCTCTATCAGGAGATGAAACACCAGTGGTGAGGTAATATCAATGTCCATCTCGACAAGAAACGTGCACCTCAGCTTTTTTCAAACCTTTCCATTGAAAATGTTGATTCAAACGGAAATGACTGTAAAACGGACAAACTCGGATTTACGTGGTATCCCTGGTGTGATCCAGGACTAATCCACGGAAGAGCACTGAACACTCTTCTAGCTACTGATCTTATTAGGTTTTCTGTATTGGTTGGTTTACAGCAGCCACACTCGGCCAAAATATATACAAAGGAAAGGAGACCAAGTCGAACCCTAGGAGCCCTTGCTACACACACAACGACGGCGCTCCATGCATGGGTTTCATGGACTTACGTATTGGGCTAATTAGTACTGGGCCTACGTACTTGTACAACAATTTACATAACCCAAAGAACTTAATCCGCTAACAGCCTCCCCCAAATTGATGCTGACCACAAAGCATCAATTTGCTCGAGAGGTACCAATGACGACTGGTGGGGAAGGACTTGGTGAAGATATCAGCAACCTGGTCCTCCATACGGACGTAGTGAAGTGCAATGGTCCCGTCACCAACCAAATCGCGAATGTAGTGAACATGAATCTCGATATGCTTCGTCCGATCGTGGAGGACTGGATTGACGGCAATGCGAATTGCACTGGTATTATCCACGTACATATCCATAGGCAGAGAACAATGAACGCCCATATCCCGTAGTAGACGCTGCAACCAAACAAGTTCAAAAGCGACATCCGACATCGCACGGTATTCAGCCTCAGTGGAAGACTTCGAAACTTTATCCTGTTTCTTACACCGCCAGGAGATAAATGAAGAACCAAACTGGACAGCCCAACCAGTAGTAGATCGGCGTGTATCAACACACCCAGCAAAGTCGGAATCAAGGTAGGCACGCAAAGTGAGTGAACCAGAGGAAGGAAAGAACAAACCAACGTCCCGGGTACCCTGAAGATAGCGCAGAATGCGGTGCACAGCAGTAAGATGATCAGTACGGCGAGAGGACATGAACTGGCTGACGACCTGAACAGGATAGGAGATATCAGGACGAGTAGCAGCAAGATATATCAGACTACCAACAATGCTACGATAAGCAGTAGCATCAGGAAGCAGCTCGCCAGAAGTACGACTCAAGTGAAGATTGGCTTCCATAGGCGTAGAGACAGGTGTGCAATCATGAAATCGATGATCAGTCAGTAAGTCGGTAATGTACTTGCGCTGACTCAAGAGTAGACCTGTAGAATTCCGTGTAACCTCAAGACCAAGGAAATACGAGAGATCACCTAGGTCCTTGAGATTAAAAGCCGAATGGAGGCCTTCCTTAAGGCGACATATACCAGCAGGATCGGATCCGGTGATGACCATGTCATCAACATACAGTAGAAGAGCCACTATACCAGCCGAAGTTTGCCGAGTGAAGAGAGAGGGATCATTCAAACTCTACTTGTAGCCAAGAGCAGTAATGGTAGCATGAAATTTCTCAAACCAAGCACGGGATGCTTGTTTAAGACCATATAACGAACGATTGAGTCGACAAACTTGATCAGCAGTACCAAGAGAATAACCAGGAGGACGCTCCATGTAAATGACCTCGTCTAAGTCACCGTGAAGAAAGGCGTTCTTCACGTCAAGCTGGTACAGAGGCCAGTGCTGAAGAGAGGCAACAGATAACAGAGTGCGGACGGTAGACATCTTGGCAACGGGAGCAAAAGTCTCACTGTAGTCCACTCCAAGCTCTTGAGTAAAACCTTGCGCCACCAAGCGAGCTTTATGGCGCTCAATGGTCCCGTCAGGTTTCATTTTGATAGAGTACACCCAACGACAGCCTACAACAGACGTGGATGGAGGAGGACGTGGAACTAGTATCCAAGTATTGTTAGCATGCAAAGCATCTAACTCACGCTTCATAGCATAATCCCAAACTGGATCGCCCTGAGCTTGTTTATACCGGGTAGGAACAATAAAGGCATCCACACCATGGGCAACATAGTCATTAAAACGAGGTGGTGGGATACCTTTTTGTGACCCGAGCTGAACGTCGAGGGGAAGGTGGTTCTTCTGTGGACAAAGAGCTAGTTGGGGCAGCCGATGCTTCGGTTGGGGAGGAAGTAGCGCTAGAAGTTGATGGAGAAGGCGTGTGGCCCATGACAGGAGTATAAGTAGGCGCCAAAGAAGCACTAGGCAAGGATGTGGAGCTAGAAGTTGATGCTGCCGAGGATGAGCTAGAACCGGTGGTGGAGGGAGACAGATCGGGTGCGGGGGAGTCAGGTGGCACATCAAGGGAAAAATCATCGCCATCAACGAAGTCATCACCAAAATTTGGCAAAGGTAAATCGAGTGGCATGAAACTAGGAGAGGTGGAATCTTTTGTGTAGAACATAATATGTTCAAAAAATATGACCGTCGTAGCAATACGCATACGCTGAGAAGATGGATCAAAGCACAAATATCCCTTATGCACATCACTATAGCCGAGGAAAACACAACGGGCAGTTTTGGAGGAAAGTTTAGGACGCTCACGTTTAGGAAGAAGCACAAAGCAGAGAGAACCAAAAACACGAAACCGAGTATAATCAGGATGTTGAGAATAGAGAGCAAAGAACGGACTGGTGTTTTGTAGAGTCGGAGTAATTTGATAATTGATAAGACGAACAGCCGTAGCTACTGCTTCTGGCCAAAAACGACTAGGAACATTAGAAGCAAGAAGCAGAGCTCTGGTGAGATCCAAAACATGACGATTTTTCCTTTCAACAAGCCCATTCTGTTGGGAAACGCCAGGGCAAGATTTTTGACTAAGAATGCCAAGAGATCGATAAACCTCATGTAAGGGAGAGGAACTAAATCCTTCGCCAGGATCGTAGCGAACTATTTTCACGGGACGGTCAATCTGAGTTTGGATCATTTTTAAGAATTCCGTAGCAACCGAACGAAGCTCCGATTTTAGACAAAGGAAATAGACCCAAGTAAAACGTGTAGCATGATCAATAAACAAGGCAAAATAACGAAAACCATGCCTAGATATAACAGATGATGGACCCCACAAGTCGGTATGAATAATATGGAATGGTTGATCGATAACAGTTTGACTAGAGGGAAAAGACCGACTGACAGTTTTTGCTTCTACACAACTTGTGCAAGAATGTTTTGCAGAAGTACAAACGTTATTTTTGTCGAGTAAAGACTGCTTAAACATCATAGCTAGACGACCAGAATGAGGATGTCCTAAACGGGAGTGCCAAAGATCCCAAACAGTATCAGATTGACTCGAAAAACATGAAGGAAAAGATGTCGGACTACTGACAGACCTATCAAGATTACTACTGACGGATGACGATGATGGAACCTCCCGAAGTTCCTCCAGATGAAAGATTCTCCCCCGTTTACTCCCTTTTCCGATCTGCCTCCCCGTCTTCAAGTCCTGAACAAAGCAACCAGACGGTGCAAACAAAACAGAACAGCCCGCTTCAGTAAGTTGTCCCACATAAACCAAGTTCGGAACAAGTTTTGGAACATGAAGAGTATGTGATAAAGCAAGTTTAGAATCCGTCATCGTACCCACTCGATGGACTCGTAATTGACTACCATTAGCCACACGTAATGACAAATCACGAACAGGTGTCACATCGGTTAAACAACTTGAGTCATGCGTCATATGATTAAAGCATGCGGAGTCTAGGAGCCATGGAGATTTCTTACCTGTCGATCCTTGAAGTGTGGCGAAGGCAGCATTGATGGCTGTAGGTAGCGATTTTTGGAGGGCTGAATTCACCATATTTTCTACGTCCACAGCGGAGAACCCTCCACTACTACCGTTGCTGCTTGCATCGGTCAGGTAAGCATTCCGTGCCGGACGATCCATTGGCCGCTCATACTGCCGAGAAGAAGATCCCGTTGCTGGCGGCTGACTTCGGCCAAGAGGAGCCATTTGCTGTCCTCGTGCTTCATGGCGCTGTCGAGTGCGGCAGTCGAGCACAATGTGGCCGCTTCGCTTGCAGTAAACACAGAAATTCCATCCTCGACAGTGTTTTTTCAGATGGCCACGTTCGTGGCAATAATGGCACTCTAGTTCGGATATGGGAGTGCGGCGCTGGAACTGTAGGCGGTCGGCAGCATAGGCAGTCGATTGAGAAGCCGCAAAGACAGATTCGCCAGCACTCGGACGAGCATCAAGCTGGGCTTGAGTGCACATCCGAGTCTATTCTCGGACAAGAACCCCTAACATCCCATCAAACTTGAGATCGGCTTGATTAAGAAGGGTGGATCGAACGGCTTCAAATTCTGGACGAAGCCTCATCAAAAAATTGAGCAGTCGGGTTTTTTGTCTCTCGGCCAGAGTATCAGCTGAGATGGGTTGAGGACGGAGAGCAGCTGTGATGATGTCTTGCTCGGTCCACAGCTCTTGGGCGGAGTTGAAGTAGTCGGTGACGGATTGATCGCCCTGTTCAAGGCGAGCTAAGGTCGTCTGCAACTCAAACTGGCGGGCGACGTTCACTGTCGAGTATGTCGCTTTCAAGTGCTCCATCATCTGATGTGAGGTGGAAAACAGACGGAGGCTCAAGCACGTTGATGGATCAACGGATCTAAGTAACCAGGAGCGGAGACGGGCATCCCTTTGATGCCATTGCTCGATCTCGGAAGCCGGCAAGGTTGGACGCGGCTGAGGTGTGGTACCGTCGAGTATGCCGAGCATACCATGGCCTTCAATGAACACTCGAAATTGGAATTCCCACAAAGCAAAATTTGTTGAGGTCAGACGAACAGCTGGGCAATCAGAATTCATTGGCGGAAGCTCTGATACCATGTTGATTCAAACGGAAATGACTGTAAAACGGACAAACTCGGATTTACGTGGTATCTCTGGTGTGATCCAGGACTAATCCACGGAAGAGCACTGAACACTCTTCTAGCTACTGATCTTATTAGGTTTTCTGTATTGGTTGGTTTACAGCAGCCACACTCGGCCAAAATATATACAAAGGAAATGAGACCAAGTCGAACCCTAGGAGCCCTTGCTACACACACAACGACGGCGCTCCATGCATGGGTTTCATGGACTTACGTATTGGGCTAATTAGTACTGGGCCTACGTACTTGTACAGCAATTTACATAACCCAAAGAACTTAATCCGCTAACAGAAAACCCCTGCAGTTTGTTTAGCAATGCCTCCCATCATTGTCGGTTCAAACGACGGGATATGTACATTGAAAAGCAAAAGCTGAATTCACCAGAAACAATCGCTGGTGCAAATATGATCAAATTCGTTGTAAGAAAAGGTTTTCATGTCCTACTTTTCACAGGGACAAGAAAAACCCCTGGAGGGTACTCCTGAAAGTGAAGGAAATATTGACTGTATCAGCGGAAAGCATGAATAGCAGCATCTGGAACAAAATGGTAGCACTTTTACTCTAGGAGCACAAATAATAACTGCTTTACATCCTTCCTTGAGATGTCGCGCAGCTCAAAAGAGCACAACGATCCACAAGAAACCAAAAGCACTGACACAGTTGACCATCGCCCTAGATCAACAGAGCATCTGAGCTTTTTTTTTAATTTCTTAATTCTCAAGCCAACTAAAGATTCATAAGACCATAAATGTTTCAAGCTAAAACCATCATCCATCAAACCTGGTAGCGAAGGCTGGTGTGAACTTTCTGCTCTGACGACCGTGACGATTCATTTACGAGACCCACCACTGCTAAGTTCCCAACACGAACATTATCTGGTTTAACATCATCAAGTACACTCAGACAGCTTTCTACAGACATCCACTTGCAGACATCTGCAAACACAGAACAAGAACATTGAAATCACTAACAAGTGATGTTCCCTGAATACGAACAACTAAATTGAAAGGTTAACTTTGATAATTAATGATGGCCTTTTTCGTGGATTTAAGTTGTTTCCATTAGATGGATCTTGTTGAATGAAGACCTGAACCTGGTTCACAAGCAACTCAGCTCGCAGGAAACTTGGTGCCAAAGAAGATGTTTGAATTTGTGTTTTAAGCATTTGAGTCAAAACTGTGTCGTATGGTATAATGTCGAGTCAGTACTTGTGTTTATGTTTGAGTCACTTTGGTCCTTGATCGTGGTTAGCAGAAGATCATGGAGGTCAGTTGTGTTAGCTGTTTTTCAGGGAGTTAGTGGGCTGAATCAGTTAGTAGAGTCTAGGTTTGTGAGGTTGTAGAATGTACATATAAGTAGCAGCACTCATTTCAATAAGAACTGTCAGATTGCCCATACTTGATCTCGTACATGTGGTATCAGAGCAAAAGGGCAAGCTGTAACCAAGTGAAAAGTGTAGAGTGTTTGTGTGAAATTGATTGCTCTCTGGGTTAAGGGAAACACGAGAGTTGATTGGTGAGGTTGTTCTGCCAGGGTGTGTGATTCAAGCTCTGTTTCAACGAGTCTGGGTGAGAGTGAGTGTGAAAATCATGAGTGAGAATAGCAGTTTTGCACAGGTGTGCATCCCCAAGTTTGATGGGGATTATGAGCACTGGACACTGCTCATGGAGAATCTGCTTCGGTCTAAAGAATATTGGCGTGTTGTGAGTGATGGCTTTCGTGAACCTGTGGCTGGTGAGGAGCTTTCTGCAGATCAACAGAAGAGTCTTGATGATTTCAGGTTAAAGGATCTGAAGGCCAAGAACTACTTGTTTATTTCTATTGATAAAACAATCCTGAAGACTATAACCAAGAAGGCTACTGCCAAGGAATTGTGGGATTCCATGCGCGTGAAGTTTCAGGGTGGAGCAAGGGTTCAGAAGGCTCAACTGCAAGTTCTCAGGAGGAACTTTGAACTTCTGGAAATGAATGAGGGTGAGTCCATTACTGAGTACTTCTCTCGAGTCATGGTTATAGCTAATAGCATGAGGAACTGTGGAGAGTTAATCACAGATGCTAAGATAGTTGAAAAGATACTTAGAACCTTGACTGTACAGTTCAATTATGTGGTATGCTCCATAGAAGAATCTAAGGACATTGATCTGCTTACTGTTGATGATCTGCAAAGTTCATTATTGGTCCATGAACAAAAATTTCACAAGCATGGGAAGCAGAATATGGCAGAGGGTGATCAAGCCCTGAAAACCTTACATGACTTTGGCAGTAGGGGAGGAAGAGGTTCTGGAAGAGGTGGATATTATCCTGGAAGAGGAGGAAGAGGAAGAAATGGTGGTAGAGGCTGGAATAGGGAATCAATTGAGTGTTTTAAATGCCATAAGTTAGGACATTACAGAAATGAGTGTCCTGAGTGGTATTCAAATCACTCAAACCCACATGCTTACTACACTAATTCTGGACATGTTCAGGACAAGAGTTATGGAGATATGAAAGATGATATGCTGTTAATGTCATGTGTTGAATCCAAAGATTCTATTGAACTGGAGGAGGAAACACATAGTCTCATGGCTTTCATTGATCACAACAGAAGTGACAAGGGAGAAGACTGGTGGTTTCTAGATTCTGGGTGCAGCAACCACATGAGTGGTGACAGAAAATGGTTTACCAAGATTGATACTGAATTTGCTTGCAATGTTAGACTTGGAAATGACTCCAGACTTGATGTAGCAGGCAAAGGTGATGTGAGACTGATGGTAAATCAGAGGAGCATTCTGGTTCAGGGAGTTTTCTATGTGCCAGGACTTAAGACCAATTTATTAAGCATTGGACAGTGGCAAGTAAAGGGGCTGACTTTTGTAATTAAGCATGGATGCTGTAAAATCTTTCATGAGAAACAAGGAATGTTGCTCCAGACTGAGATGAAATCAAATCGTATGTTTGTGCTTCATGCTGAAAACACAGTTGCAAATAATCAGTTACAGTGTCTGCAAACTAATGCTGCTGCAGAACAGTCACTCACCTTGTGGCATCGCAGATTTGGACATCTAAATGTTCCTGGATTGCTGCAGCTGCAGAAGAAAGAATTTGTTGCTGATATGCCAAAGCTTCAAGGAAGCATTGGAATCTGTGAAGTTTGCCAGATTGGGAAGCAGCATAGAAAGCCATTCCCAAGGCAAAGTCAGCGGAGAGCAGCTTCCAAGCTACAATTGATCCATGCAGACTTGTGTGGACCACTTACTCCTATGTCCAATGGAAGTAAAAAGTATATTTTCACTCTCATAGATGATTTCAGTCGAAATATGTGGGTGTACTTCATGGCTGCAAAATCTGAAACACTGGATTGGTTTAAAAGGTTTAAGGCTCAGGTTGAAAAGGAAACTGGTCTAGACATCAAGTGTCTAAGAACAGACAGAGGAGGTGAGTTCATGTTGAATGAACTCAACGATTTGTGTGATGAAGCTGGACTCAAAAGACAACTAACTGCTGCTTATACACCACAACAAAATGGTGTAGCTGAAAGAAGGAATAGAACAGTGATGAACAAGGTAAGGTGCATGCTTGAGGATATGAAGGTACCTTCTGAATTTTGGCCTGAAGCTGTTGCTTGGGCCACACATGTGCTAAACAGAAGCTCAACAACAGCAAACAAGGGTAAAACTCCACAAGAGTTGTGGACTGGAAACATACCTTCAATCTCTCACTTCAAAGTATTTGGCAGTGTTGCCTATGCACATATTCCAGATCAGCACAGAAGAAAGCTTGATGACAAGAGTGAAAAATGTCAGTTTTTGGGAATATCAGCTGAATCAAAGGCTTATAAACTCTATAATCCAGTCAGTCAGAAGGTGATCATTAGCAGAGATGTTGTATTTGATGAATCCAAAGGCTGGAGTTGGGATAAGGCTGCTCAACCAACTCAAACACAATTGTTGTGGGAAGGAAGTGATGATGATTGGTGGGATTCAGACTCAGAGGAAGATTCTCAAGAAATAGCTGGGGCAGTTCCTGAATCAGCAGAAGAAATTGAACAACCACCAAGTCCAAAAAATCCTGTGGTCTCAAGTCACAGTAATGATGATGGGGAGGATGATTCTGACAATCAAACAGATGTGCTTGGCCTTCCCACTACCACTGATCTGGGTAAGAGAACAAGAAAAACACCAGCTCATCTATCTAGCTATGACTGCAGTTTTGTGACAGGTGATTGGATGGTTATGGTGGCTGTTACTAATGATCCACAAACCTTTGAAGAAGCATATCTAGATCCTAAGTGGAATGATGCTATGAAGGAGGAAATGAGGTCAATTGAAAGAAATCAGACCTGGACACTCACAGTACTTCCAGCAGGAATGCAGGCAATTGGTCTGAAGTGGGTTTTTAGAACAAAACTAAAGGAAGATGGATCTATTGACAAATTTAAAGCTAGGCTCGTGGCTAAAGGATATGCTCAGAAGGAAGGGATAGACTACACTGAGGTGTTTGGCTGTTTGCCCCTGTAGCTCGTTGGGACACAATCAGAACACTCCTAGCTTTGGCAGCATTTCATGGATTAACTGTTTACCAGTTAGATGTAAAGTCTGCATTTCTTCATGGAGAACTGTCTGAAGAGATATATGTTGAGCAACCTCAAGGATTTGAGGTTGCTGGGGAGGAACACAAGGTTTATAAACTGAACAAGGCTCTCTATGGGCTTAAGCAAGCTCCCAGAGCTTGGTATAGTAGGATTGAAGCCTACTTTGTGAAGGCTGGTTTTGAGAAGTGTCCCTATGAACATACTTTGTTCATCAAAGCTACTGACTCTGGTATGCTACTAGTGAGTTTATACGTGGATGACTTAATGTATGCTAGCAACAGTCCTACTATGCTCACAGAATTCAAGAAGTCTATGCAGCAGGAATTTGAGATGACAGATTTGGGCAAAATGAAATATTTTCTCGGAGTTGAGGTGACTCAAAGTGAGACTGGTATTTTCATTGGACAGCCAAAGTATGTCAAAGAAATTCTGGAAACTTTCAGTCTGCTGCATTGCAATCATGTTCATAATCCAATTGTTCCTGGAGCTAAGTTGAGCAAGGCAGGGGATGGGGTTCCTATTAGCCCTACTGACTATAAGAGACTCATTGGAAGTCTACTATATGCCACAGCTACAAGACCTGATATCATGTTCTCGGTGTGTCTACTTAGCAGGTATATGGAGTCACCCACAAAGCAGCATATGTTAGCAGCAAAAAGGATTTTAAGGTATCTGAAAGGGACTGTGGATTATGGCCTATGGTACAAGAAGAAACAAGGGAAGGAGGACAGGTTGCTTGGTTTCACTTATAGTGACTATGCTGGGGATGCAGATGACAGGAAAAGTACAAGTGGGTTCGTGTTCTTTCTTGCTGGAGCAGCCATATCATGGGCTTCCAAGAAACAACCCATTGTGACACTCTCCACAACTGAAGCAGAATTTGTTGCAGCTGCCTACTGTGCAGCACAATGCATTTGGCTTCGAAGGATACTGGAAAAGATGGGTTGGGGCAGCAGTGTGAATTCAACAACTACAATCCTTTGTGACAATAGTTCAACTATAAAGTTGGCAAAGAACCCAGTCTTGCATGGAAGGAGCAAACATATTGATGTTCGCTTTCATTTTCTAAGAGAGCTTGTGAAGGATGGAGTAATTGAATTGGACTACTGTGGAACAAAGGATCAAGTGGCAGATGTGATGACAAAGCCATTAAAGCAGGAGGTTTTTCAGACATTGAGAAGCAGACTTGGAATATGCAGCATCACCGAATTTGAAGATATGAACTGAACCTTGGAAACTGAGTTCAGTTCAGGGGAGGACTTGTTGAATGAAGACCTGAACCTGGTTCACAAGCAACTCAGCTCGCAGGAAACTTGGTGCTAAAGAAGATGTTTGAATTTGTGTTTTAAGCATTTGAGTCAAAACTGTGTCGTATGGTATAATGTCGAGTCAGTACTTGTGTTTATGTTTGAGTCACTTTGGTCCTTGATCGTGGTTAGCAGAAGATCATGGAGGTCAGTTGTGTTAGCTGTTTTTCAGGGAGTTAGTGGGCTGAATCAGTTAGTAGAGTCTGGGTTTGTGAGGTTGTAGAATGTACATATAAGTAGCAGCACTCATTTCAATAAGAACTGTCAGATTGCCCATACTTGATCTCGTACAGGATCGTCATGCATCGAGCGATTCACTAAATAGTAATGGAGATGAGGCGATGCTATATTTGGACACATTATATGATTGAAATTTTTATTGATAACAAATAGATTTAGTAATTACCTCTTGTTTTGATCTTTTCACGCGCTCATTGTAGGGATGCGTTGAGTGATCCAACATGTAACAGCTGTTGGATAGGGACTATGTTGGATGCAATTAGATTTCGTAGTACCTAATTACCAACAACTTCTATCGAATATAGAAGCTTTAAATGTGTTATGTTATGTATCTTATCGTCGTTTAGGACGGAGCTTTCTGTATTTGATTTTTGTGCTTTTTTCTATCAACATTTTGATGCCAATTTTTGAATTTTGAGACAAAAAGAAAAGTTTGGTTCCATATTTGGAACGATGAGAAAGTATTAGTGCAAGTCGGAGTATTATATAAAAGTCTAGGGATCACTACGGAACTTTTGTAAGAAGGGGTATTGTTGAACTTTTGTTAAAGATGATTGCCGAGCACCCTTAACGAGCAAGAAAAGCAAAGTAAGTACAAGAACCAAGCAAGGAACCAGATCTAGGGTTCTTCTTCCATCGACTGCCCGAAATCCAATTCTCTCTCTCTCTCTTCGTTTTCCCGGCTACACAGAGATGGCACTCGAGTGGGTGATGCTTGGGTACGCGGCGGGCGCGGAGGCGATCATGGTCCTCCTCCTAACAATCCCAGGCCTCGACGGACTGCGGAAGGGACTGATCGCCGTGACTCGCAACCTTCTGAAGCCGTTCTTGTCGGTGGTCCCGTTCTGCCTGTTTCTGCTGATGGATATCTACTGGAAGTACGAGACCCGGCCGAGCTGCGACGGCGAATCCTGCAGCCCGAGCGAGCAGCTCCGCCACCAGAAATCAATCATGAAGAGCCAGAGGAACGCCCTGTTGATCGCCGCGGCGCTGATCTTCTATTGGCTGCTTTACTCCGTCACCAATCTCGTCGTCAAGATCGAGCAGCTGAATCAGCGCGTTGAGAGGCTCAAGAGCAAGGAGTGATGGAATGTGCTCGGCGGCGGCGGTGGTGGTCGTCGTCGACGAACAGCCAGATAAGTGCATTTTTAGCAAAGTGGGTTCATCTATCTAGTTTTTTGCCATTTCCCGGTGTTTCCTACTACGATCGAGTATGTGCGCTTTAACCCGTTCATCGTTTTCTTGTAGACGCTTGTTTAGTAATCGTGTTTGTAATGTGTTTCTGTTTGTGAGGTTTCCCATGGACCATTCAAATTCTGCTTGTTGAATTTGATGGAAGGTTAAGCATTATGCTTAGGACAATACAATATAATAATAACGTTCGTTCTTTCCAATCGAATTTGTTTCCTTTCCTGCCTGTGTTCCTTGATTTGGTCTCCCAAGTTTCAGCCCGTGAAGCATTAGTATTCAATTAGGCTGCAGTTTGTTAGATAGATTGTTGAATGCGCTTCTTTATTCCATGGTGAATTTACAAGTCAATACTCTTTTGAAAGCAGTTTTGATATGCATGTATCGATTTCCGGAGTTTATGCTTGAAGCACTATGATTCAATTGTAACTGCTTGATCTTGTGTTATGTTGTTGCCTTTAGCTCTAGAATAGACAGACTGACTTCCTTGATGTTCTAGGATGGGAAGAACAGAGTTACACATAGATAAGCACCCTCTCCAAGTCATTGTCTTTATTGTCAGTAATGGAAGCAATCGTCCCTACCGTCGTAATATAAGAGCACCTGGCTCGCTCATTCACAAGGGCTCATTCTATGTCCAAACATCACATACCAGCAGATGTGGTCACCATCATAGGTACTCAAGATATTGTGTGTGGAAAGGTGGATAGATAGGACTACAAGTTGCTCGATTAGGAACCTAGCTTTATTGCAAGATTTTCATGACAACTTCTTGATGGTGGTTGGTGTATATGGGCCTTTCTATGTACTGTTCCCTCCGTAGTAGTTCTGGTATTCTTGACGAGACCACCATGCATTCTCGTGGGTCTGCTATATCTCATGTTTTCAAAACAGTAAGAAGGCGAGGCCATTGTAATGTCACTATGTCAGGCAAGAAAATTACTTTCTCAAGTTTAATCTTGCCTTTTGTGTGAAGCAACATTAACCTGCTTAGGACCATAATCTTTCGTATATGTGCGCTCTGTTACTGCTTGCTGTTGTTAGGAGGTGGAGCGGCAGAGGTTGAGATTTGAGATGTTGGATTAGATGGCTGGATAATGAATGGGGTTTGATGGATATAATTAAGGGTTGAACACTTACCTGGGGTTATGAAAGGTGCAAACGGACGTTTGAAAAGTATTGAAAGGTCCGTCGGGAAAAGTGGGGAAAATAAGAGGACAAAGGAGAGGAAAATGCAGTGGAAACTCCATGGATAGGTGTGGAGAAAGTTGGTGGCAGAGCGCTTTTGGATTGTTTTATCTCGAATCTGGGGGTGAGGGAGTGAGTGGGCGATCCAAATATGAGGTGATGGTAATTTTATAATGAAGGGGGTGTGTGGCTAACATATGCCTGCCACGCTCTTTCCCACTTACCCCCTCTTCTTTCTTTTCATCAAAAGAGGTCGGGTAGATCACTAGATTGTGGATATGGTGGGAAGATGGTGATCTATAAACATGTGGTCACTTGGGTATTGATTTCTTTTAGTAGCGTGTTGTTATCATTTTCAGATCTTTTTTCTAACTTCTTTCCAAATAAAGAAGATGATAGAGAAATGGTTTATGAAGCGGAGAGAGATTTAGTCAAGAACAAACAAACGCAATGAAGGACAAAAACAAAGAATACACTTAGAATAAAAACTAAGGCGCGAAACATAAGATGTTTCATACCGTACCAAAAAAAGGGATCAATTAGATTATCATATCGCATCAATTGAGATGGGGGGGGGGGGGGGGGGGGGGGACAAAAGTACCTACTTGCTACAATTATTGTCTCCGATATTTGAATAGCACGGGTGAATAGTCGAGTTGTAAACTATATGAGAGGACTCTCTAGGTATATCAATCAGTATATTGGTCGTAAACCCCAACAAACAGACGTAATGTGTAAACTGAATACTCGAAGTCTGTTTCTTGGGAAACCTAGTAGATTATGAATAAATAAATGACAATTAAGTACTATAGGTTATGACTTTCATTGAGTCTATGGAGATGGAAGTTGAAAATTTATTGACTAATTGTAGGGTTTTTTTTTTTTTTTTCATCTATCGTCTATCATATAACTTTCGAGTTCAAAATCTAAAATGGACGGGCAACTAATGCGCACCAATACAATTTTCAGTTGCCTATTTTTAGAGTGGAGTTCATTAACCCCACTGCTTCCCAGTGTGGCTCCCCAATGACTCTGCATAGTAGTCAGTAGATTTCAGTTTCGTCCTGAAAATTCAGATTTTCAGACGGACCGACTCCTACCCGAATGAATCTGGTTTGATTAACCTAAGTAGCTTATAATTCATCCAACAAAATCCAATCAATCTAACTAACTCGTACCGATCAATGAGCTCATAGTTCAAAACGAAAACCGGTTTGAGTTGTATTAACACACAAAATCTAATTTGTATTGAAAAAGGAGCCATCCCAATTACCCTGGTCACAATAATTTCTTTCACCTTTGCGGTCGGGCCGTTGATGAGCAAGAGTTAATGCCAAGACGAGAAAGAATGAAGAATCACATTCAAGGGGAGCCACAAAAGTGTTAATGGTTTGGCCGACATGACATCCCCTCCCATTGAATTGCATTCATTGATGGAATCAAACAACGATGGGAAAATCAAACAATTCCTTCTTTTACGTGCATGGAAAATTTGACCATTCCTGATTCCACCCACCAAATGGCGAAAGTCAGGGGTTGGGGTCCACATTAACAGCCGTCAAGAAGGATCGGTATGGACACGTCAGGGAAATAAGAGCTTGAGTCCCGCCACGTCATCAGGTTGGATTGGGATTGACGGGGTGAGGTAGGGGGTGTACATGGGTCTGGTGGTCCGGGTTTAGACATTTTAATCACCCGACCCATGCACTACGGTTTGGAAAATATTAAACCCAAACCCACCAAAAAAATCTAAACCCTACGGTTTGTTTCCAATTGGGTTGGGTCGGGTCGGGTTGGCGATATTTTTAAGTAAAAACCCAACCCAACACATAATAAGTAATGATTCTACACCATAAAAATATTTTATAACTAATTAAAAATTCAAACGAATAAACCAAGGTGAAAGGTATCAAAATTCACAAATGTTGTTTGAATTTTAATAAAATTTGATTTACTTCAACTTATGTCTAGTTTTTTTCACGATATTTGTTGAAATAGGCTAAAAAGATTACAAATGAACGCATCAAAAATGTGTTATTCTATTAAAATTGTACACAAGAAAAAAAAATTACGTGAATCATAGCTATATTAAATTTATGTCTAAACTTTAAGCCGAATAATGCATTAGATTAGGGAGACCTTAAGAGAAAAACATGGCAAAATATCTTAATTTTCTCATAAGTATGACTATATATGACATAAATATTTTTTTGGATACGAACTCATACCAATAATTGGAACACGGGTTGGGTCGGGTCGGGTTCTACGGGTTGTGTAATCCAAAATCCAAACCCAACCCAAAAGAGACGGGTTGTACAGAAGAAAATCCTCACCCAATCCAAAACCTTCGTTTTAGCGATAAATACAGGTGGGTTGGATTGGGTTGGACGGATAGGTCGGTTTGCGGATGTGTTTGTTCACTCCTAGGGTGAGGTGGAGAGGAGGACAAAACGAGGCGGGCTGGTGTGGGACGCTGATCGCCTCATGCTTTCCATACGTGTCCACGGATCCCAGCCATTTCCCCTGTCTGACGTGGCATACTCCGCCTTGTTGATGCCACGTGTGCTATCTTCTTTGTCTCCACTGATTTTGGAAATGAACATTTAACATAAAGTTTTTCGGTTGATGATGATTAATTACGGAGGATAAATTTTTTAACTAGAAGATCATAACTCAAAAGGTCATATGTTATAAAGAAATAAATATTGGCCCTCAATGATGGAATTCATCAATGTAAAGCTCATACCCCTAACAGATTAATTACGTCGATGGCCGAATTGCTGATTTCTATCTTCGTATCTCCAGCCAAACAAACTATTGGACGAATATATCAACTTATAAATGATAAGAAAAAATCATATGTCCCATAAAATAGTCTCATTCTAAGGTATAGGGTCTATAAGGCTACAATAGACAAACCGATAGTTAAAAATCATTCGTGAAAAGTGACAAATTGGGAAATTCACAAATACAGAGCTCAATTTTTTTTCGACCAAACTTTCAACATACAAAAATAACAATCTTATTCACAAAACTAGTAGAAATTTTGCGCACGATAAACTGCAACAAGAGTTCTTATCCAAGAAACTCGTTTTATTGATATTTGAAACGATTTAATTACGAGTTCATTCAATCATCTAACAACTTTAAAATTTTATAAATTACAAACTCGAGAGTGATAATTCTATTGGATTGGAAGTATTTTGTTAACCCCTAATTAGCTCTGATACACATGGAGGAGCCTCCTCCTATTAATTGCTGACTTGGCTAAACCGTGACTCAAAATTTCAAGGTCCAATTATTAAAAGAAAAAAATCAGAAATATGGAGAAGGCATAAAAATAATTATATAATGAATAATCCTGTCCTGGAGCGAAAATTTTCTCCAAACACAAATCCAGCTAAAAAAAAAAAAATATATATCAGAGATAGAGAGACGGAGAAGAATTGAATCAGAATAATTTTAGACGAACCCGAAAATTGGAGAAGGTAGGAGAGGAGGATGCCTTGCATGAAGAAGTGAGGGAAGTTGAAATCGGCGAATTCGGTTTTTTCGGTGGGGCAAATCCCAGTAATGGCGACGCCATTTTCCGGTGTGGACGGAGGCGCTGGCGGCGTAGCGGTAATGGCAGGTCCACTGAACCCAATCGATCCTTCGACGCCGTCCAAGTCTTGCCTCAAGAATTCCGTACTCAAGTCCCCCATACTCATATTCCTCTTCTTCCACAAAGCTATCCGCTCGGAGCTCGACGGCCTCCACCGCGCCGCCATGGATTTAGCCACCAGTGGCGGAGATATTAAACCTCTGCTGGACAAGTATCACTTCCTCCGTGGAATTTACAAGCACCACTGCAATGCTGAGGATGAGGTAGGCGATTGCCCCCCTTTTTTCATTTACTTGTTCCTTTTTCCAGTTTCTGAACGAACCTTTCTGGTCGAATTGCTTGAAATTGGGGTTCTGGAATTGTGATTCGTGGCGTCCTTTTTGGTGTTTATGTCATCCCAATCCTTTCCCTCCATGCTCTCAGTTGGTGACTCGTTTCTGGCTTTGATTTCTCTGCTAGACTGCTACTAAATCTGATTGAAGGCTCTTCCTGATTGCCAAGTTGTTCATGGAACAACCGCGATGGAGAGTCGGTTGCTATCTGAAGCTTCTGTTTTAGATTGCTCAGTTTGGGGATTTAGGGTGCCAGGAGGTTTTGTGCTTGTTGCATTGTTCCAACTCGTATTTCCTTCAGGCCTTGATTAGTTAATTATTATGGCTGACTACTTTGTTGAGAAGCAGTTTTAGGATGAGAGTCTAGAGTCTAGTACCCTCTGTTCAGTATTTATTATCTACATGAATGCCTTCCATCATTGCTTTCAGAACTTCTTAAATAACAAAAAAAACTCAGACATACTGGTTTCTCTGTGCCTAGATGCTCCATTGATACTTAATTGAGTGGTGGCGGGTGGAACATGTTGCGATTGGTCTGTTTCTTGGGTTTAGCTGTTCTTCTAAGTTTCTTAAGTTCCTGGAACGGAATCTTCCAACTATTTGAACCGATACATAAAATTACTTTTCTTCACAGCAGTGGAGTTGTTGTCATTATCATTCCTTAAGTTTCCACTTAGGGGCATACAAGACAGTCATTGGCCATTTTCTCTCTTTTGCTTATTTGACGTTGATTATGTGCTTTATGCTTGTTCGTTCTCCTATATGCTACCCCTTTCTCTTCCCCTGTCATCAATGTAAATAATTGTGCGTAGCAGCAGGCTGAGAAAGGGAGCTTTAACTGATATACCCTTGAGCTAAATTAATAGCTAGTAAGATACTAGCTACATGTCAAATTGACTTTACCTGACTCTAGGAATGCACTATGAGTTTCCGGAGATGTGCTTGGAAATGCGAAGGAGTAGGAATAACTTGCATCACTAAATAGTCTCATATTGGCGAATAGAGTGAAACAGAGCAACGAAATGAAACTTCAATATTCAATATGCCTGCCACACAGTGAACAGTCAATAGAGTGGAAGCTATATGAGTTTATCTTATGAGATGTAGTGCATATTTTAAATCTAATGCGATAAAAGTGTGGGACTGATCTATATATGTACTTGTCATCACCTTCTATAGTTTTTTAGTACTGATCAAGTAAATTCTAATCAATTCTGATTGCCATTTATACTAGAGTTTCCTGAAATGCACAGAGAATGTACTGCCAAAATTTATCTTTCTAGTTAGTCTGGCAAAGTTCTGGTGCCTGTTCTTTCAACTGGTGGAAATGTTACATCAGTAATGATATGTCAAGAGTATGGAAAAGGAGCGGACAATGTCTTTACCATTTTTTCTTTTGGGTCTTGGAATCGTAAGGTGTCATTAATTTTGTGTTTGGAACTGTAGGTCATCTTTCCGGCCCTTGATATACGTGTGAAGAATGTCGCTCGGACTTACTCCCTAGAACATGAGGGGGAGAGTGTTCTCTTCGATCAGTTATTTGAGCTACTGAATTCGAGCATACAAAATGAAGAAAGCTACCGGAGAGAGTTAGCTTCTTGTACTGGTGCCATACAAACATCTATAAGCCAGCATATGTCCAAGGAAGAAGAGCAGGTAAACTTGTTTGATAAAGTTATTTAATTAATAGCTTTTCTTGTGCAGTGCCTTAATTCCAACGGCAATCAGGTGGTCCTCTTTTGTTTGCTTTGTGGAGTCTTCTCTTTTCTACTTTGCCCTCTTGGTGCAAGGGTTTTTGTTAGTTGCTCTTTGATACTATTTTTCATGACAGCTTGTCTTACTTTCTTGTTCTTATTATAATGATACATAGTTAGACTAGTTTAAAGAATTGCTCGCACAAAACTGTGTGTTCTTGTTCAATTGCATGCTACTGCAACAACACTTGCCTAATTCACACTACCGAGCATCCCTTAAGAGTAAAGTTGCTCGGTACCATTTCTCAGTCCACTTAAGGAGTTTGCAGGTAGAGGGGCAAAACAGATCAGTCTCACTTGCTGTTTGTTGGATAACTGCAGGTCTTCCCACTGCTAATTGAGAAGTTTACATTTGAAGAGCAGGCTTCACTTGTGTGGCAGTTTCTCTGCAGCATTCCTATTAATATGATGGCTGAGTTTCTGCCATGGCTTTCTTCTTCAGTGTCATCTGATGAACACCAAGATATGCGTAAGTGCCTATCCAAGATAATACCCGACAAGAAGCTTCTTCAGCAGGTGAGATCCTTTGTGAGATTTTCTTCATTGTTTGGTGGTGTTTTTGAAGCGAGCTCGGAGGAAACTGATCTTACCTTTGTTGATGAAGGTTATTTTCACCTGGATGGAGGGGAGAGAACCCACTAATGTTTGCACGAGTCGTGAAGCCATTTCAATTTCCAAAACATGGTCGCATGATTCAGAATTACCAGAACCAATTGTTACGACAGAGATACATTGCGCATGCGAATCATCTGCAAATGGTAAAAGGAAATATATGGAGCTAAGTTCTAATGTTGTTGGTTCAACCTTGCCTCATCCCATTGACGAAATTTTGCTCTGGCATAATGCAATTAAAAGAGAGTTGACTGACATAAGTGAGGCAGCTAAGAAGGTACAACTATCTGAAGACTCTTCTGATCTCTCTGCCTTCAATAAGAGACTACAATTCATTGCCGAAGTTTGTATTTTTCACAGGTTTGTTTCATTTCCTTTTCTTGTCTGGATATTCTTCCCAATTTTCAGACCTAACTGTCTCTGAACTGTTATTCTTTTACATTTGAGTTGGAAACCTTTTTATTCTTTGCCTCAATGAATATCGACCAATAATGCAAGACTTCTACGAGTTCTGTATTTCGGCGGTGTTCCTTTTATTTTTCATCATAGTTTGTGTTCTTTTCTGCTGTCAGAAGGTTCTAATCGTACACATACTCTTATTTCTTTTTCTGTTTCTTGGTACTTAAGATGACCATGGTTCTTGTGTGTCTCACTGTCTCTCAACTTACTCTGCCGTGCTCGTTTATACTTATCGCAATTTGTAAGCACACTAGCTCTGTCAGGTGTTCTTCTGCATGTTACAGTACAAACACTGAAAATTCTGCTCCTCTTATTTGTATGGTAACTGGTAAGGCATATGTTCTTGCAAGAGCTGAAATTTCTGGTTTTGTTCTCTGCAGTATTGCTGAGGACAAGGTTATATTCCCTGCCGTAGATTCCGAACTCTCTTTTGCTCAGGAGCATGCCGAAGAAGAAATTCAATTTGACAAACTCAGATGCCTTATTGAAAGCATTCAAAATGCTCGGGCCAACATATCACTCTCCGAGCTTTATGGGAAGTTTTGTGCGCAAGCTGATCACATAATGGACACCATACAAAAACATTTTAAAAATGAGGAGGTTCAGGTAACTATCATTGCTCAAACTGTTTATGATACTCTTGTTAATGAAGCTTATGACATTTCTTTGTTCCAATCTGCTTTTATTATTGGCCTTACGATTCAAGTAACTTTTGGCTCTCTATAAGGTAACTAATATACATGCTCTGAATAGGTTCTTCCTCTTGCTCGAAAGCATTTTAGTGCTAGCAGACAGCGGGAGCTTCTTTACCAGAGCTTATGTGTGATGCCTCTGAAATTAATTGAATGTGTTTTGCCATGGTTGGTGGCATCACTTACTGAACAGGAAGCAAGATTGTTTCTCCAAAATATTTATCTGGCAGGTTAGTAACCTTCCTTGTTCTGAATTCTGCAACTCTTATGTCTTTTTGTTTTTTCCCCCTTCCAGTCCTTAGTATGTGGATTGGGCCCCTTGCAGCACCAGCTTCAGATTCTGCATTGGTGACTCTATTTGCTGGTTGGGCATGTAAAGGTCGTTCTGGAAATTCTTGCTTGTCTTCAAGTCCCCTAGATGGTTGTCCTGCAAGAACTAAGACCAATGACCTTAGACAACCATGCTGCAATTGCAACACTGTTTCATCACCAGATCAGAAGCCATTTATTAATGGCCAAATAGAAAAGGTAGAGTGTGGAAGAAGACCAGTCAAGAGACCAAATTCTGTTTCGCATGGCGAGAATGGTTCGTGCCTCTCTTCTGGGGCTACTGGTCATCTGCACCAACCACCTGCAAATAGCTCATCCTGCTGTGTGCCGGCATTAGGAGTCAATAGCAGTAGTCTAGGAATTAGTTCTCTTGCTGCAGCAAAATCTCTTCGCTCTTTATCTGTTAGTCCTTCTGCTCCCTCTCTTAATTCTAGTCTCTTTAACTGGGAAATAGATGTAAGTCCCTCGGATACTGGCTGTGCATCTCGCCCTATAGATAACATATTTAAATTTCACAAAGCCATTCGCAAAGACTTGGAGTATTTGGATGTTGAATCAGGGAAGTTATGTGATGACACTAGTGAACCCTTGCTTAGGCAGTTCACTGGTAGGTTTCGCTTGCTATGGGGGCTATACAGAGCACATAGCAATGCAGAAGATGATATAGTATTTCCAGCATTGGAGTCTAAAGAGACGCTTCACAACGTTAGCCATTCCTATACGCTGGACCATAAGCAGGAGGAGAAACTGTTTGAAGATATCTCAACCACACTATCTGAGCTCACACACCTCCATGCACACTTGAAGAGAAGCAGGCACCGTGATAATTTATCAGGAAATCTTTGTGGTGCTTCCGACTGTGAAGAGACAGTTAGGAAGTACAATGAGCTTGCAACGAAGCTTCAAGGCATGTGCAAATCCATAAGAGTAACACTGGATCAGCATGTTTTCCGAGAAGAACTGGAGTTGTGGCCATTATTTGATAGACACTTTTCTGTTGAGGAGCAAGATAAAATTGTTGGTCGAATTATTGGTACTACTGGTGCTGAGGTGCTTCAGTCAATGCTGCCATGGGTAACATCTGCTCTTACTCAGGAAGAGCAGAACAAAATGATGGATACTTGGAAGCAGGCAACCAAAAACACAATGTTTAGTGAGTGGCTAAATGAATGGTGGGAGGGAAATTCAAATTCTAATGCCACTCCTCATATTACTACATCAGAAAGCTGCATATCCCAGGGTACGTTCTGACACTCCTATTTTCACTTTCATATCATTTGGTTGGGTGCCTTTTGGCAGATTGATATTTAGCATGCAAAGAAGAAATATATAATCTTTTGTTGACATATTTGATGTGTTTGTATTTGAAATTACATATGCAACCTCAAATGCATAAAACGATGCAATCTCAACTACATAGGGCACGATGTATTTGAAAATTGCACTCTAGAAAAGTAGGTGTCAAATGCATATTTCATTTTTCCGTCACAAGTTCATTTACCAATATCGTTTTGCATTTATACCTCACCTCGTAGCATGCAACCTAGACAAATAACATCCATTTACACTGAACGAAACATGCTCGTTGTAAATTTGTCTTCATACGTTAGTGAAACAAATTGGGGTTTTTTATCCCGTCTTGGTCGCACCATTTTATGTCCTCTTTGCTGTACTACAACCTTTTCGATTTTCTTACTCTGAATCTATATATTTTTTTCTCATTCAGGTGCTGATATCCATGAAAGCGTAGATTGCAGTGATAACAAATTTAAACCTGGCTGGAAAGACATTTTCCGGATGAATCAGAATGAGCTTGAAGCAGAAATTCGGAAGGTTTCTCGGGATTCAACTCTTGATCCTAGAAGAAAAGCTTACCTAATTCAGAATCTTATGACGAGGTGTGTGATTGCTTTGTGGATTCAGGACCTCATTTGGATGATAATATTTTACTTACCTTGGTCGGTATGATATTTCTGACAGTCGGTGGATAGCAGCCCAGCAAAAGTCACTTCAGGCAGAATCTTCAAATAGTGAAAACTTGGAGTGCTCTCCTTCATTTCGTGATCCAGATAAAAAGGTTTTTGGATGTGAGCATTACAAACGGAATTGTAAGCTTCGCGCAGCTTGCTGTGGCAAGTTATTTGCGTGCCAATTCTGCCATGATAAAGTCAGCGACCATTCTATGGACAGGTAATTATGGTGGCCATTCGTGCTGGGCTTGTCTCTAATGGAAAGTAAAATTTGTGATTGCCGAAGTTTCTTTCACAACTTTTGGGCTGAGTTGACATATATAACCTGAAAATGAGAAATCCTTCCTTCAAAAAGATTACATGGTAATTTTGTCTTTTGATTTTTTTTTGGACCTCATTCTTTTTACTTGCTTCCGATTTCGAATGTCTGTATGATCAAATGTTGTTTATATTTACCTTGTCCTGGTCGGAAGTCATCTGTCTTTATAATTTGTTTCTGCACCAGGAAGGCGACAACCGAGATGATGTGCATGAAATGCCTGAAAGTTCAGCCTGCCGGACCTGTTTGTGTCACACCTTCCTGTGGCGGATTCTCTATGGCAAAGTATTATTGCAGCATCTGCAAATGTTATGATGATGATAGGTATGACCAATTAACCTCTCTGAATTTGGTTTAGAGTTGCCCCTACATAAAGTTTTTTTAGATGGTGATATAAACATTAGAGTTACCTCTATACATTTCTTCTACTCTCTATCTCTACTTTTCTACAGAACTTGAGAATGCATTTACAGAGAAGTAGTAGTATAATGTCTTATGGTTCCGAGATGTTTTGATTTTCCTCCTGCAATTAGTCTGGATAGGAACAGTTAGGAGCACTGGTAATTAGTTGAGATCAATATTTCAGAGGAGGATAAAAGAAAGAAACATGAAAAATGAATAATGGTCAAGACTCAAGTATACCCTTCTTGGTAGAAAATCAGGATGACTCGCTAAATGGTTTTAATACTAGGCCACGTTGGAAGCAATATATTGGATTGGATTGGATTGGGCTTGCTTTGGTTTATGAATTCTGTTTGCTAAGCTGTGTTCCTTCTCCTGTGCTCACTCTCCCTTGAACATTTTCAGAAATGTATACCATTGCCCATTCTGCAATCTATGCCGTGTTGGGAAGGGCCTTGGTATTGATTTCTTCCATTGCATGAAGTGCAATTACTGCCTTACCATAAAGTTGGTAGACCATAAATGCCTGGAGAAGAGCCTGGAAACAAATTGCCCAATCTGTTGTGACTTTTTGTTCACATCAAGCTTGAGTGTGAGAGGCCTTCCGTGTGGACATTTCATGCACTCGAGCTGCTTTCAGGTATATTCTTTACTCTGGTTCCTTATCAAATATTCAAATTTGTTGATTGCAAGATTGACAGGCTTTTCTGATACTATGGAGTTTATGTTTTGCCTTTTCTTTTGATAGGCATACACTTGCAGTCATTACATGTGTCCAATTTGTAGCAAGTCAATGGGAGATATGTCGGTAAGTTTGTATGACTATTGTGCATTTCGGTTGTTCTTGATTTTAGCTTTTCTTTAATCATAATCTTGTAAATGTTGCCAAGCTCAAGCTCTTTCAGTGCAAAGCTGCGTTCATAAGTCTTATTTGAACTCTTGTAACGTTCATGCTGGAATGAGATTGTGTTACTGTGTTAACATGTTGTGATATATATGTGCATTAGCATTACAAATACTACTCTATTACTAGGAGTGGCTGTGGGGTGTGGTTGGACGGGTACTTCAATACCCATTCCTGCCTCTTGCCAAGTGCTAGTCAGGTTGGTGTAATGTGTCTCGGGGCAATGGTCATTTGCAAGTGGACCTGTTCTAACAGGTGATTTGAAAATATGCGACACAATATTTCGTTTTTGTACTAAACACTACAGGGAAAATAGTTTCTATAGGAAAGCAAGAGAATAGCATGACTATTGAAGTCTTGGTTATCTGAAAGCTCACTCATAGTCTTAGTTTCATTAGAGTTAAAATATGATGTTAGAGAAATTTAAATAAGAGTAAACATCAAATAGAATTGAGACAAAACTCATTGAGAATGTGGTAGGATGGGCGGAATGAAGGAAATGAGGACATACCTCGCCCCCACTTACCTGCACAAAACATATAAGAACAGGTTAGGTCAGGTTGAGCCGTTCAGATTGAATTTTGTCATCCCTAGCTATTATGACTTCTTATAATGCTCAACAACTGCAAATTTTTTCAAGTGTTTATCAGGACTTGGTTGTATTGTCAATTGGTACTGGAATGTGATAGGAGCTGTCCCTTGTGTTTTTCGCGTCCAGGTTTATTTTGGAATGCTTGATGCCCTATTGGCTTCTGAGGTGCTACCTGAAGAATACAGGGATCGTTGTCAGGTAACTACCTCTTAATTGTTTCAGAATGTTTTATGTTCGGAACCTAGAAAGGATATTAACTGAAGTGGCAAATCCAGGATATTCTGTGCAATGACTGCGACAAGAAAGGAAGTGCACCGTTCCATTGGCTTTACCACAAGTGTGGCTCCTGCGGCTCCTACAACACCAGGGTGATTAGGACCGATCCCAACTGCTCGGCCCCAAGTCAGAGACAGAGTGAGTGAGAGAGGCTGGTATTGAACTTTCAATCGGCTTTTACCGCATGTGGAGGTTCCTGCAACACCAGGGCGATTCGTACCAATTCCTACTGCTCGACTGCAAATCAGAGTCAGAGCAAGTGACAGAGGCCGGTACCACTTCTACGTGTTTCCTCCGTCCAATATAGGTGTGTATATATACTCTCCACGATTTTTACAACTTGATTGTACATTATAACAACCACTACTTGTCTACTTCTATTCCCCGAGAACTTCTACAACCAAAGTCCTTCATCCTTCCCCACCTGCATAAGTTTTGAACAAGTTTGAGACAGGTGGGCGAGGCGGTATGAGTAGCTGATAATTGGACTTTTGTTAGTGTCCTGTTTTCTGAAATTGAAAGCATTTTTCGATACTTAATGAGCATGGGATGGTAATGTAAACACAATGCCGGTGATTCTGCAGAACTCGAATTCTTTCCGCAGGTCAACTCTTATTTGATCTCCTTAGTTCCTTCAATTTGTGAGGTCTTATCTAATAATCATTCATCGATGCACTCCGAAACTCCTGTCAATACACTGTGCCTGCAATCTGTGCAGGATTGCGAAATTGTAGAATGTTTGACTTGTTTTAATATCCATTTGCGCTCTATCCTTTGGTAATTCGACTCCGAGATGGCATGCCGCCACTCTATATCCATTGCTTGGCTATGGCCATGAACAATGACCCATCTCTCTGCTTGTATTGGAGTCTGAGCCTGTAATGGATGTTCACCTTGTGTCGTGGGTGGCTGCGGAATGCCACCCCATAGCTAGCTCGAATTAGGGTGCTCGATGACGGGCTACCCAGACCTTGTAGGGCCATAAGCATTCATAAACCTCACAGCCCTTCTCCAACTCACCTTACATGGTTGGTTTCCATGCGATTTATATCCCTTTGGGCTACTTTTTATGTTTGTTATGCAATTGAGCTCAGATTTGCAACAATCAAACTTACTAGTAGCTAAAGGAACTACCTTGATTCTACTATAAATCCAGCGCATCTCAGTATACAGTTGTCCAACACCAAGATTGTCTAAGCAATTACAACTTTTCGATAGCCAAATGCATGCGCTTCAGACTAATCTGCGCGGGCACAGACTGAAGAGCTTGCAGCAGCAGCAAATCCTTTCAGCGCAAAGTATAGGCAAGCAAATCATAAACCTTATGGAGTCGTCTTCTATCCTTCGAGCGCCAACGTATGGAGGATCCACGGAGACCGTTTCATTCTTCTTCGCGTCGAATTCACAAAGATTTGCTTAATCCAAACTAGGTGCCTCCTCAGTTGGATTGGACTCGAAAACAGATTCACCAGGTTCTTCCAAAACATCCCCTGTCTGGGTGGACTCTTTGTACGCCGGAGTGTCCTTGAAATCTGTTGCTCCTTCGTTGTATGTAGCCACAGCAACGCCACAAGCTATCAACTGCGCGTGGAATGGGAAATTGAGCATTGTCAATGCATAATTGAAACTGACATTCACTACGAAAAACCAATCTAATCGTGCTAAGGTTCAAGTCTCGACCAAACAACTCGAGTTATAGGGATCAACGTCAAGAGAGCCGTAGAACCAAATGAAAGGGAGAGGTAGTTAGTCATACCGAAAAAACAATACCCAGTGCCCACAGATACTCGACGGCGAAGCCGAGAGTATCCCACTGCGGACCTTCCCAGAAGTCCTTTTCGTCCCCTGGGAGATTCGGCATCACAAAACCGTCATCAACAACACTACCGCTGCTTAAACCGGCGCTGCTGCTCTCAGTGCCATCTGTGGAGGAGCCGAACTCGATCTGATCGGGATTCGTGTTCCGTTTCTCCCCCGACTTCTCGGTGGTTTTGATGGAGCCCCGCCGACCCTTGGCGGAGACTATGTGGAGGAGGAGGTGAGCTCTCCTGGGGGAGAGCGGCTGCGGAAGCCGGACGCCACTGCGACGGGGGAAGTAGTTAGACGACAGATGGCGCTGTACGGAGATGGCTCCGGCGGGGAGAGTTTTGGCAACATTGCCGCCGCTGGCGACGAAGAGAGACATGGGAGCGGATTTCTGGATTGAATTTTGAGGCTGTGGCGGGTTATCGATTTCTTTTTGTTATCTTGGTTCGGGGAACATGACACGTCGGCCTATTTCTGAATCTTGTTTTCCTTCTAATTTTGCTTGTGATAATCAAAGTGATTTTTAATTTGCTTGTGATAAAATTGATTCCAACTGGATTTATGTGGATAAATGAACTGAGGAGGAATTTTACAATGCTATATAGCATTGGTGCTATAGGTTTTTCCCTTTATGGTATAATTTGAAGTTGTACATTTAACGTTATGGTACAACTTCAGATTGTACCTATACTCTTTTGTCAAATTGTTTTATGGTACAACTTAAACTTGTACTTTCATTTGATGGTACAAGTTTAAGTTATAAAGTTGTACCATAACATAAGAGCACAAATTCTTTTATGGTACAACCTGAACTTATACATTTAACGTTATGGTACAACTTTAAATTGTACATTAAAGCACCAATACTTTATAGTATAGTAGAAGTGCATGAACTGAGCAGTAAAATTGGAATTGATTTTCATCTTAGTAGTATTAATTTGGGAAGTTGTTTCATCACTGGCGTGTAACTCCGAGGGGTTATTGAGGGTCCTCCGTTGGTTTGGCAATTTTTGAACATTGGAAGGCAGTTCTGCAAATGGATTCGACAGCAGCAATATTAATTTCTGCAAGCGACAGATGAGTCGTCGAGCGCGTGTTTAGGGAAAGTAATCTTTTTGTCGATTGTTTGGTTCATAGGAGTTTCTCGATTTGCTATGGGTTCACTTTGTGTCTTCCTCCGACCTGAGATCCACAAATGGAGGCTTAAATTTCAGTCCTTACACCTCATTCTTTAAACAGAATGTTAAAGCTTTCCGATTGTATGCTGAGATTTTAGTTAATTATTAGGGAGTTAGTGATTAAGTAGTTATCAAGGATATTTAAGAAATTATAATTAATTTTAAAAACTATCCTTATTAAAAATTAACCTGAATATTCATAATAATAAAAAAATCAACATAAATAATTTTAAAGAGTTGGGTTTTATTCATGCGGCCCTTTTCCGTCGTCACACCCTATCGCTTCGATTCTCTGTCGATCCTGTCAGTGCCGCTCAAAAATTACAAAAATGCCCTCCAAAATAAATTCGTAAAAAACGGCGCTTAATAGACTTCACTATCGGTGGATAATAAGTTCAAGGCAAGTCCGTGATCAGTAGCCTTCAAAATCAAAAGAAATGGTCTTCCGAAAAAATCGCCCGAAATTTGTGATCCATTCGGAATATGCCAAAAATGGACTCGGAAAAATTCGCCCAAATTGGTGCTTAATAGACTTAATCATCGGTGCAGAATAACCTCGGACCAAATCTGTGATCAATAGCCTTCCATCCAAACAAAATTGTCTTTTAAAAAAACCACATAAAATCTGTGATGTACCCCTTTGGAATCTACCAAAAAATGGACCGAAAAAAATCCACCCAAATCGGTGCTTAATAGACTTAATCGTCGGTGCATAATAGCCTCAGACCGAATCCGTGATCTTAAGCCTTCAAAATAAAATAAAAATAGCCTCTCGAAAAAATCGCTCATAAATTAAGAAAATGCTCTCCGAAAACCCCCCTCCAAAATCGACGCTTAATAGACTTCATCATGGTGGAGAATAGCATCAGGCCGATTCTATGATCAGTAGCCTTCAAAAATCCTAAGAAAATTGCATTTTGAAAAAAAATGTCTGAATTCTGTGATGGTACTCCTTTGGAATTTGCCAAAAATGACTCCGGAAAAAATCCGCAAAAATCAGTGCATAATAGGCTTAATCATTGATGCAAAATATTAGACTTTATGGATAATAGTCTTGGACCGATTCATTCATCCAAATCAGCCAAAAATTTCACGATTCATTCATCCAAATCACGTCTATAGTCATGAAAGAGAGAAACATGGTAATGTAATCCAGCACAAAATCACTCAAAACCAGTAATTAGTATACATGGATGTTGTTTAAGCAGCGGCTAAGCTAGTTTGACAAAAAGAGAATCTTTTACCTCATAAGAAACTGAAACCAGGAAAATAAACGAAAATAGATACTGTTCCATTTATTTAGTTCACAGTAACTTCTGCATATCGATCATAATCCCAAATTTAGGGTTCACAAACTACGAAGAAGAACACCTTCAAAGGTAATTCCAGGCCCAAAAGCCAATCCCAACCCCCATTCTTCTTCTTCTTCTTCTTCTTCTTCTTCTTCACCCTCCTTATATTCTCCTCCCTTCCTCTTCTTCTTCTTCTTCATCAGCTCTTCTCTCATATACTCCATCACATAAAAGATTGTATTGCTACTCACATTTCCATAATCCATCAACGCCTTCCTGCTACAATCCAGCTTCCCTTCCTCCAACCCGAGCTTTCCCTCCAACCGGTTCAGTATCGCCGGCCCACCCGGGTGAACCGCCCAGAACAGCTCATTAAACCCAACACCATCGCCCAAACCCCCATTCCTCATCAATTTCCTGCAAAACTCCTCAATGTTCCCTTCAATCTTCTCCGGCAGATCCCTGCCGAGCTTGAAGTTGATCCCTTCCTCCGACAGCCGCCCGTCGATCACCCCGTGGGTTCCCGGAAGAAACTCCTGCACCGCGTAGCTCAGCTCCATGAACCCCTCTTCTTTCCCTTCCACCGGGTCGGCACCCACCACCACGGCGGCGGCGCCGTCGCCGAACAGCGCCGCCCCGACGAGGTCGTAGGGGCGGGCCTTGCTCGGCGGACGGAAACCGAGGATGGTGGTCTCCGAGGTGGCGAGGAGGACGCGGCTGCCAGGGTTGTTCTCGGCGATGTCCTTGGCGACGCGCAGCCCCGTGACGCCGCCGTAGCAGCCGAGGAAGTAGAGCATCACGCGCCCCACGTCGCTCCGCAGCCCGAGGCGCGTGGCGAGGTGGAGGTCCCCGCCGGGGAGGCGGATCTCGCTGGACGACACGTAGACGAGGTGGGTGATGTCGGAGGCCGGCCGCCCCCATTCGTTGATGCACGCCAGGCTGGCATCCGCCGCCATGTCGACCACCGCCGGGTTTGCGATCTCCAGCCTCTGCCTGATCGTCGGGGAACATTCCGTCGCCAGCTCCGGGTACTTGTCCAGTATCTCCCTGGACAGCACGGTGAACCTGCGCTTCACGGTTGTCGTTTTGCCTAAGTTCATTAACACAAATCTGTCAGCCAGAAATATGAATGAGGGGTGCTAAAAATTCGCGGTTTCAATAGGAGAGAGGAGATAAAAAGCTTTAAAACCTACTCTATTTTTGCAAATACGTTACAAAATTTACATATAAATTTACGTAATTTTAAGAGTTGAGGAGGGGTATATAGCCCCTCCTAACTATAATTTACACATAAATTTACGCTAATTTTAAGAGTTGAGGAGGGGGTATAGCCCCTCTTAACTATAATGTGGCTCTGCCATGCCACTGCACGTTAGGTGTTTTCAAGAGCATACATAATCGTTCCAGTTTCTCCTTGATGGCGGGATCGTCGCATTTGGTGTCACGGATGTAGCCTTCGACGAGACATTCTTGAGGGATGAGTTGGCTTGGGAAAGCCTTGCCGATTGCGAGCAGAGTTGCCTTTCCTGGTGTAGGGACGCGTCTAAGTGCAGTGCTGCGATGGTGGTCGCCATTTTTCTGTGACATTTTTGTTAGTTTGAGGGGAGCTAACAATGGTTTTTGGTATTAGTAGCACAAAGGATGTGTGAAATGGGGAGGGGATATAAAGGAGAGGTTTGGGGATTTTCCGTAGGAGTGAAGTTGGTGGTGAAGTGAAAGTGGCATGAGAGAGAGGCATTTGCATTGGGACGATATTCTCTACTTTAGGGTTGGTGTCTTGGTGACATTTTGTTGGGTTTTCCTCTCTAGGTTGGTTTTAGGTTGGTCTCTACTCTCTACTATTTCTATCATCAATCTTTTTGTGACTTCGAATCGCCAATAGTAAACTTAATTTTTTTGAGGAAATATAGTTACGTAATAGTAGTAAAGATAATGCATGCAACTCAACTTTTTATGGGAATCAGAAATTCATTATGGAATATCTTGATATCAACATTTGAGAAAAAAGAACGGTAATTTGTATACTCTACAGATTAAGAGTTTCAATTTAATAATTTGGACAAGAAAGAATGTTTCAGATAAAAAAAATCATCACACTTTTGATAAAAATCGATTGAATGAGATAATTACAGACTTTCAACATATTTCACCACACAATTTGTAATTGATAGCTCCCTATACCAGAACTCCCAAAAAAAGCATATTTATTTCCTTACCAAACTAATTCGGCCAAACCCCATACTACTATGCCTAACTCATAATTGTAGGAATTCCTTCAATTCCTTCAAAGTAGATTGGAGATAAATATTATCCAATTCGAGTAGGAAATGCAACAGGGCATGTTAAGGGCAGATAGTGCTAAATCTGCTCCCTGCTCTGTCCTCGAATTCCTGATCCAATCTGCCCCGCGTCCCACGACGGGTTACCAATTTTCGCCTCAAACATTATCCGACGTGAGGAGGTTAAAATCCGACCTGCTCCACTCTATCACTTTAAACCTTTTCCCTTCTCCTTCAGGCTTGAATTTGAAGTGCGCCTCACGATCACCATATACGACGACAGAGCAGAAGCGACAATGACAGAGATTTCTGGGGTGAAGCTCCAACTGTGACAGTTATGAGAGTGTAAGAGTTGATCTCCTTGAGGCCGCTGGTATGGAGGAACACGCCGAGGGAAAAGCGAGGCCACCTATGGTGGCGCGGTCCAACGATGATAGTGGAGAAAATGATGGTATTTGTGGTCGGAGGTGGGTGACTTGGGATCTAGTGTAAAGGCAGTGGAAGGGAGGCATCGCAAACTAATGCTACAACCAAAATAAAGCCAGACCAAGTTTCAACTCGAATCCAATCGATTCGGCTCGGGAAAGAAAGGGACAATAGATTGAATTGGATCAGCAGCACCTAGTGGGCCACTTAAACCCTAATACTGAAGACGAAAGAAGTAGCACCGACCATTTTTTTAGAATGATGGTTTTTATTCTTAGCTCTAAAAATTATTAATCATCGTCTTAAAAGTTTAAAGTTATCATTTATTTATTTTTACTTTATTAGCTTTCCCTTTCCAATTTAGCACCAACAAACACTATCTCGCTGCCCAGTAAGTGCTCCATCGTCACGATCGAGCCTCATTGCCATCAATTTAGACCCACTATTAATAGCGAGGCTGAGTAGATATTTTTGCTAAAAATGACGAATTTTTTGGTTACATCATGGTCAAGCCAAAAACTGGTTTATATGTACCGTGATATAAAATTAAGATCGACTTTCATTTAACTATGATGCCACCAATAACATTTTTCGATCAGACCACGATCAAATCGAAGTCAAACTTCGATTTCCTAGATCACTTTCTTTGCGTTTTTTGGACGCTTCTTTATTGATGTTTTGGATCCATTCATGGTGGAACTTCTAGCTTGATGAGAAGTTATATGTTAGTGCATTTATCATGACATCTCCAAGGCACTATTTTGCTATGATGTTCAACATGTAATTTGGAAGAAGCAAAGAAAGGAAATATTGCATGTACTTGGTGGTGTTCTGCTGACCGAGGTTGGATAGTGAGTCTCCTTTACTATGATCAATTTTCATAAGGATTGTCCATCTTAAAGACTAAATAAACTCTTCATGAAAGTTTGCTTATTAATAGTGGATTTTCACATCTACATCTAATTATTGTCAAATTTGTATTCCTATATCTCGTTGCTTTTTTACTAGGATATTTATGGAAAAAACTGGACGGAAACCTAATAGAACGACTCAACTTGTATTAAAAATCATGATTAATAACATGAAAATACTCCTATTTCAAACAACCTAATTTGACTGAACTCTATGTTGTTGTGCTTAACTCGTAATAATAACTAATTAGTAATTATGTTTCTAACATTCTACATCGGCCGAACACTATATAATCTCATAATTCAGTTGCTATACTTGTCATTCATACATCTATCAAAAGGTTGAATCCACATAGTCTTAATAAGGACCATAGCCAAATTCCCACGCAATATATGATACTATGGAGAACTCGCAGTTTCTCATTCCTTACAATCTCTAACTCCAGTAATTATTTATGAGACACACCATAACTAAGCTCTAAGCATCAAACATTAAGAAAGGAAAGACCGTAAGGGTGTGTTTGGATATGTATATTTTAAAATACATATTTGAAATCATGAATTTGAAATACATGTAATTCAAATTCATTCTTTGGATACTCATATGTGACTTGTTGGCATTTTATATATTATGAGATTTTATCAATGTTGAATTCTTCAGTCACATACAAATTTTTTTGGAAAATTACAAAATAGTATCGAAATTTATTTTTACCAATGATTTAGAAATTTTGATTGTAAAATTATGTTTTAGTATCTTTATAATTTTTTGTCTTGCATTATAGCACCCGAACTTTTAAATTTTACGAATAAGTACGGTATGTTACTATGGGGAATTTCAAATCACTATTTTTTTATATTTATTTGAAATTCACAAACAATACACGGGATGTATTTGAGATTCACACAATCAATTTCACATTTCAAATATAATATCCAAATCATTCTACTCAAACACACACTAAAAACAAATTAATAACAAAGAAAACAGGAAATAGTCTAAATTTTGCTAAGGTCTATAAAAAAAAAATTGGTTGCTTAGGTTGATTTTCTTCATGGTTATTTGAACGTCGGTAATGAACTAATGATACTTACTCAATGTCCTATCTGACATGTTGGGAAAGAAATATAATGAATTAATTTGAATGGTAATCTGAATTCTTTAGGCTTGAGGACGGAATCTGACGGCGAAAACCAGAACACTATTGCCCATAATCCTGATTCTGTATCTTAAAAAGGACAAAAATTTATTTAAAAAGATAGCGAAAAGGAAAACGAACCCACCTTCTCTTGAATTCACGTCGTTGCTGCAAAGCAGCAGCTGCTAGATTTAGAAGAAGAAGCGGAAGGAAAAGGAGACTCAGCAGCAAAGGGACAAAAGCCAACCGAGAGACAGAACCAAGGTAAACAAACCCTCTTCCAGCTGCCAAAACCAGAATGCTCGCTTTCTTCTCCATTGGGTTCTCTGGATTGAATTCGAGATTTCGTTGCGACTTTCTACAGTGCTGTAAAGTTAAAATTTTTGTGTCCCAGGTTTACCAATTAAGCGATTTACTTTTTTGTTCTTCCCGAGGAGAGTAAGTAAAGAGGGATCCCGATGAATTGCTTTGAGTTGTGCGTAATTTTCCAAAATTTCAGTTCCAGTGGATCCGATTTTTGAGGAATTAAGCGCTCTGTTAGATTTGCAGGGGGGCACGAAGCGGTGAATGAAAAGATTAGTTCTTTGGATTGAAAAGGGTTTCCGAGGAGAAAGATAGCTGAGAGGGACTGAGTAGAGAGCGTGACAGAAGAGAGGGATAGGGGGAGATTGAAGGGTTGAGATGAGTTCGAAGAAGGCGGAAAGCGCTCCATCAGGTGCAGCTCCAGCAATTCGGCGCGACCCGTATGAGGTTCTATCTGTTTCAAGGGATTCTACCGATCAAGAAATCAAAACCGCGTACAGGAAACTTGCTCTGAAGTAAGTTCTTATACCTGTCAATTCTTCAGAAAGAAAACGTCCATTTATTATGGGTTACGGTGTGAATTGTTGGGCTTTTCTTGATTGCAATCTTTGTATGAATGGGTTTAGAGAACGTGCCAGTTGGAGTTGTTCAATTTTGTTCATGTTAGCTAGACTAGCTAAGTGAGCTTGTGGAATAACGGATGAAGATTTGCCAGGCGAGTTGTAAAGGCCTTTTCTTTAGAGTAGCTATTGTACTGTGATGCTGTAAATGTTTTCAGAGTAGAAAACCCAACTTGGGTATGCAGTGTGCTCATGATAGAATCCCGCTTGATGTTAACTACACAGCTTGAATCGGCCATTGGTTAGTAGTTACATTGTTTTCCTTCATGGGCAGAGAACATGGAAGGAGCCTAGCACTCATTTGCAATCATAGGAATAAGGCTGGATAAACAATATGATTTAACCTGCTGGGAGTTGCTTGTTTCGAGTTTGTCAATGTGGTTCGTTTGGTGGATCAATTAAAAAACGAGGCAATTTGGCTAATTGACTCATTTTACAAAACGAATCAATTCGAATTGTCTTGCTCTACCCCAGACAATTGTAGTTTGCATCAAAATGAGTCAATTTGAAATTCCCCAGGCCAAATGACTTCATCCAAATTTTATGCTGCCAAACAAATAAATTTGGCTAGATTGTCTCAAAACGAAACAATTGGTCAAATTGATCTGTTAGAATTTCTCATCCAAATGATATATATGTCTTGTGAACTGGGATTGGATACAAAATAAGCAAGTAAGTGAAACAGAGTTGAATGATGGAGAGGGTGGAAGTAGTGGAGGTTGTTTGCTGTTTTGGTAGGGAGAAAATGTGATGGTTTGTTTATGAGGGGGCAAAGGTTTAGCCCTCCATGTGCTTCTGCTGCTGATAAACAGAGATGTGAAGTTAGTTCTCAGGTTGAACAAACAATGAGAAGGTACTCTTCCAACATGGGGTCTAGAGAAAAGTATGTGATATTATAATAATAATAATGAAAATTTCCACTTTCCCTCATGGTGCTGGTTAATTAAGGAAATAGAACGTCTTGCTAGTGTCTACTTCCGCACCAAATTGGTGGACTTAAGTTTCTCTCAGTTACCTTTTGCCATGTCTTGTTCTTCTCTGGAATGATCATACTGCTGCTTTCTGCAGCTTATGTCTGCTTAGAGTCTAATTGAACTGGACTGGAATCCTTGTTAAATCTTCTTTCCACTGATTCCAACCTGGTTTAATTCCTGCAATTGTACATGCATATGATCAGCTAAGGCATACGCTCCTGCATTTTCAGTTTATAGTGTTTTAGCTTCATAGCTAGTCTGATTGATTCTCTTTATTCCTTTTTGGTGTATTTGTATGTGTTTTTTAGTTTGATAGTGGCCATCTTTAATCTTTCTTTTTTTTGTTGTTAGATTAATCAACATTTATTAATTGAATGATGTAAATCATGGGCAGGTATCATCCAGACAAGAATGCCAACAATCCGGAAGCTTCAGAACTTTTCAAGGAGGTTGCATATTCCTACAGTATCTTATCTGACCCAGAGAAGAGAAGGCAGTATGACAGTGCAGGATTTGAGGTGATCTTTCAGTAAACTATTATCTTTACCTTTCCTTCCGATAACCATTCTACATTTCTTATGCTTAAGCGAGCTTTTGTCTAACCATAATGGAAGAGAGCTTAGGTCTATGTCACAGTTTAGAAAGGCTGTCTTTTATATAATCAAACATGTGGAGTACCAGAGAACTTGCATGCTGGGTTCTCATGTCTATAAAGACCATTTGGATATTGGCTTCATGGCCTAACTTCTAAAGCCTCATTTATTACGGAAATATTCTAGCAGAACTGGTGTAGCTCACCAGAACTTCACAATGGTGCAGCTCCACATTTCCTTGAATAGATGATATTGGCACCAACCACCATCCTTCTTCTATAGATATGTACGGGAAAGAGAGAAAGGGGATGAGAGTGGGTGGGGTTAGGGTATAGGAAAATGTACTGCCTTGCTATGAAGATCCATGGTTATTTTGATTGTGAAGAAATTTGTGGTGTAAGGTGTTAGTCGTGATGGAGCATGCTGGCCAGTCTTTCGATCCTTTACAATTGCATGAATAGCTTGTTTGTTCTGTATATACCTTCTTTGGGTTTGTGTGAATGTGATATCTGTTCTTATATTCTGGTATATTCTTCATATTTGTGCAGTAGCAATATGTTCACGGTAATTTTGGAAACACCTAATATGTAAAAAATTTCAATCATCCCTAATCAGGCTCTAGATGCAGAAAGTATGGACATGGAAATTGATTTGTCAAACCTGGGAACAGTCAATACAGTGTTTGCTGCATTATTCAGGTATTTTTATGTGTGAAACTGAATTGTGATAATTCTGTAATCTTCAGCACTAGATGTTTTCGATACTCGGAGTTTGACATGAATCTTTCTGAAATTATTTCAATCATTGTAGCAAGCTTGGCGTTCCTATTAAGACAACAATTTCTGCTAATGTACTCGAAGAAGCTCTGAATGGGACTGTTACAATCAGACCTCTTCCAATTGGCACATCAGTTAGCGGAAAGGTGCGGTGCTCTCTTTGGAAAGTCTCTTCTTTTGCCTGATGGTGTTCTACTATGCACATTCTTAGCTGGTATTGGTGGATGATTTTCAGGTAGAAAAACAATGTGCACACTTCTTTGGTGTAACAATAAGCGAGCAACAAGCTGAATCAGGGATTGTTGTGAGGGTTTCTTCAAGTGCACAGAGCAAATTTAAGGTTGTCTGCACACAAAAAAACCTAGTCTTTTCTTTTATGCCCGGCAAAGTTCCGAGTAATATTAATGATGCAGGCTCAGCCTTTTCCCCTTTCCAATTTCAGTTGCTTTATTTTGAACATGACGTGAACGGTGGCTATGGTTTAGCGCTACAGGTACCTTCATATCTCATTCTTTCTTTTTGTGGTTTCTCTTTCTCTCAGGTTGTCTTGAAATGAATCCTCTGTTACAGCTGAATATTTACTTGATACAAATTGATACTTTCACTCGGAGAGTTTGTGAAGTGTCTTCTTATCTCATAATTCCCATCTTTGTTTGATGTTTTGAGAATCATGGTGTTCATTAAGTACCCACAAGTTATTAAAACTAGTTTCTATGGATGACGGTGGTGTTTCTTCCTTATTTGTTTGCTTAAATTCATCTCCTGCTTTTACAATGCATTTAGGGACAAGATTGTCTGTATTGGGCTTTCTTGGTGCATATCAAAGCTTCCAGTGGTGCCTAACCCTGGGCTCGGTCCGGCCCTAGCTTTGAGGCCCTAACATTCAGGATATCGGACATTAGTTATTTGAAACTTTCGTACGTGTAATCTGGGGGTTTTGGTTCAAGACCAAGTTTGTAATACTGATAGTCTGAGCATTACATATTTGAAGGTTCATTTACCAAGTACTAATTGGTGCTACTCACAAATAAAACAAATCAGTGGAGGCAGCTAGGTCCACTATGTCCAATTTTGTTGTCCATTGGTTATTAATTTGGTTTTCTCTCGTGGGGGTTATGCATTGATGCGGTCTTGTGCTAGTGATTAGTGAATGCAGGAGAACTTATACTGGTGAAATTTTTATGGTTCACTGCTTTGAGTTAAGAGTGTGGTCTTGCCTTTACTTGTAGATCTGTATTGTTCATCATGGAAATTCAGTTGTTGGGAATAGATTGGTTAAGCTCATGGCTTCGTGGAAAAATTCAGGTTTTCGTGCTTGTGAATCACCCATCATGTGATATCAGGGGTAGATGACACTTAATTATACCCAGCTTTCAAAATTATGGACCTTTATCCGCCAACTAATTAGTTATTTTAGCTATTATAGGAACACGCTAATACCTTAATATGACCACAAATTTGAAGATTTTGCTTTTCTCGATGTGGGTGCTTGAATGCTTCTCACCCTTCCGCCAATCTTCTTTTGCTGCCATTTCCTGTCTACTTCTATTGTATACTTTTCTTGTTTTGATAACTACTGCTCAAAGTTAGCACCAGCTTTATAACGAATTTGTATTATATCTTTTTGCTTCTGCAGGAAGATAGTGAGAAAACAGGCAAGGTGACATCTGCTGGCATGTATTTCTTGCATTTTCAAGTTTACAGAATGGATTCAACAGTGAATGCGGTATGAGCTTTAAAATGACTTTACCCTTTCCTTTGCTTGATTTTATTTTTACGATATATAAACATCTAAGATTATTATCTATCATGGTGCAGTTAGCAATTGCTAAGGATCCTGATGCCGCATTTTTTAAGAGGTTGGAAGGTCTACAACCTTGTGAGGTTTCGGAACTCAAAGCTGGCACTCATATATTTGCTGTTTACGGTCTGGACAACCTTACCTGGTCTCTTAAAGTTTTACTGCTAACCTTTCAAAGAATTATAAATTTGTCTGATTGCTCTTCTGCAAACCTTTTCAGGAGACAATTTTTTCAAGACGGCTACATATACAATTGAAGCACTTTGTGCAAAATCATATGAAGATACAACGGAAAGGCTCAAGGAAATAGAGACCCAGATTTTAAGAAAAAGAAATGATCTACGTCAGTTTGAGACGGAATATAGGAAGGTATGTTGGTTGATATTTCTGATGCTTAACCATATCAAGCACTTTGATCTTTCTTTTGTCTCGTGTGTCTCATAGAAATGTCTCTGCAGGCCTTGGCGCGGTTTCAGGAAGTAACCAACAAATACACTCAAGAAAAGCAAGCTGTATGTTTCAGTACTTCCCTCTTGAATGTCTCTATTCTGCATTCCCCCCCATTTTCTATACGTGTGTTTGTAAATATCCGAGTTAGTAGGATCTGTGCTTCAAATGGCATAGAACCATGTTTGTTAGGGATTGAGTTTGCTGAAACTGCTGATGTGACAGTCTGGACCCATTTAGAACTAGGGACGATGGTCTACTGACTAGCTTTTTCGTGTCACTTAGTTCTTCATACGGTACATGCTTCAACATTCTTGCTTCCTCTGAGATTTCATTGTTGTTGTAACTGCAGGTCGATGAGCTGCTAAAACAGAGAGATACCATTCACTCGTCGTTTACAGTCAACAGATCGGTTAGTAATATTAGCAACGGGAGCTCGAGCAGAGTTGTTGGCGACGACATGAGATGCGAGAGCCCAGGGCATGGGGAAGAAGGTGGTTCCGACGGGAAAGATAAAGCATCTAAAAAGAAATGGTTCAATTTGAACTTGAAATCTGATAAGAAGTCGTGAGAGGGAAAAAGAGCCTGCCATATCTCAGGTTTGTTTTGGTATTGAACTTAAAGAGGCTTGAATGAATGGCCGCCATGTTTGGGGTCGTCAGCTTTGGCCAACCACCGAGTAAAAGGCTCATGCCTCATTTGTTTAGTTCAAAGCTTCTCCCCTTTCCTTTGTCACCTTTCATCGTCTTCCCTCTTAAAAAAGGTGGTGTATAATTGGATTTTATAATTGTGATTGCGAGGGTAAGTTTCACTGTTAGAAGGCAACCTGTATGTATTATGATTCCAATTTGTTTATTTATCTTCTTTTTGACATTTTGAAGTGGGCTTATAGCATTCTGGTCTCTGTTGTAAACAAATTTGTAGATCAATTCCCTTTTCATTGATTGCAGAATACCTTACATGTCTTAAACTCAAGTGGTTAAGGTCGTTGACTGCAAATGAGTTTGGTACTTCTTACCCGCTGAAATTTGCATATACTCGCCTTATACTCTTCGTCTTAGTTTTCATGTAGGGCTAGAAACAACTAAGTTTCTAGTAGAGTGATAATGCAAACCATGTACAAAAGAAAGCCAGTTTCAAGATGATCCAATCTCTGATTTACATGCAATGTGACATTTATCTACTACCATCTTCTCAATTGTTGGATAACTATCATGGTGATTAACAAATGATTTCAAAGGATTTCTTAAGTGTTAGTAAACGGTATATGATCCATGATTGAACCTCTTCCAACAACTCGAGTTATTGGGATCAACTGATTCTTGATATGGCATCAGAGCCTTTTGTAAATCGAAAAGTCTTCTGTTTGAATCCCGATGACCCCTATATGTTTTGTTAAGCAATGGTGTCCGGACCTGTGCAAACTTCAAGCCCATATATGGTGGTTTTAGTTTGAAGGGGTGTGTTAGTAAACGAAATATGTTCCATAATTGAACCTCTTCCAACAACTCGAGCTATTGGAATCAACTGGTTCTTGATATTAGACTTATCTCTACAAGGGAGATAGTTTGTGATGACAAATTTGAGTGGTTGTGATCTACATATATTATCAATGCGACACACTAAGGAGAACTATAGATTATCATGGTATTTGAAAACTTTAGCATTGTTTATGTTGGATTGTATAATCATTTTTGAATATTAGCCAGTTGAGATACGACATTGATACAACAATCCGATAATATGTATATATTGATTGGATATTTACAACCATAGTAACTTCCGAATAACGATAGGGATAGGGGTGACAATCGGTCGGTAATCAGTAAACCGGTTACCGACCGACCCGGTAAACAGTATGTCGATCATGGTGGAGGGGAGATCGAATACCGTTACTGGCTGTAACCGGTTTACCGGTATCGAATGTCTGCTAAACAGTTACAAACCGGTTTTACCGATTTATCGCGAGGAGGGGCTGCAGATGTTTTTCGGTTTGGTTTACCGGTAAATTACAGAATCGAAATTCTGAGCAGTGGGGGCAGAGTAAGCGCGTGACGGAAGGGAGAGTCGCCGTCGCCGTCGCTCATATGGGCTGATTTCGATTTTGGAGGGCTGCGTGGTCGCCGATCTAGACAGGAGAAGCGGAGAGGAGAAGGAGAGGGCGAAGAAGAAAGTGGAAACGAAGGGAAGGGTCGAAGGGATTCGTTTTTAGGGTTTGGAGGGGTGCTGGCCAAAACTCAGCGTACTGGTCCCCGGTATCGATATTACCGACTAACCGTCGGTAATTACCGTAACTGGGACCGGTATACCGAACTTTTCCATTTCACACTCGACTACCGATTACCGGCTTACCGTTTGTCACCCCTAGATAGGGATAGGGACAAACCTATGACCACTTCAAGTCCAAGATTACCCATCAGGCACATTAATTGAAAGTCTATAGTTTGGTTAGGCACAATGTTTTGTTAATAGCATGACTGACGTTAAACCATTGCGTGTTGGTTAGAGGAGGAAATTCAGAAAGACTGAAAGAGACATGATGTGTACAACAAACAGTCACTTCACATGACTAAAGGCCAACTAGCTCCTCCAGCGAATAGTCCCTGACTTTAATTACTTTTAAATTCTTGGTAATCACAACTAATTAACTTGAATCAAGTAGTAGGTAGTCTCTTACTTGGTCATATGTACCCATAATGTTCGGATTGATGACATGTAAAAAGGATTTTCTATTATTGAGGAGATCGCACAAGTGATAAGATATGAAACCGGTACAACTTGCTTACATGATAGATTCATGACAGTTGAAACATCTATAAGTCCTAATTCCCTACTTTTAATGAGTATTTTGGATATTTATAGATCGGGTATAATTTCAATAGCATGCACTGGAATCTTGATTATGTATGATGCATTTACATTCTTCTATTATCTTGAAAATTTTTCTTTTAACAACAAGTGGCGGGCTCTAAGTTTTAACCACTTGCTCGCATGAGTTAGAGTAGGTTTAGAGGTATACTTAATTGGAATCCCCCCACCTAACTTGTAAAGAGAACTCCAAAGTCATGTTTAGTGCCAGCTTTTACTTGTGTTAGTTTTGAGATCCTTCCAAAGAGTAAGTGCCTGCCTAAAGAGACGACAAGATTAATTAAAAAGGAAGATCAAATTAAGAAGTTTTTACCAAAGTGCAAAGATGATAGGATCTTGTCACAAAGTCACAAGATAGAATAACTCCCCCACTTCTTAAATTAATGTCTCATATGTTGGCATTGGTTGCATTTTCTCCTTGATGACCCACATAAACTTTTGGGTGGGACACGTTTGGGATTTGGGTGATCTTGAGACAATAATATCAGCATCCCTTCAATCAACACCAAAGCTAATTACTACACATGATTAAGGTGGTGGACATAGAACTATGTAGCTAGGGCTTAGGGGGCATCTAAACCCAACCACCTAGTCCCTTCTCATTATTGTTAATTGAAGTGACTTTTTGAAAAGTTTGTGGGATCAAACCTTGGCAATGTGAGGTATTACTTGCAAGGAGTAATTAAGAAGAAAGTGGATATTGGAATGGGATGGTGACTTACTTGCATAGCTAGGGAATGATGTGGCTTTCCAAATTACTTATAGTTGTGGCAATCGAGCTAGAGTAGTGTCAAAAGTGCTTCTCTTTTGAGGCTCTCCAAGACATGGAGTTCTGTTGGTTGTCACTTGATAAGATGTGTCGTGACACACCAGACAAGTATTAGGAGACAACTAAGAAGGAATACGATTCTGGAACGGACTACCTCAATAAACAATGCTCGTGTTTGTTTGGGAAGAAGAAAGATGATTGCTTCAACGATAGCCACGATGTGTACCACCTCCCCTTCAATGTACGAGTTATGCTACTAGTCGTCAATAGACTAGTTTATGCAATGAACATATATGCGAAGAACACACTTTGAAATCAGATGAGTGATGAAGTCTCAAACTATTTTTTAGCAGGGTGGAGAGTGACATCCTCAATAATTTGCATGAGTAATGTATTTTCGATATTTCATGAATATGAAAACACAGTCTGTCATTGTAATACATTAATAAAAGTTATGCTTTGTTTATATTGTATTACTCGCTAAATTCCTAGATATGCAACTGCTTGACAATATCAAACTTCATTTCTGTTTTCATCGCACTTCTCCGGAAAAATCTGAAAGCAAATTCGGTTGCCCTAAGTCAAAGGATTTTAATTTAATAAGATACTCAAAAAGCTCCAACTGAGCAGCCTTCGCTCATATATGACAATCACCCTCGGCAAGCCCACATTTACTAAGACCTCATCATGATAAACTTCGGGATCAATTATATTGGTCACCCCTTGCAACTTAGCGGAGACATTGGTTTTCGAGTTGATTTTCTCATCTTTCTTTTTGAGGTCATATTCTTCTTATCCCACATCGCCCACTAACTTAAACATTGGAGGGTGTCCCTGATGACATTGGTCAGAAGACCTCTATGCAGACATCTATCATCGGAGGAGTTCGTCATTAGAAGTCACTTTCAAACGACTATGATGTCCAACTTAAAAAGATCAATACCAACCACGATAATGAAATTTATATCTTTGTTTCTCGTTTCTTCGCATTTGGACTAACCCGTACCGAGATGAACGAAAATCGTTATTTATTAAGATAAAATGTGGATGAAAGAAGACCAGTTCTTTCATCACCAACTCTTCATGGGACAAAAGAGTCTTGAAGTGGGTCCGATCCTCCACAGTTTGAGTACACCATGTGTGTGGATACCCTAACTAATATTCTCCATTGCCCAAGTTGTGGAGGAGAGGTGGAAAAGGGAAACCCTACCAAAAGAAACACAACAAAACAGAACAGAACATAGTGGCGATCAAAGCCAATTGGATGCTGCAGTTTCACATGTGTTTCCCATCTCCCTTCATCAGTGGAGATGAAACCTATTTAGGTAGCTCTCTGATCTAATCCGATCTGTGCCTAAATTGTCCTGTCTTGTGTCTGTCCACCACCTTCCATCCATGGCTCCATGCTTCTTTCAATCAACCAGCTGTCTTATGTTTCTTCTTAAGGTGTCATGTATAATCATATTTTAGTGGTTAGATACTGTGATGAGTGCTTTCAAATGTCAAACTAGCTAATAGTATTTGCCTATTTGGAGGCTGTCAATATATTGCCTAGTCCATTTTAGAGGTTAGAAAACAATGATAGGGAGATGTACCAATAATTGGAAGTTCATGAGGTGTTTCTCGCTAGTTATTATCATCAATCTCAATAAACAATCAAAATCGATATGTCTCCAATAACTTAATTTTCGAACATATTAAGATCACAATAAATAGTTTTGAAAATGATAAATTCTACATGAAAGCTGAGTGTGAAGAACTGGGAATAAAGAGAGGAGAACGGTGTTTCCATAGTATTACCATGTAGGCCGATAGTTGTTGTCATAACCCTCGTATCTTGTAATAGTTATTAAGTCAATATTGACCACTAAGTCTTATAATTAAAAAATCATTAGGATGTATTAAATCTCACATTTAATCTGTTTAATAGTCCAGATTCTTATAAATCGAATAAAATACTACGAATTCATCCCGTGGCCAGGAGACACCCTCCTAGCAACTTAGCCTAACTCATTGACTTGGGAAGAAATTGAACTTGCACAAGAAAAGGAAAAATTGGGTAACTCACAGAACCTTTTCTAGGCATGACCATTCATTGTTTTAGTTGAGAGGGTCACTTCACCACACATATATTTTTTCTTTTCTGGGTGAGACCAAACAAGCTATAAGCTCCTTGAGCCTTGTAGTGGGTAATATATTAATGGCCCAACATATATTTGAGCAACTTTTTCCTCTTCTTTCTTTCAACATTTGTCAACCCTCCCAGGTGTGAGAAAGAAGAAAGACCCCAAAGCCACCAAGATGATTGGATCCAGCATATAAAGCAAAAGATGTGGTAGTTAGGTTTTCAAGTTTTGGACACATATTTTTAATTCCTTTTTATGTATAGAGATAGTGGAGATCCTAATCTAAGTCCTAAATCTAAGTGTACTATTATTTCCCAAAGCCACCCTAGTTAGCTAAGCTATCAAATTATAATAATTAAGCAAACCCATGCTGAGAATAATTTCAATTAATTAAGAAGTAGCATTGCCTCATGCATGATTCCTATGGTATATTCATTCATTCACTAACTTCCAAGGATATGACTAAATATGCCTCATGTGCTTCCAATATCATCATGACTGTAACAAGATCAAGTTCATTTTCTTTAACAAAAAAAAAAAAAAAGTTAACCAACCTTGATTATGAGTGAGTGGGGATATAAGGCTGAAGATTTTACTCATCATGATCAATTAATTACCAAATCCAAGGGGCTTGAAATAACAAAGATTGTTTGTATTTTTTCAGTATAAGTATATGATTTTGAACCGAACGATCGATCCATAATTCAAATTTTACTGTTATTACTATGCAAAAAAAAAACTACTGTGTATATTGTATAGCGAGTATCAGCTGAATTATGTACATTAACTCACTCGCCAACATAATTGAGTCTACAATCATAGCGCATGTGTGAAATTATCGAATGAAAAAAAATCTAGGGGTCGTTTGGATGAGTTATTCGCATGAGTTATTTGCACCCAATTAACTCAAAATATGAGTTAATTGGGTGCAAATAACTCGTTTGTCTACAAAAGTTGGCGATGAGTTATTTGTAGTTGAGTTAATTTGAAATAACTCATTAATGAGTTATTGTCAATACCTCATAGGGGTAGTTATTGTGAAATAACTCACAAATACCACATTCTCATTTTGTGAGAAATTCCACTTTTATATTAACTCGTTACACAACTAACTCATCCAAACGACCCATAAATTTGCAAAGCAACTAACTAAACCTAATGGGAAAAATAGTCTCTTGAATTAGTTGAAAAGGGCACTGGTTTTTTTCGAATAGGAAAGAGAGGAGACAGTGGTGGGTCTTTCTTGGGGGGTTTGATGAAGACTTTCGCGAGAGGTTGAGCTTTTTGAACAATAGAACACTTAACAAGGAACTTATTGATCATTATCAACTTAATTAATGAGACCCAATATCATTGTTTATTAGCAAGTGGATTAAAGTAAAGCTAATTAGCTTCTTAACAAGAACTCTTCCGCCACCTTCAATCGCTTTCACCCTCTCTGTCTCTCTAATATTAGAGTTGTAGTTAGTAAGATTCGGCAAGATCCGCCCAGAAAAGTAGAGAGAGATTAAGATTAAAAAACGAGGGGGCAAACATCATTAAGTGGAATATAAAACTAATACCAACACAAGCTAAACACAAAACACTGAAACAGTATTGGCTGTGGGAACGACATAATTTGAAAAGAAAATTGTTTGTGTGTCTGGTGTTATAGATTTCAACGTCAATCACGCAAACATCTCTAAAACAAAAGCTATCATCACCACGTAACTTGGAGGTGGCCCAATAGATATATTGCTCATACATGCTAACTAACACCTGAGAATGAATTCTCCTCCCTTTCTCTCTCAAGCTCAGATCTGATCAATTCGATCGGCGTTTTTATACGTAATAGAAGCATAATCGACATTGAATCTTATCCGATAGAAAATGAATTCGTTTTGATTTGGTTTGGTGGAGTTTGAACATGATCGGTTTATAACTTAATTGTTTTCTCCAATGGTTACAAATAAAAGTTCAAATAAAAAGAACGTTGATGGAAAAATCATAACAGAAATCAAATTATATATCGGTATATGAACTGGTCTCTATTCCATAATATTAGACATCGATATAAGATTTATTTTTCGTGACTCACTCAAACAACCCACGAGTTATCTGAAGCAACTGGCTCTTAAAATGGCACCAAATTTTTTGATTGCGAGGTCTCGTGCTCAACTCTGCACAACCCCTAACACTAACACGATTTAACCATATAGTATTGTGATTATGTGAAAAAATTATCAAGCCTATGAATTGACTAGTATTTCAGGGGCGCACATATTACAATTTGATATAAGATCTATTCGCAACTTTGTCCAGTCAATAACTCGAATGGTTCGAAATAAGTCAAATAACTATTTTTTATCATAATTCACAAGTAAAACCTAGATTTGATTAGATTTGATGGTTTCCCACCCTGCAAAGTGAAGTGAAAGATGCATTTGAATGATGAAGTCGATCTTGTTGCAGGCCCACATAACCTAGAAGTTGCTAGAGAGAGAGAGAGAGAGAGAGAGAGGAAATGTGAAATAATTGACCATGTACACTTACATGGAGCAATCAGTACTAAGTATATAAGTTAATGGCCCACGTGTCACAATCAGACATATCTTCGATATCTTCCAACAGATACGCAAAGTTAATTGTGTTTTCACAATTATATATGTTCCATGCTACGCTTTCAACCCTCCTTTCCTTAATTTGTTCTTTCATGTCGATCTCTTGCTCTCAAATTTCTTCATCAACAAGTTATAATAGAACGTGAATTGGTGTCTAGCTGTTTAAACCAACCAGGTTTTGATTAGGTATGAATGGGGTTAAACCGATTTGTGAATAGTAGGGCAAAGGCTACTTCAAACTCATGTATCTCTACACTTTTATTTGGCTTTTCTTTTTTCCTTTTCCTCTACGCATGGTGCATAACGCCTAGGGCTGTTAATGAGCCGAGCCGAGCTTTGCCTTGTTCATGTTCGGCTTGTTTATTAACGAGCCGAGTCAAGTCGAACACGAGCCAGCTCATTTATTAAATCTTGACATATCATTAAGATTGAAAGTTGGCTCGAACTCAACTCTAAGATAATTTATAATATAAATACCCTAATATTTATATGTCATATGTGATACATGTGATTACCTAATATTATGTCATATATGAGACGTATTTGCTTACATATACTCAATGTATTAAACACCATATGAGGTGATATATGCAATTTAATGATTATATGCATCATTAATAAACCAACTCATAAAATATAGATTGATTTTCTCATAAGCTGTAGTCGAGTTGGCTCTCTAGTCACAATGTTGAGACATTTCATAAGCTCAAAACGAGATAGTTCATGAGTTGTATTAACAAGCCACCTAATCGAGCTAGTTCACGAGCTTCACGAGCCGAACAAGGTAGAGCTCAAGCTCGTCTCGTTTATTAATGAGCCGAGCTTTTTTTTATTCGAACGAGCATTTATAAAGTTCGAGATCGAACCGCTCACGAATAGCTCGGCTCATTAACCGCTCTAAATTAACGCCTCACAAGGGATCCAAGTTTTGATTTTTTGGATTAATGCTCAAAGAAGCTGTATAGAGAGAGATAGTGGTACATAGTTGTGGGAATAGTTTTGGTGGTATTGCGGTCGCAGTCAGCTTAGCCCCTTGGAATGGCATATTCAAACAAAAGAGCTACTTCCCTTTCCCAAGCTTTTGCTCCTTAATGGTAGAATCCAACTAATAAAACATCTTAATTAATATATAACATCAATTTAGAGTAAACATTATTTTATGCCAAAACAAAACATGATTAGGTTTAATAGATCTGGATCATGGATGAACAACGTTAACCATACGTGTCAAATTCAAATGTGTGGTGGTCTCTCTTGTAACCCATTATTATGTACAATTTGTTTTTGACAATCCCCATTATGTACAATTAAGTAGTGGGTCTTTGGCAAAACAAGCCCTAATAAAGAATATACTCTAAACTGATGGATGATCATGATCGTTAATCTAGTTTAATGGTGATCTTCAAATGTAATTTGTGCCATTCAAACCAAAGATATGTTGGCTTCTAATTGGCTATATGCCACACTTTGAAACCCACCTCCACTTTGCATCATCACTCCAAGTGGTCCACAACAGCATGCATACCTCTTCCACTCCACAATTACATACTTTAATACTTAGTTTAGGGATCTATTACTAACATTTATTGAGATGTTATAACATGGGCAATGGATTATTAGCAAACCATCCATTCATTTAGTCAGAACTAAATGCATATGGTTGACTAACGTTACATTTTGAGAGGAGATATAGAATTATCACTTAAGCTAAGCAGACGAGAATTTCGTATAGTATATGATTTGACTTAAAAGATAGTTTGGAAAAACTATTTTGCCAACAAACTTGGTCTAACCGATCCACCACCGACAACTTTTTTTTTATAATACCATAGAAATATTTCAAATAGTATTTTCGCAAGATAAAAACATATCACGTTTTCATTTAGTTTCTTTCTCCAATATATTCTCTTCCCCTCTTTTCTTTTACGGGGTACTATAAATGAGTGTAAAACCGTACTGGAAGCTATACCTGAAAAGTTTGTGATGAGATGTTTTGTACTGAAACCGTAATTCAACCATTTGGTATCGCTAAAGCAGCCTATTGTTTGAGGTCTGGTATTTTCTATCGAACTAGCCGATACGATAAGGTTTTTTAAACTATATTACCACTTCCTCCCCTGCTTTCCTGCTTCTTTCCTTGTTCATCCATTTGCTATATATACACAACCCTAACTCCTCCAACCCACCTCTTCTTCTACTTACTCCTTCCCATCTCTCTCTCTCTCTCTCTCTCTCTCTCTCTCTCTCTCTAACTAACTAAACTCCCTTCCACAAATACTGTTAAGTTCATCATTAATTACTCTGTTTACAAGTTGTGGGTTGGAATTAATTCATGGAAGAAGTGGAGCTTCAAAACTACCAAAAAGCCGACACGTCGTCATCATCCTCCGCCTCCCCACGGCTAAAGCTCTTCGGCTTCAACGTCTCCTCATCCAATTACTCAGACGATGATAATTACAACTACAACCTTAATCACAACAGCTATTACGATGAAGACCATCGCCACGGCCACCAAATCAACGCCGCGGCTGAATCACTAGAATCCAGCTGTTTCCCCGTGGGCCCACCAGATCCGCCGCCGACGGCGGCGGACGGCGGCGGGAACGGCAGGAAGTACGAGTGCCAGTACTGCTGCAGGGAGTTCGCCAATTCCCAGGCTCTAGGGGGACACCAGAACGCGCACAAGAAGGAGCGGCAGCAGCTGAAGCGGGCCCAGTTGCAAGCCAACCGCAACGCAGCGGCGGCCGCGGCCGCCGCCGTGTCTTTCTCCGGCGGTATGATTAGGAATCCCATGATCTCTGCCTTCGCTCCTCCGCCGCATCTCCTCCCTTCTCCTCCATCCGGCGGCGCTGGATCCATAATTGGGCCTCCGTCTTGGGTTTACTTGCCCCGTACCGCGCCCCCGTTTGGGGTCTCCCATGGCGCCGTGTTTAGCGGCGGCGGCGGCGGTGGTGGGAGGGGCGGAGGGGGGTTTTTGTACGGTGTTGGCGCCGGAGGGGAGCTGGGATTGTCGGGTGGGTCCTACCAATGTCCGGATGGGCCGACTTCGCTTAGCAGATTCTCGAGAGGAGAAGGTGGGCCCAGTTTCGATGACTCGTTGGGCTTGGACTTGCATCTCAGTCTGGCTCCAGCTGGTCCGTGATCTTTTTTTTTGCTCGTGGTTATATATAATTTTTTGTATTTGCTCTAGGGATATTTGACTTTGGAAGTTCATCATTTATAGACTCCGATGGTCTTGTACATTTCTCCAATTAATATTTATTTATTTTGATGGAATCCGTGATTCTTTTTTCTATATTTATAGATCTTTCTATAATTTCTTACTTAATTTTGTATTAATTTGCTAGAAAATAACAGAAGAACAAAGGGACATGATTAAAGCAAACGATAGCCATTTTAAGTCTTCGGTAGGTAAGAAAAAAAAAAGGAGGGTGAGTTTATTGAAATTATGGGTATCATATTGTAGTTAACTAATTCCTATTTATGGTTAATTACCATCCCATGATGCATATAAGATATAGGTATATGTGGTAGGTAGATTCGTTTGGTGGCCATGTTTGTCATCTTTGTGTCGAAAGGTATAGATTGCTAGCAAGATTAACCAAATTTTAATCATTAGTAAGATTTACTTATTAGAGTTCTTCATTAATTCATGTGGGTCCAACTCCTCACATGCTTGGCAAAAAAATTCTTTCCTTGATTAGACTAACAAGAGAAATTGGAGCTTCCTACCCAACATAAAAGAAAGGGGTAAATGCCACATTTCAGTTACCAAATCGTGTCATGTTTAGTCACTAGAAAAAATTAATATCAATTTTGGTCACTCGAATTACTGGAACATGTCATGTTTAGTCACTTTCCCGTTAGTTTCCGTCCGACTTCATTAATGGAGTTGGATGGAAAATAATGGGAGAGTGACTAAATGTGACATGTTTTAGTAATTCGAGTGACTAAATGTGACGTGTTTTAGTAATTCGAGTGACTGGAGTTGGACGGAGGCTAACGGGAGAGTGACTAAATGTGACATGTTTCAATAATTCGAGTGACCAAAATTGATACTAAATTTTTCTAGTGACTAAACATGACACGATTTAGTAATCTTAGTGACCAAATGTGGTATTTACCCTAAAAGAAAGAATAGAAAATGGAGCTTTATTTGTGTTTGATCTGAATTAATTCATTCAGAAGCAATACTAAGATCTATCTTCATTTATGAACGAGTTTATTTCACCAATTTTTGTTTATTTATCTAAACTGAATGTGTCAAAAAAAAATTCGATAACTTGTAATCTGTATATATATTATGTGGTAGTTAAGATATAATAATATCACCGATTAATTAAAGACGGATTTCATACATATTTATCCTAAACGAAGAAGAAGAAAGTTTAACCCAAGATAATTCGTTCAGAATATAAGAAATTGACGGAAAAACAAATATTAAGCAATGTAGTTCTAATGTCAGACATGCAGACAAATTCTAATTATTGTTGATGGATCAATGATTCATTCATCCTTTGCTACATTCTCTTCTATCACCTATAAATAAAACTATGAATCGGTGTAGTTCAACCTGCAAAATGGTCAAACATGATAATACCTAATCTAGTTTATGATAGGCACACATATATTGAAGAGTTCAATGTACACTGCACATGAGTGGAATTCGGTTGAGAAATATAATGACTATTTGTGCATTATAAGAAATGATATATTACTAAAGCTTTGTTAATTTGGGTTTAGTAAAGCATCCATCTTAGATTATTATAGCAATTAGCACCCATCTTTGATATGTATGTATAGATTATAGTAGGTATATTTGGTGCATGAATGTTCGTAGTTAACTCCTTTAAAAAGGTATCATAAGGTCATAAGGAGGAGAGTTTCCAAACTACATGGCCAAACCTAATATGACTCCACCGAGGTTTAGAATTGTTTATACAGGTGGGCCGCGATATTTCTTTTTATTGTTTAAGATCGAGTATTCTACATCCTGGCACAATTACAATTATGAGTAAAAAAATGAGATTAGACACACTAGTTTTTACCCAATCATATCATAGGTCCTATAATTTTATCTCATGTTAAGTGTTGAATACGAAAAAAACGAGATTGGAAAAGAAGTCTATATCATCATGTCCGTTGTGGTTGGTTTAGAAAAGAATGGGAAGTCAGACAATTGATACGTTCTAAACTGGAGGGGAAAAAATTACAATTTTGGTGAACGGAAACGATTCTCCTTCTTCTAGGTATGACTTGATCTTTTAGTTCCAGCAGACTCATAGATCATGGAAAAAGATAACAACTCAGTATAAATTCGTTTGTTCATCTCAACCATGACACAACCATACCATCAAATGTAAAATCGAGGACAAAAACTCTTAAAGCGGATTTAACCCAAAACAAATCATACACTTTACTACTAACACATGGAAAAATAATCCATTTCTAAGGGGTCGTTTGCTTCTAGGATTTTAGAAAATGAGGGATTATGATAAAACCTTGGATTTTGAATATGAGAGATTATGTTGGATTTTGATTATGTTGGATTTTGAAACTTCCATGTTTGTTTGTAGGATTTGGTAATGGCTTTTAGTAGGTTGGAATTATGGCTTGATGGGGGAAATTACTTTCTTATCCTTAATGAACCACTTTTTACTTTACTTGTATTTTGAATGTTTTTGTATATACATGAAGAATTAGCATATGTAAAAATGGCAGCAACATCCATACTATTTGGTCATATTGTATACACGCAAGAAGCCATTAAAGTAAATTGAAACTCTCAACCCAAACCAATAATATCGAAAGGATTATCAAGGGTTTGGATTGGATTATAAAAAAAGAGGATGTAAGAATGAAATAATTAATTGTTGAGCTTCATATAAAAGGAAGACAAAACGACGATAGGCAGAGATGGAAAAGGTTGCCGGAGCTTTTTGCTGTGTTGCAATCCCTTGGCAACGAAGAGACAAAGTTGGTGAGATGAGAGTGTAGACAAAAGTCCTCAGTAGAGATAATAATAACCGAGGGCAAAATTGGATTGCACAAAATGAGTGGGGGTAACACGGTCATTAAACATCATGGATTATATCTATCTTTCAAAATCCTAGCTATAGAGGTAAGATTTTATAATCCATGGGGCCCACGGATTTTAGCTCCAAATAATCCAATATTAGTGGACCCCACAGATTGAAACAAAATCCATTATATGCTAACAAACATGGATTCATTATAAAGTCCAACATATGTTGGATTTTGGGCCAAAATCCAACACCAAAATACCAAAAGCAAACGACCTCTAAGAAGACTATTGGTTGCTTAGACGTCTTTGCTTTCCAACAACGGCCTTATATATGAGTGCAGATAGATCAGATTGGCTGCTTTAATTTACAAGACTTTCACTCTTCTTTCAACAAATCCCTTCGATGGCCTAACACTTTGGATCTGCTTTCTTTCTTGTTAATTGATTTACAAGGAAACTAAAAAGGAGTCCAGGACCTTGACCTGTGTTCTCAGCCCTGGGGAGGAAGGTATGAAACTTGCCAGCTACTTACCTTTAAACTGCACCAGTTTCAGTTTCATTGTAATACCGTATATTTGTATCGGAAAATTCACAATTAGGATTTTTATACTGAAACTATGGTTTAACCATGATTCAACGGTCTCATGTCGCTAAAGTTCTGATAGTACTGCCGGTACGATGCGGCTTCAAACACCGTGGTAGAAATCTCGAAAGAAAAATCAGTTCGTTGTGTACTGGAACAACTAGACGAAAAACAATTTCCTTCACTATGGTAGTTACCATTTCAAACTAACAATTTTCATAAGTTAAAAGATAAACAAAAATAACTATACTGACCTGTTCTTCTCACAATCTCGAAAGAAAAATCAGTTCGTTGTGTACTGACCTGTTCTTCCAAAGCTACCTGCGGCTGCAACTCTTATGGCTGCTTCTTCACGGATGTCGAATGATCCACCAACCCAGTAACCCGTCTAAACCAACCAATAAACCGATAAATCCATTTAAACGCAATCCATGAATCAACCAACGCGCGAACCCAACCCACGAACCTAACCCATTTGCCTTGCACTACGGGAACACATGGCTTCCAAACGGTTTCCTTCCCCTCATCCATCAATGCGATTCCCTTTGCTGCCAAATCGGCTCTGATTTTATCACTTATTCCAAACTTCTCATTTTTCCTCGCAGTGGTTCTTTCCTCAATCAACCGTACCACATCTTCTGCCTTTAGTCCTGCCCTTACCAATGCCCTCTCTCTAAGCTGCTGCAAAACCTGTACACCATGCATGTAAGTTGGTTAACCTCGGCTGGTTAGAAGATCTGAAGTTTCTAAATTTCAATCAAACGACTAGGAAATGAGTCTTATGGCAAACCAACCTCATCATAACTGTAAGTTGGCAGCAAGCCAAGAATTCTCAGTACCGACTCAACTTCTCTAGCTACTGCAGCAATGGAGTGAACTAACGGTGACATCTGCTTTTGCTTCTGCCAAATTACGAATGGAGGAACAGGTGAGTTAATGGAATGATGAAGAAAACAGAGAACAAAAAAGAGAGATGGCTGGAACAAAGAACGTTACCTTTAGGGGTTTCAGATTAAGAGCTATGTACTTCAAGGCTTCATTGAACTTCCTCCCAGTAACTAACTGTGACGTGTTCAGATCGTCGGATAATTTATCATTGAACTCTTCTTGCAGCTTAGTGATGCATGTTTGAGCCTCACCAGCAATCTGAACAGGCTTCTTGCCACTCTTAGCTAACCTTTCTTGAAATGGTGACAAACCAACCTCACAGTCTTGCAATATCTGTTATCATCAATGACCACAAATTGAACCATAAAAGGTCATCTAGAAGCACTAACAGGCAGAACTGAAGATCCCCCCAAAAGATAAAAAAATACCTGATAAATGAACCAAGCAGTCTCAGAAGCTTGCTCGATCTGGGAAACGGTATAGTTTAGGGGCGTACGGTAATGATTACTTAGCAGGAACATTCTCACAGGCAGTGGATGGTACTTCTCAATAACCTGCAAAGAAATTTGATGTCTTTTATCTTATCATTGAAGGAGAGAAAGAACAGGAGTTGATACAAGAGGGATAAAAAGTAACCTGACGAATGGTGAAAAAGTTGCCCAAGGATTTAGACATCTTCAATTGGTTATTAGTGACATGGCCATTGTGAACCCAGAAATTGACTTTGCTGTCGCTGGATGCAGCACTGCTTTGAGCCAGTTCATTCTCGTGATGTGGGAATATCAAATCACTTCCACCACCATGGATATCGAACTTGAAAGAGAGATAATGTGCACTCATGGCACTGCATTCAATATGCCATCCTGGTCTCCCAGGTCCCCATGGGCTGTCCCAGCTCGGCTCACACTCCTTTGCAGCTTTCCAAAGAGCAAAGTCTGCAGGATTTTGCTTCCTTAAGTCGACTGCAACACGTTCACCAGCTCTGTTGTCCTCCAACTTCCTCCCAGATAACTGGCCGTAGTTTGGGGACTTATCAACTGCAAAGTTCACATCTCCGTCAACAGCATATGCACAGCCATTTTCCAGTATCTGAAGAAAAACGTGTCAAGATCGAGATTGGGAAAGTGTAACCAAACATAAACGAGGAAGTGGAAGATAACAGTGAGCAGTTTTAAGTAAAGATACCTGAGTGATCATGTTCTTGATATTTTCCATGTGATCAGTTACCCGTGGCTGATGAGTTGGAGGGAGGCATCCCAGGTTTTTCATGTCAGCAACATATTCTTCACAGAAGCGATTGCTTAACGACAAAGGGTCTTCACCAAGATCATTTGCACGCTTAATTATCTGAGCCAAAAAAATCTTCATTAGCAATTGCAGCTGCACCATTATCCAACTAAAAATTGAGCGAGTAGCACTTCAATTCTGACATGAATATATGGGCGCATTACTTAACGCTCAAAGCAATCAGCTGGCCTCAACAGAAATGAATGCGAGAAAGGATCAAGTGTCAAAGCTAAAACCTAGTTATCAGACAACTCAAAGGAACTAGGACAAAATGCCAGTTAGAGTCTTATTTCAGAACCTAAAAAAGGTTTCCCTTTTGATCAAAGTGATGAAAATTTACTAATCAGTTAGGATCTAAAGGTAACAGAAAGGATTCAGGGAGCTAGAGAACCATCAGCAGTGTGATAACTGCGTACCAAGACAGACAAAAAGGAAACAAATGAAAACAGGACAAAAGCAAACCGCGCCAAAACATTAGGGAGGGTGGAATTGCATCATTAAATAAGAGGGACAGCTCCTACACTACACATCAGGAGGGCTGAAAAACAGCAGCACCATGCTGCAGAATGCAGCCAGCGAATACTAATGCTTAATCATAGAACATAAATTCACTATGGAATAAGGGTAACAGTCAAGCTATCTGCACCTATGGAATAAGATCCTGCTCAACCAAAAATCATAAAACTACTGCCAGTATATGTGCCCAACAGTCACAAAGTCCCAGCTAAAGCATGAGACTTCAAACATCATATTTGCAACTTGTGACTGCCAGTTTGCAGCTCACACTAACTTCTACCTGTAAGTCTGTAACTTCAACGAACAAGCAGCGAGTAGCAATAAGCTAGCTAGCCCACAACTTAGTTTGACGCCTACTATCTACAGTTCCTAATTGCTACTTGACCTCCGGAGTCCGGACTACTGTAACTGAGGGTAGATTCTTGCTTAACTAATCAACCAAAAAGTACCAGCAAATAACCACCCAACCTTTTTCCTATCTGCAGAATCCGGCTACAAAACAATAGCTTAATGTATAATCTGAAGACCTTGTCATCAATGTCTGTGAAGTTTCTCACGTAGGTAACTTCATAATCCAAGTGCAGCAGATACCTACAGAATTTCGCAGCAATCAATTTGGGTAGTTTTTACAGTAATCAGCAATAGTATTTACTTTTATAGCCCAATCAACAAACAACATGAAGACGTCGGCAAACTTGAACAGTAAGATTTTGTAGTAGAGTGTTGAGATTGCAACCATACCTGAAGAGAACGTCGAAGACAACAGCGGCACGAGCATGGCCGATGTGGCTAAGGTCGTAGGCAGTAACACCACAGACGTACATGCCGACTTTGCCTGGAACAATCGGCTTGAAAACCTCCACTGTTTTACTCATTGCATTGTACAGCCTGAACTCTGCATTCTTCTTCTTCTTCTTCCTCTCCGTTTCCTCCATATTCCCCTGCTTGTCAGGAAACTGTGCTGATCGGGTTTTTCCTCCGGCTGCGGAATTAGATGGGCTAGACGATGAAGAAGAAGAAGAAAACGACGCCGAGAGAGCGAGAATCGCAGATTCTTCTCATCGGGGTTTTTATAATTCTGTTCGGTTTTCCTTTTTCGCCGGAACAGAAACAGCCGGAGCAGGAAAAATGGGAGACTAACAGAATGGGCTGGACCGACGGAGCTTAGAGCCTGGCGGGCTGGAAGTAAGGAAAGAAAGGAGAAAAGCCCGTGTAGGCTTGGGGCCCATAAGCAGCCCATTCTGTCTGGAACGAAGCAGGAAGTTGAGCAACCATGTTCACCACTCACTCGCCAGTACGAGAAAGCAATGGAGATGTTCTTTAGGGGTGGCAACGGGGCAGATCGGGGCTGGGTACTCTGGATCCGTTGCCCGCCCATCATGGGCTTCGGGTATCCCCGTCCCCGGCCCAAATGGACTTGCGGGCCTGGATGGATAACCATCTCCGGTCCCAATGGTTAATCGGGTGCCCGCGGGTCTAGAATACCCGCTACCAACCCATGAAAATAAATAAAGATGGAAATGACAAAAATAATTCTGGAAACTGGATACTTTATTCAATCTGACTGGTCTGTTAAAAAGACCTGAAATAAACAACTGAAAGCTTGCCAAGCCAAACAGCTAAGCAACAACAACCAAAAACAACATCTGTTTCATGTTTGTGATAGAAATTATCAAATCAAATGAACCAAACAACCAAAGAAAGACGTTCCCAAAATCTAAATGTCTAATTCTTGTCCAAAAAGGCAAAAACAGTCAGTGGCGGAGCCACAGCCACCCAAGGTAGGTCGGCTGCACCCCTTGGGCTGGCAAAGCCCAGCTAAAAAATATAGCTATACTCCTGCTGTATTGAAGTTTCGAACTAGTGACCTCCCTTAATCCGCAAACAGCTTCAGCCATCACGCCACTTGCTCCTTGTCATGTCATTTTAGCATTTAATTTATTTTATACTTCTGCAACTTGGGCTGGCAAGGCCCAGCTAAAAAATACAGCTATACTCCTGCTGGAATGAAGTTTCGAACAGGTGACCTCCCTTAATCCACAAACACCTTTAGCCATCACGCCACTTGCTCCTTGTCGTATCATTTTAGCATTTAACTTATTTTATCCTTCTGTAACTTGTTAGTTTACTTAAATTTAAATGACCTCGTCTATTTCCCCATTCGAACCCTAATTCTCCTACTGCACTTTCCGCTTCCTCTTCCCTCTCCCCTGTACGAAGTCGGCCCTCTCCCCTGTACGAAGGAATCTCTTCCCATTGTCAACATGGATGATGTATACTTTCCACTTGGGAGACCAAGGAGAAATGCTCAGCAAATCACCAATCTCCATCACTACAAGGTTGAGTTATTTTATACAGCCGTGGATATGCAGTTACAAGAGCTAAATAGTCGCTTTGATGAGATAAACACAGATTTGCTATGTTGTGTGGCATGCTTAAATCCAGACGATTTGTTTGTCGACTATGACAAGGACAAGTTGGTGAAGCTTGCTACTTTTTATCCTACTGAGTTCTCCAAAGATGATATTTTACATCTTGGTCTTCATCAACTTGATGCTTATATATATGATATGAAGACAGTTCAGAGGTTTGCAGGATTAAAGGGAATTGCTGAACTTTCTAGAGAAATGGTTGCATCAAAGAAACATCGGGTGTTTCCATTAGTCTATAGACTTCTGAAATTGGCATTGTTGCTTCCTGTTGCCACAGCAAGCGTTGAAAGAGCATTTTCTGCAATGAACTATGTGAAGAACACACTTCGCAATAGAATGAGTGATGATGTCATGAATGATTTTTTGGTTGGCTACATTGAGAGTGACATCCTTGATAGTTTGGATGATGAATGTATTTTAGATACTTTTCAGACTATGAAAACACGTCGTGGTTCATTGTAAAAAATTAATATAAGTTATGTTTTTTTTTTTTTTTGCACCACCTTGGCATAATTCCTGGCTACGCCACTGAAAACAGTAGACTGAAATAGTTCAAGCAAGAACCAACAGCAACGCAGCAACATTCCATCTAGGTTCCAGCAACATTGAATCATTGAGAATCATCCACCCGACCACCCCTGACCCTCATTCCAATCGATGTAAACCAGCAGACCAGCAATCATCAATTGAAACTGAATAAAGTACACACAAGAGGAATGCTTCAGTTAGTACTTAGTAAAGACTAAAATGAATAATGCATCAACGACAACAAATACAAAAAACATTTACCTTGGTACCACAGCAGATTACCAATCAGTCTTCATGGGCAAATGGTGATCTCATTAAGGTGAGTTCTGGACCTGAAAAAGCGAAACAATGCAAATGTAAGTATTCCTCAATGAAGTAATAGAAATTAGAACACATAATGGAAAAATGAATTATTGATCTTACCACCAGGTTCTGCCTCTTCCACACTTGTATCTTCGAGTGTCATTTTTGAGAAGAGTCCATCCAATCCCTCCACAGCAGCCTCCGAATCTGCATAGAACCAGTTGAATGAGTTCATACTATTCTAAAACGTAAACCAATAAAGTTGAGAGATTTAGTTGCATTTTACCTCGTTGCATGTCCTCCATTATCCAACTCCTAGTACACATCATTGCCTCCACAGTCGAATAATGCAGCATGCTCCGGTGAGGGTCTAACAACCTCCCACCAGAACTAAATGCACTCTCAGAAGGCACAGAAGTAATAGGGATTGCCAGAAAGTCCCTTGCAATTGATTGCAAGGTCGGATACTTCAAACCATTCAATTTCCACCACAAGAGCATATCAAACTCTGCTGTGCGAGGAATGATATCCTCAGCAAGATACATATCCAACTCAGTTGTAATCAAGGAAGTCTTACTCTTTTTCCTTTGACTTACAAAGAGTTCAAAATCAAGTTCAGTGGCAGAGGCAGTTCCAGAACCAGAAGAAGAAGTTCTAGATTCAGAACCAGATTTGTTCTCAGCTTTGGTTTGATAATCACGAATCAAACCACATATCATTTGCTTGATATTCTCAGCAACCAAACCAGTTTCTGTATTCCCAAACTTTCCAGCATAGTATTCAATCACATGGAGTTTATATCTAGGATCCAAAACAACCGATACAGCAAGCACAAGATGGATATCATCCCAGTACTTATCAAACTTCAGTGACATTTGACTAGCCATTCCAAAAATCACAGGATTGGGATCAAGACCCCACTCATTCAGTTTAAGTCTGAGATCACATATCTTAGGGAAGAACAGATTGGCAGTGGGATATTTGGAACCAGAGAACAACTCAGTAATCTCAGAAAAGATTTCCAGCTTCCCAATCACAGTAGAAGCAAATTCCCATTGTTCACTAGAAGGAACTGATGTGTAATGACTGTCTCTCAAACTCAAACGAAAGAAAACATCCTTGTAGGGAATAGCAACAGAGAGCATATGATAGGTGGAATTCCACCTAGTTGGACAATCAATGACTAACTTTTTCTCAAAAGATAGCTTAAGTTGCTTAGCAACTTCGAAGAAGGTTTGAACCCTCTTAGGTGTAGAATTCCAGTAAACTACACTCTCCCTAATCAAATTTATAGCATCCTTGATTGCATCCAAACCATCCCTTACAATCAAATTCAGAATATGAGCAGAACACCTCATATGAACCAATTTACCATCAAGCAACAAGTCACTGCTTAGAAGCTTAGTTCTCATGTGGAAAATCATGGAATCATTGGTGGTACAGTTGTCCAATGTGATTGAGGACAACTTACCATCAATGTTCCAATCCAAAAGACAATCAAACAACCTATCAGCAAGCCTTTCACTAGTATGAGGGGCTGGAACATACATAAATCTCATCATTATGTTATGGAGCTTCCAAGAGTTATCAATGAAGTGACCAGTTATTGCCATATAACCCCTTTTCTGATTTCTGGCAGTCCACAAATCAGTTGTAATTGAAACCCGTCCCAGGTTACCATCAATAATGGTCTGATATTTACCCCTTTCAACACCATACAAACTCAAAATGTCCTTTTTGACAGTGTTTCTACTAGGAACAGCGAACTGAGGTTGAAGAGAACAGCAAAAACGTTTGAAACCCACATGATCAACAAGGCTAAGGGGGTACTCATGGACCAGAATCATTGAACAAAGTTCCTTCCTAGAAACCTCATAATTGTATTGAGAAGCAGAGAGTTGTGGATTTTCAGAGGGTTTATAGTTAGGACCAAGTATTTTTTGAGAACCATCATGTATCCTCTTTTGGATACATGTTTTGATATGGCTTCTTAGGTGTGAAGTTCCATTACTTGTTTCCCCACCAAGAGATTTACGACAGTACTTACACCTAGCCTTCATAACCCCATTAACCCTAACTCGGTTAAAGTGAGGCCACACATCAGAAGTTAACTTACGTTGAGCTTCAAGCTCCTCAACATTACCAGGTTGTTCAGGTTCAGGTTGGACAGGTTGTTCAGGTTGAGGTTGGACTTGGACACCATTTTCAGGGGCATTGACATTGGGAGCAATGTCAACATTTATATTAGTAGGAGCACCTTCCATCTGAACATAATATATATTAAGCCTTAGTTAATACTTAATAGTTATTAACTTAGTTACATTCCATCTGAACATTAAGCCTTAGTTAATAGTTATTAACTTAGTTACATTCACAATGTAACTAACTAAACTTGCAAACAAACATCTTTATTCTCAAAATCACGATTACAGTTCAATTAATTTTACTTATTAGCATTATGAATCCACTAATTGTCACAACAAGACGCAGCATTATGAACAAACAGTCAAACACAGTGAGTTGAGGATTAGGATTTAGGAGTTAGGAGAGGACTGGGATTACCTTCTCGGATTGGAGTTTTATGTGGACTGTCGAGAACCCAATGACAGTAGACTGCTCCTCACTGCTCACTGACTCTGTTCTGCTTCAGTTCTCTAAACCAGTAAACCAGATCCAAAGTTCCAAACGAGACCAAGTGACCAACCTAGCCCAAACAAGAGCGAACAAGAAGAGTCAGTGAACAAAAAACACAAAGCAAGGTAGAAGAACTGGAATTTAATGCATGCATGTCTGTATTATGAGACCACTAACCCATAAATCATAAAAAGTATAGACGAGATCAAGAAACTTACCCTGGACTATGTCTGGAGGCTCGGGCGGTCGGCTAAATCCCTCGGTCTCTGCTCTCTATTGAATAGACTGGGGTGTTCTTGTTCTGGATTTCAGAACTCAGAAGATGGCGTGGTGAGAAACGAGCTCTGCGCTTTGAATCCCCCCTATATATACAAGTACAAGAAGAGTCAGTGTCTTAGGGGAACGAGGAATCAGGGAAGATGCTTGAAAGAAAAGATAAGAAACCCAGAAAAGGCAGAAATAACTTATCTTTTCTCGAAGAATCAGCGATTGGAACTTCCAACGAGGCAACGAATCGTTTTTGGACTGCGACCGACGAAATCTTCGTCGGATGGTGGCTCTTTGAGCCATGCAATTGGTCGAATGGAGGATTTGATGAGGGAAAATGACGAAAAATCGGCCAGATCGCGATTATCTAGCGATCTGATCGCTAATCGCCAGAGAGGAGGCAGAGAGAAAAAGGGAACTAGGGTTTCTGTAAAATTTGGTGAAGAATGAAAATGAGGCGGCTGCTAGGGTTTCTCCAAGGGAACTGAGAGTTTATATATCTCCCTTGGAACGCCGTCGTTTTGTACACGGTTAAACCGTCGGGCGGGTCGCGGGGCGGATACTGAGCTAACCATCACCACCCGAAAACCATGGTTGACGGGTTTTGGGTCACCCTCCACCCGTTGACGGGCCATAGATCCAGAACCAGCTGGGCCACTATCGGGCGGGCTTCGGGCGGATACCCGGATTTGGGCCCGGGTCTGCCATCCCTAATGTTCATAGTCGTAAGGACGAAGGTCGTGTTGGGACTTTTAGGGACGAGGGTATACGTACGATAGCTCGAGACCGGGTGACCAGGATAGTGATAGAGTCGTGAACAACGTTCACTTTCCGAAAAGAATATTTCCACCCTCAACAAGTCTAGGGTTACAGGAAATTTCTCCCGAGGATAAAACTATCACCACTTTAGGTTCCAGGCTCAAGAACGCTAAAGCATACTTAGAAATTTTTGGAAGAAAGAAGAAGAATATGTTTGATGGTATGCAGGGCCGGCCAAGAGGGTGTGTCGGCCCGCCCTCCGGCACAGGGCCTCCAATTATTAGGGGCCTCCACTTAGATTCGTTAGTTACCGATTGAATATTGCAGGTTGTTTTTTTAGTGTATGATTGATAGATTATGAATATGATGACGAATTTAATAGATAATTTTAGCTATAATAACAATTGAAAAAGATCTCATGGAGAATACGAAAATCAGAGATAATAGATAATTTTAATTTAAACACTAAAGAAAGATATTACATTTTAAATAATGGTATTCTAATCATTTTAGTTTTATTATAGTTAAAAGTCAATTTGGATCATGTCTCAATTTTGGAATAGGGCCTACACGATCCATTAGATAGACCCGCACCCACCTCTCGATCAATTTATATTATTTTCATTTCCCCATTCAATTTTTGCTCTATATCCATTTTCTGTTCCCTCCAGATTTACTTTTCTCCCTCCCTGCTAGGAGTGAGAATTTGGTCTTGGTTTCTTGGTCAAACAGGAAGTGAGATTGTTTATTCATTTTGAAATCATTTTCTGAACTAATGTACTTTATAATTATTTAATAAATTTTATTTTTAATAAATTTATTGAGAAAAAAATTAGGGGCCACATGTTAAATTTTCGAGCAGGGCCTCCAAATATCATGGGACGGCTCTGATGGTATGTGGCATCATGCACCCTACACACATATTTATAGGTGCCGAATCCATGCATTGTTTCATGAAAAGTTGTCTTTATCCATACGAAAGGTTGCCTTTATCCATATGAAAGGTTGTCCTTATCCATATGAAAGGTTGCCTTTATCCTTAAGGTTATCCTTATCCGTAAAATAATGCAACCGCCACTAGGCCAAAGGGATGTGTCCCTTCACGGAATTAGAATATCGGTTCGGTCGGTCTAATTCCAAACCGGTTGGTCGGTCCAACCCAAAACCGGTTTGACTTGGTTAGTCCGGTTCAACCAAATTTCCAACATTCCTCCCCCATTTTAGTGTATTATTAGAATTCACTAAAATCACAACATTCTTCCAACAAAACTTAAGCATAAATGAAAATGTCGTGACGATTGAATTTTCACCTTAGTATATTACACTTGACGAATACTCGAATACAAAGGGTGTCGGTAACGATTGAACCCATTGACTCAGATGAATATTTGAAGATAATATACACTTAAGTTTCAAAACTTCTAAGTGCCTTGACACTATTATCCGCCATGTGTCCAATCCTTCTCATAAGCGCACACGAAACCAAAGTCCAGGTTTCTTGAAGCGGCTACACTTCATGCTTACGTAGGTCGAATCTTTTATTTGTGTGCCCGCATAATACACTTTGTCAAAGATCCAATTAAGAAGTTTTGAACTTCATCCTCTTCTCTCATGCAGATAACAAGCACATACCTCGGGATGACAAATTGTGTGCTTCAATTTCTGATAATAAGCTTTCCACATTGAATTCAGCCTCTTACGTTGTATTAGAGGGGAATTGGGTGTCCCATTACCAGAAATTATATGGACTTGAATCCATCCCTTTCACAGACTTAATCACCAAGTCACTAGTTAACCACTTCGTCAAATGATCAACCAAATTAATTCGAGTTTGGTCATACTGTCTAGACACAACACTATGAATGATCAGTTCACAGCTTTTACCGTGCCATACTCCCACATGACCGTACTTATCATTTTCACTTGACTATATGCCTTAGCCAAATTAGCATTACTATCACAAAAGATAGTAATAGGTGAGATTGATTTAGGCCATAAATATATGTCATAAAACAAACCTCTCAACAATTATGTCTCTTCTCTAAGAGAAATCAAGGCCACACAAACTTTGATTCCATAGTGAAACTTAGTGATGCTAGTTTGCTTTCTAGAGGCCCAAATTATGGCACCTCTCCCAAGCAAGAGGACTCATCTCAATGTTGAAGTATCGCCTTTAACATGAGAAATCCAACTAACATCAACAAATCCTTTCCAAAATTGATGGAAAGCCACTATAAGTCAATACAGTCTGCCTTTGACATATCCTAGTACACGCCTCATTTCATTTCAAATTATGAGAACTAGGATTCATCACGTACCAACTTAATTGTTCTATCGCATATGCGATATCTAGCATCATGTAAGTCATGGATACATTGAGCCCCCAATTTGACATGGAATTTATGCAAGTACCTTCTCATGCAGAAAAATTGAGAGAATGACTCTTTCTTGTCGTTCCGCTTGATTCAATACACAGAATTACATTTTCCTCCCCCATGTCCTACATGGAGAATTGAAATAACAAATTTTTATCAAAGTTCACTTATTTTTTATTGGCTCCAAAGATAAGCATGTCTTATACATACAAATGTAGGATGACTTCATTACCAGAATCATCATAAATTGTGTACACATTTTGTCTCCTTGGTTTAAAATAACATAAACCACTAGACAAAATCACACCACCAAACCACTAGACAAATCCAAGTTTATCTAGAACTTCGTAAATGTCGAATAGAGAATTAGACTAATTAACCATTGAGTATGTGACCTACCCAAAGACAATTTGCATTCGTCTATTTCTCCATTTTACGAATCATTCTCCTTCTTCCTCATCTTCGAATCATCCCTCTTCCAAGTTACCTTCCGAATATGGAATACACCATGAGACTAGTATGAAGAAAACCCATCTTCTACTATCATCAATGAAATACCCATCATCGAAAATTCTCATAATTCCATACACCGTAACCAGTTTCTTGTAAAGAGCGGTTCGAGCCATCGTACCGGAAAAATATTCTTTTCGATTGTTGGGACTTTTAGGGACGAGGGTATACGTACGATAGCCCGAGACCGGGTGACCAGGATAGTGATAGAGTCGTGAACAACGTTCACTTTCCGAAAAGAATATTTCCACCCTCAACAAGCCTAGGGTTACAGGAAATTTCTCCCGAGGATAAAACTATCACCACTTTAAGTTCCAGTCTCAAGAACGCTAAAGCATACTTAGAAATTTTTGGAAGAAAGAAGAAGAATATGTTTGATGGTATGTGACATCATGCACCCTACACACCTATTTATAGGGGCCGAATCCATGCATTGTTTCATGAAAGGTTGTCTTTATCCATACGAAAGGTTGTCTTTATCCATATGAAAGGTTGTCCTTATCCATATGAAGGGTTGCCTTTATCCTTAAGGTTATCATTATCCGTAAAATAATGCAACCGCCACTAGGCCAAAGGAATGTGTCCCTTCACGGAATTAGAATATCGGTTCGGTCGGTCTAATTCCAAACCGATTGGTCGGTCCAACTCAAAACCGGTTTGACTTGATTAATCCGGTTCAACCAAATTTCCAACAAACTCGAAACATTCATTCCCACCAAATACCAGGAATTGGCAAAGCTGGATCGGATCTCCACAACATTCAAAAACTCTTGCGGAGATGGAAAAGAATTAAAGAATACAACACACAAAAATGAAAACTGAAGTAAGACCGACAAGAAGAAATGAGAACTTCAAACCCAATGAACAAACCGAACAGATTTCACTTCGGCAATGGAGCTTTAAATAAAAGAACTAAAGGGATTGGCGTCTCTGCAATCTCATCTCCTGATAAAATCGCTCGATAAACCTCTCAGCCTTCTCGTCCACCGAATCGACCTCTTCCTCCTCCTCCTCCTCCATGGCCGCCGCCGCCACCACTTCATCCCCTCCCTTCCATTCCACCATCACCCCAGAATGAAAAGCATCACACTCCTGCTCCGCCCACCACACGGCGTCGTCGTCCGGCAACTTCGAATTACTACTTCCAATCGACAGCCTGACGTTGGCGCCTCTTCTTCCCTTGTTGTCCAACCCTCCCAAACACGCGGGACGGCAGAGCAAGAGCAAAGAGTGGAGATAATTGCTCCGAAACCGACCGCCGTGGCCCGCTCGATAAACGATGAGGGGAGTAGAAGAAGCAGAGAACTCCTCGTACTGTAGTTCCGCCGCAAACCCATGTCCACGCCGCCGGCGATTATTAATGTAATAATTGGAATCCCAATTGTTGTTATTGCTCTGCTTCAGCATCAGCAGCAGCATCCGCAGCTTCATCTTACCTCTGGCGGTCTTGCTCATCCGGCGGATCTTCCCCATGAGGATCGATGTTCGAACGCGATGCGACAGTTCTCGGAGAAGGATGCGTAGCCTCTCTCTGGCCATTGAATATAAGCTGGCTCCTCTGTTTCTCCAGTAGCCTTGCTCTGGCGCCTCTCTCTGTTTCTGTCGTCCATGGTTGGGGGTTTTATATTCCTGCGATTGATGAAGGAGGAGCGGGGGAAGGGAGTGGGGGGCCAAGCTGTAAAGCTGACGGAGGTTTTTGTCGACCGGCCATTTTTGGATCCTTTTCTGCGATGTGAAAAGGTGGGAATAATACGAAAACAAGAACTAGCCGTTGAAGCCAGCGGAATGAAGAAAAGGGCCTCTATTTCTTGAACTTTAGGGTGAGTTACACAATGGTCATTGAACTTTATAACAGCTATCAAATCGGACATCATCGTCAATATTTTAACAAATATGGCTTTTTTTTTTTACCCTCACAATGATTCTTTGTGCCATGAGCAAGACATAAATAAGTACTCGATCACTTCATGTTTCATATACTAGAGTTTATCTACATTTAGCAAAACGAACTAGTGTAATTTCATATTTGATTTGTTATCGATTGTATAGCTACACGTTGTATAGACCGGTGATTACTGGTTAGTCCAGCTCGTAGAATTTGTCGATTAGCAGTAGGATGCAAGTATTGAGTTTATTGATCGGTTCATGAGATTTTTCTCCACGTTCCCTTTTGTTTGACTAGCACCTAGCTAATGGCTAAAACAGGTTTCCCGAGGTTTTGATTGATGATAATAAGTATGTGTTTGCAGGGCGGAGTCAGGATTTCGAGATCGGGGGGCCAAAAATAATTTAAAAAAATTATGTAACTAATGTCAATGTGAATTGAACTCATGTGTACTTTAAGACACAAGTTAAGTTTGGCTACCATTAGACCACATAATTATTTCATGAAAGAATTTACATAATAAGATTCTACTTATAAAATTTGTACTAAATATCCTTAAGAACCTAGGGGTCGGGGCCCACCCTAGCTACAATGTATCTCCGCCCCTGTGTGTTTGGAAGTTGGACCTGGCTAGGAAAGGAGTGAAAAACACTTATCGTAGCGGCGGTTCAATCAAGAAAAACTTTTGCCGAAAGCGAAACTGTAGTGGTTGTATTTAGCCGCATGCAACAGTTGAACAGAAATTAAACCACGATTTTAACATAAAATATCCTACCACTTATATTTCCGGTACCGTAGGTGTGAGATGATTAAGGCTTTAAGTTGACTGAGACTGACCCACCGAGTCCACGCGGTTGCCGTACTCCGGTCTCCGGCTCGTTTCTTTTCCTACCGTCCCGATGCGGGCTTTTGTTTTCTTCCCAAATCTCCACAGACGAGGCCTTCCAATCCCTACTGGTCCCAGTGGCCCATTCTTTTAGCAGCCTGAATGAACAGGCCTATTTCTTTCTTTCTGTGTTGGGACTTTTCTCAGGCCCAACTAGACCCCAAAACTGTCGTACCCTTTTTTTCTTCTTGTTTCTTCGAGTTTCGCGGACTGCCAATGATATTACTCGAGACTTCATTTCAGTTTTCATAAATGGGACACGCTGTTGTATAGTGATGAGCCATGGCCCATGGGAGTGATTGACATGTGTGTATTATACTATTTATCACACCACAATCTAGGGTTTTACAAGTAGCTCAAACTGTTTTTGTACTTGTGTACATTAATCCTTTACATTCCTTGAAAGTTCGTTATGAGTTTATGATCCAAGATTGAAGTGTTGAGCAACACCAATATCGTTGTTAGTGTTCTCTTCACAATACAATCTTGATCAAAGCATGCACCAACTTCTAAATTTAGCTACCAAAATCCTCTCTACATCTTAATCGAATGTTGAGAATTAACATGTCTCGGAAACTCATGGGACGAGCTTGTGAAACTTGAAAATATAACTTCAAATAAGAGAGTGAAGAGAGAACCTTTGAACCGATAAGTTTTTGTCATTCTTTCATTAGTTATATGTACGTGTTTGGAAATTTTTAATAACATAATTCTATAATATGAATCTCGCCAATCAAATTAAAAGGGACTAAAAGGTTCTCCTAAATTGAAATACTCAACATGACTCCCCCTCCTCCCCCACCCCCCCCCCCCCCCCCCACCCCCTAATTTCCTCGTATGTACAAAGTTGCCCCGCATCTCTCTCGGAGTAACGAATGTACCCGTTAGGCAGAGGTTATGGTGGTAACACCCAATTTGTTAGCATTATGATAACATGTGTTGCAGGGTTACAACCAATACAAATATTTCATTTTGATCACTTTTTTATTATAAAGGGTTGGCCTAGAATTATAATGATTTTCCTTTAGATATCCTAATCATGCGTTGATGACCATTTTTTTTATCAAAATATTGTTTGCTTTAGGCCTATCATACACGGGTTTTCCTTTGGAGCGCATCATGATGACTTCCTGGGAGGTCACCCGTCATTGCATTGATCTACAATGAATATGTTTAACTTCAGCGTTTTTACGAAAACTCTTCCATTTTCACCATTAAGTGCATCTTACTAGTTGAAGTTGGATGTTGCTTGTGAATCATAAATCTATCTCCTACTTTGTCGATGTGACTTGTGAGATTTGGCCAGGGGCGGAGGAAGAAGGTTAGAGAGTGGAACCTGGGACCCACCCTGCCTCGGGAGGAAAAATGGTAAATTAGGTATAATAGTTAATCAGGTATGAAAATTATTAAGTATCTTAATGAGAATGTTTGACCTTTCAAATATTTTATGTATAATTCATAAGTTGTGTATTGACATATTCAATGTTTTTATAACGAATTTTATGTACAAATGACAATTTAACGCACTTCTAATTGAGTATAGTTGACCAAGATATTATGTGTTCGAACTTGGCGATCCCGTTTGTTAAACACATGATATTCAGATTGTGGAAAATTTAAGCACGTATAAGTTGATTTTCGTTAGTGGGGAAGTGGTAGTTAATACTAAATAGTATAGTCCATTAATTAATCTCTCATAATAACTCGAGTTATTGATACTAAACGATCTTGAGGAAGAACATCATTCAAAAGCAAATGTCTAACTAAATAATTAATAATTGGTTGATAGTTGATACATATAGAGTGATATTCTTGATAGTTTCGGCATATATTTAATTTATCAATTTTTTGTTAATACAAAATTATATCATAATTTTTTTTAGAAATATCATGAATTATTTAAAACGCCAACAAAACTATTTTATCATATATATTTTTTTCTAAATGAACCCACTTCGACAAAAATCTGACTACTCCACTGAATTTGGCTAAAATGTTGGTTACATATTGTCATATACCCTATACCAGGGGCGGAGCTAGGATTTAAAGTTCGGGGTGCCGGAATAACTTTGTACATTATCGCCAAAATGAAGGAAAAAAAAGTAATGTATATAAGTATATAACAATATAACATTAATTTAAATAATCGAAAGCACTCAAAATATAATTAATTTAATGATTTCTAGTATGCTATGCTCAAAGTAAATGATTATACTAAGGAATAAATGTATCATATAAATTTTTCAATTTTATTATGCATTGAATATGATTTTATGATTATGTTAATGTTTGTAAAAATTAATTAATTAAATATAAAAAAATCGTTGAAGTTCAAGAACTCGAATGAGGTTATTTAAAATTATAGGATATATAAGACAAAGCAGGAAAATTAAAGGATTGAACTGGAAAAAAACACTAATAAAATAGTAAGGTAAAACTGCAGAACACCAGGATCAAACTTGGGACCATGTAGTTGCAAGCAGGTATCACCTCCACTAGGCTGTAAATCTACTTTGGTAACAATTTTTCAATCAGATTATATCTATATTTACATTAGTTTATACGTAATTTTTGAAAATTTCTACGACTTTATACGTAAGCTCCTCCCCCGAGAAACATACATAGCTCCACCCCTGCCCTATACAAAAGTAGTCGAAAATGGTTAATTGGTGAAAGTTCAAGATCTCAAACAGTTCTGAGTATTAATTGAGGGGCGCAGTAAGGAAAGGAATATTTAGAGGGTGCTCGAAAATGAATTAATCCATCATCCCTTAATCCTACGGCTGGAGAAAGGTAATGCGCTTTATCCGACGGTGGTTACGGCAACCATCAAACCCAAAGAGACGACGTAATTTCACCCGGGAAATGGAAGGAAATAAAAGAGGAGGGTAAAACAGTAAAAGTCAAAAAAGTTAAAACCCCACGGGCCACGCCACCCTCTCTGAACTCTGAAGTCTCAACCTCAATTCCCTCCGGTCACTGTTCGCTTGGCGCACGTTAGAAGCGAACCCTTCGTTGTACTTTTCTCGACTGCGAAATTACGAAAAGCCCCCAAGAATTCTCCTTTCATTCGAATGGCCGAACCGACCCCGATCCACTACCCTTTGCCCTTTTATATATATATTAAAAATCCCCCTCTCCCAACCTCTTCCCGGCGATTTCCAAACCTCCACGCATAAATAAAATTAGAAAAATCGAAATAGAGAGAGAAAACGGCAGCTCTTGGCCGCCGGCGGTTGGTTTTCCGGAGAGAAAGAGAGCGGACGGTGGGGGAGCTCGTGATCTGAGCTCTGGTTCTGGTCGTTCAATGGTGTATGTTGGTGGGAGGGGAGAAGAGTCAGTGAGGCGCCGAGCCGGTGACGGTAACGGTGGTGGTGTGGCGATGGCGATGCGGACGGAGAGATCAAAACCGCCGCTCCACAATTTCAATCTCCCGAGCTTGAAGTGGGGGAATCAGAGACAACTCCGATGCATGAATCCCCCGGATTCGAGTAATAGCGGCAGCACCACCAACCCCAGGCGAGAGAGGGGAATCTCGTTCGATCGCCACCGGCGGAGCAGCCGATCTCCTCCGTTGAAATTCGCCGCCAGCTCCAGGGATTACGACGCCAGGCATCACCAATTCAAGAAGCCGAGGCCGAGAATTGGCGGCGCGGGCGGTGGCGGCGGCGGTGCCGACGAAGGGATCGAGGCTTTGGGGGAGAAGCTCATGTTCGATTTGAAGACGGCGGCGGATAGGATGAAGGACGAGATTTTGAGGAAGGAAGTTTGCGACGAAGACGAGGAGGAGGAAGAAGAAGACGAGGAGGAGGAGGAGGAGGATGTTGACGGCGATCGGGACGCTCGGCGCAAATCTTCCTCGCCGCCGGCGGCGATGGCGACTAAAGCGGCGATGGCCGTATCTACCGGCGGTGGAGAAGAAAAGGAGCACGAGCCGCGGCCGTGGAATCTGAGGACGAGAAGAGCGGCGTGTAAAGCGCCGGCGACGACTACTAACGCTCCGATCGGCACAGGCGCATCGGCAAGCCCGGCCGGCGCCGCTCCGGCGAAGGGGTTGAGGATTGAAGAGCCGAAGGAGAGCAGCAGCAGGTATTCTCCTATCAGAAGTTCTCCTATCAGAAGTGACAGCGGGAAATTGGCTCGGCTCAGAGGCGGTGAGAAGAAGGAGCCGAGGGCTAAGTTCACGGTGGGTCTGTCGAGGAAGGAGATCGAAGAGGATTTCATGGCGATGATCGCCCATAGACCTGCCCGGCGGCCAAAGAAGCGACCAAGAATTGTTCAGAAGCAGATGGATGTAAGTCAAATTGATCGATCCCTTACGTTCCCTTTTGCTTCCTCTTCCCCCTCCCCAATTACACCGGCGAAATCTCGTCTTCCTGTTGAGACTTACGATTGATCCGATTTCTCGTTGCAGACTCTCTTTCCTGGGCTGTGGCTGGGGGAAGTCACCGTCGACACATACAAGGTGCCGGAGATTCCTGATACCGGAAAGGTAAATTGAATAGGAATGTGGGTTTCTGGTATCATGAAATTCTCTCCGAATTGAACTTTCTGAAATCAATCTACTGTTTACATTAGCAGTTGTTCCATTCATCAGCCTTTACTTCTCTGATATGTTGAATTCATGAAATGGTGAATACTAACTGTGCTTCAATCTCTGGTTTGCAGAGATAGTAGATGTTCAGGGTTTGAAGGTGATTGGTCTTTCCTGCTTTCAAACTGGGTAAAACTTGCAGAGGTTGAAGATGGGGTGGCACAAATCAAATCAAAGCAAAGCACACAATCTCAGTGGGAATTAGGGACTTGATAGAAGAAGCAGGTTGCTTCTACTTACTCCTGATGGCTCATTCAGGTGCCTTGAAAGTGTTAATTTTTGTTCTGTTCTCAAAACTTATAGTTCTTTTATTTTTTTTATCAAAGATCATGAGAGTAATAATGTCCTGTAAAGAATAGTGGGCAAATGCTTCTTAGATAGAAGGGACAACCCCCCCTTCTTCTTTGCTTGTTTGGTTTCTCAAGTTTTTCTAGGTTTTGAATCCTCTGACAAATGTAGTAGTAGTCCCTGGGATGCTATTGAAAAGTTGAAATCTATAGTTTCTTCACCTGTTACCCTATGTTCTTCTCTGGTTCCTGCATTGTCAGTCCGGGTCAAAACATCAATGTTTGGAGGACCTGTTCATGTGTTTGTGCAATTCCTGAACAAGAACAGTCACGTCTTCGAAGCCGAATACCACATTGACCCGTCTGAGTTCGATTGAAGCATTGATGCTCGCAGCAAGAATGGTTCCATTCATTGGTTACTGTGGGTGCTTTGAACTGCTGCAGTAGCATTACGTTGACAGCTTGTACCGAAACCATGAGCTCTGAAGGGGGGCAAAACTTCGTCCAACTAATGTTGCAGCCTCAGAGGTATGGCGTCTGGCGTACAGAGAACTGGGAGGAGCTTCAGCATTCTGTTGTCACCTGTTTCAATTTATAGAAAATTTCATTTGAACTCAGGCAGATTCTGTCCGTCTCTTGTTGTAGACTGAATCTGGAATACGTGGTATTCGTACACCCTCAGATCCATGCTAGCTTTCGTGTGAAATGGTATTCATCAACTGATTCTGGTACTTGATCAAGTAGCTTACAGGGGAAATTGCAAGATGCTTCTGACCATTTCACTGTTTCTGGAGATGAACAAGTGGCCCCGCCTCATCGCCTTCCAGTTCCGAGCATCCTCCGATGAGACGACTTTCTGACTCGCACAGCTCGGTTGATACTTAGATACAGAACAAGATCAAAGCTACAAATAATAGCGCTTCTGGGTAGTTGAGAGATTGAGTTTCTGCTCTGGAATTCGTGAGTAGCCATGGCGGGGAGGAGGGAAGCTGCTGTGTGATGTTTTGTTAAGAGGGAAAGAAAGGGAGGGTGAAAGTGGCTGAGCTGACCTGAATGGAAGACCGGGAAATTAAGAGAAGTTGAATTTCTGGCCGAACAGTGGCGGCGGAAGGCGCAAAGATAGTGGAGACCGGAGGATCTCGTCGAGTTGACCCACCCGACTCGTTCCATACGCTATCCGCGTTTCATTCCCTATACGCAAAAAAAAAAGAAAGTAAAATACAATTATAAAAATGTTAAATTAATGATTGATGGTATTGGTTAACGACTTGATTCACGTGTGGATCTGAAATCGTTTCGGAGTTTGGTTCCCTGTCAAAACAAACACCGGCGTGCTGGCTTCGTCTGGGCCAACCGGCGGAAACGGGCTTGGCCCATTTGGATCACAGGCCTAGCTGTTGGGGCCCTTTTTCTCTTCGCTCTCTGGATCATAGGCCACCTTGGGCTTTGATATTGTAGTCTCTGCTGAACTTTCTCATTTCATAGCTTGTGTATATCTTCAGAGTTCAGCCCATCTATGGGATGGGCACATCCAAAGTAGTGGTTGGTTTCAACTAAAAAGCATAGTTAGTAAAATACGGTACGGGAAAGTTACGTACAAAATATGTGCCGATATTTTATTTCGTCTCTATGCTAATGTTACGTTTAATTGTACGTTAATAGTCTTAAATAAATAAAATTAATTATTTTAAAAATAAATGAACAAATAAATAATAGTAAAGTTAATAGTTTAATTCATTAAAGACGGATATTAAACGTGTTATAAGGGTTTATACGTGTTTAATACGGGAGCTGTCAAATGAACGAACAAAAATGAAACGGCTTGACAATAATACGGATACGGAAGTTTTAAACGGATAAAATACGTACGAGTACAAATACATGTATTTAACGGAGTATTTACTAACTATGCTAAAGCGTCATTTAATATGTGTTTGTGAAAAACCTTCTATTATAGTCTAACTCGCTTGATGATTTTTAGCATTGTAAAATAGCTCAACTACAAATTCAACACAAAATAATCACTGTCAACTATCCGAAACAAACTCTGATTTTGTTTTGCGGATTTTTGCAACCTACTATTTATTAGTCATTTATATCTTTAAATATAAGCATCCAAATTTTCAATCAATCTCCCTAATCATTCACTTAGCAATCAGTTAATTATATGGTGAAAGCATCTATCAAACACTCATTATTATCTTTTTCTCCCCCTTTTCCTGGACTGCTTTGTTATTCTCTCTGGTCAGCAAAGTTGCCCTTGGAAGCATTGAAATTCTTGTCTTTAAGTAGTACTATTATTATATTTCATTATGCTTATCTAAAACCATACCTTACAAATCACCATAAGAGGAATCAAGTTAATAATAATAGAAAAATAGCATATGATTATTTCAAAAATTCATATTGTATCAGCAGCATCATAGCTATTATTTACATTTCCATACAACAAAATGGCCATATTTACATTTCCTGAGAAAAAGAACCATATTTACATTTCCATACAACAAAATGGCCAAAAAGAACAAATTAATATGGAAATCGAACTGGCCATTGTGAAGCCTAAAAGGAAAACACAAGAAAAGAAAAGACAAAGGCACAAGGAAGAAGATGCTTTGGCTTTGCTTCTTTGTCTCCCAAGTCTGGCCATGTTGATAGAATGATAGCGCAAGGCATTGAACAAAAACTGCCCATCTTGATAGGGCAAGGAACCCCACAACCAATTACCTTTCTTGGACTCAGAATACCTATCCCTAGCTCACACTATAGTACTTCACTATTTCATAAACAAACACAAGTTGCTTATGGTATTGCGTATTCAGTTGCATTGATATCGTTGGATCGTTCTCACGTGTTTCCGGTTGTTGAATCGAAGATGAAGTGACGACATTATTTGTAAAGTTATTGTCATATCCAACTCAATAATGTATAACAAGTAGAATGGCAATTCAACAATATCAATACCCACAAATCAACTCGTACATTTGTCGTCGCAGTTGTCTAGCTACCACATTAACATACTAACATCAAATTCAAGACAACTCCTAAGTCCTAACTGTGTCGCCTGCACCATACCAAAAAGAAAAGACCCTTTCTTGTCGCAACCCATCCTCTTAGATCCAATAATTTGATTAGAAATGTGGAGAGTAGTAAGAGGTCACATGGAAGGGAAGGCTGAACCAGGAACCAAATTGACAGGCAACCAAATACATCTGTACTTTCGACAGGATTTCATATACACATATGATCAGATCGAAGAAGAAGAAGAAAAAAACTCAAATTTATATGTATAACGACGAAAAAGAGAAGGAAAAATGAGTAAAGATGGTAACTTTGATCATCTATCTCTTCTTCTTCCTTTTCTTTTTATCAACCTTACCGTTACAGAACAGAGAACCCAGCCCCAAAAAGTTGACCGTTCCCCTGGATATGAAAGCCGGTGCCGGGATGTTCAGCACCGGAGTGATTCTAATCCCGGCGGAGTTATTGCCGTATGACCCGCATTTCCTCAACACCGGAAGATTCGATTTTTGCTGTTGCTGGCCCCCGGTATTGTAGGGATAGTAACAGGGTGCAGAGCTGGTGGGCATCAATGGCGATTTCCTGTTGGGAACCGACCTCTGTTTCCGCAAATGATGGGGGTTTTCCTCCTTGGGTTTGATTTTGGGTGGATTTGGAGCCGACCCAGTTGAGTTGCTTCTCGAAAGGAAATGTAGTGATCGGATTAGCCCTCCTCTGCTCCGGCAGCTGATTTCGTCGCAGTTTAGACTGTTGCTTCTCTTGAATTGCCAGAACGATCTCGGTCCCACCGCCGCCGCCGCCGCCGCCGGGTTTTGCCTCTGTTGTTCCTCGTGGTCACCGTCGAGACTCGTCGACAGGAACTCCTTCAGCAGCTTCTTCTTCTCTGACTCAAGCTGCGGAGAAGAATCATTCTCACCAGTTTGCTGAGCCGGAGACAGAGGAGACGGCAGTGGAGGAATGGGAATCGCTTCTTTACCCGTGGCAATTTGAGTTTGCTGTTGCGGCTGCGGTTGTTTCTTGATTTCTACAGGCAAGATCCTGCCGTTGGAGAAGAGCTCGTCGGCAGAGGAAAATTCTCCCCTGCTGCCGATGAAGAAATCGAAGTCGGAGTCGAGAAGACAGCAATCTGATCTGGGGCGGTGACCGGCGTCGGCTTCCGGCTCTGTTGCCTGAGTGAGGTCACGAGAGAAGGAAAGCCTTGGGCTGATTAGACCTGCGCTCGAAATCTCCGACCAAACATCCACCGCCATTTTCTTCTGGCATCAATGAGGCAGAGAGGAAAAAGGAAGTGTGTGGGTTAATATATATCGATGGAGGCAGAGGAAAAACAGGGGCAGAGGAATTTAAGGAGATTTTTGCCCACAAGTCAGAAATTGCAACAGCAGCATTAGCTTTTTGCGCTTTCGTTTGTCTTCCGCCAGGTTGCTCTCTCTATTCCCTGTCCTATATAATCACGACACAGAGAGCGACCCTAAGAGAAAGAGAGGGTAAAAGAAAGATGGAGTTTAAACGAAGCAGAGCAGCAAAGCCCCTGCTATGGGGCAAAAAAGGAAAAGGTGAAGGAGTGAAGAGGTGAAAAGGAAAAGACAATTTGGTAGCACCGAAAGCCTATTTCAGTAATGGTCTGCATGATTCTGCTAGAGAAGAAGGGAGAGATTATGGAGGGAGATGATTGAATTTGTAATAATGGTCTCACTTTCAAGCTCTGTAGATGAAGGTTTTGGAAGGGAATTTGTCAACGGGTTTAGGTGGGATTAATTCCTTGGATTGAGCTGGAGGGAAATAAGAAGCTTCTGAGTACTTTGATAGGAGGAGGATAACAAAGTTTATCAGTTATTTAAGGTATAATTGTTATCTGTATTTAATGGATTATTGCTCAAACAATACAAGAATAACAATGATCTTGATATGGTTTTAAAGAGACAAAGTCTTTAGGGCTTTAGGCAATAACTTTCTTTCAATCTTTTTAGTTATTAGGGTATTGTTAGTGTTAGAATTGTAATGAGATTATGTTTTTTCACACGCTCTAATTATCAGACCTCTCATATTCACATGCTAGTTTTTGGTTGTCACACCAAATAAAGTAGCTTTCGACTTTCTTAGAGTAAGATTATCTATGGTTCATTAGCAAGGTTGTAAAACCGAGTTAAGTCATTGAGCCAGTCAAGCAAGGAGTTAGAGGTTTATTGGTCTGATCAGGATTCAACAGGTTTAAGCCCTTTTTTACGTTTTCTAAATATATATACAAATAATGTACTAATTAAAAATTAACGACTAAAATGAAATTTATTTTACGTGTATTTAATAAAATATGATTTTCCACAAAATAAAACCTACCTAACCTTCATAATTCACCTACTATATTCCTTCCTTCTTTCCCCCTCCTTCCTTTCCTCTCTCTTCTTCTCGCTCGTTAGGGGTCAGACTAGGGGGCTTTCTGGAGGCCTTTTTAAGTCCGACCTAACCTGGGGGGGGGGGGGTCCGATAGGGGTTTAACAACCTTGTTCGTTAGTGATGCTAAATATGGTTGGCTATCTCTTAGCACAGAGAACTAATTTATTCAGCTGAGTCTAGGTGGGGGTTCTAAAATATGCTTGACCGAAAGGGGAATGAGAAGTTAGGAAGCAATGAAGAGTTGTGCAATCACATAGTATTACCTGATTCGCAGTATCGTGGGGCGGGACATGTGTATTGCTTCCTACCTACTCCACCCCTCCCCGTCCTGCCCCATTCTCGACCCGTTCTATCAATGTTTACATGTATTTCTCCTCTTTTACCTTTCTAAAATCATATTTTCATCCTATATAAATTTTAATATTATATCTTTCAACTATTTAGACTCATTTATTCCTTCTACTATATTTTTCATTCATTTAAGAAGTATTTTCTCAATGTGTTCTTGTAAAAGAGTTCAATAACAACGTTCCTTTTTTCAAATAACATACAAGAAAGGGATAGACCTGTCCGGCCACACACTCGCGTGAGTATTATCCAACTTCAACCACACTTAGTGCGTAGCAGGGTATGAGTATTGAGGCTCTCACCATGTCCCACACCATTTCCATCGCTAAACTAAATGACCACTTAAGATTTCCAGTGCATGACATAATAATGATTAATCCCCTTAGCTCGTTTCGACCATTTTTCCTGCTAAATGTGCCTAGTCAGCATGCCAACAAGATGTGGTACGTCAACAAACACATCTTGTCCGTACCATGCTCTTATCGATTGGTTGAATAAAAAACCCAACTCTAAACCATATCTTAAAATCATTTTGTTGGTACCCTCCTCTCTAGTTTTTCCTCGTTCATTTGTCATCCTCTCCTACATTCTTTCACGGACTTATAATTTCCTATCCAAAACCCTAAACTTCAAAGAATCGAGAGTGTCACAGTTTGTCATTTACCTCTCATCATTAACCCCTAGTATCAACCACGTTTCATTTTCACATATCTCTCATCTTACCTTTTCAGTTCCGATCATCTCCTATCCATAAATTTCATGGTCTTAATTGATCACTCTTCAATTGCATGGATTTGGTACAAACCGATACTTTCCAAATCAAATATCCACATAACCCTTAAATTGTTTCGAAACTTTGATTAAACTGATTGAATTGCTTTTTGTCACGAACTAATTCAACTACAACCTATATATGATTTTGGTATTGGTGTTCTTGAAGGGTGGGCATTCTGTCGGTTTGGTTCAAACCAAACCAAATATTACCGGGTCCCTGAAGTAGTTCATGGAGCAAACCAAATTCAAATCAAAATATATTTCGGTTTGGTTCATCCAAACCAAAATACATCTCGATTCGATTCGGTTTTAAAACCACCCCGAAGTTACAAATTCTTTACCATTTATGCGCAGAACAAATTCTTTCTCTGCCTCTCTCTTCTCATATCACAATGAGTTGATTTCTCCTCCTGTCTCCGGACTAGGCGATTGATGGAGAGAACAACTTAGCGACAGGCGGCGACGGTGATTGACATTGATGATTGTGACGACTTCGACGACGAAGGTTATAGGTTAGTAAGGCTTAATATCCAAGTACGCATGAAATTTTTGGTTCGCCTCTGTGTCTCTCATACATTTCGCGCTGCTTTTTTGTATTTGGTTGAAGCATTGAAGGGAAGCGATTGCGTCAAGCAGATCTTGGTTTTGGGTGGGTGGGTGTGTGTGTGTGTGTGTGGGGGGGGGGGGGGGGTTTAGCGTCGAAGCTAGCAAATCGAGGAACTCTGTTCACCAATCACCACAAAGCAGCCGCCAAGCCTTCACTCTCCACCGACGATTGTTGTGAAGTTTGGGTTGGGCTAGGGTTTTACCAGAGAAATGAGAAAATAAATGTAGCGGGCTTGGGACTGTGTGAGCTTGGGTTGTGCACTATGGTCTATGAGTGTAAGTTCGGTTGGTCGGTTTGGAATTTGAAAATCAAGTTCGGTTAGGCAGACCTTGGTTTTAGAAATATTGGATTTTGCCTTTTGAATTCCTAACCAAACAAGGATAGTTCGGTTTCAATTAAGTTTAGTTCGATTTCGGGTCAATTTGGTTCGGGTTTACCGAACTGAATGCCCACCCCTACCGTGCTTGTTTGCCATGTTCTTTCGTACTCAAAAATTAACTTTTTTGTCAAAACTAACATAATTAATTACATTTTTCGCAAGTTTAAATTAGAACACCGATTATTAGGAGTTATATTGGGTCAAAGGTTGCCAGGTTGCGCCATCAAACACCCAGCCCCAGCCTGGTTTGAACCAACCGGTTTGCGTTTTGCTGTGGGCTGATCGTCTTCGTGGACACGACAGAATCCCCTTCCTTTCTCCGATCAATCTGACTGAGCAACCCAAAAATCAAAATCAAAATCGCAAAAACCCAAAACCCTAACGGCCTAATCGCCATTTCCTCCCTGTCCCCACCCCGCCGCCTCTGCTGCCGCGGCTCCTCATCCTCTCCTCCGCCGCCCGCTGCTGCTCCTGCTACGGCGGCCGTCTCATCCTACTCCCGCCGCCGCAAGTTGTGCTGCTCTCTGCTCTCCGGCGCCCCTCCCTGCCGAGTGCGGACAGAACGTGTAAGTTCTGCTATTCTTTTGCTCTGTCTCTGCTGTTATCTCTGTCTCTCTCCTTGTCTCCGCCGACGACTGAGGTTGGCCGGCCTCTCTGCCCACCCCCTTCTCCTTCGAACAGTGGTGAAAAGTCATAAAGCCAGCAAGTCTTCAGAGCCTTAAGTTTAAGCTTTCAGAAGGATGTGAACTGAACATTGATAATGAAACTCCTGTATTGACTGCATGCATAAATTCCTTCTCTTCCAAAGCTCACAGTAGCCTCCCATAACATGAGCCTGCAATGGATCAATTTTTTTTTATTTTTATGGGCGCGATGGATCAATTTCTTTCTTCATGCAGGAGTTTAGCTCATTGGTAACTAGTCAATTTGTTGCTATGGCTTTAAGCTGATACCCCTTTATTCTTTCTGAACTAACTTCATCTATAGTAACTCACCCCTCCAATTCAAAGGTCCATACTTGCAGAAACCATCAGAGGACTTGCAGAAACCCACCCCACCAAATTTCTATCAGAACGTCTATGCTCATCATAATTAGCATAGAGACACAATTGCGGAAAGACTTGGGATATTTTTCATAGAATGCTCATCAGTTCTACCGTTGGTTTTACATTGATCATTGTTATCATTTTTTTGCCATAGATTGATCATTGTTATTAGGTTCAACAGTTTTTGGTAAAATTTTTCTTCAATTCGCCAGAAAAGGAAGGTGTGAAAGTCTTATTCTCTTTCCGGGTTGGAAAGTATTGTGCGTTTGTTTGAATTGGTAAGTTTGTTTTAGTAGCCTTATTTCGCTAACCCTATGTGTGTGTGTGTGTGTGTGTGTGTATATATATATTTATATATATTTTTATATATATTACAGACACTTACTTCCCGTCAGCAGCCACACTCGCTATTCCAAGGAGCAACAACTGTTCCCTTGTTCGAGATTACTGCTCAGCTTGAAGCCATGGGAGGGAAAAATGAGAGCTCATCGGCTACATTGGAGTTGTTTTTGAAGATTGGGCTGGATGAGAGAACTGCTAAGAACACTGTAGCAAACAACAAGGTTACCACCAATCTTACTGCTGTCATTCGCGAGGTAAATTTGACGATCTATTTCTGCCGATCTTGTTCTTCGAGGGTAATGGTATCATCTCCTAGTCTAGTTCATCAAGCTTGTATTTTTCCGTTTTGGAGCTGCTCCTTCTTTACCTTGATTCTAGACACACACTCTATTGAAACCTGCTCTCCATTGCTGCCGTGTGTACCATGTCTTGAAACTGCGTCTTGATGGAGTATAATTTGATTCTCTGTTTCAGGCTGGTGTAATTGAGGGATGCAACCGAACAGTTGGAAATCTTCTTTACTCGGTAAGACAAGACCTTCATCGATCCTTTTTAGTTCTGTTATTCTATATAGGTTTTCAATCTGAAGGGGGTGAAAATCTGGGGCAATGTGTGTAACTTCAGTCTGGTCATGTTACCGATCTTTCAGTCGTAAATTTCATTCTATGCTAAGTTGGTATTTTTATACATGCTATATGTTTGGTAGGTAGCCACGAAGTACCCTGCCAACGCCCTTGCACATCGCCCTGTATTGTTGGAATATGTTGTCTCATCCAAGGTTTGAGTAACTGTATCTTTTTGTGCTGTTTCCTCCCATATGAATCATAAACTAAGTCGGAGGGATGGTTTAAAAGTTTGAGATGGAAGTGAAGCTACATTTACATTGAATCTTGTTCTGTCACAACTCTTGCAGATCAAGACCACAGCCCAGCTAGAAGCTGCATTTTCTTTTCTGTCTAATACTGCTTCTGAAAGTCTTCATGTGAAGGAGTTTGAAGAAGCATGTGGAGTAGGTAAGTGATATGAGCTCCGTGCAGTGCCTACATTTGTACTTCATTCCTTAAATAGCATTGTGCAGTAGACCAGATGTATTCTAGAGAATTACTTGTTTGTGAACATTGTATAACGCAAAGATGTAAGAGAATGGGAGAAATTTTTTGGGTACTGAAGTTGATTAACTAACAAGGCAGTTGCAATACCAGGTTAAGTTAAAGAGTGACTTAGGTGGAATCCTTAAAAGAGAAAATTTAGTAAGAGAGTAACAGTTTTATGCAATGTTTAAGTGTCATAGGAGCTTAGAATGTGTTTCTAAGCCTTTCAATATTTTATGCACAGGAAACAAAATCTGTCGTTGATATTGTCTTCAATGGTTTATTTAATTTATGATTCTTTGGTTGCACTTGAACCAGGAATTGAGGTATCTGTTGAAGATATTGAAAAGACTGTCAGTGAGATATTCGAGCTTAATAAGGAGTCCATTTTGGCCTCGCGATATCGAACAAATGGTTGGTGTCGTTTCTAGATTACTTGTTCTCACACTTTTATGTTCAATCATTTGGTTCATCTTGGTTTCTTAAGCTTTTGGTTTTCAGCCTTCTTTGTGAAGAATGTTAGTATTTGATTACCGGACTCATGTTGAGATGAATTGCAAATTCTTTGTTTGACTCTAGTGGGTGACATATTTGCTAACATTCGCAAGAGGCTTCCATGGGCTGACCCAAAAATTGTGAAGGTCAATATTTAACCATTAGGTTAAGGTCATTTAGAATGTTTGTTTACTGAACTATATTTTACTAGTTTCTGCTTCCTTTGTCTTTGTGTAATCAGCAACTTGTAGATGCAAAATTGTATGAATTGCTCGGTGAGAGAACAGCGGCAGATAATGAGAAGCCTACTAAACAGAAAAAAGAAAAACCTGCTAAAGTTGAGGTAAGCACTGTGGCATACTTCAGTTTCACCCTAAAAAGACGTTAATATTTTGACCTCTCCCTTTTTGGTTATACGACTTGTGTAGGAAAAGAAGGTTTCTGTTGAAACTGCAGTGCAGCCCTCCGAAGAAGAACTTAATCCATTTTTAAATTTTCCTGATCCGAAGGAAAATTTCAAGGTAAGTTGTCACCTCCTTGTTAATGTTATCTTTATTTATCCTCTCTTAAATTTCTTCCTTGTTGTCCATTGTTCTTATTGTCTGAACTCTGAACTGATCTCCAACATAAATCCTACCTAAAGTGGTTAGTAGAGTAGTTCAGTTTGGGTTGATGGTAATGTTACTGATTATAGTGATTTATGAGAACATGGCAAAGGGGGATTTGGAAGCTGGTTGACGCTGGAAAGGTCCTATCCCTAGTTGTTTCGAAATGATTAATGTTGGAGGAACAAGGAGTGTGGCTTTTGCACTTCCATTAATCTTTTTGTTTCATACATGGCAAGTTAGAGAAAAAGGAGTATGTGCTAACTGTGTGTAGACAGAAGTAAAGCGTGGTTTCTTTTGTTTGACACTAGTTAATCAGACGTTTTGCAGGTCCTCTATTCAAGTAGATGTCATAGTATTTGAATGTCCTGTTTTTTCTTATCAACTCCATTAGTTTACCAGATTGTAGATGCCTTTGTTGGATTCGAACTTTGGGAAATGGAATATCTTATGAATCTACTTTGATGACAGATATTGTCAAGTTATCGAGAAGGAAGTATAAATCAATCATAGATATATGTTCCCTAAATTATATTCAAATATAAGTTCTGCTTGCTTATTTTAGTGTAGCAATTGTGTCTCTGTTTGCATCGTCTCTGCATACTCATATTAGTGTGGGAATTGTAGATGAGATATGCTCCGTGGTATCACCATTACGGCGCTGTTGTATCACAATTTATATGGTTCATATATTTTTTTATTTTTTACTTTCCTAGGTTCACACAGAAATATTCTTCAGTGATCGTCCTGTTCTAAGGTGCTGCAACAGCAAGGAAATGTTAGATAAGCACCTGATGGTAACAGGTGGTAAAGTTTACAGCCGTTTTCCACCAGAGCCAAATGGTTATCTACACATTGGTCATGCTAAGGTACTAGTGTGTTTTCTTAGTATAATGTTTCAGATGACCTGTTTAGCACTTGCTTATAAAGAAGACATTAAGTTTTTCACCCCCCTTTTGAAGGCAATGTTTGTTAGCTTTGGCCTAGCGAGAGAAAGAGATGGATGCTGCTACCTTAGGTAAGGGTTACTGTTTGACCCTTTCTCTTCTTTCCCCCCTTGTTTTGGGGTCTTCATTCTTATGGTTTACTCCATCTCAACGGCCTGTTTCATTGTAAAAGGTTTTTTCATACATTTGTCTCCTGAATTTCAAGATTTCGAACATCAAAATATTGTATTTCACTACACTGCCTCATCTGTCCAATACTTAGTTATTAGGCATCTTTTTGATTTTGCTGAAATGACCATTCTGATGGAAGAGCAAAATGGTCAATTCATTATTTCATTCTTGGGCTACTATAATCACCTACTGCACCTTTAAGGTTCGATGATACCAACCCAGAAGCCGAGAAGAAAGAGTACATTGATCATATACAGGAGATTGTCAGCTGGCTGGGCTGGAAGCCCTTCAAGGTAAAGCTCATTTCTCTCTGAAATGCTCTTGTTTCGTGTTTTTGTTGTGCTTGAATGACGTGGCTTCTCTTGGTTGCAGATAACATACACAAGTGATTATTTTCAAGAGCTCTATGAGTTGGCTGTTGAACTGATAAGGAGGGGTCATGCATACGTTGATCATCAGGTGGGTAATCATACATCACTGTACTCAATTGATTGTTGGTAGTGTGTGTGGGAGTCGTGCCACAAAATCCTCAACCATGCCATCATATCTTAGTGGAGGCAGGGTGGGATTTCTTGAAGTTATTGCTACTTGGTGTTATGTAGTGCTAGCAATTACCTCAGGTGTTTTTCTTGTTCTTTTGCCTCTTCCCGGAATGGAAGAGTGAAGTGAAATCTGTGTTTTCAGTGTCAGAAGTATGAAATAATATTTGTTGCATTGACTTGTTTTGAATTTCTTGTATTTATTTTTAATTATTTGTTAACTGCTGTTTCTAGACTGCAGAGGAGATTAAAGAGTACAGGGAAAAGAAGATGAACAGTCCTTGGAGGGATAGACCAATCTCAGAATCTCTGAGGCTCTTTGATGAAATGAAGCGAGGAATGATTGAAGAAGGCAAAGCGACACTCAGGATGAAGCAAGACATGCAGAGTGATAATTTTAATATGTATGACCTCATTGCTTACCGAATCAAGGTAAGTAGAACATGTTTTAGATTAATTGCAATATAAACACTCTCTCTCAGTTTTACGAGCATCTAACTTTTTGTTCTGTCAGTTCACTCCTCATCCACATGCAGGAGACAAGTGGTGCATATATCCAAGTTACGATTATGCTCACTGTATTGTGGATTCTCTCGAAAATATCACCCATTCGGTAAGCCTGAACTTATTCATATTTTCGCATGAAGTCTCTAGCTTATTTTCATTATGTTCTGGCTATTGCGGATATTTTACTCCGGTATTTTTCTAGCAATGAATAGGTTTCTCAAGAAAATATGTAGTGCTTTTGTTGCTCAAAATTTGTCTATTGAGATCAAGAGCATTCAGTTTTTCATTCTAAATACATTTTTGTACATTTAGTTCTGTGGTTTAGATACTGTATGCAGGATATAGTTTTCTTACAACAATTAACAATTTCCCCCCTACATTTTCCAGCTCTGTACACTGGAATTTGAGACCCGACGGGCTTCCTATTACTGGTTGTTGCATTCCCTTGACCTTTATCAACCTTATGTGTGGGAATACTCGAGGCTGAATGTCACCAACACAGTGATGTCAAAACGCAAGGTAAAATGAACATGCTGAGAGTGTTTTTGGGAAGCATGAATATTATTCTATATTCCTTTGGCCTAACAAGAGTGGAGCTCATTTCATTATTGCAGTTGAATTTCTTAGTTACAAATAAGCATGTTGATGGTTGGGATGACCCCCGCCTCATGACGTTGGCTGGTCTAAGGCGCAGAGGAGTTACATCATCGGCAATTAATACTTTTGTCCGAGGAATTGGAATAACAAGAAGGTCGGTTATATGAAAGTTTAATCCTTTAATTCCAGGTCTCTTATTGAGGAGATCTCTTCAGTTTTGTCAAGTAGGTTTCTGGAAGTAAATTAAATTTAGCCATTCTGCTAAATGTTGGAAACAGACTTATCTGTGTTGGATAAAATATCCCAGTGAAATTTCGTGATTTTGCTAAATGACTGGAACAGTAAAATGAGTCAAACTGGAATTTAAAGATTCTGTTGGATACTGCTTTTAAGTGTTACAGCAACAGTCATTGCTGTTAATAGCTTGAATTGTTTTTTGGAGTAAAACATACTTCGGGTATATAGATTGCAATCTGTCCCGACTTTCCTGCTCTAGCTAGATGATGTTGCACAGTACAAACAAGATGGGATCCATTTTGTTGGCTTTGTCAAATGCTGCCTGTTGTATGAATGCTCGTATCTTAAAATTGTATCCAACATCCAGTATGGTTTTTTGTTGTTGTGTCTTTACAGTGACAATAGTATGATTCGTATGGATCGCCTTGAGTATCACATAAGGGAAGAACTAAATAAGACTGCTGCTCGCGCAATGGTTGTGCTGAATCCTCTGAAGGTGGTCATCACCAACTTTGACTCTGCTTCTGTTATGGATCTAGAAGCGAAGAAATGGCCTGATGCTCAGACAGAAGATTCTTCTGCATTTTACAAGGTGATGGTCTGAGAGAATCATAATTTATTTTGAGTGATGAGTTTCAGGCTGTTATTGGGTCAGTGTGTCATTCATATCAAGTGAGCCTTATTTGTGAAATCTTTGATTAACGTTCTGTGTTCTTTTCCCCCCATGCCCTCAGGTTCCGTTTTCAAATGTTGTGTACATTGAACAATCTGATTTCCGGATGAAAGATTCCAAGGATTACTATGGGCTTGCTCCTGGAAAATCGGTCCTTCTCAGGTATGTTGTAATGGTCGACTTTGCCCTGCTGTCTATATGTTCAACTGAAATAGATAAGCTGATGGTGTTTGCTTAAAGTCACTGCAACAGAAAATGCTATCTTTATTTTTCTATCTAACTGAAATACTGTTCTTTATATGCAGATATGCTTTCCCCATAAAGTGTACAGATGTAGTTTTGGCAGATGATAACCAGACTATTGTTGAGATCCGAGCTGAATATGATCCCTCCAAGAAAACAAAGCCAAAGGTAGGTTCCTTATTAGTCTCACCAATCTGAATGATCTGGCAAATGATTAGTTGAGTTAGTACTATATATTGGCTACCTTGTGACTGATTCCTTTGATCTGTGCAGGGAGTTCTGCACTGGGTTTGTGAACCTTCACCTGGGGTAGAGCCACTGAAAGCGGAAGTCAGATTGTTTGAGAAACTGTTCAATTCCGAGGTCAGCGATTTATTTTTGTCTATTCTCTTGGTAGTTTCTACTCTTACACAAATAAATGATTTTGTCCTTTTGAATTACGGTTATCAGAATCCTGCTGAACTTGATGATTGGCTTGCCGATTTGAACCCAAACTCCAAGAAGGTTGTGACTGGTGCATATGCTGTCCCAGTGCTCAAAAGTGCTGCCGTTGGAGACAGATTCCAGTTTGAAAGACTCGGTAAAAGTTTACCTCTTTACACATCTGATGTTCCATTTCTTGGTGGTGGTGAAACCATAAACTTCCGCTCGCTAACTCTATCCTGAATCTTCATTCTTTCCCAACATTCTACTCAGGCTACTTCGCAGTTGATAAGGACTCTACCCCGGATAATCTTATGTTTAATCGGATCGTGACACTGCGAGACAGCTATGGCAAAGTTGGTAAGTAGACAAATTTCCCGAGGCGTGCAAGCTATAGCTGCGCGCGGCAGAGATGATTAGCTGCTTGTCAACTCGAGTTTTTCTGTTTATTGCAGACTTTGTTTCCCTTGTTTTATACGTACACATCTTACCTTAGTTAGCAGGGTAATCTAAATGACTCTCTGTAACTCGATGAACTCGATTGATTCAGATCAGACTCTTGTATGGTTGAAGTCGTCTAACTTTGATATTAAGTCAAGAGTCGTCTTAGAACAGAGCCAACCGACCCCTGCGTTTCACTTCAATGGTCCTACCAAACCAAGTCAATTCCCCCATTTCAGCAGCAGCTGCCTCTCTAGCTAGTTCATGCACCAAATACGGTTTATATCCCATCCCATGGGGAAAAAAGTAGACTAATCTTCACTCTTTGACTTCTTCCTTGCCTTTTTTCCCTTTATTTAGAAAGCGTGGCTGGTTAACTAAAGCAGCCATATGCAAGCAGTATATATACAATGCACTGTCCATATGAAAGGGAAATCGAGGAAGCTAAGAAGAGAGGCCAAGAAATTCTCCCTGTTTGGCCCCCCCTCCTCCATTAATAACTTGGAGAGTTCTGTCTCCTCACGCTTTTACATGTGCAGAGGCTGCGTGCATGCTGCAGTAGACAGGTTAGTTGAAATGCACATTTTCATGCTTAAGTAGTTTAGAGCTAAGGCCTAAGGGGGTTGATCAAACCAGAGAGGTGAGGAGTATGTATGGGTAAATTTCTTCCTAAACAACTTGGCGGACGATAAAGGATATGTGATTCGTACTTCAACATGTCTTACTAACTTTGAATTATTGCAATAAATTGGTTCTTGACATGATATCAGAGTGTTTAACTAATGAATTTTCGATTCAATTTTTCATGATCTCTATTAGCTTTTAGTTTATTTAGACACAAAGTATGATGTATTTCTGCAAACTTCAAACTAATTAGTTGACTTTCGTTTGTGTGGAGTATATAAGAGAATGACATAAAATCTATAATCGGACCTTTCCGAAGCTCTAAGTGTAAAATTTTGTACTATTTTATTTGGAATGCTAAAAAAAAACACGAGCCAATGGAAGAATTTATCTATGATTGTAGTGCCTTCTTCTCCCATCATGTGATGACACCTTTTCACTTTTTTCATATTGGCATATGATTTGAGATTGAGGGGTAGCTGGGGAGATTTCTGATAGAATAAGATACTGATGATAATGGATGCTGCTAGTAGTTTGGACTTAGGAGCATAAATCTTTTGTTGCAGTGCTACTGTGTTCTTGTTCTGTTTTGGCTGCTAACTTTTGAAGATATTGCTCCAAAAGCAAAAGCAGAGGAACTCTGCTCATGTGCATGGATGTGCGTAGATGGTAGAATAGGAATCCGATGGAATAACAATCTAAACGATGACGATGAAATTTGTACTTGTATCATCTTATTCAATCAACTGTTATTCTCATTGCCTTTTTCTCCCTGGAGTATTGTCTACAAACTTCTCAAGATTTAATTTTAACTTTAGCGTTATTGAGATAAATTAGTTTTGAGTTTTGACATAGTACTGTGACTTACGACTTCTAATTGAGAAGTCTAATGTTGAAATTTTAGTAACCACTTATAATACAATCTAGTTATCCTACTCACAAGGTAAGTTGTGAGTATATACTCACAGGGAGGCCCACAAATTAAAAAAATGCTCACCATTCTCACTATCCAGCTATAGAGAAAAGATGATCCACATATAAAAAAAAAAATCATCTGCAAGTCTCCTCCTCTCTTTCCATCACTTCGTCAGAATAGCACATCCACACAAAACAAATATCCAAACCACCTAGAATAATATCTATTCACCATAACAAATATCCTCTAAGACCAATATCTAGTCAGCCCATAATTAATATCCTCACCATAGAGACTAGTACCCACCTCACACAGACTAATATATGACAATTGCAGACAAATACCCACCTCACACAGACTAATATCTGATAATCGCAGACAAATACCCACCTCACACAGACTAATATCTGACAATCGCAGATAAATATCCACGACGAACAGATTAATATCTGACCATCGCAAACTGATACCCACCACACAGATTAATATCTGTCCATCACAGACTAATACCAACTATACATATCCGAACCACCTAAACTGATATCCATTCATTGCAAACAAATATTGTTGTTTCATGGCCCGAAGGCCCATGGGCCCTCGACGGGCAGCCCTAACTAAGGTTGTAAGCCTTATGTGTTAGGATTTGATAGTGTGTTTAGTTTTGATGGAAGACACAATATCCATTACTTTACAAACTAATATCCATCGCCTGAACATCATTATATCCTATCATCATACTAATATCAGTACATGAAAAAACAATCTATCACTGACCAATATCCATTACAGGCGGAAAAACAAAGAAAGAAATGAGAGAGAGAAAGAGGGTTAGAAAGTTAAAGGTGACTGAGAATTTAATGGGTCATAACTTCTCCTTTTTCTTTACCCATTTGAGCCATGTAAGTATCTACTCACAAAAAACCTTATGAGTAGTTTAACTTTTTCGCTTATAATAACATACAACGGTTAGCGGTAGACCCATAAATTATATATAAGGATGTCTGGGTCCCTCTTAAATTTTCTATTTAAAAAAAAATATCTTACTATTACAAGTTACAACAAAAGTCCACGATTTGTTATTATATTTTGAAAAAAATTGTAAAATACACCAACTGTCTACAGTGCTAAACAAATTTCTTTCAATATATCCTATTAGGCAATCAATCACGAATTGATTGCCTATTCTATTATGATACTTGTTCCTATATATGTAATCCGGAGTTGAAAAAACTCTCTCACTACTCAGAGTTGCAATCGTTAAATCAATACAATTTTGAGCAGCACATAAACCCCATAAATATGGTAGATTCAATTTGTCGAAGTCAATCACCACATAACCCGTAATAGTATGTTTCATGCATCTAGCTAGCTGTATTAATGCTTGTCCAATATATGCTACAACCTGGAAGGGGATGAGATACGGTGACAACCCATTTTATAACCATAAGATCCATTCTCTCTCTTGTCTCTTTCTTTTTTTTTTTCAAATCAATGGTACAGATTGGATTAAGGGTATTTTTGGACGAAAAAAATTGACCACACTAGATTATTACCCCTATTAATATCTAAAACCCTACACTCTCTCTTTCCTCTCTCTCTCTCTCACACCATCTTTCTTCTTCCTATTCTTCTTCTTCTTCCTCCCATCTCTTCCCTCTCTCTTTCTCTATCGGCTGCCACCACCGTTGTCGCAGCCGACCCGCCACGCCCTCCGCCTCTCATCACTGCTGCAGCCCTCCCGTCGTCGCGCCCTCCGCCTCCCAGCACTGTCACGTCCCTCGCCCCGCAGTCATCGCGGCCTCCTCCTCCCACCACCGCCGCGATGGCCTCCCACCACCGCCGCGATGGCCTCCCACCACCACCGTCGTCGCAACCCTCCTGCCGCCCTCTGTCTCCCACCACCACCGTCGCCACGAGGTCACCGCCTCTCCCCTGCCTCCCCCTTTCGTCATCCCTATTTTTTTTCAGATCTGTGATTTTTCATATTTCAGATCTGATTTTTTTTGTGCTAGTCTCTAGTGGTACGCTACCAGTGGCAATGGTACCGCTACCAGTGGTACTGGTACTGCTAATGGTACCGCTACCAGTGGTACTGGTACTGCTAATGGTACCGCTACAAGTGCTAATGGTACCGTACCACTAGCACTGGTAGCGTACCACTAGTATTGGTAGCGTACCACTAGCACTGGTAGCGTACCACTAGCACTGGTATATTAATTACCAATAGACTAATAGATTGGTATTTTAACGCACTGGTACATTTTTTCAGGTTGCCGGAGGGAGTCTGCTGGAGAGAATTCGCCAGAGAAAAAGTCTGTCCATCGAAGCGGAGTGCCCGCAGGAGAAAGGAAGAGAGAGATAGAGATATTAATGTATAGGATTTAAATTTCAAAAAAAATTGTATTTAATATGAGTTTTTAATTCCCAATCTGATTAATACAAAAAAAAGTAATTAATATATTCCTTTTTTTCATACCCAAAATACCCTTGGTTGTCACCGTATCCTGTTCCAACCTGGAAGTTAACTATTGTTGTCCGTTAGTCATGCCCAACATTTTATGAGGTTATCAACGATTTCCTTGTCAAATTTAAAGCAATTTTATCTTCATTAATCCACGCAACTGCCTCCCCTAGTCAAAATGACCCACATGATGCATAAAACCCTAATTGGTTTATCTTTAACATGTCCAATTCTAGCTAATATGTTGCCAACAACGGTGTTAGATGTAGATAAGGATTGGCTTATATCTTCCGTCAATATGTGGATCATATTTTAAACAAATATCGAGCCTAAATTTTGGAAGGGTTCATAATGAAGTATCGTACCACTTCCATAGTCATTTCAATGCAAGCATGCACCTTAAAATTTTAGGTCAAATATTGAGAGTAAGGGTTGTTGCTCTCATGTAGTTAAATACTCTCTACATTTAGCTCTACCTTCTGTACACGAAATATCAAACAAACTATATAGTTTGGATATGTTGTCATTTTGGTTAAACAAACTACTATGATGATCGAGGTTTATCGATAAGTATTCCTTCATGTATATTTTTTTTATAGTGGACCCAATATAGCTTTGTCAAAGAAGTGGTAATTATTGAACTTTGAATAATCCAATCCTCAGTTCAATGATAAGGTATATAATAGTGTTTTAATGAAAGGATTGACAAGTCGCATGCATTATCATGTTTCATTTTGAGAATTCTTTTGCTTGTTTCCTAATTCTGATTTTGGACGAGAATTCGTTTTGGGATTTGCATACATAGCGTTATTCCTGCAGATTAATAGTGCCAAAATGTGCGCATATGATGATATAGGCCACTCTCACCGCCAAATTTTTTCCCTTTGATATGATACGTGGATGAACTTGGTACCTATATCATGCAAGTCATTCACTTTGGAAAAGGCTAGCTAGCTAGCTAGCTACCACTCTATACTATACCTTAGGCAATGTGGTGGCTAAACAATTCCCCAATACATTGGGACCTTGACCAATGAAAAAGACTTTAGATGTCATGTTGAATGAGTAGATGTAATCACCATGATTATATCTTTTAATTGGTGGAAGAGCCAGGAATCTGAACGAGGGGACTAAAATTCTACATTCATGAGTTGTTTGGATGTGGTATTTATCAAACCTGTTATTTGGGATCAATTACCACACAAATAATATCGCATGTCACAATATTCGTTATTTGCTATGTGATATTTGTATGAAATAACACATTTGAAGAAATTATGGGATTTGAAACGGGAAGGGGAGATAAAGTCTTACCACCTGATATTCTATTTGCGAAATTTGTTACAAAATTTACATGTAAATTTCCACAATTTTGAGAGTTGGGGGCTATAACCCCTCGCCCCCTCCTACCAACAGAACCATTTGGCTTTGTTATCAGACGACTGTGAGGCATGGTTAGATGTAAGAAAATTCATTTTACGTGACTTGAGAGAATGATTATACGAGAAGTAAGAGCAAACTGGTAGGGTTTGAGACATAAGCAAAGAAGAAATCGAGTATGAGTTCGGAAATAAATAATACAAGATTGAGAGAACTAGAGCAAATTGAGAGATGAAATCAGAACAAGTAATTAGTATATTGCTTCTGCGATAAATTGATCAAATGGCTAAAAGTATAATATATTGTATAAATCAAAACCCTAATAGCCATGTACATAATAAAATACTAAAACACTCCTAATCTACTCGCGGTCCATAAATAATACGAGTGATTGTGTAATGCATTCTTTTCTCTCACATCACAATAGTTCAACTATCACTAGGTAACTTATAGGCATGCCTTCATTGCCTTGTGTTTACTCCTGGCAATCAGCAACCGATCGAGTTGAATGCATCTCTGGCAATCAAGGTTGTCAACCCGCGGATCGACCCGCTTTGACCCGGTAAGAAAAACGGGCCGCACGCACCCGCCAGGTCGACCGCCCCAAGGTACTGGGTTGGAGGTCAAATTGTGTCATTTTTTTCTTTGTTTTGCGAAATGCGCCTATTTTTTGATTTTTATTTTCGCCTAACTCAATCTTTGGAATCCTAAGTTGAACATTTGAATATTAATGTTATATAAGTGTGTGTGAATTTTCACTATATGTTGAATCTAAGTACGAAATGTTATTTTGGTGTAATATTATATGTTATAACTCATATGTTAGATGCGATTTGATATAACTTATCAGGATAAGTACAATATAATGACGCTTTCCATATTTCCGGGCTAAACCGGGCTAAAACGGGTGACCCATTTACCCTTGACCCACTAGCTCAACCGGGTCCGGATCAACCCACGGGTTGACAACCTTGCTGGCAATGATACTAATAATAAAGAATAGAGTGGGGTAACAAAGGAAAAAAACAATGTCAAGAGTGGGGTAACAAATGTTTTGGGACTACATACATTCACCCAATTCCATCCCTCCACCTCTTTCTCCATCTCTCTCAAAGTCTTTTCATCAAAAATTTTGATGTCCTGTGGATTTGGTAGATGTGACAACACTTCTCTTTTCAATCCTATGTGTTATCACTTCTGTCCATCATTCCTTTCAATTCACAACCAACGCGACCATCTCAATTCCTTTTCTGTTAGTGCTTGGTACACATCGGAATATTATTGAGGTAAGGTTGAGGACAAAATGAGGTTTAGATTAATTAATACTTGAAAAACAAACTTACAACCTACTTAACCTTCGAATAGACAAAGAATGAGTATGAACTTTTAGAAGTGTCACCCTTTTAATAGAATCTATGATCGGGACTTTTTCGGATTAGGGGTTCCTAAGTGAGTTCATTTAGATTTAGAATTTTTAGGGTTGATGCTAAATATTTTTCATCACAGAGTTTGAGAAATGCACAGTAGTCATTGGTTTTCAATTTGAGGATTCCATCGAATCCCTTAAATAGTACATAATGATAATTTTTTTTATATTCCCGTTATAAAAAAATAATCCATTTGTGCTGGAGAAAGATGATAATTAATTAATACGATCCCTTAATGAAAATCGTAGAATAACATATCACGATCTAATACGACTCCAATCAATATAATGACCTATAGGCTATAGCTATTAGCCTAGCTAGAGTACATTAGTGAGGGGGTTTATAAAGACAATTAATTAAAAAAAGAACATCATCATCATCTAAGTAACCTCTCCCTCTCTTCCTATCTCAACTATAAGCTAGCTAGAAGCTCGTTCCCTCGAATCCCGTACTGCCACATGTCATCCAAGCTCCAGAGTGTATCCGCCACGTCATAGTTATACCCCACCCAGTTGCCATCATCATCGCCTCCCACCTGGCATAAATATTCATGATCAGCTGTTGGATCCGCCATCTCTTCCATGGAGAATATTCCAACATATTCCGATTCAACAACCTTCTTCCCCGCCTCAGGGTTTTGCTGGTGCTGGTACGACGCCGTTGTGGAGCCTGTGGAAAGGGAGGTCGTCATGTTCGAGAAGTGGATGATTGCCTCTTCTTGTGGTGGAAAAGAGTAATACGGATTATTAGCGATGATCAGTTGCTGATGATCCGCTGCAGGCGATAGCAGGGAACCTGCAGAATCCGCTGCAGCCACCTGATGATCATGATGATTCAGAATCGTCTGATCAGGCATAGTACTACTCGAAGTTGGAAGTAGTTGACCATCTGATGATGATGATGAAGTAATTTGCTGTTGCTGTTCAGCTTTCTGAAGCAGACGTGGCATCCAGTAGCACCTCACAGCGTCGAGGAACTTTTTGCTGTTGGATTCGATGTTGAGCTGCCTTGCCTGCCTCTGCACTCTCGTCCTCCAGTAGTTCTTGATCTCGTTGTCGGTCCTTCCAGGCAGATGTTGAGCTATTCGTGACCACCTAATTAAAAAAGATTTATCACTAATATTTAATCACGACGCGAAATATATATAGTACTTTAATGTTCCAAACAAGAAGTATATATATTGATTGGTATTTTTCCTTAAAAAAGAGAATTTTTTTTTTACCTATTACCCCACTTGGAATGGAGTTCAAGGATTAGAAGCTGCTCTTTAGGAGTGAGATTCCCTCTCTTAGTATCTGGCTTCAAGTAGTTCAACCATCTTAGCCTGCAACTCTTCCCAGTTCTTTTCAGTCCTGTTAAGAGATTAAAAAGGCCGGCTTAACAAATCATTTCCCAACAACTCGAGTTATATTGAGACCATAACTGGTTAGTTTCGATATAACGTACCAGCACATTTGGCGAGCATGTTCCAGCGGCCTTCGCCATGCCTGGCGATGTAATGGGAGAGAAGACTGTCTTCCTCCAGTGTCCAAGGCCCTCTTCTCAGTTGATCATGATCATCATCTTGACTAATTCCCACTACTTCAGTACCGCCATTGCTGCTGCTGCAGATCGTGCCGTTATAACCTGCAGCAACTCCGTAAGGGAGATTTACAAGCGGTGCTCTCATTTCATGCATGGGATAATAATCGAGTATAGTTAAATGAGAAGTTTGGTGAAGGCCAGAGATTTATATAGGTGAACCAACAAGTCTACAGTATAAGGGGGAGACCGTTATTACTTATTAGCTGGAGAGGTTAGAGGTAATAATGGGTTGTACTTAGATATTCTCCATTCCCCACATGCTCTTTTCTTTCACATAGATTTCTATCCAAATTGAATAAAAGAACTTTGTTTTTTATGCCTTTTCTCGATCCCATTTTATGCAAAGTGTTAGTCACCTAGGGAAGGAAGGATCAAATAGGACTGGTAGTGAATAAAGTTCATAGGGTATCCTACACTTAATATAGGCAATGTGTAAGGAAGTGATTAAGTATCATACACAGTGGTGGATCCAGAAATTTTGTATAGGGGTGTCATCTCCTAAAAATTAAGTTAAAATAATAAGTAAATAAGAACATGACGTGTTTCGTACTTTGAAAAAATTGTAAAATACAATCGGTGTCCAACAATGCTCTATAAATCTCTCTCGATATATCCTACTAGAATAGGGGAGCCCGTAATTGGGTTCAATCGTTAGCTTTTCAAAATAATTGGGATAAAAAATTGCTTTTTACTATTATATTTGGATTTGAAATACAATGACAAATGAGTTATAATCTAATGAAAAATATGTTTACTAATAGTAACATCGACCCAAGTTCAAATCACATAGGAAACCACTTAAATGTTTATGTTTACCCATACACAAACTACTATTGGGGAATTATAATCGTTTTTCCAAATTTTAGTAGTGTCTCGCCACCACTAAAATATTGTTTTACCTATATGCAAACTATTATCGGGGGTTGAATAATCATGTTCCCAAATTTTAGGGGTGTCCCGGGACACCCCTAGAGCCCCATGGATCCGCCACTGACCATACATGGACTTGTATAAGATCCAACATAACATTCTCACAACAACTCGAGTTATTGAGACCAACTAGTTAACACCATGTTCACACGTACATGGGATAGGCTAGTAGGCTACCGTAACTATTTATTTATAAGGTTTAACTAGTTGTCTGCTCGTCCTTTTCTATGGGGGAAAAAAATCAATTTCGATCTATATTATCTAAAGTTGAAGAAGATAAATGGTAATGAATAGCTAGACAGTAATTTTTTGTAGTATATTCTCCGATTTCATAAAACAAAATCTTTTGAATTGTTTTCTTCCATGAGACTTGAAATACATGATTATCGTAACGAGATAAAACAAAGAAAAATACTGCATGTAAAAATTAGTTCTTGTTCACATATGTTTTCCGCCCCTTTTTTTTTAAGTCGGTCACGATGACAGTTTTTCTGTTGGCATTGTGTTGCCAGCTAGCATTGTGTTTGTAAGATAGATAGATGCGTGATTGACCAGAGAAGCTATAATGAATTCATTATGAGATAACGTTCAAACAAAACGTGTCCAAAAAACCATATTAGTTCAGAGTTTCAACAGTACAAGAAAAGGAAATGCACAGTCAGAAACGAACAAAGCTTAGCTAAGTGGTATCCCATGCATGTTACTATAGGGTGGAAATGAGACATGTTTGGTGGACTTTCTAATAGTGTAACCGATGGCTATTGTTAGTGTGTGGTATATGATTCACGATTGAACATTTCTCAATAATTCGAGTTATTGAAAATAAGTGGTTCTTGACATGGTATAAGAGCCTTCTGTGACCGAGAGATCTTGTGTTCGATTCCCGGTGACCCCCATTTGTTAAGCACATGGTATTTGGACCTGTGCAAACTTCAAGCCCTTGTGAGTGACTTTCGTTTGAGGGGGCGTGTTAGTGTGTGGTATATCGTATATGATCCACGATTGAACCTCTCCCAACTACTCGGGCGTGTTAGTGTGTGGTATATGATCCACGATTGAACCTCTCCCAACAACTCGAGTTATTGGGAGCAACTGGTTCTTGACAGCTATTACATAATTATCTGTTTTGGACTTTCATTAACACGAAAGTTGTGGGATAAATATCAAATTACACTATCTAATCCAAAATAAATAGTCTTGATTATTAATCACTTTAATCAATCCAAGTTGCTACCTTTAATGTAATAGCTATCCTTGTAGAGAATCACTACGTACTGCCTTATTAACATGACGTCCGCTATTATAGTTGATCGAATATAATTAATTAACTAGCCTTCGATATCTCCATCATGACCGAATAATTTTCTATTTAATCCACCATTGCTCTAGGTTCCTCATACTTTGTGATGCAATCAATTGTTAAATCATTCATTTATAGGGTTTGCTTGGTGCAATTTCTCCATAAACAAAATTAAACCTAGTACGAAAATGTTGTTTTTGTTGTTATACAAGTTTAAATGATCTATTCATAACTTTTTCACCTTGAACAATCATTTAGTGTGTCCGTTTTTGTTAATTGACCTAAATAATTAACTACGTACCTTTCCTTGGTTGTTAATTAACTATGTTGATAGTTCCCTCGTTGAGGAAGTAGTCTTTCCAAGGATGTCGACAAATCAAAGTTGATCATGTCAAGTACCAATTATATGATTGGAAACATTTTACTACTGTAACTCATAATTTATTTTCGTGATAACAAAGGAAAAGAACAACCAAAATGGAAAATGGAAGAGAACAAGATACATACGGAGAAGAAGAAAGTGGCGAAAGATTGAAATGGGAATGATGCCAATCGTTTCAAGCATCATCAAGTACTCCCAAATTTTTTTTTTTTCATTTCAATTTAATTTTAGGAAATTTAAAGAAAGTCCCACTTTTGATTTTGCAATGATAAGATGGGTTCGATGTGACGTAACATATTCAAAAGTTTAGGACGAGTGACTTGTGTCAGCCACTTTGGTTTCCTTCTTTTTATAATTGGTTTCGTAGTTTTACTTTCAATTGTAACCACCTATACACACTATACTCCATTATTTCAATAATATTGTGTAATTAACCAATCAAAGCTACGTTAATAAATGACTAGGGCTTCAATGACTTATATGATCCCATGACATTTTGTTGTATGGCTTCTCTTCTCTGCGTATCCAACTCGAGGAGATAGCTAGCCAACTCCTCTTTCTTTCTTGTGGCTCTTCAATTCATATATGCATGGTTAAGTTTGCCGTGCAATAATAATATTATCTTAAATAGCTATTTTCTTGGTGAAAATTGATTCGAGTTTAATGATTATACCATAAAGGAGCAGTTTCGGGAGACCAATAAATAAATTTTTCTCAAAAAACACCTTGTCGTTGGAATTGCAAACTCTATGAGTCTGCTGGTCGAACCAATTCTACATAAACCTGAGTATCTCAGCTGGTGCGGAAGGCGCAGTCGGTTGTCAACTCAGGCTTGGTCAAAGTCAAGTTGTCTATCTCGGCGGGAAATCTGACCGATTTAACCAATTGATTCGAGCACTGTGCCACTTTTAAATTATGATGATTTCAACAATTAGTATACAACTACGGTGTCATATCATCCTTTTACTTATCACAGAGCCCTACAACATGAAACATCACAAACTATGTTCCACTATCTCATCGTCTCTTCTTCTTGCTCTAGATTCGAGAGCCTACAATACAAGACCCAACCATCTCAAACGCCATGACAATCCCGCAATAGTAAATTTTATTTTTCTCCAACTACACAGTCATAGAGCAAGTCGACCTCATCTCATACAAATAAGAAGCAAAAATTATTAGAGACACGTGCATTTGAGTTGAAACTTTGTGTGACTAACAGAGGCCTAATTCATCATTTTATTCATTATTTAATACTTAATTAAATTCATATATATATATCTTATAAATAAAGGATAACTTTAAAATCGTGGACCAAATATCATTGGTTCGAATATTCCATATGAATTGCAGTATTGAATATGTAAAAGTGTTGTATAATTCTTAAATTAGTATTAATTTTTAGACCTACTATGACAAAATCGTATTCATATCTTTGTGTAAACTATATGGGACTTGTTCTTTGAACATTTTAATTTGGCTAACGGTCAAATTATAAACCTCTTCCTATTCTGACATGATTGGATCCAACAATCATTATGAGTTTAATAAGTTGGTTCATTTCATCTTTTTTATGTGCTAATTAATTTGTAGGGAAATAACATGTCTTTATATACATTTTACATAATATATACTACTGAAATGAGAAAATTGTTGTCTCATTTCAAATTTCCGACAATGAGAGCGAAAGTAGGAATGATATTTTTGCTTCACAATTAATTTTATAGAAACTACAACTTCAAAAACCCAGATTTTTGTAGCTCAAACTAAAAATCAGAGCATCGAAATCAAAGTTCACAAATTGTATTTCATATATCAATTATTTGAGAGAGATTTTTCTCTATCAACAAAGTAAAATGAATCAAGTTATAGCCAAATCAACAGCTTTGCTCGAAGACGATGACCCGCTTCTTCGTGGGAGAAAGGAATACATGTGTTTCTGTCAAAGATTTCGAGAGAAAAGACAAAAAGGATACACCACGAGTTTGTGAATGGGGACTGTGAAATAGATCATCAAATCACGGGCTTGGGTCTAAATAAAAGGATACGAGGTTAGTTTGATGGTAGATGATATAGAATTTGCCAAGTTGGTACATCTACAGGAGATCTCCAGTGTTGGCTTAGGAAACAAAGAATCGAAAGGGGAAGAAGAAGATATACTCTTTTATTAACAACTAATTAAATGCATGGGGGATAAACGATACATTCATTTCTATTTTCCTTTGATAAAAATAAAACTAAAAACTTCAATAAAAAACTAAACAATATCGTAAATTTTGGTGGGTTTCTGTTCAACTTTTGAAGCTTGTTCTTTTTTTTAGTCTAATAAGATGATTTAAAGCTATTATCCTACTAAAATGATTTTTTTTTATTTTTCCGTTGCATTGTTGTAATATTTTGACCTAAATATGTTAGTAAGTTAAATGATGTATTAATTAAAATAATATAATATTTATGCTCTTTCGGTGCACTTAAATTATAATTCTCAAAGAATATACGCTCTTACGCTCCCGTTCTAGCTCTCACTCCGCAAATAGCTTTTGGGAAGCGGCTCACGTCGATCCGGGAGGTGGTGCGTGGGTGTCTTTCTGGAAGGATTGCTGGATCCCCAACTTAGTTCTTGCGGACGCCTTCCCCAGAGTCGCTGCCGCTGCCGCTTCTCCCAACGCCTGGATCTCCGACATTGCGACTCCTTCAGGTGAGGGTATTGCTTGGAACTTGAATCTTACTGTGTCCTTAAGGGGTGGGACGGAGAGGGAGCGTTTGAATCTTTTGAGAGTCCTTTGTTCTGTTGACAGTCGCCGGGTTTCGTGTGGACCGAGCAGACTTGTTTGGACCCCGGAACCCGAGTCGACGTTCTCTGTTTGTTCTATGTATAGGTTCCTGACCAGCAGCAGATTCCCGGGGGTGGCCACGTTCCCAGCCGAGTTCATCTGGCAAAGCTTCATTCCGAGCAAGATCTGTGCTTTCGTTTGGCTCGTTGCCCACAAGAGGGTGCTGACGTTGGACAATATGCAGAAAAGAGGGTTGGTGCTGGCCAATAGGTGTGTTCTTTGCGGCATTCAAGAGGAGTCGGTTGATCATTTGTTCATTCATTGCGCTTTCACTAAAAGTGTTTGGACGGATGTCGCTATGGCTTGCCGAGGACTTAGTCTTCCGAGCGGTGATGTTGCTGCCACTATAGACGGCTGGATTATGGCTTGTCCAAACAACATCAACGAGTGGATTGTGGCCTGCAGTTTCCATGGTGTGTGCTGGCAGGTTTGGCTCGAGCGAAACCAACGAACCTTCAACGACATTAATCATAGTTCCAAGTATGTGTTCCGAAGAGCAATAAGGTGGGCAGTCGAGTGGGTTGTTGCCCATGGGAAAGTCAGTAAAGCGCAGGGGGTGGATTGGATTTCCGAGCATCTCAGGCCTCGGTTAATTAGTTGATTGTGCTGCTGTTTTCCTGATCTTGTCGAGCCCGAGCTCTCTAGTGGTATTGGCTGGTTTTCTATTGTGTAGGGGTGTGGATCGCGCACTGCAGGGTTTCTTTTCTGATCCCAGTTGGAAGGTTTCTTGGTGTCTGGTTCGGCTGTTGGGCGGCTGTTTGGCGGTTGGGTGTTGGGTGGCTGTTTGGGGATTTTGTACTTGTTGTCAGACGGCTTCTTCTTGCTGTCGCTGTCCCCTTTGGTCTTCTTGTTTCCTTTTGGTGCACAGAGGTGGTCTGGTCCACCTAGTGCTTGTTGTTCGCCTTTCCTTTCCTTTTGCTTTGTTTTGTTATGTACTCTTGTCTAGGATCAGTGCTCGTGATCCTAGTTCCTCCCTTGTACTTTGCTTTTTGTTTTATTAATTCTATCATCACCCTTATAAAAAAAAAAAATTCGTCGAGTCAATTCTGTAGACAAAGAGACGATGGTAGAACTCGCTTTCCATCACATATTGCCTTCCCTCAGAAACACCCCATACTCAATTCCCACTTGGTCATTCCTCATTAATTCCACATTTGACACACACAGCTGCCAAAGAAGTGCGACCTTCATCTCGGGATGAATACATGTTGTTGGAGTGCTTTTTAAGAGCTCGAAGAAGGATAGCGAAAAGTAGCAGAAAGAGAAACAAATGTAGATAGTCAGGGCGAGGAAGAATATTATCCATATGTAGATGGAATTTTTTAATTTATAAATATATTAACAATATAATGAATTTTTCATATATCCGAGCAAAAGCTGACTAAAATTATTGAGCCATTAACCCTCAACCCACTTAATCAACTGGGCCAACGGGCTAAACCGATGTTGACAACCTTTGATACTTTGAAATCAAGATATTCTAAAAAATTTTGGTTCTAATTTTTATGATTGAGTCAAATCAATCAATAATTGCGGACTTTCAAAAGGTGGTTGAAATTCAAAAGTCGATCTTCAAGGTTCTTTTGTGAAAAACAAGTTTTTGCGTTTAATTAATGTTGGGTTGAAGGAAGAGAAAGCGGAACAGATAGAGGATGTGATTGTGGTTATTAATGATTGGAGTTGCAGATGGAGAAGATAAGCCATAAAAAGGGACTAAATTTAATTTGATGATGTGTGTATATTATATATTAAGAAAGCATGTTTGATGTAAAAAATAATAGAGGGATAGATTTGAGAAAAATGGTAATATAGTGAATTTATGCTATTAACTCCACATGAAAAGTCGAAGATCGTATTGGTAGAGTAGAATTTAAGATTTTATAATGTTTGGATTTTCTTAACTTTTGTACTTGCATTAGTGACTAACACTTAACAACCCCCTCCCCCACCCCACCCTATTATTCAAACAAGCCTATACACTGAATTATACTAATTTATACAATAATCATTACTTTTTCATCTTCTTTTGTATTTGAGATTTCTAGGCATAATCTTTTCGTTATTCTCTTGATTTTTCTATATGCCTTCACTTCTTACCAATTCTAGATGATATATATTTTCTTCCAACTCCAAATTCATATCCGATAATAAAAAGTCCACAAATTTCTTCTAAGATATGAAAAAAATACACAAGAGTAAACTAAGACGATTTGATAAAAAAAAATACATATTAACTAATTATCGCTAATGTCATAATCAACAAATGCCATAAAGATTACTTAGAAATAATGAATTAACTATTTTAAAAAATCTTAAAATATTTAAAAACATGAAAAAATTGATTAACATAAAATAAAATAAAATGCATCCGACCAACGGATTGAGTAAATTTTAAATATAATTATTAACCAATGTAAAAAATAAAGCAAAACTCATTCGGCAAAGGGCCGAGTAAAAGCTAGTTCTTTGAGGTAGAGATATTGAGAGAGCGAGGGTGAGAGTAAGAGAGATGAGGTTTTTTTCTTTCTTTTTTCATATATTCTCTAACAAAAACATAAGAAACTAACCTGGTAGTTTTCTAGATGCTAAACGCAAAGCAAATCGTGCTGCATCCGTAATTTGCAAATTTTAAAATCAGGGTTATTTGGAGAAAAACTACACCAAAGATAACATTTTCTTATTATCTTTGTAGCCCATTATGAGTTTATGTCTTTGCTATTAAGTAAAATACTCCGTTTAATGCATATATATGTATCCGTACGTACTTTATCCGTTCAAAACTTTTGTATCCGTATTATTGTCAAGCCGTTTCATTTTTTCTCGTTCATTTGATGGCTCCCGTACTAAACACGTATAAAACCCGTATAACACGTTTATTATCCGTAATTTACGAATTAAATTGTTAACTTTACTATTATTTATATATTTATTTATTTTTAAAATTCAATTTTATATATTTATGACTATTAACGTAAAATTAAACGTAACTTTAGCTTAGAGACGAAGTATAATACCCGTACGTATTTTTTACGTAACTTTCCCGTACCGTATTGTACTAACGATGAATCATAGTTCTCCAGGAGGGAAAGAGATTCTTCTCAAATCGGTCGTTCAAGCTATTGGAGTTGGGCCCGCCCGTTGGCCGGATGAATTGCATCATTAGTATAAAAGTTAGTAGTAATTATATGAATCATTTATGTGTTACCATAACCAATTGTTTATATGAATTCAAAACTCCAAATAATATCGATACAGTTATAACATAACAAAATAGTAAGTTACTGTCAAATCATGTTTTGATAAGAATTATCATCATACTAATATAAACCAAGCAATGTTATGAAAAAAGAAAGCAAACAGAGTTGTCGGTTTCCTGTTATGGTAAAAGAAAACTATACATCAAACCTAGATCTAAGGTGGTGATCTCAACACTTTTTTTGTTGGGATATGCAATATAAGTGATCCCTTGTAAAAATAAAGTCATAAATCAGAGGAATTTTATAATGTTCTAAAACATGAAAAAAAATTAGTTTTTGAATTTATAATACAAATGGAAATTGTACTCTGTACTTATATATTTATTATAATTTTTTATGGTACATACTGAACTTGTACGTTTAATGTTAGGGTACAAGTGTAATTTATATCATGAAACATAAATACTTTAAAGTATAGCAGAAGGGCTCCATAAAACATGATTCACTAATAAGTACGATGTGACGTAAGGGGTCGTTTGCTATGTAAATTTGCATTAAGGAGTTCGCCAGCTGGTTGATAGAACCATAGAGCTTATGCAAGGAGTCGAACAACAGGCCGATGAAGACGACGAGGTTGATATGGCCGATGAGGACGAGATGATATGGCACATGATGATGATACGAACCTCGATGATGTGACTTAGTAGTCATATTGTTTCTGGTAATTAATTTTTCAAATTTGAAGTCTATATGGTCTAATAATGTGGTTGGACAATTGTACATTGTGCTTTCTTGCCACTTATGCTTGGCACAATGACATGTCCTTGAAATTCCCTCTTGTAGGTGGGTGTTTACTCAAAGAAGTAGCAATTGCTTTTGGTGGAGAAGGCTTGAAAGTCATTGAATATACTTCTGGAGAACTGGTTGTGAAGTCTGATTCCCTTAAGGCAAGAGTCAACCATTTAAGATAATCTAGTTCCTAGGATAACATGGATATAACTATGATGCATTAACGATTCAATGCATCGATAGAGCACTATTCTACTTTACTGCTACTCCTAAAATCGCACAAAAATCCTATTAAAACTACTTCTTCTCTTCTCATTAAACTTGAACAATCAAGTACATATATAAGAAAACACCCAAAACCCTATAGGAGCGTTTGGATTAAGAGATTTAGGTAAGGATTCTGCACAATGCATGTCCTTCCAGGAGTTCATCAAATTTCTGTGTTTGGACAGGCTCCAATCATTAAGCGATTTTAACTGTGAGAGATTTTGAAATTCTGCTCATTAGGGATTTCAAATTATCTGATTACCCCCAGCTATTTTAAAATCTCTGATTTCTTTCTTTTTTTTCAATCTTTCAATCTTATCCTTCACCTTCTTGCCTCTTCCCCAATCTACTCTTCCCGAACACTGCCAGCAGAACAATCGGCCATCCACATCCCTGCTCCTCCAATGAGTCAAAAAGGCGGAAAGACAGTCAATGCTTCTTCCTCTGACAAGATTTCGAGCTCCTGCTAGAGGCGGGATGGCAGTCGATGCTTCTTCCTCTGATCGGATTTTGTATACCGTGTGAAGCATAACCTTGCCCTTTGTTATAAGAAATTTAAAAATTAGACTTTTTTATTGGGTGTTTGGCAACCGCATTCCATAGTGGTATGAGTAGAAAGAAAACAATGGGGAAAATGTACACAGTTGTCCCTTGGATATTATGCACGTCTTATAGCTTGGATACCACTAAGTTATGCACTTATGTTAGGCATCAAGTCATTATGTAAATATATTTGATTACATTAGTATATAAGAAGTAACTCTCATTTTGTAAGTTTAGATAATCCATTTATAATGTTATATATTACATAACATTTGTAGGATAACTTTTTATTTTCAGTTAGTAAATTTGTTTTCGGATAAAAATTCTGGACAAAAATTTTGTTTTGAAATTAATCTAATATGATAAACATTGATATTTTTTAGATATTTTTTTACAATATCTTATTGATCTCACCGATAATATTCATGCAACATAAGTGAAATATTTATCTCCTTTTTAAATTTACTTTGCCTCCTCTCTAGACTCTAGAGCTTCTTCTTTCAAGGATCTCGAGGGCTGTCACCGGCGCCGTTTTCGGCGACCGGGGGCGACCCTTTCCTCTTTTTTTCTCTTTTCTTTCTACTGATCTTTTCCCCTGCTGCGTTTTCTGTATCGTTTCCCTTTCTGCCGTTGGTTGTTGTTTTCCTTCATTGCTGATGCTCTTGGTCATTTTCCTTCCTTGCCTTGTGGTTTTTTCCTCTCTTTCGTCGCCTCTTCCACCCTTGTAGTGATGTTTTTCCGGTCTCCTTGTGAGACGCTTTTGACCCCACCTGACTGGTTTTCAGATCTGTGTGGATGCTCCCTTGGTAGGTGGTTTAGGGGGCTGATTTGTAGGTTCGCCTGCTCCTTCCTGGTCTGTCATCTCCCTCCACAAGATTCATCCATAAATGGGGATGAATAGGAGATGCATGGACCATTTGTTGTCTTGGATGTCATTTCAGGAAGCTTGCGGGCAGGGAAATCTTCTTCGGAGTTGGTGCTCGGCCGATTTTCTCTGATCGGAGGTGAATCAGTCGCCTCTCATCTGTCTATGGTCGGGATTGCTTCTCGGGTTTGCTTGGTTTTTTAGGTGGAGCTCGGATCCGGTTCTGGGTACGGTTCTCCCCGGTGATTATATTGCTTTCTGCTTTTTGCGGGAGCATCGTCCTTCAAGTGGAGCCGCTAGTGGTTAGAGATGTGTCTCTGCTTCCTCCGTTGTCTCCCCGGCGAAAGACATGTGTGGGCAGAGTGGTTGAAGACGGCGCTGGATCGAAGGTGGGGAATGCAGTTGGCGGCCAGCTTCTTGTTGATTGGGCCGCTGGGTTAGGGTTACCTAGGGTGGGTTGTCCAAAGTGTTTGGATCAGGGTTGGGCTTTTTACTTCGGGCCTTTGTCTGCCCACTCTTAGGTCTCTTTCTTTTAGTTGGTATTCCTTGCTTTCAACGTTATTGTAACTCTGTACACCGCGTTTCGTATTAATGAAACGACCAGCAACCGTTCAAAAAAAGTGAAATATTTACAGTTATTGACATAACATATTTCGAATGTTACAGGTAGTTAGAATGTGCACGTAAAGTAAAATTTTATGACAAGATGCTCATAAAAAAGATGTGAATATCGTAGTTGGAATGAATTTCGAAAACCAAATAGTACTACAAATTCAACAATTCTAAAAACGTAGGTCATACATAATCCATGTATAATATAAGCTTCAATATTATCAAATGTAAATAATATAATATCTATATACAACAAAAACTTGTAGCAGAATTAGTTGGGAGATTGGTTGAGCCCGCTGATCCCTTGAAGCCAAATGACATGTGGTTGAGTCCGGGTAATGGTCCAAAGATCATTTAGATATCAAGGAAAACTTAGTTCATTGTCTAGGCAATTGGCTGAGTGCCGACCAGTTGCTTCACACCATAATAGAAGACAACAACTATATTGTGGTTATATTCTCTCTGGCTACAACAGGGGGAGTTCAGTATTCCTACTTTAGAGACGTCATGAACATGGTATTGCCGGGAAAGCTCGAAGTTCGGATAACATATATTCGTCATCATACAACATTTGAAGTACCGGCGGGGACTGCTTTAGATAAAGAAAATAAAAAATGAGATACAAATAATCATATAGTCGGTACGAAAATGTTTGGTATTGTAAAGCTACATGCAAATATATTTAAGGGAGAGATTGATGCAACTGGGGTGTTTCTAGTTGTTCATATATCAAAAGATGTTACTGGTAAGAAGGCGCACTACTGTTGTTATAAACCCTATAGAAGTTTGGGTATATGGAATGGTGAAAGCAAAGTTTAGGGAAACGTCCAGGGGAGTTCACCACCCTAGCTACCTTAGTATTAAGCCACAAACAGTATATGCTAGAAATTTAAAGGAACACTATGTTTCAACTTCACACGTTTTGTAAGTGCCGATTAGGCATATTTTTCCTTTTGCTAGGATTTACCTTAAAAAGTTTTTTCCTTTCTCATGTATGATTTTTTTCTCCTTAACCCATGTTTTACATTTTCTAACTATCATTTGGTCAAGTTTACACTTTCAAAGACTTACCTTAAAGACTTACCTTAAAAGGGGGGGGGGGGGGGGGGGGGGGGGGGGGGTGGTTCTTCTTCTCTCATGTTTGGTTCTTCCTCCCTTAACCTCTATTTTTCCAAATGTCGATTAGACACATTTCTCATTTTGCTAGGACTTATGTTAAATGATTTTTGTTGTCCCACATTTTTTTTTGTTGTAGATTAGGCAAGTTTCTCATTTCTTAATTCATAAGGGGTTATATTAGTGTATGATGTTCTACGGTTGTTCACTGAATGATCAAGTTCTAGATTCTTTTTTTCTTCTCTCATGTATGGTTTTTTCCTTTGACCCACGTTTTACGCTTTCTAATTGTCAATTAGGCAAGTTTACGCTTTAACTATGACTTACCTTAAAGATTTTTTCTTCTCTCATGTATGGCTATTCTCCCTTAATCTACGTTTTTCCAGTTGTCGATTAAACAAGTTTTCCTGGAATTTCACATGTTCAATACTAAATAGAGTATTGGGCCTCTCCCCTTGGATTTGTTATGGAAAAAGACATTGTCATGTGAAGTGATCAACACCTTAATTTGTAAGGTTCATGTATTGGATTCTATAATGAAAATCAACTTCATAAAAGAAAAAAAAAACGGAGAATGATACTGCTATAATCCTTCCTTCTTTGTGATGGAAATACTTTCCTAGAAGGACCTGCACCCACAAGTCTTGATCATTGTTAAATATCTACCTAGAGAGTTTCACCATATAACAAAGATTCAGACTCCTAGCTAATCTAAAGCCTAACCCTCCTTGACTTTTAGGCTTACAAACAGTCTCCCAAGCAACTATATGAACTTTTCTTCTGTCTTTTTGTGAACCCCCCACAAACCCTCTAATCTTCCTATCAATGGTTTCACAAACTAAGACAGGCAGCAAGGTGATCTGCATGGCATAGAAGGGGATAGCACTGAGTTTTGAGTAGGAACATAAGGGTCGGGTCTAAGTGGTGAAAATTAATGACTTTTATTTTCTTTGTTTTATTTATCAGCTCTTATCTTCTGAGGAATTCTTGGGTGCACCTGGAGTACCATATCATCTATCCAAGGTGGTGCATTGGCCTAATGGATCAGTACCCATGTCCATAGACAGAATCAATGCTTGCATAGTAGCATTTTTGGTCCGAATCAGACTAGGGTGAACAAGAGCACTCTTTCTCCTTTACTTGTGTATCTCGATGGTATATTCTGAGGAATTCTTGGGTGCACCCGGAGTACCATATCATCTATCCAAGGTGGTGCACCGGCCTAATGGATCAGTACCCATGTCCATAGACAGAATCAATGCTTGCATAGTAGCATGTTGGGTCCGAATCAGACTAGGGTGAACAAGAGCACTCTTTCTCATTTACTTGTGTATCTCGATGGTATTTTCTATATAAACCATTTGGTTTCAGTTTGATTTACACAAAACTTATGTTATTGCTTCAAATAATATTGTATTATCTTGATTTCCAGAATGAGACCATAGCAGTGATGGTACCAAGGGCTAACCAATGGTTGGAGCAATTTGCAATTATCCTAAGGAGACCATTCCAACTTGACATTCATAATTATTCGACCATGTGGATGGAGGTTAGTTTATATTTTGCAGATTAATATCCTAAGATAACCTTCCCCACCGTAAAGTATTCTTTTTTAACTAGGCTCTAAAGTGCTCGAAGAAGTTTGTCCAAATGCTTCCAGCTATTCCCGAAGATGAGCTTCCCAATAAGTTCTGACAGTTTTGTTAGGTGATATTTACTTATGAATCTTGCATTCTAGTTAACTATTTTACTGAACTGGTTACTATTGTAGATGTCTGGGATTCTTTTTGGCATACATTCGACAATGCCGTTGGATTTTTTAGGAACTCAGAGATCAGTGAGGTGGATGATTCATTTGTCATTCAGGTACAATTTCACTTATTCTTATTTCCTTTTTGTTATTATGGAACAACCCTCATTACTCCTCTACTGTTGCTTATGCATTATACCTTTATTGCTACTATAGACCTACAGTGCTACTGCATTATTGTTACCACTTCTTTATTTGGTTCTAATTCTTTTTTGCAAATTGTGTAGAAAGTGAAACCCTAGCTTTCATGTTGAGAGAATGTTATTGATTCTTTTCCTAAGTGGATTTTCTTTCATGAAGATTTTGTTGTTCTTGTTGTTTGGCTCTCTGATCAACAGTTTGATTGTGTTAGACACTCTTTGTTGGATTGAGTAGGGGAATTCCCTTTTGAGGTTGTTGTCCGATGCTGCTCTTTTTCTTCTCCTGCATCTCCTCTCCTTTTCTTTATGATATAAAGCCTTCTTCTTCTTTCTTTAATTTGTACGCCAAATCTCTGTTTTTTTTCCTTGTTGCTGCAGCTGAATCGTTGTAGTTTTTTTTCCTTATATGAACTCAGAACTAACAAGGAAAATGAGACTCTTTTCTCGATCAACTCATTCGTTACAAGAGTCAATTCTCGTGGTATCTGTATTTTTGGTTTGTCACGAAATCCAACTACTATCAAAAGATTTAAGGGGTTGCTTTTTGAATTTGTTTTATTGCTTCAATTACGTTGGTTATTCCTGATAGCTCTTTGAAGTTATTGATGTACTGTTTCTTGAGATAATAGAGGACAATTAGACCGTATAACTCGCATACTTCAACTCTTAACTAATATTGTCTCAGTTCTTCGACCATTTCTTTGAAGGGTTTGTGCAACTACAAGTAACAATGGAAAAATAAATAAGGCAGTAGTGTAATGTAGGTTTGAGAGTTTTATTCTATTGCTTTACACAATTTCATTGGATGCAGCTTTTAGAGTTCCTCTCAACGGGTCGTCGCAATGCAAAGCCGGAAGAGGTGAAGAATCACACTCACTTGTATTTCTAGTTCTTATGGATGACATTTCAATCATTATCTAGGGTTGTAATAATGAAAGGTTTGAAATTTTGTAGGTCCTGTTGAGCAAGACTTTGCAGGAGGTGTTACCTCAAAATCAAAGAGTTTCAGAGCTGGTTTGTATTACCATAGAGCTTCTGCAAGGAGTTGAGGACGATGAGGATGACAAGGTGAATATGGCCGATGAAGATGATGAGAACTATATGGACCTCGATGATGACGATATAGTTTATGATCGTCTTGTTACGGGTAAATAAACTTTTCATATTCAAAATCTATGGTGTCTAAGAATGTGGTTGATAATTATGCATTGTGCTTTTTTGCCGCTTGGCAAAGTCAGTCATTGTCTTGAAATTCCATGTTGCATGTAGACTTCTACTAGAAGAAATATGAACTGCCTTTGGTGAAGAAGCCCTGAAAGTCATCGGAGATACTGTTGAACAACTTGTTAGGGAGTCTGATTCCCTTAAGGTAAGAGCAAACCATTTTCGATTATTTGATTCTATAAGAAAATGTTATCTTTGGTGTAGTTACGGATAATAAACGTGTTATACGGGTTTTATACGTGTTTAGTACGGGAGCCATCAAATGAACGAGAAAAAATGAAACGGCTTGACAATAATACGGATACAAAAGTTTTGAACGGATAAAGTACGTACGGATACATATATATGCATTAAACGGAGTATTTTACTTAATAGCAAAGACATAAACTCATAATGGGCTACAAAATATCACATAATGGGCCAACAAGAGTACAAGACCCGCTCCTGAAATTAAAAAAAAAAAAAAAAACTGGCCCATCGCAAGCCCGTGATTTGTCGATCCAATTCCCAAGCACAATGCCGCAGTCTGTGGCCGTCACTCGCCTGCTTCTTCTCTTCTTCGCACTTACTTACTGCCCTAACAGCACCAGAGCATTCAGCAAGTTCCTCAACGGAACCCGCTAATTATGCCTCTAACTAATCAATAAGAAATCGAGACGAGCCTCGCAATCAGTAGCAGCTTCCCATCTGCTTCTTCTTCTTCTGTTCAACTCGGATCCTCGTCCTCATTCTTCCAGCTCAACTGATTATCATATTGGCGTTTAATATCTTGGTTTCGACTAAAGGTCGTGTAATTTTGGACAATTAATTTGGGGAAATGATGGTCACTAAATCAGGTGATTCAATGACAGAATAAATGGAGCAAAGTGCAGAAAAATCGTGGGATATGGAATGAGGGATTCCAGATTGGATGTTAACGAGACTAAAGGTGGTTTCCTACTTGCGATTCTTATAATTCATGTATTCTTTGAATGCACAGAACTAATGTGCATAATGTTTGTATTCCTTGATTTCGTTCTTACTTCAATTCAAAAGTCAACCATCTATCTTGATCGTGTCTTTTCTATGGGTCATTGTCCTCAATAAAGTGTTTATAAATTTTTCGAAACAACTAAACATGTACTCTTTGTGTCTCGTTGTGTTATTCGCAGATGAAAACACCTTCCGTGTTTTTGTTTGTCACCAACATTTCTACATATCCGCTCACAAGTCACCACAGACTCCTCGGCTCGCTGTCCAAGCCCATTTGTTAGTTTCATTCCTCTTCGACCAGCGGTCCTCTACTCGAGCACGACTTCGACAGTGCAAATACTTAAATAAATCCCAACAATCAATTCTCTAAGACCTATCACTTTTCAATGTTGTTTCAGCATATATAAATACTCATATATTATCATATGAGTGATAGCTCCTCTTGAACTGAAAGTGCTTGATTGATAAATGATCATCTATCTGTTATACTATTGTGTGGCGGCACCGGCTTATGACGTTTGTGTTAAAAATTAAAAATAAGAAATGTCGTTTAAATAAATTCACGGGACGGCAGAAACAAATCAAAAAGAGGGAATTTGGTGGGACGACAGCCGCCTATTGAAGGAGGACCAAGAACTTCTCCGACCACAAACAAAATTGAAGGTCCAGCCGCTTCTGGAGGCGCCAAAAAGCCGCACTGGTTGCTTGCTTCTCTCTTCTTCAGGGCTTTACGGGCCAAAAAAAAAATCATTTCTTACCAACCAAAACCATAAAAAAAAAAAAAATTTAAGAAAAGAGAACTTCTGAAGCCAGAAACCCACATGAGCTGTCGCCGTCGGGGCCATGAATGAATAAATCAGGATTTGATTGATGACTCACTCACTATTCTACTGTTTCCTCTTCTCCTCTCCTCGCTTTTCTCTTGTGTAGAAAAAATTATATTATATATTTTTGTATTGATATGAATTTTATGTATTCTGTTAAACAAAGGCGGCAACAGACTCGATCGATCGGATGGGTTCGAATCAATGGTTGGTCCGACTCCGATCACCGACCCAAAGCCACTTGGTTTCTAATTTTCCTTCCATTTTTATTTGAGAAGAAATATCTCACATTAGATCAATTTTCAAGGTTGACAAATGACAATTAAACTAGAGGAGCCTAGCTAGCTAGTACTGCCTGGTTCTCAGACCATCCCAATGGTGCAAATGAGGTGAATTGCAAACCTATGTGGCAGAGGGATGAAAATGAGAAAGTGGTTTGTATTAGGGGTGGCAGTCTGTCGGTTTTGGTTTAACCAAAAACCAAAAAACTCGGTTATCGGTTAAACCGAGCCACCCCCTATAGGTTCCGACCACCGACCGTGAGATGTGTCACGGTTAGCCGGCCAACCGACCGGTCGGTTTCGGTTTAAGGCACGGTTAACCGGCCAACCGGAAAATGTAGCTTTTCTATAAAAAAAAAAAAAAGAAGAAAAGAAATATTCTGGACCACTCACTCCTAATCCCTCTCACTTCTCTCGATTCTTCTTCTTCCTTTCTTCCAGAGAAACCCGCCGGCCCTATCCCTCTCACTTCTCTCGATTCTTCTTCTTCCTTTCTTCTTCCTTTCTTCCTTTCAAAATCAGTGATAACAGTAGCGAGAAGGAGAGACCAATTTTCAATTTCTCAAAATCCAATCAGAAAGAGAGCGGAAACTCACGAGCCAGATTCAACGGCGAGCATCGGCGTCGGCGGTCTCAGAAGAGGAAGGTTCGTTGTTGTCGTCGTCGGTTTTGAATGAGGGGAGAGGATTACCGCCTTTGATGACCCACCCGAGGGCGAAGAAGGAGAGGCCGGCGAGAATCGCCGAACCCCAGGTTTGAGCGCCGACGACGATGGTGGTGACGAACGAGGAGAAGGAGAAGGAAACGGCTCGGAGTGCCGGCCAGCCTGCTCTCGACGACGATGGCGGAGATGAAGGAAGCAGAGGCGGGGAGGGGCGTTTGGACTTTGGAGCAGCAGGCGCGGAGGTCGGTGGTGAGAAGGGGGAAGGGCTGGTCGGTGGTGACTAGTGAGAAGGGGGGAGATGAAGGGAGGAGATGAAGTGGAAGCGGCGACTGATTTGGGGGAGGAGTCTTAAGGTTAGTGGGGGCGTGGGCGGCGTCGTTTAAGGGGGAAGGGCAGGGGTCGGTTAGCCGGTTAACCGCCGGTTTCTGACCCCGGTTAGTCGGCTAACCGGGCCCCTGATAATCCCCACCGCCAACCGACCGCCCTCTTCGGAATCGGTTTTTCGGCTAGCCGAAAACCGATCGATTCGGTTGAAACCGACCGGTTAGCCGCTAACCGGAAACCGTCCGCCAGCCCTAGTTTGCATTGATGTGACATCATTTGCAAATGGTGCAAATTTGCACACCATGCAAATTGGTATGCAATTGCAACAGGGCCCCACCAATTTGTCTTTTCTTTCTTGTTCATTTGTTTTTTTCTTTCTTGCTTCCACCACCGATTATATGTTGTATATATATTTCTTTCTATCCTTCCTATCACATACACATATGTATATGTATTTAGTTAATGGTAACAATAATCATTTTTGTATAAATAAAACAATACTACAAACAAACCTTAAAGATTCATATATACTTTAAAGTATTACATCTGCAAAGTACAAATTGAAAAGAAAACACACTAAACACGTTAAGACAACTAATCAATACATAAGATATTTTATATAATTAGTAACATTAAATTTGTAATTATATTTATTGACTTTAATTGATACTAGTTCTCAATGCCCGCGCTCCGCGCCGGGATGTTAGATACTAAAGGGGTAATTTTTAATAAATTCAGCATGAAAAAGATAATATAGCAACCAAAATGTTACACATGTTGATCAGTTCACATTAAAAGAAGTTGGATGACCTGCAGACAATTATGCAACACACTGATTGCAACCTATACAAAGTACAAACATCAGACATCAATGAATAGATATAGTGAAGTAATTCTTGGATATGAAGGATGCTGCATTTTTCATGAGCATCTCTGTCTTCACTATTTCATGGGCATCATTGTCTTCACTAATTCAATTAGTATCCAACATATATATAAGCAATAGCAGCAACCATAGGTCCATCCCACCCTCTCCACCCTGCGTGTATACTTGAGACAAATATTGAAACCGATGAAAGATCAATGAAAACTGACAGGGTTGGTTTAAATAGAAAACTTGATTTAAGTATAATCTCTTTCTCTCTTCACGTTTTATGAGATGGTGCATACAAAACTCTAGATTGAAAACAAACATTGCTTACCTTCTATGAACTATTTCAGATTTATTTAACAACCTTGGCAAAACTTTAGATTAAACCAAGGGAACGATGAACAATTATTTAAGTAGGCGAAATAATTAATCAACCCACATAGAGTTGATAGAGAATGAGGAACACTATTAGTAGGCTTATCCAAGTTATTCAAGATCTACTAAACTACAAAGGCGTACATATCCTAAATCGAGCACAATTGTTTAAAAGCATCTGTCACAAGTTGCCGTAGGAGCAAAATTAAACCTTTGGGGCTTGTAGCTTGTAAGTGGCATCACAAACCAATCCAGACCCTCCTGTAATGGTTCCATGTAGTTATCTATCAAGGTACAATCAATGAGAAGAAAACAGGGTGTTAGTTGACAACCACAAATTATTGCAGCTAATAGCCATGTCTTCTCAATCAGTAAATACCCAGGAACGATGCTATTTATACCAATGACTAAACATCAAAACCACCTGTACCTTCTGTAATGAACTTAAGGTGCGAAACACATCCTTTACATTTCAAATCACCATGTAATAGTACTAACTCGACAAACGAAATGCTGCACACTTGGTATTATATCAAAGAAAGAGGAAAAGGTAAAACAATTACAAAGAGATTGCATGAAATCTCACCCCAAAAAGTTCCTTCACAAAGCTAGCTTGCATACAGCAAGCTCTTTATATGATCCAAGAACGCACCTTCGGAAGCAAATATATTAATGTTAAATATACACAACTGTACAATTAATTAATGCATATAGGAGCATGAGATCTGTAGCCTGTAGCTGCCTTACCTCATCAATCGCTACGAAGTTTAAGGAGATTGTCCACTTCAAAACACAGGATCGCCCTCTTACGCATCCACCACACACAAACCATGGAGCAGAAAAGAGAAAACTGGCTAACATGACAGGGGTAGAGAGAGGCGAAACATATAAACAGAACCATCAAGGAGAGAGAATAACCTTCGTCGACATAACGGCGATGATCATGCGAACCCTCAAGCAGTCCGGCAGATCTGCAAGTTGAAGGGTAAAGATAATGGAATCATAATCCACAGAGAGTAGAGAATTAAAAGAAGAACAAAATAGCGAATGCGCTCACCGAAACCCGCAGATATGGTAAGAATAAATTGAAAAGAGAAATAGACAGTCGGCCAAGCCACACAGCTCTGGGATTCCCCCATCGCTCCCTGCTGGTTCTAATGGCCACCACCATCGTTGTTGTTCCGTCAGCTTCAACATCGTCGTTATGATGCGGTTTTGAAACTGTGGGTGAGAAAGAGAGGTATCAAGAAGAGGATTTCTTTTTCTTTTAACACCTGCAACTGCAAGTGATGGGTGAAGAAGAAGCATTGTCAGATTGGATGGGAAGAGAGATGTAGGAAAGAGAAACTAAAAGGCAAGTGTTGAAAGAAATTCTCACCATCCTTAACAACTGCATATCGATCAACTCCCCACCGTTTGCCTCATCTTGAGGAATCTCAGCTGAAAAGTAATCAAAACCCTTACTGTGAAGGAACCCATGAAAAAAATGACCAAAATCATGAACGACAGAAAGATGGAAGAAGCCAGAATATTACCCGAGTATCTGGGCATTCTTTAATTCTTCTTTCTCGTTCTTGTGGCCGTATACCCGTGCCGAGGCCGCCCTCATGAGCTCCCGGAGGTCCTCGCCGCCGCCGTTGGAGGTGGAGGCGGCGGCGCTGAGGCTGCGGGGCAAGGAGGTGAAGTGGCTGGTGTGGTAATTAGGGACGCGGCGGCTGCGGCTGCTGGGGTTGTGGGTGGCGATGGTGCCGCATCCCGTGAGGCTTCTGACGTAGAGATCCCTGGCCCTGCCCAGCGCCCGAATCGGGCAAGTTATTATCCTGAGGACCACGTTCCTGTTCTGCCCTGCTTTCGATTTCATGGCGGCGGCGGCGGTGGATTGGCCAAATTGAAATCCAGGATCTGCTGGGGGGCTTCGAGATCGTCTCATCTTCCAAACTGAGATGTGAGAAACCATTGCAGATAAAGAAAGGTTGGATAGAAAGAGAGGGGGAAAAGTGAGAGAGAAAGAGAGGGGAAAGGGCATTGCATCCGCCGGAACAAATTTACGGGAATGAAAGAAATAAGGAGAGGCCGATAAGACCACCACCACCTAAAACAGCGTGAGAATCTATCCCCTTTCTACCTCTCTATGAGGATGCACAGCTTCCCAAGAACCCCTTTAGAACACGAAAAGGCAAGGGAAAAATTAAATGCATAATATTGGATGCATTTAGTCTCCATTAGCAAATAGCAACCCTTCCTTTCCTTTCAGTCTTTGAAACGAAAGCAATCAATCAAAAACTGGTCTCCATCAGCAGGCCTCCGTCCCTCTTCCACTCTCCGCATTCTGACATGCAATCGAATCACTCAGAAAGCACCATATGGAGGAAAGTCTCCCAGTGACCAACGCGAGTGGAACTGAGTTTCAATTTGCAGCAACTTTTTTCCCCTTCTCTCAGCATCCTCCAATCCAGTCAAACTACCCATTACTGTTTCCGTGAATGGCCCACAATTCATTCATGGGTCTGTATCACCACAGAGAAACAAAGACAACCAGCCACTTCCTGCTTTTCTGACTCCGCACAGTAAACTATCAGGTGAATAGTAAAATTAAGTCTAAATAAATAGGAAAAACAGTCTGGATGTGCGAGCCCATCCCTCTCAATATATCTCTGTGTATCTGAAGAATCCTTTTCTGTCTCTCGAACGACTCATTTCTCCACTGAGCAGAACACCCAGAGCAACTGATTAAGCCTCGACCGGCGCACCCGCTAGGGGCAAAGTCACATACCGATCTCTGATTACCAACGCGCGTCCGGGCCACCAAACGACCCCAACTAAGGCCAACCAGAAGCTAACGACCAGTCCCACCCCGACCGAGCCCCCAAACTCCGTCAGATCCCAATGAGGCCTCACCCAAAGGTGTCTGCGTGTACAGTACCAGGGGCTGCTGTGGGTTTATTTCTTTCAATTAGTTATAGGAAGTTGCTAATTTAAGTTGAAAGGATATTATAATATTTTAGTAAAATGGTGGAGATAATATGAATATTGATTTGTATTAAAAAATAAGTAGGGCCCACAATTGCAATTGCAATTGCAAGTGGATGGCATTGATGTAGGTTGTATGAAAATGAAGAGTGAGATAATTGTTAAAGTTGATGATGTCGTAGTAGGGACTACACTTGAAATTGCATGTAGATGAAACCATTGGACTTTGGAGATGCTCTCATTCCTCGTAGAAGATAAGCTCATACGTATATATCAATAAAGAATGTCGTAGCACGTGCATGCAGTAATTACTAATTAGTGTAAGACCCAACCTAGCTAGTGTGCATGGTGCTCGTGCACCCGCGTCAGATCGAGTTGATTAATTAGTTAATTAATTAACAAGAGTCTTGTATTGTAATTAGTAGTTAGGTGTAGAACTTTGACACTTCTAACCACAATGTTTCCCTCATTTGATATGCCAAAGAGAGGACCCGAAATTTCCTTTCACTGGTCCAATTAATCTAAGTATCAAACGTTATGGATCATATTGCAAATTATGCAAACAAATAGCTGTTAAGGAGGCTGTTGATGTCCAACTACAACTATATATGTGCCCATCAAGGAAGGAGGAGGGTTTGGTCTACTGGTCATACCAGTAGTTTTAAATTTGGAGGTTTTAGGTTTGAATCCTTCGAGAAGTACGCATAACCGTAAATAGGCAAACCTATATCGCCCTTATAAAACAAAAGGAGGAAGTTACGAACAAGGGTTTGGCCTAGTGGTAATACCACTAGCCTAGAACTTGGAGGTCCCAAGTTCGAACCCTTTAAGTAGTACTTTAATGACAGCAAAATAAATCATATATCACCCTTACCAAAAAAAGAAAAAGAAGGAAGTTGCTGAAAAGAACCTGTGTCACACACTGCCATAAACCAGTTGGTCTCAATTATTCGAGTTGTTGTGAGAGGTCCATGGTACTTAACCACTTATTTACATACACCGACCTACTGAGCCAAACAAGATTGATCGTTTTCCGCTAGTGATGGATTGAATATGGCAAAATCAACCAATTTGAGGAGGACATCACTATTAAAGAAAGATATAAAAATTGAAGAGAGAACAAAATTATCTTGTCAAAATGATATATCATAGGTTAAATTCGATTATGCACATCATCAAGTTTTTTATAGCTAGGCCACACGAAGTTGACCACTATAATAGTAAGTCCCTGAATAACCATGAAATTTGACCAAACCATCCCAAAATATATAATGATATATCTAAACTGAGAATAACCACAAATTTAAAAGGTTCGAACAATTTTTTGATGCGTGTCATCTTTGCGCCGGAGCGGTTTGTTGATCTGCTGATCATATCAAGCAACAAAACCGAACCTTATCATAAAAGATGCTTCAATTCCTATCCATCCTTCCTCTTTGCTGAATGATGATGATGAAGGTCTACGTGCTTACCTGTATTTCTTTCGCCAAATATTACCATTTTGGGTTTGTTGCAGATACATTATTTTGTCGCCTAACCCAATAATTGAATGGTCTATAAACTAAATAACGCCACCCAAATCTGAACCCACTCAAATTCGGTAGGAGAAATGGAAGTAGTTAGGTTCGGACAATTGGGTTCATCATCCATACCTAAAAAAAAAAATTTGGGTTTGGACAATGGTTCATATAGTTGAGTAGTCTTGCCGACTTCGTTAGTTGTTTCTGCCTAATTTAACAAAGAGGGTACACACACATTCATCATTTATTCAAATTGTCGTCGTTTTGTTAGATATATAGCTAATTTCGAGTGAGATGTTCGTTTAATTTGTATATCGAAACAGAAATTCCATCGTTAACCTAACTTGCTCATTATAGACAGATGAGTATATTCGTTGTACTTATTATTTTATTAAAAAATTTTAAGCTTAAAAGTAATAATACAGGTTAGAGCACCGTTGTGTCACTCGATTTAGATACGAAAGAAGTGGTTCGGGGTTAAAACGGTAACCACCATTTAATATGGTGACTGATTTATAGTATTGAAATTGAACTTCTCCTTCGCCGAACCCCACTCCCTCGCCCTTTTCGGCGGTTCCTTTATTTCCTTCCTTTAGGTCAAAGTCGCGGTTAAATGACACAACTGCCCCTTATCTCCCTTTAAATCCCCGTCTTTTTCCAGCCCAACATTTCCCCCCTCCTCCTCCGTTTAGCTTTCCAGCAAGCAACCACCAACATAAAAACAAGAAACCTCTGCTCTGTTTCTTTCACATTTCTCCCCCACCCATTTCTTCTCTTCCCCCATTTAATTTACTCCCCTAAACTCTGTAGATTCAAATCCAAGCTCGGAGAATCAATAATCACTATTCATCAGTCCATCACTTCCCTCCTCCGCCGCTGCCGTTGACGGGAACAAAACAAAAAAACATGGAGGTTCCGATGATTAATAGAATAAGCGACTTCGAAGGCGGTGGGATAAACCCATCTGTAGTCGCACGAGCTTTTGCTACTTCCGGCATCGAGAGAATTTATCAGGCCTACAGTGTTGGGAAATGGGGCGCCCTAATGGTCGCCTTATTAGTCGCCTCCTTCACCACAATCGTCAGCCGAATTACAATTCTCCTGATTCGGTTCCGGCAGAGCCGCCCAATTTCCACGGCGGCGGCTCTGCTTGTCCAGGAAGAGTCCGATTACGACACCGAATCTGAATCCGGGTCCGAATCCGAGTTCTCAGACGACGACGAAACTGACGAGGAATTTGAAGAGGAAGAAGTAGATTCCGACGGCGATGAAGATTTCAGTGTGCGGGGGTCGTTGAAATTCAAGCGGCGGCTCCAGCGGCGGAGCAGCAGCAGCATTGGGGATTTTTTCTCTTGGCCGGAATTCGCGAACGGGACGACGAGCAGCGTGGTCAAGCTCTGGGACAATTTGGGCCTTGGAATGGAGGGAGAGGCGAATCTGCGGTCGATCTTCGGGGCAGGGAGCGAGATGCTCTTCCCCGGGGCGGCGGTTTCGGCGCCGGCGATGTCGCCGGCGGTGATAGTGTCGGCGGAGACGAACATGGCGGGGAACCTGCTGAGGGTGTGGGACAGTCGGGTCGGGTGCCGGATCCCGCAGATGCTGGCGGAGTGTCGGCCGAAGCTGGGGAAGATCGTCGGCGTCAACGCCGCCGGGTTTTTGGAGAAGGTGTACGTCAAGGAGGAGGATGACGTTAGGCGTGAGTTGACGGTGGCTGATATGAGAAAAAAGGCCCTGGTAGTAGGTAGCGTGACGGAATCTGACGCCGTTATCACTGGCGACGAGTCATCGTCGTTGCGGCGGCGGTGTTAAGATGATTGGGGCTTAGCTGGGTTTGGGCCTGGAATGGCCCAAACCCAAACAGGGATTTCTCTGTTTTTATTTTTCTTTTTCTTTTTTGGAAAAAGGGAAAATCAGACAGGGTGTCTCTCTCTTGTAAATAATTCATGGATTTAATAAAATAATTAGCAGCTAAATAAGCGCTGACTGATTCCAGTAAATTAAGTTTGCCTGATGTGACCGCTAATCAAGTATTTAACTTTCGTGTTATCTCTTCTCTTGGCTACTATGACCTTTCGTGTTTTTTTATGATTAGTCGATTACTGTATTTTCTTGTGTCATTTTCACTTCTGTTGAAAGGTCTCTCGAACCAACTTGAGGGTTACATCTCCCAATTTCTTAAGAGGGTTGTTTGGAAGAAGAAAAAAATGTAGTTGTGATTTTCGTCCACACGTCTAACACAGTGTATAATATATATATTGTTAATTATTCATTCCATGAGCTGTACACGACAACAATAACAATTCAAGAAAGGAAATAATTTTGGTCATATTTGGTTTTTTACGGGTATTATACTATTATTATTGCCTTGTTCTTTCGCTGCAACGTCGAGAATTATTTTGTATTGATCAACCGACCGTATTTTTGTTGGTCTTCCAACAACCACAAAGTTAGGCACATGTGAAATGGGATGATATGAAACTGAGATGAAGTTAGGAGGAATTTTACAATGCTATATAGTATTGGTGCTATAGGTTTTTGTCTTTATGGTACAACTTAAAATTGTACATTTATGTTATGGTATAATTTCATATACCTATACTGTTTGTACAAATTCTTTTATGGTACAACTTGAACTTGTACCTTTATGTGATGGTACAACTTCAAGTTGTAAAGTTGTACCATAACATAATGGTACAAATTTTTTTATGGTACAATCTAAACTTATACATTTCATGTTATGGTACAATTTTAAGTTGTACATTAAAGCACCAATACTATACTATATAGCATAGTAGAAATGCTCGTGAAGTTAGGGGGGGGGGGTTGGCGTTTTGCAGCAGGGGCAAAACTATGTAGGGACGTGAAATTGAAATAACAGTAGAGCGGTGTTTGTTTGGACGAGAAATTCTAATGGATCAATATTATGTCATTGTCTCGTTTGGAGATAATTGGATCAAATTGGCCCGTTAGACAATATAAAATTCGGATGGAACAATTGAGGCAATTGAACTTGTTAGGGGTAGGGTCAAGCATTTCGAACTGGCTCATATTGTAAAACGAGACGATTGACTAAACTATCTCGTTTTTTCACCATTCCAATAAAGATTTTGAACCTCCTGCAAATAATAAAGGGTACCCAATAATAAATCATAAATATAAGTTTGTAGGAACGATTTGTTGATTGATTTCATTAATAAATAGGAATATAAATTGTGAATTACATAAGGTTCAAAAAGGCATTAGGTGTAAGGAGGGCGTTGGAACCTTGTCTAGTGTATATATATAGCTCGCCTAAGCATTGTCTAAGCGTGCCTAGATGCTGGAAGCAAAAATAAACTTTAGTACTAAATGATGAATGAAGTAGTTGTTTTACAACACTTCTACTTCACGTTAAATGATACATAACTTATTTAACACTTAACAATAATAAAAAAAATAGCTCAAAACTTTTAGAATCTAGGTCAACAGTTCACAAAGATTTTGAAGTAATGGAAATACCGAGAGAAAAGATTTGAGATTGTATATGTTGTTAATTTCTCGTTTTTAATACTAATTGTCTAGTTCCTTCCAGTTACACCTAGGTTTGGTCCATATGTGCGGCTGCGTTCAAAATGCCTAACCTGCTACGGACCTCTAAGTAGGGCTGGGAATTCATACCAAACCGTATGGGAAACCGCGGTCTAGACCGTATCGTATGGTTTGGTCTGGACCGTGAGACCAGAACGATGGTCTGGTCTGGTTTGCGGTCTCCTCCTTTAGTGCGTGGTCTGAAGTAGTCTGGACCGCGGTCTACCGCAGTAACCCGTAACAGACCGCGACACACTACCTACTACCTTGGACAAAAATAACACTAAATTCAACCTCCATATGTGTATTTGAAGAACAAAGTTAGTTGATTCTTCATCTAGTTGAGAGCCAACAAATTGCAAAATGATCGCTTATATGTTATCTCCTTATCAAAGTACCACACAAAAATTAGAAAGACTCAAAAATAATATTCACAGATAATGTCTAGACTATGGAGTCGATAAAAATTAAACACTACAAAAAAATTCGTTCACCTTGATGAGATAAGGAAAATTATTGAGAGATATGCGACCATCTTAGTGGTTCGAAATTACCTCGACGTCATCAAAAAGGTTATCAACTGGGAGAACCTTCAGATCACTCGAGAGAGGAGAGAAGCGGTAGCACAAAGAGGAATAGGGAAATAAGGCTATTTGAAAATTGAAAAAACCCACTTCTATCCTCATATTTCTTCTCATTTAATACGATCACAATGTTTTTGTTTCACTAGCATATTGGTCACTAGATTTTTTTTATAGATACCGGTGAAGGGTTGGAGGGCGAACAAGAGTTAATTTTTTTTAACATGGTCTGTCTGGTCCAGACCATACCGGACCGCACCGCACAGGTGTGGTCTGGTCTGGACCGTATAGTATATGATCTGGTCCATGGTCTGTGTTCTAACCTCTCGGTCTGGACCACAGACCGTATCTATGGTCTGGTCTGGACCGGACCGCACCATTTCCCACCCCTACCTCTAAGTAAGGTGTTTTGGCTTTGCTTAACACTTAAAGCATGTTTAAGTGTAAGATTCAGCGTGTCTTTTTTAATCATAGATTTACATAGGAAATAGGAAAAATTTAGATTCAGTGTGAATGTTGGTTTCCTCACTGGTAGGAATGACTATATGATCAACTGCATTTGACTTACGTGAAAAGAAGGTGGATAAACTTGGAATCGTGAAACACCAAGTGATTTGTTTGAGATAAATTTGTAACCAAATAATTTTGGTGGTTGCCTACAAGGCTACAACAATAACCAGGTATTCAACCTCGTTGCTGGAATGAGCCACAGTACGTTGTTTGTGAGATTTCTATAAGGCAAGAGTGGACATCATAACAAGTATACATGTAGATGTGCGATCATTAGAATTAATTTACTTAAAAGAAATAAATAACTCACAAGTTTACATAATTGGAATAGATTTAGTTGCTAACTCCTTAGTTGGTTAGCACCATATATACTAACTTTCTTTTCAGCCGTTAGATGTTAATTTAATCCAATGGCCAATATTTAACATGGTTTATTTAGTAAAATACCATACCAAACCCTAGTATATATACCACCTATTTTTCTAAATTCTAACCTCTCCCCTCAACCACTCTCCCGCATCTCTCTCAATTCTTTCTCCGGCCGCCAACGTACAAACTGCTCTCCCCTCCTCCGCCGGCCTTTGCTTCTTCCGCATAGGGTCTTCTATCGCTGCCTCCAACGTCAGTCGCCAACGTTCGCTTCCCTCCGCTCCCGCAACAGCAACACAGCGCCGATTACTGGTTGATGGCTTCGCTCTTGTTCGAAGGGAGATGGATGGAGGCGGTGAGGTTTTCAATTCTTCAGGGCCGCACAAATATATCCCCATATCGGGAAATTTCATGGAATACAAGGGGACTTTTCCATATATCTTAGTTTATTATTAGTAGCGATTGTATATATACGTAGTAGTAGTAGTGTTTCTAATATTTTGTAGTAGTGATTTTTATGATAATTAGCTGTGATATTTGTTAATTATTGGTAGTGTTTTGTGTAGTTATAGTAGTATTTGTCCATTTGTAGTAGTTTTTTTTTCCTTTTCATTTTCAGTAGTGTTTTTACTAAAAATCATCAATTATTAATTAAAAATGGCTACTAATGATAATAAAATCACGGCTAAATTGTAAGTTTGGTAACTTGAATTACTAGTAAAGTTTACGTTAGCCACTAGAATTACTTTATTCCATTCATAGTCATTTAAATTACGTAAACAGTCCAAGTTTGGTCACTGGCCATTAGTCTCCGTTAACTTTTGATGATGTGGCGGTCAACTCTCATAATTGACCGCTAAATAGGTGACGTGGCAATTAAAAATTAAATAAAAAATAAAATTTAATCTATTAAAAATCACTACATAAAATCATGATATCACTAATAATGATGATAAAATCACTACTTAAAATTATGAAATCACTTCGATAGACCACCAAAATCACTACTAAGTAATAAGTGTTGTATATAATTTTCAGTAGTAATTTTTCTTGTATAAATCTCCAATAGAGAGATTTATCAAATACCAAATAAGTCATCCACTATTTTTTACCGTCAGATTTAACTTAAAATAATGAACGGTGATTAGTATATATAGCTTGGTGCTAACTCCAAATAAGTTAGCACCCTAGCCGTTCCCTACATAGTTCAATTGATCACTTTGAACATGTTATGTTCGTAAATGGTGTCAATTTTTCCAAATCAATATTTAACTACTGGTGAGTTGTACTGGAAAAAAAAAATGTTTGTTGACAACGACCATCCACCACAACATGAAAACGTTTTTCTTACTGTACCTCAACGAATGAATCACCACTTAGAACATCCCCACAAAAGACCACCTGTAAAAAAAGTGCACTCTGCAAATGAAAGAACACTGCCTGGTTTTTTCAATAACACCAACTCACCAAGTGCTCGAAATGGACCCCCTAACTAAGGCCTTGGAGGGCTTTATCACTTGCGAAATATGGATGAGCTTTTGGGCTTTCTGCAACTGGCAGGACGAAAGCCCAGCCATAGAAATGACTGTCCGATTCTAGCTCTTGGTTGCCAGTGGTGCTACTGATAATGTTCATTCAGTTGTGCTAAAAGGAAAACCTGGATTGGCTCACCTAGGAGAGGGCTTGGCGCGGCATACCTTCCTCCTCTTTTTGAAGAAGGTCTTGACTCTGGTTGACCGGAAGCCTCAGTTTATGGAAGTGATTGGTGTCCTCTGGAGGATTTGGAGATCACGTAATTGGGTGGTTTTTGAAGGAAAACAGTTTGGGATTGCGGCCTTGATGCGTCAATTCCGCCAGCAGGTGCATGAATGGGCTAGCCTTCCGAAGGACCCTACCCCAGGCGTCCCACAATGTTTGGCTCAAGTGGTGCAGGGGATCCGGCCTTGGCAATTTGCATGTGGGATGGGGCGGTGAGGGTTGGCTCTCATTCGGCAGGGGGATGGTTCTCTTGACTCCGACCCGTGAGGTTCTCCTTGTGAATGGGGTTCATTTTCCGGGGGTTGATGACCCAATGGTGGTGGAACTTCTGACGCTGAGGGAGGCTATCTTATGGTGCCTTGGGCATGGCTTTTCTGCAGTGCGCTTTGAAGGGGATGCCCAACTGGTTATTGAGAAGATCCGTCGGGGTAAAAGTGCAGATAGCCGAATGGGACCCATTCTGGAAGAGGTCAGCAATTTGGTGGTGGCTCATGCAGGACTTAGTGTTCGATTTGTAGGTCGGCGAAACAATAGGATAGCTCACTTGGTAGCTAGGAAGACCCTTTCTTTGTACCCGACTACGAGTCATTTCTTTGATTTCCAGACCTGGCCGTGGATATAACTGCCTATTTTTTGATCAATATAGGATTATCTTTTGTAAAAAAAAAAGAACCTGGACAAAAATGATCTTCTTAATGGAAAACTAGCCTCTTCATTATTGTTTATCAACTCAATTTATTACAACCCTCACTCTTATCACCAAAACAGCCGAAAACTACATCACATAACCAAAAAAAAAAAAAAAAACGACAAACACATGACCATATTCTTTTACATCACCACACAGACCAAACTCCCAGCTCCATCGATCCCATTATTGATCAACACATCAAATTGCACAAATTCAACGATATGGGATTTAGTTGAACTTTCAATTAACCAGAGATCTCGATGGCCTTGACGTCGGGCTTCTTGACCTCGGCCTTGGGCACCGTCACGGTCAGCACCCCGTTCTCCATCCCGGCTTTAATCTCATCCATCTTGGCGTTCTCCGGCAGCCGGAACCTCCTCACGAATTTCCCGCTGCTCCTCTCCACGCGGTGCCACGTGTCGTCCTTGTCCTCCTTCTCCACGCGCCTCTCCCCGCTGATCTGCAGCACCCTGTCGTCCTCCACCTCCACCTTCACCTCCTCCTTCTTCAGCCCCGGCAGGTCCGCCTTGAACACGTGCGCCTCCGGCGTCTCCTTCCAGTCGACCCTCGTGTTCACGAACGCGCTGTTCTCCCCGCTGCCGCCGCCAGGGATCAGAGCCGCCGACGAGGGGAAGTTGATCGGGAAGTCCCTGAAGGGATCGAAGGCGTCCAGAGCCGAGAATGGATCCCACGCGCCGCTGCTGCTGCGGCCGCGGCGGTTCCCGAAGAAGCTTGGAATCAGCGACATTTCTCTCTGTTTTTTGTGAAATTGGGGGAATGAAGGAAATTAGGTTTGCTTGATTGGATTGATTTCTAGAAGGTAACTAATTCTTGCTGAATTGGATTTGTGGGTTAGCGAGAGGGAGGTAGTGCTATTTATATGAAGGCAATGGGAGAGGCGGTGGGGTGCTCCCAGTGAGTTCTGGTGTCTTCTTCTTCTTCTGTCATTTTCTTGAGGGAAGTTGAAGAAGCTTTATGGAGAAACTTCTTGACGTTTCTCTCTCTGGGTCCATCGGGCTGTTTGGTAAAGTTTCCGAGATATTTCGAGTGGGCTCTGGAATGCCTCGGGCCTCCCAGAGACATAATAGCCTTTTATGGGCTCAAAGGGCAGAATGGTTTGTTTGTTGGTTGCGAGATATTGGAGTCTTGAATTTTTTGTTTTAACGTTTTGGGCTTGGGCTTGTGCCATAAAGCCCAAGAAAGCTACTCTCAACCCAACGGCCTGATATCGAACCAAAAGAGGAAATACCATTGGGAACTTGAATCTCCCAGTAGTCTTAGCCTCTACAAAAGTGATTTTAGATTTTACACATCTTCATATAATTAAACCGGTTTTTAATTTTAATTGAAATATAAAAAAAGAGAGATGGTTTTAAAATTACAATTGGGTAGGCCTGCGGCGGGCGGAGTTGCAGTATATAGTATAGGATCACGCGCAAAAGCAGGCAAGGACTCGCACGCGCAGCCTGCAGGTTGCAGCCCTTCCCAGAATCAGGCCAGGCCTGCCAATTTTCCATTCCCTTGGGCTCTGCCCCGCCAATTTCCCAAGTCCAATTTTATTTTGTTTGTTTATAATTCCCAAGGCAGGCAGTCTTTCTTCATTCTTTGTTTGGATGTGGTTGGATCAGGTTTCCAATTGCATTAAAAATCATAAATGTGCTTGCTTTGCTTCTTCTCATGGTTGTCACGCCGGCTGGCGTGTCACTGGTTGAATCTGGTTCAATCTATATTGGTCATAAAACCGACATGATCGATATACGAATTTCTAAGTAAAATGATCTTATATTAGTGAATTTATTTGATAAAAACTAATTTATTATTTATTTTATGTGTTAAAAAGTTAAATGTTGATGTTATTTGTTGGATTCAAGTACAAATATTTAGGTATTGACGTTAAATGTCGTGCTTAAATATGAGTATTTGTAAATTATTTGTAATATTAACCGGCATGAACCGGCACAAACCGGTATGTATCACCGGTCGAACCATTCCACTTGCTAAACCGACACACCGGCACAAACCGGTTTGACAACCTTGCTTCTTCTTCTACTGCTTCTGCTTGTCATTCTGCTTTCCCAAGACTTGTGTTGTCTTTTTCAGTCATCGGCATTCTTCTTGGATCTCCCCACATCATGTCACCACTTTCCACCATCATCATTCCACACCATTTCTTACTCTTCACTCTGCCTTCTGTTTTTTTATTTTCCTTTTATGTACGTACAAATATATATATTATTATACCTCCCTAATATCAAACAAGCTGCTAATTAAATTAAGGGTTTTCCTCCAAGAGCTCCATTTTTGCAGACATTTATTTCTAGCGGTGTAGAAGACAGGAAAACGTTGCTACAAAGGTTGTCGCTTAACTTAATTAGGTCCTCTAGCGAGCTAGTTAGTGGGTTCAATGTTTTCACCGGCGGATTGAAGAGGCCACGCAGCAGAGACATATACACTATGGTTCCGAAGGAAGGGAGGAAATGGAGGGGAGGTGAAAGAAAATTGGGAGGGGAGGGGAGATTTGGAAGTGAAGAGAATTGGGAGGAAAATGTTGTTTTATGGAGGAAAGTGGGAAGGAAAGTGTATATTGAGAAGTGTAAAGAATATTTTATTTTATTGGTTATGTAATAGTAAAATAAAGTAGATGATTTGAATTTTTTTTGTTAATTTATTGTTAAAAATCAAAAGTAACGTGAAAAGAGCTTAATCTATTTTTTTGTGAAGCTATGTTGCAATTCATGCATTCAAATTAAAAAAAAACTAACACAATATTATTTTTTAAAAATACATAGTTATTTCCTAAATCCATAATTCCCACGTTAAAATAAGAACAAAATTTTCACAAGAAAACGAAAATGGAAAAAGGGAATTAAATACTCATTTCCATCTCCATTAATAGAGACTAGCTTAAAAGAGAAAAAAATATTGAAAAGTGTGATCAATATGTTATTTTATTAGTAATGTAAGAGTAACTATGTTTAAAATATATTTTGTATTAAAAATTATGTAGAAGTGGATATAATGAAGACCAATTTCTCCATGACTTTGATCATAACCATTTTCATTATTTTTAGCGGAACATGTCTCGTTCATTTTAACTTGATTAATATTTTCCCCATAAAAGTTGGATTACATTTGTTGTACAAGATAACATCCGTTCTATAAATATCACACTCTAATGTTGTTTTACTAGAAACGTACCACACTTTTATGTCTCGCGTAATAATTTTATATATCACGTAAACAACATTATTCGTGATGTAAATCAATGTTGTGTTTGGTTCAGAGGTATGTTCGATATATTTTCACCGCGGTTTCACTATAAAATATTCTACCGCAAACTTTTTCGATACAACATTCGATAAGCTTTCACAATTTCTAAAAAAAATTTGATAGTTTACATAGGTAAAGAGGTTGGGTTCTTTTTATGGGACGGTAAAGAAATTGGATTTAATTACAACTCATGATTATATTTAGTTATTTACACTTAGCCATAATTATTTTCTAAAAATCCTTCCACCCTTACCTTAAAAAAATAAATAATTGCCAACTTATTTAATCAATTACATAAAAGGGTATTAAACCCCCATAAATTGGATGCAGATGATGGGACAGATGATGGGAGGCTTTCTCTCCCTTTTCTCTCCGAAACCAAGGGTAGGGTTGCACAGTAATTTTTCTTTTCACTCTTTCCTTTCCTTCCTTCCCAAACAGAGGAAAGTTTATTGGTTCCCTCATTTTCCAGCCTAACTTTCCCTTTCCTTCCTTTTCTCTCCTTCTAGAACAGAGTGATAATATATAGTTCCATGGCTATACTATATATAGCAACCTTACCTTACCTATCTGGCTGGCTGGCCCCGACATTACACAAGGGCACGTGCCATTATTATATATTCCTTACATAATACAAATTCGTGCACCTTACTTAGGTGGCTACTTCGGTGCACTCACTTTTTTTGGTGCATTCAGTGCACCCACTTTTAAAAGTGGTCATAATACATCAAATTTTGAAATTTAATGGGTAGCATTAGTCTCATATGATGATATAACACAGAATCACAACTAATAAACCCAGTGACGGATTCAGGAATTTTAAATAGAGGTGTCGCTTCAAAAAATTAAAATTAAAAATTAAATCAAATAATTATTAAATATGAAAATATTTAACTAGTAAAAGTTAGAATAAAAGTTCAAACATGTTCCGTATTATGAAAGAATGGTAAAATACATTCGGTGTATACACTGCTCAACAAATCTCTCGTAACATATCTTACTAGACAAGGATAACCCGTAATTGGGTTTAATCGCTAGTTTTTGAAAATAATTGGGGATAAAAAGAGTCTTTTACTATTATATTTTGATCTAAAACATAACTACAAATGAGTTGTAGTCTAATTGGAACTATATTTACTAATAGTAGTTGTGTTCCCAAGTTCAAATCACATAGACCCTATCACTTAAATATTATTGTACCCATATGCAGAATACTATAGGAGGTTGAATAATCATTTTCCATATTTTAAGGATGTTCCACTATCACTATTTTTTTCCCATACACAAACTACTATCGAAGGTTGGATAATCGTTTTTCCAAATTTTAGGGGTGTCCCGGGACACCCCTGAACCTCCATGTATCCGCCCCTGAATCAACCCATTACCCTAACCTATTAACATTCAATTTTGAATCTAAATCCAAAATTCAAAATTGTAAACCCTAACCCTAAATTCCTAAACCCTGTATCATTCAAATTAAAGTGAATCTTGAATGATTTTTGTACAAATTCATGTTATTCTTGTTCATCATACTACAAGGGATGATTGACATCGTTTTCACATGAATCGTCTGCTCAGAATGACGATTATGAGGCGAGTGCATTGAATACACCCAAAAAAGTGAGTGCACCTAAGACATAACCATATATATATGAACCCTAAACTTGAAGTGTACGTACGGACCCCCTCCTTCAATAACACGGAAGAATTATTGTATGTTTGGTGCTTCTTCTTTCTTTAACTATTCTCTGTTTGATGCTTGAACTTGAATGTATATATGTGTCCATATAAATTATTATTATTATTATCAGTTGAGAATTAGATGTGTTATCTATCTCATAGTTTGGAGCAAAAGCCGTTGTGTGTTCAATGTACTAGCTAAGCTAGGGAATAATGATACGTTCTTCAGTTGTCGATTCTATATATATATAGCTTAGACTTATATTTGTTTTGCTTATAAATTAATTACGTACGTAGAGTACCAATCGCTTTCCTCTATGATTAGCCTCATAATCAATTAGTTTTTTTTTTATTGATTATAAATTCATAAATATGCAGTCGTGAAGTGGAGTGGCGTCTGGTTTCAATGGCGTCCACAATTGTTTTCTGATTTCGCCCTCCATTTTTCATTTGTTTGTGGCTTCAAATATTTGGCGACGAGGCGTTTTCCGGCCGTCATAATTCATTCTCGAGTTGTATTATTATGTACGAAGAGACAATTAGTCATTATGCTGTGCAGTCAGTCAGCTGTGGTGGTCAATGTCAAAGGTCCATTTTAGTGATTGACCAGAATTTGCACTAGGACATCTTTTATTAAGCGCTTACTTTTGTTTGTACTCATTATTTCTCAAGTTGTGAGGAATAATAATAGCCATTAGGCTGCAGTCAGCTCTGATAGTTCGTGTGTATTGCAGCTGAATAGCGCGCACATGATATCTTTAAGTGTACTCTGAATTAGTACGACGGAGAAGATCAGTGACTTTGTGTGCTTTGTGATAGAACCAAATATGCATATTGAGATGGGTATTCAATGTATTCGCTAACTTGTAGCCGATGGTATATATTCTTATGTATTGCACAACTATCACCGTCAATTTGAGGACGAGAGGGTGTTAAATATGGCATTTTTGTAGTTCGTTACCTTCGTTCGTGTTTAATTATGATAATAATAACTTTGGCTTGCATGATTGACCCAAATCACATTAGGCCTCTTTTAATTAGGCGTTTACTTTGTATCCATATTCTCAAGTTGAGAGAAATAGTAATGGCCAATTAGGCAGTCATCAGCTGTGACTCTTCATAGTCCTAAGGCAATTGATTGACCCAAAATCGCATTATGCCTCTTTTATTAGGCGTTTACTTTCCATCATTTGTCAACTTCTTGAGTTTAGTTTACATCAACAGGGGTAGTGAGCTCCAGAATCAAGCATGGAATAAGGGTCTGGTCATTAGTTTCTTTCCCGGTCAATTCAATGTAGATATAGAGATCTGACCAAACCTTTTTTGCCTCCTAACTTTCCAACTTGCCCAATCGTTAGCCAATTCTTTTACTTCAATTCTTTTCTTTCTCAAAACTCGGATACCGCAGTGGCATAGTCAGAATTCGATTTTCAATCCAAAGTTCATGTGCCCACTAAGTACACTCGACCATAGAGTATAACTCGATCGTACTTGAATCAAATGTCAATGATACTGTAGCAACCTTCATCACATTTTATACACAAATTGGGTAATGATCAAAAGGTTTCATCTCTATTAATCATCGTATACCAGCTCACATGAAGTATGAGGTGAGATCTAAGACTAGATTTATGATTTATCCCATTCTCTCTCAAATAGTTGATACTGTACTTCTATGTAACCAATAATTAATCACAAGTTATTGAATAAATCATTGTTTCCTATTAAATTGGCTGACAATTTGGTGTTGTTATTGATGTGGTTATGATTATTAGTTTTGGTTCTGGTTTCAAAGTGGCATTGCACATGCGCAGCAACATGGCAATTCTGTGAGAAAAAATGTGTTGTGTTTTGTGCTAACTTGTGAGAGGAGTCGAGCCCTGTTGTGGAATAAGGTGTTATATCTTATCACTATAGTTGTACGTCCAGGAAACTCATAATTCTCCTATGTCAAAAACTTGTTCCATAACCAAGGTAACATTCCATAGGAGACTATTTATACTAGACCTCTTGTGTTTTTCTTGACCATAAAATGGCCTATTTATGCTGGCTAGGCCTCTTGTGATATCTAAGTGAGAGTGCACATGCATAACATGGTAATTTTGTGCGGTTTGTGTGTTGTGCTTGGAGCAATTTGAGTCTAGCTCCGTCGTGGAATAAGGTGTTATCTTACCATACCATGCTACACAGAGAACCCATTAACGTCCACATCAAATTTGTCCTAAGACCAAGGTGACATTCCGCAGAAGACCAGTTATACTACACCTCTTGTGTTTTCTTGATCATAGATGGATTATAATATACATGAAAAAACCAATGGCCTCGGGATTTTACTCAAGGTTGATCCGGTCTAATACAAAAGTCATAACGTGACCTTTATTAACTTCTTACAATAACCCACAACGTATTTTTCATATTCCGGAGAAAAAAAATACATTCATTATGCGAAGTATTAAAGATGTCACCTTCAATATCTCCTACCAAAAACTCGTACATGACTACATCACTCAATCGATTCCAAAGTGCGTTATTCACATAATTCATTGTGGAAAATGCTTTTTTTAATACTTTCAGCGGCGGCTTACGACAACAAAGTCAATTTCACAAGACGATAAACTAATGGAAACACTCAACACTTATGTGGCATATCTTTTGCCCTAGAAAGCTCAACAATTCTCTTCAATCCAGTAAACCTATCATCTATCTTCACGTCAAAGATATAACTATCTAGCTAATGATCTTCATATAGAAGATATCGTTATCAGCAAACTCATTAGGACGAAAAGTGAGTAACAAGTAGTAAATCTTCCTCATCAAAGTCTACAGATGAATCATATGGTTTTAAGCATTAATATCACACCTCTCGTTGTAGTCGCTGATAAACTTCTAGTTGATCTAGAAGTTTATTTTTTCCCTTAGATTTTCTATTTATTCGATACCGAACATTCGATACTAATTATTCTTGCATAACTTTATCGGAATCAGAATCCGACTATTCTATTAATACAAGGTTGTGGCGTTTGATTAAAACAAATAATGTTTCCTATGGTATTAAGAAAGATATTTGTAGTCTTTTTTTTTTTTTCCCAAGTAATGTTGGTGGTACTTCCAAATAGAATATACTCTAACACACAGCTGGGATGAGGCTAAGTATATATATGTGGTGAGCTACAAATATATATATGGTGCTCATGAAGCACATTGAGATCGGATTGGAGATCTTGCTGAAGCGAATATTATAAGAGCACTAAATGGGCTTGCTGCTTTGCTTCTATCAGTTAGGTCTTCCATTGTGATGCATGTCATCAAACCGGAATTGGATGCAATGGAAGGGTTAGGTGCACATTACGATCAGCTGGAAGTTAAATTATCGACCCAAATATTTCTAGTAAACGATTGCGCAGAATCTAATCTAATCTAAGCACAAAATCTAAGTAATGTCAGACCTTTAAGATTTTCCAGGAACAGCTTCCAAACTTTGCTCACCTCCTGTCCCTCCCTCCTCTGCACTGGATCGGATGTTTTAAGATATTCCATTTTGCATATATAGGAATAGGATGAGTAAGATTGCAAGGTCGGTTATTACTTGAAGAGTACTAGCAAGATACAAGCTTTGCTTCTCCTCTTTCTCTCTCCCTCCACAGTGATGGAGCTAGATGGAAATCAGGAGGGGTTAATCGCACTCTCATTTTTGAAATATAGGTAAAATTACATTTAAATTTAGTACAGGTCTCGGAACGAGAATATTCGGTAAGGATTTAACCATCCCTCGCCATTCGCCAATTGCCGCAATTCAAGTCAGTACCCTTTGTTCGAATTACCGACTTCGCCACTGCTCCTCCACCTCCCTCTGTTGCTTCTCTCGCCTAGGTCTAGCTGGTTGCCTTCCTCCTCTTCCCTCCATAGGCATCGGGAAATCACACGATTTTCGAATGCAAGTAGTTGTTGCGCTTGTCTCTAGACAAAAGTCAACTGATTGAGATTTTGAAATTTGTACAGATTCAACATGTAATGACCGGCCGAAAAGAGTGGCTATTGGCTGAAGATCATTAGATTTGGAGAAAAGCATGTGTGGGTTTAGTGTCTTAACCATCTTATCGATAACTTTGTCGGCTTAATCCAACGAATTTCAGATAGCATAGCACATAGTAATGATATCAATTCTTACTCTTCAGTATCCTGTGGTTTATTTTATCCAACATATGAGACTGAGCACACAAATTCTGACCAAATTGATATGTAACAAAAAAAAAAATATATAATAATTTAACATTATTGGGATGGAAAATGTGTCATGACTTACCTGTGAAATTGGGTGGATGTCGTGCAAGTATGTTGATGAGGAGAATGGGCTGTACTAAAAATGGAACATACTCATTATTTTTAACTAACAAATATTTAAAAAGGGGTAAGACACATCATTTCTCCCATTTGCTAATTAATTTGGGTGCTCAGCCCATGCTTAATCCCATTTTTTAAAGAGAAAGTGCCCCCACTATGTTTATAGTTTTTAACAGGGTCTAACTATCTAGGTGGATAGAATGATCAATTTGGCCATATCTATCAATAGATTTTAAATCCAGTTGCTCTTAAATAAACACATACAAAATGGAAGATAGAAAGAAGAAGAAAAACACAATGAGTGGCACATTATAGTTTGTTAACTATATATATATTTTTGTGTATAGCTTTCTCTCACAAAACTTTATTGAAGCGGTCGAACTTTTTTTATAGAGATTAGGCGCCTTAATTATGACGATGCATTGGTAGGTTAGGTTAAAGCATGATTATAGAGTGATCAAGTTTGTGGCCAATTATTTTGCTTTGATTAGGTCATTCTTTTATCACCCATACTTTGTGTTCATCTTGTGTCTTTTTTGAATATTAATCCTATCGAAGTTGATTCGTCTAATATATAAAGGTTGGTAAAGAAATTCTTCGTCCAATCTTCTAAAAAGAAGAAAACTATTCATAAGTTTCATTACATGTTCTAGAGTATTCTGTATTTTCCCTCAATGTATGGCTTGGTCACCTCCTTGATGACAAGCAAGGCAATAATAATAGTCATAAAACATTCAAATTTTTATTATTATTATAGGTCGGAAATAAATTTAAAAAAAACCCTGAATATTCATAAAAATAGATAAATAAATAAATCCAAGCCGATTTAAAAACTGAATTGCAGTATTATACAGTTCTTTTGGACAGCTCGTAACAAATTCTGATTGGGTCCCACCAGGAGTCCAGGGGAGGTCCCCGTTTATTTTCATAGTAAGAAACAAAAACAAAGGCAGATGACGGAAGAAAAAAGCCAAAAAGGGTTCAAAAAGTTCTCTTTTGTATGCCACTTATTTGGGATTTTGCCTTCTTCTTCTTCTTCTTCTTCTTCTTCTTCTTCTTCACTAGGAGTGCATATTTTGCTCTTCTTCTTCTTAACTAATTTTTAGAATGAGAAATTTTGACATCTTTCAACCACAGATCAACGTGATAAATTGATAATAATAACAATAATAATAACGAATTTATTACATATATGAATTATATATAAAAAATAATTATTACAAGCTATCAATAGAAAAGAATTCAGAAAAGAAATGCACATCCTCTTGCTCAGAGATCCACATTCCTTCCCTTCATTATTCTACCAAAACTTTCTAGCACTAACAAAACTGCTTTTATGGTGCTAAAATTAATCTAACTATCTACTCTCATCAAAATTTCTTTCTTTCCTATCTTTTTTCCTACGCTGTATTTTCAAAACATTTTTCTGAAACCAAAAATGAAAAAAAATAAAATAAAATGCGTATGGAGAGAGAAATGGGGAAACTGAAAAAATAAATGAAAAAATTATTTGGAGAAAGCTGGAAAAAAGCTGGATGCAGAACCTACTCCTCCTCCAAGAACCGCTTCACAATCTTCACGCTTGGATCCATCACCTCCTTCTCCCACACCTCCGCCCACTGCCTCCGCCTCTTCTTCCTACTCTTCCTCCGCGAGCCACCGCCGCTTTCCGGCGCCGCCGCCATCACCACCTCCATCTCCTCCTCCTCCTCCGCCTCCGCCGCCGCCTCATCCTCCGCTCTCAACCGCTCTCTAAACACGTCCGTCGCGTCCACCCTATGTAGGTCCCACCCGCCGCTTTTCAGCCGCACGATCTTCCCCACCTGCCTCTCCGCCAGCCGACACGTGTTCTCCTTGATCTTCCTCACCGCATCCTCGTATACGCTCCTCCGTACTGTATCCCACCCTCCTCCTCCTTCTTCATCTCCACCTCCATTAACGATCATTTTCCTGTTGTTCTTATTGTTTTCAAAATTTCCCATTTTGTAATACCATTCTAATTCGGGCACCCCGATCGTTTTCAGCAGCCCGACCCGACCCGCCCACGACTCCGACGAGTAGAACTCCGCCATCTCCTCCATCATCCCGGTCTCCACCATCTCGTCCACCCGCCGGCAGAGGTAGTCGCAGAGGACGGGGAACGCGACGTCGATCCAGAGGAAGCAGCAGTCGTACCTCAGCTGCGGGGAGACCCGGTCCCCCGGACCCGACCCGTGGAAAACGTCCGACCCGGGGTGGAACCGGTCAACGAGGAGAGAATAGATGAACGAATTGGACCCACCCACCACGACGGGGAGCTTCCCCCTCGACGCAATGTCGGCGACCGCCGCCCCGGCGGCGTCGCGGAACTCGGCGGCGGTCAATTCGCCGTCGGCCGGGTCCAAATCGCCGAGGAGGTGGTGCCGGACCCCTTTCCGCTCGGGAATCGTGATTTTGTTGGTGGCGATGTCGAGCCCCCTGTAGACCTGCATTTTGTCGGAATTGATGATTTCGGCCTCGACCCCGCAGCTGGTTGCGAGATCGACGGAGAGCTTCGATTTCCCGCAACCCGTTGCCCCCATGATCACCAAAACCTTCTCCCTCTGCCGGCGGGGTAACGACAGAGCTGGAGGAGGAGAAGAAGAGTCCATCCGTACGCCGCGGAAAGGCGGCGGAGAGCGGCGGCACCGGGCGTAAGGGGGATTGAGAAGGAAGGAGAGGGAATCCTGGGAGTAAGAAGGGAGAAGGGAGCAATGGGACTCGAGTAGATGAAGTTTCATGGGAATGTGGCAGACATATAATGGAGGGGGAAGAGAGAATGTTTGTGAGGAATGAACAACGGGAAGACTGAAGAGAGAAAGAGGTGGCGTTGGCGTTTTGTGTGACGAGCAGCAGCAGCAGAGCAGAGCAGCTGTTAGTTTTCTGATATTTGTTTGATGACGGATACAGAGAATTTACAGAGTCGCCCCCCCTGCCCAATTCTTCTTGTCGTTTTCCTTCCTTTCCTTTCGCCGGTGAATGAACTCTGAGCACTGATTGGCTTCTGGGTGACTGTGAATTTTCTGGGTTTGGCTCTGCAATTTCAAAAAGTTTACAGAGTTATATAAGGAGGATGATGATGATGGAGGAGAGAAACGAAGAAACAAACAGGCGTGCAATGTGGGAATGAATGTTTGATGAGAAGGGAATGGGAATGGGGATTCCCAACGCCAACAAACACTAGCCCCATTTATAAATATACTCCCATAGCCATAAACAAAACCCCATTTATATAATACCCAGAAGAGACACACACGAAACCCAGAGCAGCAGCAGGGGAAGGGAAGGGAGAGAAGAAGAGACTGCTAGAGAAAGAAAAAAACAACCAACCAACTGGAATTTCTCTCATACCTCGCGTGGATTATAAAATCCCACTTCCAGTTTCCACTCTCTGAATAGAATAATAATAATAATACCAGGGAGGGGGGAAAAGTTCCTTACTTGCTTTCGAGGTTTGACGAGGAACAATCCTTCCTGCTCCTGTTTTACAATTCCACAGTGTTGGTGATAGAACTCGTACTGTAGAGAATGGTAGTCAAATTGCACTGTATTCAGGATGAGGTTAGACTCTTGAGAGTATCCTCTACTTATACTCATGGTGAACTACTATCCAGTACAGACTAAATCGAGTTTTGGATGAGCTTTTGTTGTGATTCAACGCACGATTCCGTTGGCTTCGTGCCTCTGTAATTTTCAGAATTTCTTTGTCGAATGGCGCCTATTCTCGTGGGTCGGAATAGACCAATAATTCATTTTCTAAATAAGCTAATTCAATTGTACATGCAATATATATAAAAAAAAATGATTCTAAAATACTTGCAAGCAAGACTCACATGTATTTTCCACAGCTTTTCTTTTACACGAACAACTAATATTTGCTTATAAATTACATAATAAGTTAATAACATGCATAACCAATAAACGACAAAAATAACATAATTAACAAACACAAAAAAAAAAAAAAACAAATGAAACCATATACACAGGGCAAAGGAGGTCCAAAAAGCTAAGGTGACAAGAGAGGAAGGCTTGAGTCATCTTTTTATTGATGCTGTGGGCATCGGTTGGGAAATTAGGTGTCATTTCTTTTACGGATTCGGTGATGGATTTGACTTTAAAATTTAAATTATTATGGACTGGTCTAAAAGTTTATTGTTTGTTAACCAGTTCTATGGAGTAATCCGTGACTATTTTGGGCGCTGCCTGGATGCCTATATCTGCAACTTAGGGAACTACACATGAGCACCATGGTAGAGTTGAAAGCGGTAGAGATTGGACTCCACCGAGCTTGAGAGAAGAGATTCCGCAATGTGGAGCTGAAGCTGGATTCATCAACAACAATCGGCATTATGAAGAACCACATGGATAAGGATCATCGACATGGTCTTATCGCTGCTCGGATTGAGAGACTTTTTTGTTTTGATTCGAAAGTGTATGTTTCCCATGTGTATAGGGAGGAAAACTATGCAGCCGATTACTTGGCTAACAAGGGCCATTTAGCCCTTTTGGTATACATCCCTTCAATGTGTATGATCTAACTTTGTGTAATTGGCTTGTGTATGTCTCCATGACCATCTTCATGGATTGTTCGATTGTTAATACAAATTAGGACCCTATGACGTTCGTCCTTCTACCAAAAAGAAGGGAAAAAAAGGTTTGTTAGCCATTATATCAACAAAGTTAGTGAAGTAAAATCCATAACAAAATCCAATAAGCAAACAATAACCCTTTCAAATCCATAATAACTACAAATCCATTGTAAACCTAGGGTTTTTCAAAATCCAAAATCTACCAAAACTCTTATTTTAAAAATTCATGAAACAAACAACTCCTAGATTCCTAAAGAATGTTATAATTTGTTTGCTTGTTGGGTTGGGACCCATATTCAAAGATTCATGGATTTGTAACAACTTATTGTTTTATTACCAAAAATTAGATATAAAATCGTAGTGCTAGTTAAGTTGGAGTTTTCTTTGTTTCAAATTATGGGTTCCATAAATTTACAAATCCTACATAAATTGTTGGAGTTAAAAAAAAAAAAGGTTAGGCTATTACGAAAAAGTTGTGAAATCCTCAGTGTCTAATTGTTGTTCTGCCCTTTATTTCTTTTCATTTCACCTTTTAGAGGTAATAAGGTAAATCCTATTTCAAACCCATAAATCCTTTCAACGAAATCGTTAAAACCGAAGAAGCAAATAACAAAATTGAAAATGACACAAATCTATCATATACATTTCATATTCCAAATCCAAAGATTTATCAAAAAAATTTATCTTTTAAATTCAACAAGCAAAAGATATTCCTTATTTTGATGTTATAGGAATTTTAGTTGTCGGAACCAAATTTTTTTTTTATGTCATTGTGTTGGATGTAATTGAAATTTTTGACAATTACATGTAAACTAACAAGCAAATATCTTTCTGATTACACTTTTGATGATTTAAGTGCAAGTACAATTACACATAAAATCTCATATTAAACAAAATTATAAATATAGGGGTATGAAGGATTTAGAATCACATCCAATGTGTATACAACGCTTTTACTACATGCTTTCTGTTGGACGTGTGACTTGAAAGAAACTTCAGAATTTTTAATGAAACAGAGTCGTCCACCAAGATGATAACTTTCAAAATCGGCTCGGTTGTATATTATTGGCTGACTGCCACAAAGAAAGTAGATATGGAGATTGGCTGAAAATTGACTGAGGTCTGAGGACGATGAAAGCCAAGACGTTTCCCTCCGAGGGTTGATTGTCAAATGCAGGATTAGTGTTGTCTTCCTTGATTGATAAACATGGATCACAATGAGAGAATCTTATAGTAGTTTCAGTAACTTCTATTGTAGTCCAAAAGGCTTGCTTGCTTCTTGTGAAGTGGTGCCTGTGGATTATCAGTTTGTTTTCTGCATTTACTTTTTTTTCCTCTCTTTTTAATTATTAATATTATATCACAATTATAAAAAAATATAGATTTCACATATTTTTTCCCTTGTCTTTTTAAAAAATTTCAAACACCAATGCATTGAATTAAAACATAATTTTTGCATATACATTATAATATCATGCATTTGATAAATAATGAAAACTTAAATACATCCTAGAATATTTGTTTGAGCCCGGGCGACTGGGCGTCACTCGGGTCCAAGGGGTTTGGGGCGTCAGCCATGACTTCGAGGGGGTAGGCGCCCCGCCTCGTCAGAAGCAAGAAAAGAGAAGAAGTATATAGAGAGAGAAAGTAGAGAGAAGTAATAGTAAGAGTAGATAGATTGCCATTTATGAGGAGAGAACTCCTATTTATACACATTTGAGGGTTAGGTAGTGGTCTGGGCGCCTGCCAAGCCATAAATGCTCTGGTCGGGCGCCTCAGACCCTCTGACACTGTTCATAGTCCTTTTGGCAGAGGGTGTCCCCCTGCCCCTTGTCCTTGCTGATGTCAGGTGCCTGGCCTTGTCTCTTGTCTCCCAGCCTTGTCTTTTTGCTCTTTTGTCTTCTTTCCTTCTTTATGCCATTAGCTAGAGTTTTGCCTTGGGTTACTAATATACCCTATCAATTGCCCCTTTTGGCGATGGCGCAAGTAGTGCGGCGTCGTCAAACAAGTATACTCTTTGAAGAAGAGTGCAAAAAATAGAAGGATAAAAATACAAATTCAAGTAAAAACTAAAAAATAAAGATAAATAATAAAGAAAATAAAAATAGCCCATTTGACTGTTCCTTGCCCATTTGAAACGAGCGCCTAGGCTCTTTTCCCATTTTTTTCTTTTTGCCAAAAGATATAACTGACATTCAAATGTTTTCCATTCATTGTCTAAGATGCTCCATTTTTCTTTCGATTACTTGTGCTCTTTTAGAAGAGTGCTTGCTCCGATTCTTTATCTAAGCACTGGTCACCAAGCTTGTCGTTAGTTTCCCTAAGAACCAAACTCAACGAGGTGTCTGGCTCCTTTGTCGGGGTGCTTGACCTTCAGTTGGGCGCCTGACACCTTACTCCTTAGCGAGGTGCCTGACCTTCAGTGGGGTGTCTGGCGCCTCACTCCTTCGCTTATGTCTTTGGTAAGCATTTGTCACCCCGTTTGTTGCCTTAAGACCCAAAGTCAACGAGGTGCTTGGTGACTTGCTCATTTGCCGAGGTGCCTGACCTTCAGTTGGGCACCTGGCACCTCACTCCTTCAGTGAGGCGCCTGGCACCACACTCCTTCAGAGAGGTGCCTAACCTTCAGTGAGGCGCCTGGCACCTCTCTCCTTCAGCAAAGCGCCTAACCTTGAGTGGGGCACATGGAGACGCTCCTTTGACGAGGTGTCTAACCTTCGGTTGAGCGCCTAACACCTCACTCTTTTAGCGAGGTGTTTGACCTTCAGTTGGGCACCTGGCACCTCTAAGACCCAAAGTCAACGAGGTGTCTGGTGACTTGCTCATTTGCCGAGGTGCCTGACCTTCAGTTGGGCACCTGGCACCTCACTCCTTCAGCGAGACGCCTGGCACCACACTCCTTCAGCGAGGTGCCTAACCTTCAGTGTCTGGTGACTTGCTCATTTGTCGAGGTGCCTGACCTTCAGTTGGGCACCTGGCACCTCACTCCTTCAGCGAGGCGCCTAGCACCAACCTCCTTCAGCGAGGTGCCTAACCTTCAGTGGGGCGCCTGGCACCTCTCTCCTTCAGCAAGGCGCCTAACCTTGAGTGGGGCACATGGAGACGCTCCTTTGCCGAGGTGTCTAACCTTCGGTTGAGCGCCTAACACCTCACTCTTTTAGCGAGGTGTTTGACCTTCAGTGGGGCGCCTGGCTTCTCATTCCTTCGTCTTTGTATGATACTAACAACTTAGAACCTTACTATTGTAAGTCTAACATTACTTGCTTTGGTTTATTTGAGCGCACAGAGGCTTCAATGAGGTTCCTAGCGACTCGCTCCTTTGTCGGGGTGTCTGACCTTTGGTAGGGCGTCTGACACCTCACTCCTTTGTCAAGGTGTCTGATCTTCATTTGGTGCTTTGTGCCTCGCTCCTTCGCTTATGTATTACGTTAATGGCTTCTTACCTAACTCTTGTAGGTATTACTTGTTTTGGATTACTAGAACATATAGGCAATTCATCGGGCGCATCGCTCTTTTTCCGAGGGCCCAACCTTCAGTGGGGTGCCAGACACCTCACTCCTTCAGCGAAGTGCCTGACCTTCAGTGGCAGGATGTCTGGCACCCCAACTTCTTTGCTTGTTTTCCTTTGTCAAACTTGTTTTAAAACGAGGATGGGCTAACGGGTGAACGTCCAATCACCCCTTGTGAGACTTTTTCAATGTCAAGCTCTTCCATGCATCGAGCTGAGTTTCACCACTTTTTTCGGTCGGAGGCGCCACCTCCCTTCTTTTTTAGGCGCTTTTGTTTTTCTTAAACGGACGAGGACATATCTGATTTGGCTGCTCCTTTCCAATTGGGGGCGCCTCCTTCCTTACTTTTCGCTAGGCGCCTTTGCTTCGTGTTAAAAGGTAGATACCTTTCGCCTTCTTTCTCCTAGGCGCTCCCCCCTTGAAGGCTCTCATCGGCTCCTTTCGCTTTGACCATTTCTGCCGGGCGCCTCACTCCGTGGATTAGGTACGTTTTAACTCGGCTGTTCGAAGAGGAACATTCGCTCTTTCTTTTGTTTGAAACAGAGGCGCCTCCGAATGTCGGGCTCAATCATACTGCTATGTAGTTTTCCGCTGAAGATGCCGCCTGCTCTCCCCTGCTGGCAGGCGCCTCCCCTTCTTCCTCCTCTCGGCGCTTTTGTTTCTAACTGTTTCTGCTTCCTTTCTTTGCAAAAGTTACCTCTCCATAATTGTTATTTGTTGGGAGTTTCCCCTTCCAGCTCATTAGGTGCTTTTGAGACGCATCAACAGGTAAGCGCCGCCCTTCGTTATTGCTAGGCGTTTTTTCAATTGAAGGCGCCGCCTTCTAGTTTTCTCATCTTACTGCTTTTGCAGGTGTTACCGAGAGCTCCCCTCCGATCCTTTAGGCGCTCTTGCCGACCAACATAGGTAGGCTTTGCCCCTCGTATTTTTGAACGCCATTCCTTGGATTTTGCTAAGCGCCTTACCTTGTTTATCGCTCCATGATACTTGCACCTGTTTATAATGCAGGTTCAACCTCAAGGCGTCTTAAGGAGCTTTTCTCCTAGCGGTTACGGGTCGTGATAGCGGTTTTTTGCCTGCGCGGTACCGGCTTCGGCGTTGCACCCGTTTCTCTTCCAAGACTCGCTTCTCTGCACACCTTTCACTCCTTGCTATGACATCCAATAATTCGCAACCCTCTGCTTCTATGGGTGGCGCCTCGGATGGTAGCACCTCCGATGACTCTAGCTCTTCTGATGATGCTTCGAGCGATTCGGACTAGTAGAGTTAGGGTATCTTTGTTCCATGTTTGGACGATGCTGACTTGCTAATGCGCCTTCTGTTTAGGCGCCTTTTGCTTACTTTGTCATGGAGCTTGCCTTCAGGGAATGTTTTAATTTCGTTGTTGAACATTGATCTCATAATTCTGATGACTCTCCTCCTTAAGAAACTCCTGTTCTTTTGTTGCTGCAACTTGTCTTTGTGTGTTGTTTTGGGCGTTTGCTTTTGAGCTAGGTTTCTTACGCGTAGCCTCTTTGAAAAGAGGTGATGTGTTTTGGTTTCTCCTCAACGGAGGAAGCGGGTCTGGGTGACCCCTTCTGACAAGGCAGGGAATTTCGCGAGGGATATGGCCAAGGCGCCACCTCTCATGGGGACTCGTGAAACGAGCGCCCAACGCTCGGATGAAGATATGAGTGTAAGCACTAAGGCTCTTCCGCTGGTTGCGGGTAAAAGGTTTTGTTAAGATGACTACCTTAAGCAAAACTTGATTTTTCTTACGTGTACCCATGAGAAGGAGGTAACACGCTTAGGCTTCTCCTCAATGGAGGAAGCGGGTCTGGGTAACCCCTTCTGGCAAGGCAGGAATTTTGCGATGGATATGGCCAAGGCGCCACCTCTCACTTGATTTTTCTTACGTGTACCCATGAGAAGGAGGTAACACGCTTAGGATTCTCCTCAACGGAGGAAGCGGTTCTGGGTAACCCCTTCTGGCAAGGCAGGAATTTTGAGATGGATATGGCCAAGGCGCCACCTCTTATGGGGACTCGTAAAACGAGTGCCCTAACGCTCGGATGAAGTTCCGAGCGTAAGCTCTAAGGCTCTTCCGCTGGTTGCGGGTAAAAGGTTTTGCTAAGATGACTACCTTAAGCAAAACTTGATTTTTCTTCCGTGTACCCCTGAGAAGGAGGTGACACGCTTAGGCTTCTCCTCGACGGAGGAAGTGGGTCTGGGTAACCCCTTCTGGCAAGGCAGGAATTTTGCGAGGGATATGGCCAAGGCGCCACCTCTCATGGGGACTCGTAAAACGAGCGCCCGACGCTCGGATGAAGATCTAAGCGTAAGCACTAAAGCTCTTCCGCTGGTTGCGGGTAAAAGGTTTTGCTAAGGTGACTACCTTAAGCAAAACTTGATTTTTCTTACATGTACCCCTGAGAAGGAGGTAACACGCTTAGGCTTCTCCTCGACGGAGGAAGCGGGTCTGGGTAACCCCTTCTGGCAAGGCAGGAATTTTGCGAGGGATATGGCCAAGGCGCCACCTCTAGTGGGGACTCGTAAAATGAGCGCCCGACGCTCGGATGAAGATCTGAGCGTAAGCACTAAGGCTCTTCCGCTGGTTGCGGGTAAAAGGTTTTGCTAAGGTGAATACCTTAAGCAAAACTTGATTTTTCTTACATGTACCCCTGAGAAGGAGGTAACACGCTTAGGCTTCTCCTCGACGGAGGAAGCGGGTCTGGGTGACCCCTTCTGGCAAGGCAGGGAATTTTGCGAGGGATATGGCCAAGGCGCCACCTCTCATGGGGACTCGTAAAACGAGTGCCCGATGCTTGGATGAAGATCTGAGCGTAAGCACTAAGGCTCTTCCGCTGGTTGTGGGTAAAAGGTTTTGCTAAGGTGACTACCTTAAGAAAAACTTGATTTTTCTTACATGTACCCATGAGAAGGAGGTAACACGCTTAGGCTTCTCCTCGACGGAGGAAGCGGGTCTGGGTGACCCCTTCTGGCAAAGCAGGGAATTTTGCGAGGGATATGGCCAAGGCGCCACCTCTCATGGGGACTCGTAAAACAAGCGCCCGACGCTCGGATGAAGATCCGAGCGTAAGCACTAAGGCTCTTCCGCTGGTTGCTGGTAAAAGGTTTTGTTAAGATGACTACCTTAAGCAAAACTTGATTTTTCTTACGTGTACCCCTGAGAAGGTGGTAACACGCTTAGGCTTCTCCTCGACGGAGGAAGCGAGTCTGGGGTGACTCCATCTGTTAAAACAGGGATAGCTTTGCATTGCCGAGTAGTGAATATCCGTTCCTTGAGCAAAATAGGGAATTACATGGGGTATCGCCAGGGCGCATCCCTTTCCCCGAAAATTCCTAAAATTACCAACCTAAACTGAATAAAAGGACTCCTCCTAGCACGCTTTTGCCTCTCTTAGGGTGTCTTTGGGTTACGCCTACTTAAAGGGCGCCCCTTCCCCTACAAAAATTCCAGGGCGCTTCTTTCTTCCGAGGCGCCGTAGTTGAGTCATGCGTACTTCTCCAGGTAGACATCGTCGTCAGCTTCAATTGCGTCCTCCTTGGGTGAGGCGCCCACACCCTCCCGTGGGGAGTTCATGGGTAGGACCTCAACCTCTTGCATCTTTCCTCGGAGGCGCCTCCTCTCCTCTGTGGCTTCTTGGGGATTGGGAGGCGCATGATCGTTTGCCTTTGTCAGTGCTGACAACGCGGTCATGACTTGATCCAGTTGGCCTTGCATGCTGGCCATTTGAAGTGCTTGCTTTTCCCGAAGCTTCGCTAGTTGGCCCTCCAGGCGCTCCGTGTCTTCTCCCTCTCCTGATGGATCGTCGTCGTCGGATGCTTCCAAACTTTGGATGGTGTTCCCAAGCTTGGTGGATGAATTGTGGTTGAGGGTTGATCGCTTCTCGAACAACGACTTGCTTGATAGGGGTCTTCGTTGGTGCCAGACTCCTTTCTTCCCCCTTCTTTGAGTTGGAAGCGTCTTTCAAAGTCATGCTTGGCCCCACGGTGGGCGCCAATTGTTTGAGCCCGGGCGACTGGGCGTCACTCGGGTCCAAGGGGTTTGGGGCGTCAGCCATGACTTCGAGGGGGTAGGCGCCCCGCCTCGTCAGAAGCAAGAAAAGAGAAGAAGTATATAGAGAGAGAAAGTAGAGAGAAGTAATAGTAAGAGTAGATAGATTGCCATTTATGAGGAGAGAACTCCTATTTATACACATTTGAGGGTTAGGTAGTGGTCTGGGCGCCTGCCAAGCCATAAATGCTCTGGTCGGGCGCCTCAGACCCTCTGACACTGTTCATAGTCCTTTTGGCAGAGAGTGTCCCCCTGCCCCTTGTCCTTGCTGATGTCAGGTGCCTGGCCTTGTCTCTTGTCTCCCAGCCTTGTCTTTTTGCTCTTTTGTCTTCTTTCCTTCTTTATGCCATTAGCTAGAGTTTTGCCTTGGGATTACTAATATACCCTATCAATATTATTTCTGGTTCAGTAAGTTTATGCATGAAATTGTGTATAGTAAGTGAGAAGAAAAATTGTGGGAATCATTTTTCATATAATGTATTTCTTCTAATACTTTCTGCCTCAAGTGATTACCATTTCATCACTACGCAATGACCCCCAAAATACAAAGTTAATAAACGCAAATGAAGAAAATATCTTAAAAGTCAAAGAGAAAATTAGCCTGGACATGGAGATGAGAACGCTAAATACTAATTAGTACTGCTCTTGTTTGTGAGACATTAAGAATATTTTGTTTTAGCTTAGACATTAATAAGAAGGCAAGGCACTAAACCAAAATTAATTGAGGATATTTCTCTCAAGTAAGTTTGATTAATCAAAACTTTGAGATTCAATTACAACATCTTAAGAGAACGGTAGACACAAAAAACAGCAAACTTTTCTAATCTTGCATCCTAAAACTATGAGAGAAACTTTTTGATCTTGCACCTTAAGCCACAAAAAAGAAAGATAAGAACAAAACAATAAGGGAAGAGTGTAACACAATGTGAGTGAGAGATCCATTATTTATAAGTAAAAAATTAACCTTAACTAACAAAACGTTTTTTTGGGTGAAATGTAAGAGTTATTGTAAGAACTATGAAGTTATACGTGCTCATCGTGGAATAATGCAAGATGGATGACTTATTGGTAACTAACTTTGTTATGCACAACAAGGAAAAAATCATGCGGGTATAGGCCCAAAGCGGAAAATATTTTTGTCGGAAAAAAGTTCGAGATGTTACAAGTGGTATCAGAGCCTCTCTGCGTCTCTCTTGAACGATGGTGGGGCTCAACAATGACTTTGAGTCCGGGGGGAGGGGGGAGTGTATGTAACACTTTAGGCGAATTCCACATCCACAAAGTACGCGAGAGATAATAAACCGACCTTAAATGAGAAGATACGTTTTGGGGTGAAATGGAAGAGTTATTGTAAGAACTCTGAAGTTAAACGTGTTCATGTAGAGCAATGTAAGAATGAGTGACCTCTCGGCAGTAACCTTGATATACACCACAAGGTAGAAACTGTGTGAGTCTAGAATCAAAGCGGACAATATATTCTTTGGAAAAAATGTTTGGGATGTTACAAAAAGTATGATTAAATAAAAGATTGGGAGAAAAGAATGAACCGTTAAAAGTATAATAAAGAAAGTAGACGGGGAGGAAGATGCAAAGGCAGAAAATCAGAATTGTGGGTGATGAAATTAGAGAACTGGCAAAGGAGATGAAAAAATGTAAAATAGAAATTCCAGAAAAGGGGGAGGCAACGGAGCATCACTGACGATGACCAACACGACTTGCAATTGGGAGGAGTGAGAAGTGTGGCTGACTAGACCATCAATTTTCTTATTTTACAAATTTTGATGATTATAAAGACATTATGTTTGGTTAATTGAATATCGAGAATTTCCTATAAAACAGTTGAAGATTTTCATCGTGGATCTCATCTGTTTAGACGAGATCCAAAATTGGAACACATTTTTTTTATTGATTCCACAAATTTGCAACTTCTAATATTGAATTTGCTCAATATGAATTGAATTTAGATATTAAATTCTTCTCCAAATCGAACCAAAAACACTTACTTCTATCTTTCATGGAAGAGAAGAAAAGAGCAATGAAGTTCGAGTGTTCGGAGTATGTTGGCCCGAGAAGGGAAGGTAGTGGATTAGCACTGTGGTGGAAGGAAGATGTGGATATTGTTATCCAGGAATCGTGTAAGTCCTTTATGGACACTAGAATTAGGCAGAATGGGGTGGATTTTTTCTGCACTTTTGTTCACGCTCCTACCTAGGCGGTAGAGAGAAGGGCTCTTTGGGATCGACTTACGACCCTTAGGGAAAATTTTGATGGCAAGTGGATTGTTGTCGGTGATCTCAATGTTGCAGCGTTCCCTTTTGAGAAACAGGGACGCTGCCTGTTAAGAAATGAAAACGCAGCACCCTTTAAGTATTTCATTGCTCGCAACTCCCTGATTGACCTTGGTTTCTCTGGCCAAATCTTTACAAGGAGCAACAAGCAACAGGGGGATGACTTGATCAGAGAAAGAATTGACCGAGCGCTTTGCTCGACCTCATGGAGAACTGAGTTTGAAGCTGCTTTTGTCTCCCATGAGGACTTTGTGGAGTCTGACCATTGCCCGATTAGGATTGACCTGCATCCTAGTAGGCAAGCTCGCTGTACCCCCTTCAGATTTGATAATAGGTGGAGGGATAGCGAGGAGTGTTGTGATATTGTTCTCAAGCGATGGCAAGAAGGAGGAACTGTGTGTGATATGTTGAGTGACTACAAAAACGAACTGAAGTCTTGGGCTAGGAATGACAGAATAGCCAAACAAAGGAGGGAGAAGGAAATCATGAGCAGAATTCAAACTATTCAGGGGACCTTCAGGTCTCCATCGGTTATTACAGAAGAAAAGAACCTCCATATGGAACTGGAACAACTATGGAGCTCAGAAGAATCGTTCTGGGCCTAGAGATCAAGAATTTCATGGCTCCAAGAAGGGGACCAGAATTCTGGCTTCTTCCATACAAGCACAATAAGAAGGAAGAATCAAAATCGAATCCTTAAGCTGAGGGATATAGATGGCAATTGGATTTCCAATACCAAGGATTTGGATTCTCATGTCAACAACTTTTACCACGAGCTCTTTAGCAGCAAGAATGAACAGGCCAACCTGGACCTGTTGGCAGGGTTTCCTTGCCTTGTTACAGAAGATATGAACCTTTGCCTCAGTGCCCCTATTGATAAGAATGAAATCTGGAGGGCTGTTTTTCAGCTCGGGGCTAATAAAGCCCCGGGACTTGATGGCTTCCCAGGGCTGTTCTTCAGGAAGTTTTGGAATTCTATTGGTGATGTCTTATGCCAGGAAGTTTCTGGTTTTTTCCTGACAGGTATTTTGCCAACAGGATGGAATGACACCTTTATCACCATTATTCCCAAGGTTGATGATCCAGAAGTGATCGGCCAATTTCGGCCAATCAGTAGTTGCAACTTCAGATATAAAGTTATTACAAAAATCTTGTCCAACCGACTCCAACCCTGGTTGCCGATTCTGGTTAATGAGCTCCAGGAAGCTTTTACAGGGGGAAGGCAGATCCAAGATAATATCATTATTGTGCACGAGGTTCTCAATCACTTCAAAAAACACAAATCTGGCAAGGAAAGAGATGATGATGAAGCTGGATATGAGGAAGGCATATGATCTGGTCGAGTGGAACTTACTAATCAATCTCCTTCGGTCTTATGGCTTCAGTGAGGTCTGGTGTAACTGGATCCAAACCTGCATTTCAACTGTTAGCTTCAGTCTCCTTCTCAACGGTGAGCCTTCGGATGCTTTCAAACCTTCTCGAGGCATTCGACAAGGGGACCCGATCTCCCCCCTTCTTATTTTTGATGTCAAATGTCCTCTCCTTCCTCATCGAGAAAGCAGTCCTATCTAATGATATCAAAGGGATCAAGATCAATCGATATTGTCCCACCCTCACCCACTGTTTGTTTGCAGACGACACAGTTATCTTTGGGGAAGCTTCCACTGAAGAAACTGGGGAAGATCCTGGATATCATCAGATTTTATGGGGCGGTGACTGGACAAGAGGTCAACAAAGAAAAATTCTCAATGTTTTTCAACATCAATGTCCCCAATCCTGAGCAAGTAAGGATTATCCAGGAAGCTGGGTTTGCCTCCACTAACTGCCACTCCAACTACCTTGGAATCCCGACTGAATGGGGGAGATCCAAAAAGGAAACCTTCAGGTTCCTTCTTCAAAGAATGGAAAATAGAGGTGATTCGTGGAAAAGACTTCTCTTATCGCCAGGGGGAAAAAGGTGCTCCTCAAAGCGGTCTTCCAAGCTATTCCCTCTTATATCATGTGCCTGTTCCTTATGCCAAAAACAACAACTAAGAAGATGGACTCTATGTTGAAAAACTTCTTCTGGGAAGGTGCGGTGAATAAGAGAGCCAACCACTGGAGGGCAGGCGAAGTCATGTACGCACCAAAAGATGAAGGGGGCCTGGGGTTCAGACCCTTTCATACTTTCAATTTGGCATTGCTTGCCAAACAAGCTTAGCGAATCCTTACCAACAAAGAAGCACTGTGGGTCAAGGTTCTCAAGAGCATTTATTTCCCGAATTCTGACTTATTGAGCTCCAAGAAAGGTGGAAAGGCGTCCTGGATCTGGTCCAGCCTGTGTGAAGCAAAAAAATGGATGGTAACTGGGATTATCAAGGTCATTGGTAATGGTAAATCTACCAAGCTCTTTAAAGACCCCTGGAGAAGAGATCGGGCAGGTCCCCTTCTGGATTTCAACTGGCCTGACCAAGCCACAGCAGATTCATGGATTGATGGCATCACTAGAGAGTGGAAGTTTGACCTACTGCAAGATTTCCTAAGCCCCCAAGACCTGAAACAAATCACGGCCATCCCTATTGGCCCGGATTCCCTGGAAGCCTTCTGGGCTTGGAGATTCTCCGAGCAAGGTTCCTTCACTGTGAAGTCAGCCTTCCATCTGTTTCTCAACCGGACCAGGACACCTCAAGGACCGAACGGTAGGGTTTCAGAGGCTTGTAAGAGTAGATGGAAATGGCTGTGGAGCCTCTCCATCCCTCCGAAGCTCAAAATTTTCATCTGGAGGATTTCGAAAGGAGCGCTGGCCTCAAAGGAAAACTTACATGCTACGAAATGCTCACCATCCATGACGTGTCCTCTGTGTGCCAATTCTTCTGAGACTATCCATCATTGCCTCTTCATTTGTCATCATGCAGTAGAAGGATGGAGACAAGAATGGCCCTCGACCCCTCTACCTACTCCTGGCACCCCTTTCCTAGAATGGCTGTCATCGTTGGTGCCCAGATTCTCCATTCTCTCTGTCCAAAAGATCATCTTCTACCTGTGGCAGACTTGGAAAGCAAGGAATGAGAAGGTTTTCAAGAACTCCCCCCCTCTGGCCCCCCAGCTACGATTGCAAAGGCATCTCTTGCTTTCCACAGTGGACCACCTGCCCCAAGAAACCTAACACAACCACTGCTCCAGCTCAGCCTACCCCAAGACCAGACCAATCTTCACCACCGCCGAGTACTCATGATTTTGAGATACACTGCGACGGGTTGTTTTTCAGCGAGGAGGCGGCATATGGCGTCATTGTTATGAACAACCATGGTCAAGTTTGTGATGGTAAGGCTGAGACCTTGCACTGTTTCTCTCTACTTGAAGCTAGGGATGGCAATTTCGACCTGACCCGTGTTACCCGACCTGTTTGATCTGTTTTGGGGCGGGGCGGGCATGGGTAGTCTCATCGACCCGACCTGCCCTGACCCGCCCCATTCTCGACCCGTTCTTGTCTAATTTACATGTAATCTTAGTCAAATTACTTAGTATTTTCCTTTTATTGCATCATATTTTAGCTATAAGAAAGTTGTAAATTAGTAAAAACCTCAATTTCTCCAATAATTTAACTGCAATTGTCATAATATTGTTTGTTTTCTTAGTCTTATAATAAAAATAACGAATATTTATAATGTTTTTAATATAAATTGCATACCCATTGGGTCGACCTGCCCCGACCCGCGACCTGTGATCAATTACCCGACCTGGACCCGACCTGCCACGGGGCGGGTCTGGGTACCAAGAAACCCGCCCCGGACCTGCCCCATTGCCATTCCTACTTGAAGCTGAAGCTAAGGCCCTTTTGGTTGGCTATCGTTTGGCTGCTGAGCTACACTCCACTTGTCTTGTTCGATCGGACTGCCTGCCCCTTGTCAACGCACTGCAGGATCACCGGAAAGAATGGCCATGGAGAGCTGCTGCGTGGATTAGCACTATCAAGCAAATGATGGTTTCCAATCCCCTTGTCTGGATCTCGCATATTGGTCGAAAGAACAATGTTAAAGCAAATTGGGTTGCTAGATCTTGTGCTAGGAAATCTCCACCCAATGAATGGGTTCAGATTTTGGATGTGGTCTCACCCCTGTTGTAACTCTTGGCTTCTACTTCAAGTAATGGAATTTCAGTGTCCTCTTGTAAAAAAAAAAAAAAAATCGTGGATTAACAAGTTCGCCCTTTTAACCACATCAAACCCATAAACGAAAGCCCGACCCAGCCAAGAAGGCCTAAAAAAGGTTTGGTATTTTCCGGCAGCTTTGTAAACCTCTCTAAGGGAGAAAACACCAACACATTTCACCATCAAAGAATCAAAAGAACAGAAGAAGAAGACAATATAAGAAGAGTGGATCATCAATCATAGAACCTTAAAAAATTAACAACGGACGGAGCAAGAGACCAAAGAAAAACGGGGAAAATGGGAACAATAGACAATAGTGGAAGAGTGGGCGCAGCCAATTGGTGTCGCCATCAACCTTCCAACTCAGTGGGTGCGCAACTGCGTTCACATCACTCAGTCAGTGCCTTACCAATAGCTACCGTCAACAGTCAACACCTCCCCTTTCCCTTCTCCGTCCATTTACTCTCCATAAACGGATCTTCGATCCCAACACCACCTTCTCGAGCTCTGTCTTTCACGCATCCGTCCGTCCATCCATGGCTTCTCTCGTCAGGAACGCCGAAGCTTCCCTCTCGAAACTCCTGTCAAGGCCTTGGAACAGAGCTTCTTCTCGCCATCAGCCGCCGGCCACCGTGTCTGCAACCTTGACGAGGAAGAAGCCCGTCGAGGATGCGACCCTTGACCTCAACTCGATTGCTTCGCTAAACTTGGACCACGCTCACTCCAGGAGATTGGTTCGATCCGCTTTCACTCATCTACAGCAGCAGCTCGATCATCCTCTCTACAAGGTCCCTCTTTTCAAATTTCCCTTTTCGATTCATCTCTTTTTCAATTTGGGTTTTCTCCTTGTAAGTGGGTTATTTACTGAATCGATTTCATTTCATGGGCAGCTGGCTCCTCCAGGGATTCGAACAGAAGAGGTACGCAATGAAATAAACTGAATCTGATTCCAACAGAGTGGGGATTGTGTCAATTCAATTGATGGGTTTTTAATTGGTTGTGTTACTGGGATTTGGCAGTGGTATGAGATAAACTTTAAGGGGCAGGAAGTGTTTTGTAAGTGCTGGATGCCAAAACCTGGAGTTCGAATCAAAGGTTCTGTGTGTTTCTGCCATGGTTATGGTGATACCTGCACCTTCTTCTTTGAAGGTCCGTCTCTCGCACTGAAATTCAAGAGGTATAATTTGAGCTGCTGCAATACTGATGGTGTTCAATGAATGACAGGTATTGCAAGCCAGATCGCTTCTTCGGGGTATGCTGTCTATGCCGTGGATCACCCAGGTTTTGGACTCTCTGAAGGATTGCATGGTTACATTCAGAACTTTGATGACTTAGTTGACAATGCCTATGAAATGTTTGCTAAGATCAAAGGTTCCGACTTTTTCCCTTTTGCATAGTGTGGATCAGAACAAATGTTTCTCGAGTATTCCTTCTTCAATTGTGATGGTTCCATAGTTGGTTATTGGCAGGAAGACCTGAGGTGAGAGGTTTGCCCAGCTTCATATTGGGACAGTCCATGGGTGGTGCTGTTACTATCAAACTCCATCTGAAGGATCCAAGTGAATGGGATGGTGTCATCCTTGTTGCCCCTATGTGTAGAGTAAGCTCTTCCATTTTTATCTATTTGCAGTTCTACTTCATCTTAAATCGGCTTCATGAAGCAGTCTTCTTCTTTTCTAAGCAACTGAACCAAGTGAGCAATAATTAAAACTTACCTTTGGTTCTTGTGGCATATTGTAGTACAATTAAGCTTCATGAACTATGTTTGTTGCTGTATGGAACTTTAAGGTAAGCAACTTAGTTTGCATCAATTAGGCTTCTTTAGAACCAGCCCACCCGCCACAAGGCTATTTAGAGTCTTCATTTATTTTGCATCTTGGAAGTTATGTGCATATGGGATACTCGCAGTTACTAATCATTCAAAGTTGTGTCCTGACTACTTGTTTAACGCCTATTACGATCTTCTGACTTCCATTTACTATCACAAGCATTCCTGTTTTAGCTGTGAACACTCTTTATCTGATGTACGAAGCGACAAAGTATCGCATTATATTCCAATATCTGGACCTGAATGTTAGTCTGACATGGTAGAGAAATGCATTTACCTTGTCATACACGTTGGCTCTGATGTGTATGGTCTGCATCTTTCTTGACGGAAAAGTTCCTTGTTATAACATTTAATTATTAGCTAATCGTGAGTTTTTGCGAAGATCTCAGATGAACTCAAGCCTCCTGCACCAGTTTTGAAGGTACTGACCTGCATGGCTAGCCTCCTACCCAAGGCAAAGCTTATGCCAAAGAATGATTTAGCAGAGCTTGCTTTCAGGGACCCGGTGAAACGGAAAATGGTGCGTCTCTGACCTCTACCCATCATTTTCTACTGAAAGAAGCGTAGATTTGTAGCTCGTTTGCTGACTGGTGTTCCTTTTTTTTTTTGGTTTCAGTGCGATTACAATGTAATTAGTTACAGCCATCGAATGCGATTGAAAACAGCTGTGGAGCTGCTCAAGGCTACTGAAGAGATTGAGGCTCAAGTTGACCAGGTTGGAGCCTTTATTTTTTTCCCTCCCTAAACTTTTGATCTATGTAGCAATAGTAACTACGATGTCCACAAGATAAAAAAAATAACGTGTGGAGTTCTATTGTTGAGTGTGGTTTTTACAGGTTTCGGCTCCATTGCTGATTCTACATGGCGCTGCCGATAAAGTCACGGATCCAACTGTTAGCCAGTTTCTGTACGAGAATGCAGCCAGCGAGGACAAGACGTTGAAGCTCTATGAAGGTGGGTTTCACTCCATTCTTGAAGGGGAACCCGATGATAGGATCTTCGCCGTGTTTGTTGATATCATGACGTGGCTCGATTCCAGATCTTCTTCAGCTTGACGAAAACAAAAGATCCGGTGCATTCGAGGCATTAAGAATGTATTTTTTTTTTGTTGTTGTTGTGAACTTGTAAGCTGTCTCGGCAATTGTAATAGAGTGTTATTTGGATTTTCATCAATGTAATCATAAAATGTGCTAAACAATACTAATCCTAATATTTTTAGCAGTAATGTGACGATGTTAGTCTTCTTGATACATCTGAACTTGAAATAACTTAACAAGACTTGACACTCAAAGTATGACATATATCACGTTTCGATTTTGGTCGATAAAAACATCGATGTGATATGAAATGACAGTGGGTAGTTGTTTCGTGTGTATGCAGTTGTTTCCGGCTTGCGAAAATTGTATTTGCCACCTGATTTGTTTCCTACGAGAATGGTGGAAAGAGCAGTCCCAACTCCTAAGTGCGATGGATTAAGGAGATAAACAGTCTTTCAGTTTCAGGAGGGCAGGGTGGACATGAAAATCCGTAGTCGACAAGAAGAACTGAACTTCGGAGAAGATAACTGAGATGCATTCGTGGGCTGAACGCAGAACGTGATGAAAATTCCGGATCCGATCCAGCCCACCAACGAATTATTCATCACTCGAGCCCATTACATAATATCTCTCGAAAGCCCAAAGCGAGTCTAGAATCCCCTAGAAACATCTCTACTCCAGATCAAACAGCCCGATCAGAGACGACGAGAACTTTCTCCATTGATCGATCTTCAGATCCTCCCTGGAGAAGAAAAGAAAAGAAGACACCAGAAGTCACTGGACCAACGACGCCTTTCCATCTGCGTTCATATAAATAGCTGTAGCCCCCCTTTCAATTACCCACAATCGAATTCAGCAAATCAATCTGAGAGAGCAATCAGTTCGAGCAATCCAATCAAGCAAGCAAATCTTCTTACTTCCCCCAGTCTTACGAAATTCAAAATGTCGCTGATTCCAAGCTTCTTCGGAAACCGCCGCGGCCGCAGCAGCGGCGCGTGGGATCCATTCTCGGCTCTGGACGCCTTCGATCCCTTCAGGGACTTCCCGATCAACTTCCCCTCGTCGGCGGCTGTCATCCCTGGCGGCGGCGGGGAGAACACCGCGTTCGTGAACACGAGGATCGACTGGAAGGAGACGCCGGAGGCGCACGTGTTCAAGGCGGACCTGCCGGGGCTGAAGAAGGAGGAGGTGAAGGTGGAGGTGGAGGACGACAGGGTGCTGCAGATCAGCGGGGAGAGGCGCGTGGAGAAGGAGGACAAGGACGACACGTGGCACCGCGTGGAGAGGAGCAGCGGGAAGTTCGTGAGGAGGTTCCGGCTGCCGGAGAATGCTAAGATGGATCAGATCAAGGCCGGGATGGAGAACGGAGTGCTGACGGTGACGGTGCCCAAGGCCGAGGTCAAGAAGGCCGACGTCAAGGCCATCGAGATCTCTGGTTAATTCATCTCCGTCCTTAATGCTTGTGGTCTGATGTTAATCAATAATGGGAGCTGTGATCTAGGGTTTGGTATGTGTATCAGTGTATGATTTAAGTGTTTGGTCTCTTTTTGCTGGTAATGTAGCTAGCTGGTGCTCCAGTAATCAACGCTAAAGTTCACTACTAGTTATTTGACCCGCGCTCTGCTATGGAAAAATTAAGAGTTTCAGACTTATGTAATTACTATTATCTCGTGCTTTGTATTGAAATCTAAATCTTCTTTTATAAAACAATCGATATAAAATGATGAAACTCTTTAAGTCCAAAGAAATTTATACAACGTGATGATGAAACTCTTTAAATTCAAAGAAATTTATACAACGTTCGCACACTCTTATTATCTTCCAACATTGCAAATATCCTTTCTAATCTACCATGCAAATATCCTTTCTAATCTACCATTAGGTGCTCATGATATGATTGATTCTTCTAAGCATGGTATTCATGTCTAGTTTTGAGTGCATAAATATAAGGTTTTGAAATTTTAATATGAAATGCTAAACGAAAATGGTTGCACCTTGGAGGTAGATCTAAGGCAATCTCAATTCTCATGTGACTTAAATCTGTCACTGTCACGACTAATTTGATATGCCCGGTCACTTGTCATAACAGCGAACTCGAAATAAAACCAATAACAATTAGCAAAAATAAATAATTCAAAAATATTGAATAAAAAAATAATTACATTAATTCAAAATTAAAAAATTTTATTTCGGGTTCGCTCACGTGGCAAGTGATCTGGCGCTTGACTAACGGTCAATGAAGTTGACCGTCCAATTTGACGGTCAAAACTCGCTCAGAGTCAAGTAAAAAGGTATGGTGCATAGTTCGGATTAGAAGAGTAATTTCAGAAACCACGGACTAAAACGGCAAGTTTGAGTATAATTCATATATTAACTATTAAGTATTCAACAAAAAAAAAAAAGGTATTAAGTATTAACCCTAATAAAAAAAATACAGAAAATGACAGCAATCAATCAACCCCATAGATTTAATTAATCAGAAAAATTCTCCCCATTGATTGGACATTAACAAACGCTGTTTTGATGTTCTGGGAAGGGGTTGTTGGGTTTTGGATATTGAGCTGTTTTGTTTCGGCTGATTCTTTCTTCAGCTGCTTGCTGCTGGATTTGTTTCGTTGTAATTTTCCTTTTTAATAAAACTATTTCGCCATTATCAAAACAATCAAATCAAATTAAAAGTGGCTCGCTTTCGTTAATAAGTAATAACATTGCCCGATCCGGCAATCCGGGTTCCTTCTGAACAATCCCATTAAAAAAACAAACAAGAGGCTCTGTTTCGGCAGTTAGTTTGATCCTGTCAGGCCGGCAATCTCCATTTCCTAAAGCAACATTCCAATTTTTTCGGACTTCCGGAATCAGAAAACCAACTATATATAAATCCTTCATTTCCACGAATCATAATCCACAAAATCTCTTTCCCCATCTTCTACTCGCTTCTCTTCCTCTGTACCCGGGCTTCCCTCTCTGTTTTTGGCTTCCCGACTGCTCCTCGCCGTCACCAATCACCGCCGCCATGGGAGCTCTCTCCGCCGACCAGCTCAGCTTGTTCGCTTCGCAAGGTTACCTCGTAGTTGAATCTTTCGCGAGCTCGGCGGAGATTGACGGCATGAGGAAGAGAATGGACCAGTTGCTTCACGACTTCGACTGCTCCTCTGCCATGAATCAGGTTCGGTTCATCTCCCTCGTCCTCCTAAACCCTGTTGTATTCAACCCAGTGAATTAGCTGTATAACAATAGTTGAACGGAGGGGTTTTGGATGTGTTTGTTCAGCAAAAGGAAATGAACGAGTTCATGTACGAGAGCGCTGAGAAGGTTTCTTTCTTCTTTGAAGGTATATTACTCTGACACCAACAATTCTAACTCCAAATCTGAAAGGGAAAATTGTTGTGTTGGGTTCGTGATGCCTAATATTTTGATTGACGTACGGTTACAGAGAAAGCGTTTGATGATGAAGGGAACTTAAAGCAGCCAAAGGAAGTGTCCATGAGTAAAGTTGGCCATGGTAAACTAAACTAAGCAGCAGCTGAAATACCGTGATTCAGCATTACTTTTCCCATTCCCTAAAAACATTGCAATATCTATCTATCTGACTCTGCCACAGCCTTGCATGAGCTCGACCCTGTATTCAAAGACTACTCCCGTTCTGAGAAAATCACAAGTGTGTTACAGTCCTTGGGCTACAAGAGGCCAGTCATCATTCAATCGGTATATATTTTTAAGGTAACACCGTCATTCTGATTCTGTGGCAGTTCGATTCAATGATGATTTTGTTGTTAAAATGGTAGTTTCCTCTGTTTTTTTCAGCAACCAGGCATTGGGGCCGAAGTGCCGCCTCACCAGGATAACTCGACTCTGTACACCGAACCGAAAACCACATGCACTGGTCTGTGGCTGGCGCTGGAAGACGCTACGACTGCTAATGGCTGCATGTGGGCGATTCCTGGATCTCATCGAAGTACTCATCTAATTTCCTTTGCGTTGCTCTAGCGCCGGCTAGCCAGGTGGTACAAACGATCGAGTCTGTTTATGGTAATGATTTGGAGGGTTTTTTTTTTTCTTTCTGTAGATGGGCTGGTGAGAAGACTGATTCGAGGGGAGCAAGGGCTCCAGTTCGATCAGCCGTCGCCTTCTTATGAGCAGTCGGATTTCGTGGCTATTGAAGCGAAAGCCGGGTCATTGGTCTTGATTCATGGCGATCTCGTACATCGAAGGTAAATTCATCAATAACATTTCTGAACTTGTTAGTAAATTGTATTATGTACGGGATGGTATATAATTAAGCATGATTTTGATTCTATGTTTCATTGCTCTTTTCAAAGTTTCGAGAACCAGTCTCCGAAGTCGAGGCATGCTTTCAGCGCGCATGTTGTGGACACTGTTGGTTGCAAATGGTCGCCTGACAATTGGTAATGCAATCATTTCATATTCCGTCCAGCTTCCTGCAGATCGAATAGAATTGCTACACATTACAGTGTATCGGATTCCTAATTCGTTTCATTGACAAATGTTGTTTATTTATGAACAGGATTAGAAGGAAAGTGGATCCAGAGCCTCTCTACTCATCTTGATCTGCCAAGTTTTTAGTTGAAATTGGGGGAAAAAAAGGGATGGGCAGAAGAAAGAAAGACCATCGCTGGCTGCCGAATATCCCTGGAAACACTTTGTGAGATTGGAGGAACGAATGAATATGGTGGTTATCATATCACATAGTGGCCACTGGCCACTCATGTTACCTTTCTATTATGTATTTTTCTCCGACCTACTATATTTTATATCAAACTTGTGGCTCTATTATAATAAATTTTCAAAGATGTCATTCTGTTAGTTTTTTCCATACAAAAACCGTTAAGTATGCTCAAAATGTAGGGGTGAGCATGTGGGTGGTTAATCCGCGGATTGATTACGATCCATCCGCAAATAATCTGACCTGCACGCAATGGGTGATTGATGTGAGTGAATTGCGGATTGATAAATCTTCCACCGGCACTTATGTGGGTGGATCGCGGGTCACCCGTATGAACCCGCATCCTATTTTACATGAAAAAATGTTGTTTTTTTTATAGTATAGAATATTCATCATATTTTCGAACTGCACTACCGTCTGATCATATACTTCAAAAGGTGGAGAATAAAGAATAGTTTTGACTACTATTATTGGTTTTGTGTTATTATTGGTTTTGTGTTGTGCAACTGCAATATCTAGTATATATTGGATATTTGTATGCAAATTATTGTTAATATCAATTAAATATTGGGATGCAAATTATAAATTTATTAATTGTATCAAAATCACGGATTATTGATACAGTCTTACTAATTTGCTATGAACTTATTATAAAAGTTAGTAAACTTTCTTAATGGCTAGTTGGAGAATTGTTTTTGCGGGTTGACTCGGGACCCAACCGCACCCATCTACCACCCACCCAACCCAACCCGCATAGGTATGTGGGTTGATTGCGAGTCAGAATTATTCCAACTCGCTAGTAAGCGAGTGGGTCAATTTGAGACCAAAATGTACCCAACCCGCCCATTCCCCATCCCTATCAAAATGGCTAAACTACCCCTAATTACCAATATAAAAATTACAATAAAACAGTTAGCTAGTTCCCTTTCAAGTACACCACCACTGACTGCAACCTGAGCTGGGAATTGTTGCACGCCCATCATAGTAGGGCTGGCCATTTGGACCGGGACCGGATAAAAAAACGGAAACCGGACCGCATAACCCGGACTGGATGTAAAACAATCCAATCCCGTCTTTGGTCTTAGAATTAGCAAAAAACACGGACCAATCAAGTCCGGGTCAAAACCGTATAAAAACCGGAAGACCGGATTAATAAAAAACAGACCAGACCCAAAAGACAAAGCCCATATGGGCCAAGACAAGCCCACTCTCACTACCCCCCAGCGGCCCAAGCCGGCCCAGTCCATCTAGGGTTGCAGGAAGCCTCGCTCGGCCTCTTGCCAGTCGCCCTCTCCATCGTTTGCAGTCGCAGGCCAAGTACCCGCCAACCATCACTTCTCCCATCCCAACTTCGCACAGCAGCCGTCGCCGACCCAAACCCTAAATCGACTGCATCCGCCAGCGAGTGCTCCTCCGCGAGACCGCGACCAGCCGACCACCTCCGCTCCGATTCTCCTCCGCGCGAAGCAACGCCTGCCTCATCCATCCCGATTCCCGAACTGCGAAGCCGGCCTCAGCAGTCGCCTCTGACCCAAAACGGGGGGAGTCGACGCCGACCTCGGCTCTGACCCAGTAAAGCAACGCCGGCTCGGCTTTGTCCCAGCAACGCGATGCAGGCCTCCACTCCAAGCCTCCGACTCAGCGAGGCAGTGCTCGCAACCACCTGAGTCCGCAGCTCGTCGCCCTCCGTCCAATCTCGTCGCCCTCTGTCCAGAGTCTATAGCTCGTCGTCGCCCTCCGTCCAATCTCGTCGCTCTTCGTCGAGATTGTTTGGGTCAAAACAAAGTCTATATGCTGCTGAATTTTTTGCAACATGGTCAAGATGGGTCAAAACAGGTCAAAACCAGATTGGGACCAGACCGGATCAAAACCGGATCGGGTTAAAATCGGACTGTACCCAATCCAAACTTTGGTCCCTATATTTTTAAAAAGACCGGACTGGACCGAATCAATTCGGGCCAATTTAACCGGACCGTATAACCACCCCTACATCATAGTCCCAGGTAGGGATGGCAATCAAACCCATGGCCGCGGGTATCCGACCGCCCCCGACCCAGTCAATGCGGGGAATTCCCGCTTTGACCGGGTATGGGGCGGGTATGGGTAAAACCCGCAAAAAGTTTGATGGGTATGGGGCGGGTATGGTTTTAGCCTCCCCGCCCCATACCCATCCTCATACCCGCCCCATCAAGATAATTTCTTCATATATAAAAAAAATATGTGCATCAAATTATAATCTATCAATGATGATGAGGATAACTTGAGAAAAATAAATCGTAGAAATGCAATTGATTGACCACCTTAATCAAAATCTAATTCATTTCTCTCAATCCTCATTTCACTCTTTCACTTTCCCCCTTGTCAACAAAATTATGTTAGTTAATTATTACTTAGTAGATGTATCAGAGTTAGAACATAAAAATTTGAAAAATATTATACTCTATATTATGTATTAATGGAATTTTTAGGATCATAATCTTTGAACCATATTAAAAAAATGACCGTGTTTTATTGACTTCATGATATAATATGTTCGTTTAGAATTATAATTAGAACTTTTCTTGTAAGTTTAAGGTATAATAATGTTGGATGTACGGGTATGGGTATTACCCATGGGTACTCGAAACCCACGGGTATGGGGATGGGTTTGCAAAACATTCCCCCGCATGGGTATGGGGCAGGTATGGGTTTGGGTATTTGAAGATGGGTATGGGGATGGTTTAAGCAAACCCGCCCCAAACCCGCCCCATTGCCATCCCTAGTCCCAGGAAGGAAATCCGGAAAAAAAGGTGATTAGAATGAGAACCCAAAGTGGATCAGAAGCTTCGGCCTGTTATAGCAACTGGGCTGCCCCACTCCAAGAAACTTTGTCCCAGCAACGCGATGCAGGCCTCCACTCCAAGCCTCCGACTCACCGAGGCAGTGCTCGCAACCACCTGAGTCCGCAGCTCGTCGCCCTCCGTCCAATCTCGTCGCCCTCCGTCCAATCTCGTCGCCCTCTGTCCAGAGTCTATAGCTCGTCGTCGCCCTCCGTCCAATCTCGTCGCCCTTCGTCGAGATTGTTTGGGTCAAAACAGAGTCTATATGCTGCTGAATTTTTTGCAACATGGTCAAAATGGGTCAAAACAGGTCAAAACCAGATTGGGACCAGACCGGATCAAAACCGGATCGGGTTAAAACCGGACTGTACCCAATCCAAACTTTGGTCCCTATATTTTTAAAAAGACCGGACTGGATCGGATCAATTCGGGCCAATTTAACCGGACCGGACCGTATAACCACCCCTACATCATAATCCGAGGAAGGAAATCCGGAAAAAAAGGTGATTAGAATGAGAACCCAAAGTGGATCAGAAACTTCGGCCTGTTATAGCAATTGCCCCCCCCCCCCCCCCCCCCCCCCCCCTTCACAAAGCAGGCCTATTTCAGAGGGCCGACAATTGGGCCTGGCTGGCCAGACGGATAGAAAGAACAGACTCGTTCGGATCCATCGAGATGCTCTCCATAGTGATGACGGAGCAACCGAAGCAAATAACCAAAAGAATTGTCACCTCGCCATAATCCTGCCGTCACCATCTCCTTAAACCAAGTGTCGTCTTCCTAGTAAAAGCGTTCACACATCAACTGCACACCACATCATCATCATCGCTTCACAAACTCCAACGCTGGCTCACGGCGCATGCAATATCATCAATTCATCACCATTACAAGCTCTCCATCTCCTTTATCTAACCCAGTTCTCAAAAATCCGTCACTATCTCCCTAGCTAGCTAGGAAGTAAAGAAAGAAAGAAAGGAAGAATGTCATCGGCGGCAGGGATGTCCGTAGGCTTGCTCGCCGGGTTCCACGGCCTGAAACATAACTCGTCGCGGGATACGAAGCAGTTATACGATGTTGCGTGGAGGAGGAAGGCTGCTAGTGCTACTACTGTGTCGAATGGTTCGAGGGTTTGCTGCATGAAGACGTGGAACCCGATCGACAACAAGAAGTTCGAGACGCTGTCTTACCTTCCTCCGCTGTCACAGGACTCCGTCGCTAAGGAGATCGATTACATGATCAAGAAGGGCTGGATTCCTTGCCTTGAATTTGATGAGGTAACTTATTTATTTAATCATTACCAATGCAGTCAAAAGCGTTACCAATGCAGTCAAAAGCGTTATTCTACGTAAAAACGTTTTGGGGTCTAGAAGCGTAAAGTCGTAAGATTTAAACTTTAAAGCGTAGATTTTGACTACAATTGTATGAGACAAACCCAATTCTTCGTAGAAGCGTTTTGGTGGGGATGGGATTAGGTGCTAACCCGCAAAAATCACTACGGATTATTATAAAATCAATACAACATCTAAGCTAAATCACTACTAATTCAAACTAGTAGTAGTTTTTCCCTTGGTTAGGACGGTGCTAACTATTGTATAATTAGCATCGTAATCGTTCCCGTTTTGGTTCTTATTAAAGCTAAAAACATTAGCGGTTAAGTTTTAAAGCGCGAACGCCACAAAAAATCGCAATTAGTTAAGTTAGGGGGGTGTTTGGCAAACAAGCCCTAAATCTTTGAAGAGGAGAAAACAGGGGGAAAAAAATATTATGGGGCGAGAGAGGCTCGAACTCTCGACCTCAGGATCACTCAGTAGCTATGAGACCTACGCGCTAACCAACTGCGCCACCGCCCCTTGTTGTTGAGTTCTCGCTTTCGCATTTACTCTACTTCTAGATTCAATCTTCTATGATACATTGCTGCTTAAAAACTGGAAGAAAGTATCGATCGATAACATGGTCGTTGGTATATATGAATGCTTGCGTGCAGGTGGGATATGTGTACAGGGAGAACAGCAGGATGCCAGGGTACTACGACGGCAGGTACTGGACTCTGTGGAAGCTGCCGATGTTCGGTTGCAACGATTCATCCCAGGTGCTGAACGAGATCGAGCAATGCAAGCAGACTTACCCTAATGCTTACATCCGCTGCCTCGCATTCGACAACATTCAGCAGGTCCAGTGCATGGCTTTCCTCATCCAGACTCCCAATTAAGCTAGCTAGCTAGCTAGCAATTCCCCCCTGCATCTTTCTCAACTTAATTAGATGCATCGATCTAGCTACCATTACCATTGGGGCGCCCTTCGTCCCTTGTTCTGCTGAATAACCTTTCCTCAATAAAAAACTGCAAGAGGGTTTTGCTGAATGGGGTTCTAGAGTTTGTCTAGCTGCTTGATCATGGGGGTTGTTTTGAAGCTCTACTCTTTCAAACCTTCCAAGACCTACATACATTATGTAGCTGGTTATGTAATAATGAGTAGTTGTTTAATGCTTGTTTTCACATGTTATATCTGCAGCATCAGGTGCTTTGTAATTCCATTTCCAAGCTGTTTAGGTTTCACCTACCACTAGATAACAAACCCTTGTCATTGTGGGTCGTTTGGATTAGGAATTTTTATACGAAAGGGTTTCACCCAAATTCATCGTTGAAAGTAGCAGGGAATTTGTATTAAACGAAATAAACTCGTTTGGAAGCGAATGTGGGGTTTCCAAAAAGAAATAAAAAATATAATTTTCTTCCCATTCAACTGTTGAAATTAAAATAAAGTTTAATTATTGAAATAAAGCTGAAATATCAGAAAAGCCTAGAAGGGAGCTACCAGATTACGTTGGTTTGCTGGAGATGAAGAAAAATCTAGAGATGGGTAGGTTTGAATTTAATTAGGTAGTTGCATGATTGTTGAATAAAATAAAAAAATAAAATAAAAAGTAGAACCACAAAAGTAAGTCGGTTTAGTGAAGATCTCTTGTATTCTAAAGCCTATAAATAGGCTGTCTTGTAATCGACAAAGAGCAGAGAGCCAAGAAGCAATAAAAATAAAGCTTCCAAGTCCCATTCCCTCTGCAAAGTTCTTGTCCCAATTCAAAACTCCTTCTTCCATTTGTTACCAGCTAAAAATAACGAGCTCCCCATTCCTCTCACTAAATCAAGCCCACCAAGTTTCACAAAGGAAATAAATAATTTTTTATTTCCAACAAAGTGGTATCAGAGCCTGAGTTATTTCCGAGTATGCTCTGTGGTTGCGGCGTTGTCTGAACTTCCACATCAGAAAAGAATTTCTCGTGCTATTATTATCACGATTGTCCCATGGCCGAAAAATCCACTTTCCCCATTCAATTCCCCCACCTTACCAAAACCAATTATAAAAATTGGTGTATCCGTATGAGAGCCTTTCTGGGATCCCAAGATGCTTGGGATATTGTTGAAAAAGGTTACGAGATTCCCGCGGAGGATTCTCGATTATCTTCTACTGAAAAGGAGGTATTGAGAAAAAATAGAAAGAGTGATCAAAAGGCACTCATTCTAATTCATCAATGTTTTGATGAATCGATGTTCGATCAAATAGCAGATGCTACCACAGCAAAGGAAGCATGGGAGATTTTGCAAAAAGAAATGCAAGGTGTGGAACCAGTGAAGAAGGTTCGACTTCAGACACTAAGGGGAGATTTTGAAGCTATTAAAATGAAGGAAGGTGAATCTGTTTCAGATTACACTGCCCGTGTGAAGTCAGTCGTCAGCAAACTGAAGCAGTATGGGGAGAAAATTGAAGAGACCAAAGTGGTGGAGAAAATTCTACGGTCATTATTACCAAAGTTTGACTATGTGGTGGTGGCCATGGAAGAAGCTAAGGACGTGTCAAAAATGACGGTTGATGAAGTCATCGGTTCATTACAAGCCAGAGAAGAAAGATTAAATAAAAGAAACGAAGAATCGTCAGAACAAGTGTTAGCTACAAAAGCTACCACTGAGGAGAAAGAAGGCACACGAGGAGGAGTTCAGTACAGAGGTCGAGGCAGAGGCAGCTACAGAGGCAGAGGAAGAGCCCGAGGAGCATATCAAAGCAGAGACGGAGGAAATTTCACCACGAACAATTATGAAACGTCCACCAGAGGCAGAGGTCGTGGTCGTGGACGTGGAAGAGGAAGTTGGAGATCAAATGAAGGTCGTGATAAATCCAACGTCCAGTGCCATAATTGCTCGAAGTACGGGCATTATGCATCAGATTGTTGGAGTCCGCCTAAAGAAGTGGAGGAAACAGCAAACAACGTGCAAGAAGAAGTCAAAGGCACATTGATGTTGTCACATCAAGGAGATGAAAAACCGAGAGACAACATGTGGTATCTGGATAATGCAGCGAGCAACCACATGTGTGGAAAAAGAAATATGTTCGTGGATATGGATGAGTCAGTGAAAGGAAATGTCGTATTTGGAGACTCCTCGAAGGTTCCTATCAAAGGCAGAAGAACTATACTCATCCGGCTCAAGAATGGCTCATAACAATCTATTAGTGATGTGTACTATGTCCCGGACATGACTAGTAACATCCTGAGTTTGGGTCAGCTGATGGAGAAGAATTATGAAGTCCATATGGTGAATCGTCAATTGGAGCTGTTAAATGAGAAGAAGCAGTTGTTGGCCAGAGTCCCAATGTCGAGAAACAGAATGTTCACCCTGAACATTCAGACTGAAATGGCGAAGTGTTTGAAAGCATGCGTGAAGGACACTACATGGCTGTGGCATCTGAGGTATGGCCATATGAATTTTGGAGGCCTAAAGTTACTCGGTCAGAAGAAGATGGTGCATGGTCTTCCAGTGATCAATCATCCAGACCAATTGTGTGAAGGATGCTTAGTTGGGAAGCAATTCAGGGCAAGTTTCCCGAAAGAGTCCCTGTCACGAGCTAAAGCACCACTTGAGCTCGTTCATGCAGATCTCTGTGGACCGACCACCCCAACATCGTTCGGGAAGAACAAATACTTCCTATTGTTCATTGATGATTACAGTAGAAAGACATGGGTATACTTCTTAAAGCAGAAGTCAGACACATTTGAAGCTTTCAAGAAGTTCAAGATGATGGTGGAGAATGAAAGTGGCCGCTACATCAAAGCTATGAGATCAGATAGAGGGGGAGAATTTATGCTCAAGAAGTTCAGAAGATTCTGTGAATATCAAGGAATTCGCAGGTTTCTTACAGTCCCAAGATCCCCACAGCAAAATGGAGTCGTTGAGAGGAAGAACAGAACTGTCCTCAACATGGCAAGAAGCATGATGAAGAGCAAGAACCTACCAAAGGAGCTATGGGCTGAAGCTGTTGATTGTGCAGTCTACCTGCTGAATAGGTCACCAACAAAGAGTGTTTGGAATCAAACACCCTAAGAAGCATGGAGCGGAAGGAAACCCACAATCTCTAACCTCCGAGTCTTCGGAAGTGTCGGATATGTACACGTACCGGATCAAGAAAGGAAGAAGTTGGATGACAAAAGCAAGAAGTACATATTCCTTGGATACTCAGAACACTCAAAAGGTTACAAAATGTTTGATCCCGTGGAAGATAAGTTGATCATCAGCAGAGACGTGGTAGTTGATGAAGAAGCAACATGGGATTGGACTGCTGAAGCAAAGAAGAATTACACTTTTTATCCATTCACTATGGATGAAAGTGATGATGAACCAGATACAGCTACACCTGTGACAAGTCGACCCAGTCACAGAGAGCCTGCCAGCCCAGAAGGAGAATCTAGTGAAAGTCCCCGAGAAAGGCCACAGAAGTATATGAGACTTGAAGAAATTTATGAGGAAACTACAGCCATTGAAGGTGATGAATTGACACTCTACTGTCATTTCATTGATAGTGAACCAGTTGATGTAGAAGAAGCCATGAAGGATGAAAAATGGAAGAGAGCTATGGATGAAGAAATTGGAGCAATTGAGAAGAACAAGACTTGGGAGCTTGTGTCACTTCCTGAGAATCAGAAGCCCATCAGTGTGAAGTGGGTATTTAAAGCTAAGAAGAACGCAAAAGGAGAAGTTGTCAGGCACAAAGCAAGATTGGTGGCTAAAGGATATAGTCAGAGACCAGGCATTGACTATAATGAAGTTTTTGCTCCTGTAGCGAGAATGGAGAGTATCAGGATGGTGATATCTCTCGCTGCTCAAAATGGATGGAAGATACATCAAATGGATGTGAAGTCAGCTTTTCTCAATGGATATCTCGAGGAAGATATATACGTGGAGCAACCACCTGGATATATCGTTGAAGGTCAAGAAGATAAGGTGCTAAAGCTAAAGAAAGCACTGTATGGTCTTAAACAAGCACCGAGAGCTTGGAATAGCAGGATTGACAAGTATTTTCAGCAGAATGGATTCAGCAAATGCCCACATGAGAATGCACTATACTGCAAGCTGCAAGGGGGAGCAATATTGATGGTTTGCCTATATGTAGATGATCTTGTCTTTACAGGCAACGATCCTCAAATGTTTGAAGAGTTCAAGAAGACGATGGTTCGTGAGTTTGAGATGACAGACATCGGACTGATGTCATATTATCTCGGAATTGAAGTAAGTCAAAAGGAGGAAGGAATTTTCATCTCACAGAGTGGTTTTGCCAAAGAGGTCCTGAAGAAGTTTAAGATGGAGAATTGTAATCTTGTGAGCACGCCAGCTGAGTGTGGACTGAAACTATCAAAGGATGACAAAGGAGAGAAGGTCAACTCAACGGAGTTTAGAAGTCTCGTGGGAAGTCTGAGATATCTGACTTGTACCAGACCAGATATTCTCTACGCAGTTGGATTAGTTAGCAGATACATGGAGGTACCAACAATGTCACACTGGAATGCTGCAAAGAGGATATTACGCTACATCAAAGGTACAATCGATCATGGTCTGCTTTATACTAAGTCAGAAAATTTCAAATTGGTTGGATACTGCGACAGTGATTGGGCAAGAGACGTCGATGATCGCAAGAGCACTACAGGATTTGTATTTTTCCTGGGAGATACAGCTTTCACATGGAGTTCAAAGAAGCAAGCTATAGTGACACTGTCTACTTGTGAAGCTGAGTATGTTGCTGCAACATCGTGTGCGTGTCATGCGATATGGCTGAGAAAGTTGCTGAAGGAGTTGAACATGACACAGGAAGAGTCAACTGAAATTTATGTGGATAACAAGTCTGCCCTGGCGTTAGCAAAGAATCCGGTGTTTCATGATCGCAGTAAGCATATTGATACAAGATATCATTTCTTGAGAGAGTGCGTGGAGCATAAAGAAGTGATGCTGAAGTATGTAAAGACTGAAAACCAGATTGCTGATATTTTCACGAAGCCGCTGAAGCAAGATGTGTTCGTCAAGATGAGGATGCTACTCGGAGTTACACCGAATTAAACTTTAAGGGGGAGTGTTGAAATTAAAATAAAGTTTAATTATTGAAATAAAGCTAAAATATCAGAAAAGCCTAGAAGGGAGCTACCAGATTACGTTGGTTTGCTGGAGATGAAGAAAAATCTAGAGATGGGTAGGTTTGAATTTAATTAGGTAGTTGCATGATTGTTGAATAAAAAAAAAATAAAAAAAAAGTAGAACCACAAAAGTAAGTCGGTTTAGTGAAGATCTCTTGTATTCTAAAGCCTATAAATAGGCTGTCTTGTAATCGACAAAGAGCAGAGAGCCAAGAAGCAATATAAATAAAGCTTCCAAATCCCATTCCCTCTGCAAAGTTCTTGTCCCAATTCAAAACTCTTTCTTCCATTTGTTACCAGCTAAAAATAACGAGCTCCCCATTCCTCTCACTAAATCAAGCCCACCAAGTTTCACAAAGGAAATAAATAATTTTTTATTTCCAACATCAACATGATCTTCAACCAACACAGCAACAATGGGCGACTTGAAGAAACCCAGAAATGGAAATCCATTACAAACCCACCGTTTCTCGTCTTGCTGGTGGGGATTTGAAGAAACCCATAAACCCAACAACAATAACCCAGAAATGATGTTCAATTAAATCCGACATAACGAAGTGAAAAACTCAAAAAATCCTGAAACACATATTTAAGATAAGAGAGACAACTGGATGGACTCAGAACGATAACTGGATGGACTCTGATTGACGATCATATTGACATTCATCTTCATAAGTGCGGATTGTACATGAAAGTGTATCATCATTCATCACATACATTTTAGTACATGTATATAGGGGTGGCAGTTCGGTTACCGGTTATCGGTTAACCGGCCGGTTAAACCAATAACCAGTCGGTTATCCACTAATCGGTAACCGAAGTAACCAAATTTGGTCGGTTATCGGAGGCTAGGTGAAATGCTTTTTGTTCTTAAAAGTCTGTCGGTTAACCGATAACCGAGATAACCGAGAAACCGAAGCCTATTTCGGGCGGTTTTCGGTAGGGGGAGTGGTTATTTCGGTAACCGATAACCGATCGATCGGTTATCGGTTATAACCTAAATAACAGAAATACCACCCCTAGTCGTATAGGTAACTAAAATGAGACTATATGGAGAATTACCATTAAACAACTCCTATTTGTTTTTTTAATTTTTACAAAAGATAATCATGTATAGATTGAAACAAATAGATCGTTACATCCTGGAATTCAGTCAGGCCTGGAAATCAAAAGAACGACATGTAGTCGGGAACAAAGACAGGGCCTGTCTAGCTACCAAATGAGCTACCCTATTGTTTCGTCGAACTACAAATCGTACCGTAAACCCCATGTTTGATTCAAACCTTATGACATTGAATCCGTTTGCCAAGCACCAGACGATCGCCTCCCGGAGGACCAAAGCTTCAACCATCATTGGATCCACAAGGATCGGAAATTGAATCCCCTTTGCTAGGATGACCGCTCTATCAGAATTGAGGATAACCATCCCCCCAGTCGCATGAGACCCAGCCCGCACCGCCCCATCCCACATACAAATTGCCATGTCAGCTCCCTCTGATGTTAGAGAAGGGGCAGGGGGACGCGCTATCTGATCAGACCGGTCCCTTAGTAAGCTAATCCATTCCTGAACTTGTTGGTGGAATTGCCGCATCAAGACAGGGATCCCAAACTGTTTGCCTTCAAAGACCACCCAATTACGGGATCGCCAAATCCGCCACAGAACAGCAACTACAGACATCACCAAAGCAGGGTGATGCACCACAACCAACAATTTCTTCAGAAAGAGCGGGAACGTATGGCGAGGCAAACCTTCACCCGGGTGGGCCAGCCCAGAGTGATCCCACAATGCACGAGCCACCGGACACTCCAAGAACATATGTTCGAGAGTTTCCGAAGCCGCCCAACATACCGGACACCGAGGCAGAACATCCACCTTCTTCTCGCGCAGCGGTTCCGTAGTAGGAAGAATTCTATGAAAGATTTGCCAGACAAACACCCTAAGCTTCGGAGGGATATCCGCCTCCCACAGCCTAATCCAACTTGTCTTATCCATCCAACTAGCCAAAGCCCTCCAACAACCATTCTGACGATCCAAGTTCACCGCGACGTAGTGCGCCGATTTTACTGTGAAAATACCATCAGATGTCGGATGCCATATCAATTTATGCTCAATATTATGGCGTGGCAAAGGGATGGTCTTAATGGCTTTACAGGTTACTGGATCAAACCATTGACTGAGTTTCTGATCATTCCAACGTCCCTCCCCCTGCTGGATCACCTCCTCCACCTTCAAACCCCCACTAGCAGGAACCACACACGGATTATAGACTGGGGGAAGGGGATGTTGCTAAGGAATCCAACTAGACGTGAGCAGAGGAGCCTTCCGACCATTTCCAATATGCCATCGCAACCCTGATTCCAACAATTGGAGGCCAAAAAGGATACTCTACCACCCCCATGAGGGTCGATAACGGGCCTGAGCAGTGAGAAACATCCCATTGGGGAAATATTTTCCTTTATACACCTGGGAAATAAGGGACTGGGGTTCCTCCAGGATACGCCAACCAATTTTCGCTAGCAATGCTTGGTTAAAATGCTCAAATCGGCGAAACCTCATGCCCCCTTCATGCTTACTTTTGCACATATTCCTCCAGGAAATCCAACGAATCTTGGATTGACCCTCTTCCACCCCCACCAAAATCGGGCTATATGCCTGTCAAGAAGGCGACAAAGAGCCAGGGGCAGCTTGAAATAGGACATAACATGCAGAGGCAAAGCTAATGCCACTGATTTAATCAATGTTTCCATAGCAGCCCACGACAATGTTCGCCTCTTCCAACCCTGCAATCTCGCCAGTAGTTTCTCCTCTAGGTATCGGAAAGTAGCCATTTTAGAACGGGCTATCAGAGTGGGGAGACCCAAATACTTATCTTGGACACCCACTGCCCCTACTCCCAGGATTGCCGCCAAGAACTCCTGATCCGCCACAACTATGTTTTTGCTAAAGCACACAGCTGATTTTTCCAGATTCACTCTCTGGCCACTCAACTCCTCGTATTCATTGAGAACCTCGATCAAATTCTCACATTCTTGGAGGGACCCTCTAAGAAAAAGATAAGAATCATCGGCAAAAAACAAATGTGAAATACGAGGTTCTCGAGGGGCCACTTTAACACCTTTTAGTCTCCCTGCCGAGATGGCTTGACGAAGGAGAGCCGCGAACCCTTCCGTACAGATGACAAAAAGAATGGGAGATAGCGGATCACCTTGTCCGAGCCCTCGAGATGGGGAAAAGAAACCAGACGGGGTACCATTCATAAGGACTGAAAAAGTCGTAGATTAGAGGCACTCCTGAATCCACCCTCTCCAGACCGAGTCAAAACTCATTTTTTCCAAAACCCCTAGGAGAAAGGACCATTCGACTCTATCATAGCATTTTCCATGTCAACCTTCAGAGCCATATATCCCTTCTTCCCACGGGTTTTAATTTTCAGGTAATGCATTAACTCATTCCCTAAAAGGATATTCTCTACAATCTGTCTCTCCCGAATAAAAGCATTCTGGCCATCGAATATAATTTGGGGCAAAATACAAGCTAGCCTCCCTGCCATAATTTAAGTTATCACCTTATACACAATAATTCATCCAATACAAATAACAAAATTGCTTACACAGTAGAATGACTCATGTTACTGACGAGTTCAGGAAAAATATTATTTTATCACATGAGTTCACAATTTTTAAGGGTTAATTGAAAGGATGGTCACTGGGTTTACTAAAACCGTTCCTATTTGGTCACTGCAAATATTTAATTTCATTCATGGTCACTAAGATTAGTTCAATAGTTCAAGTTTGGTCACTCTCCGTTAGTCTCCGTTAGTTTTTGCTGATGTGGCAGTCAACTATTATTATTATAGTTGACCGTTAAATGAGTGACGTGGCCATTAAAAAAATAATAAAATAATAAAATTTAAATATTTACAATTTCCACCTCATTTTACAACTATTAAAAAATAAAAATAAAACTTACCTCCGCCATCTACGCCACCGTGGCCATGACGCGATCGTCTCCGCCGCTGCTCCTTCCTCAACGCCGGCCTCACAACAGCTGCACAGCCTGCTTAGTAGCCAATCAGAGCTCCCTTTTCGCCGAATGGGATGAGAGGTCGATCGATCGATCACGGCAAGCACACCACCATATGCCATACCCGACGCATTATTCTCACAATTTTACTGAACTTCCTGCCGAAGAAACCTTGGAACAACACAATCGCCGGCGGAACCCCCTTCGTTGACGGCGAGTTCCGTTCCACCGTAGCCAGCGAAGAACCCAACAGGCTGCCGCTGCTGCTCTTCCTCCGACTACTACCGCTCTTCCTCAGATAAAAATTCCTGCTCCCTACTTCCCCGATCAATTCCGATCTCTCCAAACCTGCAATTCAAAATTGGGAAATTGAAAAATGGAAAGAAAACTCAGGACTAGAAAAACAGGGGACACAATCTCATATGAGAGATTTAGAATTTCCTCATGCCCACAATCTCTCACCTTTCCAAACGCAGAATTGTTTTAAAATCCTGCATAACGAGAGATTGTTTTAAAATCACTCATAAATCCCTCATCACATTCACTAATCCAAACGACCCCGATAAGAGATTTTAAATATTAGAGATTTCAAAAACCCACAATTGTGGGATTGTAAAATAGCTGATGGTCATCAGCTATTTTAAAATTCCATACAAATCCCACAAATTAAAAACCTGGGTTTTTAAACCAGTAATTTGAGCCAAAATCCCACAAATTAAAAACCTGCATCCAAATGACCCCTAAGTTTTTCTTTTCCCGTTCTCCAAATGTAGCATTTTCCATGTCAACCTTCAGAGCCATATATCCCTTCTTCCCACGGGTTTTAATTTTCAGGTAATGCATTAACTCATTCCCTAAAAGGATATTCTCTACAATCTGTCTCTCCCGAATAAAAGCATTCTGGCCATCGAATATAATTTGGGGCAAAATACAAGCTAGCCTCCCTGCCATAATTTAAGTTATCACCTTATACACAATAATTCATCCAATACAAATAACAAAATTGCTTACACAGTAGAATGACTCATGTTACTGACGAGTTCAGGAAAAATATTATTTTATCACATGAGTTCACAATTTTTAAGGGTTAATTGAAAGGATGGTCACTGGGTTTACTAAAACCGTTCCTATTTGGTCACTGCAAATATTTAATTTCATTCATGGTCACTAAGATTAGTTCAATAGTTCAAGTTTGGTCACTCTCCGTTAGTCTCCGTTAGTTTTTGCTGATGTGGCAGTCAACTATTATTATTATAGTTGACCGTTAAATGAGTGACGTGGCCATTAAAAAAATAATAAAATAATAAAATTTAAATATTTACAATTTCCACCTCATTTTACAACTATTAAAAAATAAAAATAAAACTTACCTCCGCCATCTACGCCACCGTGGCCATGACGCGATCGTCTCCGCCGCTGCTCCTTCCTCAACGCCGGCCTCACAACAGCTGCACAGCCTGCTTAGTAGCCAATCGGAGCTCCCTTTTCGCCGAATGGGATGAGAGGTCGATCGATCGATCACGGCAAGCACACCACCATATGCCATACCCGACGCATTATTCTCACAATTTTACTGAACTTCCTGCCGAAGAAACCTTGGAACAACACAATCGCCGGCGGAACCCCCTTCGTTGACGGCGAGTTCCGTTCCACCGTAGCCAGCGAAGAACCCAACAGGCTGCCGCTGCTGCTCTTCCTCCGACTACTACCGCTCTTCCTCAGATAAAAATTCCTGCTCCCTACTTCCCCGATCAATTCCGATCTCTCCAAACCTGCAATTCAAAATTGGGAAATTGAAAAATGGAAAGAAAACTCAGGACTAGAAAACAGGGGACACAATCCGCCTTAATATATGATTCGGGAAAATCAGCGACGATAGAGCGCTTTAATTGGATTTGCTTACATCGGAGGCTGAAGTGGGAGTGGTGCAATTCGTACGACGGCTCTCACCGGACCTGGGCTCCCTTCCACCGTCACGTTCAGCACTACCTTCGCATCTCTCGAGTACACCTGCTGCGGGGGTAAACGAAGATTAAAAAAAGTTCACGCCTTCCAACTGTTTGGTAAAATGCCCCAACCTAATTTATGCCTTCCAGCATCGAGACTTGAAAATAAACAAAAGGGTGAATTAGTCCGACTTACATCGAAGCTCGGTCGAGAAGATGATCTCGAGCCCAGACGAGACGGAGACGAAGAGAATACGTCGGTCCAAGTTCGAGGCCGGTGGATCGCCGCGACGCCCTCGGGCCAACAGTAATTTTCCAAGCAGGTGAAGCTACTACTATGACTTGAGCGATCATGGAGTAGAGGATCGCCATCACTGGGTCCTTCTTCTTCTTCTTCTTCTTCTTCCTCTGATTGCCGGTGGGGTTGCTCCGGAGTATGGGTTCGGAGGCGCATCGCTTCAGTACCCTGGAAGTCTTGCCGGAACGGTAGTTTCTGATCCTGGATAATGGGGGATTGCGATTGGGCGGAGCTGCGGGGGAAGGAGAAGCCCTTCCGCAGCGGGTCGCCCTCGGGGAAGCAGAAGGGTGTGGAGGCCTTGTCTTCCGACTGCTTCCGCCGCCGGATCCGGGGTGACGTCGGCGGGGGTTTCTTTCCGGCATATGGGGGGTCGACGGGTTGTGGCGGAGATCGAGGGAAGGGAGCTACGATTGGCTACTAAGCAGGCTGTGCAGCTGTTGCGAGGCCGTCGTTGAGGAAGGAGCGGCGGCGGAGACGATCACGTCATGGCCACGGTGGCGTAGATGGCGGAGGTAAATTTTATTTTTATTTTTTAATAGTTGTAAAATGAGATGGAAATTGTAAATATTTAAATTTTATTATTTTTTTAATGGCCACGTCACTCATTTAACGGTCAACTATAATAGTTGACTGCCACATCAGCAAATACTAACGGAGACTAACGGAGAGTGACCAAACTTGAACTATTGAACTAATCTTAGTGACCATGAATGGAATTAAATATTTGCAGTGACCAAACATAAACGGTTTTAGTAAACCCAGTGACCATCCTTGCAATTAACCCCAATTTTTACTGAATTGCTATTGGTCGCCCTAATATTTTAAAAAAATCGCCCTAATTTATACTAAAATTACCTTATTGCCCTCTCATATATTTCGTCACAATTCATAAACCTAAATCCCTTCAACCTGCCGCTGGCCACCATTATCGCCGCTGCTGCTCGGAGAAGGAAAGGAGGAGACTGCAGAAGAAGAAAATTGTCCCCGCCCTGCTGCTACGGGTGACCGCCGCCTCTCGCCCACTGCACAGTGCCATCGACTCAGCCGCTAACCACCATTACCGCCGGCCGCCGCTGTTGTTCCCCAAACCCGTCGGAGTACCCATTCCCCGACCCACCATCGCTCTATCTCCCCATTGCGCTGACCCTTCGATCGTGGCCATCAATCAACTACGGGAAGAAGTAAAAGAACCCAGAAAAAATCATCAATCATCTCCACCTTGTAATCACTCATCATCCTAATTTTCCCATATAAAAACCAGAGAAAAGAAAATTAGAAAGAAAACTTGGGCTTAATCCAATTGACAGAAGAGCAATTCCTTAATCAAAGAGAATCCCAAGGCCCAAACCCAATCCTTCGATCATGATCGTGAAAAATTGCATGGTTGTTCCCAAGCACGATCCGCCGCGATAAGCGAGACGAAGACTCGAGCAACATAGGATTTTTTTTTCTCCGGTGAGGTGGCCGACACCGACAACTGAGTGGATGTATGTGGTGATTTTTTTTTGATTGTTTTAGAGTTTAAGATCGAAAGAAAAGAATATAAATTAAGGGTATTAAAGTAAATTTAATATAATTAGGGCGACGAATAAGAATTTTTAAGGCGACGAATAGCAATCCCCAATTTTTAATATCACAGGACCTTTGGTAAGCCCCAAAACAATACTTAACAAACACCACACATTAAACTTAAATTAGTTAAGTAAGATGACAAACGAAAACACCCTCCATGATTAACAACAGCTAGTAGGCTGATTAGATCATCCGATTCCGAGGATTCCCTGTCCTTGCCCCTTGGTCATTCATTCATCGCTCTCAGCGTTCATCATCTTTCCACTCACACCCAATTCGCCAAACACCTGCCTGCACCTACTATCGATTTCTGCAGATTAAACAATTCATGTGGCGACCAGACGCCGAATTGTCAATTCGCATTTCGTAGGCCATCCCTAGAACTGTACACAAAAGACTTTCTTCTTCTGCCTTCGCTTCCGTGTGCATCTCTCTCTCTCTCCTTGGGCTATATAACTCGAAATTCAGCAACATTCAGATAACTCAGCCCAGTCACCAAAAAAAATCTTCCTAAATATCGATTTGCTCTCAAGATTGATAATTTTCCCGTTTCTGATTCTGGGTTCGATTTTCGAGAGCTTGCTTTCTGGGGTTTTGTATGTGTTTATAGCTTTTGATTGGGTAGCTTGTTTCTCTTATTCGGAATAGGTCAAAATCTGTTGCGTGTAGCGAATCAATTATCTGGTTTTGGATAATTTCTTTTTGGGGTATTCATCTTATTCGTTATAGAAGGCGTGTTCTAGGTTCCAACAATCGTGCTTGCCTGCAATTGTTTTCATATATCTTGCAGGTTTGCCTCTATTTCAATACCATTTCGTCATTTCCCAGTTGAAATTCACTGCTAAACCCTATAAAGTTTCAGAATTTTAAAGCTGATTTTGGTGAGTTTTCTCTTGTTTCGTCTGAAAGGCTGAGCCTTTGTCAAAATTCAGGTGTTTCCAATCCGTAGTATAAGAGATAAGAAAGATGACGATTGGGAACAATACAGCTCCCAAGAAAGAAAGGAAATCTAGTAAAAAGGGGAAGCAAGTTGATGAGAATGCTCCCTTGCTTCCTAAAACGCATGGTGAGGATGGTGGTTTTGATGAGTTCAATGGAGCTTCTTTCCCAGGGGCTGTGTTCAATTTGTCAACTACCATTGTTGGTGCCGGGATCATGGCATTGCCCGCCACCATGAAGGTGCTGGGGCTTGTACTTGGGGTTGCCATGATCATCTTTATGGCATTCTTGACAGAGGCGTCAATTGAATTGTTGCTTAGGTTTAGCCGGGTATCCAAGAGTTCATCTTATGGTGGACTTATGGGGGATGCCTTTGGGAAAGTTGGGAAAAATTTGTTACAAGTTGCTGTCATGATCAACAACATAGGTGTACTCATTGTATACATGATAATCATCGGTATGCCTGGCTTCACCTTTGTTAATTTTCCTTAATATATTGTTTAATTTCTCTATATTTCTCTATATGTTCTTGTGGTTGAAAACATTTGACTCAATTGTATACCTACTTATCCTTATGCGAAGGTGATGTGCTGTCTGGAACAACTGCTGATGGGATTCATCACCCGGGTGTTCTTGAAGGGTGGTTTGGAGTACATTTGTGGAATGGACGCACTGCTGTTCTACTTATCACTACATTGGGCATATTTTCTCCCTTGGCCTGTCTGAAACGACTTGGTAAGTGTTTGGTTCGGTTTTTAGTAATAGTAGACATAAAACATGCTAGTTGATTGTTATTTTCATTTTCTTTTTTACCCGTCGAGTTCATTTTGCTCTGCCTGTAATTTAAAAACGTAGTCTTTGTGATAGTCTTTGTGGTGATACGACTCTATGTCAAAATGATTTCTGGAAATTGAACTCTAGTTGCATAGCCACCTCAACAGATCACTTGATAACTCACTTTCAATACGGAATCAGTAATTGTTCATGTCAATACTGGAATATAGGTTCCTCTTTCCGTTTTTGCTGTGTCACATCTGAGTAGTTTCCATGCTTCCATAGTTATACTAAGGGATTTTGTTATACAGCCTTCATATGTACAATTTTAGCTTGTGGTACCAATTTAGAGTTCCAAATTTATTTCGCTTCTCATGCTTCTTGTTGTGTTGGCTGTGGCTTGCTTGTTTTTGCAGACTCTTTAAGCTATACATCAGCACTCTCAGTTGCGCTTGCAGTATTATTCATTGTCATCACCATGGGGATTACAATTGTAAAGTTGATAAATGGAAGCATAATGATGCCCAGATTGCTCCCTGATGTCACAAATATGGCTTCATTCTGGAACCTTTTCACAGTTGTTCCTGTTCTTGTCACTGCATACATTTGCCACTACAACGGTATGCCAAATTCTAATTCTAATTTTCAGACTATATATGTGGGCCTTGTTACTCTGATGCTGAACCAAGGGCATTGCGGCATCCGATTCTCCATAACTAGCAAATGGTGTTCTGGGTGTCTTCCATTTTTTCATAACATTTCTTGGTTTCTGTGCAACCAGCATGAAGAATTATTCTCTTATGATACATTGGCCTGAAATTCCGAGCTTAGTATTGCCTTTGGGATGTAGTAAAGTTTACATCCCGTGTTTACTATTTCTGAAGCACCCAGCTTGGACTTAATACCTTCTGGAGAAACATGTTCAATGGTTGTGTTTGTTATTGAAAAAATTAAAGTGTCTGGTAATGCTCTAGAGAGGATATGGTATATGCATTTTTTATTAGTAGTACAAAGTGAATGATGCGATGACATGTAGTTTGTGGAGTGACTATTATGAAGTGTAATATTTTGAATAGATTCTTATGTAAAAGATAAAAGTTAGTAATGGAAGTTAAATACTGTTGCGACTTTCAGATTTAACTATTTTCCGGGATTAGGGTGGGTTTAGTGTGAATGGCTGGTTAGATTTTAAATGTATGTTTGTTTGAGCTTTCATTCCAACAAACACACGTAATCTACTATGGGTACTGATTTCGAATTCTCTGTTTGCCAGTTCACAGCATAGACAATGAGCTTGAGGATTCGACTCAGATAAAGCCCGTGGTGCGAACATCACTCGCCCTATGTTCATCCGTATACGTTATGACGAGCATTTTTGGCTTCCTTCTATTCGGTGATTCGACGATGGACGATGTGCTGGCCAACTTCAACACTGACCTCGGCATTCCTTATAGCTCATTTTTGAATGATGCTGTTCGTGTCAGTTATGCCGCTCATTTGATGCTTGTGTTTCCAATTGTCTTCCATCCGCTAAGGCTCAACTTGGATGGCCTCCTGTTCCCCTCTTCGAGGCCTTTGAACCAGGATAATGTCCGCTTTGCATCTCTCACCATTGCTCTCATCTCGGTCATCTTCTTGGGTGCAAATTTCATCCCGAGCATCTGGGACGCTTTCCAGTTCACTGGAGCTACAGCTGCTGTTTGCCTTGGGTTCATTTTCCCAGCTTCCATTACTCTCAGGTGAGCTCCTGTCAACTGATTTCTTTTGTACTTGATTAATATCAGCCAATGATTCTCACATGGAATTCACTGCCGAGTTTCAGGGACCGGCATTATATAGCAACGTCAAAGGACAAGATGCTGTGTGTGTTCATGATTGTTCTAGCAGTGTTGTCAAATGGAGTGGCAATATACAGTGATGCATATGCGCTGATTAAGAAGAACTCGTCTCCTATTGCTTGAGATTAAAAAAAAAAAAAAAACTTGGAATCCTGTGTGTTGTTAAATTAAGAATGTGCCAAGAACCCTGATTTTGGTTTAGGGAGTTGTATTCTTGTACAAAAAGGCGCGCAATGAAGAGTGGTGATCGTTCGATCACCTTAGAAGCGGGGGGCTGAACTTTCGCCATAAACATTTCCCTGGTGTTGTGTAATATCTTCTTCCTGGCTTTGCATGCTGCTTTGGTTTATACTTCCTGTACTGTAATCCCAGATTGTACCCTGAAGGAAGCTGTAATATATACTTTTCTCGTCAAGTATAGCCTGCTGACTTACAATATTAGTCAGTCTTTCAAGAAACAGTTGCTTATTCCAACTTCTCGACTAGAAGCTAGAACGCAACTCTACAGCATCTACATTTCGGAGAAAATAAGAATCTAGTATCCCGTTGTAAGGAAACAGTGCAACTTGGTGATGAGTTTTAGCAACTTCAATGAAATCGAAAGACGGGGAAATCCACTTGCAGTTTGACGGGCAAAACAAAATCGAATAGGAAGAAGATGAAGATGGAGATGGAGATGAGTTCTAGCCTCTAAGACAACACCTTTACAGTATTAGAGACCAAAATAAACTGACGAGTACCGTGTACAAATAATATTTTCAGTTGCTGTCGACAATGTACACTGACGTTTGCCACAGCATTGCATCTCCATCCCCCCAGCTTTCCACCCAGAAGGCCTATTTACAAGAACAAATCCATGGCCTCGCCTACCTTCCCCAACTAATATAATTACATTTACACGCAACAGTAATGAATAAAGGTTAAAAGTAGACACCATATACTCTTGGCACAGTAGCCTGCTGCTCTTTTTTCCTTCATGAGCCGATGTTGTTAACAAATGGAACCAGCCGTTTGTAGTCCCGTCTCCTCCCTAGCGCACAATTATCCAGCACCCTCCCAAGTATCAGCCGCGTATTCTGTAGAGCGACCTCCCTCGCTGGAATCGCCGTCTCAACACCTCCACCTCCTCCTTGACTCCCCCATGGCGAAACTCCTGCGGCTGCAAACCATCCTGAACCCATCCCGTACTGCAGTGGCCCACTCCGAGCCTTGAACGATGTCTGAACCCCTGCCAAACCAAAATCACCACCATTCTCTCCGCCACCAGCTTCATGCAGATGGGACCCAGCACCGCCGGGTAAGTTACTGCAGCTCTGTAGAAGAGCCTCCAGCACGCTAAGTGCCTCCCAGCAAAGGGTGCTCTCGACCAGCTGAGACACGATCGCATACATATGCGGGCTCTGCGAAGCATCCATTGGAGTGTGCTGCAGCAAAGCCTTGAGCATGAGCAGTATGACCCTCTGGAACTCCATTGGCCCTCTCTCCAGCAGCCGAAGCAAGTGCCCGAACGCCAACGCTGAGTGCTTCGGAAACCACTCTGCACATAACAATGCTGATTCTCAATGCTCCGAATCTCTCCTCGGGCGTAGGCCACGAACACCGTCCCCAGCTCGTCCTGTGACTTGGCTCGACACCACACAGCTATGTTGTTCGCTACCGAGCACGCTTTTGTTGTGTCTTTGTTGAGCTGCAAGCAGAGCCATGGGAGCAAGCCAGTGATGTGCATGAGAAGCCGAGTCTCTCCATCCCCAAATATGGAATCACAGGAGTGAACTGTAATCCTCGACAGGACCTCGATGGAGGCATCATGGCTAACCGTTGACATCAGACCTTTGAGGACAAGAGGCTGCACACCTTCGAATGTTGGGAGGGTCCCAATTGATGATGATGATTCTATTCGTTGGAAATCACCATTTATATCACCTCCGCTGGTGTCCAGCTCGTCACGAGGCATGCTGGAAAGGAGGACATTCTCGGTAGTCCGGTCACGGAAAGATAACCTGTCAATGACTCGAGAGAAGAGCTCAAGGACCTGGCAGTAGACATGAACGAAGTCCGTGTGCATCATTGCAACACAGCCCCAGAACAGTTGAGGGTAGAGTATGACCTTCTCTGGTTCCATATTCTCCACCATTACTTGAAGAGTAAGCAAGATTTCCATTATGAATCCTAAGACCGGGGGAACAGGGTTAGCAAGACATCTGTGAAGACATCTGAGGAGGGAGACACACGTGTCACTCGTTACGCTGGGTCGGAGGGCACGATAGATCTGGTGGGACCGGCAAGCCAAGTGTCTCGATGTGCACTCCATGGCCCACTTGAGAGCTTCAGCACCCCAAGTCTCACGGAGATCTCCTTGGAAGAAGATAGCATCGACCATGCTCTGTACTAGTGCCGATAGAAGTGCTGCACTCGGGAGAGATGGTCGAACAACTGTGGGGTCCTCATTCTCCCACATCATGCTTCCTCGCTTCGATTGTACGTACTTGATTAGACTGACCACCTGCTGTTTGTTCTCTCCATCGCTATTTTCCACTTCATACAATTCCAGATGTCTGCCGGCGAGCGAGTAGAGCAAATTGACGAGCAAGTGCTGGCAGTGTTCCAGCACGATGTCTTCCGAACTGTCCATGGAGACAAACGTGACATGGAACAGCAGAGGCAAGTGCTCGCGGAAATCTTCGTCGTTCTCGTAAGCAATTTCAGCGAGGAGAATCAGTGCTATATCTGCATGAGTAAGGGAATGCTGTTGATGGCCTTGTAGTGCTGATTGAAGCTCTTTGGCATTGACGCCATGCATGCCGATGGCAAAAGGATGCAAGCCGTCTTCACCGGAGTTTGGAGTGTCAATGAGGTAATCTCCACTGTCTCGAGATACATGCCGACTACGCAAACTTCCTGTAGAGCTTCTAACTCCCATCAATGGACCTGACATGTTCACTAGTGCTGGAAGAAGCTGTCCTGATCGGCCAGCTGTCACAGGGACGACATTTAGTTCTGGAGGCATTGGACTGAGGGGACCTGAGACACTACGCCCGGTTACACCAGATGTCCGCCAGCTCAGACTTCCACTGCTGTTTCTGAGGGACCCATCGAGGGAACCCCGGACGAGCAAAGGTGACATGTGCGGCTGGGTATCGACAACAGCACCAATTTGGGCAGCTGCAGGGCCTTGAGAGAATTCCAAGACGAAGCTTCCACTTGGATCACCCTTAGTTGTCACACTCGGACTGACTTGTTCGAGGCTGTCTTCTGACATTCGCTGAGCAAGTTGGTAAACCAAGTGATCGATCGTACGCTGCCTCTTTGCGACTGAGAAATATGTGGCGAACGCACCACTTATTTCTGCAGATGCATTGGAGTCACAATCTTCAATCCCTTTTGTGATCAAGAAATCCAAAACTGGACTGATGTTCCTGGCTTTGCTAGCAATTGTGCTCCACAGTTTCTCGATTTCATCTGGAAACTGATCCCCATGACGCCACGTGACGTAATAAAGGCTCTTTAGTAATCTCTCGCTCCACCCTGAGTCCTTGAGTTTCCAAAAATTGAGGTTTTCGATCCATGGGGCCATGCAGGTTAACACCTGATGCTGTGCAATAATGTCGACAGCATCAAGTTGCCTCTGCATTATCTCCTCACAAAGAAGCTGGCTTAGTTCTGGATGGTCTTTAGCTAGTTTGCATGAAAGCTTATACTGGAATTGTTGGTAAGAGTCAGGGAGATTGCCCACAACAGCGGCTCGATACCCCCCACAACCTTCCATCCCATCCTCAGCCCACTCGCGAACAGAAAGTGTCTCCAGCATCTGAAGGGCGTCGTCACGAATCTGCCTATTTGGGTCCACCACTTTGTAGAGGATCAGGCTCAGAAGCCTCTGTATTTCGCATTTTGGTATCTCTTGGCGCATATAGACCTCAGCTAGAACACTGAAGTAGCCATCGGCAATAGCAGCATCAGAGTAATAGCACTGAAAAACATTGCTTGCGAATTAGAACAGGAAGAAAGAACTCGTAGAAAAAAATTACATTAGAAATAAGCTAAAAATGGACATTTCTAATCTAAAGGTGTGCTTGTCTCAGTTTAACGGTTTACTTACTGAAATTGAAATTGGAAAAATAACATCTTCTTTTTCTTCTTTTCTTTCTTATAAAGAAAGAAATTGGAAAAATAACTTCAACAGGATAGAGTCGGTAGGAGCATAAGTGACCAATACTCATCAAGTTTGTTTCATATTAGGTTTAACTTTTCTCGTGGCAGCATATCATAACTACGAAGTTCATGTCAGGACTAGTATTTTTCTTGCAGCGGAAAAATACCAGTGAAATGGGAAAGGGGAGGTAATATCACCTGGTCAATGCAAGCCGGGAAGAGATCCAAATTCGTAAGAAGAAGATTCTTCAAAGCTAATTTTGCCAGCACAACACGATGATGGCTGCCCCTGTGTCTATCACGACCAGCAACTCCACGTGTACTTTCCCCTGTGTATTTGGAGAGTAACCAAATGGAGCCCGTGGTGCAGGATCATTAAACAAACTGTTGATCCAAGATATAACCCGACCACTCATTTTCCGTGCATTGTCATCAAAACAAGGTCCATATAAGAGTGAAGCCATAGCATTCATGGAGGCACACTGGATTGCCTCGATCTGCTCACTCAAATCTTTATCGAATGAAATTTTGTCAACCGAGTCTTTTGACCTGTAATGTTGGGAAGACTTGTACCGTTCAACTTCACGTCGGTAATCACCAGCGCCATCTTGCACCCACGAACTACCAGTGTCGTCACTCCAGGACAGGAGAAGATCAAACAGCCGCTTTCTGGTTCTGAGGTCGAATTTCTCTGATTTTGAGTTAACAAATTCAGGGGCAAGGAATCTTATGTCAGATGCAAGAGTATACCGAAGAGGCTGCATTTCCTGAAAGTTCTCAGTGGGGGCTGTTAGGATCTGCCTGGTTGTGTCATCGATGAACCTCAGGTAATGAAGACGGAAAACAGGTTTGCGACTAAGCATTCCAGGCCAGATGTTTTCAGCAACAGTGCGGTAAATATTTGCAATGTGTAGACGGAGCTCTTCCCTGCGTGATTTTTGACTCTGCACAAGCATGGGTAGGGATTTGGAATCAAGTCTCGACGATTATGAAACAAAACTTGAATTCAACCTAAGAAACAAAAGTGGAAATGTGAAACAAGCATGGGTAGGGATTTGGAATCAAGTCTCGACGATTACACATCGCTATACCTCTTATCACGTATGAAACCAACAAGTAACACGGTTAATGACAGGTGTACAAGTTGTTTTCATTCCGTATTTGTATGTTAAATTCAAGAAAAAATAAAGGAACTGGAAATACCCTTCTCACAATGTAGCAACCAATTAAGTTAGGTCACTTCTCTTTTCTTTAGAAACTAATGTTGTGATTTAAGTATGAAATGTTCTGGTATATGGCTTAAACATAGAAAATCAGTTGACTGGCACACAATTGTTTCTTTAAACGCAAAGCCACACTTTTGAATGGAATCCTAGCACTAGCTTCATTCTAAAGGTATCACCTCAAATATAAATTTCATGGTACAGAAATGAGCATTGCAGTCGAGATTCTTGCTAAAAGAAAATAACCATCCTCTCATATTGCAAGCTGATACAGTTATAGTCATAAAAAAAAGGATCCTTACCTTCCACTTCGGTTTTGCCTCGGTCTCCAGAGAAACCTCGTCAACAAAAGATGAGAGCTCACTGAACATGATTTCACATGCTTCCAAATGTGAGCGCCCAAGAGCCATTGTAGCTGCATGCTGTTGATGTCAAACAAAGACACAACTGTCGTTACATTGAAAATAAAAGCATGTCTCACGACCTAAGTGATACAGAATTCATTCAAATCTAGTAGCATACAAGATAGCACAAACAACAATTATAAGACAATCTAGATGCACACAAGATAGCTGTCCAAAAGGAAATACATCAGATTTCTTATCATGGGGAACAAGAGAAGGATCCAATATGTCAGATAAATTGCTTACTTCGTTAAATTAGACACCTATAATTATGATTTTGGTAGAAGAGCCAATTCCTAGAATATTAGTTTTTCTAATACAGGTAGGAATACGTTTCTGTGTTATGTCTTTCCTGTTCTGTTCAGGAATACCAGTCTTAGGCAAAGTTTCAACTTCTGGTTCTTGCTCTAAAGATAATCAGTTATATGTGATTTATCTGTGTAAGTTCTACATCTATTACAGAGGAAAACCTCACTTGATTTTTCATCCGAACTATAATTCTATGTGTAAGCCCTAGCTTGACAGTATGACCCACTAAACTACTCAAAATCCTCAACTTATGACACTAAGAACCTCAAGTAAATCATTGCCCCCTTAATCTTTCCAACAGGCCTCCTCTTTCCTTTCCTTTCCATGTTATAGGTTGTTTGAATCCTTTCTTAGCTGTTTTCTTGTCTCATACTCAGTCTCCTTTTGCAGTTGGTATGTTTTGGCTAAATTATTGCGATAAAACCGCAGATGACGATTACATGTGAATGCTTTGCTGCGAAATTGCTTCACAATTTGCAAGCAACTTTTGAGACTCTAATTAATCATTGATACAGAGCTTCAAGCTCTTATTCCAACCATGGATCATCAGTTCTTGCCTACAACTCCAAATCCAATCCAGTGTGCACTAAAATGGCACGGATTGTTCTTGTTTATAAGCTACCATTTCTGTTCACAAGAAGTTCCAGTTTAGTTTTCCTTCTTATAAATTACTCTACCCTGTGAACATCTTTCTGATACCTCAACAAAATAAACTAACCAAAAGGCTTCTATAAAACAAAACAAAAAAACAAAAAACAAAAACAGAACTAACATAGAGAAGCTACAGTGATAGTCTTTTAAAAACTCCACTTACTATATTCGCTTCAGAACCAGATCTTAATGACGGGCAAATAAGATGGTATAGATCTTTCACCGCTTGAAAGCCACCAGATTCTTTACTATCTGGGGGACAAGAGCATGCAAACATTGCATACATGAGCCACTGGTCAAGCTTGTTGTCTCCATCTAGCGACTGAGCCTTGCCACCTAAATCAGTCGGAGTAATATGGGCAAGGCGTTGAACTACCTCCGCCCTGCCAATAAAGCAACATCAGTCCCACCACTTCCTTTTCTCATTCGTAAATAAAATAGTTCAGTCAAACCACCAACCAAATTAGTAATGTAACAAAATTAACACAATTTTCACCTAAGTAGCTTAAAAGAAACAGAAGTCACAAACTCAAAGTGAGAACCAGAAATACCAAAATTCATCAAATTTGAAATGCTACACAGGGCAGAGAGTTACTGTCAGCAGAAGCACGTTGATTTTAAACAGAACTCAAGACTTTCATCAACTTTGCTTGGTATAGCAAATAACTTGAGTCGCTATCAATCTAATAACTGTTATGGAAGCACATAATCAAATAAAGAAGGAAACTCCCCACCTAGGCTGGATCCTAAATACAATAGTAGAAGGCTACAAAGATTTTTAGACGATGCTATTAAAGGAAACACATATAAACTAAAACTTATGACAGTTTTTTGGAGTGTCCTGCTCCACACTAAGATATAGTGCAGGCATGTAATAGAAAGTTAACATGCAATAGTGGGTAAAACAACTATAAATACAGCAACAATCTATACTTACTTTGCTTCTTGAACAGAGCTTGGGCAAAGCTCAGCAGCATATTTAACTAGTTCACTTAGACACCTGGCCCACCTATTTTTGTCCGGGCTCTCAAAAATAATAGAGTGCAGAGTCACGTCAGGAGGAATTGCATCAGACTCTCGTCTCAGATCAAATGGACGCCCAGAATCCCAATAACAGCTCTGAACTATGTCGTCCTGCAGTTATCATGTGTAAAAGTCCAAGCATTCGTCAAGAAAGGCCTCATACATAATAATTAAAAAAGGACTCCAGAACATAGACAATAATACATCTCTCATAATAATAATAATAATAATAATAATAATAATAATAATAATAATAATTGGAATTATTAAGTCCCAAGTTTCCGTAAGTTTCAATCACTGTTCATTACGACAAATTAGCGGCAACCACGCTTTTATCGGAAACTTCTAACCCCTACGGCGCCGTAAGACACTTTTTATTATCGAAAATAATGGCACTTTCGTAGGGAAACACTGTTCATTATTGAACGGTTTTATTCTCTGTGGCCGTTTGTAGCTTAACACCGTGGGAAGAGCCTGGCGGCTGGCCAAGTATCGAGTGAACTTCCCCTATGGGGTTAGGAAAGAAGAATAGAGAAGGGGAACTGAAGAAGCATGTAGTTGCCAATTGGATCGGGTCGGAAGTTTATAATCAGTTGCCGATCACTGTTGTAGCGTCTCCTGATGGGATGTGCTACATGGAACAGTTGTCCCACCAACTCACCATCAATGCATGCAAAAAAGTATAAAAAAAAACACAATAATATTTGTCTCTGGACGCGCGAATGCAAGAGGAGATTATAATGTCATTCAAAAACAGAGGTTTGCATGAAATCTTTCTCTGGTGCTATGTATTTCCACAAACAAAGAAGGAGAAAGTAACCATTAAAAGTCGATATATAAGAAGAAAGTACAATTACATTTTGTGTGAGACTACTAAAAGGAAAGTAGAAATTATGCCAACAGAAGTCAAGCTAATCAGAAATTTCTCACCCCAACTATATTCACCTTCTTCATCCTTTGAATCACAAATGCAAGCTGGAAGGCCAAGAGTTAGAGAAACAGTGGGACCTTCGGGTTGACGGAAAGAAAGAGAAGGGAAGTCATGTGGTTAAATAACATTTGCTGCATGAGATTGCAGACGCTTTTTCCGCCAAAGCAGCTTCAAAGAGGGGAAAATAGTCATAGGCACTGGCGATTTCGTTTGGTTGCCATCGAAAAAAGTAGAATTAGGCTAAGGCAAGGGGTTGAGGATTGTAAACAAGAAGTCCATTGATGAATGAATAAATGGATATGGATATTAATATCTTCTTTTTAAGATTTTAATCAATTGTTGTTGTATATGCACTTGCTTGCATGAAGGACACATGTTCACATCTGAAATGATAAAATGCCACCTGTCGCCTTCGATGTCATTAGTTGCCTTCACTTTCACCAATTAATGAGGATTTATCGATATACTAAAATGCACACCACAAATAAATTAGCTTCTTATAGATCTCTTTTACTTTATTTATTTAGGTTTTGAACGTTTAAGCCTTTAAGGGCTTTTTCCTGATTTAGGTATTGATGACAAAAAAATGAATGAAATTTCATGAAGCAACAGCACCTTCCATTGCCAAATTAAACTATGAAAAAAACTTGGTTGCATTATAATTTTCATTTTTAACTAACAACTTAATCAAATGCTACATTTTTCACAACTTAATGTCTTTATTATCAACTAAATATTCATCATCCGGTCCATTACACGTAATATGTTTGGTTTTATAAGCGGTATGTAAATTATCAATACATTAAGTAAATCTTATGGAGAATAGTTATTTCAATTAAACAAAATATATTACATTAGTTTTTAATAATGATTAAGATACTAGCCAGAGTAATATAAGTTTGAAAGACAATACATTTATAATTAATTAAATTGTTGACCATATCATTTGTTTACATTATATATAAAGATTTTGTAAGTTCGATTATATTTTACATAACAATTTAATCAAATGTTATACTTTATCTAACTTAATTCTTTCATTATTATTTTTATAATGGTGACATTTCTTTAGGAGTGTGCAATGTACCGGACCGCACTGGAACGCACATGACCAAACCGATATTACCGTACCGAGTATAATACAATCTGATCATTGGTCTTATAAATTTTATAATTATTGAAGAAAATATGGCCGAATTGATAATTGGAACAAACCGGACCAAATGGACCGAGTGCAATGATGGTCCGATCCTTGATCCTAAAATATCTTTCACAAGTCGAGTTTGGTCTGGTCCGGACCAAACGTTGCACACCCCTCTATTTCTTTCATTATTAACTAAAATTCCCTAACTATTACCTCCTATAGCTATCAAAAGTTATACTTTTTCTAACTTAATTCTTTCATTCTTAACTGAAATTCCTTAAATATTTCCTACTATATTAATAATCTCATCAATCTCCATTATGCAAAGGTTTCGTAAGTTAACTTTTACATAAAACTATAATGAAATATGATTTTTTAAACATAATTTTATTATTAGATCATACATTATACGATATTTAATTACATCGTTCTACAACTCCGTAAAATAAAGGTTACGGATGAATAGTTATTTTTTATATACATTACATGATCAAGACATTATGTAAAGCTTATGAAGTTATCTTATCCGAATTATTTCAAATTTTATTTGATTTCATCTACATTATTAAATGAGTGGTTGAAGTTTAAAATATAATAATTAATTTATTACCGCCGCGAAGCGCGGGTACATAAAGTCTAGTAATAATAATAATAATAATAATAATAATAATAATAATAATAATAATACATCTCTCACCCCATGTTCTTCTAGGACATCAATAACAAATATTGGTTCGGTTCTTAAGTTATGATCCAGCTGCGTGTACACTGTTAGGTCTGATATATCATTCCACAAGGCACGGACACAACGCATTAGCTCCAGTGCTGTATGTCTAATTTGGCTATCTACAGAACTAAGAAAGATCAATCCAACCGCATCTATGTCTGATGCATGAAAGTCAATCACTTCAGTCGGATGGAAAGAAGATTTTTTAAATCCTGCATTTCTCTGCGGCACTCGCTTCGTATCATCAACAACACCAATATCTAATCTATCCTCAATCAAACAAGCTCTCCAAAAACGCATGAGATCCAACAAACGTCCCGATGACGTCTGAATGAGAAGAGGGAATTCATCTGGAAGCCGAAGGATAAAGTTCGCCATTCCTCTCATTACAGCAAATCGGCGATGAGGAAGGTACTTAACAATCCGGTTCAATACCAGTACAGCCTCTTCCCGGACACCAGGATCAATACTTATTCCATGCTGAGGAATGATTTCAGAGATCTTATCACTTCGACCAACTTCTTCTATTAAATAGGGTATACACTTCAATACAGAACGAAAGAGGTACCCTTGGGACTTCTCCTTGGTTACAGCATCTGATTAAGCACAAGATTCAAGTAAGCATGGACAGAATAACATATGACAGTGGAATTTCTAATGCATATGACCGCAAGTAACAGACTAGTTGAAGCACTTGACCTGACTTATAATTAACATGCTACTTATACTCTTTCTATCCACGTCTAGGCAGGGAGAGAATTCATAAGAGCGTGATTCTTGCCCTTAATCCTTCAGAAACTTGGAAAAATATCTTACCTATGGTGGTTTTTGAAGAAGTCAAAAGTGCCTGACTGTAAACTCTATGACAAGATCTCAAAATTGACTCAATCGCTGCCCTCACTTTGGGTATGTAGTGGCCAATATCCTGTCCTGCTAAAGCAACAAATGTCAACTGAAAGTTAACTAGAGTTAAGAGAACATCCTGAAGAGTAATCCATTACCTTTAAAAATTTCCAAGCCAGCATATGGACTTGAAGGTGACATGACAATATCAAGCAAAGCACGAAGACCAATAACTTTTGCCTCGCTTGGACTACTATCCTGTTTTAGCAACTCTAATATCATATGGTTCATGGCAAAATCAAGGTTATGCTCCGCAATCGTTACACAGAACTCAACAAGTTTATCATGTTGTACATCTTGCGTAAGAGTTCCTTTCCTTACAACAGCTAACAACTGTGAAGTTACGCTGTCAAGGTAGTCCCATATACGGTTCGGAGGCTGACTAGCTGCATGAACACTCAAGTAAAACCTCAAAACTCGATGAAGGCAGTCCAGAGCCATGAAACGAAGATTCTTGTCCTGCACAATTGAGCAACGCATAAGGCAGTGAATGTGCTGCTTGGTGTCCAGCCAAAATGATAGTGGAGCTAGATGTGTCTGAAATTGATAGAGACCCGCGAGGGTAGGGGGGTCGGGTTGGGTTGGCCGATTGGGCAGGGTTGTCGGGTTGAGTTTTGTTATTCTGTGTTAGTTTCTGAAACTGACAAATAGGGTTATGCACATTCATTTACAGTTAAGCAATAATAATATCAAAATCCCTAAATCTCTCTTCTCTCTGTTCTTCCCCAATTCTATTTCCAATCCCTAATTCTTTCTCAATCCCTAATTCTTCTTCTCAACCCCAAATCCTACTCTTCTCTATCAATTGGTATCAGAGCCTGGTTGAGCTCTTCTAGGCTCTCTAATCCTTCTTGGACGCGACTGCTGCAGCGCATTGATGCGCTATGCGCCGCCAGGAATCCATCGGTGGGCGGAGGAGACGGCTGCCCCGAGATGGCGGGCGGAGCTCCGGGCGAGGTGGCGATGGCGCCGGCGCCGTGCGCGGAACAGGCGGGCGGCGAGGGGGTTGCCGCGTCGGGCGGGTCGGCCGCGGAGGGGGACCAGCGGCGCGCGCCGCGCGCGGGGTCGGAACTCGCCCGGGAAGGGGCGCCGACGTCCGAGCACCAAGGCGGCGGGGCGGCGGGTCCGGCAGCGGCGGGTGCGGACGGCGGGCTGTCGTAGGCGGGCCCGGTGATCTCGCTCCATTCAGTGACTGGGTTGCCTACTCCGGGCACACTCCGTTTCCGAGCTGAGATAGCCGGTACCACTGCTCTGACGTTGGTGGACAGCGGCGCGACTCTCAACTTCATTAGCGAGGAACTGGCTAAGAAGATTCCTCAAAAGCCGAGCATGGTGGAGCCGATAGTGGTCAAGGTCGCCAATGGCGCTCCGATGCGGTGTCACGCAGTGTATCGGCAGCTTCCCATCGAGATTCAGGGGCTGCCCGTCACTGCAGATATGTATGTCCTACCCATACGTGGGTTTGACGTGATTTTGGGTGTTCCATGGTTGCAGGAATTGGGACCGGTGACTACTGATTGGAGACTTCTGACTATGCGGTTCAAGTGGAGTGGAGTCTGAGGGGGCTCACGACGGCCCTGGGGCCCATTTCGATCCACGAGTGCACGGCGGAGGGCGAGGCTGAGCTGGCGGTCCTCTGTTGGCCCACAGTGGCAACCGACGCGAAGGAGGTGGCTCCTGATCTGTAGCGGGTACTGGATGCATTTCCGGAACTCTTCCAGACACCTACCACCTTGCCACCCCACAGGCAGATTGATCACCGGATACAGCTCAAGGAAGGCGTGGGGGCTGTGAATGTCCGGCCATACCGGTATGGGCACTCGCAGAAGGAAGAGATCGAGCGACAGGTGGAAGAGATGCTCGCGACCGGGCTAATCCGTCCTAGCACTAGTCCTTTTTCTTCGCCGGTACTTTTGGTCAAGAAAAAGGATGGCACTTGGCGGTTCTGCACGGACTACAGGGCTCTCAATGCTGCGACGGTGAAGGATCGGTTTCCGATCCCCACAGTAGATGACATGCTCGACGAGCTCCATGGCTCAGCTTATTTCACTAAGCTCGATCTGAGAGCCGGGTACCATCAGATACGGATGCAGGAGGAGGATGCGCACAAGACCGCTTTCAGGACTCATAACGGCCATTATGAGTATTTGGTTATGCCCTTCGGCTTGTGCAATGCTCTCTCGACGTTTCAGGCGGCCATGAACGATATTTTCCGACCACTACTGCGCCGGTATGTTCTGATATTTTTTGATGACATTCTGATTTACAGCCCGTCGTGGGAAGAGCATTTGCAGCATTTGCAGACAGTCTTTGAGGTGTTGCGGCATCATCAGTACTACCTCAAGGCCTCGAAGTGCGCGTTCGGGGTGCAGAAGGTGGAGTATCTGGGTTACATTGTCACTCCCCAGGGCGTGCAGGTGGACCAGTCGAAGATACAGGCGATGGTGGAATGGCCTACTCCGACCACGGTGACGGAGTTGAGAGGTTTTCTGGGCTTGACAGGGTATTACCGGAAGTTTGTGCAGGGGTACAGCATGATCGCCCGGCCGTTGACTAATCTGCTGAAGAAGGGCGAGTTCACATGGACCCCGGAGGCGGCGGCTGCTTTCCAGCAGCTGAAGCAGGCCATGACCTCTACTCCGACTCTAGCTATGCCGGATTTTTCCCGGACCTTTGTGATTGAGGCTGATGCTTCTGGCCGGGGAATCGGGGCGGTGTTATCACAGGACCGTCACCCGGTGGCCTTCATGAGTAAGACCTTGGCTCCCTCCAAAGAGGCCTGGTCTACATACCAGAAGGAGATGCAGGCCATCATTACAGCAGTTCAGATGTGGCGACCGTATCTTCTGGGTCAGAAGTTTCATATCTACACCGACTATCAGAGCCTGAGGAACCTATTGGAGCAGCGCGTTTCCACCCCTGATCAGCATAAGTGGGTCGCAAAGCTCTTGGGTTATGACTATGAGATCCACTACCGGCCGGGACCCTCCAATGTGGTGGCGGATGGGCTCTCGCGGCGACCGGGAGGTGAGGTCCTAGCAGCAGTGACGGGACCAGTCCCCCAGTTTTGGGACGCGCTACGGGCCCTGACAGAGACGGATGCATACTTGCGGGGTTGCCGAGATACAGCAGTCAGTGAGGCTCCGGGCCATTACTCGTTTCGCCAGGGACTGGTGTTCTTTCGAGGACGCCTTGTCCTACCCCGGGGCTCGTCCCTGGTGACGACGGTGCTTCAGGAGTACCACGACTCCCCTTTTGGAGGGCATTCCGGGGTGGAGCGGACCCTGAGGCGGATCCGAGCACAGTTTTATTGGCCCCAGATGGGCCAGGATGTGAAGGACTATGTAGCCTCTTGTGACACTTGCCAGCGGGTTAAGGCCTCTCATCTTCGGCCAGCCGGACTATTACAGCCATTGCTAGTACCGGAGCGGGTGTGGGAGGACATCAGCATGGACTTCATTGTCGGGCTTCCTCCATCCGGTGGGAAGACGGTACTGTTTGTAGTCGTGGATCGACTGACGAAGTATGCTCATTTCATGGCATTGGCGCATCCATATACGGCCCGAGCAGTGGCCGAGCAGTTTGTGATGGGGGTCGTCCGCCATCATGGGTTTCCGAGGTCGATTGTCAGTGATCGGGATTCGGTTTTCTTGAGCCGTTTCTGGCAGGAGGTAATCGCTATGGCTCAGACGACATTGCGAATGAGCTCTGCCTACCATCCACAGACAGATGGCCAGACGGAGGTGGTCAACCGATATTTGGAGCAGTACCTGCGCTGTTTTGCCCATCAGCAGCCGCGGCGGTGGTTGGCTCTGTTTCCATGGGCCGAGTTATGTTATAACTCCACCTATCACAGAGCGATTCAGACGACTCCGTTTGAGGCACTGTACGGGAGGCCACCACCTTCATTGGTTCGATATCAGCAGGGCTCCAGTCAGGTGGATGCGGTGGACCGTTGGCTCGAGACTCGGGATGAGGCGTTGGAGCAGCTCAAGGCCAACCTGGCTGCTGCCAATAATAAAATGAAGCAGTTGGCAGATGCAGGCAGGCGGGAGGAGGAGTTCGAGGTGGGGGACTGGCTTCTGCTTCGCCTTCACCCCTACAGACAGGCGTCCGTTTTCAGGCGGGCCTACCAGAAGCTGGCTGCCCGGTACTTTGGCCCCTACGAGGTGCAGCAGAAGATTAATCTGGTGGCCTATCGTTTGCAGTTGCCAGCTGATGCCCGTATTCATCCTACCTTTCATGTGTCATTGTTGAAACGTTACAGAGGAGCCGCGGACCGGGTGGAGACGACGGCGCCGCCAGTATCTGCTGATGGAGACCTGGTGCTTACCCCTGTGCAGGTTGTGGACACCAGATGGGTTCGGAAGGGAGGGCGCATGATTGAGGAAAGTTTGGTTTTGTGGCAGCACATGGCGCGCGAAGATGCTACCTGGGAGGAGACTGCCACACTACGCCAGCGTTTTCCGACATTTGACCTTGAGGACAAGGTCGTTTCTGATGGGGAAGGGGATGATAGAGACCCGCGCGGGTAGGGGGTCGGGTTGGGTTGGCCGATTGGGCCGGGTTGTCGGGTTGAGTTTTGTTATTCTGTGTTAGTTTCTGAAACTGATAAATAGGGTTATGCACATTCATTTACAGTTAAACAATAATAATATCAAAATCCCTAAATCTCTCTTCTCTCTGTTCTTCCCCAATTCTATTTCCAATCCCTAATTCTTTCTCAATCCCTAATTCTTCTTCTCAACCCCCAAATCCTACTCTTCTCTATCAGAAATGACCACCAAGAGTTGTCCCATCTGCCACTTAGAGTGAAGTTCCAGAACAAACCTACCTTTAAAAGCTTGTAAAGTTGCTCCATGTGTGGGCTTAGGTTGCTGTGAAATATTTGAGGATCACCGAGACAGAGAAGAAGGGTAACAAGCGGGTAGCCAACCTAAAGAAAAAGGAAAATGGAAAAAACAAAAACGCAAATATCAGAGCTGCTAATAGCGAGTGAGGCTACAAAAATGGGGCTACATAATGCTAAAGGCCAACATATCATGTCAAGGTTTGATATTAGAAGTGATGTAAAACTGCCAAAACAATCTGTGAATGTGCATTAGAACAAAAGTACAGTAAGACTTCAGACTCGAAGCAACATATTTGATAATGCAGAAGTTGGGCAACACGTGCCACACCCACTTTTGTCAATATAGCAAAAAACTGTTCCAAATCAACGTCAGCTAGGCTTAAGAAATTAGAAGATCTCTGTTTGATTGGATTTTCACCTTCTCCTTCCATCCAAGTTCTACGGACACCAAACACAAGTTTAATTTGAATTACATTAACTAACCTCTGTTTCCATTTCCTTAAGTACGAAAAGATGTCTCCCAGCAAAAAAACCAAAACTAGTTGGAACTAAAATAACAAGGGTTCGAACCTAAAGAAGCAGAAAGCCAACAAGGAATTCCTTTAATAACGATTAGGTTTAAGTCTGACGAGAATAATATTCTATGACTAACAATTCATTTATTTTCAAGTGAAAATTCCAACATCCGATTGTAAACACAATTTCTGCACAATCTTTTTTCCCCCCAGTTAAATACAAAAATGAATGGTTTGCCAAGAGTTCTAGTGCATCAGCATGACCAGATATCATTTTTCAAGATTTTTCAAGAATTCTAGGCTAAACAATTACCAAATTTTATGAATCGGCTCTCGGACAAATTGTGTATTCCTCAGTGAACTCAATTGGTCAGTTTATCCAAATGATAAAAAACACAGCTTCTCCCTTGGGAATAAGGCACAGAATTGCTCACTGCTTCAAAACCATGGGGGGGATAAAAAAATTCATGCCGCAGGTTATCTAAGATGCACTTACAGCTATATGCTTGCTTTGCTTGTCCATCCAATGTATAAGTTGCATCCTTATTCGACCAACAGCCTCATACCATAGAGCAAGTGCATTGTGCACCCCTGATGGTGGCCATTGGTTTCTTCCACCATCTGCCATTGGAGCTAGGATGTTCGAGAGCATATTACAGAGTGCATGGTAGAGCTCACTTTTGCGCTTGTGTGGAGCACGGTTCAAAGGATTTGCTTTGGCCACAAAAGAAGCTGATGCATTTAGGCCCCCCTCAGTCTTAACCTGCCCATGCCCCAGTGTAAATTGTCAAACTCACTTTCCTCACTATCTGTTTGGCCAGACCTTAGGCTTTAAACAGTTTTTGTCGTGTCTTAAAATTGAGAAAGAACAGCACCAGAAGTTCGCCAAGAGCCACATAAGAGGTAAAGACATGCATACCCCAAGCTTCAAGTATCGCATTCCGTTGACAATACTGAGTGTTTCGCTTCGGGCCATACTAGTGTCAATCCGACGTGTATTTAGCTCCATGAAAAAGCGCTCAGTTACTGAGCTAAACCTGTGGCAAGGGAAAAAAAATACATTTACATAAAAACTAAGGTTACCAACTAATGCTACAACAGATTTTCGCAAAAATGTCAGCAAGTGCTTCGTCCACAATTTACAATGACATGCGAAATAATATCCTTCAAGGTCATAATGCAACAATTTAGTTACCTGATCCGACATAAGGCACCAAGGAGTTGAGCAACCAGATCCAAGAGAAGGCCACGCAAATCAACCAATGAGGGATTTTCAACCTGACTAACAACTCTGCAAAAAAATATATCAATTATGTGAACTATTATTCATAGAAGATTTTTTTCATGCGAACTATAACAAGTAACAAGCAGAATACACAGACTCACAGAGAACTCTACCAGATAAAAAAAAAAAAAGTAAACAACATAGAGGTATATGCAGGGATGGATTAGTTGGAAGTATTCAGGTTTTGTAGACATTATTAATGATCACAAATTATGACTGTAATCCAAAGCCGTACCTGTCAGCATTAATTAACCAATCGAACACAGACCACAGCTTCTCTGCAACAATAATTAGCAATGTAATTTCACACAAGAACCAAATATTAGAATAACTAGAAACTAATTCACATTCTTGAACAAACCTGTAAGTCCCTCCTGTGGGCAGCACTCTACAAATCGTATACACGCTGAGCAGAAAATACACTCCACAGCTAGCTAGGCTTGCATAAAAAGGGTATTAAATTCGATATCAATTATTGTTAAGAGAAAAAATAGACAGATAACAAATGTATCACCAAGGGAATGCTTGCCAAAAGACAGTATAGCTATGATTATTGACTGGATCCAGGACAACCTAGATTCACATATTCAATCACTTACAGAGAGAGAACAACAAAAACCATTGCATCCGGCCATAGAATCAAGATAACATCACATATCTTAGACAAGCATGACCACAACCAATACCAATACCACCGATACACCAGCTTGAGTTCCTCATCCCATACTACCTTTGACTTCATTATGCTCTATCAAGTGAATCAAACATAGAGTATATTTCTAAATCAAGAGATGCATTTCTAGTCATCTGCTTCAATGCATACTATCATGCTTCCTGAGAATAGCGAATCTGCTATCTCTAAGGGAAATACCAACAAACTTAGTGAGACAAAGATATAACATTCTGACGTCTAATATGGTTATACCGACTTCTAAACACAAGATTCTACTGCAAATGAAACATAGCATGGCTTAATGAACATCACAGACATTAGTTTTTATTATGTTCTGCATGCATATCCAATGCAAAGCCACAACTTCTCAAGCTAAGCCAAATTAAACTTGACAAAGTTCATACTTGATATAAGAAAACTCAAGATCCTATTCCTCCATGAAACTCTCCTAATGTACCCAGGCGCTAAATCTAGAACCAACGATATCCACTGTACCATAAATAACAGCAAAAACCAACTAAAATATTTTAGTAAACTGATTACTGAGATCATGTGAGTCGTAATGACCGATATGTTGCTACAAACCGTCTTTTGAAAGTTTCCGAACAGAAAATATGTCCATCCAAATGCCTTAACAAGAGTGAAGTAAGAGTGGGACAACATAGGAGGTTGCACTAACAAAACATATACTATGACCAATAGTTCGCAAAACAAATTTTTACCACAAAGCCCACCACTTCCTATGATGATGCAAGTATTTGGGTCTTGAGACAAACCTTTTTTTGGAATGTAGATGCATCATTTGCACCTTTAGGAGATTCGCTGCAATTAAGAAACGAGGATGTCATTTAAAGAATTACTTAAAAATGACAATTGAATCAGTTGTGGCGACATTCACATGCTTTGTTATATAATTTCCCTTTTTCTAATTTTCTTTACCAATTCTGCAACATGATCATTCCTCTTCTCCACTAAGGTTTACTTGGCTTATCAAAATTCAAGTAGAGAGAAAATGAAAGTGAATTACAGAAGCCGAAAGATAATACACAAATAGAAGGATTTCAGTTTCCAGGAGAACACACCTCTCCCTCCATCTAAGAAGAGCCTCTAGGAGAGGAACTGGAGTATGCCAGGCAATCATAGCTAGGGAATCCAATACCTGCCGGGTCATTTGGATGCAGGTCTTGGGTGTGGGATTTGGGCACAATCCCACATAGTGTTAAAATCACTCATTTGGAAAGCAATTATATGATGGGTCGTTTGGATTAGGGAATGTGTAAATGAGAGATTTGGATTAAAATCTCTCAATTAAAAACCCAAGTATTTTAAACGTGGGATTTGATCCAAATAACATGTTTGGGAATAGATGAAGGATTTTAATTAAAAATTAAAGTTACAATTATACCCATCCCTAATCCCTAAGGAAGAACAAAAGGAGGGGCAGAGTTTGGAAAAGAATGAGAAAAAATGAGTGATTGTGAAATAGCTGATCCCCATCAGCTATTTAAAAACTCTCATATGAGAGATTTAGAATTTCCTCATGCCCACAATCTCTCACCTTTCCAAACGCAGAATTGTTTTAAAATCCTGCATAACGAGAGATTGTTTTAAAATCACTCATAAATCCCTCATCACATTCACTAATCCAAACGACCCCGATAAGAGATTTTAAATATTAGAGATTTCAAAAACCCACAATTGTGGGATTGTAAAATAGCTGATGGTCATCAGCTATTTTAAAATTGGCAAAATACACTTGTATAGCCAAAACTTTGACGAATTTGCCAAATATAGCCACTTTTGACGAAATACCAAATATAGCCATTTCCTTCCAATTCTTTGACGGCGTTACTTAGGATGCTGACTGGATTAACGGATAATCCTATGTGGCGATTTTCGTCCGGTAAGTATTTTCCACGTGGAAAAAAAAAGATAAGGGGAACAGATCAGCCACTCCCTCTCTCTTCCTTTTCATTTTTCCTTTCTTTTCTCCACAGTCGACAATCGACATCATCTTCCCTTCCCTTCGAACCCTACTCGCCCGACGCCCCCGACGAAGACAACGAACAGCCCAGGCAATTTCCACAACGGCGGCGCTGTTCACCGACGAGGAGCGCCCCAGCTTCCGATCGATCCCGGCAACGCCAAAAAACCCCTTTCCTCCTCGTACCAGTTTTTTCTCCCATCCACTCATCCCATCCCAAAAACCCCTTTCCTCCGAGTCGGCGGCGATGCTTCCATGTGGTTAATAACGGGTCGGCGAGCATTCCGGCGACTCGATTCAACTCTGGTGAGCTCAAATCGACCATCGAAACGCCAAGAATCCTAATTCCAATTCGACAGCAAAAAACCCTAATCCTCAGGATGCTTTTGGGAATCTCGGACGGTTGATTTCCTGGGCTTCTTCCTTTCATTCGACCGGTAAGTGGCTGATCTGGTTGCCCACCCTTTCCTCTTTTCTCTTGGAGGTCGGTGTGGCACGGAGTCGGGGTCGGCTGGAAAAGGCAGAGTCGCGCCAAGCTCGAAAAAGGGGAGGCTGGGTCGCGCGCGAAATAGCGGAGGCGGGGTCGGGTTGAAACACCGGCGGCGAAGGGGTTAAGGTTCAGAGGAGGCGGCAGGCCTCCTTTAATCAGCGGCCGTGGTTCAGAGGAGGCGGCGGTGATGGCACTTGAAACCCTAGATTCAATGGGTGAAGTGAAAAGGGAGGAGGAGGAAGAAGAACGAGCCTCTGGTCCACGATTTTAAGTCTGCCGAAATTTTTTTTTTTTTTCATTTAATGACGTGGCGTCAGACATGTCACTGAAGTATGAGGTGTAAGCGACGGAGAGGCTGACAAGGCAGCCAAGTCAGCATTCCGTTTATTTCACTAACGGTGTCACTCACACCGTTAAAGAATGTAACGGAAATGGCTATATTTGTCATCAAGCATTCAAATTTCAGGCTATATCTGGTATTTCGTCAAAAATGGCTATTATTGTCACAAACGTCAAAGTTTTGGCTATGGAAGTGTATTTTGCCTTTAAAATTCCACACAAATCCCACAAATTAAAAACCTGGGTTTTTAAACCAGTGATTTGAGCCAAAATCCCACAAATTAAAAACCTGCATCCAAATTACCCCTAAGTTTTCCTTTTCCCGTTCTCCAAATGTAGCTCAAATTTTGGGGCAAAAGGAAAAAATACCAAAACCAAGAAACCGAAATAGACAAGAGTCAAGACAATAGTTTCCCTCTAAAATGAACAGTTAATTAACAAAAAAAAAAAAAAAATCTGGCCCTCGACCTCGAGTCAGTCGTTCTCGTAGAGCACTGGTTGCGAAACGGTTAGCTCTCCGCCTACTCGCCTAGTTCCATAGGCCATAGCCGGACGGCCACAATGACCGCCGCCATGGGACCTCCACCTCCCCAGAACGCTGATCCTGCAACCGCATCGACTTCAGGGAACGAATCGCAACCTCCAACTGTCGATGGGCAAGACTCAAATTCTCCAGCTGAATCGCGAAGCACAATGGGTCCGCCAGCCCCCCGCAAGAACCCTAATCCTGCCGAAGAGGTACCTCAATCCGAAGACAGGGCCAGTTCTGATGCAACAAAGGATTCTGAACAAGCGCAGAAGCAAGCTTTTGCTGTGCCCTATACCATTCCCGAGTGGAGTGGTCCGCCTTGCCATAAGTTCCAGTTGGAGGTTCTTAAAGAGGGCACCATTGTTGACCAATTCGATGTGTAAGTTTCTCAGTTGAGTTTGTTTTTGTTGTTTCATGTGTTTCTCTTCAGTCCCAAATTCTAGTGCTCAGCAAACACTCGCAATAGACTTGAGTGTATTGTATATCATATAATGTGTATATTGTACTCTTCTTGCCCTTAATGAGGATCCCCTGAACGAATGCAGCTGTGAAAAGGGAGCTTACATGTTTGGACGTGTTGATCTCTGTGACTTTGTTCTAGAGCATCCAACTATCTCCCGCTTTCATGCAGGTACTTGCTCACTTCTTTTCCTATATCTGTAAGTAATCTATGTTCTTTGGTTATTTAGGTTTCATTGCATGAGTGGACTTTGGTAGTGGTTGTTAATTTGAAAGCTTTTATTTGCTCCAGCTGAAATACCAAGAAAACTGTACGCCGGTGCCTAGGCCCTGTTTTTTTCTCTTTGTAGGCAACTTCTGTAGTGAAGTTAGAAATAATAGAGTCCAATTGTCAGAAATCTGAGTCGCGTATGTCGTGAGTATCAAATGGAGATCGGTTGCCAGAAGTATCTCAGGACATACAGTCATAAATTCGTTTATCATCTGGCTTTTTATATCAGTATTTCTGAAGGACAACTCTTCTTTTATGTTTACTGTTATTGCTGGACTCCTGATCATATCCACTAAATGAATGGTCAAATCAACCACTTACGGAGTCTAAATTATTGAAAGTTCACTTGCTAATGATCAGCTTAAGTAGAAACTTGCTAGATGATCTGATGCTGGTCTTCTCTATAATTGATTGTTTTTTACATTCAGTTTTGCAGTTCAAAAGGAGTGGAGATGCGTACCTCTATGATGTAGGGAGCACACATGGGACTTTTATTAACAAGAGTCAGGTAGTAACCTTTAATTGATGTGTATATGTGTTATTAATTGGCATTGCTACCAATCAACCTTTTATCATGGGAGTCCAGTTTGGATCCTTTGTCCCATATTGATTGGATAGCATATTTAAGACCTAATGACAAGGCTTCATATAAGTATTGAATTAACTAACTCCAAAGACTGTGCATACCCCTCTACTCTATTGATGCATATTGCCAAGAAACCAATGGAACTAAGTATTGTGTTGTTTGATGTCGTCATACTGAGAAAAGAGAAGTGAAAGGTAAATTAGTTCACCAGTTCATTTAACATGTAGAGGATGTTAATGTTTTACTTTCTAGAGCAAACAAACGCCCTTGTAGTTATGTTTAAAAACTCTGCCTCCTTCCTCCTCCTCCATCTCACTTTTGGATGCTTAGGTGCTTTTCCATGCAACTGTTGGTGCTTAAGAATCACATATAATCCCTTCTCTCTTTGGCTTTCACGTTCCCTTCCTTTTGGTTTGAGCAGGTGGAGAAAAGAGTTCATGTTGCTTTACGCGTAGGTGATGTCATTCGCTTTGGGCAGTGAGTAATTTGTATCTCAACTTTATTTCATGTGTGCTGTTTGTCCTAATTTTATTACAATTAATCACTAAAAAGGTTGTTTTGAAGTTGGATTTGTAAATTCAAAAGTCAATTTGAGCTAATTTTTGGAGAAGATTTTAAGGTGGGACTGCAATTTTTTTCTCCTCTGTTGGCCATCAGAAATCAAACCTTTGATCGAGGATTCAAAAATTTATTGTTGATTGTCATTTTTATTGGTTGGATGCCTCTCTCTTGTCAACATTTTGTTTGTGTACAAATATTTTTGTGCTGGCTCTGTTGCTGTTCAGAATCAGGCATTTCAGCATATGCTTATATTGCTATAGTCTTTATATGTTCCCCCTCATTCTTATGGCAAATGAATTTCTACATGTCCCTTTCCTCCAGGTCGTCTCGATTGTACATTTTTCAAGGGCCAGAGGACCTGATGCCCCTGGTGAGATTTGTCCCAGAAGTGTCTAGATTTATATATTTTTAGTTAACCATAGTATGGAGAAACCTACCTATTTTCTGATGAATATAGTTAATATTTTCTAAAACTTCTGAAGCAGTTTTGTAGGCATCCGAGTGTTGTAAATAACTAAATATTATGTATATGCATATATCATCTTGAGTATGATATATATCATGTTTGTTATCATATATATATATTTTTTTTGTACACTTAGTTTTATGCTGGATATAATTTTCATCTTGTTGTGCTAGTAATGAGTTAGCACTTTCACAAAGAAAAGAGTAACGAGTTTGTACATCACATTGGAGATTTGATTGCCCAACGTCAAGTATTGAGCCTTAACCCAACTGCTGTAATATATTTAGGAAGCTAACCGCAAAGTCCTTAAAAATGCTCGGGCCCACCAAGAAATGCTAGATCGAGAAGCTTCAGTTCACCGAGCTAGAATGGAAGCATCTCTTGCTGATGGTATCTCCTGGGGCATGGATGAAGATGCTATTGAAGAAGCTGAGGTCAGTGGGCCCTTATTTATTCCTGTCCAAACTTGTGTCCACAATGTCTGGTTCACTTTAGTAATGTTTATTTTGCAGCAAATGTTGTATGTTTGTTAGGTGAAATTTGATAAGATCCACAGCTTGTTCTGTCTGTTCTGGGATTATATGGTCATTTCACTATGCAACATGGCACCATTTAAGAATAGACTGCTTGAAGTTATCTCATGCTCCTAAGCCTCTCCTGCTGATTGGTCTGCAATCGGTTATTGCTCCTGTTCTATGTTTCCCCTGGAATTACTACTTAAAATTATTGCCTTGTAAACACGGCCATTGCCAGTGTGACTCATTTTACATCTTATGTGCAGGATGATACTGATGAAGTAACTTGGCAAACCTACAAAGGGCAGCTCACAGAAAAGCAAGCAAAGACACATGATAAAGTCATAAAACGTAATGAAAAGGTGCTGTATGGTTTCACTCCTAGGCTTACTATTCTTACCTGAGTACTTAATGGTATATTTTGGCTCTTTGGAGTTTCTCATATCTTCGTTCTACTATGTTCTCTGATTTTGTGAACACTGTCTGCCTCTTACATATGGCCACAGATTGCACATATGAAGAAAGAAATAGACGCTATTCGCGCCAAAGATATTGCTCAAGGTGGGTTGACGCAAGGTCAGCAAACACAGATTGCTCGCAATGAATTAAGAATTACTCAGGTAAAGAGCCATCCCCTGATGCTTTGGTTCTGCCACTTGTTCTCGTCCTTCCGTTTCTTAAGAAGATTATCATTCTTTTTATTATCCTTAACAGCTAATGGAGGAGCTGGAAAGCTTGGAGGAGACTTTAAATGAAAGTATTCGTGAAAGTCTTGGTGCTCGTTCGGGAGGGATTTACCGTGGCAAAAAGGGAACAGAAGAGGATGAACTATACTCCAGGTGTTTAATGATACTGAAAATGTTAACCTTTATTGCATGATTGCTTAATGATGGCTGCTGATGCTTGTAACGTGTTTGCCCAGTGACGATGATGATTTCTATGACCGGACAAAGAAACCTCTAACAAAAAAGGCTGGGGAAACTCTATCTGTTGAGACTGCAGATAGCTTGCTTGATAAGCGAGATGCCATCGTGAAAGACATGGAAGAGATAAAAGATGCAATTCTTCAAGAAAAAAATAAAATCACATCTGAAAGTGGTGGACAAACCGAAGCTGCAGATGAACTTGATGCTTACATGTCTGGACTATCATCTCAACTAGGTAAGAGATGCTGCATTTTGGATTATTTGTTCTATGATTATCTAGTCTACAATTTGTTGCAGGTGTCATTTTGTGTTGACTGTGACTGGTGATTCTGGTTCTGGATATGTTGTTTTCCAGTGCTTGACAAGACTAAAAAACTTGAGAAGGAGCTAGCAGGCTTTAAGTCCGAACTAGATAGAGTAATGTACCTACTGAAACTTTCTGACCCTTCGGGTGAGGCTGCTAAGAAAAGGGACTTGAAGAAGACACAGGGGAAAGCACCAACTGTTAAAACAGATATATCTCCTGCCTCAACTGAAACCAACCCTACCATGGAGGTGAACAAACATAGCAAGTCAGAAAAGGCAATCAATCGACCAGTTGATACCAAAGATGGCGACACTGCTCCACTCAAAGAATCAAACACCAAAGAAGAAGCTGCTGACAAGATTTCTGTTCATGCGCCTGTGGGGACAGGGGCAGCAACTCCCTATGTTGTTGTGAAACCCCAATGGCTTGGTGCTGTGAATGACCAGAAAGTGAAAGAGACCAAGGAAGAAGTCATCAATGTGGATGAACCTAGTCAGTTTGTAGATTACAAAGATAGGCAAAAAATCTTGCAGAATGTTGGCGACAGTGCTCCTGATAGTAAGTTGTCGAGCACAGATATTGAAGGTGCTGCTCCTGGCCTTATCATAAGAAAACGCAAGGAAACGGCAGGGGAAGGTCCTAATGAAAAGCCAGCATCATCATCTCAAATGGGACCTAAGTTCAAGGCTGAGGATGCTGTTGCTCTATTACTGAAACACGAAAAGGGATACCATTTGGAAGACGAGGAAACAAAACAAGAAAACCAACTGATTTCTGGTGATAGCCATGATATCAAAAGGTCAAAAAGAACTCTTGGCCCGCAGAAACCATCTTTTCTTCAGGGAGACTCTGAGAAGGGGCTGTGGGTGCCGCCTCAAGGTTAGTGAAGCCATTTCCTCCCTTGTCGCATTGCTGCTAGTTGGCATTAGTGTTGATATGGAGGCATGTTCTTAAAGCTGGTATCCTCTCTCTTACTGGAACTTTATGCTTGTTTTCTTATGTAGGACAATCTGGTGATGGACGGACATCCTTGAATGATAGATATGGATACTAAGGGGAGCCGAGGAACTGGTGCTGTCTAGAAGTATACTGGTCGCATATTTTAGCAGGAGGCCATAGCTGCATTTAGCAAGCTGAGGAAATGACATCATCCGAGTTCTGCGAATATGGTCGGCAATGGAAAAGAGAACACATAAGAGGAACAAGCGCTCCAAGCATGCTTTCCTTGTCATAGTTTGTAACAGAACAAGGAGCTTAGCAGAAGCATGTACAGAAATTTTGTTGCTAGTTTGTACCGCCATCTGAATATATGAGAGTGCTGGAAGGGGCCTGGATAAAAGATATACAACTTCAGTTTGTACGGCTGGTAACAGTAATTAACTAATTGTTACTTCAAAAATTTCTTTACAAATTACAATGCCATAGTATCTTATCTCCTCATGAAGTTATTTACATTGCTAGGACATATTCAATCAACCAGATTGAAACGTGATGAATCCTGGAAAGAGCCAGACTTGGCATTCTATGCACTCTACATTTGCCTTCCACCAATGCTTTTCTCAGATAGCATATTTGCATGCAACCGTCTCCACAACATATAATCAAACAGTGCCCTCGTTCAGCACAAGCTTTTACTCAGTGGCCTCAGCTCCTACAGACAAACATTGTGCAGCCTCTCGATCTGCCACCAGCCAATAGAGAGCCTAGGTGGAGTGCTCGAGGATGGATAGGTTGTCTTCTGTTATTCTATTCACTCAATGTACACCAATGTCGTATGCTTTGCCTCAGGCTAGTTGAAAAAATAGGTCGAACGCAAAACCTCTCTTAGATCGAAATCTCCTCTTTCGGGCAAAGGAGGAAAAGCTAACGTCGGAAACGCCTCCTCAAAGCTCTCCAGCAACTGCGCACAAATGAAAATAAGATTACTAGTATGAGAAAGAAAGAGCTGTTCAAGTGGCTGTAGGAAAACTTACATTCTCTAGAATTGGGGCATCGTAGAGTTCAATGAATTTCTCTCTCAGTATTCTGTTCAGTTGATCCACATCACATGCGTGCGTCCAGAATGAATCGTGGACCCCTGTAACCACATCAGGCATGACCACTAATGACAAACAGATGAAGGATGCCGAGTGGCCTAATTCAAATCACCAGAATTCGTCATACCTGCAAAGTTCATGCCTGCCCTTTTGCAGGCGATGGCAGTCATCATCATATGCGAACCGTCCAGGGAGTGCACAAAATTTGGCGGGAAAGCTGTTCTTTGCCTCTTCACCATGACCTGGTTAACAAAGTGAAAAGGCAAGGTTTGAGGATTTCTGTATTCAAGAGTACCAAACAGTCCGCTTACAATCTTCCCATCATTTTGTTACCATGTCTTGGTAATATTACCTTCTCGGTTTCACGTTGTAGCGTTAAGATCTGGAGGGATGTTTTGATCTGCAATACGGAGAAAAGGTAACATTAAGGCCCCATACGGCATCACGCCCATCCCAGTATCTAAATAGGAAGGATTTGGAAATGAGATAAATTGAAAAATGAAAATCATCTCATGGGGGGAGCCCTTGTGGTTTAGTGGTATGGTAACCCCAATTCCATCACGGATGGGTTCAATCACCCAGGATATCTCCAAAAGGAGAAAAAATACTTATCAATACATAGAGGTCTACAATTTTCAAGTTTTAGGTAACTCACTAGATGCCGCCCTAATTTCCTGTAAGGCTGCACAACAGGAAGTCCAAGGGGAGTGGTCCACCGCACTGGTTGGTTTTCTGATGCAATAATCTGGGGGAAATCAAGTTCCAAGAAAATTAAAAATGCAAAAGTAAATTAAAGGAGCAAATAGAAAACACAGAGATGGAAATAGACACCTTTGCGCATTCACCCAGCCAGCTCATTATACTTCTTGCAGCTTCAAACATCTCCTCTAATGCGGTTAACGTCACCTAGTCACCAAAATTTGAAGAGTGCCAGTGAGATGCGCAGTTAGCTCATGCTTTAAAAATGGTTCGAAGTTATGCATATTCTTCCTTACTTTAGCTGCATAGCAAGAGGCACCAAAAGTCTGTGAATCATCTAGCTGAGTGCCTCGTTCTTTCAACCTTCTCATGATTTGATCTCTGGCACCAATGTAAGTAACACCATATACAGATGTCATCACTGTCTGCTTCACTAACTTACGATCCACCTACAATGTTTGCCATGAACCAGGAAGAAACATTAGTTTGAAAGGCAAGTGAAAATATTTTGCTCGACATATTGACTTAGTTCATCAAGACAAAGACATGGGCCCACTAGTGTCGTTTGGACGAGGTAACCAATTAGGATATCCGTTCAAAAGTGATGAGGAGACAGGACAAACAAATTTTCCAACATGGAGCAGAAAACAACTCAGTTTAGTGAAGGCAGTTCTGCAAAACTATTCCTCAATTGCTTGTGGGGTAGAGAACCTGGTCAAGTAATGCCCTTGCTTGTAGTGCATCTGGAAAGCTCGTGGGATCTTTCTGTGCATCCTCCCGCATGATATCAAGAACTCTGCAATAAACAAATTACTTTCATTTTAGTGTTGGATCTATAAAGCGCAATGTAGTCAAAATCGTGCTTTGACGCTTCTAGGACAACAAAACGCTTCTGCGTAGCAACACAGTTTTATAACTAATGTAGTTAAAAATGCGTTTAAAAGCTTAAAAACTTACGGTTTTACAATTTTAGGTCACCAAAACGCTTATACGAGGAAACGCTCTTTTGAATACATTGATAAAGAGAACTCTTGCATAAGACCATCAGTTTTAAATTTCAGATGCACTGTCATTTGACCGGTCAAGATTAGCAGTGCCAGAAAAATTGTTGAAAACAATTACCATTGCAGCCCATTTATTGGCATTACATCAGAAAAAGATTACCTTGCAGCTATACCAGAGTAGACATCAGCTGGCTTTTCTCCTGCCATCAGATTAACAGCAGCTGCTCCAAGCTGCACAAAGTTGTCATGGATAATGAAGAATGAGCCATACAAAGTGGAAGTTCCATAGCAAACTTAGTTCATTGTGTATATGTGGTTTCAGATTAAGCATCTCCTAAGAAAAATGAGACAACCAGTACCTTATCCCTTCCAAGTGCCGCATAATGTTGTAAACCATTGCACGAACCATCCTACAGACAAGTTATAAACTTCACATTATTGAAATGAAGAAACAAACTTATGAAAGCATAGATGGTACAAGAAATAAACCAAAAAAATAAAAATAAAAATTACAGAATTACTGTTGATTTGGGCTAGATATAGTAATATTGCATATCTTTACCACAAAGCAATACAAAGATGAGATCGCTTATTCGGTCACTTATTTCAGTTATCCTAAGTGTCAACTAGAAGTATTTGCATGCTACAATGACATGAACAAAGTTCTTCAATCTAACTTCTTAAAACAAATATTCACATCAGATCTATCAATAATTAGAATATGGAAGAAACCTCACTTAAACGATTCAAGTAGGACTTAAACTCTTTGAAAAGGAAGCTATTCACCCACAATAGTCATTTTCCAAAATCCACACATTGTTTTACAATTCAACAAATTATTTACAATCTCATCAACTACTCTTATATTATTACTAAATAATATATTGCATTCCACCAACTCAAATTTTTCCACATTCTACAAACTGAGAAAAAGTCGCCTTTTTAGCAAAAGCTAAAACAAATACTGCTAATATGCAGATGAAATACCTGATGGATGGGAAGATATGAAACATAGGTCTCTGGAGAAGAACTTCTCAAAGCTTCGCTCAGATTAATACAAGCTGCCAAGCACTGGAATGGATCTTCTGCACGTAACCACCAGCGGTTTCCTTCTAGTGGCTTGTCCGCTGAATCAAATATTTCATCCAAATGATTCTCTGTAAAACTTACTCGACCTTCATATGACAACTTATCCACACCACCAGCATACAGGTTTGCCAGGTGTATCTTCAGCCATCTCAAACCCACGTTCCCAAGAGGACGGCCTTCTGCAAATTCCAAAATGCCTCGACACATATCTGAACCAAGATGGTTCAAGTAAGGATGCATGGGGTATGCCCGTCCTCGAAAATCAACATTATGTGGATAATAGAAACCTTCTTCATCCTTCATTTTGCGTGCTACCTGAGTCCAAATAACACAGACATAATGAAGTAGTCACATTAAGCTTAAATGGTACTCAAAACATGCAATCAGGTTGGTCTTACAGAAAGTTTGAGTTCTGTGTCACAGCGGAGGGAATGCCTCTCCCGGTTCTCTTTTTTTGCATTTCTCAATTTCCATTTCCATTTCTTTAATAAAGTTTCATCTTCTGTATCAGGCTTCTCTGGTAAAGGAACCTGTGATAAACAAATTGGAGAAGAAATCTTCAGTGCACAGTAAATGTTTGACAATGGTTTCATTGACTGCACCAGTGGGATGTAACATTTTATGACTAAAATCTTAACAGGTAGCATACTCACATCGTCTCGATCCACCAAATGAGCAAGACGACCTCCACTGTTCCATATTCTATCTACAACATCAAGTACCCTTTTATTTACCCTCCATTTAGCACTCCCAAGTGTATCCAAGGCCTGAATTTCAACCAGACAAATGATTATTACCTGATTGTGCAGATCACTAATATAGCATATAAAATCAAAACAGCATGCCAGTATACATGATAGTTCACAAACCTCAAAAACTTGTTCTAACTGTGCCTTTGATGCAATTTTCATTGCTTCACGTTGCTGTTTGGAACCATGAGTGCGCATGATGTAAGAAGGTAAGAAAAAATAAGCTCCCTTGTCATACCTGGCAAGAGTATACAGAATGCCATAAACCAAACAGAGATAAATGCATTGCATATAAAGAATCTAAAACTTAAAGAGGATCATATGATACAAGTAACACTTATATGCTGCTTCAACTATAAAAGAGCTAAAGGGACACAGAATTCAAAAGAGGCTTAAAGGGTTCCTTCCACTCCCTCAGCGACCAATTATGGACTACAAATATAAAGGGCCTGAACTTCTCCCACAAACTGGGCACTGTAAACACTAGAGTTATTATAAACTGTCTGGGTTGGTACAGAATGAACAATACATAAATGAAAGTCGAATACACTGTAATTGTCTTTCCTCAACCACCCTACTTCCCTTCTTTACATGTCAAAGGTCAAGGTGGAAGGTTCATACTTTAGCTGACCTAAACACCAAAAGAAATAAACACGTTTTTCTTTTGTAAATCACACATAGAACTATAGAACGTAGAGCAAAAGGACAAAATTTATTAGTGTAGGACTTGACAGAGGTTGTACATAAGTGCCGAGAATAAAGCTTTTTCTGTTGCTTATGCCTTTACCAGAAGATATTTGTCATGGCTACTGAAATCTAACTAGGCCCATTTGTGTTTCTTGTACATTGCACAACTGAAATCAGTGATAGATGTAAGACATATCAGCTAACTAGTTAGTGTCATCCTTTTGTGCTTTAACTTATGCCCCAAGTGATAAATTTGTTAAAACATATCGCTGCTTATCAGGTCCAAACTCCAAAAAGAAATCACTCTAGGTATGAGTGGCATGAACTACGTTTAATTGCGAACAGAACCAGATAACATCTCGTCAAAGCAGCAGGGCCATGATGACATAGAACATCACTTACCCCATCCATTTGACAGGAGGCACCAACATTGGCATGTAAGGTATCACCATGTGCCTTGCCTGTTAACATAAACAAATTTTACCAACTATCCCGCAGGGAAAACAATATCATCTACTCCACGAGTGGTTTCAGACAACAGCTAAGAATAAGTAGCAACCACATATTACCAAAGAAAAATAAAATGAAAGACAGATGAATGACTCACACTTCTCTCAAGCCCTTTAAGAACTACTGGATCACATTTAATGACACCATATCTTCTACTTGTCTTCCTATTGAAACAAGGCATAAAAGCACGGTTAAGTAGAAAAAAGGAAGGATAAAATATACACCCATTAAAGGCAACATAAACAAGCATGAGAACATACTTGTCCACCCTGGTGATACTTAGGGCAGTATGTATAAATGCAGGTCGAATATCAGGAGGACCTTCACATAATTGATCCGCAGGAGGTTGAATATATGCAGTATGTATGAGTAATTCAATTAGGCGGCTCCCAACCTGCCATGTAGTTGAGGGAGGTATAAGACAGCGCTCTATCATGTATGAATAAGAAAGAAACAGAAATGCATTGCACCGTGGATAAGAAGATAACAGACTTTAGCCTTAGCTTCCTGGCTCCAAGGTCTTGATTCATCATAATCCTTCACAATTCGTCTAACAGCTGGCAACTTTTGTTTCCTAATCAATTCAGTAACTTTTCTTCTCAACTTCTCTTGCTCCTTCTCCACCACACCAGATCCATCCCCTTCACGTTTCTCAACTTTGGCATCCTTCTTCTTCTTCGTTTTCTCCAAGAAGTTGTGTATCCTGATCTGCCTCGTAATAAAAAAGGAGGCTTTCATCAAATAAACCAAGAAAGTTCCAACCATATAACAGCATATCAAATGAAGAACCAATTTTTACAATCACCCACCTCTTGTTCAATGGCATCTCCAATCGTAATAGCAGCAGGAACAACCCTAGCTGATCCATGCTCCCCAACTGTCATCATAAGGCCCATAAGCTTATGCATTGTGATAACACAAGTCATGTCAGCGGGCAAGTGATTAAAGTATGGGGCATAGGCTGCCCTGCATTTCCCTTGTCTAATTAACTCCTGCTCTTTATGAATTGCATCCCTTAAGGGCTCGAACCAACCAAGGAACAAACTTTTCATGTAAGGCAAATTGGGAGCCAACTTGTGCTCACACATCTCCTTCAGAAGCTCCCTGTACTCATTAGCTGCCCTTTCCCACGCTTCAGTCTCAATCTTAACCTGCCTTCTCTTCAACATCTCATACTTCCTCCATCCCATTCCAGGCGCAATCCTTTCCCATCTCTTCCTCGCAGTTTCCTTCCGCTGTTCCTTCCTCAATTCCTGAACCAACTCTTGCACTTCTTCCGTGAAAGAAATATCCTCTTCTAAATCCGTATGCGACGAAACTGCCTCTGCTACGCTCGCATAGCTTCTCGGGTAAAACCCACCACAGGAAAACCCTCTCGGCAACAAAGGGACGCATCTCAGGCCACTATCGTTATCCTTGCGCGGAATTTCACCTCTGGGACACAAACCCAGATGGGGATTCAAGATATTTATCGGATAAAGTTTGGATTTTACAGAAAAATTCCGGCCCAGCGAGAGGCTTTGGAAGCTGCAGGCATTTGAGAAAGAAGCCGAAGAACTCAATGCACTTCTCTGGGTTTTGCAAATGGTATGTTTGGCTCCGTTTCTCCACATAACTGTGGGCGATACCGGCGGGGCTGGAGAGAGAACTGACGGCGTTGTATTGAAGAAGATGAAGTGATCGATTTCTCTTAAAGAGAGAAAAGGGGGTTTAGAATTGGACATCAAATAAGATGGAGAAGGTGTAATGCAATTCAGAGGGATAGAAGACGAGAGGAGATGGGGAGGGGGAAGAGATTGAGAAGAATTGAAGTGATGAGTTGTTCATGGAGATTGGAGTGGACAGCATCCGACTTAAAACCCTCCCTAAACCTTACCTTTCCAATTATCCACTTTGTTTCTTTCTGGTAATCTCCTTCGGCTAAGCTTGTTCAGTTGGTCTGGGGTTGCAGGGGCACCAGGGGAGTAAAAATATAAAATTTATAAATCCGCTATTAGTCACTGGACTTTTAGTTTGTAACTCAACTGGTTACTGGTTTTTCTAAAGGTGCAAACTAGCCACTAAACTTTACCAAATGCATATGGATTCATTGTGTTTTTTTGTTCTTTTTTCACCCCCAACCATGGGTACCTTACCCAATCCCATAAGTACTAGCAAGAACATGAGTTAATTGGTTTAGGATCGGATATGGTTATACTAATTTTGAATTATTGTTCGTAGGATTGGATAAAAAGGTTTGGCTAACATTCACATCATATTAGTCGTTATAAATGTTATTGAAATAATATTATTTTATTTCTTCTCAAGCTATTTAGTGTGATTATGGAGACAACCATTAGTGAAACTCTCAGCTGGGAAGTCGATTATCTGGATTCTCTACTAGTAAGAGTTAACATAAACTTCTAACATTGCTGCATCAATACTCGATATTTAGAGAGTATGAGGCTTTTGTTTTGAATATTTGTATTTAGATAAAGTTCAAACACCATATTCATTGACAATAATTTTGTATTTTTTTTCCTTCTCACGCAATCACTTATACTCAAAAGTCAAAACATTAATTGGAGCTATGGGGGCTACCTCTTAGAAGTAAGAAGTGGGGAAACTAAGAGTAAAATTGAGAAAAAACTTATAACCAGTTAAGGAGCACGTTGAAGCATATGAAAGATGGTATCAGCAACATTGTTGTTTGACGGGGGAGGTAAAGTCGTCATTCTTCTCAAACCATCTTCACGAATTGGATGATGATTACGAAGATAATCATCACGATACACCTTCTGGTTGATATGTGTATGATAACGCTTACGAATTACTCCAATACTCTGATCGCCCTCTGCCGCTTCGAGCCTATCCATATTATTATTATTATTATTAATCATAATCGGCGTTGTTGCTATTGCTAGTACTGGATTCTCCGCTCTCTTTCTCCAACTTTCCACCTTTTTCTTTTGATCACGACTTCTTCCTTCCTGTATATAGCAGGTCTCAGTTAAAACAATATGACAACAAGTCAAACAATGGCCAAAGGAGATAGATTGTAATTTAACCCATCGACTAATTACTCAAAGGGGTCTCGTCTCTTTTTATACGTGTATAAAGTGGTTATGCAAGTTTTGGTTCTTTCGAAACAGTATAACAACTTAGGGGTCGTTTACTTGTTGGATTTGGGTCATGGATTTGGTACCCAAATTTCAAGTTTGATGGATTTAACATAAGTCCATTGTTTGTTGAAGGGTGCTAAATCCGTGGGGTCCACGGATTTGGTCTTTATTTTGGAACCAAATCCGTGGACCCCACGGACTTCTAAATCCCACATATTGATTTGGTATTTGCAAATCCTTGATGGTTAGTTATTTATTTAACAAATCCATCATCAAATCTATCATGCAAACATTAGACTCTTCAAAACCATAATCCAATAAATCCAACATAAATCCCAAGGTTTTTATTGGCCAAAACCCTCATTTTTCAAATCCAACAAGCAAACGACCCCATAATTTCTGAAATTTTATAACAAAATTGAGGAAGAAGATATATGTATGAGTACATAATTGTTATGGCTTACTTGAGGAAGAAGAAAAGAGGTAGGAATTGGGCAGATGACTGGACGGTCTTCATCCATTGGCTCCACGGGGTGTTCCACCGGCCACACTTCTTCTTCTTCTTCTTCTTCTTCTTCTAAATCCCCATTGCTGTCCTTCACCTCCTTGACTAATTGGCACCTCATCTTTCCTTCCTCTTCTACCTGCTTTCTCCCCAAAGTAGTAATTGCAGAGAGTGAATTTGTGATCACTACAGCTACTGAACTGAACTCCCAATAGTCCTGAGAGAAAGAAGGAGACGGCTCCAATAGGTGGAAAAGATTGTGTGAAAGGAAAGCAGCAAAGCAATAAGGGGATAAAGAGATGGGGAGAGGCATGAAAAGGTGAACCCTAAGAAAAGAAAAGAAAAGCAAACCAAAGGAAAAAAAAAAAAAAAAAAAAGAGTAATGTGGATCGAGTATCGACCTTCCCTAAACAGTGAATGTTGAATGAGGCAAATAAATAAGATTCCTCCCACCAACACATTTAAGTCACCCATTTCATACTTTCCACCCCATGTGTTTCGTGATCTCTTTCTCTAACTTTTATCCATTTCGGTTATTAGTACTAATCGGTTTTATGATGTGCTATCGATTTTTTTGGGTATGTTTTATGGTTTGAGATATCTTATTGAAATGTCTTGAATTCGTTATCAAATGGTTATATGACCTTTTGTATTGTTCTCGAGAGTCTTTAACTGTGGATGTGCGATGGCTAGCACACACTATATTAATGAATCATGTAACTCCATTTTTCCTGGTATTCCCGATTACCTTCTTTATAAAAAAGGTATTGTAGCAAGATATATACTCTCACATCTTCAAGAAATTAATAGTTTATTTGAACATAAGGTGTAATGGATTTGTGCAAAACTCCAAAGTCATAGATTAATTTTGATTTGAACATCCATTAACAAGCACTTTTTACTGTTCATTAAGAAAACTAGGCTATTTTTCTCTATGGATACTGTTTACAATAGGGTTTTTTCTCATGTACCCAATTTTACCATAAAACCTTTTTTCTCCTTTTCTAAAATATTATTTATATGATTTTTATTCCTTACAACCACTTCTACAATAAGTCTAAAATTCATAAGTAATTATTATTAGACCACATTTTATGAATCTCCCTTTCTGCAATATTATTCATATGAGTTTTATACACTACAACCACTTCTGTGATAAGTCTAAAATTTATAAGCAATTATTATTAGAGCACATTTTATGAATCTCCATTTCTGCAATATTATTCATATGAGTTTTACTCACTACAACCACTTCTATGATAAGTCTAAAATTCATAAGCAATTATTATTAGACCACATATTATTAAATATTTATGTAACAACATTCAATAAAAGTTACATAAATTAAAAATTAGTATTCATATGAGTTTTATTCTCTACAACCACTTCTACGATAAGTCTAAAATTAATAAGAAATTATTATTAGATCACATGTTATGAAATATTTATGTAACAACATTCAATAAAAATTACATAAATTAAAAATTCATCGATGTTACTTACTATAACTTGATTATACTATTAGACCACACACTATGAAAATTTATGTAGTACGTTTGATAACTGTTACATGAGTTTTCCTTAATGATTGCACCATGTAAAATTTATGGACGAATAATCATTATGTATAAATTAAAAAAAATAATATGTAAATTTTCTACAATAATTAAACACTCCTTAAAATTTACGTAGAAATAGTTATTTACAATGTATCACTTACCCATGGATGATGTAAGTTATTCGTAATGATTAAGACATCACGTGAAACTTACATATGTATCTTATCTGAATAATTTTGTTATTTTAAACGAAATCATTAGTTTCTTACGTCAGCGGAGCGCGGGCCAAAAACCAGTAAAACTATTGATTTGAACATTCCAATAACAAACTATTAGGATATACTGATTCTCATCACTACCTCGTTATTGAATAATTTGGTTAGGTAATTATTTACTAATAATAGGTGGGTCAATCATTTTTAACAAGTCTATAATTAAACCATTTAGTTAAATGGACCAAAATCTACTGCTCAAATCAATATAGAGTTATAGACCAAATGGGTAGATATAGAAAACCTTAACTATAATTCTAATATTTGCCAAGTGAGATTGTTATCGAAACCCTGACTATAAGCTCTTACATGAGGTACAATTTGGATTATGACCTGCCAGGCTGTCAATGTGAAATTGATAAGAAGTTTAATGGTCTTTATTTTTCAGTTTTAAAATCGTTTACCATCTTAATGGTTTTGGTTTAGGTTAAAACCAAAAAATCAATTGAAACCTATAACATTAGAAGTCATCAATACCTGTCAACAACACATTATCACTAACTTATGTGTAGTGAACTTTTTTCCTATTTCATGCCTTTTGTTGCCTTTTCTAACTCCATTTTTGAATTTTGCAAACTATGAGTTATGTTTTTTTGGTTTATCCAAATCAAACCAAAATCCTTAAGAGGCTTATTGATTGATCAATAACCGGTAAAACCCTTAGCGATTACGATTTTTAGAAATTTATTAGTTTTTTTTTATTTTTCATACTTAACGATTTGGTTAACCAAGCCAAACTGACATGCTTCCAACACACGAAACCGATAATAAATCTTGTTCCCATAAAAAAAAAACTTTGCTCACCATTGAGAAGCTGAAGAAGACCACTAATCTCCCTAGTTCTTAATTGTACTTCTTCAATTACCTATCCTCGTTCTCAATCTACTATAATATATATTGAACATATATAATAGATTCAGACAAACAAACCCTTGATAATCTAAGATAATTTTTTTTTGAATTTTTTTTATTATCCTTTTATAATCCCATCAAATTAAAGATGGAGCAAAGCCAAAAAAAGGGAGACAGAGATTGAAGAAGAACCAAAACTGATCTGATCCAGCCAAAATGTACATCATTCATTAACCAATGATGAAGCTGAACATCTCTTCGGTTGCAGCACTGGCCTGGCAACTAATTAATAATAATTAATCAAACCAATTTAATTAGAAACTAATCAAATCAGGTAGCTCATCTTGTTTATACACACAAAGTTGATATTGTTCATCATGGGTAGGCGTGGGCAGAGTAGATAGCAGATCCATCAGCTGATCGTCCGGCATCTCAAATGGATTCGTCGGCGGCGGCGACGACCCAACATCACATATCGACAACAAATCACCGTAATTACCGACAGATTCTTGATCATTATTATCATCAAACACCTCCCATTCGTCCGTTATCACCGTCTGCAACCTCCCACTAGCAGTAATGCTCACATTCATCTTCTTCTTCTTCGTCACTTCACCATCAGCATCTTCCATTGCAGCTTTGTAGCTCTTTTCGTGAAGGGGAAATCCGGCGCCGGCGTCGGAAGTAGCTTTGTAGTAATCCCCTCCTTTCTTCGACACCATCTCTTCCAGCTCTGAAACGCCACTCGCCATGTGCTCCAGCACCTGCATAGTGAAGTATTATTACATGACATATATGATATCACAATTAAATATTTTCCAACTGACTCGAATTATTGGAACCAATTGTTTTTGACATGGTATTAAAGTCTGTGGTAGAAAGTCTTTTGTACGAATCAGGATGACCACATTTGTTAAAGCACATGGTATTCTGAACTTGTGCAAACTTCAAACTCATATGAGTATACTTTCGTTTGAAGGGGTATATTAGTATGTGATATATAAGATTTATAATTGAATATCTTCCAACAACTTGAGTATTGGAACAATTGATTTTTATTCTTGACAATATACAAAGTCTTAACTAGGGATGTCAATGTGTTTTCTAAAATCGAAACCAAACCCGTTAAGGTGTTATCTGTGTTCGATTTTGGTAAGCAGAAATCAAAACCCCTACATCTCCAATTATAATGAAAACTCTTTACACCCACCTCTCAACCACTGTTTTTCTGGTTTCGGTTTTTTATTGGTTTTTTGGTTTAAACCGAAACTGACACCTCACAACTACTGTTGTTCTGGTTTCGGTTGCTTAGTGATTTTTTTTTTTTGGTTTAAACCGAAACTGGCAAGATAGAAACCAGTTTAAAAAATAAAATCGAAACTGATATGGACCTTATCGATCGATTCAATTTCTGTTTAAAGCGAAAAATCGAAACCAATATCTCACCTTGATGTCTTCCTCGGGGATTGGGGTCACCTTGGGGACCTCCATGGCGCTGAAAACTCCAAATGCGCGGCAGAACTCGAAGTAGAGAACCAGGTTCTTGCCCTGAACCCTGGCCTTCTGCAGCACTCGAAGTGCCATGGTGGACTCTGCCTTTCCGGCCGAGTGGACCTCCATCAGGACCCGTGAAACCCCGCTGCAGATGTTGCCGTAGAGGTCGAAGATCTCCACTATGACGCAGTCCATGGCCTCCATTATCAGAGCATCTCGCTTCATGTTGTCGGCCAGTGGCTTGATTTGAAGGAGAAGGTCCAGCAGTTTCTGCCACTTCTGGAGCTTCTGGATCTCTTGCCACAGTTCCACCTTTGTGATCATAACGACATCTTGGTTGTCCTCGTCGTTGGCTGCCGGAGGAGCAGTAGTCATGGCCGTTCTTTTTGACGACAACATCCTTCTGCACTTGTGGTTTGTGCTACAATACACAATTTGAGATTCCAAAGTTTAAAGTCTTGTAATCTTGATAATGTTTAGATTCTTCCATATGAAAAATAAAAAATTGAGGGAATTTTTATGTTTCTCTATAGGAGTAGAGTGTGTTGGGTTTTTTATTAGGGTTCGAAATGAAAAAGATTCGAGAGACTCGAGAACGAAAAATTAATGTTTTTTCGTTTGGTTGCGTCTGATTTCACGTAAATCTAAGCATCCATATACAATCTTACCCAATTCATTATCAAAATCTCTCGAAGAGTACATCTTTGACTTGGTAAAATATCACAAAGTTTTGATTTCATGCAACAAATGATTCAAATGCACATAATTCAATGGCTAGCTAGATTATTCATTTTCACTAACAAAGAAGTTCCTCATTCAAGCAAATGTACTTGCCGATGCTTTATCGGGGGAAAATGTACTTGACGATGATTTTATATCCATGAACACATTTGACTAACTTCTTCGTTTATCACATACATTTTCACATTTTTCATATATAACGACGCGTTAATTATAACATAAATAAAGAATCAACATGAAATCATGCAACGAAAAAAATTGGTTCCTGACAATACGTCGCAGACCATTTCGTGTCAAATGAATAATCCGAAAAAGGCTGATCTTTTTGTTATGATAAGCATACCTGCAAGTGGGGTACAAGAGGGAGGATCTCCGATCCAAGAACGTGAAGTAGGCCCTAACAAACGTATTATACCCCCACACCTTCGTCGGATTCGAATGCCCGTCGGCAAAATTCGACAAATCGAACGGCAACCTTCCGATCCGGTGAACCGCCGGCGTGTCACAACAGAAGATGCCGTGCATCAACATGAGGCCTTTTAGAGCCACGACCCAGCTCTGCGTCCTCTCCATCCTCACGCTGAGCCCCCACACCAGCGGCTTCAGGCTCACCGGCGACGTCCTGATCCACTCGAACACGCGCCGCGCGTGGCGGTAGTCGACGCGGTCGCCGTCGTGGCTGGTGGCCTTGATGATCGCCGCCTCGAGGCTGCCGTCCCGGGAAGAGCTCCGAGGGGTCAGGAAGCTGGCTAGGAGGATGCTGTTCTGGTCCTTCACGGCACCGGCGGCTTTCCTCCATAGCTTCATTTCCTTCCTCTTTTTTTTTTTTTTGGCGCTTCTTCCTTCTTCCCGGCCCCGGCGCCGGCGATGGTTGGGTTCTTTGTGTTTTTTCTTTTTTTTTGGTGGGATGAATCTGTTTTCCTATTTTGTGCCGGCAATTTTTTGGTTCCTCCTTTTTGAGAGAGTTTTTGGCTCTGCCGGAAGGCGGGATTGGGGATTATGGTTATTATTAGTTTGTATTGGTTTTGTAGGGTTGTGGGAATTATTATTTAAATTGGTTTTTATAGTTATTTAAGTTTTAGTGCTATTAGCTGGGTGATGTTGGATTAACCAGAAATTAACAGTCCATTTCCTTAACACTAGATTATTGACATGTGGAGGTATTTTCGTGAATTGGCATAATTAAAAAGGGGGGAAGCAACCGGTTTTTTTTTGGGTAGAAAAAGCAAAGCAACCGGATTTTGGCATAAGAAATTGACAGAAAAACATCATTAGTTGGCCTGTCAAAGCTAAGTATAACTATTTGATTCTCATTTGTGTATTGGTCAATTTTCTTATTCATTTATTTTGTTCCAGTATTTAGGGGTGACAATTCTAAATCTATGTTCTTTTCTGTATTGATTGATCTTCGAATAATTGAAGATTTTTCATTCTCATATCATCATTCACGAACTTCGCATAACTATTGTAATCTCCATGGTACACATCTACTGAAAATCAGGGGCGGAGCTACCTTAAGGCTTGCCCCCCCCCCCCCCCCCCCCCCACCCCAAATTTCGTAGATTACGTATAAAAACATCGAGAATTTTTAAAATTATGAAATAATTTAACGTTAATATAATTATCAAAGTGTGCAGCAATGTATCAATGTAGTATCTTCTAGTCTAGTGGTCTTGTTGTTGCTTATTCTAATGGTTGTAGACTGTTTCAATCCCCAGCGGTAGAAATTTATTAGTTTTTCTATCTTTTCTTTAATTTTTGCTTAAAGTTAAACTTAAATACTTAACTTTAGTTCAGCTTTTTCTTAAAATTAAACCTAATTACTTACCTTTAGTTTAGTTTTTGCTCAAATATCAATTTTTATTTTGCAAATACTAATATGCATATACAATTATTGTTCAATTACAATAACAAAGAATAATATGGTACAAGCTGAAAAAGAAAGATTAATTTTTGGGTGTGCCTACGGTGACATGCATGTCACGGTGACTTGCACTTTCCGGTCGACCTCAGTTAGGATTAGGTCGACCTCATTTAGAATTCGGTCGACCTCATATAGGATCTGGTCGACCTCATTTAGGATTCGGTCGACCTCATATAGGATCAGGTCGACCTAATCTGTTGTTTCAGTGTAAAAACAGTTCATGGTACCTACTTTGGATATTCATATCATACAATTGGCTAGATGGAAATTGAAAACTAATGACTTGTTTTGAAGCTGGAGTGTCCCTCTACATATTGAAGTGATTGAGAGCTCGATAGGAAGTCCAGAAGACCATTTTTGAACCTCATCAAAAGGCTATGCCAAAACTGGGAAACTGCCTAGAAATGGCTATACAATTGGCTAGATGGAAATTGAAAACTAATGACTTGTTTTGAAGATGGAGTGTTCCTCTACATATTGAAGTGATTGAGAGCTCGATAGGAAGTCCAAAAGACCATTTTTGAACCTCATCAAAAGGCTATGCCAAAATTGGGAAACTGCCTAAAAATGGCTATACAATTGGCTAGATGGAAATTGAAAACTAATGACTTGTTTTGAAGCTGGAGTGTCCCTTTACATATTGAAGTGATTGAGAGCTCGATAGGAAGTCCAGAAGACCATTTTTGAACCTCATCAAAAGGCTATGCCAAAACTGGGAAACTGCCTAGAAATGGCTAAGTCTGGAAACGTGTTTGTGAAGCCTATTTTGGAGCTCAATTCGAGAAGCATGAATGCGAGTCGAGTCCAAGAGTTTCTACCACGTTAAATTAGGTATGTTTTTATACAAATTCAAGGCATTGGATGAAAGATTGGATATCTGTAAGGCTTCAAACAAAAGGGTCGAAGTTGCTACGAAGGCTGTTTTTCTGACAGACTTCGAGCACAAGCAAGCTGCCAGAAAAACAGCCTTTGTAGCAACTTCGAGCCTTTTGTTTGAAGCCTTAAAGATATTCAATCTTTCATCCAATGCCTTGCCTTTGTATAAAAAATACGTAATTTAATGTGGTAGAGGCCCCTGGACTTGACTCGCATCCATGCTTCTCAAATTGAGCTCCAAAGTAGGCTTGACAAACACGTTGCCAGACTTAAGCCATTTTCAGGCAGTTTCCCAGTTTTGGCATAGCCTTTTGGTCAGGTTCAAAAATGGTCTTCTGGACTTTCTATTGAGCTCCCAAGTACTTTAATGTGTAGAGGGACACTTCAGCTTCAAAACAAGCCTTTAATCTCCAATTTCCATCTAGCCAATTGTAAGATATGAATCTCCAAAGTAGGCACCATGAAACTATTTTTACACTGAAACAACATATTAGGTCGACCTGATCCTATATGAGGTTGACCGAAAAGTGCATGTCACCGTGACATGCATGTCACCGTAGCAAAGTCCTTAATTTTTTCCTTGTCATTTATTATTTATCTTGAACATACTAACAAAAAAAATTAGTTCATATCATATGTTTAGATTTTTTAATTATCTTAAATAATGTATGCACGATAACAGTAATAAATTTTCGTTCATATCATATATTATTATTGTTTTAACATTTGACCGATCCTATGAAAAAAATTCGGCTCCTCTGACTTCCGAATCCTGGCTCCGCCCCTGCTGAAAATTATAATAAATTTTTTTGAAATTGTGTTGAAATCATATCTAATTGTTCGATAATCAAACAAACAACATATATCTAATATCATATATTAATTAAGAAGAGAGAGAAAAGAATAAAAAATGAAGTTTTAAAGGAAACTAGGGCTAAGAGATGATTTGTATATGTTGATAGAATCGGAAGAGTGAAATTGAGGAGCTTACGGTTGTGTTCTTCCGAAATTTGGTGCAAGATGGAGGATGAAGGATTATATGACATTTAATTAGGTATACATGTGTTAAACGCGAGGTGAGTGTGGTATGAAGGGTTTTTTTTATAATGGTGAAAATTTATTAGACTAAGATAAAATAACTGTACACAAAGTACCAGGATCAAGAGAGTTGATCCTGAATAAAGCAAAAGAAAATAATATCCCGAAAACAAAAGGATATAGAAAGGAAAAGGAAACACTTGAAAAAAAACCCTCACCACTAAACCACATCAGATGACTTGGATCCCCCTGCGAGTCCCAAACCCCCAAGAACACATTAAAGGAAAATCTCAACCACTGGGAGGAAGGACAATGAGCTAAATACCCACAAACCAGTTCCCTCTACCCGGAAAAACCAGCAAAAGGGAACGAAATCTAAAAGATCCTCCCCTTGACAGGTCTTCAACAATCTACCCAAACAGCAGCAACATCAGCAGATCTCCCGCACGGCCAATGATACCAGTCTGACTTCATCCCTTGCAGCCTCCTCCTCGAAACAATTCTAAAACCATCGTCACCCCGCCAGGAAACTCTTGCAACAGTAACCGAGCATAACTCCCCAGCCTAGTTGAACCACAACATCCTCTTTACAACCATGTAAACAACTCGAGATCCATCCTTCACGGCCTCCTCCATGATCCATCTCTACACTAAACCCATCTCTGACAACCATCTACATCCCTCCGCTGTTTGCATTTTACCTTTTGCCACTATTTATTCTAAGGCCTTCTTCGCCACCTTTTTTCCTACCACCAGCATAGGCGTCTCTTTGTCTTCGAACGCCCTCTAGTTCCTCTCGAGCCACACAGCCCACCAAATGGCATGTAGGATACACCCATCGAACCACTGCTCAATACCATCTCCATCTGCAGTCGACCAATTCGCTATTACTTGATTGATCTCTCCATTCCATCTCGGTGTCCCGCTCCTCCTGCAATACAACATTCTCCAAATGTTCTTCACGTACTCACATTCCACAAGAATGTGAAAAGTGGTTTCTTCATTCTTCATACAGAGAACGCATTTATTCGCTAAATATATCCCTCTCTTCTTCAAGTTATCTAGAGTTAACACTCTATTGTGATAGACCAACCATATAAAGAAATATATTTTACTCGGAACCCACGAAATCCAAACTTTCTCCACTGGAAACTCCTCGACACCACTTAAATGAATGGCTGCCAACTCCCTATACAATGATCTCACCGAGAAGATCGAGTTTGCCTCTTTTTTCCAAATGATCCTGCACGGACTATGTGAAGAGTATGCCAAATTCACAGAGTTTAAAAGATTCAGAAAAGTATCCCTCTCCCTTGCTGCCCCACCCCTCAAAATATATTTGAAACTAAAGTTCCAACTCACCATGGAGACTCGCAGTGTCGGGGAGAAGAGCTTCAGGGTCAAGGACAGCAGAAGCAACGCGAGGAAACGAGGCAGCCAGTACGATCCCAGGGATCCAACAATCATACCAGAAGGAGACTTGAGTGCCATTCCCCGGATCAATTACAGCGAAATTCCAGAACTGATCATACTCCTTACTGATGTTAGCCCAAACAAACTTGGAGAATCCACTTATTTCCCTCTTGGTCTGCCAACAAGACACTTCATTCGGATACTTGTAATTAATCAATCCCCGCCACCAACTTCCTCTCTCCACCGCAAATCTCCACAGCTATTTCTAAAGCAGGCATCATTAAAAAGCTTCAAATCATGGATTCCAAGACCTCCCTTCTTAATAGGTGTTTTACACAGCTTCCAATCCATAGAGCCATCTTATTACCATCAGACTTCCCGCTCCATAAAAACCTTCTTTGGTACCTTTCTAAGTCTTTTACAACTGAATTTGGAGCCTTGAAGAGTGAAAATAAATATGATGGAGAACCAGAAAGGACCGCATTGATCAATACCAGCCTCACCCCAAATGACAGATTTCTGCTTCCCCAACCACTTAATCTATTTTGATATCTTCCACGATTCCATCCTATATCGAGCTATCATTCGGTTTCGCCCCTAGAGGAAAACCGAGGTACTTAGGCGAATCTCTACTCTATTTGCACCCGAAAATCGCTGCAAAATAGCTCGGTTCAGCCACATCCCCCACCGTGTACATGACTGATTTATCCAAGTTAATTCGCAAACAAGTCACAGTTTGGAAGATCATTATAGTAGCAAGGATGTTCAGCACATGGTCATGACTTGCATAGCAGAAAATTAGAGTGTCATCAGCGTAAAGCAGGTGCGTCACTTCCCCTAGCTTCTTGTCCTTGTCCATATAAAAACCTTCAAACTTCCCGTTGATTCTAACTATTTCCAGCATCTTGGATAGTACGTCCATCACCATCACGAACAGCTCTGGGGATATAGGGTCACCTTGGCGAAGACCCTTGGAGACCGGGAAGAAACCGTTTGCTTCTCCGTTAACGAGGATAGAAACATTGTATGAGAACATCGAACCTTTAATCCATCTCATCCACATTTCCGGAAATCCCATCGACTCCATTATCTTCATAAGGCACCCCCAATTCACGTTATCGAAAGCTTTTTCGATATCGAGCTTGAACATGAGACCAGGTTTTCTTCTCTTCCTTCTGCTCTCAACCACCTCATTCGCTAAAAGTCCCGCCTCCGGAATTTGTGTCCCTTTAACTGACGAGTGTTGTTGTTTTGAGATAAGCTTAGGAAGAAGATCTCCGAATCTCTTCGACAACACTTTATTGATAAGTTTATTGATGCTCCCAATCAGATTGATTGGCAGTAAATCCTTGATCTCTCCAACCACGTCTTTCTTTGGTGCCAAGCAAACAAAAGAATGAGTGACACACTTCGGCAGGGCACCCGTTTTGTGGAACTCATGAAAGACCTTCAATACTTCACCTTTCAGCCATCCCCAACAACGTTTGTAGAATTCCAATGTAAACCCGTCAGGACCCGGGGCCTTGTTGCCATCACAATCCCTCAGCGGCTTCCAAATCTCCTCGGTAAAAGATCGGCACAGAAGACACCTATCCATGTCGTCGAGTTGTTGGTTTCGGACCCATCTAGGAAAAGGCCGAATAACCACATCTTCTTTGAAAAGATTTTGATAGAACTGAACAATACCAGTAGCTATCCCAACCGAATCTTCCACCGTCCGCCCCTCTATTTTAATCCTCTCCACTCTGTTGACCTTACGTTTGTAGTTCGCCATCTGATGGAAGTATCCAGTGTTCTTATCCCCTAACTTGACCCAAACTTCTCTAGATTTTTGCCTCCAGCAAATCTCTTGGAGAAAAATATTCTTCTTCAGATCAAGTTCCAGCTTTGCTCTTTCTTCTTTTTCACACTCCTGCAGAATTCTTTCTTCTTCGGCCATTTCCAGCTCCTTGCTTTTCCAAGCAGATCCTCCACCCTTTTATCAATATTTCCAAATACCTCTTTATTCCAAACCTTTAGTTTAGTTTTAATATAGTGCAGCTTCCTAGCAAACAAGAAAACAGCTCCTATCCCCTGAACATTCTCTCCCAACCAGTTACCTAGTTCTTGATAGAATCTTGGATCTTCTAGCCACATATTCTGAAAATGCCGTGGCCTTTTGACTTGCTTGTTCTCCCCCCACTTCAGAACTAGTAAATTATGATCTGATTCGATTCTCTCCAAAGCCTTCAAAGAGCAGTATGGGTACATACGATCGAACTCCTGAGAGATCAGCACTCTATCAATCCTAGAGAGTGACCTACTATTCGAACCATGGCTCCAAGTATACTTGCAACCACCAAGAGGAAGATCCATGAGACTGTTGCTATCAATGAAGGTTAGGTCGGGGTGTCTATACTCATTCCCGTCACTTTATCTGTCGATATACTTTCATATTCGCCTCGTATCTAGTCAATTAAACAGCTTCACTCGTTAACTAGATTAATGAGAGTCCGATACTTACAATTGTGGATAAAATAATCATCTTTCCGTGTATGCTGTATTTTTCACGCAATTTCATCAGTAAATTATGCAAATGTATATTTATTCACAAACACATAACATATTAATATTATAATCCCCAATCATGCATTCTCATTAACCTTTGCTCAATTTGTATTTGGTGAAATTGATTTTTTTTTTCCCCCTTCTCTAGTGTAAATTTTCTTGTCATAATTACTGCTCTTGCTGTATAAGATGGTTGAAGCATTGTCCCCTTCCCTGGCGATAAGGCTTTGGACGACACTTCTATTCGATCACTGTCAGATTCTTATCCTCGGCCCGCAGAAGAATCACTCACATGCTCTGACCCAATTTCAATCATTAGGGTTCATGGGTACAGCCTAGCAATGAGGATCCAATCATTTGTTTGGGGAGCTGATGATGGCAGTGGTTCTAAGATCCAATTCAACTATGGCATGTGAATGTGGTCAGCGGCGGCTCTTTTGTCTATGATTTGTGGACAATGGAAAGAAAAGTGACACACTTTATCATTCGATGGAAAATAGGTCACATTCCATCGTCCGAACGATTCCCTATTTAGGCAAAAAGTACTTGCTCTGCAGTTGAAAGCTACAGCAACCAGCAACCTATCAACTGAACAAGAAATTTCTGGACGGCAAGAAGTATATTACTTAGTCAAGCACAGTGACACCATTCCCTCCAATATGTATATCGGAATGGGGCAAGGCTCTCTCCCTTGTTCCAACCCTTTCCAATCATCAACACACAACAAAAGCATATATACAACACACACTCGCTGGAAGAACCAAACAACAGAAAAGTAATCAGCCACAAGAACACTCTTTTCCACATTTTCCTGCTTTCCACTGTAAAAACTAAAGCTAATCACAAAGGTAACCATCTTACTTGCAACCCTGTTATCTACTGCTTTCTGTCACGCCTGCACTACTACCACCTTCCTGCTCCAGCCCCGAGTTTTGTTTCTTCTTTCTAGTAAACAACAGCCTCCTAGTATTACCTGATGAGCTCCCATATTCACAACGTTACAACTATTAGATTCAAGGATGCAGAAAAGCCGAACGCCGCACCTGCAGCAGAACAGTTGAAAATCCCCAGGTTAAGCGACTTACAAGCATAACAAATACAGACAACAAGAAGGCAAAGCAAAAGGTGTTACCTTTTTCACAGATTGCTATGGCTTTACCTCAGAGGAGGGACTCTGGCTCAGAACCAGAAACAGAAGCAAACGATATGGTATCTTCCTTTGTTATGGATACAAAGTTCAATGGGGCAGTAGATAGCCTCCTCATTTCCTTGAAATACCCGTTACTCCGTCCAGAATAAGATCGTGGAGTGAGGGGTTCAGGTGTTCCACACACAGAGTTACGTCGTGGTGTTGGAGTCATCGACCCATTCCCGCGGTAACCATTTGGCTTCCTGAAGCTGTTTGTCTTTCGTGGGCTTGGTTTAGACCCGTACATCAGTTCCTTCTCTGTCAGCAACAAATCTTGGAGCTTCTTTTGGTCCTTCAAAATGTGAAAACCAATTTGTCACACATTTGAAACATCAGCCATCGGATATTAGTTAAACTTAAACCTAAGGGGTAATATGGGTTGTGGGGGAGGGGGAGATTGCGCACACAATGAGTCAAAAAAGTTGTGCATAACAATCGTCAATCGCTGTTGGCCAACAAAAAGTTAGGGTGTCTAGTTGCAATGATATATTTGACAATATATCCAGAGGGGTATTGTAGAACGACTGGCCGGAGAGGTGGCTTACTGGCTTGGAAAATCCATTATCCTTTTCCCCTTTCTGTCAGTGTCTATTGGTGCAAAATAGCTAACAGTGAATTATTTGGTATTTTCAACATTACTGATGCAATCAATCACCTATAATCTAATTGTAAGAACAGTAACCCAAACTTGATCTATTTCAAAAGCTACTGTATTATTCACAATCTACCCATTTCAACAATCGACCTTCCAAACGAACCTTAGCAACATTATCTTCTTTATCACGAGTAAATCTAGTGCTGGGGTAGTAGGTTGGTCCTTCATTTTAGAAATTGTTTAAGATACCAGTCAAAATGGACAATACTATAGCTTCAGTTTAATCTGTAGGATAGTAGGAGCAAAAGTCCATAAAATCAACTGAAACTATTACCCGGAATCTCCGTTTCTCCTCTTCTCTATGCTGTCTCGTCATTTTGTAGTCCTCTAGTATCGACACCAATCTTACCTGTAGAGAATGTATCATCAAGATAAATGTTCCATTAGTCAAGGAGCAATCACTTAGGCACCATAACATCAAATAAAACATAGCAACAGATCGACGACTCACCCCATCGTAAAGGAACAGCATTTGCCTTTCATCTTCCCAGCCCAAGGTTTTATTAATCAGGTTATCAACCATCACTGGAGAAATGTGCATATTATCAGCTTTGTGCCATTGTTGGACCACTAAAAAAAATGTCAGTTATTCAGAATTATGATACCTGGAATTTTGTTCACAGTGATTCGAGCTTTCTCTGCACGCTTTAGGTTAATGTGAGCACCTCTGCCAGCTGAATATCTGTTGTGATCCTGATAATCAAAAAGAACTAGAGAAGTTAAAGATGAAATTGCAAGGACCAATACAAGAACAGACGAGATTATGCTCACCATGACATCAACAGATGACTAATACTTGTCACAAAAATCAACAGAAATGCTATATCGCCACTAGTGAATATATAGTTGAGCATTTTGTTTTAATATATGTTTATTTTTACATGGTACTTCAATTGGTATATGGGATTATGGATTTTGCTTACCAGCTCATAATCTTCAAGCCAGTTTTCCTCTTCACATGCCAAAAGCCATCTGTCTAGTCTATCCATTATTTCTTTCCTGCTCATACTTTGCTCCTTAGCTTTGGTTATCTGGGCATCAATGCTTGCCAAGAGTTCACCAGGATCGACTAAACCTGAGCAGTAACTATAGGATTAAAAAATTGATTTTCCTCAACAACCATGCTTACTTACAACTATTCACCCTCACAGTGAAAATAGAGACAAAGGGTGAAAAACACAAAGGAAAACAAATTTCAAATGAGTGTACAATATAGTATATTCCAAGGATATTCATACCAGAATCTATCAGTGCAGTGGATTTCTCAGCTGAAGTACTTGTGTCAGGTTCAATATGAGCCATTTTGCATATTTCTTCCAATTCTACTCTTTTCTTCATAACAAGCTCTTTCATTCTGCTGGCTTTCAGTTTAGTAAGCCTTTCCACTTCTTTAGATGCCTGTCAAATTTGTCAATCAGAACAGAGCATCCAGGAAAAAACCATAACCCAAAGGAGTATCCTAACCTTGTTAATTGTCTCCATTGAAAGGAACCCTGGTTCTACTATTTCAGACTCCGATGATACAAGAATTGAAGTAATTCTTGAAAATTCATTTTTGTCTGACTTTGATGAGTCCATCAAATTCCAAAGTTCACATAGAGAAGCTCCAATATCTTTCAGCTGCAGTTTCCAACAGGAGTTTTTTTTTATACAAACGGTACTTAACAAGGAAACAACATGGAGAAGAATAACAGCATGTCAATACCTTCCTTATCCGAGCTTTCCTTTCAGATTTCAATTTAAGAATGGTCTGTTCTAGACCCTCGAGCGTGGTATTGCTTATATTAGTTGACTGTTCGTGGTTGACTCCATGTAAACTTGGATGGACCTCACTTACAGTCCTGTCAAAATCTAAACCGAGCACGCTGCACAGAGAATGTACCTCATTCACGCACTCAAAGACCTTATTGAGGCGGTCCGACTACAAGCCAAAGCGAATAGAGTTCAGAATCAGTAGGGGCGAACCATCTTAGATCAGCAATAAGCATGAACTTGTATGAAAGGCTTCATGGATAGACATAGATCACATAACAAAGGAAAATGCTATCTGTCATGTGCTCCAAAATTAAGAAAATGCTGAGATTTCTTGGAGCTCCAGTCCCTAGGCCAAAGCTCTTGAAATGATGAGAACTTATCTTAAGTAGCTATAAGATTAACAAACCTTCTCCTTTTGAAGGGAGCGAAGATGTATCTGATATTCGTTTAGCCTTCTTAGTGACAAGTCATGCTCATCAAGAGATTTATTACTCATAAGAGATTCATTGAGGTTGGAGTAACCAGATATCTCCCCACCGATCTTTTCAATCTGCGCTCTTATATCGTCAAATTGCTTCATCCGCTCTTCTTTCTTCTTCCTCAAATCTTCCACCAATGGTGTAACTGATGCAAGTTTCTCCTTTAACGACATAGCCTTCTTGTCTTTCTGAACCTAAGTCACAGGTAATGGCAAATTAGATATTTGAATAAATTGGCTTAACGTTTGCAAAAGAAAATAAAATATTTCCCTTGTTTTCTCGTCAATTGTGGTTTTTCTTCATGAACAATTTTTTTCATATGATCACATTGGACTTAGTTCTAAGTGGATCATGTACCATTGGACGAATGTTAAGCTCCCCAAGGGCAGCCATGAGAGTTGCAAGCTCTGCTTCCTTTGCTGCCACGGAGTGATGAAGTCGTGCTTTGGAATTCGCAGCATCCTCGACCTTCCTCCGATAGACTTCTAAGCACTCTCTTTCCAAGTCTATCAGCATGCGATCTCTTTCAGTCTCACTTTCCCCGATTTCATTCCATATTTGCTGCTCACATGACAAAGCAGAAAGTTAGCAAATTTGGAATCATCTCATTCATTCAATGATCAACAACAAACAGTTGGAACCCATAAATGCAGCAGGAACTACTTTTGACTAGCTTTCAGTTAAGATACAAAGCCAGAAAGACTTGGAATTCTGCAATTAGAACAACAAAGGGTATCAATCAAAATAATAAACCACACACTTACAACTAACAATTCCCTTCCCCAGAAGTTACTAATTACTACTGTATCAGCTCAAATAACAGACAACCAAACCATAACCCCTCCCCAAATAACAGACAACCAAACCTATACGATTAGGGATTCCAAAGAGCAATAAAATTTCCAGAAACCCCAAACCAAGAGGAAAAATTCATGTCTGTTTCCAGCAACAAATCAGAATGGAATTTCAGAGAACCAGAAGTAGCAATTAATGTCCATTAGAAAACAAAGGGAAAAAGGTTTTCACTGTAGAGTGTATGTACAATTTACTAACAACAGGGAGGAAAGCAGCAGAAGCCATACTTCCAGTTGACCTATCATTGCTGTCATTATTAGATATCCAAGTTCATTTAACAATTTACAAAAGGAAAAAGAGCAGCAGCCGTCAATCCTCTGTCCAAAAAGAGCATAGGAAGGAAGGGAAATGGAACACAACCAAACCATCACCCAGAAGGAAAGTAAAAAACTTTGCTGAAGCAACAAGTTTGTGTTATCATTACGGGAGTAAAAAGTGAAATTTCCCCAGAAAAAAAAAAGCAAAAGAAAGAACGAATCCACCAAAAAGTAGAAGCAAAGTTACAAACTTGGAACAGAACCCAACCGACGGTTCTTGCTGAGAAAGCAAGACAGCAAGGAAAGGAAGAGAGTGAGAAAGAGCAGAACCTGAAGCTCTCTGAGTAAAGCGTTACATGTGGTGCTTGTACGCACACTGGTGAACGTGGGACTTCCAATTGCCATCATTTCACCCCCCTCAACACAGATAACAGAGCTTCCTCTGTTCTAATTGTAAGAAATGCAGAGGAACAAGAAGAAGAAGAAGAAGGGTGGAGGTTTGATTCAGGCCGGCCAACTGAACGAATGTGGTAATGTAAGGAAGAGAAGAGAGAGAGAGAGAGAGAGAGAGAGGAAATGGGTTTTAAGGAGGAGGAGAAGATGCCAAGAAAGTGAAGAGACACTTTTGGTTTCAGGTTCAGATCTGGACTTGAAATAATCCAAGCAACCAACCGCTGCCCATTTTTTCTCTCATTATAAATTTTTAGCCTGCAAACTTGAAGCCCAGAAACAAAAAAAGAAAAAGAAATGAAGGAACTAGAGAAGGGTGGAGGGAAGGAAGAGGGAAATAGACCAGCTAGTGGATCTTAAGTAGGTAAAAGAGCTTATTCAAGAAAGTGAAGAAAGCAGAAAATGATTGGGATTAAGAAACTAGAGAAAGAAAAAGCTAATCTCGCGCAAATGAGAATCAGAAAAGACCCGTACCCATTAAACCCGACCCTACTCGACTCAGGTGGAGGTTCGGCTAACATGCGCCGTCGTGGCAGGTAGAGCCGTAGAGGCAGCCAAGGGATCGGCGGACGTTAGCATCCGAATTCCCTCCCTTATTTTCAGGCTGTCGCCCGTCTTTTCTTTTTTGTTTTTATATTTGTTTCGGGTTTTGCATTGCTACTCTATTTTGGTTTTTAGGGATTTTTGTATTGAGGTGGAAAAAAGGGTAGGAAAAGGCTAAAATTCTTTGTTGAAAAGATGAACATTAGAGTTCAATAATTTGATCATATCCAGTAGAGGAATATGTATTTATTGAGCAAGAAGATTAATTATTTTTCTCCGTTCGAATACGAAATTACCTATTACCAATTAAGATCGATACCGGAAAAAAGCCTTCTATCTCTACCTTTCCCTTTTTGAAAGAAGCTCTGTCTTCTCTCTTCTTCCCGCCTTTCGTTTCTAAATCCGTGGGCTGTCGCCGGCTCCTTTTAGGTGACCGGCGGTAGCCCAAAACTTTTTATTTTCCTGGTTTTGTTTCCTTTTCATGCTTTGGTGCTCTTGCCTGTGTCCTGGGCAGTTTTCAATCGGATTTCCAGCCGTCCTGACTTTCAGTTTTCTCCTTTCCAGTCGAGCTATGGCTCTTCTTTCAGATCTTGGTTCTATGTTCTTAGGCTTGCTCGTCGTAGAAGCTGGAGTCTACAACTTGGGAGCCTCTTCCAGATCTGGATGGTGGGATTGTCCCCCATTGGTGGCCTCATCTTCAAGGTGAAGCCATTCCCTTCTTTCCCTCTCCGACCTCCCTAGGTGTCTGAGTGGCTTGGTGAGCTTTCGGATGGTGGTGGGTTGGGTCTTCTCCGGTGGTTGCGGTTGGGATTCGGTGTTTTCGTGGAGGGTTGTAGCTACCTTGGGAGCTTATGCTCTTCTTCGAACCTGATCTCTCTGCCTCAGACTCCTCTGCCTCTTCAGCTTGGAGCAATCTGGTTATATCCTCTTCCACCGCCATATAGTCTAGTTTCTAGATTCACTGTGATGGATGCCTTTGAGTTTTCCCCAGGAGGCGGCACATGGAGTGATGATGTTCAACTACCATGGATTTCGATATGATCGGACAAGCTGATTTGGTTTTGTTGCACTTTGATTGGTTGTTTGCAAGAGAGATTCTTGATGATCTGTTTTTGCTCTTTTCGGATGGTTGCTTGCAGACTGTGTTTTGTTCTCTGTTGCTGCATTTTGTCTTTCACAGTTTTGTTTGTAACCGGATGCCTTTGGGCTTCCTCTTGTTGGAACCAGATTGTTGGTTCGTTCTCCCTCTTTGTAACTGATCAGTTTGAAGTGCAATAAAATCCCCCTTTGTCAAAAAAAAAAAAAAATTAAGATCGATACCGTTTATGAGGAAAAAAATTGTGTCTGACTTGATCAAACCCATAATTCACAATGTAATGAATGAGTTTGTTATGTAAGAAAGTTGTGTAAGATTTATATACGAGTTTTTTAGACAACTCGAGCTCATGAGTTAGCTTTTGTTTGAAAAAACATTAAAAAAATTACACAAAATTTATATATAAATTTCTTCCAACAAATCGAGTTTTTGAGATATGTTATTTTATAATATTATTATTGAAACCAATTTATTAAGATGGTGTATTAGATATCAGTATCGTATTGATTGGATATTGTACCATTTTATTGAAATTTTAAACCATTCTGCTAATTATACAGATACTAATATCGCTCTACTATTAGGGTTTAAGAAACAAACTGTGATTATTTTTTAAATACTTTCACTTTATCTTAATTACAACAAAGCCAAAATTAAAATAGTAACTAGTATGATGTAGAGCAGTTTTCTGTCTAATTTTATATCTACCAAACAGTTGGTTACATAATTCATATTGGACAAGAAATTACTACTATCAATTGATGTGTAGTTAGATAGACGTATCATCCGCCAACAAAAAAGGATCGCACACTCTCTCTTCAATTATACAAAAGATTAATAAGCCATTATCTCAATCATTAAAATGGGGTTCCATTAATTTTCTTAATTGTGGGTTGACTTTGGTGGAATTCTCCCACTAGTACTTTTTTTTACGTTGTAGGAGAATAATCAGTAGGCTATAAATGAGCCGAGTCGAGTCGAGTTTTGTCTTGTTCATGTTCGGCTTGTTATAAACGAGTCGAGTCGAGTCGAACACGAGCCAACTCATTTATTAAATCTTGACACATCATTAAGATCGAAAGTTCGGCTCGAACTCAACTCTACGATAATTTATAATATAAATACCCTAATACTTATATGTCATAAGTGATACATGATATTACCTAATATTATGTCATATATGAGACGTATGTACTTACATATACTCAATGTATTAAACACCATATGATATTACCTGGACCCAAGTCGAATCATGTTCTGTGTGGAGAATAACCAGATGAAGATCAATTGGAACGGGAAGCTCACGAATCCGATTACACCTTCTAGGGGGCGTTCGTCAGGGGGATCCCCTATCACCTTACCTTTTTGTTCTTTGCATGGAAAGACTAGCCCATCACATTAAATTAGCTATTTCGGAGAATCAATGGAAACCTATATCTTTAACTCCCAATGGTCCTAAACTTTCACATCTTTTCTTTGCTGATGACCTCATTTTGTTTGCATAAGCAGAAAACAAGCCGCTAGAAACTATTCGGAGATGCTTAGATGAATTCTGCAGCAGCTCTGGCCAGCGGGTTAATTTGTCAAAATCTGCTATGTTTGTTTCTCCAAACATACCTAGCAACAGAGCCCAACAACTGAGCAGTAGAGCTGGAATTCCCTTAACCGCAGACCTTGGGAAATATTTGGGGATTCATACGATTAATGGCAGAGTTACCAAGGCTAGGTATAAGGAGCTCTGCCTGCGCATACAGAAAAAGCTTGATGCTTGGAAAACAAGACATCTCTCTTTAGCAGCTCGCTTGACTCTGGTGAGATCGATTTCTACCTCTATGACTGTCTATCCTATGTTTACAGAGGCACTTCCTACTTCGGTTTGCAATGATCTTGACAGGTTCAATCGACAGATCGTTTGGGGAGAGGAGGATAGGAAGTCTAAATTTCACCCGATTGCTTGGGATCAGATGACGTTGTCAAGGAAGATGGGAGGTGCAGGGATCCGGCCAACAAGACTCGCCAAACAAGCCTTGCTGGCGAAGGGAGGGTGGAAGCTAGTCACTAATGATCAGTCGCTATGGGCTAGAGTGCTTCGGGACAAATATGCTCGATCAAAAGAGGGACTTTCAGTTCTGCAGAAACGAAAGGGAAGCTCCATGGCCTGGCGAAGTTTTACTTCGATTATTGATGTCCTTAAAAAGGGATATACTATTAATGTTAAAAATGGGCGGATGACTAACTTCTGGCATGATCCTTGGGTGTCGCAGGTACCGTTGATTGATATAGCTACCGAGGAGATATCGGAAAGCAGAGAAGCAAAAATGGTAGATGATCTTTGGGACACGGACGATGGATGGAGACTGAATGAATTTCAAGACAGCCTGCCTCAACACATGATAGACAACATCCGATCGGTCTTGGTTGATCCAATGGCGGCTGAAGACGACTAAGGCATCTGAAACTTGTCCTCCAATGGCCAGTTCACAACAAGTTCCGCCTTCAAGGCTATCTCACCGCAACATCAGAGCTCTCTCCCACCTTCCTTTTGGCAAATAATCTGAAAACTCCACGTTCCTGAGAGAGTAAGGGTTTTCATGTGGATGGCCAGCAAAGGCAGACTGACGACCAATAGCATCCGGAAATACCATCATCTCACCCAGGACGACAAGTGTCCGGAATGTCCGGATGTGTCAGAATCAAACCTCCACTGCCTGAGAGATTTTTTTGGCTAAGGCGGTGTGGTTGAAAATCATCCCTGCTCAGCAACATTCTCATTTCTTTAGCCTTGGCTATGAAAATTGGCTTCAGGAGAACATCTCTAATGAAGACCACAGTGATTGGATGGGTGATTGGGCGAGCTATTTCAGCCTCATAACCTGGTATCTTTGGAAATGCAGAAATGATAGTGTCTTCAAAGGAAAGAAGTTGTCTCCCTCATCCCTCCACAACTATGTCACGACAAAGGCTAGAGAGTGGAGCAAGGCTTGGAGTGAGGGACGATTAGATGCAAATGCTCATGACCAACATGCAAGAAACGAAGCACTAATTTCCTGGAAAGCTCCTGCCGCCGGATGGGGGAAAATGAACACTGACGGGGCGGCTCAAGGCAGCCCAGGAATCGCCTCCGCTGGCGGAGCACTTCGTGATTCACAAGGCACGTGGCTGGGCGGCTTTTGCAGCAAGATGGGTAATGGTACAACCATTATGGCCGAGCTCTGGGGGATTCTTCAGGGACTTCAATTGGCTTGGAAGAAAGGCATCAGATTCCTCATCCTCGAATCGGACTCTCAACTTGCTTTGGATTTGATCAAGAACAGGACGGATGCAGCTCATCCACATGCCACGGGAAGGGATTAGGTGCTAACCCTTATAGGGGTTAGCACCGTGATAACTAGCAAAAAACGCTACTAAAAATAACGAAATCACTACGGATTATTATAAAATCAATACAACATCTAAGCTAAATCACTACTAATTCAAACTAGTAGTAGTTTTTCCCTTGGTTAGGACGGTGCTAACTATTGTACAATTAGCACCGTAGCCATTCCCACATGCCACTATTCTTGGTTTGATTCGTCGTCTCCTCGCTCAAGGCTGGGTGGTTCAGCTTGCTCATACGTACAGGGAAGGGAATAAAGTCGCGGACTGGCTCTCGAAGCACAGTCTCGTCTATCCCTTTGGTACGTATGAGTTAGATGAACCTCCAGGTGATTTAAAGAAAATTCTGCAGGAGGACCTTTTGGGAGTGAGCTTCCCTCGGCAAGTCCTGCAAAGGTCCAGTAGTGATAATTGATTTTTGGTTTGAGCTTTGCTTGTTGTTCCTCCCTTCGCATCTGTGTGCGTTTGGGTGATCCTGGTGGCCTTGTAGCCCCTCTGTAATCCTGGCGTCTGCCTCCCTTTTTATAATAAAAAAAATGCATCATTAAAAAAACCAACTCATAAAATATAAATTGATTTTCTCATAAGTTGTAGTCGAGTTAGCACTCTAGTCACAATGTTGGAACATCTCATAAGCTCAAAACGAGACAGTTCATGAGTTGTATTAACGAGCCACCTAATCGAGCTAGTTCACGAGTTTCACGAGCCGAACAAGGTAGAGCTCAAGCTCGACTCGTTTATTAACGAGCCGAGCTTTTTTTTAATTGAATGAGCTTTTATCAAGTTCGAGACCGAGCCGCTCACAAATAGTTTGGCTCATTAACGACCCTAGTGATGAGTACTCAGTAGGGGATACCGTCACAACCTAGCTAAGTGGGTTTCACAACCCACTTTGTAACCATTAGATGTATTCTCTATCCTGTCTCTTTTCTGTAATTTTTTAATTGATGGTTGAGATAAAAGTAAGGGTATTTTTGAGAGAAAGAAAACTTATCACACAGTCAATCATTCTCCCTTACATATAAAATAATAAAATTCTAATCTAGCCCATATCAACTCGAGAGCCGTTCACCTCCTTCTCCCCTTCCTCCCTCTCTTCCGCGGAAGTTGTCGCCGCCACTTCACCTCCCTCTTCCTCTGTCATGCCCGCCGCGCCCGCTTTTCCTGCCGCACCATGCTGCCCACGCCGACCTTGCGTCCCCCGTCGTGCCACACTGCCCCCTACCGCACCCGTCGTCGTCTTTACGCGCTTTCGCGAGGTCACTAACTCTTCCTTGCCTCCCCCTTTCCTCATCCCTGTTTTTTTTTCTTTCCAAATCTTGGATTTTTCATATTTCACATATGGTTTTTTTGTTATAGTCTCTAGTGGTAGTCTCTATGGGTACGCTACCAGTGAGCACTGATAGCTTACCACCACTAGTAGTGACTACTGGTACACTATCACTGGTAGTGCTACTGGTACGCTAGCACTGCCCACTGGTATGTACCAGTGACTAGTGGTAGCATACCGATAGTCCAGTACTCACTAGTATGCTACCAGTAGTAGTTTTTGCGCACCACTAGACAAAAATCATTACCATTAGCGCATTGTCGGTGTTGTACTTTTTTGCAGGTGGTTTGAGTGAGTATGATCGAAGGATTTCACCGGAGAAGGTCTCACAGTCAGAGAAAGTTAGTCGGTCAGAGTCAATGGCTTCTGAAAAAGGAAGAGAGAGATAGGAAGAGACAAAAATGTATTTGTGGTAGGTTTTAAATTTTAATATAAAATAATGTATTTAATATGGGTTTTAATTTCCCAAAATGTAATAAATTTAAAAATGAAAGAAATTAATAAGATTCTTTTTTGCACTATTCAAATTGTACTCGGTTGTGAGTTTCACAACCCTTAAGAAATGTCACCGTATCCCACCCTGTGATGAGTATTAAGAAGGAGATCTTTGAATTGTGTTTCATTGGTAAACTAGGTTTTGATCTTATAGTAAGAAATCCATTAACATAAATGGGCGATGATTAAATATTATTACTATCTATTTAAATATTCTTCCAAATGAAATAGCGAACATGCAAATGATCATTTACAAGAAATCCCTCAACTTTAATTGTTCACTAAAAATTATCATATCAACAACTTTTAATATGAATAGGATTGAATCTTAGACATTTATCCTTGTTAATCGTCCTAACCGATGTCCATCTTTCGTGGATCCATGCCTCCATTGATGAACTCTGGCAATACATCAGATCCAACGTTCACCAAGATAAAATTCATCATGAGGAGGATTACCCGGAGATCAGGAAATGCAGGCTGGGACTTGATGAACATTTACGGACAACGTTGTACGCCAACCTGTTGCATGAGAAAAGAAATCTCCAAATTCGTGTTACTCAAATATTTATTGACAGGACAACGACTATCATTTTCTCTCAGTCTAATGGTCTCGATTGTTTCTTAACCTTTGCAGTTAATTACTCAATTGTCAAGCAGAAGAGAGGTTTTACTTCACCTGTATAGCCCGTAGGAATGACATCTCAAGAGCTCAAGCACGTGTTTCAGAATGAATGCCACTGCTTCTAAGTTCTACCACCTCATATTTCTCCTGGTGAGGTTACAAATTTAACTGCGCCAACCAAATTACACCCATCAGTATTACATTAATTCACCTCTAATCATTGCTTGAACAAGTTGAAGATTCCCCCATATCATATCAGCAGGGAACATAGTGGCACGCACAAGGCACAGGGACCACGTAAATTACCTTAAAAAAAACTTGAGCTGAATCTAATTTGTAATCTAACCCCACTTGAAACATACTGTCAGAGTTAAATTTCATGTGCACAATAGAAAAACGGATATGAACACCAAAACGTGTATTCTTCCCTTTCAGTTGAGAGGAAAGGGTCAGGAATCAGGCAGACCAGACATAAATACATGATTTGTTCCAGATTCAGTGGACAGAGTGACAATCATAATGCAGCAGCAGGGCTCTTAAAAAATAGAAAAGGGACCCAAGAAGAACAATGCAGACTGTGGAGGTGGGTGAACCAATATACAGTATACTGTATATTCCTCCCTTCAAAGGCAATTGTACCAGACAGGAGCAGAGAAAAGAAGGAGATAATGTAGTGATGATTAGAGCAAATATGGATATGACGATTTGTATTATCCATCTAACTATTAATGTTTGTTGGCAGAATTGTAATCGGATATAGACTAGAAGCTTGGCAGCCAGCCAAGGACAGTCAAAGGGACAGGCTGTTTTAAGTGCTAATAGAATAGGAAAACCCCATTCATCTAACACCCTTCACCAACCTTTAATCATCAAACTCCAAACCCTATAACAGAGCCATAAAGGCATTATATACCCCACACGTGTGGTTTCTATATTCCAGTCTACCATATAGGTGGAATACCAACTCTTTTTTCTTCTCTTCACCTGTTCCTTTCTCATTCATGCAAATCCCTAAAAAAGTCAGAATTCCTGAAGCTTCAGATTTCACTGTGCCATTGTGTTAAGAGAATAAACAAAAAAGGGGGTGAATGGAATCTGATATGATGCTGATAGGGTAGGTGTCAGCGCAATCAGGGATTCAATCGCTCGTGCAATCTCAAACCGTTAAAAGTACGTGGTGGTATTTTAATTTGCTCACCACGTGCATCTAAGGGGAATTGAGATTATATATGTTTTTTGTTGAACGGTGCCAACAAGTGTCGCGATGCATACTCATCGACACCATAGCGCTAAAAAGTACAGCTTGAAGAAGCCAAGAAGTGAAGTCACAGGATCATGGTAGTGGATTAGTTAGGTTGTTATGGTTCACAAAGGAAGCAACCCAACTCAAAGGGGGGGCCTGAAATTAGGAGAATAAGGTGACAGCAGTTGCAGCTCGTAGGCCACTGACAAATCAAAAGGAATTCACACGAGGAATCAACAGAAGGAAACTAAATGCATGACATATATGTTGTCGGTGGTTCAATATTTCAGACATATGTAGCTGGTACCAAATCAATGCAAACTCTAAGTACTATATAAGACCTAGAAACTAACAAGGGTCAAGAGAGACCATTGGGATCTCTTCGTAGCTTCAATAGATCATTTCAAGCTTCTAGAGAGAAGGGAGAAAATACATTGTGATGAACTGACCTTGCAAAAACAAAATTCTACGTCTTCTTTTGTTGTTCGCCATGTTATCTTCCGTTACTCTTTCTCTCCCTCTACCTACCATGGAAATGGAGACCTGAAACGCTGTGCATGCCACACACCACCAACTGGCCACTGGGACGGCAGGTAAACACATCCATGGTTAATATTACATGAAAATAGAATGGAAAGGAGCATTCATCGAAAGCAGGGGACAAAAGTGTTGATTGACAAAGCGTAAGAAAAGCAATGTTCAAGAAGACGCTAGGCGCTATCTAGGCGAGGAGGCACCGCCCAGCGCCCAGGCCGATTAGTCGTTGCCTAGGCGAGATTAAACGTTGAACAAAATATGATAGATAAGTCATATTCCAAAAAAAAAAAAAAAACCTAAGTCGCCATATCGTTATTCATCCATTCATATACACATACAACTTTTTTCCACAATCCAAAACATCCCAAGTCGCCAACCATTGGGTGCGGATAAAATAACAACATTATAAGTGTTGTTATAGTAACATCAGGGGTAAAAAAGGAAAACCAACAAAAAATAATAAATTAAAATTAATTATAAAATTTCAATACCCAACTACCTTCTCTGCGTCTCTCGATCTCATTCTCCTTCCTTATCGCCGACTGCATCTCTCGATCTCCTTCTCCCTTATCGCCGACGGATTCTCTCTCGTATCTCTCCTCTGCCACCGGCGAGACCCTCTCCGATTGAGCCCATTGGCCTCCGTCGCGCTGCCTTTCTCAAAAAATCGCCCTCCGATTTTCTTATTACAGTTTCTAGCGATAGATCTGACCTCGACCTGGCAGATCCCCTTCCACCGGGAGCGAACGGGGCCAAGATTCGTGTCGGAGAAGCTCGACGGTCGGGCCAGACGCTGGTGTCGAAAACGCCGATGATGACATCAAAATCGTAGTCCGACTCGGACCAGGGCCTGCACTGGTTTCCTTCTTCCCGATCGCCGACGCTCTGCTTCTTCCGGGTCGCCACTCGCAGGAGACGCTCTGCTTCTTCCGGGTCGCCACTCGCAGGCGGGGCTCTCCTTCTTCCTGGTCGTTAAGGATTATAGAACTTTGTGTTTGTTCTAACAAAAGAGATCATTGTCAGGTGTGGGCCAAAAAATTTGGGTACATACTAGAAGAAGAAGATGAGCAACAAGTGAATTTGGCGCAAGGGTAAGATGAAGTGCAAGGAGCTGTCATTTGTAATGTATGTAGTACTGATTTGTAAATCATAGCTTGTACTATTTATCAATAACGTTTGCATTTTTGGCAATCTGTCAGGATTCACCCACCTAGAATTCCATGGTACAAAGTCTTGTGGAGTATATTTCTTGTTCTCAGGCATCGTTTTCCTGACTTTGTTGGTGCTCTGGAATAGAATCAAAACTTTAGTGCAACACAAAAGCTAGGGATTTGCAAGCTCCCTGATAATTGTTTGATGTGTGATATGGTAGCAGAAACCAATGATCATCTCGTTCTTCAGTTGTCCCTTCTCAAAAGCAGTGTTAGCTGGTTTATTTCCTTTGATAAACCTGGGCAAATGATTGAAATGGGATTGTGGTGATTAGAATTTGTAGTCTAGTAGTATAGTTCATCCGAGTGGAAGAAATGGGATGGTTCGACTGAAAACTGCATATCGTAATCCAAATCGGTAGTCCGTATTATTGATATGAAATGATTGAAACACGATTTATTCCAGACGCTTCAGTTGGGATTCGGTGAAAGCCGTCTGTAGATAACTCTGTATTTCCTGCACAAGTTGTGGCGATCATGAAACACGACCTGACAATGGCTGAGTACAACAGTTGTAGGACAGTGGAGGAGAGCAATAAATGTAAAACGGAGATTGAAGATGCTCATCGCTCTCTGTTCCTTAGCAATGATGATAAAGAACAGAGCAGAAGAACAGTAGTGTAAGAAGTAAACAGAAGGCAAGAGAGAAGATACAACTTTCCCAATTCATTCGTTCTGAAAATCGGAACTTTTTTATGTACACACACTGGACCAGACAGCACACTGCTAATGATGTTCATCAGCTTTGGCCTACTTCAGCCCCGACATTTCAAATTTAGCCATTGAGAAGAGGGAAATGGTGTGGAGAAGTGGAAGTACCACATCCAGATTTAAGAGTCTGGGGTTGGTAATTACACCTAGGGGTGGGAAACGGTGCGGTTGCGGTTAACTGCACCGCAATTTGCGGTTAACCGTAACCGCAAAACACCCATATTAGCCAACCGCGACCGCGTCTCTCACGGTTAGCGGTTAACCAAAAACCGCAAAACGCGGTTAGCGGTGAACCGCGGTTTATGGTTGTCAAAACCGCAACATTGATGATGGGCGGCACTGCGGCAGCGGGGCAGGGGAGCAGACCTCGACCTGGCTGGAAGAGGGCCACCGGCCACGAGGTGACGTCGGGTCGGATGGCAGCGGGACGCCGGGGACAGCGCAAAGCGAAGCTTCTTGTTCGACCACTAAGCCTGAACAGAACAGAGGGACGCCGCGCCGGGGAGTGGGGACGGGTGACGTCATCGTCGGGGACTTCCAGGGGCAGGGACGGCAGGACGGTGGCGGTCGGAATGGCAGCGGCGCAGCGGGAGGGGAGTCAACAGTCAACTAGTCAAGGGTCTTCGAAGGGGTGAAGGACTGAAGGGGATTAGGGTTTTGGACTTTTGTGTTTAACTGTTTGCCGTTTGGTCTTTCAATTTTTTGTTTCTCCAGGACGAGGAGAAGTGGGGGAGGGGCCGGGTCGGGTTTATGGGCTGGGCTGGGGTCAATTTTGGGATGGGCTGGGGTAAACTATGGGCTGGGTCTTGGGTCGCGGTTAGCCTTGCGGTTATATGTATTTGCGGTTTGCGGTTTAGCTGGGGTCAATTTTGGGATGGGCTGGGGTAAACTATGGGCTGGGTCTTGGGTCGCGGTTAGCCTTGCGGTTATATGTATTTGCGGTTTCGGTTGCGGTTAAACCGCAAACCGCAAAACAACCCATATCGCCAACCGCGACCGCAAAATAGGCCAAATATGCGGTTTGCGGTTAACCAATAACCGCGCGGTTTCGGTGCGGTTATCGGTTTAACCGCGAAACCGCAACCGTTTTCCCAGCCCTAATTACACCGCATGTAATAATGTGAGAGGGTCTTTAGATTGGAGTGATGGATGGATGAGGACAAAGCACATCAAAAGTATTAGAATGCACACTATAAATCTTATAAAACATACACTATAAATTGCCTAAAACATACTAGCAAACAACAACTATTTCTTAAACACACCAAAAACCTCCTAATGCAAACCACAAAATGTGATAAAACAAACCAGAAACTTCTTAATGCAAACCAAAGACCTCCTAATGCATACTACAAATCCCCTAAAACAAACCACAAACCTCACAAAGCAAACCAAAATTTTCGCGAAAGCACACCAGACACCTCATAATGCAAACCACAAACATGTTAAAGCAAACCACAAAAAAGCACACCATAAACGTCCTAATGCAGACCACAAATATATTAAAACAAACCAGAAACCTCCTAATGCAAACCACAAAAGTTTCGAAAGCACACCAGAAACTTCTTAATGCAAACTATAAACCTTCTAATTCAGACCACAAATCCCCTAAAACAAACCACAAACCCCACAATGCAAACCACAACATTTGCGAAAGCACACCAGAAACCTCATAATGCAAACCACAAACACAGTAAATCAAACCACAAAAAAGCAAACCATAAACGTCCTAATGCAAACCACAAATATATTTAAACAAACCAGAAACCTCACAATGCAAACCACAAAGTTTTTGAAAGCAAACCAGAAACTTCTCAATGCAAACCACAAACACGATAAAGCAAACCAGAAACTTCTTAATGCAAACCACAAACACGATAAAGCAAACCACAAAAGGCTTACAAAAATATGAGAAACCAAACCATAAATCTCACAATGAAGACCATACATCCGGTTCTTCGTTGACCGTTGACCGGTCAACGAAGTTCGTTGACTGAACTCCGGTGACCGTCAGTGAGCAGCTTCCGACGCCGATAGGCATATTCCGGCCCCGATGACTAGATTCCAACGCCGGTAAGCATATTCCGACGCCGGTAAGCATATTCCGACACCGGTAAGCATATTCCGACGACAAATAGCATATTCCGGCGACAAATAGCATATTCCGGTGACCGGCGACCGGTGGCAGAATTCTGGCGACCAAATTTTTGGACAGAAAATAAAAAATATTTTTTATTTTTTATTATTTAAACAGATTTTTCATAATGACAATTATACCCCTGCTTTGATTTTACACTAGGTCAACCCATCTAATAAAAAGTCATCACAATCCTAGCTTCCTATTGGTTGGAGACTAGTGTTGTTACAATAACAACACAAGAGGTGTTGTCATAGTAACCGGTCCCCCAACCATGAGGAGGGATCTTGCTGCTAGGGGATGAAGGGGAGCGACTAGTCAAATGGAAATGGAAAATAGAATAGGGTTTGAGATTTTCACAAAAATGCTACACTTTCCCCCTTTATTAGTTCTTCTGGGCATCGCCCACTAGAGTGAAAACGCGCCTCTGAGTGCCTAGGCGCCAATTAGGCGTTGTCCATGGAACTTAATCGTTTAGCACGCCTAGATCAATCACCCAGGGCTAGACGAAGAGATTTCCTCCTGCCCAGCTATTAATCGCGCCTAGGCGAGAGATTAATCGCGTCTTCTTGAACACTTAGAAAAGTATGTTTGATAATAAAATAGAGTGTAATGATTGGTAGAACTTGTGCTAAAACAAGGAAAACAGGTAAAACTGCATTCACAAATTAAAACAACAGCTGATATGATTAAGACCTTGATATTTGGATGAACGGTGTATTAAAAGAGAAAGAAAAGGAAGAATGCACTTGATCTAACTTCTGCCGTCCTACTAACTGTTCAAAAGCTTCTTAACAGCGAATGCAATAGATAAGTAAAAACTCATCACCAAAACCCAACTATTAACTCGAGAAAATGGCCAGTCTAAGATAGTCCAATGCATAAGCTTCAGATTTGTTCCCCTTTCTCATTGATTAATTAATACAGTCGTTTATCAAAATGGAAGTACAAGAATGAATTCATCAATCTGGACAGGGCTAGGGCTCATTCTCCGGTCTAAAAGAGTCGGTATCAGTAAAAGACTTGGCAATCCATCTACTCATTTTGACAATCCACCATCCAAAACGACCCGTTAGTACTCCTATGTCACATTGCAAAAGAAGCATTCTCTGGATTGAAGTTCTCTATTTCACTGTGTATTTTGACTTTGATGATAGAATATAGAACAAAATGTAATTTTTGTTGTTTTCAGGGTAGTTATTGTAACTAGTAGTTTGTATAGGTACTAAGTAGTAATTTGGAGAACATTATAAAGGCTGTACAGTGTAACAAGAACGATTCACCGTTTTATGCAATAATCACTTTCTCACTAAATCTGGTATGGTATCAGAGCAAAACTAGGGTTTCATTCCTTCTTGATTTCTTTCGTCTCTTTCTTTCTGTGTTGCGATGGCGATTCCTATTCCCGCAAATCTTGATCCAAATCATCCATACTATCTCAATCAGAACGAGAATCCGGCGTTGGTGCTTGTGTCGACGCTTCTCCATGGTGGCAATTACCAGTCCTGGGCGCGATCGATGAGGATGGCGTTACTCGCGAAGAACAAAGTCGCGTTCGTCAATGGTGAAGCTCCACGTCCTGGCGATGATGATCCGTTGCTTCCAGCTTGGGAGCGTGCCAATCTGATGGTCCTAGGCTGGATTTATCAATCTCTAGAGCCGACGATTGCTCAGTCAATCCTCTGGCTGGATTCCGCGAGGGAAGTGTGGCTGGATCTTCAAGAGCGTTTTGGTCAAGCGAATCTGGTCCGGATTTCAGATCTGCATGAGGAAATCTATGGTTTCAGGCAAGGGAATCTGACTGTCACGGAGTATTATACTCGTTTCAAGGTTCTCTGGGACGAGTTCTTTGCACTTCGACCGTTGCCTGGCTGTTCTTGTAATCCTCGCTGCAGATGTGGAGCGTTTTGGTCAAGCGAATCTTGTCCGGATTTCATATCTGCATGAGGAAATCTATGGTTTCAGGCAAGGGAATCTGACTGTCACGGAGTATTATACTCGTTTCAAGGTTCTCTGGGACGAGTTCTTTGCACTTCGACCGTTGCCAGGCTTCGTGGCTATGTTGAAGCTGATCAAATAATTAGGTTTCTTTGAGGCCTTCGCGACTCGTTTGGTCCACTCCATTCGCAGATTCTTCAGAAAGATCCACTTTCGCCGATCAATCGTGTGTTTGCTCAAGTTGTTCAACAGGAGCGTGAGTCTCGTCATGGAGCATCTTTGGTTCCTCCTGCTCAGCCTCCCATGGCGTTTGCTGGCAATTATGCTCCGTTGTCCTCTACTCAAGGAGGTTTTACTCAGGGAGCTTCTTCATCTGGTCAAGGGCGCCGAGGTGCTAGAGATGGAGTCAAGAGGCCTATCTGCACTTTTTGTGGTCTGGCTGGTCACACGATCGAGAGTGTTTCAAGAAGAATGGGTATCCACCTGGATACAAGGCTCGAGGCAAGGCGATCAATGCGGTGTGTGCTGGAGATTCCACTGATGAAGTTCCTGAAGATGCTGCTGAAGGCTTCACTCTTTCTCGGGCTCAGTATCAAGCACTTATCTCACTCATTCAACCTCAGCAGCAGACCACCAATCTGGGTTCCATCAACTTGATGGCAGTCACCAACTGTTTGCCTGAGCATTCCACTTCTGTTCTCTATGAGGATGCAGCTGCGACACCGAAAACTTCCTCTGCCTCTCAAGCTGCCTTTGATGAGGTTGCAGGTAAGTTTACTCTATCTGTGTCTTGCACTAGGTCTCTTGAACAAACATTGGTGGTAGACACTGGGGCTACTGACCATGTGGCTTGCTCGTTGTCTATGCTCAAAACCTATAATGTTGTGCATAATTCCTTCGTAACTTTACCAAATGGTTCTAAGGCAAAAGTAACTCATATTGGGACAGTACATTTAAATGATAATCTCATCATTTCTAATGTATTGTTGATTCCATCTTTCACGTTTAACTTGCTTTCTGTGAGCAAGTTGACTAAGCAACATAAATGTTCAATGACTTTTATTCATGATGCTTGTTTTATCCAGGAGCAGTCAGCTATGCAGACGATTGGTATAGCTGAACAGATCTCTGGCCTTTACTACCTCCAACCTGGCAACTCTCTGCCTCGTTCTACTATCCCTCAACTACTATCTGCATCTTATGATACATCACATACTATGTTTGATTTGTGGCATTATCGATTAGGACATGCTTCTACTCCTAGAATAAAAGGTTTACAGGCTAATTCTGTACCTATTGTTGTTGATGATCATATACACTGTTCTGTTTGTCCTCTGGCTAAACAGAAACGCTTGCCCTTTGCTTCTAGTGAATCTATCAGTAAGACTCCGTTTGATTTGATTCATTGTGATGTTTGGGGTCCTTACAAGGAACCAACTATAGATGGTCATCGTTATTTCTTTGCTATTGTGGATGATCATACTAGAGTAACTTGGGTTTATCTTTTAAAACATAAATCTGAGGCTAGGGATTTGCTTATTCATTTATGTTCTTATGTTTCTAATCAATTTAATGTGAATGTTAAGGTGATAAGAACAGATAATGCTCAGGAATTTAATATTCCAAGTTTCTATAACACAAAGTGTATTGTACACCAAACTTCTTGTGTCCAAACTTCCCAACAGAATGGTAGGGTAGAAAGAAAATTGCAACATATTGTAGCTGTTGCTAGGGCTCTTTTGTTCCAAGCCTCTCTGCCTACTTATTTCTGGGGTCATGCTGTCCTTCATGCTACTCATCTCATAAATCGTATTCCTTCACCTTTAACACAGAATAAGTCTCCTTTAGAAATCTTACAGGGTAAAGCTCCTGATCTGGCTTATCTCAGGGTCTTTGGCTGCTTAGCATATGCTAGCACTCTTAGTCACAATCGCCCTAAATTTGAACCTAGAGCTACTCCCTGTGTTTTCCTAGGTTATCCTTTTGGTACCAAAGGTTTCAAACTAATTGACTTAAACACACATAAACAAATTGAGTCTAGGGATGTTGTCTTTCATGAACATATTTTCCCCTATAAACAGTCTCCTGATTCACCTGATGCTGACTTAACTCTTCCTAATTTTGAACTCCTTCTAGATCCTAAGACTTCTGTTCCTCCTCCTGGAATGTTGCCAGTCACTGATCCTATCAATATTCCATTATAAATACCCAATAATAATGTTCCAGCTCCTGCTGGTAGGCCACAAAGGCAAACAAAGCCTCCTGCTAGACTCAAGGACTTTGTTTGTCATTCAACAGTGGCTACATCTTCTACTGTAACACATCCTCTTTCCAATGTGCTTTCATATGAGAAATTAGCTGCAGGTTACAAGAGCTTCGTCATGAATGTGAGCAAAGAAGTCGAGCCAACCTGTTATGAGGAAGCAATCAAGGATCCAAGGTGGGTGGCAGCTATGCAAGCTGAACTAGATGCATTAGCAGCCACAAACACTTGGAAGGTAACTTCTCTGCCTTCTTCTAAAAAGGCAATAGGTTTTAAATGGGATATCGAATTAAATACAAAGCTGATGGTACTGTAGAGAGATTTAAGGCTCGTTTAGTAGCCAAAGGTTATACACAGACCAAGGGTATAGATTACTTAGAAACATTCTCCCCTGTTGCTAAAATGACTACTGTTCGTGCTTTATTAGCCTTAGCCTCCATCAAAGGATGGGCTATTGAGAAATTAGATGTAAATAACGCTTTCTTACATGGGGATCTTCTAGAAGAAGTGTATATGAAAATTCCTCAAGGCTTAACTCCTCCTTCTGACATTAAAAGACCTGTCTGTCGCTTAACAAAATCCCTTTATGGTTTAAAACAAGCGAGTCGACAATGGAACTCAAAACTGACTGAATTTTTACTAGCTAATGGTTTTATTCAATCTAAGGCAGATCATACTCTTTTTACTAAACATTCTGATGATAAATTCTTAGCCTTGTTAGTCTATGTCGATGATGTGATATTAACAGGTGATGATTTAGTGGGAATGAGGTCAATTAAATCTAAACTAGATGCTGCTTTCAAAATTAAAGACTTAGGACCCCTACGTTACTTTCTTGGGTTAGAAATTGCTAGAAACTCTACTGGACTAACTCTCTGTCAAAGGAAGTTTGCTTTAGACATCATTGCAGATGTTGGATTGCTTGCTGGTAAGGTTGCAGAATCTCCTTCTGAACCAAATGTTCGCTACTCTACTTCTTCTGGTGAACCACTTTCTGATCCCTCTCCTTATAGAAGATTGATTGGTAGATTACTGTGCCTATGCACCACACGACCTGATATCCAATATGCTGTGCATCATCTCACTCAGTTTGTAGCTAATCCTACTGATTTACACATGCATGCTGCAAACAGATTAGTTAGGTTCATTAGAAACAATCCTGGCAAAGGTTTGTTCTTTCCATCAGTTTCAGCTGTAGGTTTGTCTGCTTTCTCAGATTCAGACTGGGCTGGTTGTCCTGACACTCGCAGGTCCACCACTGGTTTTTGCGTTTTTCTTGGCAAATCTTTGATTGGCTGGCGTTCCAAGAAACAAACAACCATTAGTCGATCCTCTGCAAAAGCAGAATATCGAGCAATGGCTGATTTGTCTTGTGAATTACAATGGCTAAGTTACTTGTTTAACGATCTTAATGTCAAGTTTGCTGAACCGTTTGCTTTATATTGTGATAATACTTCTGCTATAAGAATTGCAGAAAATCAGTGGCACACGAACACACCAAACACATCGAGATCGACTGCCATCTCATCCGAGAGAAAGTTGCAGCTCGACTCATCAAGTTGTTCTACGTTTCCAATGACAGCCAACTTGCCGATGTTCTCACCAAATCACTACCGATACATAGGTTTGTAGAATTGATAGGCAAGCTGGGCATGTGTGATATACATGCTCCAGCTTGAGGGGGGGGGGGGGTGATAGAATATAGAACAAAATGTAATTTTTGTTGTTTTCAGGGTAGTTATTGTAACTAGTAGTTTGTATAGGTACTAAGTAGTAATTTGGAGAACATTATAAAGGCTGTACAGTGTAACAAGAACGATTCACCGTTTTATGCAATAATCACTTTCTCACTAAATCTGGCATTTGAAGTGATAAGAATATGCTACCAACAAACCACTGTTGCTGTGTCTAGTAACCGTTCATACTATGAGGCCAACCATGACGGCTCATGTCAAATGCAAGCCTGAAGTCTCTAACAATTTGTGGGATATTCTGTACGTTATTCAACCATTTATTCCAAGAGAAACCTTTGTTCAAATGCTAGAGCATGTCGTCGAACTAAGTTAGATAGAAGTACTTACATTAGCAACTAAATATGACAAGAAAAGGTAATGCAATGAATCATGAAAGGACTTTTCTTGGATGAAACTTTGTAGATGTTCGTGTCAATCTAGCCTATCTATACTCAGCTAGAAGTATTGTACAGTTCTCCTATGATTCAATCCATTGGGCCAGAAAACAGGTATTGCAGTATGGAAGTTCAGTTCTAGCCCCTGATGCCTACCACCGGGAAGAACAAGAAAGTACAATCTTTGTTTTGGGACTGTTATGAGGTATGAAGCAACCTGTGAGATACTATAATCTCACACACTGCAAAAGTTAAACTATAACAATAAGATCATCAGAGTGGGAAACATACCAGGATGGACGCAGCAAGAGAATAAGGAGCCTTCAGGAGAACAAAGTCTCTCTTTTTATAAAGAAGATCCATGATGTACATGCAAGCTTCAAAGATCAATAGTTCACCATGCATTGCTTATCAACTACTCAGCACTCAAAAAACCCAAAAGAAGCAACCATAGCTCAAGATATCCTGCAAATGGACAGTAGATTACTTTACATGATTTGCACAAACACTTGGAAAAAAAAAGACTTAGTTGAAATGTAAGAGATGAAAGCACATCCACTAGCTCTAAGATGCATACCTGCAGAAAGACAGTCTTCTGCATCACAAAGTCATTGATAATGCCCCTTTCCAGAAAAGAGAAACTGGATACTTAATTGAAAAAATATAAGAGATGAAAGCACATCCAGTTAAGCTGCATACCTGTGAAAAGACAGCCTCCTACATGACAAAGACATTGATAATCCCCTTTTCAGAAAAGACAATCTGGATAGTAACTGACGGCTGCCTCGCAGATTCCAGGAAGCCACGGGTGGCAAACTGTTGATTCTTAATACTTCTGTCACCCAACGAGTTCAAGCATTTAACTAGTTACACAGGACGATCATGTATCTGAAGAAACAATGGTTACAATTATCGTTTGTAAAGACGAGAATGTTGAGGGCAATAGAACGAAGATGGTGGAGTTCCAAGAGAGTTCACCTTGCCAAAGATCCATATGAAAACAAAGAGTAAATAACTGTTAAAACCAATTTATCTTCATGTTCAGCTTTACAAACCCACTAAAAAGAAAATTCTAGGGTTTCGGATACATCTGTGCAGTCACCATCGTCGAGGGAAAATCTCACACCAGCTATCAAGAGATCAGAAAAACAAGTCCTAAACAAAAAAAATGCCAAACATGACTCATTCCCAACAAATTCGGTCATACAAGTTTCCAGACCGTAAGAAACCAAACAAAGGGATAAAGGAAGTACAGGAAAACAATACTTGAAGAGAGTGGAAAGCTCGATCGAAAAAAGAGAGATGGTGCAGTGTATTTGACGGGTCGGGCAAACTTCTTTTTGCGACAATTTGCAATTCAAATATAAGGTAAGGAATCAGAGAAAAGAGGAAATAGTAAGGACAAATGCAAAGGTTGAGAACGAATTGCAAACAAGAATGTCAATGGCTTGAGCTAAAAGGATGAGAAACTCCACCGCTCGCGGCAGGAAACTGGAAGTGGAGTCGGCGAGTCGCTATTCGCCGTCCTTTCTTCTCCATCTAACATCTGAGCAACTCTCCGGCCGTTCCTACAACTGTTCAGACTTGACAGGACATGGAAGGAACGCGGGCACGCGGCAGGGTCCGGGGAGGGCTTTTTTGCGGGAGTTTTTGAATGCACCAAACGATTTTGGGCCAAATAACAGGCCGGCCCATCCCATTTCTTCCACCTATTTTCCCAAAAACGGCCTATAACGTACTTTGTATGGTGGGCCTATAAAAGACGTCACAACTCACAAGTCACAACTAGGGGGGTCAGTCGGTCGGTTTCGGTTTAACAAAAAATCAGAACTCGGTTATCGGTTAAATCGAGCTACCCCTCTCCGTTACCGACCACCGACCGTGGGAGACGCCACGGCTAGCAGACCACCAACCGGTCGGTTATCGGTGTTTGGTTCGTGGCGGTTCGGAATTCGGAATTGGGGGAGGGAGACAACCGGTGGCTGGCCGAGGCTGCAGGAGCGTCGCGTGGGGCCTGGCGAAGTCACGACCGAGGCAGTGGGCATCGCGCTGGGTGGCGGGAGTGAGGGCGGACGAGCGAAGGTGTGGCTGGCGGCGTGCAGTGTGATGGCGGAGGCAGACAGGGACGGGCCAATGACGATCTGGTGTTTTGGGATGATTCGCGGCGCTAGAGAGGAGGGGGGATGTTAATTGGGGAAGGATGGTTAATTGGGGAAGGAAGATTAATTACGGCGCAGGAGTGGAGGAGGGTTAATTGGGGAAGAAAGATGAGGTTAATTGGAGAAGGAAGGGCAGATGAATTGGGGAAGAAAAGTGAATTGCAAAGGCGCGGAGAGAGGAAAGAGTTAATTGGGGAAGGAAAAGTCACGGGCGGAGAGAGGAGGGTTAATTGGTTTTGGTAATTAGGTTTGATTTAGCTAGACGGGGAAGGAAGGGAAGGTTAATTGAGGTTCGGTTGGAGATCGGTTAGTCGGATAACCACGATTAAACACCTTCGGTTACTCAGCTAACTGTTCCCCCCTTGCCCTAGCTGAACACCGACCGCTACAAATGGGCAACGGGTTGGTGAGTGGTGACCCGACCCAACCTTTGGCCTCCTGTTTTTCTAATATTCACAATCTACATATATTTAGTGCATCACTCTTCCTATTATGAATCATAGATTTCATTTAGTGACTATAACTCTTAAATTTTGAAAAACACATGTAAACGTAAGAATATAGTGAATGTAGTGTTTGATGATTATGAGACATAACTGATATTAGATGTGGCGAAGATGTAAGAGTTTGAACTATGCCTCTGTATTAATATGTTTATTTTAGTTAATATGAATTTTCTATGCACTTTTTAGTTATGTTGTCGATTTCTTTACAATTGTCTTCGTATTGACAAAATTATCATCTTCATGTCCATATTGATTAGATCTCGACTACTTTATTTTACTATTGGATTGTATTCGAATTTGTAAATTATGAAATTGGTATATGAAATACATGGTTCTCTTATCATGAGTTTAGAAGGGATAAGTCCTTACGTTTTAATTTTGACTCAATTTTAAGTGGCATGCACCAAAAATTTTGTAAACTCATTGTACGTAATTAAAATTTTCTTATCGGTATGTTGAAAAAAATGTCCCCCCCACCTAATCAAGAATCCTAGCTACGTCCCTGATCGCAAGAAGACATTGTTAAAGCAGGAAAAGAAAACTCGCACCTGAAACACAATGGACTTCTCGGCGGCGGCCGTGCGAATGTTAATGAATTGTACAACAATGTCGGAATGGGTTAGGATGGGTACCATTTTTTTGGTAGCCATCGTGGCTACCTATATCTCTACTCTCCATTCTCAAAATTTTTAAATTGACGGTCATGATTGATTGAGGTTAATGTTGGACAAAAAATCATAACCACACTGGATTACTATCCTTTAAATATAACTTTCCATATATTTTCCAAATCTCTAATAATTATCCCAATCCTAACAACCTATTATATGTCTTCTTTCCTCTCTCTCTAGCGAAAGATGTTCTTCATCTCCGCCTCTCCTCTCCCCCGCCGTCTCTCCCTCTCCACCCCCGGCCGTCCTGCCGTCCCTCTCTTCCTCCTTATCCCTCCCCTTCGCCAGCCTCTCCCCTCCCCATCCCAAGCCACCCCCTCCCCACGCCGTTCCCCACCCCTCCCCTAACCACCCCACCCCTCCCCCCATCGTCCTTGCCTCCTTCCTCCTCCACCCTCCTCTCTCTCTCTCTCTCTCTCTCTCTCTCTCTCTCTATCTATCTCTCTCTCTCTCTCTCTCTACAGGCGGCTGAAAAAGGTGGGATGAATAAAAACCCTAGATCTTATTTTTTTCGCATTGGTAGTGATTTTTTTCGTATTGGTAGTATTTTTCGCATTGGTATTGTTTTTGTCGCATTGGTATTGATTATCATGTAATGGTATTAATTTGCATGTATTGGTATTGATTAAATCAGCAATGGTATTGATTTTTTGTGAAATGGTATAGATTTAGATCGGTAGATTGTTTATATTGGTAGTTTTCATGTAATGGTATAGATTTATTTATGCAATGATTTTGATATTTTTCAAAGTGGTAGTGGTTGTCTAATGGATTGGTAGTGATTTCGTGTTTTTTTCTTTTACAGAAAGATTGAGAAAAATAAGGAAAGGGGATCTGGCTGGATATTATGGAAGTGAGAGAAAGAGAGAGAATTGTAATTAATAGATTCTTGTAACTACCTAAAATGTAATTTATTAAAAAACATTAGGTAATACAATTTATTTTTCATACCCAATTTACCCTTACTAACCACGGTGATTACTACAAAAGAAGTAATCACCGTAACCTGTCCCCAACAATGTCGGCAGCGCCGCAAATAAAGCTCCTCTTTCATAAGCCCCATGTGAGGTTCGGTGTTTTAATTGCTTGATTTATGATTTTTTTTTTGTAGGGTATAATCTGGTGGTTGAGTGTGATTCGGTTGGAGTTAATTGGTTTGGTTTATTATTTTTTATTAATTTTTTTGTGTGACAAGGTGTGTAGATTAGACTGAATTAATGAATTTTGGAATGGAGATAGACGGATTGATCATTTTGTTATTTATCCAAACGTGTTTTATTGAAATAGGCAAAATTAAACTTTCGTGAACATTTTGTACTAAGTGATAAATTGTGTGACCTAATTATCCTAATTATCTCCCAAAAAAAGTCAGGCTGAAAATTTGAAGAAACCCACCAAACTATTCTGTCTTCAAGCTAGCACTGGGCTTTGAAGGTCAACTAGTGAATAAGCGAGCGTAACTTGGCTAAACTTTTTCCCGCATAAATTTTTACTTCTAAATTGGTTTTCTCTCATCTTCACTCTCACACCATTAATAGACAATGAAGCATACAAAGTGAGTGAGTGAGGATCAAGATCATGAGTTTCTGTCAATGTCAAGAATGATGATTGTTGTGATTCTACATACAAAACTGATGAAAATTAAGGATATTACCCTCTATTCTATTATCTAGGCTCCCGATCGCATAAGATCATCATAATAATCTAATCAAATGAACACACATTTTCCTTTCTTGTTTCCCACATTTTCTCCAGAAAATACACATTTTTTTATTACTTTTTCTATGGTTATTTTTTTTATTACTTCTTGTGGGCCACTCTGATATTCTATAAATGGACTGACAGTTGAGTAATAATTTCTTCATAGCCAAAATTTCAAGGCAACACCCCGAATGAGATACCCTTGTATTAGGGTGCGTTCATTCTATTAGATTATTATGATGATCTTATGCGATCGGGTGCCTGAATAATGGAATAGAGAGTAGATAACATTGGTTATCATCCGTTTTCTTTAGACCGTGTAGAATCACAACAATTTTCCTTCTTGACATTGACATTGAACTCATAATCTTGATCCTCACTCATTCACTTTGTATGCTTCAGTGTCTACTAATGGTGGTGAGAGAGTGAAGACGAGAGAACCCCAGTTTGGAAGTCAAAATTTATGTGGGAAAACGTTTAGTTGATATACGCTTGCTTATTCGTGAGTTAGACTTCAAAGCCTAGTGTCGGCTTGAAGACATAATAGTTTGGCGGGCTTCGTCAAATTTTTGGGGGTTGCTATTCGTGGTACTAAAATTATTTATTCGTCGCCCTAATTATGATGATATTACATTAGCGCGACAAATAAAGAATAAAGAATAAATTTTAAGAATAAAGAATAAAGAATAAATTTTTTGGGGGTTGCTAATGTAATATCATCATAATTAGGGCGACGAATAAAGAATTTTAGTGCAACGAATAGCAACCCCCAAAAATTTGACGAAGCCCGCCAAACTATTATGTCTTCAAGCCGACACTAGGCTTTGAAGTCTAACTCACGAATAAGCAAGCGTATATCAACTAAACGTTATCCCACATAAATTTTGACTTCCAAACTGGGTTTCTCTCGTCTTCACTCTCTCACCACCATTAGTAGAAACTGAAGCATACAAAGTAAATGAGTGAGGATCAAGATTATGAGTTCAATGTCAATGTCCAGAAGGACAATTGTTGTGATCCTACACGGTCTAAAGAAAACGGATGATAACCAATGTTATCTACTCTCTATTCCATTATTTAGGCACCCGATCGCATAAGATCATCATAATAATCTAATAGAATGAACGCACCCTAATACAAGGGTATCTCATTCGAGGTGTTGCCTTGAAATTTTGGCTATGAAGAAATTATTACTCAACTGTCAGTCCATTTATAGAAGATCAGAGTGTCCCACAAGAAGTAATAAAAAAATAACCATAAAAAAAAGTAATAAAAAATGTGTATTTTCTGGAGAAAATGTGGGAAACAAGAAAGGAAAATGTGCGTTCATTTGATTAGATTATTATGATGATCTTATGTGATCGGGAGCCTAGATAATGGAATAGAGGGTAAATATCCTTAATTATCATCAGTTTTCTATGTAGAATCACAACAATCATCCTTCTTGATATTGACAGGAAACTCATGATCTTGATCCTCACTCACTCACTTTGTATGCTTCATTGTCTATTAATGGTGTGAGAGTGAAGATGAGAGAAAACCAATTTAGAAGTAAAAATTTATGCGGGAAAAATCTTAGTCAAGTTACGCTAGCTTATTCACGAGTTGGGCTTCAAAGTCCAGTGCTAGCTTGAAGACAGAATAGTTTGGTGGGTTTCTTCAAATTTTCAGCCTGACTTTTTTTGGGAGATAATTAGGATAATTAGGTCACACAATTTATCACTTAGTACAAAATGTTCATGAAAGTTTGATTTTGCCTATTTCAATAAAACACGTTTGGATAAATAACAAAATGATCATTCCGTCCATCTCCATTCCAAAATTCATTAATTCTCTAATCTACACACCATGTCACACAAAAAAATTAATAAAAAATAATAAACCAAACCAATTAACTCCAACCGAATCACACTCAACCACCAGATTATACCCTACAAAAGAAAATCATAAATCAAGCAATTAAAACACCGAACCTCACATGGGGCTTATCAAAGAGGAGCTTTATTTGCGGCGCTGGCGACATTGTTGGGGACAGGTTACGGTGATTACTACTTTTGTAGTAATCACCGTGGTTACTAAGGGTAAATTGGGTATGAAAAATAAATTGTATTACCTAATTTTTTTAATAAATTACATTTTAGGTAGTTACAAAAATCTATTAATTACAATTCTCCCTTTTTCTCTCACTTCCATAATATCCAGCCAGATCCCCTTTCCTTATTTTTCTCAATCTTTCTGGAAAAGAAAAAAACATGAAATCACTACCAATCCATTAGACAACCACTACCACTTTGAAAAATATCAAAATCATTGCAGAAATAAATCTATACCATTACACGAAAACTACCAATATAAACAATCTACTAATCTAAATCTATACCATTTCAAAAAAAATCAATACCATTGCAGATTTAATCAATACCAATACATGCAAATTAATACCATTATATGATAATCAATACCAATGCGACAAAAACAATACCAATGCGAAAAATACTACCAATACGAAAAAATCACTACCAATGCGAAAAAATAAGATCTAGGGTTTTTATTCATCCAACCTTTTCCAGCCGCCTGTAGAGAGAGAGAGAGAGAGAGAGAGAGAGAGAGAGGAGGAGGAGGAAGGAGGCAGGGACGATGGGGGGAGGGGGTGGGGTGGTTAGGGGAGGGGTGGGGACGGCGGGGGGAGGGGGTGGCTTGGGATGGGGAGGGGAGAGGCTGGCGAAGGGGAGGGATGAGGAGGAAGAGAGGGACGACAGGACGGCTGGGGGTGGAGAGGGAGGGACGGCGAGGGAGAGGAGAGGCGGAGATGAAGAACATCTTTCGCTAGAGAGAGAGGAAAGAAGACATATAATAGTTTGTTAGGATTGGGATAATTATTAGAGATTTGGAAAATATATGGAAAGTTATATTTAAAGGATAGTAATCCAGTGTGGCTATTATTTTTTGTCCAACATTAACCTCAATCAATCATGACTGTCAATTTAAAATTTTTGAGAATGGAGAGTAGAGATATAGGTAGCCACGATGGCTACCAAAAAAATGGTAACCATCCTAACCCATTCCGACATTGTTGTACAATTCATTAACATTCGCACGGCCGCCGCCGAGAAGTCCATTGTGTTTCAGGTGCGAGTTTTCTTTTCCTGCTTTAACAATGTCTTCTTGTGATCAGGGACGGAGCTAGGATTCTTGATTAAGGGGGAGGGGGGGGGGGGAATTTTTTTTCAACATACCGATAAGAAAATTTTAATTACGTACAATGAGTTTACAAAATTTTTGGTACATGCCACTTAAAATTGAGTCAAAATTAAAACGTAAGGACTTATCCCTTCTAAACTCATGATAAGAGAACCATGTATTTCATATACCAATTTCATAATTCACAAATTCGAATACAATCCAATAGTAAAATAAAGTAGTCGAGATCTAATAAATATGGACATGAAGATGATAAATTTTGTCAATACGAAGACAATTGTAAAGAAATCGACAACATAACTAAAAAGTGCATAGAAAATTCATATTAACTAAAATAAACATATTAATACAGAGGCATAGTTCAAACTCTTACATCTCCGCCACATATAATATCAGTTATGTCTCATAATCATCAAACACTACATTGACTATATTCTTACGTTTACATGTGTTTTTCAAAATTTAAGAGTTATAGTCACTAAATGAAATCTATGATTCATAAAAGGAAGAGTGATGCACTAAATATATGTAGATTGTGAATATTAGGAAAACAGGAGGTCAAAGGCTGGGTCGGGTCACCACTCACCAACCCCACGATTGAGTTGGCGAAGAGGTGCCAAAATTAAAATTGGCTTGAAAAAGAAGAGTGAAGTTTCGAACCAGAAACCTTTCTTTAAGGACTACTATTTGCTAAGCGTTATAACCACCACACCATCTCTACTTAATACATTATCTACTTATGCTTTTGCTTATTTATAAATTTTAGGGGGGGGGGCTCCTAAGTACGAGCTAGCTCCGTCCCTGCTTGCGATCTAGAAGATAAGTTTATCCCTCGTTTTCGTTGTTCTTTCACTTCATACAAAGGGGAAAGAAAACAAGGTCAATTCTCCGTCTTAAAAGGAGAGTCTGATTTCCTCTCCACCGGTGGCCGTCAATACATTCCCTTTTACCAGATCATCACCTCCGCTGGATTGGATCCAATTCGTTTTTTTTTTCACTTTGCCTATGCGGATTCTCCCTTTTGATTGTGTGACTTGGAGGTGGCAGATGTGGCGATCCTCCCTTTTGGTTGTGTAAAAACAGTTTTATAGGCTATCAAATACATCTTCGAGCAAATATAAAGTCAATTCAAGTTAAAATGACTAAAAATACGAATTAACAATGCAAAACAGGTCATATAATGAGATGATAAGAACAAACAGAGGGGCACGTTTGAATGTTGTCTAATAGTAGAAGGGTAGGATTGATTGTTGAAATAAATAGCAGCTGATATGCTTGCAGCTGTCGTGTTTGACTATTTGTGGTGTTCAAGTTGGGCTTCAACGTTCCATGTAGAGTTGGGCTGGGCTTTGGCTATTGTGTCATTTGTATTGTTTATATTTCTAGCTAGGTTGTGTGTCAAGAGAGTTTGCTTAATCAGCCGTATATAGAGGGTTCTGTTACTAGGAATGCTAAGTTTTAGGGACGTGAGGATGAGGGCAGAGATAAGCGAGAGATTGATCAAGAGAGATGTATATATATTTTGTTTTCCATTCAATAAAGCTTTTGTCAGTTTGCGGCATATTGGTTTCAACACGTGGTATTAGAGCCAATAGCAAACTGTAACCACGTTTCTAAGAGTGTAATTTAGTGTGTGTTTTTTCAAGCTGGGCGTAGGGAAACACGAGAGCTTTGGTGAGGTAGTCTGTCATTGGTGAGTGTAACAGAAAAGGTAAAACGATTGTGTGAGGGAGTAGTGATCAATTGATCATGGGAGATTCAAGCTTTGTGCAAGCGTGCATTCCTAAGTTTGATGGAGATTTTGATCATTGGAGTCTCCTGATGGAGAATTTACTACGTTCAATGGAATATTGGACTATTGTGTGTGAAGGAACCAAGGAGCCAAAGGCTGGAATTGAGTTGGTTGCTGCCGAAAAGATGGCCTTGGAGGAGTCGAGACTGAAGGATCTCAAAGCGAAGAATTACCTATTCAGCATCATCGACAAAACCATCTTGAAGACTATCACTTGGAAGGCAACTTCGAGGAGCTGTGGGATTTGATGAAGACCAAGTTCCAAGGGAGTGTTAGGGTTCAAAAGGCTCGGTTACAATCATTGAGAAGGGAGTTTGAAGTCCTAGAGATGCAGAATGGAGAAACAGTAACATAGTATTTTGGCAGGGTGATTGTGGTAGTAAATGCCATGATAAATTGTGGAGAATCCATCTCTGAGGTCAGGATCGTTGAAAAGATCTTGAGGAAATTTAGTGAACAGTAAAATTACATAGTTTGTTGTATGAGGAGTCTAAAGATATAGATACTTTGTTTGTTGATGCTCTACAAAGCTCGCTACTTGTTCATGAGCAGAAGTTCAAGAAAAGACCAGTAGCTAAGGAGGGCCGAACTTTGAGAACAACTCATATTTTTTGTGGTAGAAGTGTTAGAGGTTGTGAGATTTATCGAAGTAGAGGACACAGTCAATGTGGAAGAGGCTGGAACATGGACAATGTTCAGTGTTCTTAAGTGTCATAAGCTGGGATACTTTCGAGTTAATTGTCCAGAGTGGTACAATCAACATACAAAATACTCTGAGCAAGGTGATGTGAAGGATAATGTTTTTTTAGGGCACATAGTGATCAAGAGTTAGATCAAAAGGAGCAAGATCATTTTTTGTTGATGGCTATTAAAGACGAAAAAGAAGAGATTGTGGACAATCAAGGTCGGTGTGAGTGGTTCTTTGACACAGTCAAGGAGGTTGAGGAAGATTCTCGAGTTCGAATGGGAGCACTAGAGATTTTCGAGGATGAGGAGATGTCTTTGCTAGTTCATGATGCACAATCTGTCTCGAAACTTGAACATCAATATCCACAGGCCACTAGAGCTGAAGTAGTGGCGTGGCAGTTTGAAAAAGAAGAAGAGCCAGCAGAAACAGCAGCTGCAACTACTGCAAATCCATATGGTGCAGGGCAGTTTCAAGAAGACAAAGAAGAGTCAGCAGTGTTGGAGCTTCCCTCCTTTTCATCATTAGAATTCATAACAAGTTTTGATCACAAAACGACAGATGGTGCTTATGAGACGCAACCACCAGGGGAGGAGAGCAAGATACTTCTCAGAACGTGGCACAACATGATTGAAATGAGGTATTTGATGTATCAATACCAGTTATTAATTAGAAAGTCCGAGTTGGCATTATTGGATAGCTTGTATGTGCATAATCTGGAGGATGCCAAACTGGTGACTGCCAAAAGTCATAAGAAGCTAGTTAAGAAGGTTAAAACCTTAATTGAATCTATGGTTGAGATAATAGATCCGGGTGGAATGAGATACTTGGACAGTGTTAAAGTTTCACAAGGTGATCAAGGGGTTTTCCATTGTCCAAAAAATAGTACTAAGGAGCTGCTAGAGAGCTTTCAGCTCTCGGAAAGTAGTGGTTTTGGAGGTGGTTTGTTGCAGGGATCAAGATCTAAGTGGGCAATTGCAAGTGACCTAGTCAATTACTTGAGAACATCTAGTTTGGTGTGTGTTGGTGCTACATCTGAACCTGCTTCCAGCTCAGCAGTGGGCAGCTGCACACAACCTTTTGTGATACCAACAAGTAATGTTAAGTGGAAGAAGAGACTGTAATAGTTGAGGAATTGGATTCTATAGTTAAAATTAGACCTATTTACCTGGATATATACAATAATTATATGTTTGCAAATATTGATAATCCTCCAAGTTGTGCAGAGGCAGTGGATTTGCAACCCCAAGAGTTGGTGGTTGCAGGAGAGGAAAAGAAGCATGCAAAGAAGGTCTTTGAGTGGGTTCAAGTGATGGATTTGATAAGTATGAGATATTGTGTAAACTTGTGTGTGCTAATGATCATAACTTGGTTATCACAATGCAAGGGGCAGATATGTTACTTGTAACTCTATGCAGGAAAGGGGTTATGTTTCTGGACACTAATTTGGCGAGAGGAAGGTGCATGAAAGCTATCATAATAGACTGTTTCTGGGCTTCCAAGAGAGGCATAAAGTATCTGATGGGGATTCCAAACTATGGAATTTGTTCTGGAAAGAAGACAGAGGTGAAGCATGTTAATGAGATTCAACATGGAGATTTATGCCCTTCAGCTTTCCAAGTGGAACACAAGTATCGAGCACAATTGAGGAGTGAACTGGAAACCAAGAAATTGAAGGTTGTAACGAAAGATCAAAGTGATGCTTATAAAATTAGAAAGAATTTTACTGCTAGAGGAGCAGCTAGTGCATCAAAATATTATGCATCATCACCAAAATCAGGCAAGATGAATTTTCAGTCTGTTTCATCAGAAGTTTTTTCCCAACATTCTAGTGAGAGCTGGGATGGCAAAGAGACATGTCTCAGTGGTATTCAAGTCGTGGGAAATAAGATGTCTAGAGTTATACATATCATGTGTAAAATGTGGTTGTCAAGCTTCAATGGAAAGCTGAGAAAGGAGGCAAGAAAATTGTTCATCACCTAACTGATCTATGGAAGAGGATTGAAATAGGCTGCATGAGTAATGCTGGAAATAATGCTATGGGTTCAAGGAAGAAGGAGTAGCTTGTCGATAAGTTCGACTACAAAGGATTTTGGAGCTTGTGTTTGATGTTCAATTCATGAAGTAAGATTGACGTCTGCTGCAGCAAATTGCTTAAGCTGCTGCTACAACTAAAGTTAGTCGCTGAAGGACTTGCATAGCTGGGTTATAGAACTTGGATTGAAGGATAAACTGAAATGTTAACACGTTTCAGTTTAGGGGAGGAAATATTGAAATAAATCGCAACTATTATGCTTGCTGCTGTCGTGTTTGACTGTTTGTGGTGTTCAAGTTGGGCTTCAACGTTCCATGTAGAGTTGGGCTGGCTTTGGCTATTGTGTCATTTGTATTTTCTATATTTCTAGCTAGGTTGTGTGTCAAGAGAGTTTGCTTAATCAGTTCAATATTGATGTGATTTAAAATAGAGGTGTAAGTCTCAATTATGTAATAATTTGTATTATTTTTGTACAGAGACCTGTTACATGGTGCTACTAGAAGGGTGGGATTTGAACCAAAGATCTCCAGCCTAAAAACCAGCAGGCACGACCACTCGGTCACGACCTCATTCACATAATCTTTACGATGAAAATAAGAAAAAAGAAGGAACTGAAGCACCCAATTAATAACAATACCTATTTACCACAACTCCACAAGTCTAGAGAAGCCAGTCGAAAGAGAAAAAAAAGTTATAACACCAATAAGTACCTCATAATTGGGGGAAAATTGTGAGAGATTTACAATGAGCACTCTATGTATATACATCTCAACACACTATTACCTTCTAACTTATAAGATGGTAAATAAAGAAAGGAAGAAAACAAATATATTTACAAAATAATCATATTTACACAACAAAAAATCAATCCCCCAAAAGAGAAAGAATCGGGGGAAAATTCCTCCATGGAAACAAAAATGGAATTATGTGCAATCAATTGAAAAAAAAAACGTGTGAAGAAGAATCCTCATTCCTCGATCATATAGAGGAGTGAAGGTCCTTAGAGACCTTCCACCGATGCAGAACTTCACCAAGAACATCATGGAACAGAACCTCAACATTGGTGCTTGTGAGTTGCATGGACATGAATCCTTGACCATCATAGAAGAACTTCATCACACGTTCATCGTACTTCTTAGTGTCACCCCTCCATGCTTTCGAGCCCGCTCCGCTCGTCAGATACTGAATCGGGCTATACTCCGCGCGCGCCATGCACGCAAAAATAAGTTTCGTAAATCATAGCAATTTATAATACATCATGAATCGATATATAACTAGTCGATCTATACACGAGCCTAACACACTACCCTAATACGAAATTTTATCTAGCTCTATATGCTAGTACACAATGTTGGTTACCTATCATGGCTGCTGATGTGCTCCAGGCAATGGTCATGACCATTTACATACAGATCTACATCGTTGGCCTATACACAAGAACAAATAGACGTATTAAGAGAACTCACAAATTACCCTCCAAGAAAATGGTCTCCAAAAGCACCAAAATGGCAACAAAGAAGCTTTTTTGCAACAGTTTTTTGTTCGGTCACAAAAGGTATTGACAAAAATTGAAACAACAGTTACGAAGAGTGAAAACCTTTAGAATGGGAAGGAGATGTTGTATGAGCTCTTCGGTGTCGCCGTGGGTTCCGGCGCTTCTGATTGCATGGTGGCCAACCACGATCTTCCATCTCGAGCTGCTCTCTCTTAGTGCATTCTCCAAATCCTTTCATTATTTAGCGTAATTAAGCTCGTTGCAATGTTTCGCTAATCTTGTAATTATGTTGATTAGTAATGTATAATATCATTAAAAAAAATTACCTTGAGAAGGTTGGCAAGGTAGGCTCTGCGTGGCGAGACATCTCGCCAGTCGTAAGTGTGGGATTTCTCGGTGTAATACTTGTCCACGAACGGGGTCGTGTCCACAAAAAAGAACGTTGCAATTTCTGGTAATTTGAGTCAATGACCAATATAGTTTAGCACGCTAAAACATCAAGCTAATTAACAGGCGGGGAAACGAAGAGTTGATTGAATTATGTTACCTGTATCGAGCATGAAAGATCTGAGGCAGAGCCATCTGCTGTCAACTTTCCTAAGAAATGGATCCAATTGTGCAACCGCGTCACCTCTGTAGTCATGATTCCCCAGAACTACACGTACAAATTGGGGGAAATGCCACATTGATTAAATAACAGGAAATGATGAATTAAGTATACTATTTGATTATATAACATAACGAGAGATGTGTATACTTACCTGTATACCATGGCTTCTGGAGGCTATTTGCAGTGTAAACTTCTGTGAAAGACTCTTCAAAAGCTGGATCGTGTGGGCCTTTAAGCCCATCATCGTAAAAATTGTCACCCGTTGAAATCACGAAGTCTATATCTAATTCCTTCCCAATTCTTCCCATCTGCAAATCACATTTCAATTTAATCATCCCTAATCCAAGCATCCATTAAATCATCATTAGTAAAATACCAGACAAATAGTAACCTGGGAAGCAACGATGGTCTGGTTGAAATGGCCACGCCTGCCCCAATCCCCAACAACCAAAAGGCTGAGCGAACCATCGTCCTTCACTTGGTGTTCCAGCCTTGTGAGTTGGGAAACACAGCTGGGAATCGTGAAGAAGAAAATGAAGGAGAAGAGGACAGCAACTAGCGGCATTCCGACGACCCTTTTCAAATTGCCCGCTAACGACGTCGCCATGGCTTTTGTAATTGCCATGGCCAGATTCCAGCGAGAGGCCGGCGAGGGAGAGGGAGGCAAATAGAGGGAATTGATTCAAATTGTTTAGTTGTGGGGAGAGTGTAATTAACGGGGAAGAACGGTGTGTTTATATATATAATGATCAATTATTCATGGTTCATCATCGTTCGTAGCTAGCTAGCCCCTCAATTTTGAGGAACGATGGTACTTGATTCAAGGAGGATTCGAATATAGCTAGCTAGGGTAATCCGTACACAAATGAGGAAAAGGGCATCATCCAATAGAATTGATGGATGTAAATACATTATAACACACTTGGTTCTGTATTTGGACGCGGCTAAATGTACCGAATGCAATGATGATCCGGTCATCGGTGCTACAATGTATTTTGTTAATGGACCACGATCCTCAGGAGTTTGGTTCGATCTGGACCGGACCAAACCGTTGTACACTTCTAACAACAAGACAAACAATGGTACAAACACAGATGGAGTCAAACGTTGACGGATTGTGCCAACAACTAGTGTCAAGGCGTATATCCGAATAAAAGTAATGAATCATTAAATGCTACGATAGCAATGAGTGAAATAGTAGGATGACGTCGAAGGGCTTTCGACTATAAATAATGGGAAGGTAGTCACATTTCAGATAGTCTCTGTGAAGGAGTGATGCTGTTGGCAGCCACAGATGGAGAGCTTGAATGTTTAGAGTCAACTCAGCCTTCCTTTCACCCGTGTTGAAGACGAAGAATAGGCTGCCCAAACCGACGTCGCTTTCGTCTAAGTAGTAGACTCTACAAGAGGAGAACGGTGTCGCATAGTGAACCGGATAATGTTAGATAGCTAGCCACTTGGCATTCTATAGTTGGTTAGTTTAGTTACCGTTAGTAAACAGTATTCTACTTTACCTTTGTTGTTTGATAGTGGTAACTCAACTAGAGAACTGCTGTATATATTGCTTTCAGAAAATGGAATGAAGCCAATCGGAAAATTCCCCCAACGTTACCTCCCTTCTTCTTCGTTGCTTTACCCTAATTTACTGCTAGGGTTTCAGGATTTCTCATGGTATCAGAGCCTCCGATCTTGGAGTGCCTGTTCTGCCTTTTCTCTGTTCGTTTTCTTTCCTTCTTTTGATTCTAGCTGCTTCCTTTCACAATGGCAGATCTCACTTCTCCTGGTTCCGGTGCCTCCACCACCACCAATGCGACCCCTGTGGCTCGCTATGAAGATCCTTATTCCAACCATTTGTACTTGGCTGCCAGTGACAATTCATTTCTCCCCGTCATCAGCTTCAAATTGAATGATGATGTTGATGTGACTTGAATCGGACTATCAGCCGCTACGACTGGTAATCGGGGGTCTCGCTGTCCGGTCAACGAGTGTGGTCCAGGGGCAACGCCCCCGGCCCACGGTGTATGGGCTCAATGTTATTTGGGTTGGGGTTCTGGGCCTGGTCTGTAACCGTTTCCTTTGCCATATTGGATTAGGTTTAGACCCACATGGAGAAGTACTATAAATACTTCTCATACTCCTCTGTAATCTGTAATCTCCTCGATATAGTGAAACTGGCTCTCTCTCGCCCGTGGACGTAGCTAACACACATCGTGTTAGTGAACCAGATTCTAAAGGATCAGGCCTTTAGAAATTCGTCTCGTTAATCAAACATTAATATACGACCAATTTATGAGTCGCAGAAAATACATGGAGTAGTTGTCATAAATTTTCCAAGTTATATCAGTATCATATTAAACAAACAGCGATGATTAACATTTAAAATATGATCATTGGAGTCTAGTTTGAACCTGCAGTGCCAAAAATTTCAGGTAATAAAGAGACTAACTATTTTTTTTTTTTTTTGTCTTCTTACAGGTGAAGATTGTTCTATAAATAGTTGTCATTTTAACTTGACCATTTGACGACCAACTCGGTTTATCAGTTTAATTGGCTTCTCCGAGGAAGGTGATGACTGTACGTGCCGCCGGCGAGAGAAAGTAAGTCGATCGGCTGGCTGACTTATTTCTCCAGTTATTGATATATGACGATGTACGCTTCTCCGGCCGATGAAGCTAGTGTGATTGTCTAAACTATGTATGTATAATATTGTGACGATATATGGATGTGTGCATTTGAAATAAAGATACCGAAATAAATAAATGGATTGTTAAAATACAATATGTGAATGTGGTGACTAGCTTGTGGGAAGAATGCATGCATGATATGATTTGTGGTATATTACGTAGATATTTCGATGTCCATTTATAGTAAGAAAATTTTCTATTTTTAATAATATTCTCCTAAAATTGTATATATTCTATTATGTTACAGTTCGAGTGCTTAGTGTTGTCAATAAGGATGGTACGTAGTGGGTCATATATGGCAGACTTTCTTATTCGAAAAAGTCAGTAATTCATGATGTAGTCAGGATTTTATTTAAGGTGAGTTCGTGAAAAAAAAAAAAAAAGAAGCAAGTTCAAGGACATATTTTCGTGTAGAGTTCTAATCATAAAATACTTTCATCATGTATATTACAATGAATGTCGTCGAAAAATAGCCACGCGTATGTTCTATATATATACATAGCTTAGCCGTGGACTTGTCACAAGCAGGATACGTAGCACAATATATAGTCCTTTAATAAAATCGTCAGTTGTAACCTCTTCTGAACGCACCGCATGAATTAGTGTTGTTCAATAAATAAATAAAGAATACGTAATTGTCTTGTGTTCTCGCGGTTCTCAAATTCTTCACCAGCTATATATTTACTCTGATATTTTCGATCCTAAACCCACTATATATTTCCGCGGTAACCTACCCCAAATCGGTTGTATTTTATATATTGTGACCATTAAAGGTTGTCTTATTTATCACAAGCCAAAAGAAGAAGAATACTGAGCATCTAGCAATCATATATATATATATATATATATATATATATATAATTAATAATGCATAAATGTACATGCATATAGCTAGCCAGCAATGAGGGCGAGAAGGAACGATCTGTAATGTCCCGAAGTCTCCGAATGAATAACATCCACCAATGGCTTCTTGAACCTCTTCTTGTACTCCACCTTAATCTCCTCCATATCGATCTCCGCCCTCGTCACCACCACCCTTATCACCGCCGTGTCGTGCGTCCCCAGCCCTCTCATCGCCTTCCTCATCACTTTGGCATAGTACTTCGCCGGATTCTCCGCGCACTGCAGGATCGCCGACAGCCCGTTCTTGAAACTCCCCGACGTCACGTCCTTTATCGCCTGCATGCATGCATACATATAATACGTAATGAATCTTATACCACACACTAACACAGCTAGCTGAAGTATTATTCAATATTTACGTAAAGCGCACCATCCTGAGATCCTTCTGGTACATGGTGAAGTAAGCCGAGCGGAGAGCGACGAGGTGGGCCCTACTCCTCTCGGTGAAAAGCTCGATCAAAACGGCCTCGTCCGACGAGCTCCCGGCCTTCACCTTGCGTATGAAGTTGGCGTCGCTCTCGACCAAGAGCGCGTCGATCTCGGGGCCTTCGTAGCGCGTGGTGTTGATGTAGGCGAGAAGCAGGCGCTTGTGGTCGCCGGAGGCGTGGGACTTGATGTCGTCCTCGAGGGAGCTCCATTTGGAGGAGTAGACTTGTTTGATCTGTCGGATCTGGGCGCACGTGCGAGTGCAGATGAGCTCGGTGACGCCTCGGGCGTCGAAAAGTGGGACCGACTTGATTGCCTGGCGGAGCGCGATGGCGTCGCGCTCCGCTGGGTTCTCCATCCATAGGAGGACCGCTTTCTAAAGGGAAGGATTAATACGGGACTGACTCAAACCCTTGCGTGCGGTCAATATTTTACGCGTTTTAATTAAGGAAGTAATGGTATGTGTATGTGCGTACCTTGAGATTGCCGTGGAGTTCATCGGCTAAGACCTTACGGAGGTCATGGGAGAACAATGTTTCGTACTCTTGGAGGATGTGGTCACGGTGTGATGCGTCTCTGTGTGCCAGAATGTTCACCACTGCTCCCGTGTCGCAGCCTAGCCCTACATTGAATCATACATTCAAAATTATTTCGGAATTGTGAACAATTTCATAATCAATCGGGAAGGGATAAAATCACGATTCGTGGGGTATAATATGAGATCTAAAGTTTTCCTAAGAAATAGAGATTGACAAATGCCAATGCCAGCACAAAATGGTGACAAATCTATGTCGTGCAATGCAAATTAATCTAGCTAGAAGGTGAATGAAATTTGTTAATATGGTGAGTAAGGCACCTTTGAAGGCACGATGGAGGTTTTGGGCATCCTCGCGAGGAGAAGGTTGGGGTGAAGGCACTGTCAATGTTGACATGATATGATTGTTTTTTTATTGATCTTTCGATTTCAACTCACAATTCTTAAATTTTTCAGAACTCCCAAAGAAATTGACTTGAATAAAGGGCACATTAATTAGGGAATCCCAGCAACATGCAATCTCCATTGTTTCTTTGTAAAGGAACAAACTTAATATGAAATGTTAGAATTGTGTTATCTTCTGCTTTCTTGTGCAAAAATTGAAAATAGATGGTGAAATCTTATCTAAAACTGAAAGAAAAAAAAGGGCTACATTGAAAATGAAAGCCCGTGTTCAGAGAAACAAAGTGTAAGGCCCAAAAACGATAAAATGGCCGTGCTCATTAGCTAAAACAATATTAATGGGCTCATTCCATCTTGTTAACGTTCTTACTTCTTTCCTTCTTTTTCAACCCTCCAGTTTGTGTTAAGGGTCGTTTGCTTGTTGGATTTGGGTCATGAATTTGGTAAGTTTGATTGATTTAACATAAGTCCTAGAGGTGGCTATACGGTCCGGTCCGGTTAAATTGGCCCAAATTGATCCGGTCCAGTCCGGTCTTTTTGAAAATATAAGGACCGAAGATTGGATTGGATACAGTCCGGTCTTGATCCGGTCCGGTTTTGATCCGGTCCGGTCCCAATTCGGTCTTGATTTTACATTGAGATTGTGGGATTTGAGTGGCCTAAGGCCTTAAAGGGTGAGGAGTTGGTTAAGTTTTGTACTAAGTGCAAAGGTTTGTGACCGTTTATGCAAATTACCCTTAAGTTTTGGGTGTTGAGCTCTCTTATCCGGTCTTTATCCGGTTTTTTACCTAAAATCTAAGCCCAAAGATTGGATTGGATTGTTTATTATCCGGTCCCGGTACGGTCTCGGTCCGGATTATACGGTCCGGTTTCCGGTTTTTAATCCGGTCCAAATAGCCACCCCTAATAAGTCCATTGTTTGTTGAAGGGTGCTAAATCCGTGGGGATTTGGTCTTTATTTTGGAACCAAATCCATGAACCCCACGGACTTGTATATCCCACATATTGATTTGGGATTTGCAAATCCTTGATGGTTAGTTATTGGAATGAGATTAGATGCTAACCTAATAAGGAGTTAGCACCATGCTAACTACTATAACAACCGTAAGATTCAAATAGTAATTCTAGGGTCAGGATTAATTAAGGGATAATATAGTCAATAGGTTACAAAACCCTAATATAAATAGTCTTGACCCCCTCTTACTCACTTTTACGGTTTCCTCTGCCGATCTCCCATCATTGTGCCGTCAAAACCTACCCCAAGAAAAAAACATAGAAAGAAGGCTTGCAACGGAGGAGGCGCTGATGGTGATGGAGATTGGAGAGGGTGTTCATGTCGTCGTCTCTGCCCGAAGAGACGTTGGAGGTGACGGTTCTTTTAGGTCCACCGCAGCCCAGATCTGGTGATCCGCCACCAGTCCCCGCATCTGACGCCATTGAATGAGAGAAAATCAACAAAATTCCCTCTTGCTGCCTCATCCTTCCTTGTCAGGTTCACCACCGCCCAGATCTGGACTCCGCTGCCAGTTTTGCGCCCAAAGCCATCAAGAAATTGGCTATTCTCAAACAGTGACCGAGCGAATGGTGAGAAACAAGTGTGCTTAATTTGATGATCAAAACCCTCTTGGTGGGTGTGGCGACGAGATTTCCCCATATCCATTATCAAAGAGGCAGTGCTCTATTGTAGCGTTGATTAGTTGTGATTATTTAATGCAATAGTGTTTCTGTTTGTAAATATCTGTGTAATTAACTTCATTGATTAGTAGTGATTCGGTAGTTGTGATTCTTATTTGTATATATTAGCACGTAGTAGTTATTTTTAAGTAGTGATTTTTATTGTAAATATTGGTTTTTGTTAACTATTAATAGCGTTTTGCTTATAAGTACTATAATTTTTTCCAAATTTAATAGAAATTAATTATTCTTATTAGTGATTATTAATAATCGGTAGTACTAGTTAAATTAAATTAAAATAACTAGTGGTACTTGTATAAAAACACTACTATATGAGCCACCAAAATTACTACTTAAAATCAGTAAAACATTACTAACTAGAATAAAATAGCTACGATATTTATATTAAAACACTACTATAAGATATCAGAATTGCTACTATATTATGATTTCGATACAAATTGCCAAATAATTATTCTCTAAAAGAGAGAGGAAACGTATTTTAAAAATTAATTAATTTATTAAATTTGATTTCATGAATTACCAAAAATACCCCTCATTAATCCCATCATCATCAGATGTATTTAAAACTAATAAATTTTAAATAAATGATTATTAAAATGGTTAGTACCGTGCTAACCCCTTATGGAGTTAGCACTCTAACTCCTCCCTTAGTTAATTATTTAACAAATCCATCACAAATTCATCATCAAATCTATCATGCAAACATTAGACTCTTCAAAACCATAATCCAATAAATCCAACATAAATCCCAAGGTTTTTATTGGCCAAAACCCTCATTTTTCAAATCCAACAAGCAAACGACCCCTAAGTTTCGGATAAGTAACCAAAGTTCACATAGCCCGATTGATGAAACCCTTGTGTGGTGCTCGATCCAGATGTGGCAGGTCCTGAGTTTGACCCTCCTCGAGGCCTATTCATGGTATTTCCGGCGACGCTAATGGTGATATTTGTGGAGTACTTCAATAATGTGTGTGGGGAATGGGGATGTTCATGAGTTATAAAAAAAAAAAGTTTCAGATAACTAGGGTCGACGCACAACTCACTAAACTGTGAATTATGAGGTTCCAGCTTTTCAATTCGATCATGACCAAAACAGAAAGCTCACATCACATGGGAGTATGGGCTTGATGTTACTAACACACACCATTTGAGTCCAAAAATATTTTGTTCTTTCTTAGCCAGTACGTAGTCACCAATAATTCTAGCTAGCCAAGTCCAAGAAGCTAGACTTGAGGCCTCGATCGTTTTTATCTTTGAATATACAAAATCCTAGCTACCGTTCAAGATCAAGCACAGCAGACAGAACAGAACTATTCAGTTGGCACCTATTGGTGTCTCCATTATGTTGAACATGGATGGGGGATGGAAATGGCAGAGTAAGGAAGGTCTTCTTTATCTAATAAAAAAAAAATTAGTTACTCCATTTGATTCAATTATTTGGCGTTTGTTGGTCACTTCAGTTAATCAAATAATCAACTTCTTGATCTAATACACCCTTTCAATTTCTAACTTTATAACATTAGAATATAATTTAAATTATCGTGAAACTGAATTTTACTTTACCCTTCCTATTCTTACCGTTCTACTAATTTTCTTTGATAGACTTCCATAAACTCGTGGTCTTAATCACTTCATATACCACTCAGAAGATTTTTTTAGGAATTAAGTTGAACATAAACAATTCTACGAAAAAGCTATTTTGACGGATTATCAAAGATCGATAAAGTTACACAGACTCATGTTGATTATTCATTAGGAACTGGATGTGGAAACTGAAAGATGATCAATAACAGGGCGATACATTTAGATCATGATCCAGAAGGTTTTGTAACATTCATCAATCAACCCTCTATATATAGTTCATACGAGGAACAGGGGCGGAGCTATGTAGGCTCTCGGGGGGCCCCGGCCCCCCCGAGAATTTTGAAACTTACGTATATAATCGTAGGAAATTTCAAAAATTACGTATAAAATAATGTGAGTATAGATACAATCTGATTGAAAAACTGTTACCAAGGCAGATTTACAGCCTAGCGGAGGTGATACCTACTTGCAATTCCATGGTCACTGGTTTGATCCTATATCCTTTAATTTTCATGCTTGTCTTATATATCCTATAATTTTAAATAACCTCATCCGAGTTCATGAACTTCCAGGATTTTTTATATTTAATTAATTAATTAATTTTTACAAACATTAATATAATCATAAAATCATATTCAATGCATAATAAAATTGAAAAAATTATATGATACATTTTTTCCTTAGTATAATCATTTACTTTGAGCATAGCATACTAGAAAACTTTAAATTAATTCTATTTTGAGTGCTTTCGATTATTTAAATTAATGTTATATTGTTATATACTTATATACATTACTTTCTTTTTATTTCATTTTGGCTATACAAAGTTATCTCCCCCCCCCCCCCCCCCCCCCCCCCCCCCGAACTTTAAATCCTAGCTCCGCCCCTGATGAGGAAGATTTCATATCTTTCGGATGAGTCGAAGAAGATAGTATTTTTTGTCTCGATGTATTAAGAACCACAACCTCTAAATTATATATATACTTCATTATAAAAAAAACTATATATACTAGTCTCACCCATAGTTAGTAAAATATGGTATGGGAAAGTTACGTATAAAATACGTACGCGTATTTTACTTCATCTCTATGTTGATGTTACGTTTAATAGTACGTCAATTGTCATAAATATAGAAAAAAATATTATTTTGAAAATAAATAAATATATTAATAATAGTAAAATTGAAATTTAATTCATTAAATACGGATATTAAACGTGTTATACGGGTTTTATACGTGTTTAATACTGGAGCTATCAAATGAAGGGGAAAAAATAAAACGGCTTCACAATAATACGAATATGGAAGTTTTAAACGGATAAAATACAATTGGGTACATATACGTGTATTAAAAGGAGTATTTAGTAACTTTCACCTAACTCCCCAATAAATTGCTAAGTAAATAAGTATCCGATTTCCACATATTAGTTCCATATCAAATTTGAGTAGGATACCAACTCGTTATTAGACCATCTAAACAAATAACTGCTTACAAGTTACAACCTCTGCCAGGGGCGGAGCTACGTTCAACATAGGAGTGTTCTCGGTTCATAGGATCTTAAGGATATTTAGTACAAATTTTATAAGTTTAAATTATTTTGTTAATTCTATCATGTAATAGTAATGTGGCCTAGTGGTAGCCAAGTTGAACTTGTATTTTAAAGCACACTAGTTTGATCCTTCTAGACAACCTATTTTTTATTTAATTATTTTCGACCCCCGGTCTCAAAATCCTAGCTCCGCCCCTGACCTCTGCAACTCACATAACGTGAGGGATTAATTTCTCAACACTTACAAAATCGCCTAATCATTTCACAATAAACTTGTATTATTTTTGCCACACATACTTCCACTCTTAATTACTATTTTTTCAATAGACGTGTTAGATGTTACAATTCCTATCTTTTACTAGTGACGTGGCCACGAGCTGGTAATAAGTAACTGGCCAAGTGAAACAAATAAATTGAGGAATAATTGGTTGACGATAATTGACAACCGAAGTTTCCTATATATGTGCGTATCCTTCCTTCCTGCTAATATTTATTTGCAACTGGACAACACATGATTGCAGTGTTATTATTGTGTGTATACGAAGGCAAGGGTCGTTATGGTTCAATCAATAATGGGTCTTGAGGGGATCCTTTGTCTTGTAATTCATTTGGTGAAAAGAGCCGACATATATATACAGTACGGGATGGAGATCCAATACAAAGATGAGCCAAATCTCATAGATGATTCCGGAATTACATACTTTTTTTCCACGAATGATTGCATAAATGGATAAATATAGGTTAATTAGATTATGATTTATGAACATGGATGGAAGAGAAATTGATTATGTAATCCATTGTCATGTTAAATCTTAAATGTTAATAAAATAAAAATTATTTATCAGAAAGGATGAAAACATGGTGAACCCAATTCGTTTTTTTTTTTTGTTTAGTTTTTTGACATTTTGTTAATTTTTTATGGTTGTTTGTTTATAGGATTTGAAAAAGCGCACTTTGATTAAAACTTTGAAAATTTGAAAAAAAATGGAGAACTATTTTTATGAATTTGAAGGCATTGCCCATTGGAGATTTGGTAAATTTGTTGGACTTGATCTTATATTGGGTTTGTGAGTTTAAGAGTATGTTTAATTACTTCACTAATGTTAAATTTTAACTGAAGTGGAAATATTAGGCCGGCATATAAATATAGGGTTAATTGCAAGATTGATCACTGAGATCATTAAAAACATTCATGTTTAGTCATTGAAAATATTTAATTCAGTTCATGGTCATTAGATTTTATAAAACAATCTAAGTTTGATCACTCTCCGTTAGTTTCCCTCTATCTCTGTGAACACCGTCAATTAACTGCTGACGTGATTCATCCTATTTTAACCCGTCACATCATAAAATCCGACCCGCCATGTCATCAAAACCCGCTTCGTCAGTTTTTCCAAACCAAACCCAACCCTTCCCAACCCGTGATCTAACCCTAAACCCTACCACCGGCTCCCCATCTTCTCTCCCTTTCCATTTTCCAACCAATGTCCCCCTTCAATCTTCCGGCCACTCCCCTGTTCTCACTTTCTTCGTGGATCGATGTTGGTGGATGCGATTGACGCCATGCAGGTGTGATGGCGATTAAGAGTGGCGGCAAGAGGGAGGTCAATCCCTCGATGGCATTCACAACACTGGTGCCTTGCTCTCCTATTCCTCGTCCTCAATCCTCACCACCGGCAAAGACTTATCGGCGGCGAGTTGGAGATGACGAGGATTCCTCTCCCAATCGGACATGCAGCAGTAGAGCGAGTCGAGGACCACTTGTTCCACCCGAGATCAAGATTTTTCCTCTCTTTTTTCTGGCTTTAAAGGGATACGATTTTTGGCAAGATTCAGGACGCAATCTTATGGGTTTCTTCTAGGGATGGCAATGGGTCGGGTTGGGTCGGGTTTTGCCAAACCCAAATCCATGGGTTTATCCGTGAAAAAAACCCGGGGTAAAACCCACTGGGTTTGAAAAACTCAAACCCAACCCAACCCGCTGGGTATCCGCGGGTTCATGGGTACCCACGGGTTTTTGTCGTAAAAAATTAACAATAACAAATTCCTATCAAAGTTCAAGTCAAATTACTCAAATATCAATCTCTCAATACAAATTATCCATATATACCATTCTAGAAAATTCAAGCAAATCAGAAATTAACTATACAAATTGTTTAACACCAATCTAGAAAACTCAAGAAAATTGAATCAAATCACAAATTATCCATAAATAACATGATTAATTGAAAGCTTCTTCCTTTCAATTAAGTTTTTTCACTCTCCACTCGATAACATCAATTTCATTCTACGTAACTAAAAAGAAAAAATTAGACATGTCTCCACAAACATAAATAAGATTAGATGTTTAGAATATTAAATATACCAATAAAATAATTATATGAGTGTGGGCGGGTACCCATGGGTCGGGTTTACCTAAACCCAAACCCAACTCGGTGAATAGTGAATGGGTTTAAACCCAAACCCGGCCCAAAACCCGTCAACACGGATTTTACCCGCGTTGACCGGGTTGGGTCAGGTGGGTACCCGTGGGTTCGGATTTTGTTGCCATCCCTAGTTTCTTCTTTGTTCTCTGACAGAGGCCCATATCTGATGGGGACAGAGGCCCAGAGTCATCTTCCCTCTGGAGTTCAAGCGCCAACTCCTCGAGCTGGCTCCGTGTTTGAGTTCCGCCGCCGTTGAAATTAAATATTTCCGGTGATCAAACATGAACGTTTTTAGTAATCTTAGTGGCCAATCTTGCAATTACTCTATAAATATATAAGGTATCTCAAATACCTCTAAGAATTTGAGATCTTGCATCAAATCCCAAACTTTATACAATAGAAATTGAACTTTTTAAAAATCCATTGTTTATTGGATTTGTATGCCAAACAATCGCTCCACAGAAGTTAGTATACACCTCCAATCTTATCCCTCTTGGTTTCAACTAACCCGTATCAACATTGATCCTGTAAAACCAAACAAGAACTCCTTTCTCACCACCGACCGCAACTTTTATTAAATAGAAAAAGGCCGATCCATTGCAAAATTATTTTGCTCTATAAAAATATACCTCTCCACCATTATTAGTTCTTGTTGGCCTTACTTGTTAATCACCTCGACCCTCCACTACAATAATCTACACAAAGAAATCACCGAACCCCGTTTCTTTAATTGTTTCGACGTGGATGGAAGAAGAAAAAAAAGTCACTTTCCTCCCTACCCCTCCTTTGTTTGTTCCGCGTGCAGTGTGTAAATATATAAATAGAAGAGGTTAGGCGCCGTACGTTGTCACCTAAATCAGTTGATTTCCTCCTATCCTTCCTTTTTTCTCTCAACAACGGGTAGCTTCTTCTCGTGGTGGCCTCTCGAGCATCAAGATGAGGGTGGCCGTCCTGTTGTCGTCCGTCGTATGGTTCATGGCAGCGGCGGCACTGGCGGAGCTGCCGCGGCTGGAGCACAGCGGTTCGAAGTACTTCAAGGCCGGCAACGGCGACGGATCCCTGGCCGTGTTGGTGGTCGGAGACTGGGGCAGGAAAGGAGCCTACAACCAAACTCAAGTTGCCACCCAGGTACTACTCAATATCTCTCTTCCCTCTTCTCATTAGCTTTTCATAATGACTTGGTCCTCAGTTCGCCAAAGTTTTTAAAAAAAAAAAAAAGTGAGTGTTGATAGATTAACCCACTTTCATCGTGTCTTGTATCCTCTTAACTTTTTTTTTAATATTTATTTTACAATCCGACGGCTAACAAGTTCTATCATGTTCTATCAGTAAATAATATGATAGTTTTTACTATTTACCCAATGCAATGGTCCGGTGTCGTTTGCTTGTTAGATTTGAAAAATGAGGGTTTGGCCAATAAAAATCTTGGTATTTATGTTGGATTATGGATTTGTAGAGTCTAATGTTTGCATGATAGATTTGACAATGAATTTGTTAAATAAATAACTAACCATCAAGGATTTGCAAATCCCAAATCAATATGTGGGATTTACAAGTCCGTGGGGTTCACGGATTTGGTTTTGCATCCTTCAACAAATAATGGACTTATGTTAAATCCCTTGTGATTTGAGTACCAAATCCATGACCCAAATCCAACAAGCAAACGACCAATGTTACTGGCTGGGTAGATTAAAAAAAAATAGTGGACAGACATTGCACTGACCATTCATGTTCTGACACGTTGCCAGTCTTTTTGGCCAGTATATATTGGTTTCATAGAGCATAATTCGAGGTAGATTCCAATATGCCGATTGAGAGGACAAACACGCCTCCTGCCGACATCATTGTTTGATTCTTTTTTTTATACACAGTTGAAAACGAAAACAAGAAAAGAAAAGAGACGTGCCGTGCCGTGAATATAATGGTTCTCCTTCTCCATATGTGCGGTTTTGTCTAATTGGTAATTACCGTAGGAGACGAGCTACCGGTCTATAGCTGCTACGTAACTTAAAACTGTGAATGCTTGATTACCCGACAAAAAGGATGATAATTAAATTGGCTAATCATCGTATCATAAATGGGTGGGCTAGCTTTTAGCAGGTTTTTTTTTGTTGTTGTTTCCCCTGTGATGTGGATGTGGATATGATGGTGTTGGAAAATCAGCCTTTTTTTTCTCTATGGAGTATTGGAGTTTGTATGGATTAGTTTGGCAATCTATATAATCGTTTTGAGTCTGTCTTTATAGCCACTTTTTTATATAAGAGTATGTGCTACTAGAAAGCTTCGAAACATGTGTATCCTTCAAATTCAAGACTAGCGGTAGTAGCACTTGAACAAGCCCGAGCCTAACCCTTTCTCTTAGTTGCCTGGATTACAAAATCTTCCTTTTCAAATTTCATTGTCAATTTTTTTCTTCCTCAAATAAGGATGGCATAAACAGAAAAACAGAGGCTTATTAAATTTACCAAATGGAATAAGGGGGACAGCAATGTGCAATGTGCATGATGCATGTGATTTCAGAGCACTTCTGCTATACTATATAGCATTGGTGCTTTAATGTACAACTTAAACTTGTACCATAACATCAAATGTATAAGTTTAGGTTGTACCATAAAACAATTTGTACTATTATGTTATGGTACAACTTTACAACTTGAAGTTGTACCATCACATAAAGGTACAAGTTCAAGTTGTACCATAAAAGAATTTGTACCAAAATTATAGGTACAATCTGAAGTTGTACCATAACATAAATGTACAATTTTAAGTTATACCATAAAGGTAAAAACCTATAGCATTGTAAAATTTCTCGTGATTTCATTAAAACACACATTATCATCTTTTCGTATGATTGTAATATTATATGTGTTCTGTTTTTTCCTGATTAATATATGTATATTACCGAATGCCATAATAGTGGATAATTGGATTCGTTTCAAACTGGATCGGAAGATGCCAACGGTGGTGGGCCGGTGGCCGTTGTTTTGAAGTCGTGACATAGGTTGTCAACCTAATTTATGTTGTTAAGCCAGTCCAGCTGGTGGTTGAAAGTTGGATAATTTCTATTTTTTATCTAAATATATTTTAGATTCTTATATATTATTCAAACCTATCGAAATATTAAGAATTAGCCAAATATTAACTTTCAGTTAGCAATTTTGTTTGTAATATTGACTTGACAATATGATACTGACTTGGAAGAGACACATGAAGGTCAACATTCCAAAATTTTCGTATTTTAACCAAGAAAAGAGTTACAAAATTATTAAAATGACGTAAAAATAGCTAATATTTTGATGCAATGCGAAAGATTTGGCTAATTAATAGCATTTTAATAGGTTTGGATAATATAAAAGAATTTTAAAAAAGTTTGGATAAAAAATAAACATTATCCTTTAAAGTTCAGTGATCTAATTAGTATCTAATCTGTTTGGATCGTTTTATATAATTTTTAAATATTATTCACAATAAGATAATAATTTAAAATTTTAATTACAGAAATGAAATTAAGTTCACATACATCTATTAAAAAAGAAATATACCTAATCCACGCGATCCACCCACCATTCCCTACCCTCTCTACCCCTCCCCCTCCCCCTCCCCTTTCCCTCCTTCCCTCACTCTCTAGTAGTAGGACCACCGGTTTTCTGGAGACCATTTTGGAATCCGACTATAGTTGGACCTATTCTAACCGGCCGGTCGGTAAAGGTATAACAATCGCAGTCCTGACACTGAACTCGAACTCACTTCATGGCCCACTTTCACCCTTTGACTTTACTTCTCAACTAGGACTAATTAACTTATAAATAAGGATGATAACGGAACCCGGACTCATGGGCACCTAACCCAACCCAAGTCGGTCAAAGCGGGTAAAATCCAAGGTCTTTGAAATTAGTTGGTTGGGCTAAGGTTTGGGTTTTGTTAAAACCCAACCCGCACCCAAAAAGCAAAATGAAGATATTTTGTATCTAACATGAAAAATATGAATGATTTATAAATGTTATTAATCTTTATTACAATACAAACCTAATAATATGGATTTTATTAGTCATTATAGATATATATTTGTAGAAAAACTTCCATAATATTAAGATATAGAGTTAAGAGAAATAATGTATAGTTATTTTCTTTAACCAATGATTACTTATGCACCTGCATGTACTCATAAAATGGTTTGAATTTTAAAAAAAAAAAAAACTCGGTTCAACCGAGAACCAGTGACTTAGAATTGCTGGACACTTTAACTATCTAGAGTTCTAGACCATCTGACCATCATGCCTTGGACAAGCTAATTCACTGCCGTGGTAATTTCTCAATCCCTAATTACTCCGACATTTTTCCTTTTTAACTTTTAACAGATGGGGGCAGTTGCAGATGCAGCAAAAATCGACTTCCTGATATCAACCGGGGATAACTTCTACAACGACGGATTAACAGGAGTCGACGACCCCAACTTTTACCATTCCTTTGCCGACATCTACACAGCACCCAGCCTGGAGAAGCAGTGGTACAACGGTAATTCATCAACCCCCTCCTCCTTGCTGGTTGATTTCACTGTTTCAGACTCATAACATCAGTAAAAAGTTGGACTAGGTAAAATGCTTTTTTAACCTGGTAACTCCATTACATGCTTCCAGTTTTGGGGAACCACGACTACAGAGGCGACGTAGACGCACAACTGAGCACAGCCTTACAAGACAAGGACCCCAGATGGTTGTGCATGACATCCTTCATTCTCGACACCAAGCTGGCCGAGTTCTTCTTCGTCGACACCACGCCCTTCTCCGACAAGTACTTCACCGACCCGGAAGACCACGTCTACGACTGGAGCGGCCTACTCCCTGACCGAGCTACCTACCTGTCCAACCTCCTGGCTGACCTGGACTCTGCTCTCAGGGCGTCGAAGGCAAGGTGGAAGATCGTGGTGGGGCATCACACGATCAAGAGCGCGGGCCACCATGGCAACACCGTTGAGCTGGAGGCTCAACTGCTGCCCATCTTGGAGGCACACGACGTGGATCTGTACGTGAATGGGCACGACCACTGCCTGGAGCATATCAGCAGCAGCCGGACCAAGCTTCAGTTTCTCACCAGCGGGGCAGGGTCGAAAGCGTGGAAGGGTGACGTCAGCTCGTGGGATCCCAATGAGATGAAGTTCTACTACGACGGTCAGGGGTTCATGACGCTTCAGATCTCGTCGGATGAAGTTCGTGTCGTTTATTATGGCATCAATGGTGAAGTCCTGCATCAATGGAGCACATCGGAATTGTCAGTCTCTCGGATGTAGTAGCATCAAAACCACACTACTACTGTTACTAATTCAGCGATATTATCATTCGAGTATCCCTCACTACGTGATCCTGGTCTTCTATTGTAACTTTGTCACTGTAATTAGTAATGACATCTATGATACAGTTAATTCCATGGACTTTTAATTATCACTTAGAAAGGGTAACTTGTTCTAATCTTAATCGATTAAGAGACTTTAGGTCGCCTGTCATTGGTCATCAGTGAATGACAGTCTAGCTTGATACCAGATGGAGATGAACATAAAAAGCGGGGTATGAAAAAGAAGTACCATGTTCTGCAGAGTGGCAAAAGTCAAGACCATTACAAGGGAACTTTGTATATGATTTGTTGTGTTCGCCAATGAGGCAAGCTCATTACCAACTCTTTCTGCAGTCTACGAGAATAGTGTTCCAGTTCATCGACAGCAAAAGTGAACTCGGTCCAGTCGGATTCGTGCAGACAGCATCTCTCATCGCGAAACATCTTATTTGCCAGTTCATTATCCTTCACAAACATGAATTTCAGAGAGGCAATCTTTCCTTGCTGCAACTCAGACAGTAACCATACCTCCCTCCTTTTTGCAACTCTCAGAGAATTCACTTGCGCACGGGCCTTCCACCACAAAAATTGTACCACCTATGCAACAACAAAACTGTGATGAATTTTTCTAACCACAACGAAAAAGACACAAACTTTAGACTATGATGGGTTTATATAACTTTTCTGGCTAGACAGTTCAATACTGAACATATGACCCAATAATCTTAAGCACACCAATTTTGATCTGCGTACATTACCTGTAGCGCATGCAAAATGTTGGTGAATTCTTGCTCAAACAGCACCTTACTCCTTGCTAGTTTCAGTGGTCGTTCGAGCAGTTCAGAGAAATCAGAACAGGATAACTCTTCTTCAGTAGAATAGATATCAAACCCTGCACTGTAAATCCTTGCACAGCATACATTAAACCCTGATTCTTCATTCTGCACTTGACCCGGACAAAACCAGTACATATTGCTGGAAGCTGGCCTTGGAAGCAGCAACTCTTCAGATTTGCTTGAAGAGCAAGGCATGTTTGAAGACAGAAGAGATATAAGTTTAGCATCTTCATCATGTGCACTGTCGCGGCTGAACTACATTGTAAGTGTCAGTCTTTCTCCTTCAATTATCTGCCGATTGATAGATCTCCAACCTAAAATCAGAACACAGAAAACAAATGCAAAACCATATGCAGCAGGCAATAGGGGACTTCTTCAACTATGTGTCAAGAATACCTCATCCACCGAATGAACATTACGATCATCAGCTGTATAGATCGAAACAGCCTGTAATGGATGCATCACAAGAAATCAGACGACAATTCACTTCACATACACCATATTACTGCATTTGTAAACTGAAAGGGAAGTCGAAATGTTTACCCCGGCGGCTGGGACGAGAGTATTCGGGTGACCATCCCGGAAGTGGAAAAGACCACCTTTGAAATCCTGGCCATAAGTGTTCAAATAGCAGATTGCCTTTTGTAAACAACAGAAGCATCACAGAAAAAGGCAAACAGTGAACACAAGATCCAAAATAAAATGGCGAAACAGAAAAAGGAGAAGAGGCATAGAGGCAGGTACAGAGAAGTGGCGCTGTTTGAGGTAAGGCCTGTTATCATCAGTGTGCCAGCCGATGCTTGCGCCTCGAGTCCAGCTGCAATTGCAGCAAGCAGCGGAGTGGTGATAACCAGAAACTAAGAACAGAGCATATATGCGAGAGAGGAGAGAACTTGGGGTTTACCTAATTAAACCGGTGAACTCGACGGAGAGTTCGTACTCGCAGCCGAAAAACTCCTCGACCTTTTCTTTCAGGCGGTCACGGATGGAGAGGAAAGGGATGATTAGGTGCGGAGAATTGGTGGCGATGAGGTGAGATAGAGTGGTGGAGAATACATTTGGACGATAACCGACGGTGGAGCAGCTCCGATGAATGAATTCCAATTCCTACCAAAATTCCCCAATTCTTTCAAGTTGGGGGGGCAATAAAATGGGGGAAAAGATTCGATCGAAGAAGAAGGAAGAGGCGGAAACCTTGCACTCTTGAAGAGAGAGGAAATCGGGGATGATGAGACGCGCCTGATTCTGTTTCTCGCCGGTGGTATCGTCTCCCATCCTCTTTCTAATTCTGATTCTCGCCGGTGGTATTGACGGTGGAATCGGGGATGATAAGGGGTTAAAGTTACCGAAATCCGAACCGCAGTTCCGGAGGCAGGGCCGACGCCGGCGGCCTGGGAGCTCGGGAGTCTTTATTTTCTGTTCTCTATTGCATTGATGTGTTTTTAAAAAGGGATTATGGCATTTTAGTCCATATACTATAATTTTTTTGACAAACAAGCTCTATTGGACATAGATAACAGACACTGGATGTACGCTGAAATTGTCAAAATATTGCATATTAGCAAGGTCTGACAATATTTAGTAAGAATGTTCTTCATGATTGACATGTATGTACTTAGAAATTTTGCATTCGGGTAATGATTTGGAGATTGACAAGCTATTTGCTCATCCCTAATTCAAGATGTGTGCGCCGAGCATAATCAATAATAGCTTGTAACAAATTTGGATGAAAACTTTACTAAGTTCTCTCTTTGAATCTTTTGTATCTAAACTAAGTTTTTCCGATCGTAACTTTAATCATTTTGAGCTCGTGGTACATGTAGCTAACTTACTTCAGAGACCGTGATATTGTGTCCTAGTTAACTGACGGAATATCAACTAAAGATGCAATTTATCATATCCCCAAAGCGTGCAAACGATTTCGAGCACAAGCAATCCCTCTTTTCACCATAACCACAATGACCGAATGAAGAGTTGAAGACTAGGTAACACACTGTAGAAACACAATGATGAGAGATTGTCCCTGTTTAATAAGAGCATCAAAGAGTTGGCTAGGTGATGATATAATGATGTCAAATATTAGACGGAAGGAGAATGAGGCTGAGGTTTTCTCATCCAAATCCGAACTGATCCTAGTGAGTGACTGAGTGGTACTTCTGTAATATATAGTGAGACACCAAAAAATGTATCAGAGTAGACAGGAAACATAGAAAAAAAGGGAAGTAGAGAGAAATGGTAAAAGAGAAACACAGCCAAAAGCTTCTCTTACCATCATCTCCTCCCTCCAAGCTCTTCTTCTTCTTCTTCCCACCATCTCCTTTCAGTCTCCCCCACTCAGTTGTAACTAAGTATGAGATGATCCATGTCAAATAGTCTCCAATGTTTCGCCGCTCTTTACATTTTTCGCTTTCAAACTCATTGCTTACCACCATTTCTCCTACTCTCTTCTCTCACCTGCCAAAACCTCTCTCTCTCTCTCGCTCGCTACACTCCATTAGCTCCGGTGACCTGCTCTTCTGCCTTGGCTGCCACTCCATTGCATTCCTGTTTCAACGGGGCCTTCACTCCTTCACTAGGCTTCCCTTGCCCGCTTTCTTTCTCAGGTGGGGAAGGAGCCGAGTCTGCAGCAGCAGTTTCATTTGCTGCTGGAGGCAGGAAAACGCCAGTCCCAGGGACGGGCACCAGGACAGTTGGCAGGCGAGGTGAGGGATGCCTTTGACCAGCTGCTGCTGCCCAGGTGGCTGGAACAGGAGTAGGGATGGGGACTGGGGAAGGAAAAGGCACCTGTGCCGCGATTGGAGAAGTTACAAAGAGTGGCTGAACACCATTCTGATGATGAGCTCGAATCGATGGTGCAGGCAGTACACCAGTTGTTGGAACATAGTGCTTTGGCCCAGCATAACGAACATGATGAGTTGGCGATCTACTTGGCGGTGGACCCCAGTGAGAGGATGAATGGGCTGCTGTGTTGGATAATGGTGTATGACGCTGTGATGAACCATCGCCAGGGGAAGATTTCCTAGGTAGGGACTTGGTGAAGGTGACGAGAATCCGTTGCTTTCGAAGTGCAGGAAGTGCATGCCTTGCATAATCAGAGGATTTCCCTTGCAACACCAAAAGCGATCTGTTGGAGCAACATATATTAGTGAATGATTCAGAATCAGAATGAAACAGATGCAGGCGTCTTTGAAATACTAAAACAAGGTTATACCCACCCAGGCTCAACAGCTAGCTTGAGAGAGCCTCTGTAGTCCCCAGCATGGTCAGAATTTATCGTTCTGCCAAACACCATCTCACATCCAGTCAAGCAAAGAATGGCCACAGGTCTTCCATACCATGAAGGGCACATGTAAGGCTGCGAGTGGTCACCCTACAGGAAGTTTTTCAATAAAAGATTAACATACAGGCTAGGAAAAACCAACTTTCGGCTACAGGACGCAAATATATAACTTGGTAGAGTTGAGCCACCTCGTTGAAAATATTGATCATGCACGAATCTGGCTTTGTGGTCATGATTTGTGCGCCAACCATACGGTCAATGACATCTTGCAACAAGGGAGGGATTGGTTCGATTTTCTGGTCTGCAACATTCACTCAACATGAAATACTAGTTGGACTTTATATCCACAATCAAGGATTAACACAATTATTGCAAAAGAAACTGCAACTTGCCTTTAGGGGTTTCTTCGTCTGCAGGTGCATCAGCTATAGGAAGACCCAGTTGAATCATCTCTCTTCCATGTCCTCTCATCGGTCGCCTTGAGGCAACATATGTTTGACCTGCTTGACAGAGAGCACATATTACCCTATGTCATTAGTAGCCTCATCCAACTATTCCTTTGATAAACTCCCATTCGATGATGCAATTAATACATAGATATGGAGAGAAACAACCATGACTCATATTTAACCGAAAAATGAAACCAAGCATCCAAACCATGCACTGAAAGGTATGAGAAAAAAACACAAAATGACCTAACTGAACTTCCAGTAACTTTGACGCTCAATGGGCTCCAAAGTTAGAAACACAATGAACGTATCATGAATAATTGATAATCTTATTTATAACCAACCTGCCAGTAGCTGTTCCAAGACATATTCATGGATACTGATAAAAATAACAAAATTCTCCACCTAGGATAGGGTCCGGGATAAATGATTCAGAGTGAACAACTTGAAAGGAAATATGATAATGAACTTACCTTGATATTTCCCTGCTCTACCTGCAGCCTTCAGATCATTAACCAACGAAACCAGTTTCGGGATTTCAGAGTCGTCAAGCAACCGCTCATACATCTTTAATCCATCGACAACATTAACCTACAGCAGAAATCAGCACATCTTAAGAGAAAGGAAAGAAGAAGAGAAACCCCAAGAAAGAGAGAATCTACTATCAAGAATCAGTCCTTCAGAAAAAAGAACAGAAATACTGAAGTCATTCCGTCACAAAAGTTACCGCCTTTCCATCAATTATCTCTGTTCCAATGAAAGTCTTTGGACTGCCACTGGGATTTGGCATCTCATTCTGATTCTGACTGATAACCGAGCTGCTCTCTGCAGATGAGATTTTGCATTACCACAAGAAAAGTTCCAAACTAGAAAACACTCAAACAACAAAACAATGACAGGCATAGTATTAATAATGACAGCGTGATACCAACCAAAAGGAACTCCTTAGAGAGAATACAAGTGGAAGTGTGGAACAGAGTGATAATTAACCCCCCCCCCCCCCCCCCCCCCCCCCCCCCCTTTTTTTTTTGAGTGATGATAATGAACCCTAGAGGCCTGACATACACAAGTGCTAATTGGACTTAACTCGGAAAAGTTTATTTCCCTCATCCTCTGCAGATGTCAATTTATACAGCTACGAGGAGCAATCATGTCATTGCCCACCCTAACCCACCACAATGGAAAAAGAAATACAAAGGCTGAAATGAGGAAATGGGCACAGCTTGCCAGCCAAAGAGATAATGAAGGAACACCTTTGAGGATAAGTTGATCATCAGCAGCCACAGGCTCAGGTTCTGAATTCCCAGACACGGTTTCTTCTGAGGTTCGACCACTCTTTAATTGGCTATCCTTGTGTGGCAATGTGGTAACATCTGCTTCAATAACCAGAAAGTACAGGTATCAGTACTTCCTCCAAAAATGTTCAAGGTATGGTGACAATCCATGATTTTATGCACAAGCATTAGGATTTCGAGGATGCAACTCAATCAACGCATTTTGGCATAAAGTTCACTATGCGTAACCCAGAATGTCTCACCAGGCAATTAGCAAATCAACAGATTACCAGCTGCAATTTTCTCAACACTTGTATTGTCTTCCCTATGAGAGTTCCTAGTAGCTTAACAAGGACACGATTGTGTGTACCTAAAGGCTTAGAAATAAAGACTAATGGATCTTTCTTTTCCTTCTTTTAGGAAAAAGAAAAAACAATTCAAGGTGAGGGGCTACTACTGACACACTCTAATTGTCATTGTCGCTTTCGTTTCTTTTGGGTCAAGCATGCCAGAGGGAGAACCTAATTTGGCAATTGAACCAATAATGTTGATCACCTGATAATGGAAAGAGGGTGTCAAGTAACCTTCCAGAGTTCAGTATAGCAGTAAACTTCAGTGTAGCAATATGCAGTATATATACATTTATAAGAGTCGTCTGGTCATATAGCACAACAAATTGTCAACTTCAGTGTAGCAATATGCAGTAAAGTGCAAAAAAATTGCAACAGAAACCACAAATACCATGGAGCTTTACTCAAATTCTGAAGAAAAATCACATCGATGTACAACAGAATTCCAATCTAAGTGAGTTGGATGCTTTCCTTATCGGTCAGTAACACACAAAGGTCCAAATTTACCAAGAAAAGTCCCTTCCATAATCCATCTTTGCCTCCATCTAAGACCCTCTATACCAGCACATATATAGATATATTGCCCATTTAGGAAAGATCCATACTTCTTCAAATCATTCAATACATGACAGGTGGTTCCTAACACATTCAATACTGTCATTTAAGTCTCAAAATGGCCAAATGTAGGTATGCAGAACAGTTATATCATAAGCCAGGGTTAACGGAAGCATACACCATGCCGTAAACACTAAACAGAAATCAGTAGCAAATATAAACCAAAGTGATTACCTTTCTTATCCTGGGCAACTGCTGAAACCTTCTCGTCCATTTTACCATTAGTCGCACCTGATTTAGGATCCTCCTTTGTATCACTACTTACATTTCCTGAACCATTGCCATCTAAATTGTTACTCTCTAAACTAGTACGAACATACTCTTTTGGTGCTTCACTCCCTCTATGCCCTTTGTTAAACCCTGCACCACCAAAAGACCTCTTGAATTCTTTGGCACCAGCCCTGGGCTGATCAGCATAGTATCTATTGTACTGGTGCTGTTGCGGTTGTTGTTGCTGCTGCTGCTGCTGCCGCCTTAACACTACCTGCTGCAATGCGAATACCACCTCACCAACAGAGAAATACTGCTGCATATGAAGCACCGGGTTCCAGTTGAACCTCCTTTGCTGAATACAACCTATAGCTAAATCATAGTCCCCCGGCTCACCGACAGCCCTTAGATGGTGGCAGAGAGCATCAATCATCGCATTTGCAGCGGCGAATTCCCCTCTCAACCACGAGATGAACCCATCACGCTCGTCCACCGGGAACCACTGCTGTCGAGGGTGGATCTCATTAGCTCCGCCGCCACCACCCACACTGCCACCACCACCAGCAGCAGCATACTGCATTTTATCCGACATCACCACATTACCTGATGGAACAGCCATATCCTCAAAGAAAACCCCGACAACTAACCCACAATTTGTACGACTATCAGGCAGAAAACATGGCCAGCTAGAAAATCCTCAGATCTCTATCAGATTACTGGAGCTCCAGATAATTGTGCTAGAATCTCCTTTAAAACCTCCAGCTATATCTCTCACCTATTTTCAAAGCGGATCGCACAAAATCAAGCTGGCAATCAGCTCAAAATAACGCAAAACAAGCAAATTCAAGAGCCAAGATACGAAATTTACTTCATAATATCATTCATTAACTAGCCAGTGGGGAGAATCGTAGCTCAGCATTAAAGAGAATCCAGCAAACAGAGTAAAATCGGTTAATATATGTTCTTGTCCAGGTAAACTGATGAATGAATGAGCTTAAGGAAAACCCGAGAGAGAATGTGGGTTTAAGAAATCAGATAGATCTGGAAACTGGGTTTTGGAAGAATCAAAGGAAAGTCTCCAACTTTACGTACGTTTGGGGTTGTGAAGTGAGTGAGTGTTGGGTAATGGGTACAGTTTGGGTTGTTTTTCCTTCCTTCCTTTTTCTATTCTATTTTCCCCCCCCCCCCCCCCCCCCCCCCCCCCCCCCCCCCCCTTTTGACAGAGAGATGAATGATATGGGGAAGGAAACCTTGAAAAGCAAGAAATGAAAAATAGAAGTCAAGCCTTCTAACAACTGGAGAACAAAAAGAAGAGATGGGAAAGGATCTAGGGTTTTGGAGCTGCTGTTGGCTGGTGGACTGGTGGGGAAGGTGTCTTGTTGTGAATAAATACTAAATAGTGATGAAAAACTGGTGACCTCATGGAAAAATTCCTTTATTTTGCATTACGTGTCCTTCATTTTTCTTTCTGCTGCTAAATGGTAGTGTTAAATTTTAGTTTGTGGTACCGTATCAAACTTCCCAATGTATTGAGAAAATGTTTGTATCTACGTGAACAATATGATAAATTGACTTCCCATGGTATTATCAACCGATATGTGTCTATAACTTTATTTTAAATATCGGTATACTTAGTATGCTATCGATTTAATCAAATTTAGACTACTAAATTTTAGTGTGCTTATTTGTTACATACAATCTCAGAAAGCTAATGGGGAAGATGGGTTCTTTAATGGTGGGTGAGGCTACATTACAAGAGAAAAGTGGAGGAGAAAAACGTGCCTTTTGTCCTTTGTATTATTATTTGCTAAGAAAGGTTTAGATTCCATGTATTTCTCACCTTCCTCCCCTTGGATGGTGGTGGGCTGTTATTATGAATTGAAGATAGGACCATCAACAGAATATCCTATTTTTTGCTATTGCTGAAGGTGCTTGCTTGGGCATTTTTACATTTGCTGAATTTTTGGTTTAGTTGTTATTATAATTTGCTCTGCGATTGAAAGATGTATATCTCCATAAATACAGGCAAATTCGTTCTTTTTCCTTACAATAAAAAATCAGATTATTTGACTAGTTTATTTGTTGATCTGATTGAACATTATGGGTAAACTATTTTTAGGTTTTATAAACTTTTTTTGTGGATGGCCATTGACACAAGATTATCCTAGATTTAAGAAGCATCGATATAGCATTAGGGCAAAGTTTTTAGCCGAAGCCACTTCAATGGTCATCCATGGTTCTTTGAGTAAAGACATTAATCCAAATTTAGTTTTCAATGCAATCAAACTCTTGATCACTACGGTTCTTTGTCAATGTAGGATAATATTTCATAGGCCGATAGACAATCACTTGGTTGTGGTTAGATCAATGATTCAAGTTACGAAGAGTGGATTTATGTCTTTGTTCAAAACTACATACGGGGTTTCATGTACAATAAGGTCAACTTTATTCCACTAGAAATTACGATAGATACCTAATTAGATTAAATGATAAACATCATCTAATATTGATCAAGTTATCCGTAAGGGAGAATCTAGTTAAAGAACGGGCAACCTACTCTACCTTAGCGTTTTTCCTTCTCCAAATCTATTCAATTTGAGGGTTTAATATGAGAAGGGGCACCATTCAACCAATCCATGTCTCATATCACTAAGATTACCTAGTCCAGACATATTTGATCGAACGAACAAAAACCTAACAATATAATTTGACATTAATACACTCGGATTCATACTCTTCAATCGACCTGATACCTCCCGAAAGGGTTTTCACTTCATATTCAATCGATGTAGAACAAAGGATTGTCTTGCTCATTATCATATAATTTTCCACAAACTTTAATAATCATAAATCATGATTCTATCTTTGACTATTATGGTTCGCTTAAGAACAACGAGCCCATCATCTATCACAGTGAATCAACATTTCGAAATTACTTAGCGATACATAAAATCCAAATTCACTACACATTCAAATCTCGAGAAAGAAAACTCAGACAAAGTGAAAAATCATCCTCAACAACACACATTCAATTCGGGTCGAAAACTCCATGAAAACAAATTAAACAAACCCCTGTCCCCATCAACGTACGAAAAAAGAATCGATGATCAAATCACATTTCCAAACTCCCCCGCCGGAAAACCCTCGCCGGCCGGTCATGCGTGGTGAGCAAGTGCCACCGAGAGATCGACAAAAATGCCGAAGAGCAAGATACAAAGTCCGGTGAAGTTGATGAGCCGGGACTCGGCGTGCCCACGGAGGTTGAGAAGCGTCTCCCGCTGCATGAGCCCCGTCAGCGCCGCCGCGACGGCCATGTACAGAAGCGCCCTGCCGAAGCTGACGTGCCACGGCATCATTCTGGACCTCGTGCCCAGGCTGGCCTTGGGGAACATGTAGGTGAAAAAGCCCAACAGCCATTGGAGGCCCAGCATGATGAAGGTGGTGAGCCCAATCCAAGAATGGAGGCTGAACATGTCTTCCGCGCCTATCATGTCGTGGAACTTGAACACCGCGGCTATTCCGACGATGCCGAGTGCTATTCCGATTAAGTGCAACACCATGTGTACGGCCTTCTGTGCTTCTTTGGCTGCCGGCACGGACTTGTACGCCATCATTGCTGCGTATGCAATTTTTTTTATTTGTAAGAAATTGGGATGTGATTGAACCACTCATAATTCATCCAACTGTAATTTGTTTTTACCAAATTCATATGTTTTTTCCCCCCTTTCTTTATCTCATATGCTTGGTGGTATAGGTATGCAAAAAAAAAAAAAAAAAAAAAACCATTCACATGGGATTAAATTAGACCACATCAATATTTGAATCAGTATTGTGTGATTCAATTTTGATTTCAGAAAATCTCATTAATAAATCAATGAAAGCCGGACAAAACCAGATCAAATGTACTTTCGAGTTGATTGTAGCTGTCAATATTCATATATTTTCAACGAATAATGAATTGGTTTAGTGGTAATATCACTAGCCTAGAATCTGGAGGTCTCAGATTCAAATTTTTTAAGTAGTAACTTAATAACAAAAAATTCAAAACCAGTGCCTATTAAATGTAAGGCTCATATTTCTTAAAAAGGGCCACACTTGTATAGAAATTAAATTTCACTTTTTTATCAACTCAATTGAGTATTGGAAATGAGAAATTACAGTGTCGTACTCACCGTGAACACATCAAATTACCAATAGAGTGTCATTAGTTTCCAACTTAATTATGAACCACACAGTCGAGTTTGTTGTTATAGGGTGGTGACAGTTAGGTTAGGAGTTACCTTGGCCAGCGAGAAAGATGAAGCCGCAGAACATGAGGAGTGGATGAACCTGAAGCAAGAACGTTACAGCTAGCAGTAAGTAAGAGCAACAGGGGAAGTTTAACACAGACAGAACACGGTAATGTGAAAATCAACTGGAGGGGAGGGAGGTTTGGTTATAGGTAAAAGCAAGTACATTGAAGACGCGAGCAGGGTTGTCGGAGTCGTACTCAATGCCGCCACGGTAGTGCAGCAACCATATCAGCATCAGAACGATTGCCAGGACCCCGAACAGGTGAGCTCCGATCGTCAGCCTCGACGCCGATCGCCTGTAAACCACCACCGCGTCCATTTCTTCGAATTGATGATAATATATATACTTAATTAGCACTTCCGCTGCTAATTGAGTGAAGAATGGAGATCGAGGTGCAGGGAGGGAGGAGCTATATGGAGATCAGGATGTAATGTGTCAGGGTGGTTGTTGTAAAGGGAAGGGAATCATCAGATGATGGGCAGGAATCTGTCTAATGCAAAATTAAAGCAAAAGGGTTAGAGAATAGCTAGGGATTGCTTGCTGCTGTTGGTTTAGCATCTGTTCTTTTTTTTTTTTTTCGGTTTTGATTCCTCATCAAAGCTTCCACGCTGGAAGCATTTGTACGTAGCTTCCTTAATCAGTCGACGATACTTTAGCTAAAACTAGTTAGGCAGCGGCCTAAAAGCATCTGTGAAGGCATTCACTCTAATGTTGGATTGTTTCTTTTACACCATGGATCTCTCATGCTTTGTAGGTGTGCGATTATTACAATTTTTTTTTTTAGATTACACCCTCTTAAAACTGAACGCCCTCGTTGAGAATCACTCCAACATCTTTCAATAGGTAAGTGTACATATGCTGGTGTTACTTGTAACATCCCAATCTCTTTTTTTTATAGCCAATATATTGTCCATTTTGAGTCTAAAACTAATAATACTTTGGTCAGAAAAATGGTTGTGGTGTTACGAAAAGTGTTATACGCGCACAGTCTGAAAACCAAAGTCAAAGATGGAAATAGGAAGAAGAAATAGAAGCGCTTTGTAAATTGAAAATCTTTTTTTTTATTATCATAAAATGGACAGCTCCTATTTGTTAACCAAAGTAATTAGATAAACAGAGCTCAAGAACTTCAGGTTGAAACGCATAGATTCAACCTCACAAAATATAATGCCACCAAAATGATAATATGGTCGTTTGGAAGTTGCGTATGTTAAATCTTTGTATTATTATGAATTACTATAATATAAATGCATGCATTGATATAATAGATGTATTTTGAAATTACATTGTTTAATTTTTGAGATTATAATTTATAAATTAATTATTATAAAGTTATTTATAAGGAAATGTCGTATTTGTATAATAACCACCTTAAATCCCCTCAATAATTGTTGAAACTTGAGATGAGAGCGAACCCCACACATAGCTTAATCACGTCCCTACCATGCAAACAATAATAGCAAAATAGGAATTCCCATTTACGTTCCACCGCACATATATTCTACCCGATATCATTATTGCTTTAGGAAAAAAGACATTTAATTATTATATTTAGAAAAATCGATAAATGTAGGAAATTGAAGCCGACTGCCGACACAACGAATCTATTATTGATTACACTAATAAATTAAAGACAATTGACAACAATCTTATAAAAAAATCGCTTCTAAAACTAAAACAAGTCTCATGAAATCATATTTTGTTCACATCATTATTAATAAATCCACAGGAAACAATCCAGATACCTTGATTCAATTCACCTTACAAATAAACCAAAATTTTTAAAAAGCTCAATAGCAAAAGCCTAACCAGTAACTAAGCATAATAATAACACATTAATAAACACCACTACACCAGCTTAATAGATAGAGTACTCCAATACGCCGTCGTTTCCCCTAACAAATGGTGTTCTTGTTGTTCTTCAACTTCTTCTTGTTGGCCACGAAGTTCTTCCAGTAAATCATAATCTCCCTCTGCGTCTCAATCTCCGTCTTCTTCAAAAACGTCCCGTTGACTGCCCCACTCCCTCCCTCACCGGCGGCGACAACAACAGCCGCCGCCGCCGCTTCCTCTTCCACCACCGCGACCTTCCCATGAAGCCTCACCGGCAGAGTATCCAGCTCGTGAAGCACCTTACTCACATCCAGCACCAGCCTCTCCGCCAGCGTCCTCGAGAAATCCTCCCTAATCACAACCCTCAGCACCGTAATATGCTGCGCGTCCGCCGGCATCGTGTACGCCGGCACAATCCACCCGTAGGTCCTCAACATCTCCGCGATCTGGAACTCGTCGTGCTGGCTGTTGTCCTTCAACGAGAACGCCACTAGGGGAACCCCAATCTCCTTCGAAACGATTTCGAAACGGCCCGTCTTCTCCAGCCCTTCCCTGAGAAACATGGCGTTCTCGTGGCAATTCTCCATCACGTTTCGGTACCCCTCGTGCCCTAATCGAATCAATTGGTAGTACTGCGCGATGATCTGGCTCGAACCCTTGGAGAAATTGAGGGTGAAAGTCGGCTGATCGGCGCCCAAGTAATTGATGTGGAAGATCAATTCGTCGGGCAAATCGTCCTTGCTCCGCCAGATCGCCCACCCGACGCCGGCGTAGACGAGGCCGTACTTGTGGCCGCTGACGTTGATCGATTTGACGAGCGGGAGGCGGAAGTCCCATTCCAGCTCCGGCCAGAGGAAGGGTGCGATGAACCCGCCGCTCGCCGCGTCGACGTGGATCGGCGTGTCCCAACCCGTTGCTCTGTTTTTCTCCGTCAACAGGTCGTTGAGCTTCTTCACGTCCTCGAACTCGCCGTTGAGCGTTGAACCCAGGATCGCGGCAACGCAGATCGTGTTCTCGTCCACCATCTCCACCGCTTTTTCCGGGTCCATGACGTAGTACCCTTCCGTCAGCTTCACTTCCTTCAGCTCCACCTCGAAGTACCGAGCGAATTTCTCCCAGCACACCTGCAATTGGGGGGAAAAACAGAGTCAACGATTGAGTCAACTCAAAGTCACCCAATTTTACAAATTGGAATTGGCAATTTTTTCTAATTAGTTAGTTTCAATAAATGGAGTGGTTAGAAAAGATTAAACCCCTAAACAAGTTCATATTTTAATTCCAAAAACAGAGTGAAACAGAGCAAAACAGAGTCACTTATTTATTTACAAATTGGAACAGACAAGTTTCTAATTAGGCGAATTCGTGGAGAAATTGATGTTGTAATGGATTTGGATGGAGAAAGGGTAGGTGGGTTTTACCTGAACATTGGCGCCGGTGACGATGTTGGGGTTGTCGGTGGGGAGGCCGAGGGCCTTCCTCTTGTTCTGCCACTTGCGCTTGAATGCCAAGCCGGCGAGCATGATGGCCTCGGAGGATCCGACGGTGCCGACGCCGACGGCGGCCTCGGACTCGCCGAGCGGGGCGTTGAAGAGGTGGGCGATCATGTTGACGCAGCGGTTCTGGAGCTCGGTGGTGACGGGGTACTCGTCCATGTCGACGTAGTTCTTGTTGAGGGAGTCCATGATGAGCTTGTCGCACTCGGGCTCCATCCAGGTGGTGACGAAGGAGGCGAGGTTGAGCCTTGGCCGGCCGTCGAGCATGAGCTCGTCGTTGATGATCTGGAAGGCGGCGTCCTTGGGGATGGAGGTCTCCGGCATCCGGTAGCGCGGGAGGGATTCCCTGACGTAGCGGGAGGCGAAGGTGGAGTGGACGGAGACGTCGGATTGGGAGGACATCTTGGAGAGCACCATTGTTGCTGCTCGTTTTGGGTTGTGGATTGCAAAGCAGGATAAGGGGAGTGTCAAGTGTGTGTGTGTTTGCTTGTGGTTGGAGGAGGAAGTGAATGAGAAGAGGGAAACAGGGGATGGGCTTGTTTATATAGTGGTGGGGGAGAAAGGGCCAATAATACGCGTACAACTACAAATACGACGGGCTCGGAGTTGTTAATGGTGGGGATTTTGTAAATACGTTGGATTTGGAAAGGAGGAATGGGCGGTCCAAATTGGCATAAGTGCGGGGAATGGTGCAAGTGGGCAGAGGGATGATGGGGAAGGAAGTGACAGGTTTTTGGTTGGACCAATTCCAAGCTTCGTTGGTCTTTCGTTTATGCGTTTCGATTTGATATTTTTCATCTAACTCACTAACTGCACTTCCTTTCCTTCCATGCCTGCCTTCATTTCGGCCTTCCATGATTAACGGTGGTTATCTTCTTCGTTTGTGTATCTGAAAGTGAAAGACATTACTTTAAAGAAAGTATGGACTTGTTTCCCTCTTTGGTGAAAAGGACAAAAAAAGGTGAGATGACTTTCTTCAATTGCTTCAAAATAAGGGTGAGCGGAGGAGAGGATGGCTACGTGGAAACTATGGGGAAGGATGAAATTGAGTTCAAGATCTCATTTACAGGAGGCTAATATTTTTAACAATTTGGTTACAATTGAAATGGCAAGGGTGGGGTTGTGAAATGGCGATGCTACTTCTTCAATTTAGGGATTTGGAACTTCGATTTGGGGACGAGAGTGAGAGACGATGATTTACTATGCAGGCTGATCAGTTTTGTTAATCGAATGGGCCCGGTGACAATTAGGCCCGCAACTTAGCAGTTGATCTTCGTTGGGCTCAAATTGAATAGGCCCAGGGCTTTCTTCTGAGAAGAGACGAAGAGCAATCTTCTTCTTCTTCCCTGAATCAGCTTCGGCTTAAAACAGAGCACTGGAGAACAGAGTACTGCTGCTGCAGTAGAGAGAAGAGAAGCTGAAAGAGTAAGAACACAGCGAGATTTTTAACGAGGTTCGCCACAGGGCTACTCCTCGTCCCGGAATAGTACTTATTATTCCGAGAGACTCTTTTGATTTTCTTTGACTATAAAGGAGAAAGAAGAACGAAGAAATTACAACGAATGTGAAAATCAAAGAGCTTGACTCAAGACCCGAATTTGCGCATGGACCCGAATTCGCGCATGAATTCATTACAACCTCTGATCAACTGAACCTGTACCTCAGTGTGATCAAAGCCACTGTTTTTACCCCAACTCTCTGCCCTATACCGCGAGGGATTCCTCAAACAGCTACTTCCAAGTTCTACAAAGGAGATGTATATATAGCCTTCCTTGCTGGGTAGCCGTTGTGACTGTAGGTTTGAATCATTGATTAGCGCGGCTCCCCCTTGATTGATGCATCATTTCCATCTTTGGTTCAATCCAATTTGTCAACTTGATTTGATGAGATTCTTCAGTCTAACAATCTCCCCCTAAGTTTAAGATTGCTGATTGACTCGTTGAAACCTGCAAACAAGAGCACACACCTTTCCCAGAGCAACACAAAGATGGAATCCACAGAAAAGCACAGTTCTGAACAAATCTCATAACACAGTAAAGACCATTCAATAGCTGGTGAGACACGTCCAGCAAACCAAACCGCTAAGGCCAAAACAAAAGCTGGTGAGACATGTCCAGCAAACCAGAAACAGACTATTCAACCAATTACTTCAATTGGTAAAACATGTCCAGCAAACCAGAAAGATAGTCAGCACTCAAAGAACTCAATCAGATCCATAGATATCTCGAATATCCTGCAGAGCAGCAAAGACCTCATCCAGAGGAGGTGGGTCAGAGGAGTCAGATAACTCTGAGTCAGATGAGTCTGACTCAGAAGCATCGCTACTAATCCAGTTGACTTCTATGTCATGACCATCACCACCTTCCTCAGGATCTTCTTCTTCAGAATCCTCTTCAGGATCCTCCTCAGCAGATTCTTCCTCTATTTCTGCATCATCCTCCCCCTCAACGATGTCATCCGCAATCTCATCAAGAATGTCATCCGCAGTCAGATAAACATTAGGAGTGGTGGTACAAAAGGGATCAAGAGAAACCCCAAGGCGAAGAATGAGAAGGGTGATGAGAGGACCAAAGGGAAGATGTCCCAGATATTCAAACTGCTGAAAGGGATATAACCCTCCAAATAACATACGACAGTAGTCCAGAGGGACATTGGGAGTGGCATGAGTAATGATCCAGAGATCTAGAGGGGTGACTCTGTCGAGCAGTACAGTCCTAGGAAGGAGCCTACGAGTGAGGAGAAAGTGAAAAGTACGCAGGGAAGGCAGCAAAAAGGCAGAAGGGAGGGTGAGAAAGGCATCAGAGGTGTGACCAGTGAGATGAACAAACTCATGTTCAATGTTAAAGTTGAAGTGCACAAGTTCAGTCTCATTGGCAAGTACTTCTCCTACCCTAGGGATATGCAAGAGATGACGAAGGTATTCAAGAGGAACAGTGACTAGATGGCCATACACTAGAGTGGTGAAGGTACGAGTGTGGATTCCAAACGAACGAAAGGTCGAGTAGAACAGCCTCACTGCTTCAGGACAAACATACTCAACAGGATCAGCCATAAGAAAGTCCCAACCTAAGTTATGGAGATATTGAGAGACATCTAACCCATACTCTACTAAATCAGGAAAAGGAACATGATAGGTAGGGATAATAGGGCGACGAGCAAAGGAAACAGCATGGCGATGAGAGTTTGCTGGAATTGGGTCATGAAAGAGAGTACTTGTGTACGTGCGAGAAAAACCTAGAACCATTGCAACTACAAGCTTAGACTCTAAGAACAAGAGGATTGAATGAAGGACAAGAAACTCGACTGGACTCCCTTAAATAGACCAAGACAATACGAGGAAGTAAGGTAAGCACTGACAAAACAGGGGAAAAAAACACACAGACTCAAAACAAGAAAGAAAAGTAAAGGAAAGAGTCACCGAGAAATCAGTTAGGATCCTCCAGATGATCTGGAGATCTTAAACCAATTTCATAACAAAGGAAGGTGAATCGATCAACATTCAAGGTTTTAGTAAATATATCCGCCAGTTGGTATTCAGTAGAGATATGACTAATATGAATAATATTCTGTTGAACTAAATCCCTTATAAAATGATATTTAATTTCTATATGTTTAGTTCTTGAATGCTGAACAGGGTTTTTGGACATGCAGATGGCGCTAGTGTTGTCACAGAAGAGGGGAATGGGTTCAGAGGACACATTGTAATCTATAAGTTGATTCTTAAGCCAAATGAGTTGAGTACAACAGCTGCCAGCAGCTATGTACTCTGCTTCAGCGGTAGAGAGGGCAACAGCACCCTGTTTCTTACATGACCAAGATACTAGGGAGGTTCCTACAAATTGACATGTTCCTGTGGTGCTTTTTCTATCAGTCAAACTACCTGCAAAGTCTGAGTCACTATACCCTAAGAGAGTAAAGTTGTCATGTTTAGGATACCAGAGACCAATATCTGGGGTTCCTCTAAGATACCTAAATATTCTTTTAACAGCCTTAAAATGACTCTCCTTAGGAGCAGCCTGAAATCTGGCACACAGACACACACTATGCTGGATGTCAGGTCTACTGGCTGTAAGGTATAGTAATGAGACAATCATGCCTCTATACTTGTTTTCATCTACTGGAATACCTGACTCATCTTTATCCAGTTTGAGGTTTACAGCCATGGGGGTGGGACAGGGTTTAACATTGTTCATATCAAACTTGGACAACATGTTCTGGAGGTATTTTGATTGATTTATGAAAATACCAGTTGAAGTTTGTTTGACTTGAAGTCCAAGAAAGAATTTTAGTTCACCCATCATGCTCATTTCAAACATAGATTTCATAGTTTCACAGAATGTAGTGCAGAGAGTAGGATCAGTTGATCCAAAAACTATGTCATCCACATAAACTTGAACTAACAAAATTTCCCCTGACTCATGTTTGATAAAAAGGGTCTTATCAATGCTTCCTTGTGAGAAAGAGTTTTCTAAAAGAAAGGTTGTGAGGCGTTCAAACCAAGCTCTGGGAGCTTGTTTGAGTCCATATACAGCTTTGTTGAGTTTGTAAACATATTCAGGATGTTCAAAGTCGATGAATCCAGGAGGTTGTGCAACATAGACTTCCTCCTGAATGATTCCATTTAGGAAAGCACTCTTAACATCCATTTGATATAGAGGAAATCCTAGGTGACTAGCAAAAGCACACAATAATCTGATTGACTCAAGTCTAGCAACAGGGGCAAAAGTCTCATCGAAGTCTATTCCTTCTTCCTGAAGATATCCCTGAGAAACAAGCCTAGATTTGTTTCTAACAACTATTCCCTCTTCATCAGATTTATTTCGATAAATCCACTTAGTTCCTATGACTGTGACATTTTGAGGTTTAGGGACTAAATCCCAGACATGAAGATGTTCAAATTGAGTTAGTTCTTCTAACATAGAGAATCCCCATTCCTCATCAAGCAATGCTTCTTTAATATTTTTAGGCTCAAACTGGGAGACAAAGGCATATTGACCAGGAGTATACTTACCTCTGGTTTTTAGGCCATCATTCAGCTTGCCAATGATCAGATTTTCTGGATGCCTTCTTTGTATGTGTGGTGGAGCCTGAGGAACTTGTGATGTATCTTGTGAGTCAAGTGAAGGTTCTTCCAGGTCTGATGGTGTCACCATTTTCTCGTTATGATCCTGTTCACTAGAGAAATCTTGACTAGATGAAGTCAGTTCATTTAAATCAAAGTGTAATGTCTCATCATGTACCACAAAATCTGATTCATTGAACTTGACATGAACTGATTCTTCTACTTTCTTAGTTCTTTTATTGAAGATTCTATATGCTTGACCTTTAGATGAGTATCCCAAGAAAGTAGCAGAATATGATTTGGCATCAAATTTTCCAAGGTTGTCTCTAGTGTTGAGAACAAAGCAAGGGCAACCAAAAGGATGAAAATAGGCCATGCTAGGTGTTTTTTCTTTTAGAATCTCATAAGGAGTTTTATTAATTTGCTTACGAACTAAGACTCGGTTGATAGTGTAACAAGCAGTGTTGACAGCCTCAGCCCAGAAGTGTTTGGGAAGATTGTAGTCAAGCAACATGGTCCTTGCACACTCTATGAGGGTTCTGTTTTTCCTCTCAACAACTCCGTTTTTGTTGAGGAGTTCGAGGAGCAGAGAAAGTGTGTTTTATTCCAAAATCATCACACAGGTTTTCAAAAAATTCTGAAATGAACTCTCCACCATTATCACTCCTGATGTTTTTGATGTTGAAGTTGTGTGAGGCAAGAAAGATTTTGAATTTTATTAAACGTTTCATCTTTATAAGATAAAAAATACACCCAAGAGAACCTAGAGAAGTCATCTACCAACACAAAAACGTAGTTCTTCCCTCCTAGACTGGTGACATTACAAGGACCAAACAAGTCCATGTGAATGAGTTCATAGGGGCAAGTAGTTGTAATGTCTGGTTTAGCTTTGAAACTCTTACGTTTATGTTTTCCAGCTGCACAAGCATTGCAAAAGAACTCAGCTTTATCCTTAAGTTTGGGAACTCCTCTAACTAGGCTAAGTCTAGATAGGGTGGCAAGTTTTCCAAGGCTAACATGACCTAACTTTTTATGCCATAGAAACTCAGAAGAGATGGATGAAGCAGCAAAACATGTTTTGTTGAACAGACTGAGATCTGAAAGATCTACAATATACATGTTACTGACCCTTTTTCCTACAAAAACAATCTTGTTTTCTTTAACATTTTCAACAATGCACCTGGTATTCTCAAACACTACTCTATTACCATTACTACACAATTGACTGATGGACAATAGATTATGTTTTAGACCCTCAACCAGAAGCACATCACAGGATTTAGACCCTCAACCAGATAGTACCCTGATTATCATCACCAAAAGTTACTTTACCTCCACGTTTTAAATTCAAAGAATTGAAGAGATGCTTCTTACCAGACATGTGGCGGGAACACCCACTATCTAAATACCATTGAGTCTCTGCAGTAGGAGGACAGTGTGGTTGACTGGTTTTTAGTGAGAGTTCTGCTTCTTCAGGATTTTTGATGAGTGCCATGTATGCTTCTGCATCTTTATTAAATTCTTCAGTGTCAGACTCGTAGTCACTTCAAGATGCCTTCATTGCCTTCTCTTTAGCCTTCAGAGTCAGAGGGCAGTTGGCTCGAATGTGGCCAGGCTTCCCACACTTGTAACTGTCCTGAACTTCTCTGTCCTGATTACCTGCATTGCTTATTCTAGTCTGCGATTGCCGCAACCTATCTTGAGAGAAACTTTTGGATTTGTCAGAGTGATTTGAACTACCATAATGATGATTCCTATCACTAGTTCTTTGTTTGCGATCATTTCTAAGTTTAAGCATTCGGTGAAATTTACTGCTAATCCATGCAAATTCCCTATCAAAGTCACTTCCCAGCTCACTTTCTGAGTCATAGTCTACAACTTGGGATTTAAAAGCTAGAGATTTCTTCCTTTTCTCATCCTCCTTACTGACTTGTTGCATAACATGCTCATGACTCATTAAGGACCCTATGAGTTCATTAACTGGTAATAGACTTAGATTGCGAGCTTCTTCAATAGCTGTTCTTTTAGGTAACCATTCCTTAGGTAGAGATCTTAAGATTTTCCTGTTTAGATCTTTTGACTCAAAAGTCTTTCCCAGCCCTTTCAATTTGTTAATTAAAATTGTAAAACGAGAGAACATTTCATGAATATTCTCACTTGGGTTCATGTTGAAGCTCTCATAGTCGTGGACCAGCAGATCAATTCGAGACTCCTTGATGTTCGATGATCCCTCGTAGGTGTTCTCGAGCGAGACCCAGATTTCATGAGCAGTTTCACAATTTTCCACCATGTCTGCTTCGTCGGATGCCATCGCCGATTGAAGAATGTGCATTGCTCTGCGATTCAGCTGCGCACTCTTCTTTTGAGCGGCTGACCAGAGATGTTGCTCTTCCGCTGCCATTTGGATTGGCCCATCGCGAACCACAATCCAGAGCTCCTCATCTACTCCCCAGAGAAATGTTGTCATCCTCTTCTTCCAGGCGGTGTAGTTTGATCCTGTGAACATCGGAGGATGATTGTAGGAGGCATGCCCAAAGCTGGTGGTCGCCATTTCGACTGGATCTTTCCTTGGCAGCGATGAGCTCGAGCAAGGACCTTGCTCTGATACCACTTGTGAAATGGCGATGCTACTTCTTCGATTTAGGGATTTGGAACTTCGATTTGGGGACGAGAGTGAGAGACGATGATTTACGATGTAGGCTGATCAGCTTTGTTAATCGAATGGGCCCGGTGACAATTAGGCCCGCAACTTAGCAGTTGATCTTCATTGGGCTCAAATTGAATAGGCCCAGGGCTTTCTTCTGAGAAGAGACGAAGAGCAATCTTCTTCTTCTTCCCTGAATCAGCTTCGGCTTAAAACAGAGCACTGGAGAACAGAGTACTGCTGTTGCAGTAGAGAGAAGAGAAGCTGAAAGAGTAAGAACACATCGAGATTTTTAACGAGGTTCGCCACAGGGCTACTCCTCGTCCCGGAATAGTACTTACTATTCCAAGAGACTCTTTTGATTTTCTTTTACTATAAAGGAGAAAGAAGAACGAAGAAATTACAACGAATGTGAAAATCAAAGAGCTTGACTCAAGACCCGAATTCGCGCAGGAATTCGTTACAACCTCTGATCAACTGAACCTGTACCTCAGTGTGATCAAAGCCACTGTTTTTACCCCAACTCCCTGCCCTATACCGCGAGGGATTCCTCAAACAGCTACTTCCAAGTTCTACAAAGGAGATGTATATATAGCCTTCCTTGCTGGGTAGCCGTTGTGACTGTAGGTTTGAATCATTGATTAGCGCGGCTCCCCCTTGATTGATGCATCTTTTCCATCTTTGGTTCAATCCAATCTGTCAACTTGATTTGATGAGATTCTTCAGTCTAACAGGGGTGTCTTATCTGTCGGTTTTATCACAGTATTTTTTTGACAAATTGGTTTTATCACAGTAGAAGTTTTTTTTAATCATCCAAAAGATTTAAGTGTTTAATTCAAGTTGATTAGGAAGAAGCAAGGTTGTCAAATCGGTTTATATCGCTGTGTCGGTTTGGCAAGTGGAATGGTACGACCGTCGACCGGTGGTACAATTGATTTGTGCTGGTTCATGTCGATTTATCAAAATATGTGAAAATCTTTTTTTTTTTTTTTTGACAAAAGATAATCATATATTGATTGAACAAAATAGATAGTTACATCCTGGAATTCAGTCAGGCCTGATAACCAAAGAAACGACTTGTAGTCGGGTACAAAGACATGGCTTTTCGAGCCACCAAATGAGCTACCCTATTGTTACGCCGACCTACAAATAGTACAGTAAAACCCATGTTCACATAAAAAAACTGGACAACCTCCTAATTCCTATAGAATTGACCCCACTCGAGTATCCCTAACATCCCGCCGAAGAATCTTCTCAATGATCACTTGGGCATCCCCTTCAAATTGCATTACAGTAAAACCGCTAGCCAAACATCACACGATAACTTCCCGAAGAACAAGCACCTCAATCATCATCGGGTCATCAATCTAACAGGAATTAAAAGTATGTGAAAAAAATTTGGCTTTGTGCTTGTTGCCAGTTGCCACTGTTTCCCTTCATGTTTGCTCCCTTTGTGCTCCTCGGCTGGGACTTGGCATTTGTTTGCTTTTATTTTGCTCCCCATCGATGATGCTTGCTGTTTCTTTCTCCTCTTCTGTTGATTGACTGCTTTGTCTCATCATTTAATGTGTTTTGTTTGTCGTTCGCTCTCATCTCTTGTGAGCTTATGTTTTTTTTTTTTTTGTCTTTGTAAAACTGCTATTTTTCCGTTAATATATCGTTCACCATTATATATAAACAAAAGTTTTCACGAAGATTGGTATAGATCAAGGTTTTGGGGTCCGTGTTGGGATCACTAGGTCTCGAATATTTGGTTTAAAGGGCTTGGGTTCCTACGTTTGAACTAGTCATCCTTAAAAACCAAGAATCATGGACTTTGTACACAATTCGTCGTTTGCTTGATGAATAAGGAATAAATTCGTGGGGCCACGTACTTTGATGGTCCAAATCCGTGGATCCCACCAACTTGAGAATTTCACCCCAAGAGGTGGGATTTGTGTTGGGGTACAAAGTCCATGATGGATTCTTTTCTATTTGTTTGTCATGTTTATGGTATATATACAAAACAAAGACAATACGTACTAATAAGCATAATGTTGCCACAACGACAATAATAATAAATGAGAAATTTCCGTTTAACTTTTAATGTAACATATATAATTTATCAATTCTTTGTCATCCTTTTCAAAAGTAACATATATCAACATATATAAGATCCGGGAGTACAAATAATAACACGTTCCATGAAAAGGTCAAACGAAACTAGAACACAAAAAAGAGATTAAAAAATCTAACTCATGTGTTTAGATTAATTGAATATTTATATTTTCTTTGTTGTTAATTAATTAATTAATTATAATGTACAATAGGTAAATGTGAGGCCAATCTAGAAATATTAAATATTTATGAGGATATATAGGTAAAATTCAATCATGGATTTATGGCACATTCCAAATTTCACATCATTATGTGGAATTTACAAGTCCGTGGGGTCCACGGATTTGGACTCTTAAAATCCATGGGTCCCACGGATTTGGTCCCTAAAAAAAGTGCAGGCAAATGATGGATTCTCCATAAATCCATGACTGGTTGGATTTAGTACCCAAATCCATTATCCAAATCCACGAAGCAAACGAATCCCTAAGTGATCAACTCTTTCTTTTCTTATTTTCTTGGTACGTGTATTTCAGACTTTAAAATCACTAGGACAATACTATGTAGGCTTCAAATTTTACCACCACCCGTATGCACACTCAAATCAACTTGTGGTTTCATCGCCCTTTAGACCACAGACCAGACCACAGACTATATGGTTCGGTCCAGACCACGCATGTACGGTATTGTTCGGTCTGATCTGGTTCAGATAGACCACCCTCAATGAAAAATGAATAATTTGTTTAGTCAACCACACAAAATATTGAACCAATAACCAAGAAAAATAATTGTTATTTTCCTTAAAACATTAATCCTAACGTGCATGAATAATTTTGATATCCTAAATCTTAGTACATAACAAATATACAAAGTAAAAGCATCCCAACTTGCACCATAACGCCATAAACATTAACATAATGTCATATGGAGACACGATTATCTCTACTCTCTGGTTAAATGTGGTTGTGAATGAAGGAGGGACGAGATTCACAAAACTAAGGTTGAGACTTGGGTGTCGTTGTGGGAGTTGGGAGAGTGGCCGAATGGGCTGTTAACACGTATTGACAAGTCGGTTGGATCCACGGTTTGGTCCGGTAAAGCGTGGTCTAGACCAGACCTGACCAAGAGATCAAAACATAAAATAATACAGATCATGGACCAGACCATACTTCACGGTCTATGATCCGGACCAAAGTGTGCGGTACGGTTTGGACCACGGTTTTTCTAACGGTCTAGTCTATTTTCCAGCCCTACCCTTCTTCTATGAGTGATGTTTTATTGTCCACTTAACTATTGCGTATAAATTAAAAGTTATTATGTCTCACTTTTACCTCACCAATCTTGTTTATTGAAAGAATCTAAATTAGGATTTGAATATCATCTTTCTTAATCAAATCCCTAAATTAACAAATAATTCAGAATGACCCATCAACCAAAGAAGGAAACGTAAATTAATAAATAATTCATCTGATAAATTAACAATTAATTCAGAATGTATTGTTCTTCTGTATCTTACGTTATTGCTTTGCTGAAAGAGAGAAAGCAAACATTGTTGAAGACCACCCATTTCCTCGTCAACCCTCCATTTTCAACTTGGAGTTGAATCAAATCAAGACCAAGCAGGAATTATCAAAGACTTTCAACAGAAAAGTATACCTCAGAGTCTCCAATATTCCTTATTCATGAGACTCAGCAACGGCCGGTGGAGATGGCCTCCTGCCGGTCAAACCAAACCAATAATCACAATGCATGACGCCCCGCCCGCCGGTGAGAAGCGAATCCGTTCCACAAAAACAAACCGTCGTATGAACAAGGCCAGCTGACCACCTTATTACATAGATGGAATTTAAATTCACTTTGAAAGAGTCCAAACACAAACCGTCTTCCTTTGATGCGATCGTTTCTTTGTTTGCATATTTTGGTCGACTTTTGTCCTTTGATATTGAACACGTCGTGATTTTTTGATCTGTTGAGAATAGACATGGAAAAATGGTTTGGAATCAAATAGTTATTCCACAGCTCAATGTCATAGTTAATCAATAATCGACTTATCGATCAAATGATTTTTCTGCTACAAAAATAACAATCATGTTAAAACGATATGAAACCAATGAATAAGAATGAAATTGAAGTATAATCAGTAATAACACAGTCGCCGAACAATCGCTGGCTATCAAATCTCTAACAAATATTAAGTTGGCTAACAATCACTTCAGTTCTTTCTAATTAGCTAGGCAGCTACTATAATTTCCTTTCACGGAACAGCAATCATGCCGTAAATGCATACTTATGACGCCCAAACATTATTGTATAGTTCGTCTTTATGCTAAAACCTACGCAAAATATTAATTAATGGATAGTAGATGTGATACTGTTTGTCAAGTTTTGAAGGCTGGCCATCGACATGATGACACAAATTCGAATAAGTGCTGTGATCGATGGAGAGCATATATACATCTGGAAAGCTCTTTTGTTAAGTAGTGATGATTATATTGATTGAATATTATCTTTCACTTTGTATCACGATGGGCTGGTTTAATCATAATTTAACCAATCCATATATATATATATAATGGTACCCGATTCTATTGAGATTTGCTAGCTGCTAGTTCATATCACACTGCTCACTGATTAACAAGCTTTTTCATCATCTTTCTTAATTCAATAATTCTCCCTAATCCTATCTAGCACGCTAGCTTTTTCATCATATCTTCCTAGCATACTCCCATTTCATTTTTCTTGGGCTTCCATATCTCGAATGGTTAATCGGGTAAACTAAACATGGGTCAACAATACATGGAAAGTGGAGAAGAATTTTTTGTTAGTTACCTTGCATAAGTATGAAGCTTACAAGAAGCAAATAAGCAAATTCTGATTAATTCATTGTTTAGATACTCTACGTTTTACTCAACATACCATAAAACTCATATTCGTAATAAAAAATTAATATTTTTCATTAGATAGCTAGTGAGATTAATTTGCAGTTACTACACAAATCACAAGGCACATGCATGGGAGAAAAGTTAATTAAGATTCGTAAAAAAAAAAAGTTAATTAAGCGTGAACTAGATTGAGATGATAAAGGAGACAAAAACCGGGGGTGGGTTTTGGGGCGGGCGGCGGCGGCCGGTGGATTTTCAATTTTACCCAGAGAAGTAGCAGACAGTAAAATCTTATAGAAAAAGACGACGGACCCAAATTCAATGAAGTAGAAAAAGGGTTAATTGCATGGTTGGTCATTGAAATTACAGATAACGTTAAGGTTTGGTCACTCGAAATATTTAAATTTATTGGTGGTACTTTAGTTTACTGAAACCGTTCACGTTTGGTCACTCTCCGTAGTCTCTGTCCAACTCTGTTAATTAAGTTCGTTAAATGATGACGTGCCAAACAGAATCGCCTAATCAGCTGGATTTAACCCGAAAAATACTATACCCAACCCGCCACATCATCAAAACCCATCACGTCATTAAAACCATAACTCAGCCCATGTCCTAACCCATGACCCATACAAAACCCAACCCATGCCATATTCCAACCCGCGACCCGCCCCAATCCTTTCTCCGGCAAGAGCTTCGTGTAAACATAGATCATAATAGCATGGATCTTAGAATTAGATGATTTCACGAATCGATAATAGATCGGGGAAACCTACCTCGATCCATGACGAGAGCGGCGGCGGCGCTGGAGTAGTAATCATCGGAATTGAGTTTCTCCCTCTTGACCCCTTTAGGTTTAGGTTTAAAGATTTCTGTGATGGCTAAGAAATTCTACGTAATGGGTTGAGAGAGGACCAATCCTAGAGCTTCTTTATATAGACCCACCATCAGGGTATATTAGGAATTTACCTTTCATTAACCTAATCAATATAGGATTTATCTAATATATTAAACCATTAAGTGATAATTACACTTGAGCCACAATTATTCCCTAGTGACCTACGGGAATTGGGCTTACATTCTCCCACTTGGTCCATGTGTCATTATATATCACAAGATCTAATAATAAACATAAGTGTGCACATCATAAGATAAATCCATAATATTTGGTTCACCATAAAATCATAATCAAGTATGAAAACTAGATTAGGATCATGGCGGTTCTATATCAATTTATCGACATAGTCCCTTCCATGTACCACCAAACCAGTCTCATGCTTAATACGACACATAACAAGGTAGTCATAATGGTCCAACAATAATGTCTTTCCTAAAGACAAAAATCTTGTTTTGTTCACATAATGCATACTGTATATATACTGATCATAATAAATAAAACAAGATTCATAACTTTATTCCAGAAACAAAATAAATGAGCTCAAAGTGTCAATCCATGAAACATAAAATAACTTTAGTCATGACGTCCTATAATCCTCATCCTTTCGACATGTTCAGTAAATGTCTTAGGAGGCAATCCTTTTGTTAATGGATCAGCAATCATAAGCTGTGTGCTAATATGCTCGATCGACACCCTTTGTTTCTGAACTTCTTCCTTAAAGACAAAGTATTTCACCTCCATATGCTTAGCACCCTTCGAATACTTGTCATTCTTAGAGAAGAATACCGCTGCGGATTATCACATTAAATTTTCAGCGGCTTGGCGATAGTGTCGACAATTCCTAGTCCAGAAATAAAATTCTGCAGCCATAAACCATGATTTGTAGCTTCATAACAAGCTATGAATTCAGCTTCCATAGTGGATGTGGCAATAACAGACTGTTTCGCACTCTTCCATGAAATTGTCCCTCCGGCTAGAAGGAACAAATAGCCAAAAGTAGACTTCCTGGTGTCTACACATCCAACATAATCTGAATCTGAATATCCAATCACCTCAAGGTGATTAGATCTCCTAAAGGTGAGTATGTGGTCTTTTGTTCCTTGCAGATACCTTAGTACCTTCTTTGCAGCTTTCCAATGATCTACTCCTGGATTACTTTGATACCTGCCAAGCATTCCGACAACAAAACTAATGTCTGGTCTGGTACAAGTTTGTGCATAATTCAAACTTCCAACAATATATTCATAAGGAATGTGTTCCATTTGCTTGCGTTCCAATTCATTCTTTGGACATTGTTTGAGACTAAATTTATCTCCCTTCTGAATTGGAACGACATTTGCAGAGCATTCAACCATGTTGTATCTCTCTAGGATCCGGTTAATGTATGATTTCTGAGACAATCCCAACAGTCCTTGTGATCTATCACGAAATATTTCTATTCCAATAACATAGGATGCCTCACCCAAATCCTTCATTTCAAAGTTCTTAGAGAGAAACTCCTTGGTTTGATGTAATAAACCAAGATCATTTGTAGCAAGCAAGGTATCGTCAACATACAGAACTAAAATTATAAACTTACTCCCACTAATCTTCAGATATATACATCTGATCAACGATGTTCTCCTTAAATCCAAAAGATGTAATGGTATCATTGAACTTAATATACCATTGTCGGGAAGCTTGTTTAAGTCCGTATATTGACTTCTTTAATTTACACACCATATGTTCTTTTCCCTCAACCACAAAACCTTCAGGTTGATCCATATAGACTGCTTCATCTAAATTCCCATTCAGAAAGGCAGTTTTCACATCCATCTGATGGAGCTCTAGATTATAATGAGCTACCATTTCCATGACAATCCTTAAGGAGTCTTTCTTAGAGACGGGTGAAAATGTCTCTTTATAGTCAACACCACTTTTCTGACTGAAAACTTTGGCAACAAGTCTGGCCCTGTGTCTTTCGATATTGCCATTAGAGTCATGTTTGGTCTTCCCGACCCATCTATTACCAACTCTTTTACAACCTTCAGGCAAATCAACAAGGTCTCAAACTTCATTTTTATACATAGATTTCATCTCTTCTTTTGCGGCAGCTAACCATTTATCAGAATGCTCACTTTCCATGGCTTGTGAAAATGAAACGGGATCATGATAGAGTCCTAAATCAGATTCTAACTCGTGAAGATAAACCTCATAATCATCAGAAATTGCAGGCCTTCGATTTCTTGTAGACCTTCTTAATGCGATTTCTTGTGGTTCATCTATGTTAGGTTCATTCTCAATAGCAATATTAGGTGGTGCTTGACCGTTTATTTGTTGTTCCTGCAAATCGTTATCATGCTCAACATGTGCAGGAGCAACAACTTGAGAAGACGGTAGAGGTAAAGATATTTGCACTCTAACTTCTTGAATTTCCACATCGCGTGGCTCTAAGCTTCCACTAACTTCACCATTCTCAATGAACCTAGCATTTCCAGTTTCAACAATTCTCGTACTATGGTTAGGGCAATAAAATCGACACCCCTTAGATTTTTCTGGATAACCAATGAAGAAACCCCTGATTGTTCGTGAGTCCAGTTTCTTTTCATGTGGATTATATATTCTCACTTCCGCTGTGCAACCCCAAACATGCAGGTGCCTTAAACTGGGTTTCCTTCCCATCCACTATTCAAAAGGTGTCTTAGGAACTGCTATACTAGGAACCCTGTTTAACAAATACACAACGGTCCTTAAAGCGTGCATCCACAATGATTTGGGTAAAGATGAGTTGGTTAACATACTCCTAACCATATCCATTAAAGTACGATTCCGCCTTTCTGCAACACCATTTTGTTGCGGTGTTCCTGGCATAGTGTATTGAGCACAAATACCACGTCTTTCTAGGAACTTAGCAAATGGACTAGGGCACTGTCCACTTTCATCATATTTTCCATAATATTCTCCACCTCTATCAGATCTGACAATTTTCACCTTTCTTTCTAATTGCCTCTCAACTTCATTGATAAACACCTCAAGGGTATCTACCGACTGAGATTTTTCATGCAGCAAATAGATATATCCATAACGTGAAAAATCATCGATAAAGGTAATGAAATACTTTTCTCCATCAAGTGATGGAACATCAAAAGGCCCACAAATATCAGTGTGTATAATTTCAAGGAGCTGTGAGCTTCTTGTGGCTGCTTTCTTAAGTGTGTGTTTTGTGTGTTTTCCTTTAATACACTCAACACAAATTCCAAGGCCAGTAAAATCCAAATGAGGAAGGATCTCATTCTTTACTAGCCTTTCCATTCTTTCTTTGGATATGTGACCCAAACGTTTATGCCACAAGTAAGCAGAGGATTCATCAAACAAACCACGTTTAATACCAACATTATGATGCAAGGTTAAGAGAGTCTCGGCGAATAGGGTATCAAGCTTTAGTTTGTACAAACCATCAACAAGGGTACCAGAACCCAATAAAACATTCTGTTTGAACAAACTAATAGAACCATTTCCAATGTTCCAAAAATACCCAGCCTTATCTAGTTGAGACACCGAAACCAAATTACGAGAAATAGAAGGAGAATAAACCACGTAAGCAGAGGATTCATCAAACAAACCACGTTTAATACCAACATTATGATGCAAGGTTAAGAGAGTCTCGGCGAATAGGGTATCAAGCTTTAGTTTGTACAAACCATCAACAAGGGTACCAGAACCCAATAAAACGTTCTGTTTGAACAAACTAATAGAACCATTTCCAATGTTCCAAAAATACCCAGCCTTATCTAGTTGAGACACCGAAACCAAATTACGAGAAATAGAAGGAGAATAAAGGGTATTGACAAGGTCCAAATGATGACCAGTATCTAAAACCAAACGATAAGTCCCAATAGCTTCAACTAGAACTTTGGCTCGGTTTCCCATATAGATGAACTTCTCATTTTGCCTTATGGTTTGGGTCGTAAGGAATCCCTGCATCGTTTTGGAAACATGAATGGTACAACCAGTGTCAACTCACCAAGTATTATAAGGAACCTCAGTTAAATTTGATTCGAAACATACTGAAGCACTAGGCTTACCCTTTCTTTCGAACCATGCCTTTCTTTTCAAGCAATCTTTCTGATAATGCCCGGCTTTCTTACAGAAGTGACATATATCCTTACTTGGTTCCTTCTTGTGGATTTTGGCAGATGACTCATTAAGCTTTGATAGTCCTTCCTTGCCCTTCCCATTCTTGTTCCATGGTTTTTTTCCAGCTCCTTTATGACCAACAAGATTGGCAGAATGATTTCCTGGTTTCTTAATCCTTGCTTCCTCTTGAATGAGCATGCTTTGTACTCATGCACATTCCATTTATCCTTTAGAGTATTGTAATGCACATGGAATGTGCCATACTCTGGAGGTAAGGAATTAAGGATGAACGTTACTAGGAAATTTTCATTCACTTCCATTCCCATGGTCTTTAGTCTTGCTGCAATGTTTGTCATTTTGACGATATGCTCATGCATGGTACGAGAACCATCAAACTTCATGGTGGTTAGCGTACCCATCATTGTCCCAGCAAGCGACTTATCAGCAGACTCAGATTGAGAGCTTTCTTTCACGGAATTCATAAATTCCTTAGCCCTTTCAGTATCATTGAAAGTTGACTTAATGTTGTTTGCTACAGTCATTCGCATAAACATTAGTCTTAGTCTGTTAGATCTTTCCAAAGCTTTATGGAAAGACTTTTCCTCAGCACTGCTAGCATCAGTAAGAGCAGCAGGTTTCTCACTTAAGAGTGCCAAATCAAGATCCAGAACACTGAGGTGAAACTGAACCTGTTCAGCCCATTCAGAGAAGTTGAGGCCATTAAACTTAACAACAGACGTGGCTTGCGAATGAAGAGAAACAGGAACAGATGCTGCAAACATATATAACGTGTACTCACACATTAATGCTTTGGGTAATAAGCATAAACTATAATACAGATTCGGAAACATAAACATAAAACATATATTGGTGCTACCTTTGGGCAAAACAACAATATATATGCGATAAATAATCGTAATTGGTGCTCAAAATAATCATATAATTGGTGATAGACATACTCAAATTAGATATACTTGCAATCTTTGGATATACTAAATATATCTAACCAAGCACATCAATTTACCACGATAATGTTCATGAGTTATAAAACGAGCAATCAACCTTTGGGCGATTCAAAATATTTTATAATCACGAACTTCAACTTTAAAGCATCACATAAACATTAGTAGTTGAACTTGATTCAACTTGATATCTATAAACCTTCTAATTTGGCCACTTTGGTGACTAACAAATTAATCATAACATAGATATCAAAGATGAAATTTAACTCAAGTCAAAGCAATTGTTAATCATAATTCTCAAAAAAAAAAAAAAAAAACAGAAGCAAAACTTGTTTCATTAATGGGTTTCTATTCTATTATAATAATTACCATCAAGCATGTCCTCACAAACACAAGGACTTAATAATCAAAGCCGAAGCCAATAGATAGCAACAATGTAAAATGGAATTTACACTACGCAGAGCTTGTGTATAATGGAATTTACACAAGGACTTAATAATCACAGCCGAAGCATAATGGCTCTCATACGCAGAGCCTGGCGCACACAAAGACTTAATAATCACAGCCGAAGCATAATGGCTCTCATACGCAGAGCTTGGCGCACAGATGCAGCACAAATAAAATACGTAAGCGAAAATCATCTATTCATGTAAACCTAAGGCTCTGATACCACATGTAAACATAGATAATAATAACATGGATCTTAGAATTAGATGATTTCACGAATCGATAATAGATCTTGGAAACCTACCTCGATCCATGACGAGAGCGGCGGTGGCGCTGGAGTAGTAATCACCAGAATTGAGTTTCTCCCTCTTGACCCCTTTAGGTTTTAGGTTTTAGGTTTAGAGATTTCTGTGATGGCTAAGAAATTCTACGTAATGGGTTGAGAGAGGACAAATCCTAGAGCTTCTTTATATAGACTCACCATCAGGGTATATTAGGAATTTACCTTTCATTAACCTAATCAATATAGGATTTACCTTATATATTAAACCATTAAGTGATAATTACACTTGGGCCACATTATTCTCTAGTGACCTACGGGAATTGGGCTTACACCTCGCACTTCCTGCCACTGAAACCTAGCTCTCTTCATCTCTGCCACAAGAGCTCCGTCAAATCCCATACCCACCTGCTGAAATGGACTTGAAATCCCAATGTTGATATTATTACCTGTATGTTTATATACAATGACAATGGCAACGGGCTAGCTGAAACATAGCAGCAAGTACAACAACTACGTTAAAGTGCAGGGAGATGGGTTTATCCCTCTCAATTCCTTTCCCAATTCAAAACCTTGATCAAGTGGCTGCACGAAATTCCCCCCAATATGCAGATGGGTTTATCCCTCTTGTTGCAGCAATTGGCTTGGTAACAACCTTTTAGGGTTGAGGATCAGGAGCCTTAGTTCATTTCTCTCACAGCTTATATAGCTGGGTAGTTCTCTTACAGACAGATTGGAAGAAGAAGACAAAGCTTGGGTCCTAAGCAAGTACAACTCAGAAATGGAAAGAAATAGAAACAACTATTTTAGGGAGCTATTGGTAATTTGCCAGAAACGACATCACTCCAGCTTCTCGGTTGTGGTCTCGGCGAAACGGCGTCGTCCGGTTTAGTGAGAGTGCATCTTGTCACAACGACAGCGTTTGGATCAGTCACAGCGGCTCTGGGTACAACGACGACGTTTGATGCAACGGTCGTCTTCTTCGATTGCGCTGGATTCAAATTTGGGGAAAAACTGATTGTTTTCCCTGATACCCCCCCCCCCCCCCCCCCCCGCGCAAGCTGGCGGGCAGAGATTGAGCACGCCAAGCTTGGAGAAGAGGGTGGAGAAGCTCGCCGGCGGGAGAGGTTTGGTGAGGATGTCGGCGAGCTGGTGGAGAGTGGATACATGGAGGATTTTGATGGTACCTGCAAGTAATTTCTCACGAACAAAGTGACAATCAAGCTCAATATGCTTGGTTCGTTCGTGGAATGTTGGATTTTCGGCGATGTAGATGGCCGATTGATTGTCGCAAAACACAGTGGCAGGCTGGGGATGAGAAATGCCAAATTGTTGAAGCAAGTACAGGAGCCATTGGACCTCACAGGTGGTGAATGCGAGGGCCTTGTATTCGGCCTCACAGGAGGACCTGGAAATTGTGGTTCGCTTCTTACTCTTCCAAGAAACAAGAGAATCACCCAAGTATACGCAGTAGCCTGTGACAGAGTGGCGGGTGTCAATGCAGGCCGCCCAATCAGAGTCACTGAATGCCTTGAGGTGAAGGGAAGAAGTGGAAGAGAAGAAGATGCCACTTGATGGAGCTGTCTTCAGATAACGTAAGATACAGAGTACAACCTTGAAGTGGGTATTGCTTGGATTGTGCATATACTAACTGACCTGTTGAGTTGCATAACTGATCTCAGGCCTTGTGGTAGTGAGGTAAATGAGCTTCCCAACCAACCTTCTGTAGAATTTAGGGTAAGAATATGGGTCTGAGTGGGAGGCAGAGAGGTGAGCCTTGTTATCAATGGGAGTGGAGGCAGGTTTAGAGTGAAGAAGATCTGCCTCCTCAAGGATCTCCAGAGTGTATTTGCGCTGGGAGATGTGAATTCCTTTCTTGCTTCTGGCAACCTCAATGCCAAGGAAAAATTTGAGGTTGTCAAGGTCTTTGATGCTGAATTCTTGGTGAAGATGTGTCTTGAGTCGATCAATTTCAGCAAGATCATTTCCACCCACAATAAGGTCATCTACATAAACAAGTATGCTGGTGTAGGAGCTGCCATTGGATTTGAAGAAGAGGGAATGGTCAACTTTGCTGGATTGGTAGCCAAGGGTGATGAGTGTGTCTGCAAGTTTGGCAAACCACTGTCTGGAAGCCTGTTTAAGGCCATAGAGGGACTTTCTGAGCTTACAGACAGGTGTTTAAACCCAGGAGGGGGGCAATAGCCTGGAGGCAATCTCATGTACACATCCTGGTCTAAATCACCATGTAAGAAGGCGTTGTTGACATCCAGATGGTGAACAAACCAGGATTGTGAAGCTGCAAGGGCAAGAAAGAGCCTGATGGTTGTCATCTTCACTACAGGAGCAAAGGTATCCTGATAATCCACACCTTCTTGTTGTGTGTACCCTTTGGCTACCAAGCAAGCCTTTCTGCGTTCAAGGCTCCCATCTGGCAGAAATTTGAACTTGTAAACCCATTTGTTGCCTATGACTCTGGCATCAGGAGGTCTCTCAACAATATCCCAGGTATGGTTTGCTTCAAGTGCTTGTGTTTCTAATTTCATAGCCTCATTCCATTCATCAGATAAGAAGGCCTCCTGATAAGTTTCTGGTTCTTTCAGGGTAGAGATGCTCAGGGCAAATTTTTGATGAGAAGAAAATAGATTGGAATAATCAATGACAGAAGAGAGGGGAAATGTGATACCTGGAGTCTGCTGTCTTGGAAGATGATTGGTTGAAGAAAGCTGCTGAAGCAGGTTGCAATGGTAGGATTGAAGATGGGGAGGTGGTTTGGATTGGCGGTTTGATTTTCTGATTGGTTGGGGTGGAGGAGGTGGGGGAGGTGGTGGTGAAGGAGAAGGGGAAGGAGAAGAGGAGGAAGGAGAAGAAGGAGTTTCAGTGTCTGACTCAAAATGTATGTCATTGAGGAATGGCTCAGGGGCTGCAGGAGGGTGGTGAGGTGTATATGATGGGGTAAAGTCATCAAAGGTAGCAGGATGGTAAGAGTGGATAGGTGAAGGATCAGTTGTAGGGGAATCTGGTGTGGTCTGGAAGGGAAATTGATCTTCATAGAATTGAATTTCTCTAGAGGTGAAAACCTCATGGGTAAGTAGGTCATAAACTTTGTATCCCTTAATTCCAGTTGTGAATCCAATAAAAACATCTTTCCTAGCCCTTGAGTCAAATTTCTTTCTGTGATTGTGAAGAGTACTAGCAAAACATAAACAACCAAATACTCTCAATTCTATGAAATCAGGAGGTTTACTGAATAGCTTTTCATAGGGTGTTTGGTTCCCCAGAACAATTGTAGGAACCCTATTAATAAGATAGACAACATGTTTGATGCAATCTCCCCAAAAACCAGCTGGGAGATTGGCCTGGAATTTCAAGGCTCGAGCCACAGCAAGAATATGCTGGTGTTTTCTTTCCACCTTGCTATTCTGCTGTGGTGTTTCAACACAGGAAAGTTCATGAACTATTCCTGTTTGGTTAAAGGTATCATTCATTTGAAATTCTAGTCCTTGATCACTCCTGATTCTTTTGACAAAGGTTTGAAACTGTCTTTCAACATAGGAACAAAAGTGTTTGAGTTTGGTTCTGGTTTCAGATTTAGCAGAAAGAAGAATAACCCAAGTCATTCTTGTAAAGTCATCAACAATTGTCAAGAAATACTTGAAACCATCATAACTAGGAGTAGAGTTTGGACCCCAAAGATCAACATGTATCAAGTCAAAAGGAGAACTGCAAACAGTGTTGCTACAAGGAAATGGTAATCTCTTTTGTCTAGCAAAATGACAGGTATCACAGGGTGTGGAGGCATCTGTTTCTATGGATGTACAAAGTTTCCTCAAATGAGGGATCTTAGAATGAGAAACATGTCCTAGCCTGTAATGCCATAGGTCAAAAGTTTGTGCACTAGTGGCAGCAAAATGTTTAGGTTTACTATCTATGTAGGGGTTGTCAAATAGGTAAAGGCCATGGGTGAGCTTAGCAGAACCAATCATCTTCCTCAACTGCATATCCTTATGAGACAGACATTGGAAAAGAAAGTTAAGCATAGGGCTGAATTGGTGGTTAATTTGCTCACAGAGATGAGGTTAAAATTAAACTCAGGTACAAACAAGGCATTCTCAAGAGTCAGGTCAGCTACTAACGCAGCGAATACGACGATAGAAATCGCAAACCCGTTGATTTGACGAATACCGGGTGAACGATCGTCGCTAACCTATTGATTCAGGGAATACCTAGGCTAACGGCATCAAGAACGAACTCACACAAGGGAATCCGAGCTTGGAAGAGAGCGGCGGCGCTCTGCTATATTATTATTCTCAAAAACTAACTCCCCTCTTTTTGTTTAAGCCAACAATATATAGTACTAGAATAGAGAAACCCTACACACAAGAGTCCCACATAAAACTCGTAAACAAACAAATAAACAGTGCAAGTAAAAAATGCCAGCCGACGTCGCATGCATGGGTCGCCTCTTCACATATGCCTGCCGCTACGTACGTCCGACACCACCACTGCATCATCCTCTCCTGGGTGAACAGAATTCGCCCTCGAATTGTTGTCGTCCGATTCATCACCAGCAAATGGAACGAGGTGTTTGACGTTGAAGACATCAGTTGTACGAATATGGCTGGGGAGCTTCAGACGGTAAGCATTGGGATTGATCTTCTCGATGATCTCAACAGGTCCGATCTTCCTAGCTGATAGCTTGTTGTAATCGCTTGCAGAAAACCGATCCTTGGTAAGGACAGCCCATACATAATCACCCACCTCAAACTCCACATGCCGACGCTTCTTATCGACCGCTTCTTTGTACGTGCGGGAAGCCTTCTCCAAGTTGCTTCGCACAGCCTGGTGGACCTCCTGCAGATTATGAACAAAGTCCTTAGCCCGGCCATGGATTCGAGTCTTGTCGGGCAAAGCGGCCAAATCCAGCAGTCCTCTCGGAATGCTCGAATATACCACCTGAAAGGGACTAAAACCTGTACTTCTGTTAACAGCATGATTATGTGCAAATTCAGCTTGGCATAACTTCAAATCCCAACTTTTCACGTTCTCTCCCACCAAACTCCGCAGCAAATTGCCCAAGGAACGATTCACGGTTTCGGTCTGTCCGTCCGTCTGTGGATGATAGGCACTACTGAAGTTCAACGCAGTATTAACCACCTTCCACAGACTGCGCCAAAAATGGCTGAGGAACCTGGTATCCCTATTAGAAACGATGGATGTAGGCAAGCCATGCAACCGATATACCTCTCGAAAATACAACTGGGCCATGCGAACAGCATCAGTGGTCTTCTTGCAAGGGATAAAATGCACCATCTTTGAGAACCTGTCAACAACCACGTAAATAGAATCATTACCCCTTTGGGTTCGGGGCAAACCCAACACGAAATCCATACTAACATCCGTCCACGGCTGTGACGGGATTGGTAATGGCATGTATAAACCCGCATTGGTGGCGGTTCCCTTCGACACTTGACATACACGACAACGTTGAACCAATCGATGAACTTCTCTGCGCATGGTCGGCCAGAAGTAATTAGCCTGTATGAGCTGCAATGTTCTATCTCGTCCCACATGGCCCTCTCCATGCAATTCTTGAATTATCAAGGTGCGCAGACTGCTATCTGGGACACATAATTGGTTACCCTTAAATAGGAATCCATCTTGCAACAAATACTCTGTTCGCTGACCAGCCCTTACCTTGGCGAGTATAGGTGAAAAGAAAGGATCATCCTCAAGTAAGCTAGCGAAAGCACCGAATCCGGGTACCTGAACTGCCATCCTTCCCAACAAACTCCTTCGGCGGCTAAGTGCATCTGCCACCCGGTTAGTGACCCCGCTTGTGTGTTTCACCACGAACGTAAAGCGCTCTAAATAAGCCACCCACGAGGCGTGTCGTGCCGACACCTTGTCTTGTCCATGTAAGTGTTTGAGAGCTTCATGGTCGGTATATAAGATAAACTCACGATGGAACAAATAATGACGCCAATGCTTCACGGCTTGCACAACAGCATAGAATTCCACATCATAAGTGCTATACCTCAGCTTCGCCCCGGTCAGTTTTTCACTAAAGTAGGCGATAGGCCGACGATTTTGGCTTAAGACAGCGCCAATTCCGACCTTCGAAGCATCCGAGTGCAGCTCAAAAGGCTGATGGAAGTCAGGGAGCACTAAGATCGGAGCCGTCGTCAACCTTTCTTTAATGCTCTCAAATGCCGCCTCTGCCTCGCTCGTCCATGTGAACTGATTACTCCTCATACAGTCTGTAATTGGCGCCATGAGACTGCTAAAATGGGGTATAAAGCGCCGATAGAACGAGGCAAGTCCATGGAAGCTGCGAACCTCGGTCAATGTTCTGGGTCTTGGCCATTGTTGCACTGCCTGTACCTTAGATTTATCTACCTGTAGACCTTCAGCTGAGATAATATAGCCCAAAAAAAGTACTTCTGAGGACATGAAGACACACTTTTTTAGCGCAGCATATAACTTCTCCCGCCGCAGTATGACCAAGACCTCTCGCAAGTGCTGGAGGTGTTGTTCCGCAGTATATAAGAATGTCATCGAAGTAAACCACAACGCACTTACCAATAAACGGCCGCAACACCTGATTCATCACACGCATAAAGGTGCTGGGTGCGTTTGACAAACCGAAGGGCATAACCAGCCACTCGAACAACCCTTCGCGTGTCTTAAATGCGGTCTTCCACTCATCCCCCACCCGAATTCTAATTTGGTGGTAGCCACTCTTTAAATCAAGTTTGGAAAACACACGAGCGCCACTTAGTTGGTCAAGTAAATCATCCAGCCGGGGAATAGGGAAGCGATACCGGACAGTGATCTTATTAATAGCCCGACTATCGATGCACATATGCCACGAACCGTCTTTTTTTGGCGTTAATAAAGCTGGAACCGCGCAGGGGCTCAGGCTTTCTCGAACAAAGCCTTTAGACAGCAACTCCTCCACCTGTCTCCGCAACTCCTCATGCTCAGCAGGGCTCATCCGGTAATGGGGCCGATTTGGGAGCGCCGCTCCCGGCTCAAGATCGATATGGTGTTGGATGTCCCTCAAGGGAGGCAACCCGTTGGGTAGATCATCTGGGAATAAGTCTTGGAATTCCTGCACAATAGTGACGGCGGCGTCAGGCATTGCCTCCTCTGCAAAAACTTCCTTGCCTACTAGCGCATACACCATCTCAGTTTCGAGAACTTCTTCCTCAAAGCGAGCTAATGAAAGGATCTTAGTACTTGACCCTTGACTTGCTTTTGGTGATGCCGAGGGGTCTTTGTTGGGAACCAGAACAATCTTCACTCCCTCATATAGGAAGCTATATGTGTTTGCTCGTCCATCATGGTGAACACTCCTATCAAACTGCCACGGCCTACCCAACAACATGTGACAGGCATCCATCGTAACGACGTCGCACCAAACAACATCCTTATATTTTGATCCGACGAAGAACGTAATCAACGCCCGCTTGGACACAGTCACCTCACCTCCCTTCTTCAACCATGCCAGCTTGTACGGTTTAGGATGACCCTCGACCTCTACTCCTAACTTCTGCACAGCTTCTGTCGAAACTATGTTCTCACAACTCCCAGAGTCAATCATAAATCGGCAGACCTTACCCAAGATTGTACAAGTGGATTGAAAAATGTTGCTTCTCAGCCAATCCTCTTCTGATGCACGAGGAGTCACACATGACCGCCTCACCACCAAATTCACATCGCCGTCTCCTGTCACCAACTCCTCCTCTTCATCGAACACTGGTTGACCATCCCCAAAGGCTTCAAACACAATGTTGTCATTCGCCTCGTCTGAAAACATTACCTTCCTCGCCGGCTGCCTACAATCCGATTGGCGATGACCGTGCTCCCCGCATCGGAAGCACTTTAGACCGCTGCTACTGGCCCCACCTGATCCCATCTTGGTTGGTTTTCCTGTAACGTCATTGCTCAAGTTGCCACCACCACTCGTGCGCGGAAAGCCACTACTACCACCCGTAGCTATGCCTCCACTACCGTACCCTCCAGTTAGCCTTTTCTGTTGTTTTTCAATAATGACGGACCTTTGGTGAGCGGCGGACACACTAACAGGATCGAATAAATTAACTGTGTCCTGTATCTGAACTCTTAACCCACCGATATATCGCGCCACCAATTGATCCTCCGTTTCCTGAACTTCATTCCTAGCGATCAGCTGGTAGAATTCATTGGTATAGTCATCCACTGACCTACTGCCCTGCCGCAGGTTTTGAAGGCGCTGGTACATAACCCGCTGAAAATTATACGACAAGAACTGAGCGCGCATGGCCTTTTTCATCTTCTCCCATGAGGAGATTTTTGCCTTGCCCAACCTTTCACGAGTCAACTTTGTTTGCTGCCACCACGCCGTAGCCCTTCCCCGCAATCGGGTCGCTACCAACTTCACCCGCTTGTCTTCAGGGACTTCCTTAAAATCCGGAACTTCTTCCACCGTAGCTAGCCAATCGAGAAACTCCTCCGGCTGCAAGCCGCCTTGGAATTCAGGAATATCGACTCTCATTCCCGCCTCCCAACGACGTTGATCTACTTCTTGTCGCGGTCTTCTCGCTTCCTCGGCAAATCCTCCCTCACTCCCCGTAAACGATTCATCTTCCTCTCCATCCACGTCGTGCACTTGGTTACGGGCTATGGCGTTCTGCTGGTTCACCATCAACAACTCCATCCTCTCCGCCAATCGTTCAATTGTTTCCTCCATTCGACCCATCCGCTGAACCATATCATCACGCTCGTAGACTTCTTCCAAGCGACGCTGATTCTGCTGTCGGCGGGGCGGCATGGCTACTCCAAGAACGAACCAGGCTCTGATACCAAACTGACGCAGCGAATACGACGATAGAAATCGCAAACCCGTTGATTTGACGAATACCGGGTGAACGATCGTCGCTAACCTATTGATTCAGGGAATACCTAGGCTAACGGCATCAAGAACGAACTCACACAAGGGAATCCGAGCTTGGAAGAGAGCGGCGGCGCTCTGCTATATTATTATTCTCAAAAACTAACTCCCCTCTTTTTGTTTAAGCCAACAATATATAGTACTAGAATAGAGAAACCCTACACACAAGAGTCCCACATAAAACCCGTAAACAAACAAATAAACAGTGCAAGTAAAAAATGCCAGCCGACGTCGCATGCATGGGTCGCCTCTTCACATATGCCTGCCGCTACGTACGTCCAACACCACCACTGCATCAGCTACACATGTGACTGTTCCAGTATGTGTAGCTTGAACATGATCTACTGTTGGAAGAGTTATGGGAATGTTGGAAACCTGTCTAGGATTCACAAGATAGTTGAGTGAACAAACAATGTGATCCGAGGCACCAGTATCAAGGATCCAAGCATGCCTAGGTGATTGGTTTTGAGCACTTAGAGTATATGTACCTGGATTCTGTTGGATCCATGTTGCACCTGAGAATGATGGAGTTGGATTCTGCTGTGGTTTGCCACCTGTGTCCTTGTCCCTCATGAGAATCATTAGTTTCTCATAATCAGCTCTGCTGATTTTGATCTCCTCTTGATCAGGAGCAGCTGAGGTGGCATTGGCAGATGCTTTGCCCTTATATCCACCATTCCTTGGTGGATATCCATTCTTCTGGAAACACTTGTCCTCAGTGTGGCCTTGCTTCTTACAATAGGTGCATTGGACTGGATTTCCTATGGAGCTTCCTGATCTGGTGTTGCTCATCCCAGGTGGCTATCCATGCTTGTGATAGCATGTGTCTTCTATTTGCCCTGAAAACTTGCATTAGGTACAGAATGGCCTTGGCCTCCTTCCTTGATAATTGTTGTTTCCTTGTGCAGCAAAAGCCATGCCCTCAGTGGCTAGATTCTTTGCTGGTTGAGTTCCATATTGTTGTCTCTCATGCTGTAACATTCTTTGAAAAACTCGATCTATTGATGGTAAAGCTTCACCAAATAGAACTTGTGACCTTACTCCAGAAAAATTATCATTCAGGCCTCTCAAAAACTGAATCACATAGTTAGTATCCCTGTATGTTTGGACCAGCAACATGGCTCTACAGGTGGTGTGGCTAGTTGTGGTACAAGCACAGGGTTCCAGTGGCTGATAATTATCTAGCTCATCTCTTAGAGCTATGAGGTTCCCATAGTACTCAGTAACAGATTGATTACCTTGCTTGAGATTGCAGATGGATTCGATCAGCTCTGCAATCCTCACCATGTCTCCCTGTCCATATCTGTCTCTGAGACTTCTCCATGCTTCAACTACTGTTTTGCAGGACATGATGGTCTTTCTTATCCCAGGATCTACTGCCTGTTGGATCCAAGAAAGAACCATTATGTTGTTTCTGTTCCAGGCCCAGGCATTGGGACTTCCTTGACCTGGATCTGGAATGGAGCCATCCACAAAGCCAAGCTTGTTTTTTGCACCCAAGGCATTGTGAACAGCTTTGCTCCAATCATTGTAGTTTGTTGGTGTTAGCTTCTCTGCAACGAGCTGGAGTCCTGGATGCTCCGAACCATGAAGGTAAAATGGATCAGACATTGGATCTACAGCTGCTGGTGCTGCATTAGCAACTTGGTTTGCCATGGTTGCTGCTGGCGGCTGCTAGGGTTTAGCAACCAGGCTCTGATACCATAACAACCTTTTAGGGTTGAGGATCAGAAGGCTTAGTTCATTTCATTTCTCTCACAGCGTATATTGCTGCGTAGTTCTCTTACAGACAGATTGGAAGAAGAAGACAAAGCTTGGGTCCTAAGCAAGTACAACTCAGAAATGGAAAGAAATAGAAACAACAAGTTTAGGGAGCTATTGGTAATTTGCCAGAAACGACATCACTCCAGCTTCTCGGTTGTGGTCTCGGCGAAACGGCGTCGTCCGGTTTAGTGAGAGTGCATCTTGTCACAACGACAGCGTTTGGATCAGTCACAGCGGCTCTGGGTACAACGGCAACGTTTGATGCAACGGTCGTCTTCTCCGATTGCGCTGGATTCAAATTTGAGGAAAAACTGATTGTTCTCCCTGATACTTGGGAAGAAATCATCCGCCAAAAGCCAAGATCACCACCACACTCCCGCTGCTACTCTTCCTTCTCCTCAATCTGCTCTCCTCCGCCACCGGTGTCGACGAAGGCAACACCAACGCGGACTACATCCACTCGAAGTACAACTCCATGCTGTACCCGGAAGTCTGCCGGACTACCTCCTTCATTGCCAATGTCTCCAGCCTCACTGACAATGGATCCGACCGCCGCGCCGCCTCCGCCCTCCACTACTGTCTCTCCAACTTCGGCGACGCTGTGGAGGAGATACGCAGCTTCATGAAGCAGATGTGCAGCTGGGTGCCGTGAGGACGACGTTGGAGGAGGCTAATCGAGCTCTAGGTTCTTCGATTAATTGCCTGGGTTCTTCAATTTCAGGTTTCTTCTTCGATTGCATATGGGTTTTGGGTTTCAACCAACGGCGACAATTTATGGTTGCATATTGAAGGACTGAGGAAATTAGGGTTCCTCCTGCCGGCGAGATTTGGAGCTCCCATTGTTGTTGAAGTGGATTTGGTGCGCTGCACTTGCCGGAGCAGGGATGAAGAGATGAAGGAGCCAGATCCTAGTGGCACGAAGGGCGAAGCACTTGCCGGAGAAAGGATTGGGGCGGGTCACGGGTAGGGTTTTGTTGGGTCATGGGTTCGGATATGGTTTGGGTTATTGTTTAATGACGTGTCGGGTTTTTGATGATGTGTCGGGTCGGGTATAGTGTTTTTCGGGTTAAATCCAGATGATTAGACGATTCTGTTTGCCACATCAGCACTTAACGGACTCAATTAACGGAGTTGGATGGAGACTAACGGAAAGTGACCCAACGTGAACGGTTTCAGTAAACTAAAGTACCACTAATGGATTTAAATATTTCGAGTGACCAAACTTGAACGTATTTTGTAATTTCAGTGACCAATCATGCAATTAGGTTCTCTCTTCACAGATCTTTCCTTGTCAATCAGCTTTTTTTTGGAGGGGGGCTGGACAATTCATGACAATATTATTATGGTACATGAGTTAGTCCACAACTATCATATGTCCTCTAGAAAACCAAATTGCTATATGAAAGTTGACTTGAAAAAGGCTTATAACTCACTACCGAAAAACATGTAAATGTTCCTTCGCAGCTGCTTCCATTCCAAGTTCCAAATTATAGTTTTTACTACTTTCACTTAACTTCTTTCGCCCGCCGGATGGGAATGGGAAAGTTTTCACGGCGGACTTTCCCTGAACATAAATGGACCCAACTAATAATAGTCCTATAGCGGGTTAAGAATTTGACATCCAAGGGCCAATCCCATTCATATAACTAAAAATGAAAAATCAATTCCTATATATGTCCTAATAATCAATTAGGATTTTGCTACGGTGACATGCATGTCACCGTGACATGGACTTTTCGGTCGACCTAATCTTAAAGGTGGTCGACCGAATTGACTAATTTGGGCAGCACAAGAAAGCATTGCGGCCGACCTAATCCTAAAGACGGTCGACCTCAATTCATAGCATAATTGATGAGTCCTTGTTATCATTATTTATGACTAGTTATGATGGTTTAAAGCATAATTTATACAAGCAAAAGAACCACACAAATTGACATACATAAGCAAAAAAGACACGGGGCATAGGTTGACTTTCTTGTATTCAGTCGACCTCGTACAAGATTAGGTCGACCTCGACACCAACACTTGATCTTCATTTTACGTCAAATGATTGGATAAATTGATAGAACATTTATCGTCTATCTGGTCGACCTCTTTCTTTATCTGGTCGACCATGTTGTTAATGACTGCCATCAAGTGGTCGACCTATATACCTTTACGGTCGACCATGTTGTTTCTGACGCCAACGAAATGGCCGACCGAGGTTTATTCTGGTCAACCAAAAATAACAACTTAAGCTAAGAACGGTCGACCAGGAGGTCTTTGAGGTCGACCGCGATGCTTTCTCGTGCTGTCCAAATTAGTCAATTCGGTCGACCGCCTTCAGGATTAGATCGACCGAAAAGTCCATGTCACGGTGACATGCATGTCATAGTAGGCATACCCAATCAATTATTGTCCGTAAAAAAATGAAGACTACAAGACTGGACTATAGGTTAGAGACTCGGAAAATATCAACAGGCAACTTGTGGTGTGTGCATGTTTGATGTTACCTTATGACCTGGCTTGGCTGGCATGAATGCATGTTGCTTTTTCATCAGTCAATTGTGCCAATTTAATTGTTTGGGTGTACGTATCTGAAAATTGAAGGGGCCAAAAAAAATATCAGTATCTGCATAAGCTTTGATATTTCTTGGGTCAGAAGTGACTACACTTATTGTTGTTAAGATTAAAGAATCATATGTTTTGCTCCGATGTTAGCACGAGTTGAGAGTGGTAGATCATTTTAGGTCCTAAACATGTGCCGACGAAAGAGGAAAATTAGGAGTTTATAGGAGCTTATATAATGTAATTAGAGATGGCCACTCGAGTTTTTAAAGTGTGATTGAAACCGATCAATTCATAAAAATCCAAATAGTCATGGATGAATGAGCTATAGCTCATAGGTCCACATATCATATCCCCTACTTGTACAAACAGTGCTGACTAATGAGTGCGTTACGGGTCACTTGACTAACAACACTTATTTTTGTAATCGATTATGAGTTAGTATTTTAAATCATTTGTATATAGATTAATTTAGAATCTAAATTTTAGATGGCGAAAACTACTCAACGTGCTGAGCAACACAGGTAAAATCGTGGGCTGGCACCAATGAAGTTAAATACACAGCAGCAATGGGCCATGTGGAAATTGGAAAGAAACTTGTTGAATTTTTGCCGGTTGACTAATTGGGCCGAGGGGAAGTCCTAAGAAACAATTGGCCCAGCAGAAAGATCGTATTGTTTGAGCCCATGTAATGTGTTTCAATTGGGCTTGGAGAAAGGAGGAAAGAAAGAAGGCAACAGATCAAAATCCCCCAGTTTTCAACTTCTTCATTGTGTATTCATTCGTCGATTGGAGGACAAACTTCAGTGGAAAAGTTGCAGCAATGGAAGCACCAGGATCATCGAAGCCCATGATCGCAACGCAGGCGGAGATGGTGGAAGCGAGAGTCCCCATGGCTTACAGAGACCAGTGCGCCCACCTTCTCATCCCGCTCAACAAGTGCCGCCAGGCCGAGTTCTATTTGCCCTGGAAGTGCGAGAACGAGCGTCATTCCTACGAGAAGTGCGAGTACGAGCTTGTGATGGAGAGGATGCTCCAGATGCAGAAGATCCGCGAACAGGAGGCCAATTTGAAACAGCCAAACAAAGGAGGTGTTGCTATCGGTCTCATCCCCAAGACTGCCAATGCCTAGACCCAACAATCCTGGTAATCTTCTTCGATCAATTCAACTTCTTTCATGCCTCTCTTTTCCTTCAATTCGGGTTGGGAGATCTCTCATTTGCTAATGCGCTTTTCAGGAAGTTGCTAGAATTTTATCGAGGTGGTGGTTGTGTTCCGTGTTCTCTTGTATTAGGTCCCTTTTTCCCTTTGTTTCTTCTGGTCCTTCTGCTGGGAATGCTCGTAGTTTCCACCGAGGAGTCATTTTTTGTTGATAATTTTCGGTTAATAAGACTTGGGTTTAGTGACTTGCAGACTCAGTTCTTGATAGACTTGGTATTTTTCCTGAATGGTGGATTCAGTTTTTAATTCTGTTGGGCGATGGTCAGATTGTATATTTCCTTCTCAGAATTTGCTTGAGAATGGCACTATGGCTCTCGTTTATGAACCTTGTGAGTTAGTTTCCTCTAGGTTTTTCAAGTTATAATACAAGTTATAGTAGAGAATGTGTTTGAAGAACTTACTGCTGGCATGAGGATTTGCATGCTTCCTTTAGGCAGGTTTTTATCAGGTTTGGACAGTCGAGAAATTTGTGTTCACTATCAGTAGTTTTGTGAGATTCAGAGGTTTTTAGCAATTGCTTTACGCAAGTTTGGTATATGAAGGCCATAAGCTGTAGAACCTCATTGTTGTTGGGTTAAGATCAAATTGAGAAAATATAGAGTTGATTAAAAGCAATTCCTCTTGCTGAGTTCCAGAAAGACAACCCTTACTGAACTTAAATTTCCACGTAAACTAAGGAATGGATGTTGAGAGGAGGATGCAAGGTCTTTTACATTGATACCTTAAGCCTCTTCCTTCAGGGTAGACTGATCCACTTGTCTGGGATAAGCATATAAAGGTAGCTGTTGATAAGCGGAGGTATCTGCTTCTTTTTCCATACAAGAGGATTTGTTCTGCCATAAAAGCGAGCAGCTTTTTGTTCAATAATTACTCACGTCAAATTAGAACCAGGCGTCAAAGCAATGCTACAGAAAACTAACCCGTTCCTTAGTGTTGCCATTCTCACTGGGATAGCAGTGGTAGGACATGCTGCTACAGCCTACTGATAATGGTCTCTTGCTTGTATGTCTCGTTGGTTTTAAACAATTTTGTGAACTCTTGCATTTTGAGTATTAAGTAACCCGAGTAACATTATATTTATATCCAAGTGTTCCCACTAGGTTATACCAACCGTTAAGATATTGAATCTTGATTTTTACTTTGAGCAAGAAACACTTTAGATGGATTTCATAGTCAGTGTACTCTAGAATGTGGACTACAGTGGATCAATGTCTTCCTTGGTTATTGTCTCTTATGGGGATGGTTTTCATAGTCAGTGTACTCTAGAATTTAGACTACAGCTGGTCAATGTCTTCCTTGGTTATTGTTTTTTATGGCTGTGTTCTTTGCCCGATTTATCCATGGCTTTCAAATGGACTTTTGGGAATACCCTTTCACTGGCTTCACCTTGATATGTGTATGTATACCGTGTTCTATATCCATTCCTTGACCTCGATTAGCTAGTGATGGATCAATAGAGTCTTAATTTCCATCCTCTTCTTTATGGACATTGCATCCACTTTAACTTAGCTCGCTGCTAACTTCAACAGATGAAAACTTGGGCTCTAACTAAGGACAATTTAAAACTTTAGTATTTGTTCCCCATCATCCTGTTTCTTCTTTGTCACTCAGCTGGTAGCTCTATAATGTTTACTACAAAACTTTGCAGTCTGTTTCAATTCACATTGAGTACAAATGTTTGCATTATCCATTGCAAAATCTTTCTCCTTGGTCATGGAACTGAACTGCCTGAAGTTTGGGAAAGCACTAAGTTGGATTGCATTTTAATGAAGAAATGCAGTTGCTGTTCATGATCGAGGTGGTAATAATAACTCTGGAGTAACCCTCTTTTTTGCTTATGGCTCCCTAAATTTGATTTGCTCTATAAGGCAACTGCTTATAGTATTTTTTTTTTGCAATTGCAACTGCTTTTAGCTGAAGAATTACTGCATTCGCAGTCAAACACACACATTATATATCCTTCATGAATTAGAAGGGGTGTCACGTTGATATAAGCCTTGTGCACGTTGATATAATACGCATAGTAGTGATTGAAGCCCTACTGCTGGTTATAAAGTTGTGTTTTTTTTTCATTTGCGGTGTGGGAAGCCTGACTGGTAATTTGTGTCTGTTTTTTTCTTCTTCTTTTAACCAGGCAAGTACGTGAAGTTGAAGGTGGCTGACGAGATCCTAATTTGGCCCATCATTCTATTTTGGTTTTCGTTTGGTTGTTAAGGATGATGTCGATGAACCCAAAGAAGATAGAACTCTTAGTTTTCACTCTGTTGTGAACCATTTGTTGTTTGAGAATAAAGTCCTCCAGGCTAGGCTACTGATCTGACTGTTGTGGCTTGCTTGTTTGTTCTCGACCATTCCTTTCTTTTTTCTAGTTTCGAACACTTTTGAAAATTTTCATTGAAAGTTCATGTATTTGCCATTAAGACATACTTATAAGAGAAGAAAAGGATGGCTGAAAGACGTATAACTACCACTGACCATAGAGTTACTGATCTGCTCCCGTCAATTCCATCCCTTTCAACTTTCGCCAGGTATTTTAACCTTCCAAATAGTTTTGCATTCTAATCAACTAGCTTTGTTCCTAGCCAACCATTATTAATCATTTACAGTCACGATTAAATTATAATCATTTACCGGTTCTATCGATAAAGTGAAAAGATCATGAATCATAGATAACATAATAAACACGTTTGATTACATGATAGCCTTAATCTTATTATAATAATTAACATAACTAATGGAGTTCATTTTATAAGTTTTCGATCAATATAATAAAAAATCTTATTGATTAGAATCTTTACATTAAACTTGCATGTTGTGTGTTCTAATCCTAGTAACGATCATTTATATTTTTGTTTATTTTTTAATCAGTGCTGAGTTAAAAAAAATTTAAATCATAATAGTGACGCGAAAAATCAATGCTGATGTGGATGCATGAGAAAATGTATATTATATTGTGTTGGTAATTTTTAACATCCACAATAAAATATTCAACAACACTCACCTGACACTGGTTAAACACCGTAATAAATCAATAAAAATGGAAAAATATGCTAAATTAGTTGTAAATTGTAATTGATATTTGCATAAAAATAATATAACCATTGGCGCACCCCTTCTTTATCCCTATATTTTTGGCTAAACATGTATTAAAATTTAAAATGTAGGAGAAGAAAATAAAGGATAATTACAGAGAAAAAAAATGGAGGGAGGGACGGTTACTATTGTCTGAACTGTTGTTGTCTTTGAGAGGATCTTAAAAGAAACGGAAGTAATTCTGTCATTTAGTGGGACTGACCATAATAAAAGCCTTCACGTCAATGCAATTGCAAAAGCATTGCCATTTTTTTTTTTTTCAATCCACCTCAAATCACTTTCATTCACTTACATCAATAAAATTAACTTGTAATTGCAAATGTAATTAAATATTATATTTAAATTATAAAAATAAAGTAAAGGATAAAATAAAAAATATCCATTTTTTGGCCTTTTGGACTTGCATATGCATTTGTTGCAAACTTGCAAATATGCAATTGGTAGTGGCATCAATGCAATTGGTTTTTCAATTGCAAACACGCATGTCATGTCATCTTGCAATTCAGAATGCAATACCAAAGTGGATGTTCTTATAGTGTAAGGCTAATGTGGCAGGAGTCAAAATCTCAAACGCTTTTGATATTTTTATAGATAGATAGATAGATATATAGAGATATACACTATCTAATATGTTAATGGATGCTATGAGTATGAGGTCTATTTATACTTGGATTTCTTAAAAAAAAAAGAGTTAACTTGGACAAATTACTTTTTTCTTATAAGAATGATATAAGTTTTACATTTTTGGTTAGGTATTATTTAAGCGATTCAAATTCGAGACCTCCAGATTAAAATTTAAAAACTAGTTGTATTACTACTAAATCGAACCCTTATTCGTATTTGGGCAGATTATTATTCAAGGTAAATTTTCCTGACCATTAATGTTCACCTAGAAGACTCTCACCCTGACCTACAAATAATAGAGAACATATTTGTTAACTTTAGTGATAATATAGAGGTTGAAACAAAAATTTATACTCGCCTTGAGATATGTTTTACTTCATAATTTATATATGTACAATGCTCAAAATTGGTATATTGTACACGTTTTTGGCATGTGATCAATGACCCATTGTAAATTTTCTACGAGTTTGGTCAACATCAACTCGATATATATATATATATATATATATATATATATATATATATATATATATATATATATATATATATATATATGCAAGTTAAAAGCATTCTCTAACTGGCACCTTTTTAACTTTGGAGTCTACAATATTCATGTCTCCTAGATGTATTCCATTCATAAGTTAGTTACTCTATATTGTAATTGTGTATATCAATAGGTAGAAAATAGACTAGTCGGTAAGGCATTAACCCTCACTCTCCAACTACTCCAGTTCAAATTAGTCCCTCCTCATTCGAATTCCTGACTTTGCACTGCTTAAACAAATAATTACTCATATCTCGTGACAAAAGTTTCTTCGTATAGTGATAACTATTAGTTCGCTCCAATAACTTGTTTTATTGAGACAAGTAGAATGAGCTTTATTCAAGTTCACTCAAAAGAGAACCAACTCATGGATAAGAAACTTACACTGTCCATCATTTACCATTTAATTAAATTCATCAATAAACATTGCAAGTCATCTGAATTCGTACATATATCTGTTGATCACAAATTCTCAAACCATGAAAAAAAAAACTAATTAACTAGTTCCAATACCTTGGATTATTAAAATTTCCTTTTGAATTTGTGGAGAATGTTAGTTTAGGCAATGAGTGGTTGAATTGATTGGCAACAAAATCAAAGCCCTTCAACCTTTTCCTTTCCTTTTGGTGTGTTTTAGAAATGTGGTCATGTTGTTATGCGTCCCTCAACAAGAGGGAAAGAAGACAAATCAAGCTGAAACTTCCATGTGGTTAATTGAGAGGGTTAATTAGGCAGCTATCTAGATTTGATCTTATGATGTGCATGCACGTAATTTTGGGTTGGCCCATGGGTCAACAAAGGCAAAACGCACAATTATTCAACACTTTTACCTAATTCCCCCAATTTCTCTTTAGAATTAGACAGGGTAATATTTCTACGTTGATGGGACCATGCATGGACAAAATTTTCAATCATTACTCTGTTCCCTCGACCCTTTTTGTAAGAAGGATAATTTTCATTGCACGATGAATGATTGGTTACAAAGAGGAAAAGAAGGAGTAAACTGAATCCAAAACAAGCGTACAATGTCCAACAACAAACGATTGAAACACAAACCGTTCCCTCTACTTATGAGCATCATTCTAGCTGTGAAAAGAATTCATGATCTCCACTACTACTCATATAAAATTATTCTTCTATGCAAGGGTCGCGATCGACTTAGAAATATTAGATATGAGTTGACAACAGTACGTAATCAGCTGATTAATGTTTTCGGCGGGTTACTATTGCAATCATGCATGAAGTTGCGGCTTTATCCTCTCCCTAAATTTGTACCTCCAGATCACGAGAAATCGTTCAAGCCTCATCAAAGCTTAGCTCGTTCGCACAACCTCTGTCCATAATATAAGCCGACTTTATTATGGACCTCAAAACCAATTTTGCTATGCATGAAAGTGAAAGTGAGTGTAGAGTGTTGAACTGTTGATGCCAAAGCCATGAAAAGGAAAGAAGGTGATTAATTAGTATTTGATTAGCACATGAAGTAATATATATATTGAATGCAATGTAACCATGCTTTAGTTATTGATATTTAGGTAAAAGACTTGTCCTTCCTCTTGTTTCACGTCCTAGGTTGGATATTCCATATTCCTAGTTTTAGTTTGTTCTTACTTTTGCCGTTTTGCGCTCTCCCCATGAAAAACCCCGCTATTTTCGTAGTCCTCCATGGATTCTTTTATACCAATTCCCTAAGTTCACAAACCCTAATCCCGTGCAATGGCCAAATTCGTCCTCTTGATGGAATGTGCACATCTTAGCTAGACAAAAGAAATATGGTCCAATAGCGACTTTGTTTCCCGGATTAATTCAAGCTCAACTCCTCGGTCGAATCCACAAGTCTGGCCCAGTGGGGAGGTTTAGGGCAAGAGACTTTTCTGTTGTTCGTTGTGTGGAGGTTTTGGTTGTTCGTTTTCACGGTGTCCTCAAGGAGTGAAAAAAGGCAGTGAAAGTTAAGGAGTGAATGGTTGTGTTCCATATTCTAAATGTCTATTCTTGGCACAATCATGAGATCAACTGGGAGGGAGCGAAAGTATTTGAGCAAGTTATTATAATCAAATTGAAAATTCAGACAAATCTATATTGAAAGAGAAATACGTTAAAACGAAACTCATTTAATTCATTTTTCATACAACATGGAATCGAGCCCGTTAATCAATGTAAAAAGGAAGGAGACACATAAACTGGATTTTTTAACCCAAAATGCGAAAGTCGGTCTTTAAATCTAAGAAGTCCGAGTAGTTTATTTAATGGGTTAGGGCGCTCCTAGCACCCGTTTTTCAAAAAAAAAAAAATGTTGCAATGTACATAAATCCCACATATGAAAAGATGGCTGCCGCCGGACGGTGAAGGAGTCTTCGATTCCGCCTTTTGAGGAAGTCGCAACTAAAATTGCGCATCGTGAAAGGAATCCAACCCTTGAAAATTAATAAAATTAAAATAAGGTAATGTCTATTTTCTATCCAAATCTTTTTCGGATTCTTTTATATTATTCAAATCTATTAAAATGTTATTAATTAGCCAAATTTTATATAATGTATCAAAATATTAGCAATTTTTACTTTATCGTTAATAATTTATAACTCTTTTCTTAGTTAAAATACTAAAATTTTGGAATGTTGACCTTCATGTGTCTCTTTCAAGTCAGTATCATGTTGCCAAGTCAATATTACTAATAAAATTGCTACCTGAAAGTTAACATTTGACTAATTCTTAAGGGTCGTTTGATTTTGGTGATAATTTGTTTGGGATAGTTACAATGCATGCAATGTCCACAAACAGTGGCGGACCATGAATTACATCAAGGGTATTCAATTATGTAATAAAATCATCAATGATTGTCAAATAGTCTTGAGTTCAGATACTACCATCATTAAAATAAATATTTGTAAATAATTTTTGTTAGTTGACAAGGGTAGGCCTAACCTAGGTCCGCCCCTGTCCACAATGCATCGTTTTTTTAAATTTATGAACAAACAACACATGCATGGTTTTCTTGATATGACACAAACTATCACTCATTAAATCTCAAGTTTTTGTTGAGATTGTTGTGTTTTTTTCTTCTTCCAACTATGTCTCTACCTTTTTATGTGTGTTGCTTTTCCATACTAAAAACAAAGGGTACGTAAAAATGACATTTCACCAAAAAAGTCATATAATTTGATTAAACACTACAATAACTATCACAGAAACCAAACGATGTAAACTACAATACACCAATTTTCTTATATACATGTATATTATTATGCATACATTGATGACAACAATGCATCCATTTAACTATCATCAAAACCAAACGACTAGTATTTCGATAGGTTTTATTAATAAAAAAGAATTTAAAAAAATTTGGCTAATAAATAGTCATTACTCTTAAAAATAAATAGAAGTGTTTAATTTTGAGAATATATGGCAAATTAAGGTACAGGTAGGCCACGTCAGCCTTTGAATGCTTTCTGTAGCTCGGCGATTTGACTGCTGCTCTGGTCGCCCTTCTTTCTCTTCATTAATTATATGCTGCTGTTGTCTGTGGGATACAACTTTTGCAAAATTCTCTCTTCTTTGCTCTCTGCTGCTCTCTCGCCTGCTGTTGCTCATCATAGTCAATAGGGTACGTTGATAGGTCCACTCCAAACTGCAGCATAATGAGAAGCAGAATTCATTCCTTCTTTCCCACTGAACTGAATTTCTCTCTCTCTCTCTCTCTCTCTCTCTCTCTCTCTCTCTCTCTCTCTCTCTCTCTCTCTCTCTGTTACAAAGAAAGAAGAACGAGAAGAAAGAAAGAGATGCGGAGGGATGCTAGCTAGAAGATAATTAATTAAGTATACCCAAAACGATTCTCCCAAATCTCCCTCCCTAGCTAGCTATTTCAGATCATATTTATTGATGCTGTTGCTGCTGAAATGAGGTTACGAAATCGTGTGCTTGCTCTTCCTACTAATGACTTATTATGTGTTGTTTCCGTAGCAGATGATGTGATGTGTTTGTATCAAGGATTAAAAAATTGTACAGTACCGGTGGTATGTATGAACTGAAAAACATCTTATCGGAAGCAAAATCGATAGACAGTATTTAACGGTATGAAACGGTTGAACCACGGTTAAACCACTATTTTATAGTGTAAAATACCCAACCAATGACTTTATCGGTATGACCTCTGGTACGGTATTTTCAATCCGTTGTATCCATGCAAGTCCGGTTGAGGCCAGGGAGGGGCATGCACGGGATAAAAAAAATGCTTAAACAAGAGAATTATTATCAAAATGAATAGTGAATGATCATATATGGTAAAATGAGGTGAATTGCATGTTTGGTTAGGTATGGCCATATTAGACTCGTTGAATAATTTGGCTCAATTGTCATATGACTCATATTGAGTGTTTGGTGGGATCTAAATGGGTCTATGTACAATTTTAATGATTTAGGGTTTGGGTTGAGTTTGAATTGAATCCAACTTGTATCAAATAATGGGTTTGTTGAGGTTCACATAATTGTACACACAAAAAAAAAAATCATCATTACCTGTTTTCAACCAATCTACACATTTAATGTAGAGGTTTCCACCTTTCTGTTTGATTTCTAACAAAAGATTAGGGGGGAAATTGGATTAAAATGGATGTTCATTTTCTTTTAGGCACTCGACACTACAAGTCCAATTTAGAACCGGAGTAAAAAGGTGGATATAAGTGCCCCGATAGTAAAATTACCCTAATCTTATTTGTCTCGTAATAAATTGGGTTTGAGAAAAAACTAAAATATAGTCTTTTTAGCCCTACGAGTCCAATTAAGCAACTTTGTTCCTAACAACCCAATTAAAAATTTCAAACCACTAACCAAAAATTATAAAACCAAATATCCAATTTCCCAATGTACCATCTAATCAACCCTAGGACAAAAGACTGAAAATAGTTTTTTAAAATGTGTTCTTTGGCTTGCCCTGCCCTTTTTGGTTGTGAATTACCAGTTGCCGGGGGGTGGGGGAGTAGTCACCGTTGGATGTATAATTTCCCTGGTTTTTTTTTGTCTCTACTTGTTAGTATTTCGTTCGATATGATCATCTACTCTTGCATTGCATGGAGTCTTCGGGTCGTTTGGAAGTTGCGATTGTTAAATAGATGTATTGTTGGGAATGCAGGTATAATATTATACATGTATTGTCGAATTTGATGCATTGTAGAATACAATGTTTGATATGTGTGATTGTGTATGTCGCATCAGCTAAAAGCTGAAACAAAGCAATCTCAACTCAACTATCTCAACAATCACAACTAAAAGTTGAGATCTAACAATCACTCAAAATGAGTGATAGTTTCTGTCACATCACAGAAATAATCCATGTATTGTTCTGCTAAAAAACAAAAACAAAAACGATGCATTGTAAACAATACACGCATAATGACAATCTCAACCAAAACTATCGCAACTTCCAAACGACCCTGAATTCATTTCTTCCCCTGTCTATGGCAATGGTGGGACCGTTGCAGAGTTTGCGGGGGGAAGTTCTCCCCTTTCTCTCTCTAGTTCAAATTTCCCTGCTCTCTCTATTTTTTCAATCTCCCAGGGCTGCCGCCGGCACATCTTGGTGACCGGCGGTAGCCCAATCCTCCTTTTCATTTTCGCTTTTCTTTCTTGCTCTCCGTCCTCTTCCTCTGTGTTTTCATGTCTTTCCTTGCCATCTATGGCATTTTGCAGCCGTTGTGGCTTTTTCCGTTCCCGGAGTGGTTCTTTCCACATTCCTCTCTTTAGGAGGAGGATTTGTCCGGTTTCTTCACTAGATCTTCTAGATCTGGTTTGGCCCTGCTCTATTCTGGGTTCAGAGGATGCAAATTGGGTTTCTATCCAAGCTTGGTGTGGTCATCTTCTCCTCCTTTGGGGTGATTGCATTCACCGATTCCCCATCCGTCGTCGCTCCTCGATGCTTCGACTGACTGTGGGGGAAGCGGTGTCTCCTTCGATTGCTGAGGCGGGTGAACTTTGGTTGCAGATGTCATGAGATTCATGCAGGGTTTCGTCTGTTCCTCTTTTTATTTGTTGTTGGGAGTGTTGTTGGGGCTGCTTCTTTGGGTTCTGGGATTGGGTTTGTGTTGGGGTTCTCTGTTGGTGTTTGGTTTTGCAGGTGGTTTCTGTTCTCGGTTCTGCTTTTGTGTGGTTGTCTTTCAACCCTTGGGTGAATCTCGCACTTCTGTTTCTTGGCTCTCTTCGTCCCGGTCCCGTTGGCCTTGTTTTCAGCTCTGAGCAGCCCGTTCACAGTCCTTTCCACCGTCGTGCAATCCCTATTCGGCGATTCACTGTGATGGGTGTCTTTGAACAACCCCCAGCAGGCGGCATATGAATTAGCAATGCCCTTTTTCATGGTCAAGACTGGTTTGGGTGAGCTGAAGCTGCTGTGTTCCACTCTGGTTGATGTGATTACAAAGTTTTGATGATTCCTGTGTTTTGGCTCATGGAAGGATCCCTTGTTTCTGTTCTTGTTGTGTTTTCGCGACTGTGTTCTCTGGATGTTTGATGTTCTCTTCTGGTTGGTTTGGGTTTCTTTCTTGTTTGGGGTCTTTTCTTGAAGCTGGATTTCAGGGGGTTTCCTTTTCTTTGTAACCGTGTTCTTTCAAAGTGAAATACAAGCAACATCTTTGTCAAAAAAAAATATGGCAATGGTGGCATCATTGCTTTGGTTTGAAAGCTTTTGTTACCAAGTGTTGGATTTTATGTTCTTCCAAAGGATCAGAATTTTTATGGGGCCAGTGATGAATATATTTTGGAATCACATATGACTTCTTGCTATGAATGAGCTTTGTTCTTCTTCTTCTTCCTGTTCATTTTTCCTTTTCATTTATTGTCCCTCTTCTGATGCTGTACCCTCCATCTGCCTGCCTTCTGCATTTTTTGCCTAGCCTCAGTAGCCTGTGATGGGAATCATTCCGTTTCTGCAGGAATTCCCATCATTCCGTTCTCTTTTTTGCCCCCCTTCCACTCCTTTCTTGCATCAATTGCATAAACAACCCTCATCACCAAATGTTTAATTTTGAATAGATTATTACAGAAATTGGAATAACTAATGTAAGATCACTTTGTCTGTTTCACGGTTGTCAATCCGCGTGTTGACCTGCGGATTGACCTTCTTTGATCCGGGCCTGGTGAGGAAAATGAGCACCGCACCACACACATTCACGTACTTGTTTTTTTCTCTTCGCCTAAACTTATTTTTGAAATTCTTAGCTGAACATTTGAATATTAATTGATGTTATACGAGTGTGTTTGAATTTTTACTATATAATCGGTTCAAGTACGGACTGTTATTTTGATGTAATGTTATATGTTATTTTACCCATATGTTAAAATGATATTGATATAATTTATAAATATATCAACAATATAATGATTTTTTTTTCATATATCCGAGGTAAACCGGACTAAAGCGATTGAACTTTTAAGTTTCAACCCACTTGCTCAATCGAGCCGACGAGCTAAACCGGGTTGATGACCTTGGTTTGTTTTCCTCCATCCTTTTGTCCAAATTGTCCAGATCTGTATTTTGACTTTTCGAGAAATGTTGCATATGTTCTCTTCAGGGGTTGTCAATTTTAAGAAATCGGTAGAACTACTATCTTTAATGGTTTTCTGGCATTTACTATCTGAAAAAAATTCCATAATTTTAAAATAATTCACGAAACAACCTCATCCAAAAACCATCCCTAGCTAATTTATTTCGAATAAATGTGTAGATCGAATCATCAAATAGTAATTTGAGATCCCAAAGTATTATGGTCGGGCCGACTATTTCTGCTGCTCCGGCCAGCTGCATGCAGGAACGGAAAAATGACCTTATTTATTTATGGCCACTTTCCTATTCTTTTCATTCTGTGTTTTCTTATTTACGGAATTTTGTACATTTCATTCTGCATTAATCTTTTTACGTTATTTCGTTTATTTAGCAATTAGCATTGGATTTTGGCAATAAATAAATACACAGCAGCATGAGTGGAACGTACGTACATTCCAGTTTCAGCCTCATTGAATTACTGCATTGAAAGCAATGTATGGAGTAGTAGTAAGTATTGTTCACGAGAAAAAGACAAACACTGTAGTTATCATGCATGTTTCACGCTTCGTTCTTTATGCTCGTGCATATTTGCTACAAAAATGATGAGAATTACAGTATGAATCATTTAGTGGTTTGGTCAGTTGTTCGAGAGAAGAGATAAATAAGTGGTGTAAATCTCAAATAATAACGTGTTCTTCTCGTCGAGGGATTTCTATCCATGATGACTGATGAGTGAGATTAGAAATTGAAATGATTAGACAGAATTTTCTATTGAACTAATGGAATGTTGCTTTCTATCTCCATGCAATGTTGTAAAGGTGCAAAGTTTGAGATGAGGGCTGAAATTAATTTTTGTGAAAGATCTCTGCCAATTTGTGTGCATAATCAATACCATCCATGGTTGTTTGCTTGGTGTGTTTTTCAAATGTGGATATTTCTAAATTTGTAGATATTTTTCAATGTTATGATTCATTTATGACCTAGGAAAGTTATTTGGTGGATGAGTCATTTATGAATGATTCATTTTATTTCATGACAAATGAGTTATTTGACACCAAATGTCTAATACAAATAAACTCCATAAAGCGAATTATATTCGAAATCTTTAACCCAATAAAGCACTTAAAACATCTCCGTCCTAGCTTAGGAAAAAGATGTTTGGCCGAACGAACCCCTATCTCTTAATTGATCCGACCAGACGCTTGCTTTTTCCTGCGTGCTTATTCTCTTGATATTATTTATACAACTATAGATTTTGGGCCAATCAAGTATCACCGCCTGTCAAACTGTGTCAGGCAGGAGACAAAGAATATTCAGCCCATTCCTTTCCAATGATAACTAGACACGCGTTCCATATCCCCAGATTGATTCGAGTGGAGAGAAAAAAAATTGAAGTGAAAATTTTCTGGAGATATCCATTTTCCGAGAGCGACCAATAAGATATCGCGCCACAGTGGTATCTTGATACCACCGGGAACAGTAATATCAAATTCCCCCTTATCCGTCTCTTGATCCCTCATTCCACTAATCTGTTGTTACTGATTCATTCAAGGTTTTTTTAAACGCACTTCTTTGTCTTATTAGCGCAGGTGTTCGTCAACGATGAAAGCCGCTGAACTTAAGACTCGAGTTGAGAAAGAGGGCTAGGCTAGGCCCAGGAGAGGAGGGTTTTCCGGAGCTATAGCTCTTACCAACCCTTCCAGCCCTTACAAAATATCTAACTAATGGGCAATTCTATTTCGTCTTGATCTACAATCGTGGTTAGTGCGTGCTGAGCTAGAATTCTGATTTTCAACAAAGTGCCAACCTCTTGGTCCTAGAATCCAAAATGGTTAGTTCTCCTGCATAAAGGCTTTCTAATATTTAAGTGACCTCAGTCCTATCCCTAAGTAGCTCCGAGGGTTTCCTTTCCCTTGTTACCTTGTTGATATGGCTCTGACGCTCTGTGAGCTCCTGGGGAAAGGTTGCTTTTGAGGAAGCCATTTTCTTATATTCGAAGACTGCGTCTTAGGACTTCTTTTCCTCATAAATGAAATTCACGCTTCCAAGTACATAACTGTTTTATCATTTATGTAGTTATCATGATATTCTGAAGAAACGAATATAAAACTTTTACGGGTGATCGTAGTACTAATTGCTGGTTCCATGGGTTAATCTATGCCCTAATGCAGTAAACCATTTTTCTTTCGTGTGTGCGGTAAAAAAAAAATTTTACCGGCGTGGTGCACACATGACATCTCGTGATGTAGACAGAGATGAGGAATGTACAAATGTCAAAGCAAAAGAGGAGCAGACAGTTGGGCATTTCATTTTAAAATTGGCAGTCGAGAATTCTGCATTAATAGGGCGTTGCGTTATCACTTATTTGGCTATTGCATTGGACTAGCCAGCAGTCAGCCAAACCCAGAGGCAGAGGCAGAGGCAGAGGTAATCATTCTTCTTCGCTCTGGTCAATACCCAATGCTCCTCCAAATCTCGACAAATAACAAACAAAGTTGAAAACACCAGAAAAACAGCGGGTAAAAGAACAGGGGAGATTAGATAACCAGCGGACCAGAAAACCGGGGCAATTATCCATTTGGTCCCTTTACTTTACCTCCTTCCAACAAACGCACACTTTGTGTCGTCATTTTCTTACGAACACATACACATCCAATGACAAGTTGACACTTGTCCAGCAATGACCATTTTGATCAATTGAAATAGGAACGGTAAATGGTCCAAATCGGGATGATTACACTAGTTATTCATGGCAGATCGGGTCCAGATTTAAAATTTGAGACCGATCGAGAGTCCTTAATTGGTTCCATTTTGCTGTCATGTTAAGGATACTTGCTCTAAAATATGATTATATATAAATACAAGTAATTTGATTAAATATTATATATAGAGCTAAACATTATATATTGAGTTAGTCGGTAAATATCCTTGTTATAAGAACCGAACCGGATCAATGGCCGGGGCAGTAGAACCGTCAAACCAGTTACAATAGCGGTTCGGTTCATTGTTTGGATGGTTATTGATGGACCAAACGGTTTTTCACGGTTCAACATAAAATCACATGAACCACCACGGTTTAACTGGTCCACTGGTTCACTATTTTAACAAAAAAAAAATATATTTTTTAACTCAAACTAAGACCATCAAACCATAATTATTATTTATATAAAAAAAGACCATCAAACCATAATTATTAATTTATATATGTTTCCTCTTCTCATTTTCCAACCTTGTTATTGACAACTTGGCTGGCATTGTAAATTTTAATTTGAATTAAAAAAATATTGATTTCTTTTGTGTGAGATTTGAATGATTTATTATATATTTTGGTGCTGATATGAATTTGAAATTGTTTATGATCAATGATAACTTCATTTTTAAATTAGTGAAATTAATATACAAGTTTTATATGTTATATATCATGAACGGTTCTATCAACGGTTCACCAACGATTTTGTCACGGTTAACCACTAAACTCTAAACCACTAACTTTTCCGGTTCAATCTTCGGTCCGGTTCCGAAAACAGAGGTAAATATAATTATAAATATAAGTAACTGGTTCGTAATAGGGATGACAACTTTGCCCATACTCATGGGTTTCTTACTATTCAACCCAATTGGGTTGGGTATAAAATCCAAATAGATGGATATGGGTAGAGTTTGATGGGTTTGTACCCATACCCATTTACTTTGGGTTGAGTTGGGTTTATATCAAATGGATTTGGGTTTGTACCCATGCCCAAATACAAATTACAGTTTGGTACCCAAACTTAATAGATATGCATATTTAGTACCTAAATTTAATTTTTTTTGCATATAAGTCCTCAAAATATTGATGTAAAATTACGTTTTGGTACCTAAATTTTTTTGGTCTTACATTTTGGTACCTACACTTTTCAAGTTTTACAAATAGGTCCAATTTTTGCATGTGTAGTTAAAACACCCTCAAGTAAATGGATATCCATATCCAACCCATACCGATTTAGATTATGGAAGCAATATTCATACCTTACCCAAACCCATCTATAAACCCCCAAACCCATATACACTTCACCCATACCCAACTCATTATCAATAGGTCCACTTGGGTTTGGGTATAATTATCCATGGGTGGGTAATTTGCCATCCCTAGTTCGTAACTGTCTGTCATCCATATGATTTGATGTCCATTATGTGAATTGTAAATAATGACAGTGACCAATTCATAAAATAGCCTCACGTACAGGTAAGTGACCAATTAGCAGTAGGTTGACCACATAACAATAAATCAAGTATGCAATGGGGTGAGAGAAAAGTCCAAAAGCAGGTTTTCAGAAAGTGAGAGTGTAGAAGAAGAAGAAGAAGCAAAAGGGTGGTTTCAGTTTCAGAAGAAAGAGAGAGAGGCAGGGTGGGTTGAGAGAGGAGAATTTTACAGCTTCGGCAGTCCTCCTGTCTTTTCCCTTTTCTCCTCCTCGTGATCTCCCATTTCTCCTTTCCCCCCGCTTTTTTTCCCATTTACTTTCCTAGCCAGCGAGCGAGCAAGTAAAGAAAGAGCACATTGAAGAAGAGGGGAAAGCAAGAAATATTTTTTTTTTATGGGTAGTTCGTCGTGTGGAACCGGAGGAAGGAATGGAGGAGTGAGGCAGTACATAAGATCGAAGGTGCCTCGCCTCCGGTGGACTCCCGACCTTCACCACTGCTTCCTTCACGCCATCGACCGCCTCGGCGGCCACCACAGTTAATACCCACCTTCCTCCCTTTCTCTTCCTTTCTTTCACGTTTCTCTGGTTTCAGACTTTTTCATCATTGCTTTGGCTTTGCTATGTTGTTATGTCGTTTTGGTAAATACCAGAGGCGACGCCCAAACTGGTGCTTCAGTTGATGGATGTGAAGGGACTCACCATCTCCCATGTCAAGAGCCATCTCCAGGTTAACTTTTAATCCATTCCCCCTCCTCCAAAATTACACCCGTTTCTAAAGTTTCCATCTTTGTAATGGGTTTTTTTTCCTTCTTCTTCTGGTCACCAGATGTATAGAAGCATTAGGACTGAATCTGATCAGCTGCCTTTCACCACCAACTCACCAGTAGGAATGGAGGCCAGCAGTAATGGCGAAGACGAAGAAGGAGATGAAGATCAAGAGAAGGTGAAGGAAGGGAAAGAAACCAAAAGTGATCAATTTTACCAGTTTCTTCTTCTTCTCCCCACCCCCAAAAGGTCAGTTATTAATTGCTACTAGCTATTTTTTTCTCTCCCACACAACAACAGCAGAAAGAGACAAAATACAATCTATGCCCAACAATTTAAAAGAAAAGAAAAACACACACACACAAAAAAAGGATTTAACTTCAGGATAGACGATGCTGTAGTTTTGCAGTAGTAGGCATTACTATTCAATTCTCCTCCCCACCTTCATTCCTTTTGCATCCCCCCTTTTTTGAATTTTCACCCTCCTGCCTGTGTGTTTCCTTGGCAGCATTCCATTCTATTTCTGCTTCCATTCCCAGTGGTCAAACAGTGATTTCATTTTCACCATTAATGATTGCACTAATTATTATTATTATTTTTTTAACTGCAGGGTGAAAGTGGAGAGCTTGAACAGTAGTGGTGGGAAAGGGGGAGACCATGGGAGCATTGTTATGATGGATGGGGAAAGGATTAGGAAGAAGAGGAAGAGGTGGTCATCATGTAATCATCAGATTATTGAGTTCAACAACAAGAAGAAGAAGAAGGGAATCTTTTGTGGTACTGTTCCGTACGAATCCATTGATCTCATTAACCCCCACCATCATCATCATCATATCCACAGTGGAATCAACTCAAATCAGCAACAGTACCACAATGGAGGTGGTGGAGGAGGAGGAGGGTTCCGGTGTGGCCAAATGCAGCTCTCTCAATATGCTCCCACTAACGTGGTTGGATTTTCTGGTTCTACCCACCACCGGGGAGAATCTCATCTTCTCAAGGTAATATCTATTCAACTCTCTTGCATGGCTTACATTCTCTTTGGTATCTATTTATCCATTTACAACATGTGGCGAAATTCTGATTAAATGCTAATAAGGAGAATATAGTGTGAGGAAATGCATAGTATATAATACATAGTAGCAGTGCCGGATTTAGGAATTTTAAATAGGGGTGTCCTCTTAAAAAAAATTAAAATTAAATCAAATTATTAAATATGAAAATATTCAACTAGTAAAAGTTAGAATAAAAGTTCAAACATGTTTCGTATTATGAAAGAATGATAAAATACATTCGGTGTATACACTGCTCAACAAATCTCTAGTGACATATCCTAATAGACAAGGGTAGCCCGTAATTGAGTTTAATCGTTAGGTTCTGAAAATAATTGGGGATAAGAATAGCCTTTTACCTTTTACTATTATATTTTGATCTAAAACATAACTACAAATGAGTTGTAGTCTAATTGAAACTATATATTTACTAATAGTAGCAGTGTTCCCAAGTTCAAATCACATAGACCCTATCACTTAAATATTATTTGTACCCATATGCAGGATACTATAGAAGGTTGAATAATCATTTTTCATATTTTAAGGGTGTTCCACTGTCACTAATTTTTTTTACCCATACACAAACTACTATCGAAGGTTGGATAATCGTTTTTCCAAATTTTAGGGGTGTCCCGAAACCTCCATGTATCCATCCGCCCCTGCATTGTAGATTGATACCTTTTGAGGCGTGATCAAAGTTGAAGACGTTGCAGTTGAGAGAGGAAGCCTCCTTATTAGCTTAAATTACAATATTGTTCGTCACGAATAATATATTCAATGAGTGATTGTGTGTCATGATTATTTCATTCAATGAACCTAGGTATTATTTAGTTTATCTTGTTTTCGAATAAAGAAAAAGTTAGCAGTATACAATGGTAATTTACATTCTTACGAATATAGATACCCTTCAACTTTATTTCATAGTGTAAGTATTGAATCCCTAAAGTCAAACAAGGTGTAAGTAGGAAAGTAGGAAAATGGGTACGGGGTACCCCATCTTGTCGCTTATTGCGGTTCTTTTCAGGACCATTTTAGGCTGTGGGATCTCTGTAGGAAGCTGCTGGCTGTAGCTGTGTTGGTTGAGTGTAGTTTTGGGGTTGTTTTCTTTCAGCAGCTTTCGAAGACGACCCTTCTTTCTTTTCTTTTGCTTTTCCTCTTTCCACATCTCTTATTCAGGCATATTGACAGACTACTACTACTACTCGTAAGTAGGGCTGCAAACGAGCCGAGTCGAGTCGAGTTTTTCCTTAGCTTGAGCTCGGCTCGTTTATTAATTTTTCAGCTCGAGCTCGGCTTGAACTCGAATTTTGATAATCCAGCTCGAGCTCGAGCTCGGCTTGAATAAAAATAATCTAGCTCGAGCTCGACTCGGTAGAGCTCGATAAATGCTCATTAATATAGCTTGTTAAGCTGAGTACAAGCTCGGCTCAAGATGAGCTCGATTTAAAATCATTTTTGCTGGAAAAATGTATAAACATAAGAATTTAAATGATAGAAAGAACACTAGAAACTAGAAATAACATCTAAATTTCATACACATCTGTATTATAAGACAATGTTCATGTTTAAAAGAGTAATTCATCCTTCCACAAGCTCAAAACAAGGCAGCTCGCGAGCTTAGCTCGACAAGCAACCGAATCAAGCTAGCTCGCGAGCTTATCAAGCTGAGCATGGTCTAGCTCAGGCTTGGCTCGTTAACTAACGAGTTGGCTCGCGAGCCGGCTTGTTAAATAACGAGTCGAATGTCGAACGAGTTTTTTCCGATTCGAACGCCGAGTTGCTCGCGAGCGGCTTGACTCATTTGCAGCCCTACTCGTAAGTCGTAATAATGGTCTTGCTACTTCCATTATTCCATTCCCTGCTTCCTACATCAAGCCATGGAATATCTTTCTTTTCAGTTATCATCAAGTCAACTTTTTTTTCTTTTTCATTTTCTTTTTTGTACAGAACAAAAAATGACAGCATAAAAGCCATAGTTAGTAAATACTCCGTTTAATACACGTATATGTACCCGTACGTACTTTATGCGTTTAAAACTTCCGTATCCGTATTATTGTCAAGACGTTTCATTTTTTACCGTCATTTGATGGCTCCCGTACTAAACACGTATAAAACCCGTATAACACGTTTATTATCCATATTTTATGAATTAAATGGTTAACTTTAATATTATTTATATATTTATTTTTAAAATAATTAATTTTATATATTTATGACTATTAACGTACTATTAAACGTAACTTTAGCCTAAGGACAAAGTATAATACCCGTACGTATTTTATACGTAACTTTCTCGTACCGTATTTTACTAACTATGATAAAAGCTATCTCACCCACCTTCTCTTTTTTACCCTCAAGTCAAAAAATTTATTATTATGAAAGGACTGGTGATCGGTTTTGCTGAGACGGTAGATTTGGTTTCTGACCACCGTTAGTACCTTGTGTCTCATCACGTATTTATTTAAGTGGGACGGTAATCTCATCACTTCTCTTTTTGTTAAAGGGCTTTACCCCTTTTTTTTTTTTACTGTTTTGTTGTTTCCCAGAGAGTGTAGAGAGGAAAGTAGCGAGAATGTGAAGCTCTAGTAGAAGGAAGGAGATAGAGATATACAGAGTACTAGTTGCAGGGGCGGAGCTAGCATTTAGTGCTCGGGGGGCCGGATTTCATAATACATTACTGCAAAAGACTAAAAAAAATACTAATAATTAAAATATTTAGGTTTAAAAATCTATTTTTATACTAATTTTGTTTTATTATAACCATATAAAATATTTTTCACATTATATTTACTATAAATTAGAATAATAAAAAATAATATATTTCAAGAAGCAAAAGCGGTAATTAATTGATGTAAACTATAATTTAAAAAGGAAAATAAAAATTACAAAGTTAATGACTAAAGTATTTAATGCCCGCTTACTATAAAAGAAAAGGAAGGAGAAGTTGTAGTTTAGGTAAACTACCATAAAAGTAATTAACCTAGGGCGCTTACTATAAAAGAAAAAGAAGGAGAAGTTGTAGCTTAGGTAAACTACCATAAAAGTAATTAACCTAGGGGAAAGCTATAAACTACTTCCCTTTGGAATCGAACCCGAGACCTTTGGGTTATAAATAGTTCATCTTTCGCTGGGCTACAAGAAACTTTATGTCTTAACTTTGCACGGTTTATATTTTATATATAAATTATAGTTTGTACACACGATCCCGACTTATTTATACGTGACTTTCGAGATTCTCGGGGGGCCGGGGCCCCCCGAGACATGCTGTAGCTCCGCCCCTGACTAGTTGTACTTTTCTCTAGCATATTTGTTGACTTATGTCTCTTTATTCCTTTCGAAAAAGTGGGGTACTGTTATTAGGGCAATAGTATGATGACACTTTCTTGTTTCTTCTTTTACCCAAAACGCAGGGATACAAAAAGTAGAAAAGTGAAAGTAATAGTTACGGTGCTAATTGTACAATAGTTAGCACCATTCTAACCAATGGAAAAACTACTACTAGTTTGAATTAGTAGTGATTTAGCTTAGATGTTGTATTGATTTTATAATAATCCGTAGTGATTTTGTTATTTTTAGTAGCGTTTTTTGCTAATTATCACGGTGCTAACCTCTATAAGGGTTAGCACCTAATCCCATCCTAGTTAATTATAGTATCATTCTATTATATTGGTGATATCTTATCTTCCATAAATTATTAAAACTTTAAGGACCATTTCATTCTAAACTTAATACGAATCTTCTTTCTCCTATTTAATTATCGTCGTTACAGGTTATGAAAGTGGAGACCGCGGCCGAGCTAGCAAACGGAGTAGCCAGCTGGAAGTGCAAGCAACTGCCGAAGAAAGCTGTCGCCGGAGGAGCTGGTAGCGGTGACGAGAGAGCAGGGGCAGTTGGCCAATATTGTGACGGTAACGGCGGCAGTGGTCGGAATGGCTGCGAGTTGTCGTTGTCGCTTTCATTGCCCGGCGGAGGCAGTGAGGTTGACGGCGGTCTCTCTTTGAGCCTTACTACTTCAACGGATCATCATCAGATGGCGATAACGAGCATGTGCAACGATGCCTTCTCATCATCAGCAGCTTCTTCTTCTTCTTCATCTGCCGCTTTATCTTGTTCTTCCTCTTGCTCCAATCCTACCCCCAGCTTGGACCTTTCCATTGCTCTCTGTGGCACTTAATTAGGAGCACTTCTACTATGCTATATAGTATTGGTGCTTTAATGTACAACTTAAAATTGTATCATAACATTAAATGTATAAGTTTTGGTTGTACCATAAAGCAATTTGTACCATAAAGCAATTTGTACCATTATGTTATGGTACAACTTTACAACTTGAAGTTGTACCATCACATAAAGGTACAAGTCCAAGTTGTACCATAAAAGAATTTGTACAAAAAGTATAGGTACAATCTAAAGTTGTACTATAACGTAAATGCACAATTTTAAGTTGTACCATAAAGGCAAAATCCTATAACACCAATACTATATAGCATTATAAAATTTCTCCTTAATTAGATGTATGGCGTTGTTCTTAGTTTAGTTGTATTTTCTCGTTTTGTGCGACTGGGCTATTTGACAGGTACTGGGCCTTCCTCTCAAAGCAATTGAGCCCAATGCTTATGGGTTGCGGGCAATCATCATGGGGCCTACCGTGTTTCTACCAATAAGGAATTTTAGGTGGAAGACCTACTGGTTTGGCCTTGTATTTTTATTTGTGCTTGCCCTTTCATGGGAGGCCAGGTACTACCACCAAGTGCAAATAATTAATGTTTGGCATGTAGAATCTACTCGAATTTTTTTTCTTCCAAGACTTCTGTTTTCTGGTTGCTATATTTTTAATTTAATTATGGAGATCAGATGTGTTCTAGATTTGATATTTATAATATTGAATTTATATTTTTTTTAAGAATCGATTACAAATTGAACTGGATGTTCTGTGGTTGGAATAAAATAATTAATCTTGAACTTAAAAATAACAATACCATGAATTGTTGAATGAGATAATTTTGGTGGTTGGTAATAATTCCATTCTAGTGCTCGCCTTAGCCCCCGTGAGCTGTTGGATCGGTTACTTGAAATTTACAAAATTAAACTTATTAGAGGTTATCAAAGTTTTTTTTTATATGAATGTATCTAGATTATTCATTTATGTACGTGTTAGGATGTTGTTTCTGGTCATCTCTATGTTAGGTGGTATGGTCTATGCATAATTGAGGTTACAATGCAGCAAGGATAATTAGGAGCTCGATCTGAGACATTGGTAACGTATTTGGACCTCAAAGGGATTTGAAAACAGTCCATCTCACATTCTGGAAGCTCCAATCTAAATGCCATGAGATGTAGAGAGTTAGATCGTGAGTTTGTAAAATGAAAAAGAAAAAAAAAAGAATGAAATCTCAACCGTTGAAGTGATTGAATTTCTACATATCGCGGACAAACCTTGACACTGACCTAAACAGCATCCAAAACACTGATATCTTGTAGTGTATTGGACATAAAATGCAGGTCATTTGGATGCATCATTTTGATTCTGTGGTGTTTGGAATCAAAATGATGCATTATTATGGTCAGCGGCGGATCAGGACAGTAAGGGTGGGCATTCGGTCGGTTCGATTCAAATCGAACCGAATAGACAATTACCGACTCCTCGAATCAGATTATGGTCCCAACCGAATTCAAACCGAATTATATTTAGGTTCGGTTCGGTTTTAAGCTCTAGACCCGAACTTCTATAATAACAACACCTCACTCCTACTTTCCCCTTTTCCCATTTGGAAATTGAAATTTCCGTCAGATCCATCTCTCTCTCTCTCTCCATAGCCAACAAAAGCAGTCGACACAAAGCTCTCCTAAGCGGCGATAGAGATCTTTGGCACAATGAAAATCGACGGCAGGCATCAACGATGGCGATGACTCCGACAACGAATGTGAGAGGTTAGTGTGCTGATTTTTCCAAGCATGCATGGTATTGTTTTGTTCGATTTTCTACGGCAACGAATGTGAGAGGTTAGTGTGCTGATTTTTCCAAGCATGCATGATATTTTTTGGTTCGATTTTCTCCTTCAAGCTTCATTAACTTCGTCCCTGTTTCTGATTCAGGAGGAGAAGAAAGTTTCAAGATCTGGGATTGAAAGACTGACAGAAACACAGAGCAGGATGCTCGTGTTGGCGATGGTGCTTCCGCTAGTGGATCTGATGCAGGTAAAACGATGTCCGGGCGACGCCAGATGGAGCCATAGTGGCAGTCGCCTGGGAGTGAGGCGGTGAATCTAAGTCGGCGGCGCAATGGGATTGGTTGGGAGGCAGATCGGGGATGGAGTAAATTAGGGTTGGGCTGTGATAGTGAGTGCGTTGATAGATCGTATAATTAGACGGGTTGACGGGTTGGGCTTAGGGTTATAGGGGGACTGGGCTGGGGTCTCGGGAGAGTGGTGGGCTTTAGGTTGGGTGTGGATTGGGTTTCGGTTTGTTGGTTTGGGTTTCGGAATTTCGGGTTCGGTGATGACTACCCTGGGTTCCGAAATATCCATTTTTGATTTTCGAATTCCGAACATAACACTGGTAATTCGGTTTGGGTTCGGTTTTAAGTCGTTTTGGTTCGGCTCGGTTCGGGTTTACCGAACCGGATGCCCACCCCTACAGGATAGGGTAGAGCACTGTGCCACATTTGAAAAAAAAGGCGGAGAGGGGTGAGACATAACCTGAAAAACACTAAAATGAATACCAAAAATCGGAAATTACATGTGCTATACTAGCTCGAGATCCAGAGGAGGGTTGGGCCATGGCCCGGGGCGGCGGCTCAAGATAGGGTGCATAACTATGAGTTCCCAAATCTGGACCCTTCTTTTAAGTGGCTGCAACCTGCAGATCTAAAGGTGGAGAATTAAAGGAATTTATTTTCCCTAGTTTTCTTGATTGGATCATATCTTCTTCATTCTAACTCGGATTTCAACTTTTTTTTTTTTTGCATAGATGGAACGAGTTCGTTGTGCTCTACAAAATGATATCCATTTTCAATATTTTTTTAGAATTTTTTTTTCATACCTTTCGTTACCAACTCTATACCATATGGTATATCCTTCATTTTTAGACGTTTTTTAAAATTTTTGCACAGAAGGAACGATTTAAGCATAATCTATTGAATTTCAAAATTTTCTGGGTGAAAAATTTTCATAACTCTCGTTATCAACTCCATTCCATACTATACCACTATGGTATGGGGTGGTATTTTTCATACCATATGGTATACTCTTATTTAATACCATTCAATATCATAGTCAATACCATATGATATAGATTGGTAACAACTGACAAATTTTTTTTGTTTCAAAAAATATTAAAGTGGATATCATTTTGAAGAGCACAATTAATCTGATCTAACTGTACAAAAAAATTTAAATTCCGACTTAAAATGAGTGAGAAATCGTCCATTAAAGATTAAGGGAAGGAAAATTAAAAGTTTTTCTAGAAGAGAGAAGGAGGCGCTGATGTGGCGAATTCTGATTGGGTTATAGCACCACAAGGTTACTGAACGAATCTGCTCTCCGGGACGGCCCCCTAGATTCGCCGTTGATTATGGTATGTGGCATATTCATGAGGTATTTCAGTTTGAAATGTTGCAATTGAGTCTAACTGTCTTGTTTTTTTGGATAAAATATTCGCAAGTTATGGTATTTCGCCACTTAAAAAATGGAGGTATGAGTTAATTGAAATGTATAGGTGTGAGTTAATTGATTTTAGCGTATAATTCAGTATTCGGAGATTTCGGTATTGTTATACCGATATTGTACCGATTTGGCGATTTTCCACCCGAGAATGGAAAAAGTAACTACATGAATGATATATAATAGGGAGAGCTGTTTACTAAGGTTAGTGGGAGACGATACAGTTGTTCTTCATTTGCAATTTGAACTTGATTCAGCATGATGAGTTGGTTAAAACAAATGAGAGGAGCTCTCTCCTCTCTCCTGGAAGTCTGCTGCCTCATCGGCCGCATTCTCTACACTGCAATCACGGTGGTGCTGGAAGTGGCCATTGCTAATCAAAACAAGGAGAATGGACCCCTGACTGCGCAAAGCGCATCTGGAGTGTGTAAGGGCAACCCCGTCGAGCAGGATCCTCGTCTTGCGAAGGTCCTCGATCCATCAGCTACTTGCGTGGCGGTGATCAGCAGAAAAAGACGACAAGCTGCCGCTGATCTGACCTCATGCGTCCCCGTCGTTAAGCGACGACGTCGACCAATATTGTGGAAGTTTCACCTGCCGTCGGCAGAGGAATTAGGTAAAAGTGAGAAAGAGGAAGATATACCCCTCACCCAAACAGTACCATGCAAACCGCGTTTCTCGCGTAATTGGGATATGAGTGATCCTGGGACGCCGGTGCCGATTGTGCTTAGATCCCGTTATGGGGCGAGTGGAATCAGGGAAACTGGTGGGAATAATACGCCGGACACTGCACCCCCTTCCTTCCCGGTGGTTGACCTTTGGCCGCCGACAGTCTTATCTTGGAACCATCTCAACAAAACTAGAAGGAATGTCCCCCTGCAGTCAGAATTGAATATGGATAGGGGCGTAACACCTAAAACCAGCACCCATTCGGTGTTCTGTAAAAAATCCTTTTTTGCTGTAGCTGCGGTGGGCTCACCTGTATCGGTAAAGCTTAGACCCCGAGATGGGGCGAGCTGGAACAGTAAGAGATGTGGTGACGGACCGCCTGAACCTATGGCCGTTCCTGGGCCGGCTGTGACTCTCCGGCAGCGTACGAGGGAATTAAAATTACCTGCCCGACCCGTTGGGCTCCAACGGCCAGGTTGTTTCGGGAGATCGCCTTCGATTTGGTGCATCAGCACCGAGATTTCCTTGGATCGGACTCGTACGGCACCAGGATTTCAAAAGATTTAGTTTGACTGGTGGAGAAAAAGACTCCCCGCTGTAGAGTCCCAGACCTTCTAAATCTGTGGCTCAACAAGGACTCCCAAGGATGTGAGCACCTTATAAAAGTAAGCCCTAGGCGTGGTACCTCAAGCACTATTAGCTTTGGCTATCCACGACAAGAGGCAAAAAGAAGAGGTGCCCATCCCCGAGCTCACGATTCTTACTCTTGTACGTGGGAAACTGAGCTTGCTCTTGTGTTCATTACTCTTTTGGAAAACTCCACCGTTTACTTCAAAATCTCCTGCTCCTTGGCTCGATTCCCTTGGTCCGGCCTGGTTCCACCCATCCGCTTCATCTCCTCATTTGATTTACGTGACCTGCCTTCTTTGCAGCTCGTTACGATGGCGCGGATCACCAAAGACCAGATTGTGGAATTTTCCTTGGCGGATGTTCAGCTGGAGAAAGTGCGCCAGGAGTGTTCCTTGCTCGGCCGCCTGTTCACGGATCAACTCTTCTCTCCCCTTGAGGTGCGTGATCTGGTGAACAACCCATGGCAGGGACGTGGCCGGATTCGGGTACGTGCGGCTGCCCACAGCCTCTTCGAGTTCATACTGCCAAGTAAGACAGCAAAGGCCTGGATCCTCAAGCAATCTCCATGGATTCTTGGGGACAAAATTCTGCACCTTCGTCCCGGGACTCCGGCAGTGAGTCGTCGAACTTTCGACGAGCTCGCTCTAGTCCCCTTCCGTGTGAAAATGTGGGACGTTTAGGCTGAGTGCTGTACCCAGCTTTTTGGCCGCAAGGTCGCGGCAGCCATGCTTGGCAAAGTCCTCGAAGCTAGCTTGTATTCTTGTTCAGAATCCGACCAGCGCTTTATAAAAGTGAAGACCTTGCTGGATTTTTCCAAACCTCTTTGCTCTCAGATTTGGGCGGCTAACGAGGAAATGGGAAGCTTCTGGATTAGGGTCAAATACGAGCATTTGCCGAGCTTTTGCTACCATTGTGGGCGGGTGGGGCACTCCCGCCAAGCGTGCACGTTTCCCCCGCCATCCGGGAAAGAACGCTTCGGGCCTCAAATGTCGACTAAAAAGATGGGTAGACAAATCTTTGAAGATGAGGAGCAGCCCCCTCAATTCCCGGTGTGATCGGTTTGGGTTAATCAAGAGGTTCGGAAGAATTTGGGGGGTACCCAATACCCTACTCGTGACCGCAAGGAGGTAGAACGGTGAGAAGAGGACTTGGACAAGAGACCTGTAGCTGACATCAGTCCACTCTGGATGGGCTCGTCTACTAATCCATTTATGGAAACCGAACCACCAGTGCGGCAGGGACGTAGTCCGTTCCGAGTGCCAATTGCTAAAGCCCCGAAACTTCATCTCCGGGCTAAGGGTCGTAGAAACCAGCCATCGGTGAACATTGCTCCTAGGCAGGCTGGGAGACGCCATCTGGGGAAAGTAGGAAGTGGAAAGAGCAGGGTTATGGGTGGTCAACACGAGGCTCTCGCAGAGACTCGAGTGGACAAGCCCAAAGAGAGGTCGCATGCTGCTCGGCGGGTATCTCCCACCCTTGCTCCCCAACGTATGGACCAGTCCCGTCGTCGGCGCCTCATCCTGGAGGAAGAGTCCGAGGACGAGTTCGTGGTGCAGAAGGTTCCCTCGGAGACAGCTGCAAACTAGACTCTCCCGGGTTCTCGAAATTCTAGCCGGGCTGTGAAAAATCCAAAGGCGCAGGAGGGCGGGAGTTTATACGGAGACAGGGTGGGGAATCAGAGGCTGGAGAAGGCCCCTTGCCCGTCCGCACCAGTCGTTGCAACACGTCCTCGCCGGGGCAGGCGCTTGACAAATGGGCGCGTCCACACTCCGAGGATGCAGGGGGAGTAGGACGTGAATGTGGATGACATGGGGGTGACCAAGCCTGCCTCCACTACGGATGCTTCCTTACCAAGCCCATTTGACTCAGATGAGACACTATCCGAAGAGGATCACGTGTCCTTCGAAATAAAACGTCGGGTGCCTGGAGGCCACCCTCCGCCGGAGGAAAATCAAGCTGGTCGAGTGCAAAAGGTGGTCCAGGCCTTTGAGAACGGGCTGGTCATGAATGGATCTCCGGCCAAGAAGTGGGTGCGAAGGGCTTGATCCCTGGAAGTGAACAAGCAGCCTACCTTGGATGGCGGGGAGGATGGACAATTGGATATTGATGTTTATGGCTCTAACTTTAATAGCTCCACCTTCGGGGGAGTTAAACGTTCGTTGGAGATGATTGATGATGCCACTGTGGCCTCACCCAACCCAAAAAAGCAATTTGTGGAAGAAATTGATGAAGTTGAAAAGGTGGAGGAAGCCAGCCTCGAATGGCCCCAGTCGGTTAAATGAGGCTTCTCGCCTGGAATGTGAGAGAAATTGGGCCATCTATCACATTCCAAACGGCTGTAGGGTTAGTTCATTCTAATAAACCGGATCTCGTGTTCTTTTCGGAGACTCGATCGAGCCAGCGAGTAGTTTCCCGTCGCATGCGGGGGTTAGGGTTTGATCTTTCTTGTTGCTTTTTTGTTGATGCGATTGAGGCATCTGGTGGGTTAGTAGTAGCTTGGGCCTCCGAGGTTGACGCCTCGGTTTTTTACCATTCCAACTTTTGTATTTGCACTCAAGTTAATGATATTGATTTCTCCTACGTGGTGGTTTCCGTTTACATCAGTTGTAATCTTGCTATCCGTACCGCTCAATTGGAGAAACTTCGAGAAATTTGTGCTAGCATTAGCCATCCTTATGTTGTCATTGGAGACTTTAACACTACTCTGCATGAGGGAGAGAAGGATGGCGGATTGCCGTGGAATGCGACTCGGTCCCTGAGCCTTCGGGCCTTTGTTCAGGACCTGGGACTCCATGATCCGGGCTACCAGTGAGATCAATTCACCTGGACGAATAGACGTATGGGGGCGGCCTGCATCCGTGAGCGGTTGGATCGAGCTCTGTGCTCTCACCCTTGGATTGACCGCTTCCCGGACACCGTGGTTAAGCATTTCACGGACCAAGGCTCTGACCATCGGGCCCTGCTTCTTTCTGATAAGACTTACACCCGCAATAGCCGGCCCCTCTTCCGATTTGATGCTCGGTGGGCCGATAATCCTGAGGTTCGTGCTATGGTTAATTATGTCTGGAAGGAGGAGGTACAGGGAACCCCAATGTTCCGCCTGTGAGAACGCCTCAAACGGCTTCGGCATCTGCTCTATAATTGGAGTAGGGCGGGGACTACTAACTCCTTGCGGAACATTAAAACCCTTCAGGCAGAAATAGACCGGGTAAAATTGATCCATCCGATTGACTGGGATGAAGTGAGAAATCTGGAAGTGGAGCTTAATCGTCAGTGTGAGGCAGAGGAGATCTATTGGCAGCAAAAATCCAGGGTCCGTTGGCTGAAGAAGGGAGACCAAAACTCCTCCTATTTCCATACGGTTACTCGGGCCAGACGTAAGCGTAATTTCGTTGCTGGCCTCCGTAGTGACAATGGTGACTGGGTCACTGAGGAAATAGGGAAAGAGGAGATTGCCACTAATTTTTACCAATCTCTCTTTACGTCAGAGACTCATGTATGGAATATGGATGAGCGGATAGATAATCTCCCTGTTCCTCAGAATGTTGCCCCTGAAATGAACACAGCCTTGACGGCTGCGGTCCTTCCTTGTGAATTGCGGAATACTGTGTTTTCCATGGGGTCTAAGCAAGCCCCGGGCTCAGACGGATTTACGGGCAAATTCTTTAAGGCGTTCTGGGATATAGTAGGGGAGTCTGTAATTGCGGCAGTCTGCTCCTTTTTTTAGACTGGACGGATGCTTAAGAGCTTTAACCATACTTGGCTCACATTGATTCCTAAGGTGGACAATGTGGAAACCATGCGGCAATTACGTCCAATCAGCCTATGCGAATTTGTTTACAAAATTATTACGAAGATTATGGCTGAGAGACTGGCAAGCATCCTTCCTCGAATCATCTCAGAGGGCCAAAACGCTTTTATCCGTGATCGACAGATAATTGATAACATCCTCCTTGGACATGAGTTAATGCACTATTTGAAAATCAAAACTCGGGGTAAGAAAGGGTACATGGCTCTAAAGGTTGACATGGAAAAGGCCTATGATAGAGTCGAATAGCCCTTTCTGCTCGTAGTTATGAATAAGATGGGTTTTAACTCAGTCTGGCAGGGATGGATTCTTGAGTGCCTCCGGTCCTCTTCCTTCTCTGTGCTTATGAATGGATCCCCTGCGGGGTACTTCACGCCTTCTAGGGGTCTGAGGCAGGGAGATCCGTTGTCACCTCTGCTTTTTGTGATTTGCACTGAGGGTTTCACGGCTCTTCTCCGGAAGGCTATTACAGAAAAGAAGCTTCAGGGTGTCAAGGTGGCTCCTCGGGCCCCTAGAATTTCTCACTTATTCTTTGTGGATGATTCCTACCCGTTTCTTCGGGGGAACCTTCAGGAATGTGAGAATCTGATTGAGGTGTTGAATGAGTATGAAGATTTGAGCGGCCAGCAAGTGAATCTGGAAAAGTCAGCTGTTTGCTTCAGTAAGAACATTGTACTGGCTGACCAAGAATTTCTGGCTACGATTTTGGGGGTGGGGGCGGTGGGAGTTCATGATAAATACCTCGGGTTGCCCACCCTATTTGCTAGGTCCAAAATGGATACATTCAGGTATTTGGAGGAGAAGTTGTTAGCTAAGCTTCAGGGCTGGAAGCAAAAAACGCTTTCCTAGGCGGCAAAGGAGACTCTTATTAAGTCTGTTGCTTTGGCTTTGCCCCTGCATGTAATGTCGTGCTTTAAGTTACCACTCTCGCTTTGTCGTCTTTTGGACAAACATGTGGCGCGGTTCTGGTGGGGGGAGGCTGAGGGTCACCTGAAAATTCGTTGGGTCTCCTGGCGGAATATGTGTAGGAGTAAACATGATGGGGGGATGGGATTCCTTAGGTTTGAGCAGTTTAATCAGGCTCTCTTAGCCAAAATTGGCTGGCGAATCTTGACGGAGCCCCAATCCCTCCTGGCCCAAGTGTACAAAGGAAAGTACTTCCCCAATGGGTTCTTCCTTACCGCTGCGGCTCGTTCCCGTCCGTCTTGGGGGTGGCAGAGCATCCTGTTTGGGCGCCAGTTATTGGAGAAAGGGCTGCGATGGCAAATCGGAAATGGACGGACAGCATCTTTGCTTCACTCCATTTGGATCCCAAAGTATCAGTTGGAGCCCCTTCAATACAATCCTTGTGTTTTGCCTGAGGGGGGTGAACCGATGGTAGAGGAGGTTATTTGTCAGGGGGAGGGACGCTGGTGTGATCTCAAGCTTAGGCAATGGTTTGATCCTGTTACTTGTAAAGCCATCAAAGCTATTCCCCTCCCGCGTCTAAATGTGGAGGATAGGTTGATTTGGCATGATACTGCTGATGGGGTGTTTTCGGTTAAATCTGCCTATCACCTTGCTGTTTTGTTGGATAAGTGCGAAGGTGGGTGGAAAGCCTCAGTCAGCTGGATGGATAGGGTGAGTTGGATTCGTCTTTGGGAGGCAAACATTCCCCCTAAGTTAAAGGTTTTTGTCTGGCAAATTCTTTCTCGAGCCCTCCCTACTACTGAGGCGCTAATTGAGCGTGGGGTTGCGGTCCATCCTCGGTGTCCGGTTTGCTGGGATAGTACGGAATCTTTAGAGCATTTGTTTCTAGACTGTCCAGTGGCCCGGGCTCTTTGGGACTATTCAGGATTGGAATATCTGGGGGAGGGATTGCCTCGTCAGACGTTTCCCCTGTTCCTCAAGAAACTTTTGGCCTTAATTGCCTAACCAACGCTGCTCATGGCAACTGTTGCCGTCCTCTGGCGGATCTGGCGTTCGCGTAACTGGGTGGTGTTTGAAGGGAAACAATTTGGAATCCCAGCTTTGATGCGTCAGTACCTTCTGCAGTATGAGGAATAGGTTCGGTTGCCTGTCCGATCGGCGTCGCAAGTTCCTCCTCCTAGTTCTGGTGAGCTGGAGGGGAGAGTGAGCCTTGTATGGTCTGTCGGTGGGATGGGGCCACTAGAAGGGGATCGCATTCGGCAGGAGGAATGGTGCTGTTGCTTCCTACTGGGGTGGTTAGTATGGCCACGGGAGTGCATTTTGCGGGTATAGATGGCCCAATGGTAGTGGAGCTGTTAACGCTGCGAGAGGCTGTGCTTTGGTGTCAAGGATTGGGCCTGACGGATGTTCGATTTGAAGGGGATGCCAAAGTCATTATTGATAAGCTCATTAAGGGGGATCATGGTGATAACAGGATGGGCGCTGTTCTTGAAGAAGTAGTGAAGTGCTTCCAGGACCATCATGGGTTTAGTATTCGGTTTATAGGTCGGCGTAGTAATAGGGTAGCTCATTTGGTGGCTAGAAAAGCCCTCTCTTTGTACCCGGCCTTGAGTTGTTCTTTTGATTTTCAGACCTGGCTGTCTTCCAGGGTGTAACTGCCTATTATTTGAATCAATACATGATTATCTTTTGTAAAAAAAAAAAAACTTGTTCATCAGAGATTTTCCTTGGAGTTGGGCGTTCAATATGTGTATCAACAAGTTAAGGTAAGCAAGCTAGCTACCATTGCTAATCGGTTGGTTTCCTTGCCTTTGGAAAAGGGACAATAAAGATTCTCTTTTCCGAAATTTCATCCCATCCCGTGGGTTTTGCGCTAAGATAAAATCCTGACGTGAATGCGATTAGGGGCCGAAGAGAGAGACATGCATAGATGGACCGGAATGTGGAGAGAGCAAGGTGGTCAACTGTTAGAAACCGAACAGAAAATTTAGGGTTATCGATCTGGCTGAGTCGCGGATTAGGTCGCTCTCTTTAAGACGTTCGCGGCACTGTCTCGTTATTCGCACAGCAGACTATCAGTCGGTCGCCTCCAGGATAAAACAGCCACTCTTTTGATTTGCTCAGCGATTTTGTGCGGAAAACCGGAGCTCTTTGAATCTCACTCTCTCTCGTGTTTTTGCTCTTCTGAGGTGTGTTTAGAGGGTCTGGGGCGTCTCCTATTTATAGGAGCAGAAAACCCAGAATATTCCCTCTTTCTTTGGGAATAAGTCATATTTTAATTAGGGAGATAATTACTCCCATAATTAAAATATAATCTATTAAGATAATTATTCCTAATTATCTCCATAATATTCTTTTTATTAAATATCCATCTTATTCAAGTATCATGGGAAAATACTGGATAATTAATTAGCAATTTTATTTATAGCTTTTCAAAGCTATTCATCCCAACATCAACTTGTGGGTCGACCCATTTTGACCATGATCCAGTGAGAATAACGGGCCGCACGCATCCTCAAGGTCGACCGTTACAAAGTACCGGTTTGGAGGTCAAATTGTGTCATTTTTTTATTTGGTTTGCGAAATGCGCCTATTTATCGATTTTTCTTTTCACCTAACTCAATCTTTGGAATTCTTAGTTGAACATTTGAATACTTATGTTATATAAGTGTGTGTGTGAATTTTCACTATATGTTGGATCTAAGTACGACATGTTATTTTGGTGTAATGTTATGTGTTATTACTCATATGTTAGATGAGATTTGATATAATTTATCAGGATAAGTACAATATAATGACTCTTTCCACATTTCCGGGTTAAAACGGGCTAAAACGGGTGACCCGTTCACCCTTAACCCACTAGTTCGACCGGGTCCGGGTCAACCCGCGCATTGACAACTTGAGAGAGAGAGAGTCAGCCGGCGAGCTGGGGGTTAAGAATTGAGGTTTCCCTTTCATTTCCCCCACCACCTTCACCACCAACAATCCAGCATTGCAACAACAAAGACTACTCATTCATTCACCTCCATTTCCATTTCTTCCTCTCCTCTTTTCTTAAAATATGGAAAATTTGCATGCAAACCAAACGCACGGCAGCAAAAGGGTGGTTTCCTTTTTGCCGGCTCTCCCTACCGTCACGTCCTTTTTTTTCACCCGCCGGCCCCTTTCCACTACAAATTTCCCCCCACCTTCATCATCCATTTCCGGTTATGCCCGATTCCCACCCTCCCCCTTTCCTTTTCCTTCAAGGGAAATGAAAAGAAAGGGAAAAGCAGAGCACACAGAATCCCCTACAGGTGGGTTTCTTGATTAATTAAACAATTAATTAATTAATTAATTAGTATGGGTGGGGTACAGGCATGAATAAACAAGTGGTATTAACATTCTCTTATGATGATATGATCAGAATCCTTAGTTACATTAATAATAATTGGTGCCACTTTACACCTGGAATTCAGTGATGCATGAAACAGCAAGGGAGAGAAGATGTAGAAGTAGAGAGAATTAATACCCACCTCACCTAGACCTTGCTTGACCCTTTCTCTATCTTTGTCCATTCCATTAATTAATTAATTACAGGAGTAGGGGGTTGCTCCTTTATTGAAATTTGTTGGTTCTGGTTTGAAATTTTTATTACTTTTCAACTTTTCAATATGCGAAACATATATACTTTTCTCTATCATATTTTAAATAAATAAAAAGATAAAATATATATTTATTCAATTCTTCTCAAATTTGTGTTAGTATCCAATGGTATAACATCTGAAGTTAGACGAATCATCGATTTACTCGTTACAACTTTACAAATTTATCGAGTGATCATTTATAGTGACAACTTCATGAGTAGAAATGAATGTAGTAGTTGTAAATTCTAAACTATGTAAGCAAAATTTAACAGAGACACCGGTGATGTTGACTGTAGCATTGTGATAAAAGGCGTGTTTTACACACACACACACAGAAACAGTGGTACATCATAGACACGCCCTGGAAAAATATTTATCATTCAGGTCACAAAAGATAGAAACGGAATAACACAAAGTTACAAATCATATAATTTATATACAAAAAGGTACTACTTATATTGATACACTACGAGTTACACGAGAATTCACCAACACAGATTTACACACGTCCATATCAATTCACTACCATTAAGTCTAACATTATTATAATCACATTGTACCACATTAATATCATTATCGAACAAATATTCATTAACCAAAGAACAAGAGCTATTCTGTTTAAAACGTATCAATCATAATGTTCTCGCAGCAACATGAACGACTATTTAGGGATTTCAAATTTTTACAATAGTTTAAAAAAAAATTAAAATTGATTTTAAAAAATAGAGGAGAAATGAAAAATAAAAATTGGAAAAGTAGGAAGGGAAGGGTGTGACGTGTGAGGTCCACCGGGAAAGAGTGAGGGACCTGTGAGTGATGGTGGCAACTTTGTCCGCACGTAGGCAATAGAATTATATTTAATTAGCACAAAAAAAAAAAAAAAGACTAGCCCCGATTTTTATAGAGAGAGAGAGAGCGCGCGCGCGCACCATTCACTGTCGTGATGCGGCTGTAGGGGATTGGGTCCACCGACTTGTTCCTGTGGGGCCCATCACTCTCCGCCTTTCCATATCGACCTTTCTTCCTTCCTCTTTTCTTTTCCTTCATCTTCTTCCTAAGCCATACCGTGAACCCCAAAAAGAATAGAAAAAAAACCAAAAAGAAATAAAAACAGAGGAAACCGCAAGAGAACAGATGGATTTGGGAAGCAGGAATAAAACTGAGTGATGTATGAGATAGAGGAGGTGGTGGTGGTGGTGGTGGTGTTATTATCTGTGCATGACACCAAACCATACCTTTAAAACTAAAGTCTGCTTTGCTTGCTAGTCCCAATCCCCAAAAACACGCACAAAAACCTAAAACCCTAAATCATTTGCATCTGTCTTTAACCACTCAGAGAGAGTGGGAGTGGGAGCAAAAGAGTGATCATTGTTTCCCAAGAAAATAGAAACAGATTAAGTTTAGGGTTCTTTAGGATAGATAAATATATAGGGTTTATGGTAGGGATGGTAAAGCTAGCGCGGTTGTCCGTTCGATCGTTAAATCCAAGACTGTCAACAAAATTTTCCCTTGTAACAATTGCTAATTAATTTTGCTAATCATAATAGTAAAGGACGACCTTAATTAGTAGTTCGATTACCGTTCGAAAGAACTAAAAACTAAATGAAAATAAATTGGATTTTTGCTGGATGGTTTTGTTTTTGGTTATTACTGGTGATTCTTAGCATCTTATCAATTTTAAGCTAACCGAATCCAATTAGCATATAATTTTTTTTTAACTATTCAAATAAGACTAGCTTTGAACCCGGCCGTTGGCCGGTTGGGTCCCATTTAATTATCTTTTTTATAATAAAAAAATTATCCACTTTGAGCCAACCAAAAAAGAAAAAATTACCACTATCCATCTATACTGATTAATTATCATCATACTTCAACTATTTTATGTACATTTTTCAAAATATACTTGTGATATTTCATGTAGCCAACTATAAGTTTATGTAATAAATAATTTTATGTTTTATGAGAGATTAACTTGTATGTATCAGGCAATTTATCAATTATGCACTCAATAATTTTTTAATAATGTTTAGTCATTGACGTATGAAATACATGTTTCAAAGTGAAGACATTAAAATTTCAATAAAACAAATTAATTTTTGGCAAAATTTATAACATACTATTGTTAAAAAATTTCAATATTGGGCATCAATCTCATGATAGTTCGTCTATTATCTAAGTTTGACTCATTCCCACAATGAAGTTTTACCAAAAAATTCTCATGTTGAAATTGTGATAATATAAAGTCTCGATGCATTGTATGTATGCGAAGATTCATGAACTAAACACACTGAAAAATCATCTTCCAAACAATATAGATCAATTTATAAAGTGCGATATTTGCGCTAAGGTTTAACTAAGAATTCTTGAAAAAATAGTACCAAGTGTATTTTCACCAATGTCTTACAAATCCACCGCACTACCCGGTTGGAGCGAAAATATTGAATATCATACTATAAATGATAGGATATTTTAAATGGTGTAAAACAACAATTGAGTCCCAGTCAAACCATAATTTTTATACAAAATATTTTATTACTGACATTTTGTTTAAGAAAATTACTGACTTATTTTTGTATAACCTCCGATACAATTTCACAATTATTATTAATTTTAACCGGCCAACAAAATACAATGAGAAAATTCTCAAGAACTTGCAAATTGGACAAACACGTGTCTTTTAAAAAATAAAGCACGTACTTACCAAATAAAATAAAGCATGTGAAAGAAAATAATAAAATATATAAAAATTGGCCGCTGCTGTTTGCAAATGCGGAAAAAGAAAAAAGAAAAGGAAATTCCGCAAGATGCGGTGAAGAGTTTTGGGAGAAAGCGCTTTATAGTATTTAGAGAAGATTCGATTTTCTTACAAACCTTTTTAGAAATTTTGATTTCTCTTCAATCGAATAATCAAAACTGATTTTAACACCTTAGTTCATCATTATATCCTACTGACACTATTAATAATCCAGAAGTTCATAACAATATTTAAATACGAGTATTAATTAGGCTATCCATGATCAAGTATCTTCAAATGAGTTTTCTTGTGTGTGGTAATAGCCTAATAGGGCGTAACCGCGTAAGGACAACCATATACATAAATTCAGTCTGATGGATGAGACCTGATTTTGAATGCGAGAATCTTTGGAATGAAATTAATGCTTCAGCGACTTCGCCCGTTATATTGTTAACGTAATATTAAGATTATCCTCATAGTTCGAGAAACGACATAGTTCCGTCAATTCAAATTCAAATTCAAATTCATAATAAAAGAATAAGACAAAAAATTCTCAAAAGAAGATGGTAAAAAAGTTTGTTAGCTAGCACTTGCATATAAACCCTTTTACCATAACTTGTTCATAGATAGATAGAGAGAGTAGATGGCCAGTACTTCTCATCAATTTCACCATCTTCATTCTCCCTCCTTCTCTCTCTCTCTCCATATATATACAGAGAGACAGCCTATGGCTCAGAGCTTTTCCCCCCCTTTCTGTTTTGCTCTCTCCCTCTCTCTCACACCCTACCCTCCTCCTTCCCTATTTCAATCTTATCTCTTTCTTCCCCTTTCCACTTTCTCCATTTCTAGGGTTGTTAATAACTCAGAAGCACTCCACCCCCTTACACAAGAAAAAACCAATTCACAGTCTGTGCACCCTCTCTTTCCCCTTTCCTTCTCCTCAATCATCCATCTTCACTCTGAGCCAAATTTTTGCATGTGAGGTTAATTACAGAACAGCAACAACAGCTACTACTCCTCTCAACAATTCTTCCTTCTGCCTTTTCTTCTTGAGGAAAAATTAACTCAAAGAAGAAGCACCAAGAAGGAGAAGAAGAATAAGTGAGAGATGGCGACCTCTTCATCATCATCGGTTCCATTCTTTGGGATGGGCAGGGAGGAAGTGGATGAGCAGATGAAGCAACAATCCGCGGCGATTGGAGTTGGAGTGGGAGTAGGAGGATTGCATCATCATCATCATCCACATCTCCACCACCATCAACTCCTCCAGCATTCATCTTCCCTTTTGAGCAATTCTCAGCTCACCACCGCCGGAGCACAGCAGCCGCCGCCTCCGCTGTCTGCCGCAAGCTCAGCCGCCGGTTCTGGTCCTCCCCAGCCCAAGAAGAAGCGAAACCAGCCTGGAAATCCAAGCAAGTACCTCCTATTGGCTTCCTACCTACCTTGTTTTGCTTATATCTTCATCCAATTGTTTGTTAAAATCGAATCCTTTTTCTTTTGCGTCCTCAAATGAGAGACAAAAGAATGAAACCCATTAAGATCTACCCTCAATTACCCTACAACCACTACTCACAAATCACAAAACAACACAGGAAGAAAAAAAGCTAATCCAAGACACAATTCTATTAAGTACATGTACATATACTTGTGAGAATCTTCCATTTCCAATTTGGTTCTTTTTTCTTCTCGTGAAATTCAGAGAAAAAAATGGCACAATCACGAGTTAGTGGAACGAACTGGTTTAACATCGTCGAGACAATCTACAAAGCTAGTATTCTTCCAAAATTCAACAAAGAAACAAAACAATAACTCATCTGTTCATACGAGTCATCGAAACAAAAATGTTTTGACCTCTTGTTTAGTTGTTGAATTGGCACCAAAATCCAAACTTTAGCTATGTTCCATAGTGGGAGTAGTGGCATGGTGTGATTATCTGTGGCGTCTGTTTCTGTGTCAACACAATTTCGGGTCAATCGGTTTGTTTGTTTCTTAGCATTTGGTTGTTTCTAACAGTGGGTTTAATTTCTTGTTTTTGTTTCTCCTTTTTTTTTCCTTCCCCCCTCTCCCCCTCCTTCCTCCTCTTGTTTGGTTGCGTGTTTTGGTTTCTGCCACCCCGGATAGATCCAGACGCGGAGGTGATCGCGCTGTCGCCAAAAACCCTAATGGCGACCAACAGGTTCATCTGCGAGGTCTGCAACAAGGGCTTCCAGCGCGAGCAGAACCTCCAGCTCCACAGGAGAGGCCACAACCTTCCCTGGAAGCTCAAGCAGAAGAACAAAAACGAAGTCGTGAAGCGCAAAGTGTACCTCTGCCCGGAGCCAACATGCGTCCACCACGAGGCTTCGAGGGCGCTGGGGGACCTCACGGGGATCAAGAAGCACTACTCGAGGAAGCACGGCGAGAAGAAGTGGAAGTGCGACAAGTGCGCCAAAAGGTACGCCGTCCAGTCGGACTGGAAGGCGCACTCGAAAACCTGTGGCACCAGGGAGTACCGATGCGACTGTGGCACCCTCTTCTCCAGGTACACGATACGCTAATATCATAGCTTCTTTTTAACATTCATATTAAACCTTCTCCCAATGGCTCGCGATTTGGATTAAGTAATTGGGGGACAGAAGTAGTGGTGCAGGTGGGTATTGTTACCACCGTGGGTGTGTTTGTTGTGTTCTTTTGTTTTCATATGCTTACTTCATACTTGTTTCGTTTTTTTTTTCCTTCCTCTTCTGGTACATAAGATTCCTTCGAGGGGTTAGAATTTATATTGTTTATTGTTTTTTTCTTCTTCTTCTTCTTGTTCTTCTTCTGTGGGTATGAGTTACGTTATGATGTGGCTAAGTGGACAGGTGGGAGTAGAGAGAGTAGAGAGTCAAAGCAAGGGTGAGTGAGTGTGTTATTCGAAACGGTTTCAAGTAAGAGAGAATGAGAGAGAGCTAGATGGGAGTAAAGCGAGGCACGTGAAGCAGCCAGCCATGGCAAAACTGCCATGCTCGTCACTTTTTTTTTTTTTTTGGTTTGTTCTTGTGTGTAGAAAAAGAGTGTCTGGGTCTCTCACTTTCAAAGTTTTCAACAAACCCATAACCCAAGAGAGAAAAAAAGTCTCTGCCGGCCGCCTCAAACGATGAAAAGTTGTTTGGAAAGCCATAATTGTAGTAACAAGCATGATAATGCACAGGTAATAACATGTCAAACAATGGAAAGTATGGATTTTGGGTCTTGAAATTGAAGGTGTGGTACTATATGGTGAACCCTCGAAAACAACGCCACCATGAATGTCTCTCGATCGAGCTAGCAAGGTGTTGCGTAGATTTTTAGTCTACGGGCTCCACTTAACGTGATCGAACAACTACGTTAACTCTACTCCTATGAAATTACAGAGATAACTAAAGAACAAACGATAAACTGAAAGGATTTCTTCTTCATTCATGATAATCGAACTAGAAGACACCCATGTCACATACTCGTAAGTCATAACACAAGGACTCTCTCTCTCTCTCCTCTTCTCTCTATTCACGTGTTGCTAGCTAAGACATTGCCTGCCAAGTGCAAGCAAGGAGGCAGGCAGGGTTTAGTTGTTGCGGGTGGGGGCTGGGAGCTGTAAGAGAGGAGAAGAGTGGGGGAATTGTTGTTTTGCCATGTTTGTAAGGAAGCGGGTTTTGGCTGCTTGTGTTCAGGCCTGAGACGGTGCAGCTGCTCCTTTTCGTGATAAGCTCCTCCTGCCTGCTCTAGCTCTCTCTCTCTCTCTCTATGATTATGATTGTTGCACAATAGTAAAATGCCAGTTTGGGCAACAAAGCTAGAGTCCCTCACCCAGAAAGCTTTATTTGCTCTCTATTCTTTACCCAGGCATCATCATCACCACCATCATTGCATTGAATTTGAGGTGTTCCTTTCTTTCTTTCTTGGAATCCCAATTTTTTTTTTTTTTTCTTCTTCTATAAACCTGCTCCATGAAGTGGACTCCTCTGGCCTGCAGCATTTGCTAGCTGCGAGCTCTTCAACCTTTTGAATCAATTTGATCAAGCATGAATTTATGGCTTTGATTGATTCACTTTCATGAGGTTGGAATACATTCTCTTGTTGCATTTATTGAACTCTCACTTCCTATTTTGGCATCTCACATTTCCATCACTCCGCTACTACGATACCATACTACTTCCATTAATTCCCACCTTCCACCAGCACTTCATTCATTGCCATCTTCATTAATTTCCCACTCTTTCCTTTTTATTTTTTTTCCTATGGGCAATCAAGCATTATTGTCATACTAATACTACTAATTATCTCTAGTTACAACTTAGCACCTTTCATGTCCTCGGTTTAATAACTTAATTATCTAGCCAGCTAGACCGGCCTGAATGATGATTTTGTTAGCACATGTTTGTCGTTTTTGAGTTTGCAAAGAATTCTTCCTCAGTTTGATTCCAAGAATTCTTCTCCCTAAAAAATGCTTAGTTTTTTTTTTGTCTCCATATTAATTTTTATTACACTTAATCACTGCCACTGCGTATTCTCTGCAGTCCAAGTTAATTAATTAATCCCGAGAAAAATAACATATTTTTGGCGTCCCCGTGACTGTCCAACCCAATCGCTATTGAAAAAGATAATTACATTTATATTTATCCAAATTCGTGCCAGTGAGGAGCAGCTAACTGCATGCATTGCTGTGTTTTAACCTATTATTTGGATTCCTCATATTTATCATCTTTGCTACAGACATATGTATATGTACACTAAAGAAGGACACCTCAATCACATGTGACCTTTTTTTATATTTTAATAATAAACTACTATGGTAAATTTGTGGAATGCATGCAATGCAGGCGGGACAGTTTCATCACCCACCGGGCATTCTGCGACGCACTGGCTCAAGAGAGCGCCAGAAACCCCACACCCTCCCACTTCTTCACCGGCGCCGCCAACAACATGACCCTAGGCATTTCCTCCTCCACCGCAGCCGACATCCTCCGCCTCGGCGGATCCACTGGACAGTTCGACCACCTCCTCCCTCCTCCTCCTTCCCTCGGCGCCGCCGGAGGAGGATCATCGACAACCACAGCCACCTCGCAGCAGCAGTTCCGAAACCAGCCCCACTTGTCACCTTCCTCCGCCGCTTTCTTCATGCCACAACAAGACACCTCCGACCACCACCAAAGCAGCTACCACCAGCCATTCCACCATGCCCTAATGCAACAGTTTTCGTCGGATCCCAACAACGCGGGCGGCGCAGCCGCCAACCAGCTCTTCAACCTAGGGTTCGACAGCACCACCACCAACAACAACAACAGCAACATGACTCTCTTCGCCAATAATAACAACCACAGCGGCGGCGATCATCAGCACCAGATGATGATGATGGGATCGTCCACCGGCGGCAGCGTCCCTCTCTTCAGCTCCTCCGTCCACCAGCAGCAGATGAACAACATGGTGGCTCACATGTCGGCGACGGCGCTGCTCCAGAAGGCGGCGCAGATGGGGTCCACCACCAGCTCCAACCCCAACGCCACCACCAGCGCGTCGCTTCTCAGAAGCGCCTTCGCCGCCGGCCCCAACAACAACAACAACCAAAAATCATCATCCGGCGAAAAGCAACCGAGTCTCGGGACCTTCGGCGGGTCGTTCTTCGGCGACGTGGACACGGACAACGGCAGCAGCAACAATCTCCACGACCTCATGAACTCCTTCACCGCGGCCGCCAACAACAACAATAACAATAACGGTAGTAGTAGTAGTAGTAACAACAAGAAGCTGACGAGGGATTTCCTGGGAGTTGGACACGTGGCGGCGGCGGTCAGAGGCATCGCCACCACCATCTCGCAGCAGCAGCAGCAAGTAGGGGCGGCGTTGGAGAGAAGCTCGTCGTTGGATTCGGAGAGGAACAATAATAACAGCATGGGGAGTCACTCGTCTTTCGGGGGAAACCCTAGCTTTCAATGAAATCATGAAAGTCAACCATGCACACCACTTACTACTACTAGGGAATTGGAAAAGCAGTATGGTGATTGATGATGACGATGATGATCACCATGTTGGCGCAAAAAGGACTCGAGGTACGTCGAAGAATTCGAAAAAAGCTAGCTAGCTCGTTGCTGTAATAATTCTCTTTTTTTAACTTTTATTTCCACATATATGCGTTAGAGTAGTGTTGTTCTTTTGCTTTTTTACTGGTTGGGGGTGGGGGTGACGGTGTAACACTGTGACTGACAAAGATAGAGTAGTTTTGCACGGTAAGATGGGTCCACGAGATGGAGTGGCGAGATTTTGTGTTGTTTCCCTTGTCTTTATATATCATTTTCTCTGGTATTTTATTTAAGAATTTTTAAGAAAAGAAAGGAGAAGGCAATGATGGTAGTAATATGTATGCGAGGATGGGAATAATATTAGGCTGGCAAAGGGTAGAGTCACGAGAGTTGGTCCTTAGGATTGGATTCCCTTTCGTCCTTCTTCTTCTTCTTCTTCTTGTTCGACCATGATAGAATGTCGTCGACTGTCTCCCCCACCCACTTGCCATTTCTGCCTTGTTCCGGTATTTCTTTACTTGAAATGATCCATTCACTAATCACATGTGTGTCTATAGTTGTATCAGAGAGAGAGTGATATAAGATACAACATAACTTTTTTCCAATAACTCGAGTTATTGTGATCAACTGGTTCTTGACATGGTATCAGTCTATCAGAGCTGGTTTGACCAAGTGGTCGTGTGTTCGAATCTCCACGACCCCAAATATTAACAGTTGATTAAAGCACATGGTATAGTGATCGTCTGTGCAAACTTCAAGCTCATGATCAGTTGGCTTTCATTTGAGGGGGCGTGTTAGAGAGTGGTATAAGATCGAACATAACATTCTCCCAACAACTCGAGTTATTGGAATCAACTGGTTTTTGGCAAAGCCAAACTATTATCACAATGACCCACAAACAACTAGTTGGCCAGCTAGCTAACCACCTTGTATTAGTACTGTCCTTCATGTATGTTGTTAAGTGCAAAAACTTGTGAGCTGTAAAATAAAATAAAATAAATATATTAACTAATTATTTTTTAAATGACACGTCAGCTTTTTTACGGCCAAACGTTGGAGTTGACTGCCACCTAGGACAGACTTAACGGAACTAGACGACGAGTGACCAAATATGACATGAACGTGTAGTATTGGTGGCTAAGTTGAATGATTTTTTATTCGGGTGACTAAAGTGTTATAAATGAGTAATATGGGTGACCAAATTTGCAATTCACCCATTGATATCCCTAGTAAATGAGACGAAGGGGAAAAGAGTTATATGTTAAAATAAATGGTAAATGTGATATTTCCACCAAAAAGTTAATTTATGTAAGTTAATCACTAAACTATTACTCAACAACCAAACAATGTAATGTTAATACATGTATTTTATATTGTATTAATATATGTATTTTATATTGTAATGATTCTTCATAATACAACGATTTAACATACGCAACTTCCAAACGACCCCTTAGTTCATTAAAATACCATCATTTCCAACCTCATAATGGAATCAAGTTACTAATTTGGCTACTTCAAAGGAAGCTAGGCTTTTGAGGAATTGGGCAATGTTGCTTAGATTACAAGGATGCTATTGAGTGTAGTTTTTTTTTTTACAATAATTGACAATATTGATGTTATTTTTCACTATATATATATATATATATATTGTAATATGGATGGATTGATTAATTCAGTTTGATTCTATATCATCTAATCTTTTTTTATCTTTTATTTCTTGGGCTGGTACGTCGTAATAGATGCCTTGGCTATCATCATCTTGGCCATTACTGAATGTAGTTTTTGTCATCGCTCATTTTATAATACTGGATATTTGTATGTTGCAGGAAATGGGATCGACGGATAAATGCGAGAAAATGTCATGAAGAATTGAGAATCTAGTAGGGGTGCATGGAGGGGAAATTTTGATTGAGATGGATAGAAATTAGTTAATTCTATGCATATGGATGTTTTTTTCATTGTGTAATTAAGTAAACAGAATTTTTGCATATGTTGATGAGATGACGATATGTCATATGTGAATTAGCAGCGGGGCAGGTGGACTGTAGACAATAACCGCAGTGAGTTTTGTTACTAAAGGGCATGTTTGGAAGTTGAGATTCTCCAAATAGATGCATTTAATCAATTCATGTATTATTATTTGATGTATTGATTCAATGCATGTATTAGGAAAACACCTTGTTTGGAAAGATAATGATTGAGCAAAAAGTAGGGTAGACAATCCCTTGTTAACAATCTCTACTTTTTGTAGAGATTGACAATCATTCATTTTGAGTGATTGTGGGTGGGCCAGGAAAAAGGTAATACATGCATTCTAACTCAAATTGAACCAAAAAAACGACTTAATCTTATCATTACATGTATCGGCTAAATACCTCACTTGAAATCTCAACTTCCAAACGACCCCTAAGTAGTTTCATTACGACTTGATGATGATGAATTTTTCTCGTAGTTTGATTTAGTTCTAATTGTGCGAATGTCTTAATTAATGAATCAGTTGCTTCTTTTTGTTAATCTTTTTTGTCAATTCTAATTATTGTATGTGACAATATTTTCAATTTAGCAGTAAGGCTTTGTATTAGTGTTTCTAAAATTTTCATAGTTTTTTCCCTTTCTTCTTTCTCGCTTATATTCCTTCTTTGTTTCTGTAATGTTTCGACATCGAGCTAATTCAACATGCTATTCCTGATGAAACTCATTCAATTGTCCCACAAAAACAAAAACATTTGTAGTGCCTATACGTTCCATTGAAATGCAGTGTACATATACACTGTATTGTATTTATTTTCAGGAGTAAGATGAAGTTTTTAGATCCGGCTCGATTCGGTTTTGACAACTAGCTAAAGATCATCCAACTTAAATATTAACTTACTAAATTAGTATGGATTCTGGTAGAGCTATATGTATCTCATGCATGGTTAGCGTTTCGTTATACATTTCATATTACGTCTTCTCCTCTAATTTGCATTAGTTTGGTCTGAAACAACAATTTAAGTGTTTTTCATGACACCAATGGAAGTACCGAGTACGAAATCCCATCATACACCAAATCAACTTTACCTTTCAATACATAACGTTGTTCACTACAATTGAAACTTACAAATCAATATGAGGAACAAACAAAATCACACAACCAAACTATGAGTCAACCTTGAAACTATCTGAAATATGTAATGTGCAACCCAACTTGACATCCAAATATGGTTTGCCAGATAAAAGAACTTCTCTACCCATAAGTTCACATTGGTTAACCATCACAGTCATGTATAAGATGGACCTCCCCCAAAGCCTATACACCAAATCATAATAACTTTTGTCCGTGCATATATTCCTTCTTTGTTAACTTTTGTCCGTGCATTAGTATCTAACACTTAACAACTCTCATTTATTATTCAAACAAGCATATACACCAAATCATAATAATTTATACAATAAGCATAATTTTTTCGTGTTCTTCCATATTTGAGATTTTGAGGCATAATTTTTCGTTATTCTCTTGATGTTTTTATATACCTTCAATTTCTACCAATTCTAGATGACATATATTTCCTTCCAACTCCAAATTCATATCCGATAATAAAAAATCCACAAATTTCTTCTAAGATATGAGGGATAAAAATACAAAAAGTAAACTAGGACGACTTAATAAAAAATACATATTAACTAATTTTCGCTATTGTCATAATCAAAAAATATCATAAAGATTACTTTAAAATAATGAATTAGCTATTTTAGAAAACCTCAAATTATTTTACAACATGATAAAATTGATCAACATAAAGTAAAATTCATCCGACCAACGGGCCGGGTAAATATTTTAAATATAATTATAAATTAACCAATGTAAAAAATAAAGAAAAACTCTTTTGGCCTTGGTTGAATATAGTAACGTCTGTATCCTGCGCAGCTGCCACCACTGTTCAAGAAACTTTAGCACCACAAACCCGATCCGATCATCACATCCACTCCAAATGTGATAATTTTACAACATGATAAAATTGATCAACATAAAGTAAAATTCATCTGACCAACGGGTCGGGTAAATATTTTAATTATAATTATAAATTACCAATTTAAAAGATAAAGCAAAACTCATTCGGCCTTGGTTGAATATAGTAACGTCTATATCCTGCGCAGCTGCCACCACTACTCTTGAAACTTTAGCACCACAAACCCGCGATTCGATCACCACCACTGCTCTTGAAACTTCGGCACCACAAACCCGATCCGATCAAACCGTCAACTTCAAATGTGATAGATTAAACATAAGACCAACAATTTCAAGGGGTGACATAGACAACTGGAAAAGCTTTGAACATATCTACATAAAAACCTTTATGTGCACAATCCCCATATGCAACATGTATATACTATTTTAATTTTCGTGTAGGTTTATTTATGCACCTCTGGTTCAAAAATTAAATCCGACAATTTTTGTTTGATGATACGGCAAACATGTTCGTTCATGATTGTTTGATGTAATTCGGCTGAGTAGACTTTTCTGTGTATAAAAGAGTCTACTCACCAATTTTCACTTTTCAGGCCTATTTGGTATTTAGCAATGGCCCGCGCTATGCAAACTATGTCTTTTTCTGGTTCCCGGCTGGTTCACTTAGTTGCTAGTTTTAATGTTTTTTGGAGAGATAAATAGGCGTCACAACCCTTAAGCATGCGCGAGGGGGGGTGCGTTTCTCGGGTTAATTCCCTAAATATTGTTTTTTTTTAATTTACCACGAATATTGTGTTTTTAAAAGTATTTACAACAATATTGTGTTTTTTGATATGTCTAAAGCGCCAAAGCCTTGGACTCAGGCGCCGCCGCTGGGTGCTTTTTTAACAAAATAAATATAGCGGCGCCGCCCCAGACTTGGGCTTTGTCGCTTTTTAGAAGGTAATAGCGACGACGCCCCAGACTGGGGCTTTGTCGCTGCCATTTTGTTCCACTCCAGCACCACCCCTCACCATATATACTTCACCTTTCCTTCGGTTCTTCATCACCAAAAAACTGAAAGAAGTTCTGAAAGAAGTTCTGAAAGAAGCTCTGGTGTTGCTGTCTGGTTGCTGGGAAAATGGCTAATAACAGGTAAGAGTCGTAATTTTTTTTTTCATGTATTCACCATAATGATTTTGTCTAGTTAGTAATGTAATTAGCGAGTTTGTTTTTTATGTAGTGATTTTAGAAGATTTGAACTAGCTGTTCGGTGGCGATCAGAGAAAGTAGAAGACAATTTGGGTGTCCATTTTGTTGGTGGTCTAAGTTTCCAGATGACTATTCCATCCAGGGTGAACTATCAGAAACTTTGTGATCATCTAATTCGGAGAATACGGATTAGAGACGAAACAGTACAAGATAGTGTTGTGATTACAGGTTTCACCTACTGTCTTCCAGAATGGCAGAATGGTGTTTTATTTCATTATGCAATGCCTATTGTCGATGATGATAGCTTAAATGTGCTTTGGAATTTTATGGCACAAAATCCTTATTGTTTGGGTGCTGAGATACATGCTGAGCTCAGTGAGAATCGGGGTGGAGAGGAAGACGATGATGACGATGATGACACATGGAGCATGCCATCCGATCATGATTATGATGACGGTGATGACGGAGATGAGGAAGACGATGAGGAGGAGGAGGAGGAGGAGGACGACGACGGGGAGGGAGGAGAACAACCTAATTTTCCTCCATATTTTTACTTGCAGGGTAATGAAGAGGACGAGGAATTATCATATGCTGATTCATATGGCGTAATTCCAGGGTCTACTGTTGGTGGTTTTGATGGAGAATTCTACAAGGGGCAAATATTTCACTCGAAACAAGCTGCACAGGTGGCGATGAAACACTATGCACTACAACGCAACTTTCAGTATAACGTGGTGGAGTCGTCACCTTCAATCTGGAAGATCAGATGTTTGATGCACAAGGAGGACAAATGTCCTTGGATGGTGCGGTTTGGATGTCGAGAAATGGGAGGCGATTGGAGCGTGAGAAAGGTCGAGTTGGCGCATACTTGTAGCAGTACGACTCAACCAACGGATCATCGCCATCTTGATGTCGACGTGATATCTGAGGCCGTCAAACACTTGGTACGTGCCCAACCAAATCTGAGTGTTCTAACTGTTCAGGCCGAGTTGAAAGATAAGTTTAATATGCAAGTTACTTACAAGAAGGCTTGGTATGGGAAACAAAGAGCATTGGAGAAGTTGCATGGAAATTGGGAAGAATCCTATGATTTTTTGCAAACATTCTTGCGGGTGGTCAAGAGGAAAATGCCAACATCGGTGATTCATTGGGTAAGAGTTCCTTCGACTCAACCAGGTCAGTCAATATTTCAGCGAGTATTCTGGGCTTATGGACCTTGTATAGATGGATTCAAGAATTGTCCAGGCGTTATGGTTGTTGATGGAACATTTCTTACTGGGAAGTATAAAGGAGTGCTACTCATGGCGAGCTCATTTGATGGACGGAAGAAGATTTTTCCAATTGCATTTGCCATAGTCGAGAGTGAGAATACTGATAGTTGGCCATGGTTCATAAGTCACGTTCAGGGTTTGACTGATCAAAATGATGTATGCATCATCTCAGATAGACATGCAGGACTCTATGAAGCCATGAATAACATCGGAAGAGGTTGGGAGTGGAGGTGGTGCATGCGACACTATGCAAGCAATTTGCAAAGGAAGACTAAAAGCAGAATTATGTATAATCAACTATTTCGAGTCGGTAAGCTTTCTTCATATAATTTTGTTACTTGTTTTGATGTAATTTTGTCATGAATTTATCTAACCCATGTGGTGGTTTATTTTATTTTGTTAGCCGGAGAAAAACGGTTGGAGAAGTTTGATCGTCAAGTTGAGCAATTTAAGAAGGTGGCCGCTGATAGAAATATTTCATGTGATAACTGGGTGGATCAACATCAGATTCGTTGGAGTTTAGCACACGATAACTACAATGGTGGGCGTCGTTGGTATATCCTGACATCCAACATGGCAGAAAGCGTCAATGGTATTTTCAAAGGTATTCGTGCACTTCCTATAGCTTCTCTTGTGCAACATACCTATTGGCGATTGGTTGAGAAATTCGATAAGTACAGGTTGGAGACAGGAGCAGAAATTAGGAGTGGTCCTTCACAATTCTCCACCAAGTGCGAAGAGCTGATGAAGGCGTGGTCACAAAAGGCAGTTGGACATTCTGTGACAGCTCTTGATCGAGCTCAAGGCATCTATGTAGTTCAGACTCCTCCCAACAATTTCAACATGACGGGGTCAAACACACTCACAGTGCACTTTGACGACCCCAACCGGACGGGATTTTGCACTTGTGGTAAATTTCAAGGAAATAAAATTCCTTGCTCTCATGCCATTGCAGCTTGCAACCGAATGGGTGTTAATGCGTATAGGTTTGTCAACAATGTCTACAAGCTGGAAACAGTGATGGCTTGTTATGAGACAAGTTTCGCACCTCTTGGTGAACCTAAGGGTTGGAAGAAGCATAATGACCCTACTCTCCATCCTAATCTGTACATGATTAGAAAGCCGGGGAGGCCAAGATCAACACGAATTCACAACGAGATGGATTGGCCAAGGGAGGGTTCATCACAACAACTGTGTAGCAACTGTAACCAAGCGGGACATAATGCATCAACCTGTGGTGGCCAAGCAAGTGGGAGTGGGAGCAACCGAAGAGGGAGTGGTGGCCAACGAAGTGCGAGAGGTGGTAGAAGAGGAGGAAGTAGAGGGAATAGACATGGCTGAGAAGTTAGTTCGAATGTAGCAGTTGTTGTTTTCTTTCAATTTATCTCGCAGAAGTTGTTGTTGTTTGGAGTTGTTATTTGGAGTTGTTGTTATTTGAAGTTGTTGTTGTTTGAAGTTGTTGTTTGGACTTTTATGAACTGAACTAGTTGTTGATGTTTGTTGGTTTTATATTTAAAGAACATAATAAATAGTCTCAAGGAAGTACATAATAATAATGCATAGTCACAAAGAACATAATAATAGTCTCAAGGAAGTACATAATTACATAACAATAAATAGTCCTCAACCACCACGCCGACCACCACGACGACCACCGTGCTCTGCCACTAGATGGCCGCCAGTACCACACCTCGCAGGCCTCCTGTCTCGTGGAGGCAACTGCTCATCTCTCTCCGCCCCATCATCCTGATCCTGTGTGCCGAACATATCATCTACTTGAGACTGAACATGCTCATCCGGTGCACCCTCTCGTCGTTGCTGCTCATATGCCCAATGAGATGTCTGGAAGTCCTGATCCTGAAGCTGCTGATCGACACGCTCCCACTCATCGACGTCCAAATGCAGGTCTGTACTACCTGATCCCATGTGCCCGCCTCCCATCGTAGTATGCTGCGGTGTGTGAAAGCTATCCTCCTGTGGCTGAAACTGAGGGCCAGAGGAACTGGTGCCTGCCTGAAATCCGGTAAAAGTAGGCCTGACTGGCTGGAATGTGAAGGTCGATGTAGGTCTGACGGGCTGACGATCTGAGTACCTCAATCCTCGAGGTACGTCACGCTGCTCACGTCGCTGTCTCCTCCTCTTGGGCTCCTCTGTGAACTGTGGTAGTGGCACGCCCCAGGCCGATGACTGAGTCCTACGCTCTGGCCAGCTAGCTAAGCTGCGCTCATCGGGGTACCGCTGTATCGGCTCTGTATCAGTATGTTGGCGACCACTAAAACCTAAAGCTGTAACCCCTGCCGCCAACTGGTCAACATACTCCCCCATCTGGTCATATGTTAGCCCTCCTGATCTCATCCCATCACGTAAACCCTGCTGAACGGACTCCATGCAGTCGTACTGCAAATTTAAATGGAAAATATCAGAAATTCTATACATCTAAAAACAATTAAAACACAAATTTTAATTACTAAAAAAACTCACCACTGCGTTCAGTGCAGCAACTCTCCGTGTGCCTGAACGTCTAGTGACATCTCTGTACCACTCTAGATGCTCCGAGTGGTAAGCTAATTCTTAGTCAGTGTAGCTCGTCTGCGCTACGAACTCATGTCGACGGTCTCACAGCTCAATCGACTCGCTGGCTGCCTGTATGAACTGCTGTCCACGTGAAGGCCCATGCTGTCCCTGACGAAGAAAAAATCTAATCTCAGCCGCGGAATGTGGAGGATGAGGCCGATCCTGTCTCATCCCAAACTGTCTGAGCACGCGATCTGGATGATGCCACATCTACGATGAGAAGCAGATCAACGAAACAACTGCTCGAAACGTGTGGGACTGGAGCACAGTACCGTTGTAGTCCACACCTCTATGATAGTACAGACGCCACTGCACACAAGTATTGGTCACATAATTACTCCGAAATCTATAACAAATCAATTAAAACTATTCTATAAAACGAAATGATATATACTAACCACGAATGTCGTGCACTCGTCAAACCACAACTTGTACAAGTAGAACTGATCTCCATGCTGACGGGTGTGGGCCGGAAGCCACCGAAGGCCACGTGGCACTGCGTCCTGAGTAATCTGCTCACCCGTCACCGCATGTAGTGGTGATGTATGAGGAAACCGCTCCCACGTCCAGATCATCAGCAAGGCGGCCCATCCACCAAAGTCACCACCCAGTGAAGAAGATGCCGTCATCTGCAGCGCCGATCTACCCATCTCACGGTACAAGTATGACAACACAGCTGCTCCCCAAGCAAACCTCCCCGCTCTGTGCCAATCCTCCACCAAAAGTAGGTACTGCAGGTGGACTGAACCTCCAGACCGATCGGAGAACAAGATACCTCCCATCAGAGACAGCGCATACGCTCTTGCAAACTGCTCTATCGTCTGGGGTGATGCAGAAAGCGGCAGCTCATCGAAAGTCTCCCGCAGCCAAGAAATCCGGATGACGCCGCCACCAAGATCAGTAGGAGCCTGTCCTAACAGTCGAAGACACATACCCGACCAGTCCTCGTCGGGTATGTCTACTACGACGGCATCACCGTCGATCGCCAATCCGGTGAGTGTCGCAACGTCCTCTAGGGTGATCGTCACCTCACCGAACGGCATGTGAAATGTCGATGTCTCGGGTTGCCAACGCTCTACGAGCGCAGTAATCAAACCAGGATCACCGGTAAGAGGAGCTAGTGGCAGAACACTAGACAGGCCGACATCAACGAGATACGGCAGGTACAGTGGATTGTATCGGACTAAATTTCCAGTATGACGAATGTGGAATGGTCGATCACCAGCCTATAATTAATGCACAAAACTATATTAATTCAATTCCTTCAATTCACCTAATATTTATATTTATATATCTAAACTAAACTTTTTCTAATATAATATAATCGTAACTTAATCTAATTCTATTCCTAATTTAATTTAATTCCAATCATAATTTAATTTAATTCTATTCTATCATATTATTCAGCTAATAAAACTATAGAAATAGTTTGAAAAAACTTACCTCATTTGCCCAAACTGCGTCGATCCGATGGTGACCATGCCCCCAAAGAAGTTCCGGATCCATCGGAGCTGTATCGATCGTCGCAGGTGGTGGTCTCATCGAACAAGGATCGATAAGCCTAGGAACTGGAAAAAAAATATTAGAACATAAAAAAATATATATTAGAACATAAAAAAAATATTAGAACTGGAAAAAAGCCACCGCTGGCGAGAATCCGGCCGCCGCCGGCGAGAACTTACCCCTGTAGCGTTCGCCGCCGCCACGCCGCCCTCGCCGCCCTCGGCCTCTTCCTCTGCCGCCGGGGGCCTGCTGCTCGTCGTCGGACATCCCGCGGCGATCTCGCTTATTTCTTTGCGCCGCCGCCTGTGTCTTAGGCGCTACCGCTCTGGTCTCCGCGTCGGCGCTAGGTCTGCGGCGTTGCCGCTCAGTTCTCGGCGTCGGCGCTGGTAGGGTTGGTGAAGGAGGGGTCGGGATGATAGAGGAGGACGAAGGAGGTGGATGGAGGGAGGGAATGATTGGTCTGTCTGTGCGAGAGGGGAGGAGGGGAATTAAAAAAAAAAAAAGTAAACCAGCGACGGCGCCCCAGTCTCAAGCTTTGGAGCTTTTTGAAAATTTCATATAGCGCCAAAGCTTGAGACTGGGGCGCCGCGCTGTCTTTAGTTTTTAAAACCCTATTTGCTGAGTCTTGAGCGCCGTCGCCACTTTCCCTCCATCAAAACACAATATTGTTGTAAATACTTTTAAAAACACAATATACGTGGTAAATTAAAAAAAACAATATTTAGGGAATTAACCCGCGTTTCTCTTCCCCTTTCCTAGCTGTCCTCCCCCCCCCCCCCCCCTCCATCTGAGGTCACAAGGGGCCTTGGGCCAACAGATTTAGTCTCTTTATATTGATGGATTATTGATATTTTTATTATACTTATTGTTCTTGATAGTTAGCATGACAATTAATTGGTATTAGTCTGTATTAGTTTCGGATTAGAAGTCTGGTTAACAGTCTTTTGCTTTTATCTTATGTATTCTCATTAGGAGAGTAAGGGTCAAGTTCGATCATATAAATTTAGTTCAGGTGATAGATCTATCTTCGAAAAAGAAAAACCTAATTCTAATTTAGTTTATTTTGTTTGTATACACATCACATTTCTCATCGTCCGATACTAGTTTTCTCATCGTTTCCTTGATCTTGCGGTAGATCTAGAGGGGGTATGCGTTTCTCTTCCCCCTTCTTGTCCCCCTCCCCCCCAATTTCTCTCCATATGAGGTCACAAGGAGCGTTGGGCTGGCAGCTTTAGTCTCTTTTTCCCTCTGAGCATGTTTTTTTAACCTTTTTATACTGATGGATTATTAATATTTTTATTATACTTATTGTTCTTGGTAGTTAGCATGACAATTAATTGGTATTAGTCTGTATTAGTTTCGGATTAGAAGTCTGGTTAACAGTCTTTTGCTCTTATCTTATATATTCGTATTAGGAGAGTAAGGGTCAAGTCGACCATATAAATTTAGTTCATGGTGTTAGACCTATCTTCGAAAAATAAAAACCTAATTATAATTTAGTTTATTTTGTTTGTATACACATCACATTGCTCATCGTCCGATGGTAGTTTTCTCATCGATGGCCGAAAACCCCTTTAAAGCTTACCGTGCTGACTTTTTGGAAGAGGGAAGTTTGGCAAAGTTAGAAAGAGGATGCAAAAGAGAAATTGAAGTAACTAATTGAGAGTTCTAGTACTCTTTCTAGTTCCAGTGCTAACTAAGAATCACGCAACAGGAAGAAGCAAAATAGGACGAAGACGACACTACTATCGAAAATGCAGTAAGCAGATGAACGGTTGAAGAAACAAAAATAAAATAGCTAGAAAAACCTACTTGATGAGTATGCGGAGCTGCTTCCCTGTCTCCAAAAGTTGCGATGAACACTGGCAGTGAGTACCTTCTTGGCGTCGTGCTTTTCTCCCACAAGGTTTAGCTGAGTATTGCAGATCTGAAGGAGAATGTTTGTCTTATATGGTGAAATCGTTTGCTCCTTTCTCTCTCACCTCTCTAACAGAGCAAGCTAACAGAATTTCCCACACCCCCAACCCCTCTAATCCACGTGTCCCTCGACCTTTTGATATTCACAAATGATATAATATAATGGACTAATTTTGATTTGCAATAACTTTAGTATAATGAGTCATATAGGAAATGGATAAGCTATGTGTACGGATATTTTATTTCAATTTTAAATTAATCGTACATCATTTCAATAGCTCTGTTTTGAGAATCATATCGAATGCTGAACCGAAAAAGTGGTGGTTTAGGGTTCATTGGTTAATCGTTACAAAACCGTTGGATAACCGTTCACGATATATAACATTCAAACTTGTATACTACACTGATTTAAGATGTATCATAAATAATTTCAAATTCATATCATCACCCAAAAATCTAATAAATCATTCAAACTACATAAAGTCGACAACAAGGTTTAAAAATGAGAAGAGGAAGCAGAAATAGAATTGATATTTATGGTTTGATGGTCTTATTTTATGTTAAGGTATTTTTTTAATAAAAAATTATGGTTAAAAACGATCAATTTGGCTTTGTTCCACTAATATTTCTATCACGTTTTCCTAAATACTGATTAGTTGGTCGAGTACCTTGTCCCTTTTAATGAGGGTTTCTAATAACAAGCAATGTGGACCCAAAACTTAAACACAAATGACCTTTGTTACTTACCCTAGCACAAGCGACATTTTATTCTATTAACCCACCGTTTCATGTATTTAGCTTTGGATTTGCTTGTCAAACATATCGTATTTACATGAAAAAGAAATGCACTATTTATTGATCGTTCATGCTCTGACATGGGTATATTATTAGATAAGCTGATTAATAGTTTTATGAATTGAAGGAAGCAAAAAAAAATTATTTCCATCGTGAAGGAGTGTTGTAGACTTGTAGTGAAGGTCTAAAATTGATACTGAGAAAGAAAACAAAATTGTGGCAAAAAAGGTGGTGTCCTTTTGTTGATCATTTTGAAGGAAGAAATAAAATTGAAAGAGAATATAAATATTACTGCACCAAGCTACATTGATACACGTCATGATTTTCATGGTCAGTCCGTTCCCCATTTTATTATTATTTACAGGAAAATATTTATATCCTTATTGTTCGAAGAAAGGCCGGATGAATTTCGTTAATTGTATAGATAAACATAGTAATTGTTCGAAGAAAGGCATATCTTATTTCATATCCTAAAAATTTCAAATCATTAAGTTTTGAAAATAGTATACTGGTATAATTTTCAACATGCTAATCCACTTTATTGACTAAAGTGATTACTGAAAGTAAAAACAAAAGTCATGCAAGGAAATCGACTCCTATTAATTTAATTGGACCACACTATTTTCTCATCTCTGTCCTGAATTTTTTGAATTTTTTTTTTTTTTGAATTTCTTGTGATCGCTCTGACTCTGCCCTCTTAAGCACCGTCATCCCCACCAATTATAATGCTTTTGTCTTCTTTAACGAAACGTGTATCTTTATAATAGGTTGTTTTTACTTTTTTTTATCAGAAGTCAATCTTTAACAGTAAAATGTTTAAAATACTAAACATTACATGCAGTAGAATGTGTCTTGTGAACAATTTATGAGATTTCTTCTTTCCCCAATGTAAACAACCCAACGACCAACAGAAAATTTTGATAATTTATAGATTGAAAACTTAATGAATAATTTATAGGTGTTGTCTTCTTCAATAAATAAGTTTATTTTTCTTATGTATTTGCATATTTTATTTACCAATTTGTAAAAATAGCTTAGGAAAGTTTAGTGGTCGACATCGACAATGAAAATAATTAAACCTACCATGAATGTCATTTTCTATCTGTGGTGGTTTTATTTTTTATTTTTAAATCATGAATTAGGTGGGGAGTATCATGATACTTCTAAGTTGACTTTAAAAAGATTGAAAACTTAGTCAAAGTCCAGTAAGCAAGATGAGACTCACTTTCATAACAATATAACAAAAAATTAATATTGTGGAATACAATTAAGAATTGCCGCATAGATCGGGTACCATTTTAGAAGAATTGATAGTACATGAATGCTATTATATATGATTTATATGATGCTAGACTAACATAATTTTTTATCATCCAACCCGTTGTCCGGATGAATTAATTCAATAATATAAATAATAATACTAATAACTCGAACCAAGTTACATTTTTTCACAATAAAATATTGAAATGATTCAATTATTAAAAATATCATAAAATGACATACATCAAAGGTAAAAAAAAACACAACTCATGCTAGAAAATCAACTCCTAAAAAATCAGTATTCAAAATGCACTTCAATTTACTCTTTATTATCACAAATTACTGCACATTTCCTTTTGAATTTTTTGTGATTGCTGCCATAAAAACATCTCAACACGGCTTTGTCTTCATTAATGAAATCTTTATATTTACTATCAACAGTATCTTCCTTCTTCTCTCCAATTTTTCATAGGAAACCAAATTTTAGTGCTAAAACATATGGAAATATGAAACATAATTTTCTCTTTACAAGAAGTTACTTTATCCAAGTCATAAATATTATTAACATTCGCTCTTTCCTCCCATCATTAAAGTTTCAATATCCACCATCAACAATCTCTTCCTTTATCTCAATAACGTCATTACCTCCACCATTAAAAATTTAATGAAAAAATATTATCATTGTGAAACACCATTTTCAAGAACTTCAATATACCCTACGCATGTAATGAACTTTGTCCGAGATGGCTCTTCGTTATCTTCATTATCTTCAGAACTATGCACCCACTTATGGGGTTAGCAGTAGGGTTGCAAATGAGCCAAGCCGCTCGCGAGCAACTCGGCGTTCGAATCGGAAAAAACTCGTTCGACACTCGACTCGTTATTTAACAAGCCGGCTCGCGAGCCAACTCGTTAGTTAACGAGCCAAGCCTGAGCTAGACCATGCTCAGCTTGATAAGCTCGCGAGCTAGCTTGATTCGGTGGCTTGTCGAGCTAAGCTCGCGAGCTGCCTTGTTTTGAGCTTGTGGAAGGATGAATTACTCTTTTAAACATGAACATTGTCTTATAATACAGATGTGTATGAAATTTAGATGTTATTTCTAGTTTCTAGTGTTCTTTCTATCATTTAAATTCTTATGTTTATACATTTTTCCAGCAAAAATGATTTTAAATCGAGCTCATCTTGAGCCGAGCTTGTACTCAGCTTAACAAGCTATGTTAATGAGCATTTATCGAGCTCTACCGAGTCGAGCTCGAGCTAGATTATTTTTATTCAAGCCGAGCTCGAGCTCGAGCTGGATTATCAAAATTCGAGTTCGAGCCGAGCTCGAGCTGAAAAATTAATAAACGAGCCGAGCTCAAGCTAAGCAAAAACTCGACTCGACTCGGCTCGTTTGCAGCCCTAGTTAGCAGTGTTGTAATTAGTGAACTTGATATGAAAATTCAACTTTATTTCATCACTTTGTAGGGGATGAGGTGATGAAATTTCTCTCATTTTGTCACTATCTTGGAGTAGTTTCTTAGCAGATTTAAAAAAAATGAACTCCCTCATGATCCAAAACAATAGAGTTAGATTCAACAGTTGTGTACAACTCGCAGTTGTATCCTGAATCTATAAAATATCAGCATTTGAAAATATCAGCAATTGAGACACTATTTGGTCAAAAGCTTTATGTGTTACTGGTTACAATTTTTTCATCGGATGAAGTGAATTTGAAGTTAAAAAAAAATAGAAAAGTAGAGGTAGATTGTTACCTAACTACGGTTGTATAACTCTTAAAAATCACTTACGACCTCATATATGTATATATATGGTCCAAGCAAGCGTACAACCTTATCGTACGCCCATTGAGCTTTGTTATTTAGACAATCAATTGACCAGAGTTTGAATAGACAGTCATGATTTGTCGGAATATATGCAAAAATTACATGCACCATTTTTAGGGTGTAAGGTCCATGATTTAAATATCTAAGACATAGGGTTCACTGAATAAGAGTTATGGTATGGTATCATGCAAAATTTGATCAATTCAAGATTTATATATCATTTTCTTACTGAAAGTATACTATACCTTTGATTTTATTCAAGGTATATATTTTATTCAAGCTTTATGTGTTACTGGTTACAATTTTTTCCTCGGATGAAGTGAATTTGAAGTTAAAAAGAATGGAAGAGTAAAGGTAGATTGTTACCTAACTACCGTTGTCTTTGATGTTGTTGTATAACTCTTAAAAATTACTTATGACCTCATATATGTATATATGGTCCAGGCTAGCGTACAACCTTATCGTACGCCAATTGAGTTTCGTTATTTAGACTATAAATTGAACAGAGTTTGAATCGACGGTTATGATTTGTCGGAATATAGGCACAAATTACATACACCATTTTGGGGTGTATGGTCCGTGATTTTAATAAGTAAGACATAGGGTTCACTCAATAAGAGTTAGGGTATAGTATCATGCAACAAAATTCGATCAATTCAAGATCTAGATATCATTTTCTTACTCAAGGTATACTATACCTTTCTCATTTTATTCAAGGTATATATTTTATTCAAGCTTTATGTGTTACTGGTTACAATTTTTTTCTCGACTAAAGTGAATTTGAAGTTAAAAAGAATGGAAGAGCGGAGGTAGATTGTTACCTAACTACTATTGCCTTCGATGTTGTTATATAACTCCTAAAAATGACTTATGACCTCATATATGTATATATGGTCCAGGATAGCGTACAACCTTATCGTACGCCCATCGAGTTTCGTTATTTAGACCATGAATTGATCGGAGTTTGAATCGACGGTCATGATTTTTCAGAAAATATGCAAAAATGACATGCACCATTTTGGTGTGTAAGATCCATGATTTAAATAACTAAGACATAGGGTTCACTCAATTAGAGTTAGGGTATTGTATCATGCAAATAAATTTGATCAATTCAAGGTCTAGATATCATGTTTTTTACTAAAAGTCATGATTTAAATAACTAAGACATAGGGTTCACTCAATAAGAATTAGGATATAGTATCATGCAACTAAATTCGATCAATTCAAGATCTAGATATCATTTTCTTACTAAAGTGACTATACCTTTGATTTTATTCCATGTATATATTTACCATAATATATTAATTAAAAGAAAAGGGCTTAGTAAGTTTGGCCAGAATAAAATTTGGACCTACATGCATAGTTCCTTCACAATTCCGCAGGTTAGGCCCATCTGTTGCAAAGTAAAGTGTTCATGAATTTGACCAAAAGAACCCTCCGTCCTTTGCGCAGGAGGGAGGAAAAGTTGAAATAATGGGTTTTCGGAGGAGAACCTCCATAATATAATGGGAGGAAGTCAGCACAACGAATGGAGCCGAGAGATGGCTAGGATTAATTTATTCGTTAAAAGTTGGCGTAAGGAGATTTTTTGGATAATCATTTTTTGAAGACCCACAATTTAGAGACGGCTAGAATTAATTAATCATCATTAGTTATTAAGCTAGGGTGCTAATATTTACTTTAAATAGAGGGAGGACAGAATGTTCACGTACAACAATGTTTGATTCATGCATGTTGCGACTTGCTACTATAGTAGAGATTTGGCTAGTTAAGCATATATAAATATCAAAAGTGGCCTAATTAAAACTTAGCTACAGAAGTAATTTAATATTGTTTGCTATGCTTGTGTTGGGAAATTAGAATACGGTGGAAACTGTTGTGTATTATTTCTGAAACCGCATAGAGTTTATATAGATTACAGAGACTGACTTCTATAATAACCCTAATACTAATATGACTCTGATAAGGAATATAACCCTGACCAATTACATAACAGTACTCGTAGTATAACATAATACTACTCGTACTACACATACTACACATACTCTAACACCCTCCCCAAATTGATGGTAATTACTTACCAACAATTTGAAAACCGAAACGAAACCGACACAAATTACATGATTGCACGCAACGGCGTAGTCAAGATTTTATTCAAGGGTTCCATAAAAATATCACATATGCGGTCTCATGTTTCATATTGTGAAATGACTCTAAAACTAAATGAATCGTCCAAACTAAAGGAGTAGATCACGAGTTTAGTAGGGACATATTAGTCTTTTCCTCTTGTGGCTTTTATGAACCCTACGTGTGGTAACCCTAGCTGAGTTGAAAAATAGGGTTCCATATATATTTGTTTTTTCTGCTGGTTGCGGCTCTATTCTATGAATTGAGACCGATGAATAAGAGGTACTGAGAAGGGTAGTCTTCTCCGTGGATTAGTCTCGTTCAAGAAGAACGAGGATACCACGTTAAATCGGTGTGTTTTTGTTATTTTGTTTTTCAAATATTTCATGGTATCAGAGCACGTTCATTCTTGAGGATTGTTTGCGATGAGTAGCGGCGGAACTAGCAGTGGGACTAAAGGAGTCGTGATTAGCAGTAGCGGAGGAAGCGGAGGTCAGCCACCTTCGATCATACATGCAGCGCTGAGACTATTGTCCTCTGACAACCCTGGTCAGCTATTTGTTGGTGAGTTACTCAATGATTCCAACTATGGGGAGTGGGTAACAGATATGACAGAGGCTCTCATTGCAAAGAATAATATGGGAATGGTAGATGGAACCATTGCTAAGCCGCAAGGAGAAGAACTGTTAGGAGCCTGGCTTCAATGCGATGCCCTAGTGAAGGGGTGGTTGAAGACCGGCATGGAAAAGGATGTACGTAATTCTATCCGATATGCTCAGACTGCGAGGGAGATTTGGGTAGACCTGGAATCGTGGTTTGGCAAGGGATCAGCACCTAGGGCGTATGAACTGCTACAAGGATTGAGCCTGTTGCGGCAAGAAAAGGACAGTGTTTCGACCTTCTTCACTAAGCTGAGAAGCACGTGGGAAGAGATGCAGAGGATAACTCCGATCCCGAAGTGTAAGTGCGGATTGTGCACTTGTGACATTGAGCGGCAAGTGCGAGATAATCAAGATAGTGAACATCTGTTTGATTTTCTCATGGGCCTGGATGAAAGCTTTTCGACAGTGAAGACACAAATTTTGGCTATGAAACCAACGCCTACCTTGGCCGAGGCGTACCGTTTGATTGCAGCAGAGGATCAACACAAGAATATCTCTGCAAGTCGACGTCCAACAGTGGAGTCAGCTGCTTTTCAGATGCGGTAAGGGCGAGAGGCTGCCGATTCGGGGCAGCACGGCGAAAAGCAAGATTGGCTGGACAAACCGCCACGTTGCAGTCACTGTCAAAAGACGGGACAAACTAAAGAAACATGTTATGAGCTCATAGGGTGGCCTGAGAAGAAGTCTCGTCAGTCTGAGAAGGGTGGTCGCCGAGGGCAGCGACGTGAGAATCCTCGGGCTGCGCAGACTACCTCCATGGCGGGTGTCACTATTCCTGGGTTGTCTTCGGAGCAGGTTCAGCAGCTGATGAACTTTTTGAGTCAAGCTAATGGTGGTAATGGGGAAACACAAACTGCCGAACCAACAGCCAACATGGCGGGTAAGTTCACTTCTGACACTGAATGGGTTATCGACTATGGATGCAACGAATACATTACAAATAATGCAGATTTGTTAAAGAACTTACAGAATGCCTCGGGTTATCTTACAGTTAAAATTCCAAATGGAGATAGTATACCAGTCACTCAAGTTGGGGAGGTTCAGTTGATGAATGGCATGAAATTAATTCGAGTATTAAGCATACCTCTTTTTAAATGCAACCTCCTTTCCGTGAGCAGAATGACGCAAGATTTTGATGTTGCCTTGATCTTTTTGCGCGATTTTTGCGTCATTCAGGACTCACACTCCAAGAGGATGATTGGTAGCGGAGTACTGAGGGACGGATTGTACTATCTTCGACTGTTTGACGTGTCCGGTTCGAAGGCATTGGCTGCTTCAGGCGCCGGTAATAAGATTGGAGAAGTTTGGCATTCGAGGCTGGGACATCCGTCGAACTCCAAGTCTCAGTTTTTATCTCATTCTATTCCGAATAAATGCATGATAGAGAATTGTGATTCTTGTATTCGTGCAAAACAGACTCGTGCTCCTTTTCCTAAAAGCACAATCAAGACTAGTCGTTGTTTTCAGTTCATTCATGTGGATATTTGGGGGAGTTTTAAGGTTCCAACACAAAGTGGAGCTCGTTTTTTCCTCACCATAGTCGATGATTACAGTCGTGCGACTTGGGTTTATTTACTGAAATACAAATATGAATTTGAACGATATCTTGAGATGTTCCTTAACATGGGGTGGACACAATTTGGCCAGGAAGTGACGCGAATTCAAGCAGATAATGGAATGGAATTTCAGACGGCGTGATTGAGGGATATTTATGAGGTTCGTGGTATTGTTTTACAAACATCCTGTACTGATACACCACAGCGGAACGGGGTAGACGAGCGCAAACACAGGCATCTCTTGGAGACAGCTCGAGCGCTCCTTTTCCATGCTAGTCTACCTCTCCGTTTCTGGGGAGAATCGATCCTCGCGGCCACTTATCTCATCAATCGGTTGCCCTCCAAGGCGATCGGAAACCATACTCTCTATGAAGTGTTGTTGGGTAAGCTGCCGGATTATTCACATCTCCGGGTTTTTGGGTGCCTGGCTTATGGGAAGGACACTCATAGTTGTCTATCAAAATTTGCTGAACGTGGGCGGCGTTCTGTGTTTATGTGGTACCTCCTCCACACGATTACTCTGCGGATCTACCTCGTCAGAGCTAGCAGCAGCGCTCCGTTCCCAAGCATTTGGAGGTCTATGATACAGTTCTGCCTCCCTCTAATGTCCCTCACCCTATGGCTAAGCACGTCACATATTATGCTTTTTCTACTACTCACCGGGCTTATTTATCTGCTATCTCGAAAGTCCCCGAGCCTACCTATTTTCATGAAGCTATCCGCTACATTGAATGGCGGGAGGCTATGAAGCGAGAAATGAAGGCGCTAGAAGAGAATGGAACGTGGACGTTGGTCCCGTTGCCACCGGGAAAGAAGGCGATTACACCGAAGTGGGTTTACAAGATTAAGTATCAGCTGAATGGGGAGATCGAGCGATACAAGGCACGCCTCGTAGCTAATGGTTTTACCCAGGTGGAAGGGATTGACTATCATGACACCTGCGCTCCTGTGGCGAAGTTGGTCAGTGTCTGTTGTTTACTCGCAGTCGCTGCAGTCAAGGGTTGGGCAGTTCACCAGCTAGACGTAAACAATGCGTTTTTGCATGGAGATCTTGAGGAGGAAGTTTACATGAAAATTCCTCAAGGTTTTGCAGCTCCCGGTGATGATCGGGTTTGTCGTTTGAACAAGTCGATTTATGGACTTAAGTAGGCCTCTCGGAATTGGTATGCGAAGTTAGCTTCTACTCTTATGGAGATGGGTTTTTCTCGTTCTCGGGCTGACTATTCACTTTTTGTGCGGCAGACTGAGCAAACGTTTGTGAGTGCCTTAATTTACGTCGATGATGTGATTCTTGCCGGGAATGACCCCGTTTTCATGGAGCAGGTCAAGACTACTTTGGATAGTCGTTTTGGCATTAAAAACTTGGGACCCTTAAAGTATTTCCTAGGTATCAAGGTGGCTCGCTCCTCCTGTGGCATTGCTCTGTGTCAGCGTAAGTACACTCTCGATCTTCTTCAGGATGCGGGTCTTACTGGTGGTCGCCCTTGTTCTTTTCCTATCGAACAAAACCACCAACTTACTCAGCCTCCGGATGATGCTGCCTTGCTGGATTCCCCTCCAGTTGATGCCTCAGCTTATCGCAGGCTAGTGGGGAGACTTCAATATCTTACAGTTACCCGCCCGGACATCGTCTATGCAGTTAACATTTTGAGCCGTTCTGTTAACTCTCCTACCCCAGCCCATGTCGCTGCAGCAGAGCGGGTCCCAGGTATTTGAAGAATGCCCCTGGCCAAGGCATCCTCCTTCCTGTCGATGGTGATCTTCGGTTAACCGCCTATTGTGATGCTGATTGGGCGGGTTGTCAAACGACTCGTCATTCCACTTCCGGGTACTTCGTCATGTTGGGTTCTGCTCCTGTGTCCTGGCGCACGAAGAAACAAACCATGGTTGCGCGTTCGTCAGTTGAAGCAGAGTATCGCGCCATGGCTCACACTGTTAGTGAAGTGATTTGGTTACAGGCGTTACTCCGCAATCTGGGCGTCCTGTCCTTGGTCCTACTGTTTTACACTGTGATAATCAGGCTGCGTTACATATCTCGGCCAATCCTGTGTTCCACGAACGTACTAAACATGTGGAACTCGACTGCTACTTTGTCCGTGATCATGTTGTTTCTCAAGCTATCCTTCCTCAAAAGATCGACACCCATGATCAGGTTGCGGACCTCTTTATTAAGGGTCTTGGTAGTGATCGTTTTAACTTTCTGCTCTCCAAGCTAGGCACTTGTAACCTGCATACCTCGCTTGCGGGGGGGAGGGGGGGGGGGGTAAAGGAGTAGTTGTGGCTTTTATGAACCCTACGTGTGGTAACCCTAGCTGAGTTGAAAAATAGGGTTCCATATATATTTATTTTTCTGCTGGCTGCGGCTCTATTCTATGAATTGAGACCAATGAAATTTGGCCCCCAAAAACTAAGTCTTGGAAGCAAGGCGACACAACGGGGTGTCAAACGACCGGGTACCAAATAGGAGGCCATCCAAAACTAAGTCTTGGAAATAAGGCGACACAACGGGGTGCCAAACGATCGGGTACTAAGCCGGGTACCAAATAGGAGGTCATCCAAAAACTAAGTCTTGGAAACAAGGCGACACAACGGGGTGCCAAATGGTCGGGTACCAAATAGGAGGTCATCCAAAAGCTAAGTCTTGGAAACAAGGCGACGCAACGGTGTGCCAAACGGCCGGGTACCAAGCCGGGTACCAAATAGGAGGCCATCCAAAAGCTAAGTCTTGGAAACAAGGCGACACAACGGGGTGCCAAACGGCCGGGTACCAAATAGGAGGCCATCCAAAAGTTTAGTCTTGGAAACAAGGCAACACAACGGGGTGCCAAATGACCGGAGGTCAACGACGGGGTATCAAGCCAGCAAGGCAGGCTTGGTACCAAGACATGGAATTTGGCTAAGTATGAAGCCAACGGGGGGCGGCAAGACAGGTGTGGTACCCAAATATAAGAAAAATGATTAAGTATAGAGCCAAAAGAGTATCAAGCTAGCAAGGCAGGGCTAAGTATGGAGCTAAGGGGGTACCAGGCGGGCAAGGCAGCCTCGGTACCAAGACCCCTACAAGATACCAAGTCGGCATGACAGGCTAGGCAGCCAAGCAAGGCGACAGGGTACCATGATCCCAAGGGGGTATCAAGCCGATAAAACGGACTTAATAGCCAGACATTAGGGTATCAAGCCAACAAGACAAGTTATTTGACTAAGGCATGATAACTAGCTGAGTGGCCACCCAACTAGGTACCAAACAGCCATGGATGGATCGAACAGGATGCCGAGCTCAACGAGTTGCTTATTTATATCAGTTCATGAACTATTTTTCTCTTTCGAAGTTGTTTTATTTTAATTTTCCATCTTGACTTTGTGAAAATTTCAGTGTTCAGTTTGGATTTAGAAATATTTGTTTATGGTAAAAAAAAAAGGAGAGTGATAATTAAAAAAAAAAACTTGCCTTCTATTACATTGATTTGTTAACCTAATTATGATTGTCCGCGAGTTTCATTACCAAGAAGTGTATCTACAGCTTCTTGTACCAATTTCTCCTCACACATTACTAATTCCCTTGGTACCGGGATTCAATTAGACATATTTTAAATAAATTCAAATCTTTAATTTTAGAATTAGATCTAGTGAAATACATTTACTTTCTAAAAACATACCTAAATCCAAAGCCCATACATACTACATATAAATATAACTCTTAATTAGGGGTATGAGTTGTTCTTGATTTGTATTACACATATATCAATTAACAATCGTAGCTGTAATATTAAATCATTGATGTGAGAAATAAATACATGTTTACTTCATAAGCTAACAGTGTTACTTAACCATGTGCTCTAGGCTAAGTGCTAAAATCAAATAGGAAGGTTTACATAAAAGGTTTAGTGTATCTCTTTATGAACTTTCATATCAAACCTATGCTGCTGCTAACATGATAACTTTAGTAGGTGACATATATTAAGATATAAGGAAATTAACTTTGGTTACTTGTGAGGAGTGAGGTAAATATACGGAAACCTGTTGCAGGCAATAAGTTATTGACTAATTAATAGTTTGAGTCTCATAAATTGGACACTTGCAATTGAGACCTTAGCACTTGCCTAAGAAATGCAGAACACCCAAAATAGTTAGATATGAATAAGGATAAAAACTCCAAAATTTCATACTAGAGGAATGAGTTAAAACCCAACCCTAACTTAAAAAAATTTAGAACATCCAAAGGCCGGGCACTAGCTAGTTATCTAAAATCTAAATCATGAAGGAACATGTTGGCTCTTACCATCAAACAAAATACAAAAGTTGTCCGATTTCGTTTCCCAACCAAAGGTCCTTAACATAAACCTGGCCGAGGGAGGGAGGCAGTTCCGGCTCCTGAGACTTCACCGATGTGTCCTTGAAACGCTGTTATTCGTCCCTTCATCTTCTTCGACATGGTTTCGTAGAGAATCATGCGCAAGGACAGCATCAATACTGGAAAAATAACCGCCAAACAACATTATACAACAGCACAGAATCCATAGACCTTAAATATGTGGCGAATCAAAGAAATGCAAGCTCAAAAATTAATTCCTAGCAATGCAGCAAACATATATATCCCACCTGCAGTTCTGTGGCACCCTCCATTGGATGCGCAATTCTCTTTTCAGCATAGGTGGTAAGCTCAAAAAGTTCCTCCAGTCAGCAAGCATCACTTTGAGATCATTCATCTTGTTTTCCAAACCCAAACAGCAATTCACATGCATGGTGCAAACCAAGTTTAAATCTTTGCTCGGCTCACAAAGTCCACCGAAATAAGCAGTGTCCAGGAATCTCATCTTCAACCCAAGGTCCTTGACATACTCATCTTTCTTGAAAATTCAGCACATCTTGATCATGGTAAGTGTCACGCGACGAGTGCCAGAACTTGTAAAACTCTTATGGAACGATTATTAGCCTTCACATAACTAAACCCTCCATTGACTATGTTTCCTAAACCAACACTATCCCCTGAATACTGATCACACGCAATCTGGAAGTCCGCATCTGGATAAAACCGTGGAAATGGATCCCTAAACCACATTATATCTGTATCCTGGATGTTGAAAGCATTCATTACACACAATTGGCTTAGCTACAGAGAATTATAAACAGAAATGGAGGGAGCCGGATGCGAATGATTTACCGTGAAGACGAAATTGTAACCCAATTCAAGCACGGTGCGCAGGAAGTCGATCCTTCTCCACATCCTTCTACAGTGAGCCAGTGCTTGTTCTTTATTGTTGAGAAAAAGCTAAGGCAAAAGCTAGAGAATGAAACAGGGAGAAGAAAGGAACCTGAGAAGATAAAAAGCAGTAACGAAGCCGGCAAAAGTATGCAATCCAGAAGCTTGTGCACCATGTCTTCAAAATACACCAAATCCTGCTGAAGCAGCCTTTTGTCAAGGTTAAGGGACAGGGTAGCAGAACAGCCTTCCAGTACTTAGGGAACCTAACGCCATTTTATCAGCTAAGAAGATAATGAAGCAAAGTGAACTGTAATCATGGCAGTAGTCAACTCACGAACCATTTCAGGAATACACATTCAGCTCTGGAGATTCAATCGTATTCACTTTTGTGACTTGCCAATGAAGTGCTTTGCTTCTTGGAGCACATTGAATCCAGCACTTGCGTAAATGCTTTGCAGCAAGAATTGCAAGTGGGCTACATGATGACAAATACAATGGAGCAAGAATGCACAGTCAGTCAATTGCAAGTTTGGTTCAGCTTCACGAAGTTACAGCGGGCAGTAAGAAACGGACATCAACAAATAAAAAGAGCAGAAAAATGAGAGTAAGACTTACAGCAAAGTACTTCTGAAGTTGATCCAGGAAAAGCACAATGGGCGAGTAAGTCAGTCATCTGACAACCACACTTTCATGTATCAATCGGTTATTTTCCTGAAGGACCTAATCAGTATCCATTCTATTCAAGTGTTTTTCAGTGTCTTGATGTGGAGAATAGGACCCATCTCAGACTTTAGGAAGAACACAGTCGTAACTGCCATCTATCAGACCCTTCTTCGCCAAATCATTTAGCAATTCACTCGCTTCGGCAGTATGGCCTTGCTCATAATACTTCTTTAGTAGGCTATCACAAAGCATCCGGTCTGGAAAAATGCCATTATCAATCATTTCAGTAAGAAATATCCTAGCTTGCTGTAGATGGCCACATCTAGCACAACCTGAAACCAACGAAGTGTAGGCATGAAGATCAAGCTGCAAACCTAGCTCGACCATCTTGTTTCTTGTATTTAATGCTTCTTGCAAGCTACTATGCTTCAGATACCCATCTATTAGAGTAGTGTAAGCTGTCTTATCGGGAATCATATGTTTCTCCTGCATTTCATTGAACAGGGTCACAGATGCTTCTATGAAATTATTTTTACAAAGACCGTCCATCAAGGCAGTGTAGACTGCTACATTAGGTTGCAGACCATACTCGGGCATTGTAGTAAAGTAATCAATTGCCTCTTGAACCATACCCTTCTTGCACAGCCCATCAATTAATACACAAAAAGTTACAACTGTAACCTCAACACCCGAGTCCCACATTTCCCGTACAAGATTGAGTGCCTCCGCGGTCATTCCAGCTTTGAAATAAGCATCAACGAGTGTTGTGTATATGACAGGGTTTGCACCTATACCTCTCTGTTTCATCTCAAGCATAACAAGCTTGCATTCTTCAAAATTCCTTTCAGTGCAAAGCCCCCAGATGATGGTCCCATAAAGCATCAAGTCAGGCTGAAACCCTTTCATCTTTATTTGCTTCAAAAATTCAACATAATCTTCCTTGCTCTTACCTTTAAGATATCCACGAGCAAGAGCAGTGTAAGTTTTCAGGTTAGGAGCTACTGCAGCTTTCAGCATCCCAGTGATAAGTTCTTCTGCTTCTGTAATCCTCCCTCCTTTACAAAGGCCATCTAATAAAGCTGTGTATGTAACAATGTTCAATTTAGAACTTATTGTCCAGAGCATCTCGTTGGCCAGCTTCAATGCTTCACTCAAATTTCCAGCTTTACACTTTGCATCAATAAGAGAAGTATAAGTGTACTCATTGGGAGAATAACCGAGGCGTTTCATGTCTATAAAAAATTTAATGGCCTGTTGCATCATTCCTTCCTTGCACAATGCATCAACCAGTGTGCTGTAAGTTATGACATTAGGTCTGACTCCATTATGCTTCATCTCAGAGAAAAACAGAAAAGCTCTAGCCATCCTATCGAATTTACAAAAACAATTAATCAATGCATTGTAGGTTACTACATCAGGTTCACAACCTGCTTGCTCCATTTCCTTAAATAATCCCACTGAATTCTCCAAAAAGCCCAATTTCCCATATCCGTCAATAAGCGAATTGTAAGTTACAACATCCGGCATCAAACCCTTGTGCTTCATTTCCTCAAACAAACTTTTAGCAGCTTCAGTATCCCCTTCTTTGCACATATGGTCTATCATGATGTTGTAAGTAAACACAGAGGGAGAAATTCCAGCACTAACCATATTCCGAAAGAAGTTCCTTATAGCACCATCCTCCTTCTTCCCCTCCTTTGCTAGCCTATGCAGAAGTGCATTACACGATCGTGCTTTAGGCAACACTCTACAACTTCTCATCCTCGAAAAGCAATGATCAGCTTTATCAAGCATCCCTAGTTCTATATACACACTAAAAAGCGCATCAAAAACTCCATACCCTGAGACACAAACATTCCTCGTCGACCACAAAACTTCAAACACATCAAAACCTGGCAAACTCCTGCCTGCTAAGATCAACTCCTTAAGAATGCCACTGGCATCGAAATACATTCTACCGTAGAACAAAATGTGCACCAACAAAGAGTAGGATTCCGTTGTGTGGCGAAACCCAATGAGGGTTTTCGCCCAGCGGAAGAATTTCAATGCCAATCGCGGGTCATGCCGTAACACCAACAGAACCCTGGAAACCCATAACGGAGCCAAAGAGGAAGAAGAACCAACGAAGCCTACCATTCTGGGATCATCCCAACAGCCTTGCTGAACAATTTTACTTATTGAATCCCTGTCCAGCTCTCCGATGACAACATCAGAGTTTGTAGAGATTGTCCTAGTGGCAAACGGCAATCTTAGGATACAGAGAAACCCAGTGACCCAATTACACGGGCAGGAGATTGAAGACACATTGGGCAAATGAGGGACTACAAAACGAATATGATTGTAGCTGTTGAGAAGCAGAGGGTGTGAGGTGAACCAGGGAGGGTCGCTGCTCCGAAAGCGGACGTGGGATAGACTGCGGAATGAAAATAGCATTGCTAAGAGGAGAAGCGTGACAAGCGCCCGGAAGACGAGGAGCTTCATTTGCAGGTATCTAGAGAGCGAGGGGAAGCTTCATCTGGTGTTTCTGTAGTAGCCAACGAGCCGAAGGGGTTGTGAAGAATAGCAGTAGTAGGGTTTAAGCAGGCAGGCATGGTGTGACGATGATGCGCTGGCTCGCTCTCGGGACGAAGGGTTTTGTATTTTGTGTTTGAGAGCTCCAAAACTGCTTTCGGGAGTTCCGTTTGAAATTCGCTTGGAGTAAGCTGAAACTGAGAGGGGACAGCAATTGGGCCGATAGATTCCAAATTTGAGAAAAATGGGCTTTATGGCTATCACAATTCAGAAACACTGGAACACAGATATGGCTTTTGTTTTGGAAAATCCTGTGCTAGGTAACAAACATAGTTCAATGTTTCCAGAGGAAGACTAGATTGTACTCATACTATGAAGAGTCTCAATTCATAACTTGTGTGCCAATCCTTCTAGTCAACTCCGATTTCATATTTCCATAAAAATATCACTGACTTGTCTAACATGAACCGATGTTATGATGTACACCGGAAAACCCTTCAAGATAGTCATGATTCCAAACCTTGCAGCAATGATTCACAAAGAAATTAATTTCTTAGCATCTTAGAACTTCGGTTTCAATCAACCTCTTAGATTACAGAGTAATTGCGCCTAGAGCACGAAAAGCTGAAGACAGAGAATCATCGACGTTATATCAAGCCCGAACGGACTACAACAAAAGGTAAAAGTCCCTAAGCCACAGCCCTTGACCCTTGCCCTCTCTCTCGCTTCATCAAACTAACCAATATACTAGACAATGAATGACTACAACAGCCACTAGAAAAATTTACATGGGAAGAATCTTATTCCACGTACAGACCGCGTCATTCGCTCATGTTCCCAGCCTCTTTGTGCCACATTCAGAGCAGAACTTTGAAGTTTCTCTCAAATAAGGAGCACCACATTCATCGCAGAACTTCGCAGGGCTACTTGGCTGCAAGAGTTGGCAAAATCAAGTCAGCTAGCCATCCCTACAAGATAGAACTTACTACTAGGCCTCCTTGTTATAGAAATGAGGCAATCAAACACCATACTAACCAAGACACTGAAAGAAACAACAAATACAGAAACAGCTGGATATGTTGGTATGCTACTAGATCTCTCCATGTCACAAACTTCCTAGGATTTTCACTTAGTATTTTCAGTCAAAACATACTGGCTAGGGATGAGTCTTTTTTTGGTGTTACCAGGGATGAGTTTACGCAATGCGAAAGTGCAATAGGATCTCTCAGCAAGACCTAGAACTGATTGGCATACCGGCATTTGATTTTCAAAGAATCAAGGTTCATTTCTAGTGTCTGGACTCTGGACCGTTCTCCTAGTTCCTATGCAGTCAATATATTCAATCACAATAGCTCTCACCATTAAATGCAATGGCTTCCTGCAAGGGGTTGTAAATAAGACATGTGTTGAGAAATGGTAGGCGACTGGTGGGCATGTGTCATCTCTGGCATGTGAGCAGGAGGTCCACATTGATGGCTTTGGGAGAAGTGTGGAGTATGTTGGCTGTGATGTGCTTGAAGAACTGGATGAAAATGTGGCTGGTTTGGCAACGGCTGTGCATTATGCTTTGGAGGAGTCTGCTCATGGCCATGTGACTGCCAAAAGATAGTTTCAGAAAACCACAAAAGAAAGAGAAAAGGCATGACTCCCAAGTCCCCACTCCCCACTTTAGGTTAACTAACCAAATGACAACCAGTTGAATCAATCATTCTTTGCTAACATCAACAATGATCACACGTATATTACAATATAACTAGATCCCCATACCTAATTCAATTCTCAATTTATTCATGTAAGCTATACCCCCAACTTTGTAAACCTTGCAATAAGTTTGATGCACTTGAGCAAGTTCCGTCAAATGGTTTATGTATTTTAACAACAAGTTCGTGCTAATTAAGTTCGCTTCTCATAGCTGTTATGCTACAGTACTCAGGGGAGAATATCACGAAGTGGAGCAATAAACAGAATAATATATAATCTCTCGCTTTATCATATTTAAAAGACCTCTACTGAGCGGAATCCTTGATCAGCTGACATTGCAGATGAACTGTCTGTCCCATGGATCGCCAGTGGAAGTATCGAGTCACAATCAAGTTTAATTAACCTATCTGACAATTTAGTAAAGCCTGTAATCATAGAACATTCATATAACAACAGAAATTACCAATTAGCATCCCATTGTGGTTTAACTATGTCACAAAAGATAATCATCTTCACTACAAATATATGACGTTTCTAAAACTCCTAGAACAGAATAACTAGGCCTTTGTTAATATATGAAAACTACGGAGTGATTCTAACTAACACATTCCAACTTGAACATGCTTGATACCCAAATTCACTTTCCCTTTGTCCAGTACTCATTACAGTTCTCGTCAATCTAAACTGGCAAAACTGAATCTGAAACCAAAAGGAAACTAAAACTTACCGGTAATCCAGGAACATTAGATACAATACGTCTGTACTTGTGCCTTGGAGAGTAGTATTTGTAGTCTTGGGCAGATACAGCAACGTCACTCCGACCAGTAAGTCTCTTGAACCTTTTAATATGAACAGCGAGTTCAGGCATATAATAAACAATTCGAAGAAAAACACAGTACACAATTGTCATAAGTTCGCTATTAAACAATAGAGATACAATTTATTGTATTTTATGGCATCATCTTAACTATTACGACCCATGGATTTGCAAAGAATGACCAAATAGCTACATAGTATAAACATGACCTATGGTACATATATATATTTAGGAAACAGCAATAGTGAGTCAGTGATGAAATAACATAAACAAGAGTACTCGGAACAATTCCAATAAAGGCATGCATGATTAACCAAACTTGAAATGAAAATACTTCCAACAACAAAGAGAAAGAGAGGATATAAGAGCTGGTCAATTGAACATATGTGAAAAGAGTGCATGTCCCAAAAGAGCAATGATGCATGCTTCACTATTCTAATCCAATAAACAAGTTGTACCATGAAGCTAAATGATTCCTAAAAGGATGCATATTATTGATCTTGCTATTCTTAGTTCCAAACAAGGAAACACAGAAAACTGTCAATTACATACTAATGTTCCGGTTCAGCTGCATATCTTTGCATGATAATCTTACATGTTCCCCTTGTTCTACCCAACAATTGTTCAAATGAAACAAAAATTGAGAATATGTTGTCATCGCTCACCACTCTGCATCTTCTCTGGGCAGATTCGTCGGCTTCTCAACTATATCCAAACCATTCACCACCACAAAACGCACTCTTTTCTCTTCTTGGATCACTAACTCTGGAAATCCTGTTCTTGTCTCCACAGAAGTTGCCAGTTCTCTTCTTTTAAACAAACAAGAACCTAAACAAAACAGGAAAAAAGAAACACCTATGTATATAAAAATCTATTATCTAAATCAGCAAGTCAGATAAGATCAAACATACTGGTCATATTTGAAGCCAAAATGAGTGGCGAGCAATTCTAATGTACACAAGTAGTTCAGTTATGCAATCCACTGGTGACCACAAAAGAAGAAACATCCGTACCTTTCTTGGGGAATTTTTTGGCCAATTTTCGGTACAAACCACCAGCTGCTTCAAGAGCTATTCCAATGGTCTTATCACGAATAGAATTCGAGGAAGCCAATCTTAAATTTACATCATTCACTAGCATCTCATACAAATTGGCGACATACATCAAGGGCAAAGCAAACCTCGGATCCCCTTCGTATCTAACATCTCCAGACTTCCTCTTCATTAAACTATCTTGCCCAGGATGACCAGAATACTCGCTACTGCCATTATCCGTCACCTCAATCAAGTGATCGGTAATGAAGTAATCCACAACAATTTGCAAAAGTCTAGCCCTTGCAGATTCAATAGGTGAAACATCTGCATAGAGAAGCCCCCCGCCGAATGAGTTCAGTGAACCCAAATACAAACAGAGAATCAATAACTTTCACTTAGAATGCATACCTTCGATGTTTAACAAATTGTATGAAACCCTTGACGACCCACTATTCTCGACGCTAGAGCGGTCCTCTTCAACTCCGACACCATGAAGTGGCAGAGAATTTCTGTAAGACTCATGGATGCAGTCCTAACATAACAACGGAAACAGAGAAGCTCCGAGTTGGCAAGGGCGAGTGAAAGCAAAACCAAGCTACCAACTGTACCAGCCTCCGACCCTCGCTCCGATCTAAACACCTGCCAACTTCCCAACCCGAACCTTCCCCTTCAACTGCACCACCTCAAGCGAAGCAAGTGGCAAGGGAAGAGATCCTTCTGATTCTTGGGCTGGGCTGGGCTGGATCTTTTAATTCATATCAATCTACAGAAGGCCCGGTTTGGGGAAATAGAAATGAAACCAGCAAAATGAAGGATGAATGATGGTTTAGGACAACCTAGTTTTGGTTGGATGGTAGTAGTACCGTAGTAGCATGCATCTCAATGTGAATTGTGTTGATATTGGTGAAGTATATACTATAACCATTATGTTCACGAAGGAGAAGGGATGAGTGAAAACATTTAAGCTCATGGGGTATAAAACAAGGAATTTCATTTAGATTTCGATTAAGCATGAAGCTCCAACACAATATCGTGATAATGATGTCATGAGACTGGATGAGGGAGAATGTAACCTCATATACGTTATTAGCACAAGTCAATAAGTTTAGAAACCGGCCAGAGTATATAGAGTATTGTCACGCAACGTATGATAATGGAAAGGGTCATGTTCCCCAAAACATTTAGTTTCATGTGGGAAAACACTCTTGTATGAGAATGAAAGCTTCTTGAATTTCATGGAACACTCTTGGTCTTGGGTTAATGTGCATCAATTTCGAGACAACAATGTGTGAGGGATCTTGAAATTCGTTTTCCAGAATGCATGACAACAGTTTGAGAGAATTGAATTAAGGTAAACACCTTTTGAATAGAGGAAAGCAAACTGACAATCTCTGATTCAAAAGACTACCAAACAGAAAATATGAATCATTGAAGTTTCAAATTCTACACAACAACCTCAACCCCTAGCTAATACCAGCTCTTAGTTTGATAGAACTTTGTCGATTGTAAAGCCTCTAGCACCTGCTACTTGCTTCTCACAAAAGTACTTTAACAATACAAATACATGGGTTTAAATAAACAAGGTTTTGCACATGATTTCTTCTTCTCCGGCGACAGTGAATTCTGTTGCGAGTTCCCCAAGCCGTCTTCAAATCAGTACTAAACGGTGTTGGATAAAATCCTCCAATGTTGTTTTTATGGAAGTGAAGAACGCCGTCATATTTGCATCGACCAACCGATCTTGCAATTATCTTGAATGTTGTATAATACTTTCTATAGGTCGTAAAAAGTCACTTTATATAGATATAGTTTCAAAATACTTAAAATGATATCCATGTAGTTGACACTCTTTGTCTCTACAAACACCTTACAAATTGGAAATACTTGGAAGCTAGAGAGGTCCGAGATTCGGATCGTAGGGTGGGCTTCCATCCCCACAAACCTCCTTTAATAGCATATATAATAAAGATCATCATAATACTCGAGTTTAGAGCAATATAAGTCTTTCGAGAGAACTTTTTTGTGTTTTAGTATTCAAGTGAAGGTTAACTTAGCATTATAACGCAACCAAGTCTCAACATGCATGTTATAGTCTAATAAGTGATAATCCGGGGTCGTTTGGTAAGCACATAATGTAGAATTCATGTATTTGAAGAACTCATGTATTTTGTAGGTTGAGTCGTGAGAACTTGTGTAATATTAGAATGCATTGTTTGGCTTGCATGAGTTCATGGTAGAACCCCACATAATTTGGCATGAAATCTCAAATACTTTGGGTAAACCCAAAGCATTTGAGATATCATGGTCGCATGAATTCTAGAATTACATGGTGCACCGATATCATGATATCTGTCCAAAAATAAAACAAGAAAAAGAAAAACACTGGAATCTCAAATATAATGTAATCTTGAAATCCGTGGGTAGATTACATGCTTACCAAAGTTGCATGAATTTTAGTTATCTTGTAAGTAAGAGAGATAATCAATCGTCAATCAAAAATCATCAGAATCAAGGAGAATGCAACTAGAGTGCAATGGCACGTGTTCTTGCACAAGGGGTCAATATGGGTTTGTTTAGTTTGAATGCATTATGCATAGTATGTTAATTCCGATATTTGTGACACTATGTTGTACCTTTTTTTAAGTGAATTGGAGAAGCAAACATGGCAAAGTTGAATGAAATACAATTGACTTCGAGAGTAAAAGGGATGATTAATGTTTATCGTGTTTATATTAATGTACTAACATCGTATCGTATTTGATCATTTGTACTAATTAAATCACATAAATAGGTACGAAACAAATACATTTTTTTTATGTTTTAATTACATTTTGATTACAACTCATACATGATTTTGTCATTATTATACCTAAAAAAAATATGCTAAATGCCTAAATCTCGCCGGCTGATTTTTAGAACTTTTTTTATTATTTTTGGTGAATCCTTTTTAGAACACAATAATGGGCTGATTATTAAAAGGAAAATTCGAGACGGTAACGGACGGCAACTAAACACTTGCCGTGTCAACTAGCGCGAAAAAAACGTCAACAAACACGTCATTCCAGACCCGTCTCGACTTTTTATTGGTTATCCGTAACTGAGTCGGCCAATTCCCGTTCTATAAATCGATCCCCAATTCTCCCTTTTTTCTCTCACAAATTCTCAATTCATCCGCAGCTCTTCCCGATCAAACCTTCGATTTAGTGCTTTCTTCCCGCAGCTTCTCAAGGTAACATCTGAATTCGATTGCCTCCTCCTTCAGTTCTTCGTCATCCTGTTCTTGTTTTGTATGTATTGAACGCTGGATTTGGGTCTTTTTCTTCTCGTTCTTTAGGTCGATCAGTTCTTGGGTTGCTTTGATTTTGGGAGTTAGGTTTCCCTCTCTCATTAATTGGATCGTTATGTTGAATTTGTGATGTTCTATCTTTCTGGTTCGTCAATTTTAATCTCTCCGTCTCCGATATCTATTGGAGCTTGGTTTTGCTAGTTAATTAGGGTTTAGACGATCTCCTGATATTTTTCTGGTTGTTGAATTTCGTCGTTGCGATTTACAGATGCAGATCTTTGTCAAGACTCTCACCGGAAAGACAATCACCCTCGAGGTCGAGAGCAGCGACACTATCGACAACGTCAAGGCTAAGATCCAGGACAAGGAGGGGATTCCCCCGGATCAGCAGAGGCTGATCTTCGCCGGCAAGCAACTCGAGGACGGCAGGACCTTGGCCGATTACAACATCCAGAAGGAGTCGACCCTTCACCTGGTGCTCCGTCTCCGTGGAGGCATGCAGATCTTCGTCAAGACTCTGACGGGAAAGACGATTACTTTGGAGGTCGAGAGCTCCGACACGATCGATAACGTCAAGGCTAAGATCCAGGACAAAGAGGGCATCCCACCGGATCAGCAGAGGTTGATCTTCGCCGGCAAGCAGCTGGAGGACGGCAGGACCTTGGCCGATTACAACATCCAGAAGGAGTCTACACTTCACCTGGTCCTCCGTCTCAGAGGTGGGATGCAGATCTTTGTGAAGACCTTGACCGGCAAGACCATCACCCTCGAGGTTGAGAGCTCGGACACCATCGATAATGTCAAGGCTAAGATCCAGGACAAGGAAGGGATCCCTCCTGACCAGCAGAGGCTCATCTTCGCCGGGAAGCAGCTGGAAGATGGAAGGACTTTGGCCGACTACAACATACAGAAGGAGTCAACCCTCCATCTTGTCCTCCGTCTCAGGGGAGGTATGCAGATCTTCGTGAAGACCTTGACTGGCAAGACCATCACCCTCGAGGTCGAGAGCTCGGACACCATTGACAATGTCAAGGCCAAGATCCAGGATAAGGAGGGAATCCCTCCAGATCAGCAGAGGCTCATCTTTGCCGGGAAGCAGCTCGAGGACGGAAGAACTCTGGCGGATTACAATATCCAGAAGGAGTCGACCCTCCACTTGGTCCTGCGTCTGAGGGGAGGGATGCAGATTTTCGTGAAGACCCTGACTGGGAAGACGATTACCTTGGAGGTGGAGAGCAGTGATACCATCGATAATGTGAAGGCCAAGGTCCAGGATAAGGAGGGTATTCCGCCAGATCAGCAGAGGCTCATCTTTGCTGGGAAGCAATTGGAAGACGGAAGGACACTGGCGGATTACAACATCCAGAAGGAGTCCACCCTCCACCTTGTCCTGCGTCTCCGTGGTGGCTTTTAAAGGGTCTTCTGTCTCTTGTGATGCGAATAAGGTGGTTGGTGTTTGATTATGTTTGAAGATGTTTCAAGTTTCTGGTCGAAAAAGATGGTGTAGCCTAATGACACCTCAGTTTTAAGTTTTTTCCTTTTGGTTCATTTTCGAGTACTGTGTTGGCCGTGGTGGCCATTTGAACAATGATTCTCTGTCGGTTTCCTGCTGTTGGAATGATGAAGTCGAACTATGTTAATAAAGCCTATGGTTCTTCCTGTCTTGATATACTTGTTCCCTCTGTGCATTTGATGGTATTGGTATCATATGCAGAGCTGTTGGGTTTGGCAAAGTTAACTGTTACTCATATCTCAGAGGTATTCAACTAGCAAGGATGAGCTGCTTGCACTTAACCAGGTTGCATGTGCATTGTTTTTGTTTCTATTTCATTCATCACAATGTGGGTGATGAGGTGTGATTTCCTTCTTTTTTATTTCAATTTCTGCAAATTCCTATGCTCCTAGCAACCTGCATTTGACGAAATTCGAATGATGGGTCTCTCATCTTTATTAATGCCCATTGCACAAGGGGTACTTAGTTTAATCCATGGCTTACTGTTTAAGGTTACCCACAGCAGAATGTATAGTCACTTTCACTAGCGAAAGGAAAGAGTTTAGCCGATATGTCCACGAACTACCTCACCTTATTGAAGGTTGTCAACCCGCGGTAACCCGATTGATGTATTTGATGATCCAATGGAATGAACCACTGGAACTTGGGGATAGTGGACAATCACTGGAGCTTGACATATTCAACAAGTCACTGAAGTCCAAGCGCAGCACAGCTCATGTATTCTTGCACTTCTGCTTAACAAAACACACTATGCCAAATCAATGAAGCCTTAATCAAGAGAATTACTAAAAACATTGTAGAATCAGGTGGCTTTTAAACTCAGTTCTGCGAGATCAGTTTACAACAATAAATTGTCCTTAATGTTTAAGTAAAACTGTAAAAGCAGAAAGTACGCTTTGAAGTCTTGCCATGAATGAGTTGTGCAGGCTTCCAGTTCCCCCCTCTGCATATCTCGTAGGAATCTCAGTATGGGAATATGGGGATCATAAAAAATGTTAAAGTGTGGCTGCTGGGATTCGAGCCCAGGTCATCACGGCCACAACGTGATATTCTAACCACTAAACTACAGCCACTTTTGATGATGTTAATGGCCTGTAATTATATTGACAAATAGAACTAATCCATCTCATATAGTTACTACTTGCTAAGACACGTCAATTGTTGCTACGAAATTTCAAATGTCGCCTCTACGTTTATTTCCACTAAAGGTTTTCAAAAAGATAGTTTTAGGAGAAACTGAATGAATGCATTATTTTCCTTGTCTTTTTCATTTCATTGAATTTACAACTACATCACCCACTTTATTAATCATTCTCTCTCTTACTTTATTTCAAAATTTCATCTCATCCTTCTCTAACCTTTTCCTTGGCAGGGTAGATCTCCAAGGGCTGCCGCCGGCATCTCTGTGTGACCGGCGGTAGCCCGACCCCTTCCCCTTCTGCCTGCTTCCATTTTCAGCTTCCTTGTATTTGTTTTCATGTTTTTCACTCTCTTATTCCAGGCTTCCAGCTATTCAGTTTTTCCAGCCATTTTGGCATTTCGCTGCCCTGTTCTTGGGGTTTTTTTGCTGGGATTTGCTCTCCTTGGGGGCTGGGTTATGCATCTTGGGTTTTCCCTCTGGATGGTGGATTTATCAGCTTGTGTGGTGAATCGATTCACTGGTTTTCCCCTTCATTTTCTTCCCAGGTGGTTTGTTCTGCATCTTGGTGGGCTATGGAGGATGGATTGCGGTGTCTAGCCCTGCTGCTCGTGGTTTCGGATATTTGATCTGGGGATTTGGGTTCTTCTTCTTCCCTTGACCAAGTCTTGATGCCTCGTTTTCCCCCCTGCATCTTCAGCTCGGAGCATTTCGATCCTCAATCTTGTTCACCGCCATGTAATCCCTCACCCGAGATTCACTGTGTTGAGCGTCTTCGAGCGACTCCCAGGAGGCGGCATATGACATTGTGTTCATTCGTCATGGACTCGGTCGGATCGGACGAGCTGATCGCGCTTGGTGCTACTTTGGTTGATTTGATTGCAAGAGAGCTTTCGATGTTTACTGCTTTTGGTTCAAGTGTTTCAGATCCATTGTTGGGATCCTCTTTCTGTGTTTTGTGCTCTTCTTGTTGTATCTCTGAAGCACAGATTGATGATCCATATGCTTGATTTTGTCTGTCCTTTGTTCCGATTTTGGTTTGCTGTGTTGGTTCTCTTGTAATCGATCTTTCAAAGTGCAATGCAAGTATTCCCTTTGTCAAAAAAAAATTTACAACTACAATTGCATTACGGGTGATTAACAATAAACATAGAGTCCATAAGTTTTCGAAATCTATTCTATCGAACTCTATTGATTTTAGTGCACCACAAGTCTTGACGGATAAGGAACCCTTTGAACTGCATAATATGGGGGCGTTTGTTTGGTTTTTACCATTGCAAGGATAAATTGCGGGTACGAATTGATGAATTTATCACTTTGATGTGATTTGTTAAATTTTAGGCAAAATACACTTTTATAGTCATAACTTTACAGTTTGTGACAAATATAGTCAAGTTTTGAAAAATACACAAAAATAGCCACAAATTTGAAACTACCTTGACAATTATAACCATTTCCGTTAAAAATATTGATGGTGTTAGAGATGCCATTAACGTCCATCAACAACAAGCTGAGATGGCGCCTCATCAGCTTCCACGTCAACTCTTAATCGACCTGTCATGCCATGTCAAATTAAAAATATATTTATTACAATTTTTTTTAAAATAATTAATATTTTCCCGAATTGGGGATTCTTCCTGCAACCCACCGCCGACTTTTTCTTCTATGATGCGTCGTCGAACCCCTTCATCGTCATTGTTCATCGACAACCCAGATTGTGGATTCCATATCCATAACCAAGATTGTAGACGAGGCAACAACGTCAGCCGTCGAACCCATTCCCATTTTCCTCTCTTTAATTTCTGGGAACCCAAAACAAGAATCATTCAGTCCCTCTTCTTCTTTTCCCCAGTTCCTCTCGCCCCCTTTGTTGTTGTCCATTGAAGAAGAACAACCAAGAGCTCAATCGACGACAAAACCCATTGATTCCACAAAATCAAAATCAACCCATTTCATCAATCGATTCTTTGGAGTTCGCAACCCAGAAACCCCAAAATAAGATCTGGTATGGATGAAGAGATCCGGTATAGATCCATCTCTCTGCTTCTCTACCGTCTCTCTCCCGCTCTGTAGATCGGTCAGGAATTTTTTGGCACCGCCATGGCGATCGAGGTGGCGACTGAGCTCGTGTAGTTTCCACTGGCATCAGCTTCCACCTAGCAGAGATCGGAGGCCGCTTCCCACCAAACTTGGTGCGAAGACGGTGAAGAAGGGCCGGTCAAGAACAACGACGACGTGGGCGCTAAAAAAATTAGGGTTCATAGATTGGGGATTTCAAAATCCACCATCGGAAACCCTTTCGAACGTCGCCCGTCGTCATTGATTGGCACCGTCTCGTTCCTATTCTCGCCAGCTGTGAAATGATGTTCATCGTCGGGCTTGTGCTAAGAATCAAACGTCTCGCATACTGGGTTGTGTTCGTTACTGTCAACAATGGTGGTCGGAGATCGTCGGGAATGATGGGTTTTATTGACAAGGAAATGGAGAATGGAAGGGCTTTGCGGTTTTGAGAAAGAGGGATAGACTGTTGTTAGCTCCATCGCAACTGCAAAACCAAAGCAATCCTCTCGTCGGAGGTAGAAAATGGTCGATTCCTGGTTTGGATCTAGGAGGCAGTAAGGGGATTACGAAAAATGGGAACGACAGATAGAGAATAGGAAAGAAGATAATATTTTGGTAAAGTAGAGTATTTTTTTATTAATAAATATAATTAAATTTATTTCAACCGTGGCATGCCACCTAGACCAAATTAGTTGCATCGTTTGTCCAGTCAGAAGCATGGTTGTCACACCGGCCGGCGTGCCACCGGTTGTACCGGGTTCAACCGGTACCGATCTTAAAACTGGCGTGACACCACCGGTATAACCGGCATGATCGATATACGAATCTCTAAGTAAAATGACTTTATTTTAGAGAATTTAATTGATAAAAATTATTTTATTATTTATTTTATGAGTATAAAAGTTAAATATTGATATTATTTGTTGGATTCAAGTATAAATGCTTAAGTATTGACGTTAAATGTCATGTTAAATATGAGTATTTATAATTTTATTTGTAATATTGACCGGCATGAACCGACACAAACCGGTACGTGCCACCGGTTGAACCATTCCACTTGCTAAACCGGCACACTGGCATAAATCGGTTTGACAACCTTGGTCAGAAGTCATTATAGTTCCGTTATATTAATGGATGGAATGACTATTTTTGTGTATTTTTTAAAATTTGGCTATATTTGTCACAAATTGTAAAATTATAACTATGAAATTATATTTTGCCTAAATTTTATTATTAAAATTTAAGGAGATCCAATAGGATCCGGATCCAAATCAACAGTATAATTTATAGCTGAAAAGTAAAACTGCAACCCCCATTCAAAATTTTCTGCCCATAGAGTGATTTTAGGAAGCTGATGTGGCAGAGTGTTAAGCGGGAAAAAAAGAGTCCCGCCTGATTTCAGAACAAAAAAACTCTCCACTACCCATTTTTTTCTCCTTCCAGGCCCACGTTGCATTTAATTTGTATAAAAAACTCTCCACTACCCACTTTTTTCTCCTTCCAGGCCCACGTTCTCATTTAATTTGTATTTTTTATTTCCGATTTCCCTTCCTTCCACTCTTTCACCTCATTCGAATAAGTTTCTTGGCCTTCAGAAAACCAAACCTTGACTCAATCATCTGGTTCTTTTATGTGCTTGCATCTACCTTTGATTTCCGTTCTCTAAGCGTTAGATCGGTATTGGTTTTGCCGTAAGTTATTCTTCCTCTTTCATATTTCTGTTTGTTGTTGTCGCTGATTTTAAGTTTTAGGGATTCGGGTTCTGGGTTTTTTTTTAGGGATTCGGTTGCAAAGATTCATCTCCCTTACCTTTGGTTCATTCCGTTTTTTTTAGTCTCTCTTACCTTCCTCGCTTCATTCTGTTGATTGGATTCTCTAGAGATCAAAAGGGGATTTTTGATTTTTCCCTTTCTCTTGAAAGTAACAAAGCTGCTTACTTTAAATTCCACTTCGCTTAGACTGTCTTCCAGAGAGCAGCCGACTGCCGATTTTGAGCTGAGTTTTTCCGGGCCGCAGAGAAAGAAGAGGAAAGAAAGAGACGTTCGGCGGCGGCAGCCAGGTACTTGGTCCGGGTCGTTTTCCGGGTCAGTAAACCGAAGGGCCGGCTATAAACTACCGCTGGCCTGGCGGGGGAAAAGGAAAGCGTAAACCATAAGGCCTCGGGGATCCATTTCTCTCGCCAGCCCATACTTCAGAGGCCCAGCCTACTTGAGTCCAGAACCAGCCCATCGCCGACGAAATTTGGCGCGCCGTCCCCCACCCGCCACCACGTATGAGACATAATCAATTTACTTTCTGATGTTAACTCTGTTGCAGGTAAATGTCGAAATCCAACTTGATCAGTAAGGTTTTCTCTCATATGTTTCTAGGTTAATTAATCTAATGGGACTGGCTATGATCTGATAATGTACTTTCAGCTCTAATCACTAAAGAAGTATAAAGTAGGCGGTATTGATAAGCATGCTCCACTGGTTAGTGTATTGGTTCTAAAAGGCTTTTTCCCCGTTATTACATAAGATCATTGGACAGTTTTATCTCACTCCATTAGTTTGTTTTATTGTTCTTCAACTTCATTTGCATTGTATTTGTATTGTGACATTAGAGTTGGAATCCATTTGTGCTAAAAGTACAAAGCGTAAACTGCATAATTGAAAGAAGGGATAAGCTTGGTATAGTTAGAAGAACTAGAATTGGTAAGCACTTATAGTGCTTTTCTTATTGCCAGCTTGCTTCTTTTTCAAACTTCTCTTTGGATATGGTTTTTATGGATGCCTTTGAATTATATTTGTGTTGGCCATTACATTGTTGTCCTTCTCGCTCTTCCTTTGCATCCCCAAGCTTGGAAGCCATTCTGTTATATGTGTTTTGTTCATCAATTTAAATTATGCCTTATATAGTTATATTTTTCTTCGACTGTTATATTTGTGTGGTGTGTTGTATGTGTCATTAACTCGCACAAACTTATAATTGGTGAGGAGTTCAACTTCTGTTGTAACAATTAATTAATTTATATGAATGGCAGCTGCAAAATTTACTGGAACGGGTGTATCATTTACCACGACCTTTATTTCAGATTGCATCAGGTTATTGGAGAATTTAATATGGATAGTGCAAATGTCATCCCATCTGCCCAACCACAGATTTATCGATCGTCTGTACCATGTGAGTGTCATGGTTTAGCACGCAACTGCTTCAATGCAAACTGACATTAATATTTTCCCTTGAATCTCATTTGTTTAGGGAAACGTCGAGCAGTGTTTATTCATCCTGAAGATCAGTACCAACGCTGTGTTTTATCTGCTGAAGAGGAAGAAGCATTTGAGAGAGGTGTGTTATCTGTGTTTTAATTTTTCTAATTAGTTCATCTATTCAATGAGTAATACATGGTTTTATATTTAAATTCTGCAGAAGAAGCTGCCTTACAATTCCAACTCTCTCAACTTCGGCGAATACTATCCCAAGTCGCCCGTAAGAGAAGACATCATATTTTGAAACAGAAGGTTCATAGGAGGGGCTTGCCTTTTGAACACCAAGGTTGTTGTTTGCTAAATTTTGTAGCAAGTCTTACAAATTAGGCTATTCTAGATTGTTGAATCTTTATTTATTTCTTTAATATCGTATGTGTTTTGGTGTTGTTCATAGTTTTGGAGCCGGAGTTTAGATTTCTATTACAAAAGCAAAGTCGATTACTTCGACGTATTCATCTGCATAGAAAGAGACGTGGCCGAAGTTTCTTTCCAACAGAAGTCAATCAAAGTATGTGGATTCTAATGGCCACTATTATACATGAAATGGTTCATCTCTATTTTGGTTTAGTTTTTGTACATTGGATATATGTTTTTGTGTTCTGGTCAACATATTTTGTTTCCTATTTTGGTTTTAGAACATATAATGTACCCATTTATGCCATGCATATAATTTAGTGATGTACGCTTCATGTCACCTTATGCAAATAGTGGATTGTTTTTAGATGTTGATGTGTCAACGGCAAATTTGTGTGTTATGAACAAACTTTGGTGTTTCCTGAAATTTGACTTATTCTTACTTAAAATGAGCGGTATACCAATCTATCTTGCCTTGAGAACATTTATTTTAATAATTGTGTTTACTGTAGCGCGCCTAAATCGGCTTCACAGTTTCTCAATCTCATTCAATTTATGAATTACTGTGACAAAAATTTATTAATATTACTTATCTATTTCACTAGGTCTTCTGTTGGTTGAATTTTTTGATATTGGTCCACCTTCATGTACGTGTCAACATTGTGGAGCAGTTATGTGGCGGTTCGAGAGTACTTTATCTACACGGAATGATGTGTTGCCTGCATTTCCTTTATGTTGCAAACATGGTAAAGTGAAATTGCCTCCCCGCAGAGATGTGCCCGAATTTCTTAAAACTCTACTTGAAGGGGATACACCATTAGCGCGTCACTTTTGTACTAACATCAGAGCCTATAATGGGGTTTTTTGCTTTATTTCTCTCGGAGGTAAAGTCAATCACTCTATTAATGATGGTCGTGGAGTTTATGTATATTCAATCAGTGGTCAGATTTATCATCGAATAGGATGTTTGGTTCCTGGTGATGGGGATAGTCCGAAATTTGCACAGATTTACATTCACGATTCAGATAACGAGGTGCAGAATCGTATGGACTTTTACTCCACTGATCCTGCCAAGAATCCGTTGCGCCAGTGTATTGTTGAAGGCCTCCAGCATATGTTTGATGACAATAATATCCTGGTACGTACATTTCGTTCTGCGCGAGATAGGATACAAAACTCTGGTGTCCAGGAGCTTCAACTGAAACTATTGGCTAAGCGTGAAATTAATAGTAGAGAATATGATTTGCCCTCTGCGAATGAGATTGCAGCATTGATTGTAGATGAAACAGGAGAGCAATCATTTTCTCCAGATATAATTGTTCAACAGAAGGGTTCAGAAATGGAAAGGATTAGCGTATACCATCCAAGTCTGATGGCATTACAATATCCAATTTTATTCCCATATGGCGAGGATGGGTGGCATTCCTGCATTAGCTATAGTCACAGTAGCTCTAATATCAGTGTTGGAGATAAAATGATAACCCAGTGTGATTTCTATGCATATCGTCTTCAAACCCGTCTCTAGGAGTCGAATTCTCTGTTATTATCTGGTAAATTGTTTCAACAATATATGGTGAATGCATTTGCGTTAATTGAGGATGAACGCTTAGACTGGATGCGTACCCATCAGTCGAAGCTAAGAGGACACTACTACAAGGATTTGTTGAATTCTTATTTGCGAGGGGATAGTGATATCAAGCTTTCTGGGAAGCCAGTTATTTTAGCTGCCTCACACACTTGTAGTCCAAGATACAAGTATGAGAATTTTCAGGATGCGATGGCTATTTGCAAGTGGATTGGTTATCCTGATTTGTTTATAACATTCACTTGCAATTCTAACTGGCCAGAGATACAGTCAATGGTTGATTTGATTAGAAGGTACAGTGGCAAAGATCCTGACCAGGCTGACATCACCGCCAGAGTTTTCAAAATCAAGCTTGATGAGTTTATGTTAGAGATTCGCGAGAAACAAATATTTGGGAAAATCAATGCATGTATGTGTGCTTATTCATTCGTTATTTATCTATTAATGTTCATCCATTACTCTCTTACCTCATTGAACTAATATTCCTTTTCCACTATTTGCATCTTGCTGTACAGATGTCAAAGCAATTGAATGACAAAAGCGGGGTCTCCCTCATGCACACATATTGCTTTTTTTGGCCTAGGAGAATAAATTCCATGGTCCTGCGGCTATTGATTCCATAATATGTGCTGAAATTCCAGATCTTGATCTTGATCCTGAACTGTATGCAGTTGTCACAAGTTCAATGATGCATGGCCCGTGTGGTACAGTACGTCATAATAATGTGTGCATGAAGAATGGGAAATGTAGTAAGCATTACCCCAAGGAATACTCTTCTCAAACAACTATTGATGAAACTGGGTTTGCTAAATATCGTCGGCGGAACAATGGTAGAGTTTTCAACTGTGGCGGCGTTGATCTGGATAATCGATGGGTTGTACCCTACAATCGATATTTGTTACTACGATTTGGAGCGCATATCAATATTGAATATTGTAACAAGATAAGGTATGGCTGAAGTAAATCGTATTTATCTATATGACGTTGTTGTTTCCTTTATTATATTACCAAACTCAGATTCTTAATGACAGGCTATATGTATATTTATATGCTACACTCATTATTAACTTTATGCATGCATATGAATTATGATTTAATTTCCAAAGATGAATAAAAACCAAATCAATATTTGTGCGATTCCTCTTTTTTTTTAGTTATTTTATAAACCCAGTGTTATCTTATTGGTGTGACTTCTTGCCGCAACTCTCTAATTTTGTAATATTTTTTGGTGTGTTTTCCTTCTTTTTTTTTTTTGCCCCTTGGATAAGCTATTGTGATCCATTTGTTGCCTTTTGTTCTCTGTACTTTGATTTCTTATTTAATACAGGTCACATTTAAGAAAAAATGTAATACAACTTTTTCCTACTTCCCTATCTAACATCTACAACTTGGTTTTATTTGATGTTTCTATAGGGCTGTGAAATATTTGTTTAAGTACATCAACAAACCCGAGGATCGTGCAATGGTCACTGTAGCTGCACAACAAACAGCTTCGGCTATGGATGGTCGGAATCGTGGAACTACGGTTGTGCAAATCGATGAGATAAAGGCATTCATGGATGCCCGTTACATCACATCGGGAGAAGCATGTTGGAGAATTTTTAGGTTTGATATATACACTCACTCTCCAACAGTACTGCGTATGTCCTGTCATTTGCCTGGTGAGAATACAGTGTATTCAAATATTGATTCTAACGTGGAGGAAGCGGTTGAGTCTAGCAGTTCCCAAACCTCAATGTTGTTAGCATGGATGGATCTCAATCTTCAGTCAATGGATGCACGGAAATATACCTTTGCGGAGATGCCACAATATTATGTATGGAATAAAAAATACAAGAAGTGGCAGCAGCGCAAAAAAGGTACCTGCATTGCTAGATTATATTACTGCTACCCATCCGCAAAGGAGCGATACTATTTGCGAATGCTATTGCATGTTGTTAGGGGTTGTTGTTCTTATGATGATATTAGAACAGTGAATAGGGTGGTATATGAAACATTCCAAAAAGCATGTTTTGCTCGGGGACTGTTATCAGGAGATTCTGAATGGAACGATTGTGTCCAAGAAGCTTCGCACTGGCCTTCTGGTTATAAACTTAGAAAACTTTTTGTCACAATTCTTATTCATTGTTAGGTGGCTGATGTGACTTCTTTTTGGTTAAAGAATTGGGAATTACTAAGTGAAGGCATTTTGCATTCACGACGTAGAGAGCTGAATTTACCCCAGTTGAATTTGTCGGAGGATGAAATTAAGGAGTTGTGCCTTATTCATATTGACAAATTGATGGAGAGATTTTCGAAGTCATTAGCAGATTTCCCTGGGTTGCCTGTTCCCGATCAGTGTTTGCGTTCACATACGGTAAACAGGCTGATAGATATGGAGATGAATTATGGACCCGATGACTTAGACTGTTCTGAGGATCGACATAGTAGACCGTTGAATGGAGAACAACAAATCGCTTACGATATGGTATTACATTCTGTTTATACCAATGAGGGTAAATGCTTTTTTGTGGATGGATTTGGGGGTACTGGTAAGACATTTCTATGGCGAGCAATTTGTGAGCAATTAAGATTTGAGAAGAGGATAGTATTATGTGTTGCTTCATCTGGTATTGTTGCACTGCTCATGGTCGGTGGAAGAACTGCACACTCAAGATTTCACATTCCCCTGGATTGTGATACAAAATCAACTTGCAATATTGAGCAAGGTTCTGAGGTAGCTGAATTGATTCTCAATGCTTCACTTATTATCTGGGATGAGGCACCGATGGCTCATAAACACAACATAGAGGCCCTAGATAGGACATTGAGGGATATTTTCCGAGTTAAGCATGTTGATTCTGAGTTGAAGCCTTTTGGAGGTATGACTATTGTGTTTGGAGGTGATTTCCGACAGACGTTACCTATCATCACGAAGGGTACACAGACTGAAATTGTTAATTCTTCCATAAAGAGATCTTATTTGTGGCGGTCTATGACAGTATTGAAACTAACCGAGAACATGCGATTAAAATTGCCTCATTCTGAAGCATCGGCCAGGTTAGCAATCTCAAATTTTAGCAAATGGCTTTTGGAAATTGGTGATGGTACAAATAGTAATATTTTTGGAGAATCAATTATCCCGATACCTCTACACATTTGTGTTCCCCGTCGCAGTGATCCAATTCCTGATATTGTTGCTGAAATATATGGTCAGTTACTCTCCACTGAAAATATGTCAACCTAATTGGTTGAGCGAGCTATCTTAGCCCCTCATAATGACACTGTTGCGGACATTAACAATTATGTATTGGGTCTATTTCCTGGTGAAGAAGTTTCTTATTTTAGTTCGGATTCGCTAGAGATTGATGCCAAGAATCAGCATGTTCAAGAAGGGGACTACACAGTTGAATTCTTGAACTCTTTAAAGATTGGGAATTTTCCGGAACATGAGTTGAAATTGAAGTTGGGGTGCCCTGTTATTCTGCTTCGAAATCTGGATCAGAGTACTGGGCTTTGCAATGGAACTCGGATGATCGTTAAGAGATTAGGTAAGTGGTTTATTGAGGTCCAAATTTTGACCGGGACACATGTTGGTGATACAGTTTTCTTACCACGCCTAAGTTTATCGGTCCACTACAAGAGCTTAAATTTCACTCTGGTTCGAAGGCAATATCCAATTGCACTGTCATATGCAATGACAATTAACAAGAGTCAAGGTCAAACATTAAATCACGTTGGCATCTGCTTGCAAAGACAAGTATTTTCTCATGGACAGTTGTATGTTGCTATGTCTCGAGTTACGTCGGAAAGGGGATTCAAGATTCTTAGCTGTGACTCTCAAGGTAAACCGATGAAGACTATGCAGAACATTGTGTTCACTGAGATTTTTGAGTAGTGGTTTATTGATGTATTATGTTTTATTCGATTTGAGGACTAAGACTGTCAAATTTATCGGGTCGTTACAATTTGAATCTTGAGTTCTCAATTTGTCCAAATTATTTTCCTGTTTTTAACAGCCAATTATATGAAATGTGATTTATGCACACTACTTTATATTTAATTGTACCTCAATTTACTCTACCGAAGGGTATGCGAGTGTGACCGTTATATTGCAATACGAAGAAGAACTTCCATAGTCGCAACTGAACTAAACTAAATTAACATCACAACCCAGCCCACAAAACAACCCAAGCATGGTTCAGTTAAATAAAATATAGTTAGAGAGGGAATGCCCAGCCGGATTTGTTGAAACTAAATGGCCAACCTATTCCCATAAAAAAAAGGCCAACCTACACTACCTTGGGCGGATCCTTCTCCACTCCCCCACCTCCTCTACTGCCCAGTATCCGATTTTTTTGGATCTTCTATGAGGTGAAGGCTGCCGCATTCCAAGCCATTATTTCTTTATTAAATACATTCATTATGATTTTCATTTCATGTTAATTAGTGGTGGTGTGGGCCGGGCCGGCCGGGTTGGCGCATCAAATAATAATTAGCAACTTTGAGAGGCAATTTTGGACAAGAATTGTTGACACAGTCGCAATTAGCAATGTTGTTAAAACGGAACCGGACATCGATCCGGATTAGTAAAGGGTTCAAGGTTTATCAAATAACCGGTGGTTAATCGATATTAAAAACCGATCATAAACCGGTGTTGACTTACTTGGTAGACTTAACAATTATTTTTTTTTACAATTATTGTTTCACTTATTAGAGATAAAAGAATAAAGTGAGAATTATTAAAACTGAAAAAGCATAATTTGGGCGGCTGCTAGGTCTTTTTTGGGAAAAGTGAACTGATTTTTCTTCTCTTTATATTTTATTCTGTACTTACCTTCTTTTGTTTTTGAATTTTTAATTGCAACAAAATAAAAGGAAGGCGCATGTTTGATTTTAAGAAGGTGGGTCGTTCCCCTAAAAAAAAAAAGGTGGGTCTTGAGTTCCTTGACACACCCGCCTCTTGAACTCTAAATGGCCAACCTTCTCCACTCCCCCACGAGGCCACAAATCCTTCTCCACTCCCCCACTATCCCACTTTCCACACACACACATACTCCACTGCATGCGGCCAAGTAAATCAGGTGTGTAGAATCACTTTCTCTCCTTTATATAATGGAGATACCACTTTCTCTCATGTTACAATTTCCGTTTACTACTTCCCATACAAAACACTTCGGTTCCATTGACCGTGCGAATTGCATTCAATATGGCGGGCCTGCCTCAATTCAATCAGTAAGTACTGCTCATGCATCCAACAAATACTACATCATGTAATTTCGATTCTTTTTCACTACTTAATGCCAAAACTTACAGTCCAATATATAGGCTTCCCCATGGTTTTATTGCTAATCTGCAATATGATGATGCTCTTGAAATTTGTGAGCGTGCCGACACCATCGATCTCATTATGTTGCAAGTGGATGTCGAAAATCAAGTAACTAAACAAATAAATTTCTTTTTAATCGTACGCCTTTTGTGGCATGCTGCATTTTATCGATTTGCTTTGACAATATTCGTTTCTGTGTTTACATCAGGGCACCTCTTTTTTGTTATCCGGACGTGTAACGAATTTGACGACGTCCTGCTCCCCTGGATCAGAATCCATTTCGTCCACCTCACAATTGAGGACGAATTCATTGGTGTTGACATCGTCTTCCCGTCATCACAGTTACGAACGATTGTTGAATCTGTATTCAGTCATGCAGATGTTGTCAATGCTGACTATATGGCCCTTCTGAACATGCTTGGAGAACAGACATTTGAAGTCATGGTCACAGTCGGTCCCTAGAACGATGCATTTGGTTATTGTGAACTTGTGTTGGTGAAATTATTTTTGCCTTTGTTGAATTGAGTACCATGTCATGAACAATGAGACAATGTATTGAGTTTTCTTATTTTGGACTTGCATGTTATTTGTCGTAATACTCAACTAGATTAGATTTGTGATTAGTAAAATTTCATGTAAGTATTTTTATTGTGATTAGCTAATCTTCAAATGTATTTTTAACTTATTATGAATGTTCATTCATATTACATGTTCGTCTTCAACGAATTGCAAAATTGCAACAATCTTATGATAATATAAAACAAGACTCATTTCTCGACACTATCATTATAGATATTATAACTCCATTTCCTTAAACAAATGCGGCCAACGGGCCGGGCTATAGGCTAGTTCCAAACATGGCCTAATCCCTTGTGTTTTTTTTTGGGATCGTTATTCGTTAACCTGCCTAGTCCCTTGATTTTCTGTTTGTTTCTTTTATTGCCCATTTTAATTAGCTAGTTCCACTTCCTATCAAATAATTATAATAATAAAAAAATTTAAATCGGGGAAGACCGACGGGAAAATTGAATCGGCAATTCGGCATTGGTACGCAGGGAGAGTTGCCGCCTCTCCCCGGCGTGTTGGGCACCGCGCTTTGTGTCTCCTTATATCTCTTCTGTGGATTCTTGAGTACTCTACTCACTCTCGGGTTAAGGAGAGGAAGAGACACCATCTGGGCGAAGATGGCCGCTTCGCTTCCACTGCCGCTATGTGCCCTTCTTCTTCTCTGGTCTTCCATCATCGTCCTATCTCATGCAGCAGCCTACGAAATGACCACATTGGAAGGTAGAATGGGTTTCTGTCAATTTACTCTCTTCGCACAACCCAAATGCGGTAGGTTTTCTAGCTCTTTGTTGCTTTGGTTTCCAAGAACTCGCTTCCCGCTCCCTTTTGTTATCTCCGCTTTTTGCTTCCTGGTGGTTATGGTTGTTACTATTGGCTTCGGAGAAATTGGGGGAGCCGAAGGGGTTGGTTTGGCTGTTAAGTATTCTCTTCTGTAAATTCCCTGCGTCTTAGCTTTTAATTTCATCGATCTTTTCAATTAAGGTGATATGCCGAGGATTTTTGTAGGGCAAAGTACAATGCAAATGAGAGAATAATGTTAGGGGATTGCGGTTTAGGTTTCCTTTGTGGAATTGCTTTGAGAAAGATTGTCTCGTACTCTATGCTAGTTGTGGCAGTACACTGTAATCGTCAAGGGCAAAAGGCTTAGACACGATCCTCTGAGGAACCTTTCTTTGCTGCCTTAGTTGCCATTATGAAAACTAACGTACAATTTGCTTGCAGGTGTTGATCTAGGAAACCCAAGACGGATCCATTTTAGCTCTCAGTATGGACATTCACCTGGCCGCGATCCAAAAGAAGCATTGTTCTGTGAACGAGTTGAAATTTCTGGTCAATCAAGACTGAAACTTGCTAGCTATTCTAGCGCTCTCAGAGTTACACTGGTACCTTTTCCTGTTATTCCCGAAAGACTTCATCGAAGGATTCATGTTTGCTTCCACCGGTAAGTGAATATATATATCTTGACATTAAGGAAACCTTCAGTTGCAGTTTTAATCTGATTCTTAAGCATTGTTCAGGAATGCTTCACTTGGACAGTGTGATTGTGAGAAAGAAGAGTGGAAAACTGTTCAAAATGGCCAATGGAGTTCAGTCATGTCTCCTTATCAGGAGAGATATATTGATGTGAAGACCACTGGAGGAATATCTGGTGGCGGTATCACTGTCCAGCTTAAAGAAGGTAATGTTTTCCTTTGTGATCTTATTCATCATTGTTGAGCTCCTTGTCTTCTTAGATATACTTGGTTATCATCAGTCTTCTTTTGACTGTGCAGAACCACAACGGTGGCGCCTCTTGTGTCTGGCAGCGGGATTCATATTGCTACTGTTTGCACCAATTGTCAGCAGCTGGGTTCCGTTCTATTATAGCACTTCAATGGCTATTGGCATTTTTCTTGTCATCATCATTCTTCTATTTCAGGTATGCTGTAATCTCAATTCTCTCGTACAAATCTTCGTGTAACTACTCACTGTCTCATTCTGTGTAACTGCTTGTTAGCTTGGATTATTCTTCTGCTTTTATTTAATGGTCTAGGGAAAAGAGTGAAGTTACTTGTTCCCAAGAGTTCTTCAAGTCCATTATGATATGCTTAGTTGTTTTTTGGTAGTTATCCATTTTACCCTCCAAGCGCAAGCTCCTGAACAGGGTTTGTTGTCTCATGTTACTGAGATCAGTGCATGATTTGGTTTGTTTGCTTATACAGAAACTTCCAAACTCTTATCTAGAAGATCACAGGTTGGCCTATGTTTGGGGTGTTTTATTTATCCATTTATTCTGAATAGTAACAAGATGGCAGACAATTTGAGATAATGTGACTTAACTTGGTGCGTACAATTCCATTTTCTGGTTTCATCCTCCTAGTTTTCTCATTCCATAAGTAACACTTACTGTCTAATCTTCAGGGTATGAAATTACTGCCGACTGGAAGGAAAAATGTCCTCTATCTGTCAATATATGGCTCAGTGGTGAGTGGACTTGGCATCTTCTTTTCTGTTAATCTGCTATTGGACAACAGTCTCACTCCTCAATTTTTGGTTACAGCTTGGGGTTGGCACCTTCATTTTGCACCACGTATCTGAGCTCATCAATTCTATTCTTCTTAATTTTGGGCTTGATGAGGAGATGCACAATCCGGTGAGTCAAAAACTTCATTTTCCTTGCTCACAATTTAAATAACATTGTTTGTTGAATTCTAGGAAGATCACATCATATGTATTGTCAGATTTGTATGCCTAGAACTCCATTATTGCTCAATCTCGTACTTTCCATTGACTTTAGTTTTGACTCTCTTGAACATCATTTCATTTGTTTTCTAAACATAGGTATAATAATAGAGACACTATGTTAAATATATATGCATGTTTGATGGCTCATGTCGGGTAGTTTTTTTTTTTGTATGAATTGAAAATCATCCCCCCTGATGTGGCCTTATCTTATTTGCAGGTCTACATATTTGTATTAGTAGGCATTGTGCTTGCCGGAGCAGGATTAGGGTATTGGATGGTTAGAAAGTTTGTTGTTGCAAAAGACGGAAGTGTGGACCGTGGTGTAGCAGAGTTTGTTAAATGGGCTATTCGGGCGATTGCAACCACCTTTATCTTCCAGGTATCACATTTGTATCTTTCTTATTATGTCTAGTTTCTTCAGAACTTTGATATTTATTTGACATGGTATGGTGAAGCCTCAGTACTCCTGAATGTGAAAATGGGAGGAATGAACTTAGATAATTTTTTGTTGGTTTACAGAGCACACCTGATCCACCATTAGCATTGCTTGCTGTGGTCTTATCGTACACCATATGCTCCCTTATCATAAAGTGGACGAGGCAACCTAGGTAAGTTCCCCCAAAAGTTTATGTACTTCCTATCGTCTTCCCATTTTATAATATAGTGACACGTCTTTCTAATTTTATGTAGGTACAAGTCATGGAGGGCTGCAGGAAAGCAGGGCCGGGCTGAATTCTACGGCAGATCAGCCACAACAGCTAAAATGAGTCCTGGAGGGAGAATGCCAGGTGCTTGGATGAACTCCCCAGTCAAAGGTATACAAATTTTCCGCAGCTACTTGCACCATGGAACCAATGTGTGCATAGTTGTTTTCAAGTAATTTTTCCTGTTTTCAAGTAATCTTTCCTGTTTTTTATTTTTTTTACAGGTTTGGTGAAATCATCATCTGCTGCTCCTGTGCGGCATGACAGCACTGTGATGGACCAGGATTATTACTCGACCTTCCATAAAACAGCAAAGAGGAAGAAGTTCACCAAGGAAGAATGGGATGAGTTCACACGGGAGTCAACGAAGGAAGCAATGAGAGAATGGGCATCATCTCCTGAAGTGGCCAGTTGGCTGATCAACAATGCTGACCGGATTCAACTCCTTCCAAGCGATTGCAGTTCAGACGAAGATGCATCTGGCACTGACAGTGAGACAGACTCGACCGAGGAGAATGCATCTAGTATCCAAGGTGGTAATGGGCTTAGCTGTTTATTCAGCTGGTGAGGAAAAGAGAAGAAATGAGGCTGGATCATGGAGACACTATTTTTGGTTCTTTCTGTGGCAGATTGCTGATCTGAAAAGAAATCCAAAACACAGGTGAGTGGGTTCTTCATGTTTTCGTCCACCCTTTACACTCCAGAGTAATCCTTTCTGATGGTGGATGAGGGGAACAGAGAAAGAAAAAGAGCTTTGAGCTGATTTCTTGTGGAGAAGCGTTAACTTGGAATAGGAATAGATTGTTTGTAGGTAACTGCTTTTTCCTTGTGCATAGTATGGTGTCATTTGTACTTGAATCTTGATGGAGAAAATTCAGTGCTCTCCCTGAGCCTGTATGAATTGTGATAGAGTTGAGTGTAATTGACGGGATGAAATTGAATGCATAGTTTTCTGTTGATATTTTGATGAATTTGTGTGCATGGTTAAAATGGTTTGTCAATTTTGGCTCTATATTTTGAATTGACAGACGTGGCACATTTGATGGCAGAATATATCCCTACGTCTCCCAACTCTCCACGTGGCACTGTCTGAGTGGTTCACAGAATCCAATAGCCTTCCCAAAATCCATTTCCATCACGGATTTCTGCTCCCTCAAAGCTTTCTCCACCACTTAATCCCCAACCGTCCCTCCCTCTTGACTCTGTCACTATCCGAAAAACTTCAAACCCAGAAACTAAGAATCGAAGCTAACAACTCATGATTCAGAATTCCCCACGCCCACCCAATTTCCCCGCCATTCCATTCCTCTTTATTCTTCGCTCTTCCTTCTGGTTCTTCTCAAATCATCTCTCCCCACCAACCTTCAGTCCCCTTTTCAATGGCGATCCCCTGTTCTCCTGACTGGTCACTGGTCGCTTCTTCTTCATCTTCACCTTCGCACATCACGTGCTCCACCAAACCCAAAAGCTTCCCACCGTGCACCAAACCCAACAGCTTCTCTTTCCGCCCAAACTCCAATTTCCATATCAAATCTATCTGCTTCCCATCTGCTCCAGTGCTGGCCGCAGAAGAGAAAGAAGAAGTAGAAGAAGCACCCCCCAATCTCCGTAGCAGCCACTTCCGGCTTCAAAGAGACTACAACCACCAGCAGCAGCCCTACCCGGCTTCAGATGCAGAGAATCTCAACGCATTCCTTCGTGGGTTGCTTCACGATCCCAGAACCGAAGCCTTGGCTTGTGACCACTACAGGAAAGCCAAGGAAACCCCACAGTTCAAGCCAGAGAAGTCCGTCGTCAAGCTTCTGGTGAAGTATCTGGTTCGAACCAAGAACTGGGATCGTTTGCTTCTGCTGCTTTCAGACGATTTCAGGAGGTACGATACTCTCCCCGACGCTTACACTTGCTCTACATTGGTCGAGAATTGCATCCGAGCTAGGAAATTCAGAATTTCTGATCGATTCCTCGCGATTTTCCAATCCCACCCTAAAGTCTCTGTTTTAGCTTTCAATTCCGCTATGAAAGGTTACAACAAGTTGCATATGTACGGCAGTGTGATTCGATTGCATGGTAAAATGAAATCTTCTGGAATCGGTTTGAGTTCTGGCTGCTATTACCAGGCAATGAAGGCACACCAGAAATTGGGCAATGCAGAAAAAGTAGTTGCCCTGTTTGACGAGTTTGAATCTGAAGAGCTTGACCCAAAACTAGAAGTGCTGACCAAAATGTACAGAGTATTGACTGAATCACTAGCCAAATCAGGTAGAGCTTCTGAAGCTCTGGGTTACTTGAGAAGGAATAACATGGAAGATGGTTTGCTTGTCGAGGATCCCAAAATCTACTCATCGTTAATCTGGTCATTTGCTGACTCCAATCAAGCTCGAGAAGCGGAAGAGCTATTTCACGAAGCGATAGAGAAGAACACATTGCAAGACCCAGAGGCATTCTCGAAGCTCATCTCGATGTATATCGAGCGAGGTCAGGTGGAAAAGACTCTCGATGTTGTCAGTGCCATGAGCCACGATGCAAACGTCAAGGTTACCGATTGTGTGTTCTGTACGGTGCTGAACGGTTTCGCTAAAAGTAGAGGCTTTTCTGCTGCAATCAAAGTGTACGAGGAGATGATAACCAAAGGGCATGAGCCAGGACAGGTGACCTATGCATCAGCGATCAACGCATACTACCGTGTGGCAAACTATCGCACAGCAGAGAAGGTGTTTGCAGAGATGCGCGAGAAGGGTTTCGACAGTTGCCTTGTGGCGTACTCCACCGTCATCGCGATGTACGGGAAGATGGGTAGAGTTACGGATGCAATGCGGCTGTTGGGGGAAATGAAGGAGAGGAAGTGCAAGCCCAACATATGGGTGTACAATTGCTTGCTTGAGATGCACGGTAGGGCGATGAATGTGAAGCAAGTGGAGAAGATATGGAACGAGATCAAGAGGAAGGGAATCGGGCCCGACAAGGTGAGCTACACTAGCCTCGTGAGCGCATACAACAAGGCAAAGGACTTCGACAAGTGTGTTGAGTATTTCGAAGAGTACAGGACGGTGATGAATGGCGATGGCGTGGATAGGAAGATGGGAGGGATAATGGTGGGGGTATTCTCAAAGATGAGTTTGATAGAGGAGATGGTGAAGCTGTTGAGAGACATGGAGTCAGTTGGGACGGGATTGGATGCGAGGCTTTATGCAACGGCTTTGAATGCATTGAGAGACGCTGGGCTCGAGTCGCAGTCAAAATGGTTGAAGGAGAGCTTTCAAGCTACTTGAGAGAGTATACCCTTTTGATTTAGTATCCTTTTCACTTCAGAATCCCTGTTGTAGCTCAGTAGCTAGCATGTTATAGTGTACACTGATACATAAATGATTGTATAGTGGCGCCTGTGATGATATAAATGGAAGATTTTTCTGTAATGTTGTCAGAGATTAACGAAGATCATCATTATTAGCTGACATAACTAAGGAGATACAGAGACCAAAGATTGGTTTAACAGGCAGATGGTGGATAAGATAACTCAGAAAATAGGGAAATAAATACTAAACATTGGCTCATAATACAAGGGCAACCCTTTATTTGACACTCTTTTTCCTTCTACAGCAAGCAACTAGCAATGCCTGCGGCAGTTCTGAAATAATGGAACTGCGATTACTTCCCACGCAAGGCAGCCCCGGGAACCCAGCGGTGCTAGCTCATGGAAGGGTGAAGCCTGTACAGAAATGGTCACAATGTTAATCAGTCCGCCGCGTCAAGCTTTGATTTTTAACAAATTTGTCACACCAATAGCTTAACATTATTACCTCCACACTTCTTCCCAGCCGGGCGGTTGCGAATGTTGCAGCGTTTGGGGATGGTGATGGCGACCCCAGGATTGATTCCAGCCTGCTTGGCCAAGGGGGACAGCAGCACGGCGCAAAGGCACTTGGGAGCCGCCTTGATCAGCCCGCCGACTTTGGAGCAGCAGGCCGGCGGCACAGCTGCCCTGGCGTTCCGAGCAGCGCTCAAGCAAGGGCTCAGGCTCGCCGCTGCAGCCCCTATTGGTGTCTTCCCGCAGGCACTGCCGCCTCTGCCACCACCTCGACGTCCCGCCGCTTCAACATTGATCATTGTGTCAGCGTTGGAAAGGAACAGAAGGGAGAGTATGGCAGCGGCAGCAAGCCAATTCGCTCTAGCGGCGGCCATGATTAGTATGTAAGTAAGCAGTAATTTGAATGGTGTGTGGTATTCTGAAGTGAAAGAGATTAGGTAATGGAGTAGTAGTAGTGCAGAACTGTGTGTGCTTAGCTAGTTGGGAGGGGTGGGTGTATTATATATATAGTAGTGGAAGGATCACTCACTGAAGTGTGAACTCGTAACAGCAATTATGGTTCCTGCTAATTAATTAGTCTTTTGGTATAGATTACCGACATCACCATCATTTCACCCACGCAGGCTTACCATATTTGAGTGATTTCGTATTGCTTTGGAGAGATCCTGGAGCTCTTGTAGCGTTTATGAGTTCCTTAAGAGTAGCTATTTGGCTTTTGAAGTTTGAAGTCGGGTTGGTTGAATGTTGGTAGGGTAAAATTTACAATTGCATGCAGTTGAACCAATACATTGATTTTCGTGGACACTTTTTGATGTATTTGAGTGCAATTATACACATACAATAATAGTATTTGGAAACTCTATAAAAATGAGACTCACGCCACATGTCCTTTTTCGCTGTTCTGACACAATTTTTCGATATAAAATGCACTGAACTAAATATTATTTTTGCGAATAGTCAAATATATATAATCATGTCATTCAACAAATACCATAAATTTACGAATCCAAATCCACCTATAGCTTATTTAAAGAAGAGTTCACTTGTCACTAATGTACCACCATGTATGAACGCAAGAACAGGGGGATGGCTGGCCTGGCTAGTGGGGTGGGTGGTTGTACGTCTGGGAGAAAAAGCTGAGACCATAGTGGAATCCTCCCATCATTTCATTGCGCAATTACTCTTCACTTTAGATGCAGTTTTGACACGGGTCGTAGTAATGCAGAACCATGATTTGGTTGGTTGGTTCATGGTTGGTATTTTCTGATGACTAATCAACAAACTAGCTGCACCGGCTGCTTCCATTGGTTCGTAGGATACCGTTATATACAAGCATCTGCCTATCTGAGATCGTGTCTTTGAGCTGCGTTTGCTCACTGTCGACAGGCAAACAAGTTCTGTGGGAATACCTCATCATGACTCAATTCAGTCCTAGTCTTTTTCTTCATCAATAGCACGGAGGAGCTGTCCACCTATAACTGGTTTAGTGAAATCGAACTCATCCAAGTAGCTCAAATTGCTGAGAAATCACAAAGTTCAAGACAGCACCAGCTTGTGCATCCCAACTCTTCGCCTTCTCAATGGCGGGTTGATCGTTGCCGAGTATCTGCACCAATCCACAACCCCAATGTACCACGCCAAGCAATTGATCGCAACTGATCGCAACGCCAATATGTCAATCATGTATAGATCATTCATAGTTTCATACCCTCCCCACTATCCACGACGACCCAATGCATCCTGCAACAATATTCCACATTGCGTCATGAGACCCTTTCTGCGAGACAGAGATGAGGCCTAAACATTCTCTACGGTGCATGAACATAAAACAATAATGCCTAAACACTATAGACATCACAACATACCAACCAAACTTGGGAGTGATAATCTGAACATGCTATTGTTGGAAAAAGATCAATCCTAACCAAGCTTACAGATCTAGTTATATTTCATTGCCATACTGTAGAAAGTAAAATGTAAGTAGATTTTTGGCTTCTCCATGCATCTTTCAGATAATGAGTACCAAAGAAAAGATGATAGGGTCGTTTGCTTCAAGGATTTGCATCATGGATTTGGTACCAAAAAATCAACCATCATGGATTTACACACAATCTCGTTGTTTGCTTTGTCAAAAAATGTTTAGATAAATCTGTGGGCCCCACGGATTTGGGTTTTTTTTTTTTTGCTCCAAATCCATGGGCTCCACGGTTTTATAAATCCCACCTCATACCCTGGGATTTGGAGACAAGTTGAAAAACCATCAAATCCATGATAAAAATAGCTCAACAAACAAAGGATTTCCTCAAATCCATAATGCCCAAAATCTCTAATACATCCCAAGGTTTTTAATTAGCAAATCCATGACAAAACCATCGTTATAAAATCCTTGAAGCAAACGACCCCAAAATAGCATTGTATCACCATCATATTTCTTCTCTTGATATCTCAATTTAACAAACATAAAATTAAAGCACTTAGCCGTAACACGCACCTAAAGCCTTTGTTACAGGAAACGTAGGAAGCAAAGACAAGAATTAGTTACTGAAGAACCTGAAGGAAAAAAGATGAGTTGAAGTGTGAGATAAATGTGCAGAAAGGTCAAGAAATAGGTAAATAATAATCCAGGATATTAAAAAGTAAAAGTCACGAAACTTATGTACAGTGGAGAATAACACAGAATCCCGACATTAGCCTATATGTTAGTAAATCCCACACAACATCAGCAGTTGAGAGTTTGAGATTCACGGACATAAAATTCATTCTTCTAACAACCCCTAAATTAGATCAGCAAATCTCCGATCCACTTTGTTTACGTTCAATTCCACTAAAAAAACAACATTTACACCTAAATAAAAATCATAGAATATGCTGAACACCGGCCTAATGTATATAATAAAGTCTTTAAGGATTCATCTGTTCAAATAGAGTGAGCATACACGATGACCATATGCTCCCCAAGTTGAGATTTCAACGAATTAAAGATGACTGAAAGCATTTCTTTAGACACTTTTATTTAGATTGATAAAGATTAGTAGTTAAACAGGATAAAAGAACTTACTTCTGGTTTAGACTTTAGAATATGTCAACTCCTTCATCTTTACTCACGTCTAGAGATGCAGGCAAATGTCATTATTTCACCTATTGTGAACACACTTCTAGCATAGCATCTTTGAGGGCCATTACATTTAACATCAATCAGCTCAATACAAGTGGACATATCAAAGTCAAATAAGCTTCATTCAAACATCTGACTGAAAAGTAAATGATTGCTCCTAGAAATTAGATTACCTGAGTGGCGAGAACCTCTAAAGCGGAGCTGAAATCCGGTTGAAGAGCTTCCACTTTACATGCTGCATATAATTCTCAGTAACCCATATGTACCTGAAGACCAGACCTGATGGCCAAACAACCACAGGGTGCTTGGCCAAAAAATTTGGTCCTGGTGCCGATCGCATCCTCGGGGGCCATTGCAGCTTTGGCTATATAGTTGATTGAGGTCATGTGAGAGCTCCTTAATGAGACGCTTTCTAGAACATCTCACCCACCCGACCACCAAAGCATATCAAGCATCACCCCATCCATAGGCACCCTGCATCCTCCACTGACGTCACCCTGGAGCCCAAGGAGCTCCTCCACCTGATGCCAACAATTAACCCCCGATGCTTCAGCCTGCCACTGACTCAGCTCGAGAAACTTATAGTTCTTTGAATAACATAAGAACTAACTTGGGAAATCAAGCAAGATGTTAACCACCACAAAAATATGGCATTCCCACTTTGCGGAACACATTTCTGAAATCTCGTCTTTATTTCCGTGGAAGTTGCCCGTTCAACATACAAGAACCTTCAAACAAAGAAGACAAATAAAAGAACAATACACGCAAGGGACCTCAGTAAAATGTACACATAAGAAAGAAATAATGTATTAGACTAGACTTAGTGTATATCACATGATCAAGAATACTTGTATCTAACTGGCTTACTTATTATTTCCACAAGAGTAACAAACAGGTTTTGACAGCAGCATCCAGGCTTGCCTCCTCAACTTGGTTATGTAAGGTAAATGCTCCTTGGAGAATCTACACTGCTGTAGCCTGGAGTCTTCTTCAACTTTCTATGGGTCATCAAGTTTCTGATCTTGCAATTCTTGTGCCATAGGCCAGCTGTAGCATATATATTCCCCAAAACTGTATAATTGACTGAAATGTCAGGATTCAGATTGATGAGATGCATTGCTGCAGTCTCAGCAAGGACGACGTTACCATATGATAAGCATCCCCCGAGAATGGCACCCCACAATGAGGAATTCGGTGTAATATTGTTCCTACAAATTATACTGTATGCTTCTTCCAACTGCCCTACACGGGCAAAGAGATCAACCATACAAGAGTAGTGCTCAGCTCGCGGTAGGATATTGTGTCTGTTGATCATACTATTAAAGAATTCTGATGCTTCCTTATTTAATCCAGAATGACTGCAAGCAAAGAGACCAGACAAAAAAGTAATGTCGTTTGGCGCTAAACCTTCATCTTCCATCTCCTTGCACAATGAAATTGCCTTGCTTCCATATCCATGTTTTCCATACCCACTAATCAGAGATGTCCATGAAATGACATTTTTCTCCTTCATCTCACCAAAAGCACGGTCCGCATCTTCAATTTCTCCCGACTTTGCATACATATCAATGAGAGAATTTCCTACAGCCACATCATAACTGGGTTTATTTTTAATAGCAAAGGCATGAAGCTGTCTACCTATTGTTAATGATGCTGCATTAGCGCACATATTGAGCACCGAGCATAGCATGACGTCATCCATTTTCATATGCTGCATCCTACACATCTCTTTGAATAGAGTCATAGCCTCTGTTCTATAGTTGTTTCGAGCGAATCCATTCATCAACGCAGTACAAGATGTTAAATCTTTCACTTCCATAGTCTTGTACAAGCAATTAGCACTCTCTAGACCCCCACATCTTGCATAGGCATCGATAATTGATCCAATCAAATCAAGGTGTCCTTCAAAACCTAGTTTCTCAACGAATCCATGTACCTGACTGACTTTGAGGAAATCACTAGTTCTCCCAGAAACCTTAAAAAGACTCCCCAAAGTGAAGCAATCAGGTAGCAAACCTATTGAATGACAAGTCAGTATAATAGGTTAGATTTGGCTACACACACTAAGCAAAAACCAGCTGACTGGAGTGGAAGGCCATACATTTATATAAAATAGTAAGCAGCACGATTGCAACAAAATCACTGGCAAATATAGCATTCATACCTTCTGCCATCATGGCACGAAACAGTCGAAAAGAATCATCACCGAGACCCTGAACAGCATATCCACCAATCATTGCATTCCAAGAAACCAAATCTCTGTCAAGCATTGTCTCGAACAAATAACAAGCATCTTCCATCCTTCCACACTTAGAATGCAAATCAATCAATGCACTTTGCACAAACAAATTGCTGACAAACCTACTCTTCTGTACACAACTATGTATTTGCAACCCTCTCTTGAAACATTGCAAACGAGAAGACGCCCTTAACACGCTAGCATAAGTAAACTGATTGGCCTTGACCCCCACTCTATGCATTTCTGAAAACAGCAGCAGAGCATCTTCATAACACTCATTTTTCCCATAACCTGAAATCTGAGCTGTCCAGCACACAACATTCCTTACAGTCATTCTATCAAACACTTCCCGACCAGCTCTGGCATCACCAATCTTTGCATAGAAGATGATTAATTTGGTGTTTAAATGAGGATTTGAGACAAACCCACTTGTTATCATGTGAGAGTGAGCCAAAAGGCCATGCTTTCTAGCTCCTCGCAGGATGCAACGTTGCAAAAGTTTGTCATAGTCAAAGGAGCCAGCAACTTGCTGGAGCAAACGTCCCGTGCAAAAACAACGCACATTCATTGGCTTCAAAGCTCCAAAGTGGTTTGCGTCTAAAAGGAAGCTGACTACTTTCATCAGCAAAATCATCCTCCTAGTCCTATAGTCTAAACCAGAAACCGGGCAGAGACGAGTCAGCAGTGTAGGGGAAGATTGAAGACAGAATCTAACAAGTAAACATAGATAGAAAGTTTTTTCCAGTTCAGGTGCACCTGGAGAGAAAAGTCGATTCCTTTTCCACTTGAGGCAAACTCTGTCTCCATGCAAAATCATGAAAGCCTCAGTCTCATGAATTTCATCAAACAGGCTTGGAAGCACATACGTACTAAAGGCAAAGGTTAGTACTTAAAAGTAATTAGGGAGGGAGTGGATACAAGTTCAGGCTTGAAGATATTATGGACGATGGAGGCGCCAAAGAGAAGGGAAATTATGAGACCTCGCAAGTGACTCGAATTTCTTCCCCATTCTCTCCCTCGGCAATCCACCCATTGAAGATTAAAAAAAACTTATTTACAATTTCCGACAATAGCCCACTTCGCCGGATTCGGAATCCGATCCGATTGGATGATTGGCAGCCGGAGCTGGTAGGGTCGTCGTTGGATATATGGAGACTGGTCTGGCGGCCGGAGAAGATGATGGATTCGACGCCGGAGGCCGATGCGCTCCCAATGACTGAGATCGGCCCATACAGTAAGAAAGATATTAGACATTACCAGTACCACTGGACTGAGAACGGCCCACTAGAAGAACCCAAGCAAGGTATCTAGCCCATATTTCCCCTTTGATCTGTATTGATTAAAATGGGCTCAGGCCTGTAACATCCCCCAACACAGGCCCAGAACATCATCCAAGCTCCAAACCATCGACTTTTAGTCCTCCCCCCTTCCCCTCTCCTTTCCTCCGTTCTTCGTCAACATCGCAATCCCTACTCTGCAGATGGCGGGAGAAAGCAAGGTTGCATCAACGCGAATATCGATAGCCGAGACGTCTTCCTCCAACCCGTTCTAGCTCACGCCCTAGCTAATCAACAGTAAAGAAACACCGGCAAAAGGTTCAGGGCGTTGGCGGTTTCAAGTTTCAACCTTTCGGGTTTTGCAGATAACCCTTTGTAGAAAAGGTAATTTCCCACTCTTATGTACTACCCTCAGAATTGAGAAGCTAGGGATGTCGATAGTTCATGGTATCACCAGTTGGTTAGGAGTTAATTGTTTGCATTTTTGTTAAGAATATATATAGGCAGTGAAAGGATGGCGCGGGTGCGTGAAACGAGAGCCGATAGAATTACCAACCTTCCCGTGGACGTGCTAAATCGGATTCTGGTGTTGTTGATAGATTATCCGGATTTGATGTTTGACGAACTGAACGAGAACGGAAATGAAATCAAGAAACAGACATCGGATTTACGTGGTACCCCTGGAGAACCAGGACTAATCCACGGAAGAGTGAAAACCCTTCGAGCTATGATCTTATTGTTGTGTGTTTTCTGTATCTCTAGCACAGCTCGTCTTTCTCTCTATATACAACCAGAACCAGCAAGAGGAAAAATAAAACCCTAGGGCGCTACTCTCATCACGTACACAGTAGCCCCTGCATGGGCTTCATGGACACAAAAATAAATGGGCTGTACAACGTTTAAAACATGGGCCTATAATCCGCTAACAGCCTCCCCCAAATTGATGCTGGTCGGAAAGCAGCAATTTGCTCGACAGGTACCAGTGACGACTAGTGGTGAAGGTCTTCGTAAAAAGATCAGCAATTTGATCCTCTGTCCGGACATGATGAAGAGAAACAATCCCAGCATTAACCAAATCTCGAACATAGTGAACATGTACCTCGATGTGCTTCGTACGATCGTGAAGCACAGGATTAACCGCGATACGGATAGCACTAGTGTTGTCCACAAATAGACTGAGAGGAAGTGAACATGTCACATCAAAATCCTGGAGAAGACGCTGGAGCCATATAAGTTCAGAACAGACCTCGGACATGGAACGATACTCAGCCTCTGTAGACGACTTTGAGACCTTATCATGTTTCTTGCAACGCCAGGATATAAAGGACTTACCAAACTGAACACACCAGCCAGAGGTGGAGCGCCGTGTATCCACACATCCAGCAAAGTCTGAATCTGAATATGCACGAAGACAAAAATCACCAGTCGAGGGAAAGAAGATACCGACATCACGTGTTCCTTGCAGATAACGCAAAATCCGATGAACTGCTGCCAAATGATCAGTGCGAGGAGTATCCATAAATTGGCTGACAACCTGAACTGCATAAGAGATATCAGGTCTGGTAGCTGACAGATAAATAAGACTCCCAACAATGCTCCGATAAACCTTACTGTCTGGTAATAACGTGCCGGAATCACGTCCAAGGCGTAGATTTAGCTCCATAGGTGTAGAGACAGGCCTGCAGTCTGTGAACTGATGATCATCCAACAAATCAGTAATATACTTATGCTGGCAAAGTAAAATTCCACGTGAATCACGATTAACTTCCAGACCCAAAAAATAAGATAACTCCCCTAGATCCTTCAGATTAAAAGAAGCATGGAGACCCTCCTTAAGCCGCTGAATACCATCACGATCTGATCCTGTTATCACCATGTCATCAACATACAAGAGTAGAGCAACTACACCAGCTGCAGTAGTACGAGTAAACAGAGATGGATCGTTGCGACTCTGCTGGAATCCCAAGGAAGAGATAGTGGTGTGAAATTTCTCAAACCAAGCCCGGGGGGCTTGTTTGAGACCGTACAAGGATCGATTAAGCCGACAAACTTGATCAGGAGAAGCAGAATACCCAGGAGGTGGCTCCATGTAAATTACTTCATCTAAGTCGCCATGAAGAAAGGCGTTTTTGACGTCCATCTGATATAGGGGCCACTGACGAAGAGAAGCAACAGACAGCAAGGTACGAACTGTAGCCATCTTAGCAACTGGTGCGAATGTCTCACTGTAGTCTATGCCATATTCCTGCGTAAATCCCTGAGCTACTAGCCGAGCTTTATACCGATCCACTGTACCATCCGGTTTCATTTTGACAGTATAAACCCAACGACAGCCAACCACCGACGTAGAAGAAGATGGACGAGGAACTAGAGTCCACGTATTACTTGCATGAAGCGCATCCAACTCTCGACGCATAGCCGCTTCCCACAAAGGATGACCCTTGGCCTGGCGATAGCGAGTCGGAATAGCTATAGACTCCACTCCATAAGCTAGGTAATCACTAAACTTTGGTGGGGGAACACCCTTAGTGACACGCTCGGAACGACGTGGAGCTGGTGGTGTAGCAGGGGAAGACAAATTGGAGCCGCTTGAAGATGCACTAGAGTCGGCAGAAGTATGTGAGCTGGGCGAAGATTGAGTGCTGGAGCCGAGAGTGCTGGGCGTTGGGGAAGTCGCATTTGTTGATGGCGAGGCAGCAGTTGATGGCGAGGCAGTAGTTGAAGTCGAGTTGTTTGCTGATGGCGAGGGAGACAGACCTGGAGAAGGGGGATCGGGTGGATCCACAGCAGGATGAAAATCATCATCTATTTCATCAGCAAACGTGGGAGGAGGAATATTGGCAGGAAGGAAATTAGACGAGGAGGACTCAGGAGAGTAAAACATGACATTTTCAAAGAATATGACAGTACTGGCAATTCGAACACGTTGAACAAGAGGATCATAACACAAGTACCCTTTGTGTACGTCACTATACCCCAAGAAGACACACCGAGCTGTTTTAGAAGTTAACTTAGTACGTTCGCGCTTAGGAAGAAGAACAAAGCACAAACACCCGAACACTCGAAGGCGAGAATAGTCAGGATGACGGGAGTAGAGAGCAAAAAAAGGGCTTCTGTTTTGTAGAACTGGAGTGATTTGATAATTTATGAGACGAACTGCAGTGGCAACTGCCTCTGGCCAAAACCGATCAGGAACGTGAGATGCCAATAACAGAGCACGAGTTAAGTCCATAACATGACGATTTTTCCGTTCTACTAGACCGTTCTGCTGGGAGACACCGGGACAGGATTGCTGAATCAGAACACCAAGAGACCGATAAACTTCATACAGCGGAGCTGAACTAAATTCACCGCCAGGATCAGAACGAACAATTTTGACCGGACGATCAAACTGAGTTTGAATCATTTTCAAAAAATCAGTAGCTACAGATTTGAGGTCGGATTTAAGACGGAGAAAATAAACCCAAGTAAATCGAGTAGCATGATCAATGAAAAGAGCGAAATATCTAAAACCATGACGAGATATAGTAGGAGAGGGTCCCCAGAGATCGGTATGAATGATATGGAACGGATCAGTGATTATGGTTGTACTTGAGGGATAAGAAATGTTAACCGTTTTAGCTTCAACACAACTAGTGCAGGAATGAGAAGCAGAAAGATTAACATGATTTTTACCAAGCAAAGATTGTCAAAACATCATCTCTAGACGACCAGAATGAGGATGACCTAATCTAGAGTGCCAAAGATCCCAGGCATTATTTGACAATGTTGAAAACGAAAAAGACCCAGCCGAATTACAAGAAACTGGTTTTGACAACGACAAAGAATCCAAAGAAGGACTACTGACACATGACCCAGAAACTGAAGATGACACGGAACTCCCACGTAGCTCGTCTAGATGAAAAACTCTTCCCTGCTTACTCCCCCTTCCGATCTGCCTCCCTGTCTTCAAATCCTGTATAACACATCCCGACGGTGCAAACACAACAGAGCAACCCTGTTCAGTAAGTTGTCCTACGGACACCAAATTTGGAACTAAACCAGGAACGTGCAATGTACTAGGCAGAGTCATATTCTGTTTATGCATCAATCCTACCCCTTGAACATTCAATTTCCCACCATTTGCTACACTCAATGACATGTCTTTAACAGGAGTGATGTTGCTCAAATTTTGAGATGCATTCGTCATATGATTAAAACAAGCGGAGTCGAGCAACCAGGGAGAAGAATTACCTGAATTATTTAGTGTAGCAAAGGCAGCACTAATTGCTGTGGGTAATGATCTTTGTAAGGCAGCATTTACCATGTTCTCAACGTCTGCTGCCGAGAAATTTCCTCCACTAGAGCTGCCGAGATCGAGTTGCCCATTCCCAGGTGCAAGTGTCGTTGCATGTGCTGTTCGGTCGCTGGTAGGTGGACGAGATGAGCGAGCATTGAAAGGCCTTCCAGCTGGCCCACCAGTGGCGCGATCTGGCCGTGAGGAATTATCAAATCCTCCCCCTGCAGCTCGTGCTTCATTCCTCTGCCGAGTTCGGCATTCAAGTATTATATGCCCAGCTCTTTTGCAATAAACACAGACATTCCATTGCCTACAATGTTTCTTAGGATGCCCTCGCTCATGACAAAAATGGCATTCAATATCATTAGGGATAGGTTTGTTATGGAACGAGGGACGGTTTACCGAATAGGCCGATTCTTGTCCTGCCACAGCGAACACAGTTTCTCCAGCACTAGGACGCACATCAATGTTTGCCTGGGTGCGAATCCTGGTTTCTTGGCGGACCAAATGAGACAGCAGCCCCTCAAAACGTAGCTCATCCCTGTTCAGCAAGGTGGAGCGAGCTGCCTCGAACTCGGGTCTCAGGCGCATGAGAAAATTGAGAAGACGATTTTGCTGCCTCTCCTTGACAGCATCGGCAGAAGCAGGTTGAGGGTGCAACGCGGCGGTGAGAATATCCTGTTCAGTCCACAGCTCCGTCGCGGCATTGTAGTACTCGGTGATCGATCGGTCTCCTTGCTCCAGCCGAGCCAAGGCCGTTTGAATCTCGAACTGTCTCGCTACATTGACGGTGGAATACGTTGACGCCAGATGTTGCCACATCGCATGAGCTGTTGGAAAGAGGCGCAGGCTTAGACATGTGGACGGATCGACCGATCCCAGCAACCAGTGGCGGACGCGTGCATCACTTTGGTTCCATTGAGCTTGTTCTTGAATGGCGGCTGTAGGTAGTGGACGTGGACAAGTTCCGTCGAGGAAACTCAGGAGACCACGCCCTTCAACAAATACACGGAATTGGAATTCCCAGAGAGCGAAATTTGTGGAGGTAAGCCGAACAGAAGGTCTATCGTACTCCATTGACGAAGGTGGCTCTGATACCATGATAGATTATCCGGATTTGATGTTTGACGAACTGAACGAGAACGGAAATGAAATCAAGAAACAGACACCGAATTTACGTGGTATCCCTGGAGAACCAGGACTATGATCTTATTGTTGTGTGTTTTCTGTATCTCTAGCACAGCTCGTCTTTCTCTCTATATACAACCAGAACCAGCAAGAGGAAAAATAAAACCCTAGGGCGCTACTCTCATCACGTACACAGTAGCCCCTGCATGGGCTTCATGGACACAAAAATAAATGGGTTGTACAACGTTTAAAACATGGGCCTATAATCCGCTAACAGTTGTTACCCATCAAAGACGCTGCCAAAACTAGTACATTGTCAACAAAGTGGAGGCATCAATGGAGAAGTATCCCCGAACTTGTGTTTGATGGTAGCTTCCCCGTTGGACCGGGTAGATCTCCATCAACTTCCATGATGGACAAGACAATGTTCAACATTTTCAAAGCTCTGCTGCTCCGTGATGGTCCAATAAAGAAGTTTGTGATTTCGTTCCCCGGATTAAGGTCATGCTACGGGAATGCGATTGATGAAATCATTCTCTATCTTTCTCAAAGACATATCGAGGAGTTCGCGCTTCCCTGTGCTGCTGGTGATGGTCAGAAGTACAAGTTACATTCTTCCTTGTTTTCTTGTCTTCAACTGAACATGCTGAGACTTAGGCATTGCGAACTTAGACAACCATCATGGTTTGTGGGGTTTGGTAAGCTTAGGTCTCTCGTATTGATGAGTGTAACTCTGCCCTCTGATTTCTGTGAGAATTTCCTTCTCAAGTGCCCGATGCTTAAAAGGTTGAGGGTTACGGATTGTGATGGTCCGAGTAATCTTGAACTCGTGGCTCCACGTCTGGTATGGTTCCGTTTCTCGTACAGGGATCCACAGAAAATATGCTTCAAGTGTACTCCTCTTTTAGTTAGTCTTAGACTATGCTGGAACTTCGAGAAGACTGCAGATATGGTAGCTTTGCTTGCTTCTCTCCCAGCACTCAAAGAATTTCATGTCGACTTTGGACTCCCACAAGTAAGTTTGTTTGTCTGTTCTCCCACTTATATAACCTTTTCCCCATTATTTCGGTTTCTTTCTGGTACTCATTTGGGTTTGTCTCTGAATTAGAACATTGCTGTAGGTGTTAGTGATGTCCCCAGTAGGCTTCCTACTCCTCTTCACCGGTTAAAACGCCTCCATACCTGGGATCTTGACTTTAGAAGCTTGGAGACAGCGCATTTTTTTGTTTGTCTGATCATCAGTTCCCCCAACTTGCGTGAGCTAACAATTAAGGTTAGTTTCTGTTGCCGGCTACTGAGAAGTTATATATATATATGGGCAATCATGGTCTTTGGCCTAACTTGAGTACATGACAAATGCTCGTGTAGCTGCACAGAAGCAAGCCAAATCAGCCCGCCGCAAATAGTGATGCGACGACAAGCATAGGAAGCCTGTTGGAAGCGGAGTGCCGCCATGGATCCGGTGATTGTTTTCTGAAGAAGCTTAGAGTGTTCAGAATTGAGGAATGCCTTGGTATGCAGGTCGAGCTCGACCTCGTGAAGTTCGTGTTAGCCACCGCTCCAGTGCTCAAGAGGATTCACATTCCGCCTTTGCGTAAGTTAAGCTCTGATAAGGTTATCGAGTTCATGAAAGAGATAATGAAATATAAGCGTCTTTCTAAAGAAGCCATGGTTATTTATAAATCAAAATGACAGAGGTGTAGTAATGCACCACCCGGGTCATTAACCTAATGTTCTCAGGTGGTTTTTGTAAGTTAATGTGTTTTGGATATACGTTGTCTCGACGGTATGAAGCCAATTATTATGATGTAGTATGATATATTATATTTATGTGATGCTATGAGTTACCGGATTTTTTTTCCTAACTACCCTAGTTCTTAAATTTGTTTTCCAAAAACAGTAGTTTTTAATAAAATTCCTAAAGTACATATGTTCTGAGCAAATCGCTTGTGACAAAAGCGATCTATACGTTAGTCGCTGAAGATAACAAATGCGATCAATAGTAAATTGCTTCTAACAAAAACGATCATGAGTTGATCTCCTCTGAGTAAAGCGATCTATGGTTGTTGGTCATTTTTTACTTAATAGCTTCAGCTATCGCTGGCGAAGCCCTCGGTTTTATCTTGGCCAACGAGCTACAACATAGCAATCCTGAACCTAATTTTGGGCTTAGGACAAACATCCAAAATCTTGGTAAATTAGTATGTGTGTGGTTGGACCACTTTTGATTTATCTCCCACCTTCGTTAACTCAAAACATTACATAAGCAAATAAATTTACCTCTTTTGGTCCAAATATACCGATTCCTGTCTTTCACATTTTTGGATTTTCCCAATACTATAGATAAACTCTCAATTTATCATTCATAAACAATAGCTGGGAAAGCAAAACCAAATTATATTTCCAATTAATTTGCTTTGGTTTAGTCTATGCTCTATAGCTATCAGTTCATTTAATTGAATACCACGCGGACTAAATTTTTATACTCATTTATCACACTCATACATTTAGAGGTACGAATGCATATAGTTTAGGAGAAGAAAAATACAACCTCTCTGAATATTTGGTCTTGGATAATTATAATATGACGTATATAAAATTTGTATAGTCATTCGTCATACGCTTAGATTTAGAGGTGCATTTACGTATAGTTTAGGAGAAGAAATACAACCTCTCACTTAATATCTAACTCTGTGGATATAATTATAACATATGTATATACATGTATTGAGTAAGCTAGAAAAAAATAATACTGACGATAAGATATCAAGTTATCAATACTCTACTCTTTTGAAATCAATGAGTTGCAGATTCTCCTCACTCTTTAATATTGCAACTTCCCAAACTTAGACTAGTAGTCAAACCTTATGAACCATAGTAATCTTAGCTTGATAATAAAATAAAATAATAGTCAAAACAGGCATTGAAAACAATGTGGTTATTGTATTGAAACCCTTCAATCTCCATTATCAAAGTAATATTTCCCTATATATTTCCAAACCACGGCCACAATCAAGGTCATCAACAAACATTACATCGTATAACTAAATACCAATCAACACAACTCCTAATTAAACCAAAATCCCAAGCAAAAAATAAATCTAAATGGTCGGGAAAGTTCACAACGGGAAACAAAACCCACAAAAGTCCTTCCAAGTCAAGAAAGGGAAGCCAACTTTGGTCTCGCCGGCGGCGGAGAACAACAAAGGAAGCGTTTACTTCCTCTCCAACGTCGACGGCGACTTGACCAAGGTCCTCACCCGCACGCTCTACTGCTTCAAGTCCGGCGGTCCAGCCGCCGCAGAGGTGATCAGGAACGCGCTGAGCAAGGTTCTCGTCCACTACTACCCTCTCGCCGGCCGGCTTGTCGCCACGCCGGAAGGAAGGCTCGCAGTGAGCTGCACCGGCGAGGGAGTTGTGTTCGTGGAGGCGGAGGCGGATTGTGCGCTGGATGACGTGGACTTCTCGAAGCCGGATAAGGTCACACGTGGCAAGCTGGTTCTTTATGATGTTCCTGGCGTAAGGAACAAATTCGAGATCCCTCTAATGGCTCAGGTACACAAATTTTGGTCTCCTCTACGTCACATAACTTTCTCTCTGTACTATATTTTCTCAAGATATGCCAAGAAGTTGATAACAAAGAGAACAAAATTACAATACATGATAACCAAACGATGTATTTCGTAAACAACCAAACTATCGAGAAAAGAGACAAAAACAAATTTATTAGGGTACTAGACATCTATATTTTTAGTGATTAAAACCTACTCTTACGTTATAATCGAAATTATTGAACCGTGTACGTAAATTCAACTTTGTCATATATGAACACAATATTAATTTTGGTTCTCTTTTCTTAAACCTCAGGTGACCAAGTTCAGGTGTGGAGGATTCGTGCTGGGAATCTCCTTCAACCACGTGTTCGTCGACGGCCAGGCCGCCGTGGAATTCATCGTCTCCTGGGCCGAAACCGCCCGAGGACTGCCGTTGTCCGTCCCGCCGTTCCTCGACAGGACAATCCTCAGAGCTCGAACCCCGCCGAAAATCGAGTTCCACCACACGGAATTCATCCCCATCGAAGACAAATCCTCTCCCTCCACCACCACAATCAACAACAAAGACGGCACAGTCTCCAAATACATCAAATTCACCCCACAAATGATCCAAACGGCGAAATCGAAAACAACAAACGAATCCACCAGTCCAATCAAACCCTGCTCCACCTTCGAAGCCCTCGCAGCCTTCGTGTGGCGAGCCAGGACTCGCGCCCTCGAAATGAATCCAAATCAGCTGACGAGAATCCTCTTGGTGGTCAACACACGTGGGAAATTCTCGCCGCCGTTGCCGAAAGGGTATTTTGGGAACGCGATAAAGTTCGCCCCGGCGCACAGCCTGGCGGGGAGGCTGGTCAAGAAGCCGCTTTCCTACGCCGTCGCGAGAATCCAGGAGGCGGTTCGAAGCGTGAACGACAAGGTTTTGAGGTCGGCGATCGATTACTGCGAGGCGGCGAAGGGAGAGAGGCGGTTTGATGGATACGGCGTGATCACGGTGTCGCAGTGGTCGGGCTTGTCGTTCTCTGCGACGGATTTTGGGTGGGGGGAGCCGTTTTTGAGCGAGCCGGTGGAGAGTGAACGTACGATCGTGTTTTTGAGGCATCCGACGGAGAAAGGGAGCTTCAATGTGCTCGTTGGTCTGCCGGTTCCGGCGATGGAGAGGTTCGAGGAATTGGTGCAGGAAGAGCTCTGTGGATAGTTCTTTTTTTAATGTGTTAGAGACGTATACTAGAAATGGGAATTGCATGGACAGTAACGTTAAAAGATCGTAGTTTATTACGGTGATCGATTAGGTTTCCAAGATGTGTGAAATATGTATGAATAAAAAAAATAATTATTTGATTTAATTTATTCAGAAAAAATCAGCCTTGTAATTATCTCTTATCTCAGTTAGCTTCTGAATTTGAACATAGGGATGACAATGGGTCGGGTTTTTACCAAATCTATACTCAAAACAATGAGTTTATCAATAAAAAAATCGAGGTAAAACTCATTTGGTTTGGAAAAATCAAACCCAACTCAATCTGCTGGGTATCCGTGGGTTCACGGATACCCGTGGATTTTTGTGGTAAAAATTTTACTTAACAAGTTCCTATCAAATAAAAGTCAAACATCAATTTCCCCATACAAATTATCGATGCATAAAATACTAGTATAGAAAATTCAAACAAATCAAAATTACACTAAATAAAAAGCACACAATTCTTTGTTTTTCGTTCATTCCCTTTTTGTTTATGAGAGAGCAGCAAACCAACAAACATGGTGTGTTCAACTTTAATTATTAATTTATCCCTCCCACTTCTTTTGGAAAAAAGGAAACATTACTTTGGTAAGAAATAAAATAAGGTTAGGGTTTGGGGAGAGCTAGATTGGGGAAGATTAGAATTAGGGTAGGGTTTGGGGAGAGTAGGGCAACAAAATAAGTGTGGGCGGGTATCTCCAAACTCAAACACAACCCACCCCGAAAAATAGTGTACTGGGTTTACACCCGATCACAGCTCGAAAACCCGTCAACACGAGTTTTACTTGCGTTAATCAGGTTGGGTCGAGTAGGGTACTCGTAGGTTCGGGTTTTGTTGTCATTCCTATTTGTACATGTATCTATTCCGAAATTATATCAACACAAATTACATTTCAAACTCTAATCATTCTTTTAATCTAGAGGTACGAGGTGGTTAGGTGAAGAAGGTCGATTAATTCTTGCATGTTATTCGAAGATTAGAAACATAAAAATTGAACTCTTCTTAAGAAAATTAATTCTTTAAAAAAACAAGTAAAATTTTTACGGTTACTTAAAGTCACATTAAATGGTAATAAAATAATGTATTTATTGTTAGTGGATGGCTTAAGATTTGCTTTTTTTCTTTTTTTGCCTAACAATTTATTCTTGCAATGTCATCATTAGCCCCTACTAACCAAAGCTTTGAGGAGTCTTTATACCATTAAGTTTCCAAGCAATTAAATTATACCATTAAGCTTGATTATTTAGTCCTCCTCACTCCTACTAACCAAAGTTTTGAGGAGTCTTTATACCCACTCTAAGGTTGGAGTTTTTATGCCATTAAGGTTGTAAATCAATCAATTTATGACAATTGAAGTCTAATTGAACCCAAATCAACGACCATTCGACCTAATTCGACCAGATTAAAGTGAGTGGAACTCGGTTTTTGAAAATTTTGGTTCGACAATGAGTTTTGCACGCTTAAATCAATGTGTGTTAGACCTAATTCGACCCGGTTTAGGAGAGTTGAGTTCTTTGTCGATGACATTTTTTAGTTTTTACATGCTTGAATCAATGTTCAACCGTTATTGACGAATTTTTAGTCGACAACGAGTTTACAAAAGTTGATTATTTAGTCCTCCTACTAATTACTAAACTCCTATATTTTTTGATTGGAGCCCTGATTATTTTAGACCCCCTATTAATACTAGGCTTTGTTCTTTTTTTTTTCTCTCTATGTTCTTCTTTCTCTCTCTGTTTTCTTTTCCTAATTTCTTTTTTTTTTATTCTATCAGTTTCTCCACTCATGTCTCACGCAGAAGAGGGGAAGAAATAAAAATTCTTCTTTCGCTTTCTGTTTTCTAAATAAAAAAGAAAAATAAAAAGGGAACAAAAGGGTATTAAAAATTTATTTTTCACTAGACTTCCCTCTCTATTTTCTTCTTTCTCCACTCATCTCTCACACAGAAGAAGGGAAGAAGTTATATGTAAAACTATAATATAATGAATGGAAGAGGAGGGTATTAAAAAATTGTTTCTGTTTTGGTAGATTGTTCGGGGTTGGATCTCCTTATTTTTTTTTTTATCTTCTGCGGGACAAGATAGACACGTTTAAGGTTTGGAGCAGTGATTTGGTTCTTTATCGGTGATTGCAATATTACACCCGACTCTTTAGATTATCACGCTATGGGATTCACTTTGTTACTACTAAGAATATACTACTTACTATCAACTATTCAGTTTCTACCAAAAAAAGTATCAACGGTTCAGGACTTTCATTTAATGTATGATGTATCTGTTGAAGAAAACTATCTATTCTTCCTCATATTACTTAATTTCATATTCTACCTTCCTTACCAAATAGATGCATCAAAATATGTATTCCACTTATTCGCGAAGCGAAACGAGCGGGATATGGCTAGTACTTCATAAACGAGAAAAAGAGGTAATAGATTGAACAATTAGACTGTAACATTATATAATATAACTGCATTCATCATATGTCATAGTCAATTATATAACACTACTGCTTTCCTAGATGCACGCGGATACGTCAGCACTTCCTTCATGAATTCGAATCTTGCTTGGAAGCCAAGTGCGTGTATGCAAAGATGTAAGCTGAACCCTCTCCAGTAGCGGAGCGATGGCTAGCACCCATCTCACTACGTCTCGCTCACTCCGCGTAGCAAGACAGTTCTGAATGTCCAACACCCTGAGGTTCTGCAAACAAAAACCCAGTCCACGGCGATGGCCGCCCACGGCCAGCAGCATGCTCCTGATGTTCGTTTCTGCTTAATTTTGTTGGCTAGCTTCCAGCTATACATCAAGAACATTTATCAAGAACCAAGTTAATTAGATCAGAGGCTTAGCTAGCTATAATAGGCAGAAACAAACCTGAATTGTGAGGTAAAGCAAGTTGGGGAAACTCATGATCAGACAAGCAAAAGCAAACGCCTTCTCCCAGCTGCCCAAATCAACACTTCTTATGTTGACGGATTGTATCCGGTGAAGTGGAGCAGGAAGCCTAATGGGGGCACTCACGTGATTCCCTGGAGCAAAGTACTAATTACCAGAAAGAATGAATGGGACTTTGATAACGAAGTGGGAAAATTAACAAGCAAGAATATGCAAAATACTCTTACCTGTAGGAGTTGAAAGTCGAGTCGAAATTGTTGGAGTGCTGGGAGGGAAGCAAATAAAGCTGCAGTGTCAACAACAGGCTTCTCGACTCCTTGTCCGCGAACATGGAGATCAATTACAAGTGACTGCAGAAGTGGAGCATGCTTGAAGCAGATTTGCAGCAAATACCCATAGAAGGTGAATATTTGGAGACGGGGAGCCACGACTTCAATATTACTTGGACCAACACAATCTTTCACCAGCAGAGTTTGAAGGTTGGGGCACTTGCCAAGGAAATTCTCAAAGAAATCAGTGGGCAGGATTACTTGGCACATGTGAAGAATGTTGAGCTTGCCAAAACCCACAAACCATGATGGTTGTCTGAACTCGCAGTAACGAAGATCCAGCGCGTTCAGTTGATGACAAGAGAACAAGGCGGAATGTAACTTGTACACCTGATTGTCACGAACATAGAAAACGAGCTGGAATGTCTTGACATCTCTGTTAGAAAGATGGAGGATGATCTGACCGATCTCGCTCTCGCAAGGGGCCGATCTTAATCCAGGAACTGCAAGTGTGAACTTTTCGATCGGCCCATCGTGAAGCAGCAGAACCCTGCAGATGTTGAAAATTAATGTTTTCATCATCGACTCGTCATTGGGAGCAATTCTGAAATCGTTGAAAAACACGAGCTGAGGAATGCGTCTCCAGTGGCTCCTCCACTGTGTCGACAGCAAGGCCGTTCTGGCAGCAGCTTTGAGTGGTAAGAACAACAAAATCCGATGTATCACATCTGCGGGAAGGATGGTGATTCTGTCGTCACACACAGGGGTGATCAGATCCATTTCCTGCCTAGACATGCTGCTGCTATATGTCAAGAATCGACATACAGGGCTCCAGCATGAACTATTCATATGTAAAGAATAGTGAGCGTGACAGAGAGAAGGTTGGAGGAGACGATTATATATGCGGTTTGGACATCCCCTAAAAAGGAAGAACAGTAAGAAGTATGTTTGATTGTTTTCTGTAAGAATCTCCTTTTCCTTCTCGAGCTGGAATCGATTCTACCTATTTTGTTTAGGAAACTATGGGCTTGTTTTTTGTTTGGGCCCAATCGTCTCTTCCACCAAAAAAGCCCAAAACCCGATCTCTAGTAAGCAGGCCCTTCCGCCCTTCCTCTTCTTCCATCAATACTGCTGCACTCTCGCACACCCTAGCCTCGCCGCCGCCGCCGCTCTCCCTCCTTCCTCCGCCGATTCAATCTCCTTCCGGCGCGGTTGCGCCGCCTTAGAAACCCTCACTTCTCCGCCGCTTCCCATCCGAGGTAAATCTCCTCCTTATTAGTTATTTCCCCACACAAACAAAGTCGTAGATGTGAATAGCTGAATTTCCAATGTTTCTCCCTCGTGTGTTTGTCTATTACTTCTGCATACAATAATCGACAAGAGAGCTATAAACTGAATGAGTTGATTCCGTTTTATTGGTTTGTAATTGCAAATCAACGGCGGGAAGAAGAAATTTTTTTAACTCTGATGTTTGAATGAATGTGGCACCTGATTTTGCAGAGAGTGTGCGAGAGAAAATGGAGGTTGGTGGTGGTAATGGAATTGGGTTCCGTGTGAAGGCCACATTCAGACTTGGCTCCGAGACGCATTCGGTGGCAGCCACGAAAGGGGAAGGTGCTGCCATCTCCGAGGAACTGGTTGCCATGAAAGAAGAAAGCATGAGGATACTGAAGGAATTCATCACCAAGCATAACGTTCCTGCTGATGTTCCTGATGAGTTGGTTGAGGACGAGGACGAAAGCTCGGAGGAAGCAGAGGATGAGGTTGCAGAGAAATCCAAGAAGACCAAACTGACTTGAGACAGTACTACTACTGCTGCTGCAGTGCTGCCTTAATCGCGACAGCAAGTACCTGGTGGTGTTTGTAATTTGGCTACACGGCTCAGTTGTTAGCAAAATTTGTGGAAAAGTTAGTACTGATACTCCATTTGTGCTGTGGAGAATCGACCTGATGAAGCTGAAAAGTGCCCTTCTGTAATAGTGTGTTAATCTAGGGCTTCTGTCACAACTTTCTGTGATAGCTCATGGAGAACTTGAACAGCTAATAATATAGTACCATTTTTCTTTCCATTAGAGGTTTGCCTTCCCTCATCATTGTTTTCCACAATATGTTTCATTGTGGCCTATGGCCTATGGGTTTGCTACTAGTGAAAAGAAGATCAGAAGTTGTATATGATTGTTCCGTTTTTGAAGAAGTCTCGTCGTTTGCAGTTGATGTAGACACTAGCAGAGAACGATTGTGGAGCACTTTCATCAATAATTTAGCAAGATGAGTTCTGAAGAAGTAGAGATTGCAGGTTGCAATGATTGCATCTTTGGTTGAAAGACTGGGCATAAATAAACAGCAAAAACAAGAAGTAGAGATTGCAGGTTGCAATGATTGCATCTTTGGTTGAAAGACTGGGCATAAATAAACAGCAAAAACAAAAAAGAAAGCATATCAGAGCCTGGTTTCGATCCAGGGACCTGTGGGTTATGGGCCCACCACGCTTCCGCTGCGCCACTCTGATATTGTTGATGATTAAGGCTTTAAGTTTTAAATGACTTTATCATTTGCGTTGCCAATCTGTAATTGAGTCGAAAGCAGAGTGTTTGGCAATTGGCATCCTCATTCCTCGCTCATCGCTTCTCAGCTTCCTCTGTACCCAGTCCACCTTTCACCCGCCGTTCCAGACTTCCAGCCTTGCGCCGCCGGCTGGTATGTGTGCTTTCTTAGCATTTCTTTCATCTCCGATTCTCGGAAGTAGGCTCATGTTCAACCAGCCGTAAGATTCGTCCATGTCGAATTCGTCGTCGCCAATACAATTCTAGGGGTTTCATGATGCGAAGATTCCGTAACTCTTTATCAGCTTTTCGAACATTCTGTGGTTCCAATCCCATCTTCGCGAGTATTTCTCCTTCAGTACCCCGTACTCTGCCAAGCACTGATTTCCATGCGCCCAGCTTTCCCTCCAAGAATGATTGGCGTTTCTACTGTACTCAAATGGCTGTTGTGTCAGAGCAAACCCTTAGTCCTACTAGGAGGCGCAATGACCTTATTGAGCTCCAGAGGGAAAGACTGTGCGAAACTATAGTGGGAACCTCCGATTCATTACAGCCCAAGCAGAATCTTCACATGGAGGAAGCACTTGATCAGCTTGGTATACAACTCACTACTGATTTGGTCCTCGAGGTTCTTCACAGGCTTCGTTACGATGAAAAGACGGCATTCAGATTCTTCACGTGGGCAGGGCGACAGGAAGGTTATATGCACGAGGCTTGTGCTTACAACGAAATGATGGACATTTTGTCGAGCACCAAGTACAAAGTGAAGCAGTTTCGGATTGTGTGCGATATGCTTGATTACATGAAGAGGAGCAACAGGAAGAGTGTTCCCACCGAGATTCTGTTGAAGATTTTGAGAGATTACACGCTGAAGTACCTCACCCATGTTCAGAAATTTGCCAAGAAGAAGAGGATTCGGGTGAAGACTCAGCCGGAGATCAATGCCTTCAACTTGCTTCTGGATGCTTTGTGCAAGAGCTGTCTGGTTGAGGATGCTGAAGCTTTGTTTCAAAAGTTGAAGAATAAGGTTAAGCCAGATAGCAATACGTATAACATATTGTTCTTCGGGTGGTGCAGAGTTAGGAACCCGACTAGAGCAATGAAGGTTCTCGATGAAATGATCGAGCTCGGTCTCCCGCCTGATAATTTTACCTATAATACTGCTATCGATTCATTCTGTAGAGCCGGCATGGTGGATGAGGCTGCTGGTCTATTTGAGTTCATGAGAACCAAAGGTTCGACGCTTTCTTCTCCTACTGCAAAGACTTATGCTATAATGATTGTAGCTCTAGTTCAGAATGATAGAATGGATGAGTGCTCGAAAATTATAGAGCATATGACTGCAAGTGGTTGCCTTCCGGACGTCCCAACATACACAGAAATGATTGAGGGAATGTATACAGCTGGCAAGACGGATGAAGCATACCGGTTTTTGAAAGAGATGGGGGACAAAGGTTATCCTCCTGATATAGTTACTTACAATTGTTTCCTGAATGTGCTTTGCAAGAACAAAGAAGCTGATGCAGCACTCAGGCTGTATGGGCAAATGTTTGAGGCGGGGTGTTTGCCTAGTGTGCAGACGTATAATATGCTGATCTCTATGTTTTTTAAGATGGATGATTATGATGGTGCTTGTGAGACTTGGGATGAAATGGAGAAAAGAGGGTGCGAAAGAGATGTCGATACCTATAGTGTGATGATTGATGGGCTCTTCCATTGCAATAAGATGGAGGATGCCTGTTGTCTTGTAGAAGAGATTGTTGATAAGGGGATGAAGCTGCCTTATCGGCAGTTTGACTCCTTCCTGATGCAGCTTTCAGTGACTGGTAATCTAAAAGCCATCCACAAACTCTCTGAGCACATGAGGAAGTTCTATAATCCTGCCATGGCAAGGCGGTTTGCACTAAATCAGAAGAGGAGAAGCCAAAGTTTTCGAGGAAGAAAGAATATATGAGTATGATCTGTACTTTAGCCGTGTTTTACTCCATGTTTTGTTATATTTTAGTTCCTACTTGCTCACTCATTCAGGTGGCAAAATCTAGTTCGACAATGTCTTTCGAGGTCTCTCGAGCTTATCTTTGTTTTCTCTTTTAAGAATAGTATTTGTTTCTCACTCCACGATATTGCTGCCAACATTAACGATATCCCATTTTTCAGCATTTCAGTGCAGAAACTTAGGTGATAGCGGCTATGAAATATCTAAATTGAACGGGTGCTGGACATCTATTGCATTCTTATATACTAGTATGATAACTGTTGTTGCTCCTACGGACTATGTCGTGTGGTAGAGTAACTAGTCTTCTTTAGAACGAATGATCACTTGTGTCTCTTGAGCAGTTTGAATTGTGACCATTTGAATTTGGTTCGTGCCTGATGCAAAACACTTGTTTCATGTTGCATCCTTGTTCTACCCTCTAATACAGATGACTCCCTCTCTTAGTCTCTTAACATATGGATGCCCTTTTTGCATTAGGTTTGGAGCAACAGTTGCCAGTTCAACATCGGGAGAATTTTGTTTCCTCGAGAGGAACTCCAGGGTGTCAGGGACACAAGCCAGCATGTTAGAGTGCAGGTAAAAGCTGTGATATGCTTTTGATGAAACTGCTGTTTACCCCCCTTCTTTTAATGAATGCAAAAATGTCTTAGGTTCATCAACTATGCTTTCCATTAGTAAATGCAAATGAAAGGGAATTCAATAAATTTTCACGTGGCACGACAATTGTGAATCGAGTTTGTAAAACGGGCATCAGAATTTTTCTATAGATCCTTTTGCCTCAGATTCCAAGAACCAAAGCTCATTGAGATCGTGGTAGCAGTATCATTGCGATCATGATTGTGATAATATTCGACATCAAGTTAAGGGAATCTTATGAAAGTTCTATTTGGTTTTATCAGGCACATTGCAAGAGGTTCAGTCATCGCGCAATGTCAGTTGCTATAGTGCATTTTGTACTCTGGAGGCTGGTGCGAGTGTCGGAACGAGATGGTGGAAGAGCGACATTGTCAGCCTTCCATGGACTTGGAAGGTCAAAATACGCATCATGAAGACATCTCGTGATGATCCTGACCTGATCAGGTCACCCACCAGCAAGCAACAGTTTAAAGAAGTGGGCAGCATCAAAGATTCTCAAAGGGATGAAGAGATCTCAGGTTGAGCCCTCTGGAAGTGAGAATCGCCGTGTCTGAAACAATTAGATCGGCCATTGATAGAAAATCGACGAGGAATAAGGAATTACACCAGGCGTCGGAGGAACAAGAAAGGTAAAATACACACAGAAAATAAGCATTTGCTAAGCAGTCTCTACCACATTAATGTAAGCTGGTACATGGTCGGTCTACAATTCAAGAGAGATTCTAATCAATCAATCAATCAATGTCTGCCTCAAAACTACAACTGCTTGAGATCTCTCTTCCCTTTTATTTCTTAGGTTTCAAACACATCATCTGTAGTTTGTAATTGGATTGCACAAAATCAGGTAAAAAAATGTCAAGGATAAGCTAGAAAGAAGAAGCTGCGAGGAACGAACGAACTCTACCCAAATGTGGTTCCTCGATCGGCCTCTTATGGAGGAATTCAACTCTCTCCATTGTTATTCCCGCCTTTTACAGTGGAGCTCAGTTCTCATCACTCGGCCCAAAAACCTTCATTCTTGACAATGGAGTCCTCAAGTATCCATCCACCTCAAACTTCTTCGGCGAGAGCTCTCGATACTTGGCGAACTGCTGCTTCGCCTCCACGTCCTTATCTAGCAGGCTGTAAATCATTCCCCTGCAGAAATACGGCCGGAAATCCTTGGGATCCTCCTTCGAAAGCTCCTGGTAAATCCTCATCGCCTCTTCAATGTTCTTCTGCAGGAACTGTATCTGCGCCATTATCAACCTCACATCTCGAGCTTCCTTCACCTTGTTCTCCTCCTCCGCTATCTGCAGAGCATTCTCCAGCCTCGCAATCACCGCCTCCCCTTCCCCGCACTTGTCCATGAGCAGCGCATTCTCGAAAAGAGCCTCGAACGACAGAGGATTCACAGCGAGAATTTCCTCGAACACCTTGCGGGCATTCTGGGACTGACCCATCTCGTTGTACAACCTCGCCATCAGGAAATTCCACTCCACCGCCGCGGGCTGGGCGGCGACGAGGCGGGTCAGGATCTTGAGCGCCTCCTCGTCTTCACGGCTCTCGAGCTTCTGCTGCAGCAGGGACTTCAGAGACTCGACGGCTTCGGTGTTACCCACGAGAAATTCGGACAAAGGAGAGGCGAAGGAGGACGAAGAAGAGTCCTCATCCTTCAGCTCCACAGCAGCTGGGTTCTTTGGCTCCAGTTGCTCTTCGATGGTGGCCGGGGTTTCTTCAGCTAGAGTAGCTTCGGCTGCTGCAGGGGGTTCGGCTTTGGCCGGGTGGAGAACGGAGAAATGGGCGGCGGCGGAAGCAGAGGCGGCGATCAAGACGGCGGTTTTGGCCAGGGTTTTGAGGCGCTGGATGATTAAGGGTGGGTATGGGTTTGGTAGGCATGCTGTAATGGTGGGAATGGAAGAAGGTTGCGGGTGGGCGAGCCTGGTGGAATTGAGACGATGGGGGAGTTGGGAAGTTGAATTGAAGGAGGAGAAGGGGGAGGAAGAAGAAGAAGGTACTTTGAAATTGAGGAAGGAAGTGGTGAGCGTTGAGTTCATTGTCGGAGGATCAATGGCGATCCTTTCCTTCCTTGTTCGTAGGTCAGCCTTTTTCTTCCAATGGGTAATGGAAGAGGGAGAGGAAGGAGACGAGTTCGATGGTTGTTAGGGTTTATAGTAACAGAGAAGCAGAGTGACGATGTAGAGTGTAGACGACAAAATGTTCAAGCCGGACCAGCAAATTTTTTTTTTAAAAAAAATACCATTGAAGAATACGATATTTTTTATTGATAACTTTTTGTAGATCTTCTACAAAAAATAACATAAATTGCAATTTATGGAATCTCATAAGAATGTGGATTCATATAAGTAGTGGATTCTTAAATTCGAGGTTGTAAAAATCATATATTCAAGACAGAAACGATTGTATTGGCTTTTGAAAGATTTTTATTTCATTTCTATGTTTTTTTGCTCTCTTACTATTGAGTAACACAGTATTAGTATAATGAGATGTCAAACTTAAGACGTATTTAGATTTTAGACTAACGATTCTAAAAAAAAGCTAGCTCTTGTAATTGAACTAGGGTTTTTTATAGGAAATTGTTTTCTTACAGTAAGCTAGCAGATGAGAAAATAGGGAAAAAAATAGATTGTGTAAGTCCGACCTCGTCTTCTTTTCATCGACAATTCATTTTGCACATCATGTATGTCGTCAATTTGGCACATAACATGGTGCATCATGGCATCTCTGACCCCTTTAACCACCTCAACTTTGCTGCTCATGAGGAATTGGTGCTCCTAGGTAGATATTACATACATGAGGTTGTAGTTGAGGATGACTAATCAATCATCATAGGCCCCGTTTATGTCAACTTCAAGATAGCTCTACATTGTTGGAGGATTGGTACTATTCCCACTCACCTATATTCCTGATTATCATGATTTCTCGAATAATGAAACTATTTGCTTATAGAGTGACACAAAAATGTCTTTGTGATTCAAAGGGAAAAAATGTATTTGTGTGAATGAGTTAAAATTTACTAATTAATTACTAATATTTTTTTTGGTGTGTTTGTTTCCACTTTTCTTTTCTCAACATTTTCCCCAAATTTAAGTTTATGTAAAAACAAACTCACCTAGGCGTGGGATTCGGTCGGTAAACGGTAAATTGTTTACCGAATTTACCGGTTTCGATATACCGACGCTGGCAAAACTGTTTACCGTTTACCGATACCGATTTGTAACCGGTTTACCGATTACCGAATTACCGGTAAACGGTTACAAACCGGTTTACCGAATTACCGCCATTTTCCTCACAACCGAATGGAAACATACACTTAACAATGACAATCTTTCCCCACCGCACCAGCCATTCTGCCCATTCATGATCCCAGAAACAAAATGAGTTCTTCAACCAAAACAAACAAAACAAAACAAGTTCCATTCATTTGCTCATACTAAGTTCTATTCTCAAACAACTTCCTACCTTCACGGGACACAATCCACGTAACCTATTCATCCAGCACTGAATAGATTCCGCTAGACAAAAATGACATTCTAGGAGAACTCACATCCAAATATTACACATCATCTGGTGGATTTTCAGAATTCATAAAAAAAAATTAACACTAACACACAGCAGGAGCAGGGCAGGGGAACCAAATCTGCAATTCTTACCCGGCGGAGCAGGATGGCAGGAGCGGGGGAGGACTGGGAAGTGGGAACTGGGAACGGGAAGGGCTGGCGAGTGGCAACGGGAAGGGGCGAAGGGCTGCCGACGGGACTGGGTACGCGTCGCGCGTCGGCGAGGGAAGGGAGAGACCCGGCGAGGGAAGCACGCGAGTCAGAGTTGCCCGTCGCCGTTGCTCCACGGTCGTCGCCGTCGAGAAGAGGAGAGCTGGAGAGGTCAGGCTGCGCGGCGGGATCTGGAAAAAACGAAGAGGAGAGGGCTCGGGTCGGTCGTGGTCGCTGGAAAAAACGAAGAGGAGAGTGTTTTTAGTGTTTGGACTTTGGCCCCCAACAAAACGCAGCTCATCAGTTAGGGAGTGGGGAGGGGGATAAATCGGTATCGGTATTTACCGATACCGTGTCCGGTAAACCGACTCCCCCAACTTCCCGCTCGGCTACCGATACCGCCGGTTACCGTTTACCGCCGGTTACCGGTTCGGTAAAACGGTAAACCGTTTACCGGATTACCGAATCCCACCCCTAAACTCACCTACTTGCATCTTCCTCAGACTGCCGCCTATTCGTCAAAAAAAAAATTCCCCAGACTGCCGCCAAAATTAGCATTCATTCTAAAGTTGTGTTTAACTTTTAACTACTTCCTAAATATTGAAAAAAGAAAACTTAAAAAAAAAGACATGAACACTATGTTTGGGATGTAGGGTAAATGGGAGGGACGTGCAAGTTTGGTGTAAGTGCATTGTCCAATGCATTTATCCCCATTTTGATAATTAGGAATAGTGGTGAGGGCCGAAGGGTGCAATTGGAGGTAAGTTCACTATTTCCATCAACCTCCAATTTGGAGTGCAAATGGAGAGAGAAAGCGAAGGAGAAGGGGTATTAGATAAAAATATGTTTTTTTTTATTTTCTATAATTATTTTGTGACTAAGAATGTCATGTAATTATATAATAATAATTGTTATTATTAATATATTATAATAGTAAGAATAACCATTAATGACGATTAAATAATTATTATTATTTACTTTTGGATTTACTCCGAATGTCGTCATTGAGTTTAGGATATTTTTGTCAAATTGGTTCCAATTGTTGACTCAATTTGCCTGGTTAATAGTTGAAACTTATAGATTCGATTTGATACCACAATGTCGAAAAATCAGTGATCATGGGGGATATGAGCTAGTTTATGTCTTGGCCACTAATTAGGGTTCGAGTCTACTCATTATCCTCGATATTGTTCGACCAATGATGATTTTCATGGGCCTAATAATATTATTTACTATTTTTGATAAATAATTATTGTTTGAGCACTCCTATCTTAATAACTTTTTATTTAATATTAATTTATTATGAATATTTTGTGATAATATTTTACAAGTTTAATAAATTAACTTTATAATAATATACCTTATTTACTTTTCAGCTTATTTGCACCCCCCTACTTTATTATTCCAAACAACAATTTACCACTCCACTTACACCATCTTCCAATTTGCACCACTTTCACTTTGCACCTCAACTTGCACCCCCACAATTTTGCCAAACATAGGGGAAGGGTCAAGCAGGTCGGAAACTAAAACGTTCACTTCAAACCCATAGAACCTGGTTAAATTGTATGGTTTTCATTGACTATACAACTTCCTTTCTTTCATGTTTATCGGGTAAATGTCACATTTGGTCACTGGGATTACTAAATCGTGTTATGTTTAGTCATTAGAAAAAATTAATATCAATTTTGGTCACTCGAATTACTAAAACATGGCACATTTAGTCACTCTCCCGTTAGCCTCCGTCCAACTCCGGTCACTCGAATCACTCTTTTTTTTTTTACGAATGTCACTCGAATTACTGAAACATGTCACATTTATGGATTTGGACGAAAACTAACGAAGGGTGACTAAATGTGACATGTTTCAATAATTCGAGTGACCAAAATTAATATTAATTTTTTCTAATGACTAAACATGACATGATTTAGAAATCTTAGTGACCAAATGTGACATTTACCCATGTTTATCTAATGAACAATTGGAATCCGTGGTTTGATGAGTTGGAAAGTTGTAAAAATATATTAAATTTTAGTTTCTTATTAACTTTTAATTGATATATTATTTAAGTAACCAAATTTGAGAGTTAGTATCACGTAAAAAATGAATGAACAATAACAATTTGATGAATCGAACATGTAAAGTACTAAGGAGAGAGTCCATTCTCTTCCATTGGTGTAGGAAGGAGACTTTTAGATTTTGTGTATGCCTAAGTCAGAGGGAGGTTTGAGATTCCTTCTCACATCCCTTAATTCCCTTTGGAGCCGTCTCCTTAAAGGTCTATACTTCCCAAGAGGTGATTTTCTTCATGCAAAAAAGGGAAGCAAAGCATCCTGGATTTGAGCTAGTCTCTGTGAGGCAAGAAAGGTTATTTTTATAAAGAGCTTAATGAATGGAAATCTTGCCCGAGGTCCCCACCTCCCATGCCTTCCCTTCCCTCTCAGATTAGGGGAACCCAGTCTCATATGAATCCACCGCCAAGTAATCATTCTTTGGTGATTCACTGTGATGGGTCGTTGATTAGTGACTCCCAGCCGGGGGCATATGTGTTGTGGTTGTTAACCATCATAGATAAGTGTGTGATGGGCGAGCTGGAAGGAGTGAAATTGGCTAAAGAATATGGTTCCGAGTGTACAGTCCAATCAGACTGTCAAGTTCTGGTTAAAACGTTGAATCATGATCAATCTCGATGGCCATGGAGGTGTGCAGCGTGGATTGGTTCGATTGTCTCTATCCTTAGGAAAAACCCTCTCATTCGAATTAAGGAGGTGCCCTGGCACTCAACGTCAGAGCAGATTGGGTTGCAAGAACAAAAGCGAGAGCATCGCTACCTGATGATTGGATTAATATTCTTGACCTCATTTTTTATCTTCTTTAAAATTGTAACTGGGTTTCCTGTTTTCTTACGATTGGTGGAATAAAAGTTGGTTATCATTGTAAAAAAAAAACACGTAAAGTCAATGGTTATTTTGTACTAGCTTATAACCCGGCCCTTTGGCCGGAATGCTCATATTTGATTATTTGTATTTTTATGTTACTTTTACGTCTATTAACCCGTTTAATTTTATTGATAATTATTCGATCGAGATGATACATAAAGAAATAATATATAGGTCGAACATTCGGAGAAATATCATAATCATTTAAGAATATAAAATATAAAAATGTATCATTGAGCCCATTTTCATAATGCTAATTAAGTCCCTGTTAAAATGCTATTGGTTAGTTTTCTTTGACAATCAAGAAATATAGAGTATAAAAGCTCACTGAAATTCTCACACAACCCATAGATAGTTTGAAACTAAATCTTCAACCTCACAATCCTATATAAAGGGTTCAATGCTCTCCTTTTAGAAACAATATGTCACTAATCAAAAAGAAATAGAGAGTTGTTGATTCAAGTCATCTATATACTAAAAACTCAGCTAAGAGGGGACCATCACAACTTGAGAGCAAATGAAAAAATCAGGGTTATCTCCAATATACGAATAGACTCGATCAAAGTAATAAGGCGCAAAATTAGAAACTCCTTATCTATTAGTTCCAGTAGGTTGAATAAAGAATTCAAACAATCAATCAATGATTCCTCGTTTTAAGATAGAAATAGGTTATGACAGTTGCAAAAACCATAAACCTAAAGATCCAATAGCCACCACTCTCCGTTGTACAACCAAATTTCTATCTCAAGAGGCATATATTCAACCAAAAATTCAATTTCTAATCTTTCTTCTACAACTTCAGTTATTGATGAACTCCATTCTATTCGCCATGAATTGATATCGAAGTTGAAATCTTCTACTCGCCCAGCTTAAAATCCCTAACAATAAAACCGTAGTGCCAAGAGATACCTGAAGATTGATTTTCAATAACAGTCATGCACTGGGAAGTGAAAGGCGCAAACTATTGCACGATGGATGAAATTTCGGAGGAAGTTAGAAAGAGAAAAGAACAAAGATAAAAAAACACAAAATTTAAATTTAAATTGAAAATGCGAGGATACAACAGTAGTTACATAATTAGTTTCTTCCATGTTGGCCAATTACCCATTTACCTTTAGCAAAAATTAAGGAGAGAGCGGGAATTTAAAATTGAGAAAATTACATGAAACTCTACTATGAAAATAGAAGTATCAAGCTCGATAAAAATACATACGGTAGACTTAGTGAGCTTGCTAATTATGATCAAAAAGTCCTCTGATTTTTAGAGATTAACTTTGTCTATTTTTTTGTATAAAAAGGATTCAATAAATTTGTTTAGTGTAACTGGTTGTGCTTGTTATCTTTGTTTGAAGAGACCCGGGTTCAAATCTTGATATTGCTATTTTTTATATGATTTAAATAATAAATATGTAAAGACAAAAATGACCTTCCTACTTTCACTTCCAACTCCGAGGCTCCGATCACCAATGCGTATAGTTCAGCAGGCACGGCGACTAGCGGGTAGTAACAACATCCAACCGGAGAGTCTTTGAGAACGATGGTGAGTCGGTCTTCTTGGTTTTCTTTACCAATCTATCGTCGGAATCTTAATCCTTTTCATCGGAACTCAACATAATCAGTTTCCCTAATGACCCATGTCGAGGAAAGATGAGGGGAACCCTTGCAGCGATAACTTTGTTCATGAAATTCCCATCATCGGATTCAAAGCTCGATTCTTTATTAGTCACTCTTTTACTCTATTGATTGTGCTTGGTATTGGGGATTTGGCATTTCAAAAAGACTCAAAAGCATTTAGCTAAAACCCTAGTTATTCAGGCTTTTTCTCGTTTCCTTACCCCCTTGTGGGTATTTTCAGTTTTGCTTATGTTTGATACGGTTCCATTGTCATATGTTGTCCATAGGATGTTCCTGGTCCCAGGAATAAAACCATTTGCAGAGAAGGAAGTGGCCATGACGGCGATAAAATCAGTTCTCTGCCAAACAATCTGATTGAGCACATCTTGAGTTTTCTTCCATTACGAGAAGCGGCCAAGACCTGTGTCCTGTCAACTTCATGGAGGCGCACATGGGTGAATCGTCCATCGCTTGTATTCGATGACCAGTTCTGGAAACCATACCCAGTTGAGGTGGCTGCAAATAAGAATGTCGGTAGTAATGGGGTCTATTCTATTACCATCGAAAAACTGATGTTGAATGTGTTCACAGTTCTCTGCCACCATAGGGGACCCTTGAAGGAGTTCTCTCTTTCTATCCCTCAACTGAGTACCTTCCCGGCATATGTTGATCAGATTTTGCTTTCCTTATACGATAAATTTATTGAGAGCTTATTCATTTGGATCAATGAATACAAGGTTCCTCGTTGTCTCTTCTCATTCAGGCAGCTCAAGAAGTTGCGTCTGTATGCCTGCGCGTTCACTTCCTCTCAAATTTCGTTCGAGGAATTCAGAATGCTTACTAGCCTTGATCTTAGATGGATCAAATTCCCAAATGCTGAGCGGGTTTCTTTCATCATCAGATGCCCATTGCTTTTAACTTTCACTCTGATAGCTTGTGACACCGCTAATGGCACCTATCTTGATATACTGAGTGAAGCACCCAGCCTTAGCTATTTCCATTGCGTGGGGAACTTTAGCTCTGTGTGTGTCAAGTATGCTCGGCATCTCAAAGATGTTATTGTCCATCAGACTGCAAGGTTAGTTGATCCTTCTAAGAGCAAAGATGAACCCACTAATTTCATGAAATTATGTGGTGGTTGTCCAGCACTAGAGCAACTATGTATAGCACTTGAGCTCTTCAGGGTAAATATACTACTATTATCATCTTGGATGTTTTGAGTAGCCGGAGCTATTTCTTACATTATCTTGCTTGGGAATTGCAGGACTTGGCAACTCAAAATCTGATTACTCAACCGGGTCAAATATTTATGTTAATGATGCTAAGGGAACTAAGGTTGGGTGATGTGTGTCTCAGCTGTCCGAGGGATGTCTGGTGTAGTATGCTCTTAATCATACTTGCCCCAAACTTGCGAAACCTCATCATCACTGTGAGATTCTCATCCCCTCTCTCTGTATGTGTTGTGTGCGTTAAATACTGAAGTCCACAGAAAGAAAAACAAGCTGAATTTTGCTGAACTAGATAAGTTTACAATAATTGGGTGGTTTCCGCCTTTGATCCTTGATTGAGGATGTAACTTTTGGCTAGTGGATTTTAACTTGATTGTAAGCTACCCTGTGTCTAGCTTTTGTTAGAGAATGCGAAGAAGAAAAAAAAAAGCAACTGCCTTCTTACTGTTATTCTTTGCTTGGAATTCCAGACCAAGGCAATGGCAACCCAGTACATAGATCTCAACCTGATATCTGCCATACAGAGGGTGTGTGGACTCAATAAACACAAAGCAAGTAAGCTGTTGAAAGTGGAGATCAATCAGTTGCAGGGTGTAAGAACAGAGATGTGTTGCATTCAATGGTTATTAGCTGCTTCACCTGAGCTTCACAAGATGGAGATCAAGTTTTCTCCTAATTCACTACCTGCCGACCAGATTCAGACTCTGAGGGATCTGAATGGGTTTCAGCGGGCCTCCAGCAAAGCACAAATCATAATATAGCCACCCTGGTTTTCAGTAGCCATTGTTCTTCTTAAAATACTTGATGCATCGAGTACTTTGAGGTCTCAACTTGTTCTGTAAATGATTGACATGTTCAAATCATAGTATCACCTTGATAAATGAACATGCTCCCTCATTCTTCTTCAAGGAATTTGAAGCCATTTCTGTGCTGTCTTTTCTGTTGGATTGACTTGTGCATAATATGTTCCAAATGTCTTGGAGAGTGTGCGCATGCCCAGGTCACTCTTGTTTTCTTTCTTATGATTAGAGGTATTATCATTGAAGACAGGAACTGAGTGCTCTTTCGTTGATGATTTACAGTTTTTATTTGCAAGGCTCAACCATGACAGCTTGCAAGACTGCCACTTTCAAACTCGAGCAGGAGCAAACGGGTTTCACAGTGGAGACTGGAGAGGTTGAAGGATACCACCTTATTCCAGGTGATCATTCCAAAATTCCAAAATCAATGAAGTCTTATATTCCACAATCAATGATTGCCACAGTGCATCATCATTTCAGTACAACCAAATAATACGTTCATACCAAATCCACCACATTTAGTTGAATTGAGTCTCAAATCAATTGGTGTGGTAAATAAAAATGACCCAATAAAAGCAGAACAAACCATTTACTGGGAAAATGAACTATTTGAAGTTAACAAAACAATCCTGAACATAGTTGTTCATAACCGGAAGCGTTGTACTTGAACATAGTATATGACCCAAAATTAACCTAATGTATTTTTAATCTTAACTCACTTCTTTTGTACAACCTTTTTTTATCTAATTTCTTAAACGGAAAATTATCAAAATTGTTTAATTATGGTTATTACATTTAACTCACCTAATTCTTACTAATATAAGATCAGTATTTACAAATTTGTAATCAACATTTATCATGTTTCACCTATCTAAATTTCAAACTATTCTGATGAATGTATGACAATCTGAACTAAAAGGCGAACCCCTGCCCGCATACACGGAAAGACTATGAGAAGGGAGCGTGTACGACACTCGCTCGTGGGAAGACAACCAATCACAACTGAGCGTGCGCCCCAGACGTCCTCCTCGGTGTGTTGCTCGGCTCGCTCTCTACGGGTCCCACTAGTCTAGAACCTTCTTGTCTTGGCCAAATCTCGCTCCAAATTAAACGTTTTTTTATTTACTTTTGGGGAATTAGATTTTTTTATTTACTTTTTGGGACTTTTATAATTCCAAGGAGGATTTTACCACTTTTTGACATTTTCGAACTCCATTGTGATGGTCTTAGAGTTCAGCCGGGACGGGGAGTGGCAGTAACGAAGCGGCTGCACCAATATTCAACAGAAAGTTCACAAGAAGAGAGCCATTGACGACTATGGTGAGTCGCTCTTTCTTTCCCCTATTGTGGTCTTGGGATTTCAATGATCTTGAGCATTGATATGATATGCTTTTCTGCCTAAACGAAACCCTAGGGATCCATGGTCTTCGCTGTGCTGTATGTTTTTATATGATTCCATGCCTTATGTGTTACCCGTAGGATGTTCCTGGTCCAGAGAACAAAAATGTCTGTAGGCGTGATAGTGGCAATGATGGCGATAGAATCAGTTCTCTGCCGCAGAGTATAATTGAGCACATCTTGACCTTTATTCCATTACGAGAAACAGTTAAGACCAGTATCTTGTCAACTGCCTGGAGGAACAAATGGGTGAATCGTCCATCACTCATATTCGATGACCGTTTCTGGACGTCATTTCCAGTTTTCGAGACATCTGCTCAGCATGAGGGGGTTTATGTGGTCGATCCTAATAGGATCAACAGACTCGTGTTGGATGTGTTCAGAGTTCTCTGTTACCACAAGGGACCCTTGAAGGAGTTCTCTCTTTCTATCCCTCAACTGAGCAGCTACCCTGCTCTTGTTGATCAGATCTTGCTTTCCTTGCACGAGAAATGTATCGAGAGGTTGTGCATTGAGATCGATGGTTACAAGCTGCCTATTCGTCTCTTCTCATTCAGGCAGCTCAAGAAGTTGAAGTTGTTTGCCTGCATGTTCACATCCTCTCAAATTTCGTTCGATCAATTCAGCGTGCTTACTTGTCTTGATCTTAGATCAACCAAGTTCCCGGATGTTGCTGGGGTTTCTCTCGTCGTTAGATGCCCATTGCTGTCGGTTTTGATTATGGTAGATTGTGGCAGTGCATTCAACCGTCTCGACATACTGATTGAAGCACCCAGCCTCAGCCTTTTCCATTGTGCGGGGAGCTTCAGCTCTTTGCGGGTCAAGGAGGCTCCACTTCTCAAAGATGTGACCGTCTATCAGACTGCAAGCTTTGTTGCTCATCCTATGGGCACAGATGATCCCTCTAATTTCACTAAATTATGCGGTGGTGTCCAGCAGTTGAGCGGCTATCTATAACAATGGGGCTGTTCAAGGTAAATATACTACTGCTGTCTTGACCCATATTCTTTGATGTTTTGAGTTGGCACAACTGTTTCTTGCATTAACTAACTCATTGGGCATTACAGGATTTGGCAGCTTCAAAGATGATGGCTCTAACGGCTCCATTAGCAAAGCTAATGATGCTTAAGCAACTCAGGATGGGTGAAATGTGTATCAGCAATCCGAGGGATGCCTTGGCTTGTCTTTTGTTAATGGAACACTCCCCTAACTTGCAAGAACTCATCATCGATGTAAGATCTTCAACTCCTCTCTTTGTTTGTGTGTGTCCCTCTCTTTCTCTATTTTGTGCGCATTAACTGCTGATGTTCACAGAAAGAAAAAAAAAAGACATACTGAATTTTGCTGGATGTAGTATTTTGGCTTGAGGATTTCATTGTGAATGTAAGCTACCCCTTGTCTAGGTTTAGTAAGAATTTGGAAAAATAAAGGCAGTTTTTTGCTGCTTACTAGTATTCTTTGATTCGGAATTGCAGAACGTGATAAAGCCAAACCCTTGTGTAGACGTCGAGGTGAGAATCATACAGCTGCTGTGTGAAAGCAGGACGTACCAACCAAGTAGGCTGGAGAAAGTTGAATTGAATCAGTTGCAGGGTTTAATAACCGAAATGTGTTTCATCCGATGGTTATTATCCGCTTCACCCGCGCTTGACAAGATGGAGATAACGTTCTCAGCAAATTCACTACCTAGCGAACAGATTTGGATTCTAAAAGCGTTGAATGAGTTTCAGCGGGCCTCCAGCAAAGCACAAGTCGTAATCAAGTGATCCCACCCTAGTTTCAGTAGCCATTTTTTCTTGATCAATATATGTAATCTCTCTATGTTGTGCAATGGAAAGTACTTTTGATGGCACCTTGTTGTTGTGCAGGCCTGTGACTGTTTTTTGCTTGCCTATCAATATTCAGCTGATTGTGGAGTTTGCATTTGTAGTTTTATACATAGGAAACAATGTTCATTTGGCCACTGCATTATCTGCATAAATGTATCCAGCTAAAGGGCTAAGTGTTGTAGTGTTTGCCAATCAGAAGTTGAAGCCAAGTCTCGCGTATTCGCGTCTAGGCTAAGTCTATTTTCTGTAAGGCAATATTGTTGTGGCTTCGTTACTACAGTATTCTGATTACTAGCTAGGCAAAGTCAAAATGTTTTCAACCAAGAATCTCGTGAGGTTTGAACTGGAATGATTCACCTGTGTCCGTGGATGAAAAGGGACGATGGTTTTATTGGGCTCAAATTCTTGCAGGCCCATACCAAAGTATTTAGATAGTCTACTATATCACCCACTCATATCTCTAAGGTGGAAATCAGTAAAAGAAAGAGAGAGATAGATAGAGTTATCTCTTTATAACTTTCTCCGAAAGTCCCTTCATTGTGCAATAATTTGGTCCTTTCACTCCCCAGTATAAGGGTGCATTTGAAAATTAATCTTCCGATTTCTCTTGGCACAACAGTTTTATTTTGGAGATTTAAGCTGGGCAAATAGAAAATTTCAAATCCGATATTAATCCATGGCGAATAGAATGGAGTTCAATCAAGTAGTTATGAATTTGAACTTGGAGTAGAAGAATTGGAATTGAGTTTGAGAATGGAAGTGGTGGTGTTGGGGGGGAATTATGTTTGGATTTGGTAACAGGTAAAGTTCCACTGCAGCTAGGGCTGGAGATCGGGTCTGTTTCGGGCACCCGAACCGAACTCGTCGGTTACCCGATCCCGAAACTCAGCCATTTCAGGACCCAACGTCGAGATCATAGCGGTTCTCGGATACCCGAGTACCGAAGTTGGTGGGTCTCGGTTCTTATGCGGTTACCCGAGAGATGGACCAGGTCACCGTTGACGACTTCGATCACTTATTCTTGAGGGCGGTGGGGGAATCAGATCCTTCGTATGGGATTCCAATGAGTCGCCTCTCTCGAAGGGGGAAGACCAACGACAACCGATTGAGTTGACATGAGGGAGAGAGCCGAAGATGGACCAAGTAGAGGCACAATGACACTGGTTTTGGCGGCAGGCGATGGCTGCTAGGGTGGGACAGAGGCTGAAGGCAACCTCTTCCTTCCTCTCGATTCTAGATCCGCTCTTCTTCTACTCATCTGAAGAAGAAACTCAAACAAGGGGAAAAGCTGTGGAGAAGCCTTTCTCTAAGATGGGCTTAAGCCTAATGACAACTCGTGGGTTAGGGGTTCTGAGTACCATTGTTGGGCTGGGCCTAGTAGAGTGAAGTATTGGCTAGGGGCTTATTTCGGTTCCCCCTCGGTTCCGCTTGACTTTGGTTTCGGTGCTCGGTTTCACCGAAACCCGAAAAACAACCAAACCAGCAGCCGAGACCCGCTCCTGCCACTGATTCTTCGATTTTCGGTTTTGGTTTTGGTTTACCCGGAACACCGAACCCGAACATCCACCCCTAACTGCAGCAAGTGAAGGCAGAGAAGAGGGAGTTGGAGAGGGTAGCAAATGAATTGAGGAGGGTGTTGAAAGACATGGAAGCAAAACTAAAACAGTTAAAGAGAGAGAAGTGAGAGATGATGAGCATAGTAATCAAAATGGAGAGGTTATTGAAGGTCATTGAAGTGGACTGAAGCAGGAGAAGACAGACAAAGGGGAGATGAACATATTAATGGAATTGGAGATGAGTGTTGGTTTTAGCGAAAGTATTACAACTGCCCCGAGGAAGATGAGTTGGCAAACACAAGAAGAAGATTGAGGAGTTGAAGAGCGAGTTGACAAGAACCTCATTTTGAAGAGAAATTGAGGGCCACAGAGAGAAGGTTCATCAAAGTAGCAGAAATGGAGTTGTTTGGTTGAAACATATGCCTCTTGAGATTAAAGATAGAGTGGATAAATATTTGGTCGTTCAACGAAGAGTGGTGGCTATTGGCTCTTTAGGTTTATGGTTTTTGTAGCTACCACAACCTATTTCTATCTTAAAACGAGAAATCATTGATTGATTTACTGAATTAGGTCGATTCTTTATCAACCTACTGAAACTGATAGAAAAAGAGTGTCTAATTTTGTGTCTTATGACTTTGGTCAAGTCTATTAGTATTTTGGAGATAGATAACCCTAATTTTGTCCTTTGCTCTCGAGTTTTGATGGTTCCCTCTTAGCTTAGTTTATAGTATATGGTTGACTTGAACCTACAACTCTCTATTTCTTTTTTATTAGTGGCATGTTGTTCCTAAAAAGAGAGCATTGAAGCCTTTATGTAGGATTGTGAGGTTTTAGATTCAGTTTCAAACTATATATGAGTCAAGTGGTAATTCCAGTGAGTTTTTATATTCTATCTTTCTTGACAATCAACTAATCAATATAATATTATCATTATGAAAATCAAATCAATGATACATTTTTATATTTTATGTTCTTAAATGATGATGGTATTATTTTAGTGTTCGACCTATATATTATTTCTTTATGTTATTTTTTTTTGTTATAATTATTGAACCTAGACTAATGGAAACCCACTACATAACAATTTAAAAGTGAACGACTATTTGCCGCCAACCAAATTGCTATTTGCCGCCAACCAAAAAAAAAAAAAAAAATTTGAATTCAAATTTTGAATTTTCCCTCCCTTCCCTTCCTTTCATTCTATAAATTCGGATACCCATGAACATTTGACTCATTCCAACAAAAACTTCTGTTGACGAGCCCAGTGCCTCCGTCGCCGGCACCGTTCTTCCGTCGTCGGCTAACCTCCCGTCGCCCTCAGCTCGTCGGAAAACAAGTAAGTTTATTTTTTCCGGCCAGTTTTCCAGTTTTCCGGCCAGTTTTCCAGTTTCCCGGCAAGTTTTCCAGTTTTCTGGCGAAAAACAGGGCGGGCCGAAAAAAAACTGCGGCCAATACGCCGCCGGGCCGAAAGAATTTTTCGGCCGGTGCGACGGCCGGCCGAAAAATTCTTTCGGCCCGGCGACGCCGCGGCCGCAAATTTTTTTCGGCCGGTCGCCGACCTCGCCGCCAAAAAAATTTCCGGCGGCGTGTTCGTCGGCCGGCCGAAAATAATTTGCGGCCGTGGCGTCGCCGGGCCGAAAGAAATTTTCGGCCGGCCGTCGCACCGGCCGAAAAAGTTTTTCGGCCCGACGACGCACCAGCCGCAAAATTTTTTCGGCCCGGCGGCGCACCGGCCGCAAAATTCTTTCGGCCCGGCCATTTTTTGTATTTAATTTAATTTAATACGATAATTAATTAATAAATAAATAAATACTTAATTAGTTAGTAGAAATTAGCAATTAGTGTTAATATTTATTTAAGTTGGTGTATAAATGTTTTTTTTTTGTAATAGGCGTTTGAATGTTTAATTACTTAGATTAGTTAATGGAATTTTAATTAATTAAGAATTGATTTAACAATTAATGTTAATATTCAGTACATTAGTTAATAGAAAATTAATTAATTTGTGATTAATTAACAATTAATTTTAATAGTACATTAGTTAATAGAAAATTAATTAATTTGTGATTAATTAACAATTAATGTTAATATTACATTAGTTAATAGAAATTTAATTAATTTGTGATTAATTAACAATTGATGTTAATATTACATTAGTTAATAGAAAATTAATTAATTAGTGCGCATCTAAGTATGATATTTTGTAAATTTGTAGATAATTAGATATGGATGATGCGGGTCATGCGGGTAGGGATGAGTTGTATAGATTCAATGGTAGGATTGTTGATGCATCAGCACGAAGGAAGAATAAGGAGAATAAGCGCTCTCGAGATATTGGACATCAGTCACAGGCAAATTTAGGGGAGGATGAGTTAGAGGCTCCTACTGTAGTTGCTCGTTCGGCATCACGGGCGTCTGGTTCCCATGGGAGGAACCAGGGTGCTGCATCCAGAGTGGTCTCGGCTGAGTTTGATGAGGACGATAGTGATGAGGATATCGAGGTCCCTCCACCTACGCGTGGACATGGACGAGTGCCGTCTCGTACGGCAACATCACGTCCTGCTATGTATAGGGACCGAGCTGGGCGATTCGTACCACCTGCTCGTCAGGAGACAGAGAGCTCGGGGACTGGACGGAGTAGGGGAGGACGTTCGAGTGGTCCTCCACCGTGGGAGCTTGTTGGTGAGTGTCCTGGTGGACCTACGGATCCTAGCCTCATTAGGAGCTTTCGTGGACACGTTGCCTATGCGCTTTGGACGGGGGCTGGAGATCGAGGGGTCATCAGTTGCTACAGCCGTACATCGGCGGTTGCTTATTTGAGTAGCTACGTGTTTAGTCATGTTGAGGCGGAGAATCTGGTTCAGCAGTCAGGTCTCCAGCACCTGATGTACTCTATGTTCCGCAAGATAGCGATTGACGATGCTTTGATCTCAGCTTTTGTGGAGAGGTGGCAGCCAGACACGAACACCTTCCACTTGCCTTTTGGAGAGATGACGATCCTCCTCCACGATGTTCAGTACTTACTGCAGATTCCTGTTGAGGGACGACTGATGAGTAGGAGTTCTGCGCAGCTTGACCATCCGGAGGCGGGTTTGTGTGCGCTTCTTGGGATGAACTCAGAGCAGTTGAGTGGTCGTACGGAGGTCCCTGGATATAATAATAGGGGTAAGTGGTACGAGAAGGGTGGTTTTCTTGCAGAGATGGCGTCCAGATACTTGCAGAGCCACGGGATACATGTGACAGATAGGGGTGTACATGGGTCGGGTGGTCCGGGTTTAGGCATTTTAATCACCCGACCCATGCACTACGGTTTGGGAAATATTAAACCCAAACCCACCTAAAAAAATCTAAACCCTACGGTTTGTTTCTAATTGGGTTGGGTCGGGTTGGCGATATTTTTAAGTAAAAACCCAACCCAACACAAAATATGTAATTATTCTACATCAAATAAATATTTTATAACAAATTAAAAATTCAAACGAATAAACCGAGGTGAAAGGTATCAAAATTAAAAAATATTGTTTGAATTTTAATAAAACTTGATTTACTTCAACTTATGTCTAGTTTTTTTCACGACATTTGTTGAAATAGGCTAAAAAGGTTACAAATGAACGCATTCATAATATGATACTTTTAAAATTGTACACAAGAAAAAAAATACGTGAATCATAGTTATATTAAATATATGTCTAAACTTTAAGTCGAAGAATGCATTAGATTAGCGAGACTTTAAGAGAAAAACATGGCGAAATATCTTAATTTTCTCATAAGTATGACTGTATACGACATAAATATTTTTTTGGATACAAACTCATACCAATAATTGGAACACGGGTTGGGTCGGGTTCTACGGGTTGTGTAATCCAAAATTCAAACCCAACCCAAAAGAGACGGGTTGTACAAAAGAAAACTCTCACCCAACCCAAAACCTTCGATTTAGCGATAAATACGGGTGGGTTGGGTCGGGTTGGACGGGTGGGTCGGTTTGCGGGTGTGTTTGTTCACCCCTAGTGACAGAGGCTCAGTCGTACTTGTTGTTGTTGTTGGGGTCCACTTTGTTTGTGGACAAGAGTAGAGACAGGGTTCGGTCGGTGGTGAACCTATTTTTGGACGAGTTGGAGGAGTTAGATCAGTATAGTTGGGCGTCAGGTACACTTGCTTGGTTGTACAGATACCTTGGTCAGGCGTCTCGTGCTGGTGCCAGGGGGATGGCTGGTTGTCTCACACTTCTGCAGTGTTGGATCTACGAGTACTTTCCGGGTTTCAGGCCATCTCACTTCGAGCCTGCCGCCGTTGGACCTGATGATGCTTGGGCTTCACGATGGATTGGGCAGCCGGCACCTGGTTCTGTGGCGGATCCCAGTGTGAGGTTGGCGTTCTACCGTCGAGCTCTTGACAGCTTGACCCCTTCTGATGTGTTTTGGACACCTTTCCATCAGAGGCCTCATCAGGCAGTGCGTCGCTCTTTGTACACTGGAGTCATCCGGTTCGCTGACATAGGCGAGTTCTATGATCCAGCCCGTTGCCTCCGACAGTTTGGATACCGACAGATGGTACCGCCTGCCCCTTCGCGTCCTCAGCGAGCAGACCGACCAGAGGCACCTGGTGGATATGTCCTTCGGATTCCTGAGAGTTTTGATGCTGCATGGGATGCTCTGCTATCCCACATGGTTCATATAGACATGTACTCTCAGCCGTGGACGACGTATCCATATGAGACTACGAGAGACTATCTTGACTGGTTCGTGGCGCACTCTCATTGTAGAGTCCTACGGGATGATGGAGATGCAGATCGACTTATTGACTCCGCAGCGGTAAGATTTGACCATTATATCGTTACTCTATTATAAATATACTTAGCATGAAACTAAAAATTGTTCTTGTTTTTTTTATGCAGCGTGGTCGCGACCTTTTGTACACGTTTGCACCTGCGGTTCGAGCATATGAGCAGATAGTGACTATCATCCCCATAAATACAATGAGAAAGTGCCCTAAAACCACAATGGCCGTCTGGACTAGGGTTGAAATCGCCTACCAGCAAAGGTCGAACAAACTCTGGAAAAAGCTCATCGATGTAAGGGTAAGAATATTGCCCTGGGGGGCTCTGGGATGAGTAATCTACAAAAATATACCAAACGGTCAAAATTACATGGAAAAAATTTACAAACATAAACCAATTACTACTAGATATTAAACCAATTACTCACCTGTATCATGCTCGTCGGATTCACCTCCACTCGATCGGGATCTGACTCCACACGATCGGGATCTGCCTCCACTCGATCGAGATCTGCCTCCACTCGATCGGGATCTGCCTCCACTCGATCGCCCCCTACCTCCACTCGAACCAGGCCCAGTACTCCTCGAACGAGACCGCTCATAATATGAACGAATGAGACTGGTGCTTGTTCGAGGCCGTCCTCTCGGATTCTCATTCACTTCCGGTTCCCTCACATTGTCCTCTGCTGGATGAAGCCCATAGAATAGGGCATCTCTTGCTTGTCTCACTGCTTCAGGACCTCTTTCTTCCACCTCAACAGTAAGACGCCTAAAGTGTTCTCGTTGAAGCTCAATTTCATCACTGACTTGTTGTTGACGTGGGGGGTTTTTATAATCCAAAGTCCGCCAAAATACATGCAACTCTTGAGCATAGAATTGACGTCCTTCTTCCTTAGCTTGAACAATCTGGCAAGCACACTTGAGCCCATGTGTCATCTGAAAATGACACGCACAACTGTCCTTCAACTCCGCCGCCCCATCTAACATCAGTTTGATTGCCTCAGAACTAACGACCCTCCTCAAAAACGTGCACGGAGCCTCAATTGCCCTACTCAGATTGCGGTTCAGTGACTTGTGCAGTTCATTCACCACTTCCAGAAACTGATGTTCCATGTAGTTGTGGTTCTTCGCAAAACAAGTGTCGATCGCTCCTCTACCAGACACAAGGAAAGTCTTGAATGAAGAGTGAGATGACTCAACTCTATTCGAGCTCGTGTTACCAAGATGAAACACATGGTTCGTGTAGCACATTGCCCACATTGTCTGATGAGGCAACCACTCACCTCGCACGTAGTCGACCATTTTTTTGTTCTTCACTGTCCAGACCCTCTCAAACTCATTAATCTTTTGAAGAAAACCCTCCTGAGTCCAACTCCATGCAGCTTTGTCGAAATATTTCTTCCATACCGCATGTGCTACCTCTCTTTTTGCAATTCCACCAAGTAACACTTCAAACTTTTGCTTCACACAGTTGTTGACGTGCCATAAACATAGTAGGTGGACAGTATGTGGGAGAGGGAAGACCACAGGAATAGAAGCAAGCAAACCACCTTCTTTGTCTGTCACAATGACATTCGGAACCGTATCACCGAGCAACCCTTTAATACATCGCAGCAGCCACTCATATGTTTCCTTTGTTTCCTGCTTAATAATTGCACATGCAATGTTGAAATTCTTCTTCACTGGAGTAACCCCAATAATCTCAACCCATGGCCAGCCGTACCTGTTGGTCTTGTAGGTCGAGTCAATGAGGATGACGTACGACCATGCATGCAACATCTGAATGGACGTCGGGTGCGCAAAAAACAGATTAGTGAGCACATTATTAGAGTCCTTTTGCAAACAGATATGGTACCCACGATGTTCAGCTCCGTGAAGCGCAAACTGTATCGCATCCATTTCACCCATCTCATCCAATCTTGTCTTGGAATTTATGTTGTACATCTGTTTGATATCATGATGCACACCCCCTTCAGTATTGAGTGTCGTCTTCTACTGATTTGGTCTCACCCCCGCCTTCCTCATTAATCTTAACCTCTCTTTTTCAGCCTCACTAAACTGTTTGTTGTGTCGGTGATGTTCTGGATACAACACCTTTTCATGGTTGTGAAACCCTCTATTAGCTCCGGTTTCACGACTTGTCACTCCCACCATGACCCATGTGTTTGGACCATCCTTTTGCCATACTTCCTTTATACATATCTGAAACTGGCAACCAGTACCCTTCGAACTAATATTCCCACGCGTCTCCTTCGTAGGGTCTGGTTTATAAGACTTAACGATCCTACTACTTCTGTCGCAATACATACAGAGGGCAGTAACAGGATTCTGTCCAGCAATATTCGGTTTCCATGATCCTCTAACAATAAAGAACCCACACTGCTGAGCGATTGTTCTTGCAGCTAACTCAGCTAACTCCACACTTGCATAATGGATCCCATTCTCAAATTCCTGTGTGTAATCATGATCGGCCGGTAACAACTCTGACATTTTTCCTACAATTACAATATAATATATCAATATTCCTGTGAACCTAAACGCTAATTTCAATTCTTAACCGCTAAATTCAACTCCTAAACTCTAAATTCAATTCTTACACGCTAAATTCAACTCCTAAACTCTAAATTCAACTCCTAAACTCTAAATTCAACTCCTAAAATCGAATTTTTCTGAAAAATTGCAAAAACAGACTGTGGGCCGAAAATTTCCGGTGGCCGGAACCTGGCCGGGCCGAAAATTCTGGCGGCCGGAACCTGGCCGGGCCGAAAATTTCCGGTGGCTGGATCCTGGCCGGGCCGAAAATATCTTGCGGCTCAGCCATGTTAAAAAGGTTCCGGAATTTTTTGGCTCGGCCAGGTTCCAGCCACCGGAAATTTTCGGCCCGGCCAGGTTCCGGCCGCCGGAAATTTTCGGCCCACCGTCTGTTCGTTTCAAATCGTCGGAAAAATTGTTCGAAACTACAAAAAAATTACGCACCTGCTTAGTGATGATTCATTGATGCGTGTACGCAGTATATGTCGAGGATAGGCTTTCCCGATGATTTTCCGGCGAATTTTCCGGCGAGCGTTGAATTTTTCTGATTCAATATGTTCTCTGAAAGTTGGATATGTTGTAGATTGTGAAACTCCTTACCCTAATATGTATATATATATATATTTTTTTGTTGGCGGCAAATAGCAATTTGGTTGGCGGCAAATAACAAGCCCCATTTAAAAACAATTCGTTTAATTTGTCTAAACTATCCAGAAATTAGCGCTGTTTTTACTAAACAATCGAACTTGAGAGATCATTATACAGATGATTCAGAATTTGATCATTGTTGTATTCTAAACCCAAAACACTTCATGACAGACACACCACGTTCCCTATAATCCCACGAATCTCAACCTATATTTTTTTTTGTACAAATAATAAATGCCACATAAAACCCTAAAACATACTTCCAACACACAAACAAATACCAAATTACTAGCCAATACGTACTACACGCACATGCCGCCGCCGGCGTTCCCCTTACCCGGCCGTATCGCGGCGGCCGTGGCACTCATCACCATCCTCGTGATCACCGCCACCTCAGCCGCCGCAAGAGCACCACCACCACCGCCGCCACCAATCCACCTCCCCAAATTCACCGCGGCCATAATCTTCGGCGACTCAACCGTCGACACGGGCAACAACAACTACATCACCACCGCCGTGTTCAAAGCCGACCACCTCCCCTACGGCGAGAACTTCCCTTCCGAAACCCCCACCGGAAGGTTCTCCGACGGGAGGCTCATCCCCGACCTGATCGCCAGCCGCCTAGCGATCAAGCCGGCGGTCCCGCCTTACCTCGACCCTCAACTCCCCGCCGGCGAGCTCCGGACCGGAGTCGCCTTCGCTTCCTCCGGTAGCGGGTACGACGAGCAGACGCCGGAGCTGACGTTCTCCGTTTCGATGGGAAGGCAGGTCGAGATGTTTGAGGAGTATGTTGTCCGGCTGAGGAGGAATTTCGGCGATGACGTGGCGGAGGAGACGGTCGGCGGGGCGTTGATACTTGTTAGCGCCGGGACGAATGATTTTACGGACAATTATTTTAATTTGCCCACCAGGAGGTTGCAGTTCAACATGAGCGGTTATCAGGATTTTTTGCTGCAAAGAGTGGAGAAATTCGTTAAGGTAAAACTCTTATTATGGTTTCCGATCCATTTATCACTTTTTTTTTCAATAAAAGGGTTGCAAAACATCACTAAGTAAGCGTTGGGACTCTGCCTAGTGTCTACCAAGCATAAGCGACAGCTAGGAGGTGTCTAAAAAATAGTGATTTTAGTTTAAATTACACTTTTATAACATATATATATTTTTTTTACTTTTTAGTTTAATTTCAAATAATTAGTAGATTAGATAACTCTCAACAACAAGCAAAATATGTCATGATTTTCTAGATCTATGATGATGTAGAGTAGGACAGAGGGTTGGGTTGACCAGAGCACGAGAAGATCACTTAAGAAGTCATTTCGAAAGATTAACTCAATTTTTTTCTTAATTCTTGGTCTGATACCACGTTTAAGAGCATCTCACTTCAATTAATCACACCTCACGCTAATTAATTGACAATTGTCTCTAGCTTTGTATAATAACCGTATATATAGGCGATACGAATGTCTAATTGTTTTGTCACTGCGTTTGTTATGATTGAGTTATCTTTTTAAAGATTAGACGATTAGCTACAAATCCTAAGGTCTTCATGTTTAGATTAAAATGATTTGGTAATTATTTCTTAACCATTACAATTTTTACAGGACGTATATGCTGCTGGAGGCCGAACACTGTTCATAGCAGGGCTTCCACCGATCGGGTGCCTGCCGATTCAAATGTCCGCAGCTCTACAGTTCCTCCCACTGGAAGCCAGACAGTGCATCCAATCCCAAAACGCCGACTCCCGAGCCTACAACGGAAAGCTCAAAACGCTGCTCCACAGATTGGAAGCTTCACTTCCCGACAGTGTAATCGCCTATGCAGATGTTTTCGATCCGATCCTCGACATGGTCAGCCAGCCCCAGAGATACGGTACGTACGTAAAACCTAAATCACATGCATGCATGCAACATAAATACGTACTTACGTCGTAGAAGAAAATGATGAGGAATTCAATGTATAAATAAAAAAAATCCATTGGCCAGGGTTTGTGGAAGCGAAGAGAGGGTGCTGCGTCAGCGGGCTGCTGGAAGGCGCGTTCCTCTGCACGCCGTTGACGCCAACGTGCGGAGATTTGTCGGCGAAGTATGTTTTCTTCGACAGCATCCATCCCAGCGAGGCCGCCAACAAAATCCTGACGGCTAACCTCGTACACCAACTCGCTTCTCATTATGCCGCACGAAGACGTTCTTCTGTGCCTAATCATCGAGGTTGATTAGAGATATATTATATATATAGCTGGTTAATTAAGATCAGCGATGCATGGATTTATTAGGGATCGGGAAAGAGAGAATTTTCGTCTGTTCATTATGTTTAGGGTTTATTATACTGAACATGATAACTAGCACATTATGATCATTCTTCCTATTAAGAGTTTTGAGTTTTTTTTCTGTTTAATATGTCTTTTGTTATAATTTGGGTTTCAATTTTTTGCATAAAATAATTTAATTAATTGTGAGAAACATTCATTTGCGTATATCTTGGGGGGAAATCATGTCATTTGATCGAGAGGGGCGTCTTATACCATGTGATGATACATAAATTATAGTATACTATTATGGAGATATACCATGCCGTAACGTTCCAAAATATTTTTTTTCTCTGAAATTTATCAAAATGTATACTATTATTTTGTAAAATATAATTTTGCTGTACGAATTATTTTGAAATCTGAATTGAAACAAAAAATATACATGCAGATTCAAAAAGAGTACAAGGTTATTTCATCTTAATTATTATATTGCTTATAAAGAGATCATGGTTCAAATCTCAGAATTGATATATTTAAAAAAAAAACTATTACATTGATCGGAAGAATGATGTTTGATATCTTTAGTATACTTATTTGACAATTTCATTACTACTTGAAAATCTATAATATTTTTTGTTACCGAGCTTATACATTGAGATCATTTCATTACCATAATACCATTTGACAACAGTGTGCATGAAATCTGAAAATCCGTAGGATAAGGATTGTCACACAAATTTGCAATAAAAAATAAAACACAAGTTCATAACCATGGACCTCACAATTTAATACCCACTTTTTATCATGCAAAACATTGGGTTGTTATAAATTCATAAAAAAATAGATCCAACTTAAATCCACCAAACAAACCAACCATATGCATTTTAATGGTTTTGGGTTTATGAGTTGGATTTGAATTGGAAACAATTTAGATAAACTCTATTTGTTTAGGTCCAAATAGTTTTGTTTAAATTCAGACGATTGTATACACAAAAAGATCATATTAATCATCTCATTAACGGCATTGAACCCAATTACATCGTCACTGAAGGTGTTTTTATCTTTTTGTTTGTTTCATAACAAAAAAAAAAATATTCATTTTCTTTCATGCACCCAATACTATGGGACCAATTTAAAACTAAACAAAAAATTTAAACACGAATGAGGTAAAATTAAATTAAATTGACGATTTTCGAAATCACCAAAGTCAGGTGCATTTTCAGTCAAGTCGGCTTACCATCTTTTCAGAACCAACGAAAGAAACATGACAGGTTCAGAGGATCCTAACCACCCAGACTGCACGTCCAAAGCTTGGAAATGGCTTTGGAGTTTGTCCTTACCTCCCAAGATTAAGAACTTCATTTGGAGGATCACTAGGAATGCGGTGGCTACTAAAAGGAATCTTTGGTTCCGCAAGGTGATCACCTCTCCGGTTTGCACTCACTGTGAAGAGGAGATTGAAGATGTGTGGCATTGCTTTTTCGGTTGTCCACACACGGTGCTCATTTGGCAAAGAAGCTTCGTTGGCATCCCTCTCCCCCACCCTTCTCTCCCTATCCTCATGTGGCTTTTCCATCTTAATGACGTGATCTCCTTTAGTTCGGTGGTGGCTGTGATTGCTATCTTATGGGCCATCTGGAACGCCCGCAACGGATGGATCTTTTGTGGCACTCGTCCTCTCCTTCACCCCACCTTATCTAAAGCCATTGATTGTTTCAATGAGTGGAGTGGCCTTCTCCCACTGCCGTCTACCTCTTCTCCTCCCCAGCCTCCCCCATCCTATTCAAGAATTGATCCACCGCCTTCCCTTCTCCAACATGAGATTTACTGTGATGGAGCTTTTGTCTCGGAATCGCAGGTGGCGGCATATGGTGTTGTCGTTCGCAATCATCATGGACAAGTAATTGACGGAAAGGCTGGGACCTTGTTTTGTTCTTCATCGATTGTGGCGGAAGCTAAAGCCTTGTTGATTGCCATGAGAATGGCTCAGGATTCGGGTTTGCCTACTGTCATCTTCTCTGACTGCCTGGTTATCATCAATATTTTACTCGGTCGGAGCAGATCCTGACCTTGGCAAGTGAAAGCCTGGATCCACTGTATAAAGCAGATTCTTGCGCAGAATGCCTATATTCGTGTGGCCTTTACTCATCGCAGGAACAACAAATGTGCCGATTGGGTCGCTAAGGAAACAAGTAGCGGCTCCCTCCCTCTTGAGTGGATTCATCTTCTTGATTTGATCTCTCCTCTTTTGTAATAGGCCAAACTTGTACTACAATTGTTTAGAAATGAAATTTAACCACTTGTAAAAAAACAAAATTGTGACCAATTTAATGTAGGACAACGTATTGAGAGACTTGGGCTGGTATTTTCCCTTCCCGGACTCGGGAATTGGTGGGTTATCATTTTGCCGCCCTTTTCTCCGCCTTCTTCCATGTTTCGAGAACAGAGATGTTAATTAGGGTTCCTCTCCTCATCGGAGAAAACTGCAGATCGAGCAACTAGCCGGCAAGTGTTTTCCGACCACCGATTAATACTCGATCACTTGTAATCACAACCCTGGCATATTCGGTCGAAGGCTCCAGCCTCCAAGCTACCGAGTAGCTCTCTCACTCTCCTCAAAGGTTCAAAATCGATTTTTTTTTCTTTCATAATAGTTTATTTCCCTTCTCCAGCTGCTTGTAACTCAATCATGTTACTTATCCCTTGGTTTCCAGGGGAAGTCCCGTGAAATTGGAGGCAAAAAGCTTCTGTGGCCGAAATTTAATCTTGGGTTTTCCCGTTCTCGCTGTACAGAGGTTGTTTGGGGCGGAAGAAGCACTCAGATACAGGACATTTTCATGGCTCTGGGTGGTTCTGGTAACTCTTTCTATACGATATTTTGATGGTTTAATAGGCTATATGGCATTCAGAATCAATAAAGTTTGAAACTTTATTATCCATGGATCGAACCCTAAACCATCATAAGTAATGAGCAATAACCTATACTGACTTACTGTCGCACATACAAAATTAGTGAACATTGTTTAGCTAGCTTCCAAAAGTTCAATAAATCCATGGTGTTCTGGGTCATTATGTAATGTAGATCTATTGATCACTAGCTAGGTTGTGGTCTGTGGATGATTCCGCATTGTTGATCTTTTTTCCTGGTATATAGGTCAGTTGAAGCAGCTTCGCATGGCTGATAGACTCGGCATGCTTCCTGATCATGTAATAGAACGGATTCTCAAGTTCCTGTCCATAAAAGACGCGGCGAAGACAGCCATGTTGTCGAGAAAATGGAGCATTCTTTGGAGGAACATTCCGCGACTTGTGTTTGATGATAGTTTCGCTCGAATCACTGAACGAGGTGGATCAAAGTTAAAGGCGAAAAAGATACTGATGGATATTTACAAAGCGCTATTGCTTCATGATGGTCCGATTGCCAAATTTGTGCTTGCAATTCCTGGATTGAGCCCCTGCGATGAGATTGACCACATAGTTCACCACCTTGCAAACAAAGGCGTCAAGAAACTCGAGCTTCTCTTTGGCGAAGAGAGCGGAGATTATCCATCTGATCGCAGGATTCATTCTTCTTTGTTTTCTGCTGTTCAATTGAGTTCACTGATACTGGAGGGTGGTAAAATTGTTACACCGTCTTGGTTTGCAGGGTTTAGTTGCCTTAAGATTCTTCAACTATATGCAGTAAGTTTGCCCCCTGATTTCTTTCATAACTTCCTGCCAGCATGTCCCCTGCTTGAAGATTTGTACCTTTGGTACTGTGCTGGTGCTTCTGAGATTGAGCTTGTAGCCCCATGTCTCAAAGTCTTTCTCTTTATTGGGTATCCAGTGAACATTATGTTCAAGTGTACTCCAATTCTTTCAGAAGTGTCAATCCTGCCATATGGTGAAGCTGATGTTAATATGGATAAGAAGCTTGATATGGTAGCTTTATTTGCTTCTCTCCCAGCACTTGAGCAGCTACTTGTTAACTTCCAGTTCTTGAAAGTAAGTTTTTTTCTTCTTCCCCCACCTTTTTGTGGCCCAATTTATTTCAATCAAAGCCAATTTGTTTCTCTACCAATTCATAATGCTGCTGTGTGTGTTTTTTTAATCATCCCTTGTAGGTCCTGGCTGCAAGTGATCATGTCCCTGTCAAGCTTCCTAGTCTCCTCCATCTACGAGTCCTTGGAATATACAGAGGTCATTATGGTGGTCCGCTAGAGACGTCTGTAATATTTTGTCTAATCAGAAGTTCCTTGAGATTGCACAGACTCGATCTTCAGGTATTATAACTCAAAAAGGAAATTGCACCGCGTGAAGTTTTGAGTTTGCTTTGTCTTGTTTTGGCACTGACTTAAATTCATCTTTTGATCTGAAATTTTCATGGAGATGAAAGCTGGGGAGAGGGCAGCCTTTTGTGAACCAATGTCGATTGAAAAGGAGTGCTGTGAAGAAGACTCAGAAATTAGCTGTCTTCGGGAGGTCTACATTCAGAACAGTCCAGGCTCACAGCCGGAGCTGGAACTCGTTAGGTTTGTGTTTGAAACTTCCCATCAGCTTCAAAAGCTTGTTATTAAGGCTTCAGATCAATTGGGTTGCGAAGACCGTCTCAAATTTTTGGAGGAGGTGGTACGATATAAGCGCGCTTCAACCCAGGCAGAGGTGATATATTCCTGATACGTTGTTTTGGATCACAAGAGCTCTGCACTTCTGTGTATAGGTTTTAGTTACTTGTCATGCCCACTGCCACGGTGGTCGGAAGACCTTCAGTTGTATAGTCTTAGGCTTTAGTTACTTAGCACAGACTGTTTGCAATTTCTTTCCATTGATTAATGATTACTCCCAAGTTTTATTTAAGGCTTGTATAGATGTGAAGATCTTCAGTTCTTTAACATAGGGGCAGCAGTAATTTAGGAGCAAATTCAATTATTGTAGTGATAGGACTAGTTTTGTCGTCCTTTGAAGTTCCCAGAGATATAAAGTTGCAGCAAGCTTGTGCTAGTACAAGGAGCAAAGTTTATGATGAACCGGATGCTGCATTACTGGAAGTTTCGACATGGTGTCCAAAAGGAAGATTTTAATGCTGCTGCTGCAAAGTGTTAATCTGTAGACCTATGATACAAATCTTATCGATAGAGATTAAAGTTTTCTTATGGTGATTATTTGGCAATGTTAATTGTGTTGCTGTAATTGCGTCACATAAGTGTGGCTCATAAGTGCAGTTGATGATGAACATCTCCAAAGCTTTGCTGGTTCATGATGGGCCGATAACCAAGTTCGTCCTCTAAGAGTGTTTCTTTATAACCGCGGGTATGTAGAGGACATCAGCTTCTCGCGAACTCCGCTTCTTTCGGTTGTTTCGATTCAGTTGCAGTCTGGTGATTTCAAATTGAATGAATTCAACAAGGCTAGAGACATGATTGCTGTATTTGCTTCTCTGGCAGCGCTCCAGCAGTCGTATATGTCAGCTTTGAGTTCCTAAAAGTATGAAGTTGTCTATTATTTTGTTATATTGTTTCATTTCTAAGCCTGGATTTCCTCGGCTCTTTAGTCAGGGTTTGTTTGTTTGGTTGGTTGTCTCTAGTTCCTTGCTGCAGGGATATCCCCTTCAAGGAGCTAGAATACTAAAATCTAGTTCCAAATGCCTTCCAATAACCATTGAAAAGAGTCAAAAAGCTAAAAAGGAGCAATAACCAAATCTTCGTCGTTGGTCTTTCCTCAACCGGAGCAACCACAATGTCTTTGTTCTGTGCTTTCATATTCCTCCTCCTCCTTATCGTCACCTCCACGCACGATGCACTCTGCAAATACTATCCTCTTCTTCGAAGACCAGCACTCCAGCAAGCTCACTTTCGATTAGCGTGTCAAATGACATTGTGACAATGCATTGCGTGACGACTCCAACAGTTAACTGTCCTATAGTATAGAATAAAGATAATGGAAGATTAGCCATTAATAAAATGAAAATGTAAAGTTAGTTACTACCATTGTAATTAAAAAAATTTAGTGACAAACATGAAACAAAAATGATAATTTTAGTGACCAAACTTTCAATTTACCCCTTAATTCAGCTTTCACAGAATCTGCCTAATAAATTGCTTAGAGGTCATTTGTGTCATCCACTCAAACCCCGTCAGTCCTAGTTTGTCGCTGGCCTGAAAATTTCCACCGCCGTTGCCTTCGCGAGCCTCTCATACCGCTGCCCGTTTCGACCGCCGATTTGCCAGAGCTATTGTCGCCCTGCGCAGCTCCGTCTGCCGCCCGTGGAGCCTCCGTTCACCGCCAACCTCCGCCGCGCGCACTTCCTGAAATCCCTCTCCGGAAGTTACGGAGATTAGTTCATCCTTACAGGTCCGAAACCTTCTCTCCTCGATTGCTTTCTCGTAATTATCCGTTAATCTCGACTGTTGATGGACTAGTTGTGACTGTGATCAACTTTACTTGCTCGGATTTCCCCCCGTACAGAATGAACCCTATTTGCGAGTCTAGTAGTAGCAACGACAGGATTAGCAACCTTCCTGCTTACTTGGCCGAGCGAATCCTCATGCTGTTGCCCTTAAAAGAAGCAGCAAAAACGGCTACCTGGTCAAGGCAATGGAGGTATCGTTGGAGGAATCTGCCTCAACTTGTGTTCGATGCTGATTTTGCCCGAACCCGTTGGGCCGAAACTGCATCGAATGTGAATGCTCTGGTGATGAAGATTTACAAAGCCGTGCTTCTCCACAACTATGAGCCTTCAACCAAGTTTGTGCTTGCGGTTCCTGGATTGAAGCCTGGCGACGAGATCGATCACTTGATTCTTTACCTTGCCAACAAAGGCATCCAGGACATCACCCTTCGGATTCTCGATGAATTTGATAGATTCGATTATGTGTACGAGACCAGGAACTTTGCTTCCCTCTTTGCTGCTCTTGAACTCAATACCCTGAAGCTGGAAAATTGCGAATTGTTATCGCCTTCTGGGTTTCTGGGATTTAGCAAGCTCACCTGTCTCGAATTGGTAAATGTGATAGTGGATGAAGATTTCTTTGTTGGTTTCCTTCGCAAGTGCCCGTTGCTTGAAGAATTGAGGATGATAGATTGTCTGGGTTTTAGAGATAGCCCTGACATTGAGGCCCCTCGTCTCAAAGTGCTTTGTTTACGCATTATCTTGTGGACCATTCGCTTCAAATATACACCGGTTCTTTCGCTGGTGTCCATTCAAGATTACCCTGACTACTTGTCCAATAGAATGTACAGCTTTCAGCAGGACAGTATTAATATAGTCGATGTATTTGTTTCTTCCATTCCTGCACTTCAACAGTTGAGAATTGGCATTGAGTTCCTGCGGGTAAGTTTTTCTGTTCTCTTCTCTGACTTGGAATTGTGTTGTTTCTATTTCTGAATGCTTGTGTGTTTGGTGTTCTGTATTCCAGTTACTTGCTGCAGGCAATCATGTCCCGAAGAGGCTTCCTACTCCTCTTCAACACTTGGAAGTCCTGGAAATGGATAATCTGGTATTGCATAGTTTGCCCGAGGCACGTGTTCTCGTTTGCCTGATCATGAGTTCCCCCAACTTGAAAACACTCACCATTCAGGTTAGTTAGTCTCGTTTTGTTGTTGTGATGAACTGAAATATTCCGCTATTGCGTATGTACACTGAGATTGTTCTTTGACAAATGCCTCTTGTAGATTGATGATGGAGAACGAATTCCCCAGGAAAATGTGATTGACAGCCTGAGGAGTCTGTTGGAAGCAAAGGACCTTCAAGGATCCGGGGGTTGTTTTCAGAGTCTGGAAGAGTTTTCCTTAAATGGAATCCATGGATCACAAGTCGAGCTGGACTTAGTGAATCTTGTGCTAGCCAGTGCCCCACTACTTCACGAGATTGTTATTACGACTTCGAAGACTATGAATTTCGATGAATCTCACAAGTTCATGACGGGAGTCTCGTACTGTAAATGGGGTTCCAAGAAGGCAAAGTTACTGTATTCTTGGAATGGTGAGTACGAGAACATAGAAGATGGCTTCCCAAAGCTTTTAGTAACTGCCTAGTTGTTAGTACAATTCAGATGAGAAAGAAAAACAGGAGTGGAGGAGCTGGTCTGAAACTGTTTTGATTATGATCAAGGAGAGGCGTCCTGATCAAGCATACGGTCTCACTCTGCCCTTCAGCCCTTCTCAGCAAACAATTTTTGGTTCTGTAATAGTAGGGCCAAGAAGGGGAAAGGAGGCTACTAGATTTAGTTAGCGAGGGTCGAAGTTAAGTTGGAGTTATGTTCTACGTGATTGCATGTCTGACTGTTTCGCAAATGGTTCCTACCTTAAGTAGCTTTCGAAGTGCTGAATAGTGGCTATAACATTCCATATAGTAATCAGTTTCTTGTTCCTGCTAAGTTCCCAGAGCTCTAATGTTTGAGGTTTCTGGTCTTGAACTATTGAATCACTTGGACCGAATCGGTTTCGACGGTTCTAACAAACCGCATGGTTCGCTGGTAGACGAATCGACCCACTACATCAGTCAGATGGCGGTTCTACTGACCGGCTGGAAAGACCTGTCTGGTTTCCATGACAAGGATTTTCTTTGTTTATGTTAAAAATAAAACCCCGCTACATCACTATAACAAAGGAAGTTAGTATAGCAAGAATAACCACAATAAGTTAGCAGGAGTATCAGAAACGATACAAAGAACGGAAAAGATCATAACAGAGAAAATCGGAATCATATCAACAATAAACAATATTCTGCCATTTTTTTTTTATCACACAGACAGTTCCGTTCACATGTCTGCAGCTTCCTCATTCATCATTTCTATTTTCTTTCTTGTTCTGTGACCTCCGATGAACTTGCTGATAACTAGTTTTGTCTCTCTGATCAAGTAATGAATTGCTCGTTTTGGTTCATAATTCTGGTGCAGGATGAAGGGTCTCAGCGATTCATGCAGTACTGACAGAATCAGCGATCTCCCTGCGGTCTTGGCAGATCACATTGTCGCGTTCTTGCCCCTAAAAGACGCAGCGAAAGCGGCTACATTGTCAACGCAATGGAGGTAATACTGCTGGAGAAATGTTCCTCAAGTTGTATTCGATGCTGATTTTGCTCGAACCCATTGGTCCGAATACGAATCAAATGTGCATAACCTGATGAACAAGATTCACGAAGCCGTGCTTCTTCATAACAGCAATCCCACGACCAAGGTTGTGCTTGCAATCCCTGGATTAATACCATGTGACGAGATCGATCACTTCATTCTTTACCTTGCCAACAACAAAGTGCTCCGGGATTTCACGCTTCGAATACTCGATGAATCAGGGCGGTATGTTTATGACCTCAGGAATTTCCCTTCCTTGTTTGCTGCTATTGAACTCAGTACCCTGAAACTGCACAGCTGTGAATTTAGACCACCTCCTGGGTTTGTGGGCTTCAACAAGCTCACCCATCTCGAACTGAATAACATAATGTTGGACGAGGATTTCTTCGTTGATTTTGTTACCAAGTGCCCGCTGCTAGAAGATTTGAGGATAATAGATTGTTGTGGGTTAGGCGCTCCTCTTGGAATCGATGCTCCTCGTCTCAAAGTGCTGTGTTTTCGGGTCATCTTGCGGAGCATTTGGTTCAAGTATACCCCGCTTCTTTCGCTGGTATCCATTCTAGACGAAAGAGATTACTTGTCCAATAAGTTGTACGATGATCAGCAAGACAGTGTTGATATAGTCGATGTATTTGCTTCCCTCCCTGCACTCCAAGAGCTGAAACTTGGCATTGAATTCCTGCAACTACGTCTAGCTATACTCCTCCCCTACTCGGCATTGTTTTGTTTCTCTCCATCTGCTCAATACTCATGTATTTTGGTGCTCTTCTCCACTCTAGTTACTTGCTGCAGGTGACCATGTTCCCAAAAGGCTTCCTACTCCTCTTCAGCACTTGGAAGTCCTGGAAATGGATAACATAGAATTGCATAGCTTGCGCGAGGCACGTGTTCTCCTTTGCCTGATCATGAGCTCTCCCAACTTGAAAATGTGATCGACATCCTGGGTAGTTTGTTGGAAGCAGGGGAACTTACTGGATCGACCGGTTGTTGCTTTCAGCGTCTTGAGGAGTTGATCATTGACGGAAGCCATGGCTCACAGGTGGAGCTGGACCTGGTGAGGCTTGTGCTAGCCAATGCCCCACTACTTCGCAGGATTGTCATCGATGGGCTTCACCTTATTTGAGCTGCAGGAATCGTCCAGAGTTCTGGAAAGAGGTGACACAGTACTGTGATTGTATGAGAGTCGAAGCAGAGGTCGTATTCTCTGGAATCATGATCTTGAACGCTTTTCTGGAGGCTTTAAGCGACTGAACTTCCTTTATGTTGTTTTCCTTGTTTTTTTGTCTCGTAGACTAGCAAGTAGCAACTCTAGTTGATTCTTTCATGCATTGGCCAATGTTGGCTTTAAGCTACTAAATTTCCTTTGTGCCATGCCATTTCAGTCTGTTATTATACTTGAAAACCTCTTCTACATCGTTCTTTCTTATTCAACAACATGAGAGTGGGAGAGTACAGAAAGAGGAAAAAGACTGCCAGTCAGAAGAAGGTGCATCTCAGCTCAGGCCAACTCCGACAGCGAAATTCGAGATGGAGCATAAGGAACGATTTGAAAAAACTGCCATTCTCCCTGAAGCTGAACATCAGTAGTAACAATACTTCCGATTTCGGGATCAAAGACGATGAGCTCTCCATCTTCATACCTCTGCAGGAAACACCTCCCGTTTCTCCATATCCCCACCGGATGGACGCAATTCATCAGTAGAGTGCTCGCAATGCTGTACAACTTGATCCATCCTTCTCCTGCAAAGTTTAACAGCGCCCATACCTCCAACGAATTGGGTTCATCAACTGTCTCCATATCAGAAAATACAGCCACGACCGATCCTTTCACCATGGAGACGGATCGGATGGAGAAGTCCGACGACATTCCCACCGGATTGGCCACTTCCACGGTCTCAAACACTTCACTTCTGATATCAAAGGAAACGAAAGTCGAGCAGCCGTCGGGGCCTTCATCCCACCAGTAGAATCTTCCTTCATGACACTCAGGAATGCTGTAGAGCAGCCCAGGCGTGAACCCAACTTCGAGTTTCCTCCACGAACCATGCCTTAGGCTGAAGACCTCACTCAATTCCAGCGACGACTCGTCCTCTTCCACCTCATCCTCCTCGTCCTGTGAATAATTACCATCACCATCGTCACCATCACCATCGTCGTCATCATCATCATTATCATTACCGCCCTGAGTGAACTGCAGAGTTCGAACGACTTTGTAGTCATTCGATTCGGAATCGAAACCAAACCCAATCTGCTCTTGCTGACCCCAGACAACAAACCCGCTCATATGAGCAAAGGGTGAAACAGGCACAACTCTCGTCTCCGAGGTCTCCGGATTCCACAGTATGATATCTGAGGCACCGTCGCTGTTTCCATCCGCTATGCAGAAGATCCCGTTAGCGTGGCCGACAATGTCCAATTGTGAAGAACCGTTGGGCCAACGAACCTTGTAGGGAACGGTGGGAAATTCTTCCTCCTCCTCGACGGCGGCAGTGGAGATGTGGCGGAGCGTGTCGAAGCGGTGGAGGGAGTAAACCGACCGATCGTAGCAGAGGCGCTTGATCATGATCCTGAGGTGGTTCCCGCCCTTGGAACTGTGGTGGAAGAGGAAATTGCGGATGAATTCGGGATCGGAGAGGAGGGAGCGCCATGATTTGGAGACGCAGCGGAATCGGGCGAGAGAAGACGCGGTGGGCAGCCTCAGCAAGATCTGGATTACGAGTTCGTGGGTCAAGTATCTGCTGCTGGTGTTGCTCTGAGTGGACATGGCGAGAGGGGGAAAAGGGGGAAACGGGGAAGCAAAGCCAAACTAGAAGGGTGGTTTGAATTGCAGGAGGACACAAGGAATGGAATTGTGCTATAAAAGTAGGCGAGCAGAGCAGGCGATCGGCGTTCGGCAGAGTGGTTTACTGGTTTACCTGCTCTTAGTTGACTTTTCTTCTGATTTCTGCAATGGCGGAAAAATGAAGCAACGCACTTAAAAAATTATGTGTTGTTGTTATGACTTTTTGCAGCTGATTAATTATCTTGCTAGCATGGTCATTTATCCCTTTTGGCACGCGTTTTGTAAGCGACTCGGGATTATGTTATGGGCCGTTTTAATCAGTTTTTCATAACGTCGTCGTGACTGATAACTAGACCGAATTGAATGCAATAAAGTATAATTGTAATTCGACCGGTTTAGACTAGGGATGGCAAAAATATCCGTAACGGTGGATATCCACCCGAACCCGGCCTAATCGGGTAGAGTAAAACCCGAACCCGAAGGACATTTAGTGGGTACGGGTAAAACCCAAACCCGAATATTGCGGGTAATGGGTGGGCATGGGTTTCTAACTATCCAACCCGAACCCGCCCGATTATACGCATGCATGTGTATTTTCTCTAGAAATAATTATTATTTTTCCCTAACATATTTTATATTTAGCATATAAATATAATATTTTCATAAAATTGTGTTGTTTTAGTTAATTTTCTTCATTCTAGTGAACTATTGTCGTACTTTTCCTCTTATGTAATGTGAGAATACGTGTGAATGTTAACATATTGGTTGGAGTTATAAAGAGAAATTATTATCCATGAATAACCGTGGATACCCGAAACCCGAACGGGCATGGGCATGATTTTATTTTTGTACCCGTTTCACATGTGGGTATGGGTATGGGTAAAACCCGAACTACTTCGGGTAGGGTAACGGATATGCACTATCCGTCCCCGACCCGACCCATTGCCATCCCTAGTTTAGACGAACTGATTCACACTTTAATCGGAAAACTATGAGTTTTTATTATTATTTTATCTCTGTCTTTGTTTTCGCTCAATTGATTAAGGACCGAATTGATTAATGGGCAATTCTTTTACCTTCCGAATATGGTTTCCCACTCTTTTCGATCATTTCAATTGGGGTTCGTATACTTTGAAATATGGATATTATCGAAAAATACGGGTTCTAATCGTTGATGATTTAGTTCAATTACTCAATAAATTGGGACTTCCATGTTTTGGTTGGACTTCAAATGTCGGTCTTCGAGCTTCTTTTATGATAGACGAAAGATTTTGCGTGTTTAATCCAACCTCAGTGCCCCAGGGTCCTTCTCATTCCTTTTGTCTTTCATTTTTGTAGGATCGGAGAAAGAGAAAGTGGGGGCGGATTGAGAATGGGATTCTGGCTGCTGACTGTTGGGAGTTGCAGGCGAATAAGATATGACATACGAAGGGGTAAATAAATTTGACATTTCCGATTGTCCGAAACATGGTTCGACTGTATATATAATAGGATTTTAATGAAACTTGTAACAGAAGGACAAGATTGGTAGTGCGCATAGAGGCTAGAGTACGAGGGCAAATTTGATTCAAAAAATATTTGAGAAAAATACTTCTACCAACACTGTACCTAAATTTTACCAAGAAAAAATTAAAATCCACGTAAGTATATAACATTATTAAGATTAACATGGAAGGGGAGGGAATGGGTCACCTGCATCAATTGTGTTTATTTATAATTCCTACTTGACTCCCCTTATCTCAATCCTTAAACCAATTTTTTTTTTTTTTTTTTTTTTTTTTGCTGACTTGAACCTGACAAAAACCTTCATCATACACCAGATATTTTTTTTGTCGATGTTGCGACAATTAACTTAGCCAACATAAACATTATGCCCACAAACCAACATTTATTCCCACGAAATACAAAAAAACAAAATCTTAATTGGCAACATGACCATAATTGAACTTCTCCCTCAAGGATAAACCTGGATGAGAGCCCGTGTGCCAAGAATCGGATTGATATGGTAATTACTGAATCCAGCATCAAGGAAGAGCTTCGCCCACTCTTCCTCGTTCCTCTCTTTCCCAGATATGCAAACCATCATTTCCATGTCGAATGCATACTGTATTCCCACCAACTTCTCGTCCAAACTTTGGTTCCCAACCACCATGTCTATGATTATCACCTGCCCAGCTTTCCCGTCACTCGTCACCGCCGTCCTGCACTTCCTCAGAATCTTCACGCAGTTCTCGTCGCTCCAGTCGTGCATAATCCACTGTTTTTTTTTTTCCATGTTCAAACATCCCAAGAGCAAGGCAATTAGTTCTCGAATCATAATTCTAAAGAAGCATAGGGCGGCTACGAGGTGTGCCGGGAGGCTCTTCGACACAAAGCCTTTTGAATATTAGTGGCCTCCACCTTGATCAATTAGTTAACATGATTGTATATTATACGTATGTATTTGCGATGTAATGATATATGATTTATTAATTATGAGTTTCATAATGACTTTCATATATCAATTACTATAGTCCTAATCATTGGATAATATTCCCATGTATATATACATGAGGCACGTGTTATCGTCGTGTTTGGGAGTAACATCAAGTCTTGTTTGTTTAAAAAGAGCACACAAGAAATCTTAACTGATTAGTTATGACAATTACTACTGAAAATTATTTCGTGGAGACTAAAATTGGAGAGCTAATAAATAATTCTATTTCGATCAAATACTCGAAAGATATTACATTTTAAATAACGATGTCACGTTCGTTTTGATCTTGTTATACTTAAAAGGGCGCTCTACTTAAAAATCCATTTGAATTATATCTTAATTCTTGAACCCATTTTTTGGTTTCGAAAAAAAAACTGAAAGGTAACCTAGGCATAAAGTAAATTCTTTGGAGTTTGGAAAAAAAAAAAAAACAGTCCCTCCATGATTAATTGGACGACGGCCATGGACATAAATACCTTAAGCAACACGGCATCGGCAGCGGGGATGGACTCAAACATGTCGCCGGCAACATACTTCACGTTACCGCCGTCTACGAGCCCGGACACCACGTGCGGCAGATCCAGCACAGTACACGTCATCTCGTGGAACACCTCAGCAATCGCCTTTGCCATGGTCCCGGTCCCACCCGCCACGTCGACAAGGGACCCCACCCCTTCGAACGCCGCTTTCCCTTCCTTCACCACCAGCTCAGCAATCAAGCCGCTGTCCCTCGCCATGGCGTCGTTGAACAGATTCGAAAACTCCGGATCCGTCGCCACGTACTCCCACACCATCTTGCCGCCGCCGCGGGACGTTGAAAACGGCGTCGTATCGACGACGTCGCCATCTCCCTCCTCGCTCCGAAACCACGCGCTCATGTGGTGGAACGGCTCGACGAGGACCGGGTCGAGGACCAGGAGGAGGAGCGCGCCGGCGTTGAAGGGGTTGTCGCGGAGGAGGAGGCGGCCGGCGGGAGTGAGGGAGTATCGTTCAACGTCGTCGTCGTTCTGTTTGTGGAGGGAGAGGAAGCCGGAGTTGGCCACGAGGCGGAGCAGGCGGCGGAGGTATGGGGCTTTGGCCGGAGGGAGGCCCATGGAGGAGATGAGGTCCGGGAGGGAGATGGGCCCGCTGTGGGCCTGGACGGCTTCCGGCAGGCCCAGCTGGATGGCGCATTTTATCGACATGGAGGTGACGAAGTTGAAGGTGTGGTGCCATACGTGGCTCTGGGCTTGGAGGAGCTCGCTCATGTTGGTGTCCATGACTATATATATATATATAGCTTTCTTCTTCTTCTTGTGTAAATAGTGGCTGGACTTTTTGGGAGGATGATTCGATTAGCTTGAGGAGTTAAGCTTGTGTAGAGAGAGTAGAGTACATTATATGTCTCCATTTATAGACTTCCGATTTCTAAAATTTTGTGGAATGTGTGGGGTCTGAACTTTATGGGCACAAATACGATATGGTTCTGTAGTGATTTTTTTTTTTCAAATATATATCTACCATTTTTTTATCACTATCTACCACCATCTACCATTCTATACCTGCACAGAGGGTTTGCGGCACTCCTTCGCAAAGCTATTACGGAGAAAAAGCTGGAAGGAGTTAAAGTGGCTCCTCGAGCGCCTAGGATCTCGCATCTGTTTTTTGCTGATGACTCTTATCTATTATTGCGGGGTTCTCTCCAGGAGTGTGAGAATTTAATTGAGGTCCTAAATGATTACGAGGAACTTAGTGGGCAAAGGGTGAATTTGGCTAAATCGGCGGTGCGCTTTAGTAGGAATATTACCCTGCCGGACCAAGAATTTTTGGCTCAAGTTCTAGGGGTCGGGGCGGTAGGTGTCCATGATAAGTATCTAGGTTTGCCTTCGCTGATTGCCCGATCTAAAATGGCTACCTTTCGATATTTGGAGGAGAAACTGCTCGAGCGCCTCCAGGGATGGAAGTAGAGGACTTTATCGTGAGCAGCTAAGGAAACTCTGATTAAATTAGTAGCTATGGCTTTACCTCTACATGTGATGTCCTGTTTCAAGCTGCCCATGTCTCTGTGTCGTCTCTTGGATAAGCATGTGGCCCGTTTTTTGTGGGGTGCTGACGACGGCCATTCGAGGATTCGATGGGTTTCCTGGCGAAATATGTTTCGGAGTAAACATGAGGGGGGTATGGGGTTCGTCGATTTAAACAGTTTAACCAGGCTCTTTTGGCCAAAATTGGCTGGCGTATCCTTACTGAGCCTCAATCGCTTTTAGTTCAGGTCAACAAAGGGAAGTATTTTCCGGCTGGGACGTTCCTCAAAGCATCGGCTCGCTCTCGCCCGTCCTGGGGGTGGCAAAGTATCCTTTACGGTAGACAGTTGCTGGAAAAGGGGCTCAGGTGGCAAATTGGGAATGACCAGACTGCCTCCCTGCTTTATTCTAACTGGGTTCCTCACTTACAGCCCCGCCTTCATGTGTACAATCCCCAGGTCTTACCGGAGGGAGGTGACCCTCCAGTAGCTGAGGTGCTTTGTCCAGGAGAAGGGCGTTGGTGTGACGCCAAGTTTAGCCAGTGGTTTGACCCAGCTACCTGTCATGCCATTAAAACTATTCATCTCCCTTGTCGAAATGTGGAGGATCGGTTGATATGGCATGGCACGCTGGATGGGGTATTCTCTGTTAAATCGGCCTATCATTTAGCTGTCTCACTTGACAAGCAGGGGGGGTCGTTGGAGGTCCACGGTTAGCTGGATGGATAAGCCCAGTTGGATTCGGCTATGGGATGCTAATATTCCTCCTAAGATGAAGGTGTTTGTGTGGCAAATTTTCAACCGGATCCTTCCCACTACGGAGGCCCTCATTGAGAAGGATGTTCTTGTACTTACGCGATGTCCGGTTTGTTGGGCGGAGTCTGAAACTCTGGAGCACTTGTTTCTGTATTGCCCGGTGGCACGCAACCTATGGGATTACTCGGGTCTGGAGTATCTGGGGGAGGGGTTGCCTCGTCATACGTTTCCGCTCTTTTTTAAGAGATTGATGACCTTGATGCAACACCCTCCTTTGTTTATGGCCGTAGTTGCTATTCTCTGGCGTATCTGGAAGGTCTCGTAACTGGGTTGTGTTTGAGGGTAAACAGTTTGTGATTCATGTCTTGATACGCCAGTTTAATAAGCAGTTTGAGGAGTGGGTTCGCTTGCCGCTCGAACGGACATCTACGGTCTCGATTATCGGGCCTCAACAATGAGGTACGGTGGGGCTAGTATGGTTGTTTGTAAGTGGGATGGGGCTACTAGAAGAGCTTCTCATTCGGCTGGCGGGATGGTACTTCTGATCCCGACGGGGGATGTCCTGATGGCTAATGGAGTTCATTTTCCTGTGATGGATGATCCCATGGTGGTTGAATTATTGGTTCTCCGGGAGGCTATGGTATGGTGTCTGACTCACGGATTTATGGACGTTCGTTTTGAAGGGGATGCCAAGGTGATAATTGATAAGATGAATCGTGCGGATACCAGTGATGGCCGGACGGGGCCATTCTTGAAGAAGTTATGCAATGCATTGCCTTCCATGCGGGTTGGTGTGTTCGATTTGTAGGTCGGCTTAGTAATAGGGTAGCCCATTTGGTGGCTAGAAAGGCCCTTTCTTTGTATCCGACTAAGTGTCGTTTCTTTGATTTCCAGGCCTGACTGAACTCTAAGGTGTAACTTTCTCTTTGAGAATCTATATATGATTATCTTTTGTAAAAAAAAAAACCATTCTTTACCTGCAAGGAATATAGGGTGATCATGATATACATAATAGTGCATAAAATTTTACCATATGATGGTATGGAAGCGTACAATAATATAGTATATATAAATATATCATAATATAGAGTGATGATACACATAATAGTAGGAATATATTAATCACCATCTGCGACCTTTCACCACTATCTACCACCGTTTACCATGCTACCTGCAAGGGATATAGGGTGGTATATTTTGTCGTGAAATTTTCTTTCCGGAAATTTGTTGATGACAATAGATCACGAAGAACTCGTACATTCTGTGCAAAAAAAAAAAAAAAAAACTTTGAGCTAAAAGCGAAAGTCGTGTTGATTGCAGGGAGGTTACAGTCCCTCACAACAGTAAAAATAATGTAAAATTACAAGTAAATTTTGTAATTACAAGTAAATTTTGTAACGATTTTGAGAAATATAGTACATGTAAGTTTTGTAACCTGCTCATTTAAATTTATGACTCATCACTACTATCGCACATGAATATTTCTAAAAACGACTGGCCAATAATTTTATAAAGATGGATGGCTGAATTATGAAAGACTAATATTTTATAAATGACGCAGGCAGCGGGTTTCGTGACCTAATTGTCTGCCTAATATAAAATTCAAATTTCCACATAGGGAAAACAAACCAACAGTAAAATTACGACGTCCTCTATATCGTTTTATTATCTCAATCATAGAGAATCGAGGAACAGCCAAACAAGATCTTCTTTCTGGGATCCGGGCCTCATTCGAGATAATCCTTGTTGCTAATAAAATCAAATGGAAAACATCTCTTGTCACGTTAGGTGACAAAACACCTAATGTCAATTTATTCACGTATTTTTGTACTCATTCACGCCATTTTGTGTGTATTCACGTAATACTATGTTTATTCACGTAAGAGTGTAAGTTATTCACGTAAATGAAAATTCAGACTTTTTCCCCCTAATAATTTGTATTGACTATATTTTATGGAATTAAATTTGGATTCTCAATTAGTCTGTAAAAATATGTTGCATTGATCATAATCTACACAATGACATCCATTTTGATATATTTTAACTTCTGAAATTTAATTTTAACTCCTTACAACTTGCAACCTCTACCTGCTGCTAACTTCACTTGTCCACTGTCCCATTTTTTAATATAAAAGCATGAATAATGCGCCAAAAAAATAAAGAGGCCCAAATCCCATGATAAACTACTGTCATTTGTCAATAAAAAAATTTAGATCATCTTTGTCATGAATGGGAGTATGGGACTCTACTATTATGGCCCTAAACTAAAACTATAAACAATTTCATTGTTCATCTTAAAACAAAATGAAATTTGCAAAACAAATAAACTCTACAAATCTCCTAAAATATATGCATGTCTAAGGGTTTCAACCTGGATTCGGCCCTTTTTTTTTATCAACGTTAGGCATCTACTCTAACATACTCCAAGTAAATTTTACTAGGAGTTAAGAGTACTTTGGCATTTCTATCGCATATATAACTGAAGTACTGAACTCGTAATCCTTCATTAAAAAAAAATTAACTAAAAGATTGTACTAAATTGACCACTTCTTTGGGGCCAGGAGGAGAGGTTGCAAGAAATCATGGTTCATGAAACTGTACCGGAAGTCATACCGAATTTGTCTGTGGTAGGGTTATTTTGTGGTACCACCGTGGTTCAACCGTTGTATACCGGTAAAATATCGATTTTGTAATTAAATAATATTATGTTGTTAAAAAACCTGTACCGACAGTTTTAGTATACCATTTCGGAATAATACCGTAATAAAACCAGAATACACCGGATTAAAAGCCTGCCATAAAGTAAATAGGCATACCTGAAAACTTACAAACCCATCAATGAGAAATTATATACACCAAAGATCTTCATTTTCTACAAAACTGGGGAAGGGTGAAGAGACTAATGAAGGAAACAAGGCCTGAACTAGCTAGGTGAACATGGGACAAAAAAGTTTGAACGAATGATCCACTGTTTCATAGACTAAGATCTATTTCCAGCTGAAAAATGACAGAAATGGAGAGCTAAAATATGACAAATCCGAACGAGAAAAATATGCCTTGTGAACCCGTTCGTACTCACCAACCTCTGGTGTCAAATGTTCCATGCAGGAGTGAGACTCGGCAGGGGAGGGAGATTGGAGCAAGGGATCGACGCGGCGGAGAGACAAGCAGGGGGATTGACTCTCGACAGGGGAGAGAGACTTGAGCAGGGGATCGGCGCGGCAGAGACTCATTTCTTTTGTCGGTCGCCACTCGCTAGAGGAGAAGAGGAACGACGGGCAGGGTGTGAAAGTGTCCGGGGAAGAAAAACAGTGATTCCATTGTTCGATTAGGGATTAGGGGTTGGGCATTTGTTGTTTGGACGCCGTTTTTTTTTTTTTAAATTTTAGTTGCATCAAAGCGGCGTCATTTCATTGGAAATAGCCCTACCGCCAATTAGAACAAAATCGGGCTATATTTCGATCCCGACCGGTTCAGTCGGAAAAACCGATCGCGGTACAGTAAAAAAGCTACTAATAGCCTATCGACCCGTTTATGCTCCGGTTTTCTGGTTTTTCCGGTTGAACCAGCCGATACGATTCAGTTTTCTGGTTCATGCAAGAAATAAAGAAAGGATTCGACAAGCAATACAATGGGTCATCCTGTTGCTTTGACGACTATGGGTAATCTTTCAATAAAATGTGTTGCATAGTTCTATCACTTCATCCACAACTCGGGTGTGGTTGTTGTTTCCATGTGTTATTGACCCGATGAAGCGGCCCGAGAGTTTGAAACTGCTATTTGCATGCTACGTATCAATTCAGCACGTGACTAGGACAAAAAATTAAATCTGCACGTGCCCAGTCACCTTATTATAATTGATAAAAAAAAGAGGCGGAGTGTCACTCGCATGGAGAAAAACATCAAGTCTCGCTGCGAAGAACAGAGAATTAGGGTTAGGGTTCTTCCTCATCTTTCCCCCCCACAAAACCAGCATTCTCTCTCGCTACAAAAATCGACGACCAAGAAGTCGCTAAATTTACACTTCAGATGAAGTGGCTTCGCCTGTCGATTGCAGATAGAACCAGCGACCTCCCTCCCAACGTGATCGAGCGCATCCTCCTCTTCCTCCCCGTCAAAGACGCAGCCAAAGCGGCGACACTGTCGACACATTGGAGGCACCAGTGGAAAGGCATTCCTCAACTCAATTTCGACGCCGATTTCGCCCGCGTCCCCGGAGTTGGAAGCTACGAGCACAACGCGAACAGAGTAGTCCTGAGGATTTACAAAGCCCTGCTGACCCACGACGGGCCGATCACGAGAGTCGTCCTCGCGATCCCGGGATTGAGACCCATCCACGACATCGATCACCTGATTCTCCACCTATCCAAAAAATGCGTCAAGGAATTCGTCCTCCGCTTCGGCGACGAGATGGACGGCTACCCGTATCTCAACTGCGACGTCTCGTCCTCCCTGTTTGCTGCTCGTGAGTTGGTTTACCTGAAACTACAGGGTTGCACGTTGAAGGCGCCGTCTTGGTTCGTCGGGTTTAGTAATCTCACTCGTCTCGCACTGAATCACGTGTACCTGCCATCTGATTTCTTCACCCATTTCCTTCCCAAGTGCCCGTTGCTTGAACAATTGAGACTTGTGCACTGTGACCAGTTCGTCAACACGGAGATTCTGTCTCCTTCGCTCAAATTGCTTTCCATTCAGTCGACTCTGTACAGAATTTGCTTCAAGTATGCTCCTCTTCTATCGGTCGTGTCGATTCTGGATGCCGACGAGTTTAGTGATTACAGGTTTACCCTGTTTCAGCAGTATGAACTGGACATGGTCGATGATGTGTTTACTTCTCTCCCTGCGCTACGGGAGTTAACTATTGGAACTGGATTTCTGCTTGTAAGTTTTTGTTTCTTTTATTATGCAAAAATAGGTGTGCTAAATTGTGTTCTCAAAGTCAGGAATATTCATATTATGCCGATGTGTTCTGCTTTCTTTCTAGTTCCTTGCTGCAGGTCAAGTCCCCTACAAGCTTCCAACGCATCTTCATCACTTGAAAGTCCTCCAAATATACCTTTTATTATATAGGTGGCCGGAGGCTCGTGTTCTTGTTTGTCTAATCATGAGTTCCCCCAACTTGCAGACGCTCAGCATTCAGGTTGGTTTCAAACATGTACACGTACAACTGTTATTATTATGTAAATAAATAGTTGTGCTTGACTTCATTTTCCCTTGATAAAATCCTTTTTTCTCCAGCTGGATACCCTCGATTACCATCCGACATCAAAGCTTATTGACAGCTTGGACAAGTTGTTGAAAGCGAAAGACCAGCATGGATCTGGCTGCTGCTTTCAGTGTCTTGAGGAGCTGAATATTCGTGGAAGCCGTGGGATGCAGGTTGAGCTGGACCTGGTAAGGTTTGTACTAGCTACTGCCCCACTGCTGCGCAAGATTCACATCGAGCCTAGAAGCGAATTGAACTGCGACGTGGTTCTGAAGTTCTTGATGCAGCTGAGTCGATATGAGCGTGTTTCGGAGAGGGCAGAGATCATCTATCTCTGGAAATATGAGGGGTAATTGACAACCCCTTTGGGGGGCTTTAATTTGCTTGTTACTGTTGCTGCTGGGGCCAGCATTTGTCAGCTCGATCGCTTGATGGTGCATTACTGACTGTAGGGCTTGTTGTGACATTGACACGCATCATCAGTTTAGCTCTTTGCCTCTTCTCTCTTCTATGAGTGTGCTCAATCTCTCTCCGGTGGTAACTGGTAAGCGTTGTAGCATAGCATACTGTTCATCAGTGCCTGGAAACATGAGGACTTGTAGGTAGTGAATGACCAAGAGAGGCTAGGTAGTAAGCTACATCGTTAGCTTTGCTAAAAACACGCTCTAACTTGACCTCTCAGTACTCCAAGGCTAATGGTTGTTGAATCTCAGCAATTGTGCTATTGAGTGTTTCTTCGCGAAGAAATGGAGATTAGAGTCGAGAGTCGAGAGATAATTCATCTGGAAAAAAAAACGACTTAATAACGGTTAGACCATTAAAGTGCGAGCCGTTCAGATTATCGGGTCATACTCCGATTCGGTTCTGACAACATTAAACAAAAAGGTGCACTACAAAGGGTCTCATGAAGCATTCATCGTCTCCCCGTAATGATGTGGCTAGTCATCCTGCCCAAAAGAGAGTAAAAGATGGACCCATCAGTGTTAATGCATGCCCAACCATATTGTGATAGTTTAGGACCTATGTCCCATCGCTCTCTTAGCCCCCCTACGGCAAATATCTATATCTCTCTCCTTAAAAGTTACATGTCTATGATGCCTGGTGACGGTATGTATTACTATTCATCCATGTGGGTCATCTTCACTTGAGATTTCATGCTCATTTAATTTTTGTAGATATGAAGAAGGGTTATTAGGGGTGGATTCGGTTCGGTTAACCGGTAATCGACCATAACCACCATCTCCCCCTACCGAACACCGACTGACGCCAATGCCTCGGTTAATCAATAACCGATCAGTCGGTTATTGGTTAGTTAGTCAGTTAACCGAGATAACCGAAAAAATGATGGTGGTTCGGTTTTAACCGGGTAAAATTATTAGAATCGCCTAAAATGAAAGGTTCTAACTTACATTTCTACATCTAAATCACACCCAAAGTAAAGTCTCAATCACTTTTACATAGAAAATACATCTAAATCACCAAATTAATGTCTCAAATTCAACAACATAAAGTTATAAACTTCATAACCAGGTATTTTCACGTCGTTTTGGTGAGGGGGGTGGTCGGTCGGTTATTTTTCGGTTAACCGAATAACCGGTTTTTGGTTACTCGATTAACCGAATGACCTATTAGAAGCTCCGACCACCGACCGAAGCATATAATTTTCGATTATCGGTTAACCGGTAACCGCCGGTTATCAATTTAACCGGTCAGTTAACTGGCAACCGATAATCGAACCTCCAACCCTAAGGGTTATGATTTCTCGATTGGCTTTGATATTTTCTTTGTTTTTACTTCTCAAACTATAATTACTCCCCAAATATGTGACATATGGATGTGGCTGCGTTGCATGAACAGAGATCAATTGGCTAAGGGTGGTTTGCATGAAAAGATTAGACTTCACCAATCATTCACATTTTTTTTGGAAGAGGTAGCGTAGTAGTATAAGCATGCTTGTAGTTGTAAACTGAGAAAAGACATACAAGAACGGAAAACAAACAAATTGCAAGTGATCACCACAACGAAATCACATATCAAACAATTTGCACCCTCAGGATTCGTTTGGTAGTTGTGATTGTTAGAGTTGTGTTTATTGAATACATGCATTGTGCACAATACAATATTTGGAAGTGCTAAGGTGTAAAACAATGCATGTATTGTTTTAGGTAGGTCCCAGCAGTTAGGGGTGGCTATTTGGACCGGGACCGGATTAAAAACCGGAAACCGGACCGTATAACCCGGACCGAGACCAGACCGGGACTGGATAGTAAACAATCCAATCCAATCTTTGGGCTTAGATTTGAGGTAAAAAACCGGATAAAGACCGGATAAGAGAGCTCAACACCCAAAACTTAAGGGTAATTTGCATAAACGGTCACAAACCTTTGCACTTAGTACAAAACTTAAACAACTCCTCACCCTTTAAGGCCTTAGGCCACTCAAATCCCACAATCTCAATGTAAAATCAAGACCGAATTGGGACCGGACCGGATCAAGACCGGACTGTATCCAATCCAATCTTCGGTCCTTATATTTTCAAAAAGACCGGACTGGACCGGATCAATTTGGGCCAATTTAACCGGACCAGACCGTATAGCCACCCCTACCAGCAGTCCAACAATCACAAAAAATGATGCATTATACAATCTCAACTCAGTTGCTAGAGAAGGGTTTACGGTGGCAGATTGGGAATGGTCGATCTGCCTCCCTGCTCCATTCTAACTGGATACCCCAGCTCCAGCTTGACCCCCCTAGGTACAATCCGCAGGTGCTACCGGAGGAGGGTGACCCGCTGGTTGAGGAGGTTTTGTGTCCTGGTGAGGGGAAATGGTGTGACCTCAAGCTCCGCCAGTGGTTTGATCCGCCGACCTGTCATGCCATCAAAGCAATCCCACTGCCGCGTAGGGATGTGGAGGACAAACTGATCTGGCATGACACTGTGGATAGGATTTTTTCTGTCAAGTCAGCTTACCATCTGGCTGTCTCCTTGGATAGGGGGGGGGGGGTAGGTGGAAATCGTTGGCTAGTTGGATGGATAAACCCAGTTGGATTCGCCTATGGAGCGCGGATATCCCCCCAAAGTTAAAAGTTTTTGTTTGGCAAATCCTTAACCGTGCTCTCCCTACGATGGAGGCTCTCATTGAGAAGAAGGTTCTAGTTCACCCAAGATGACCGGTCTGCTGGGAGGGCGAAGAGATTTTGGAGCATCTCTTTCTCTACTGCCCAGTGGCCCGAGCCCTCTGGGACTATTCGGGTCTGGAGTATCTCTGGGAGGGATTACCTCGGCATACCTTCCCTCTGTTTCTGAAGAGACTGTTGGCTTTGATTCATAACCCATTGTTGTTCATGGCTGTGGTGGCCATCTTGTGGCGGATTTGACGATCTCGGAATTGGGTTGTCTTTGAGGGAAAGCAGTTCGGGATCCATGCCTTGATGCGTCAATTTCACCAGCAGTATGCGGAGTGGGTTAGTCTGTCCACAGGCCTGGCACCGATGTCGGTTTTGCCAGCTACGGCCCATTTGAGTCCTATTGGGGATAACAGGGTGGTTTGTATGTGGGATGGGGCCACAAGAAGTGGGTCTCATTCGGCCGGTGGGATGATTCTCCTGAACCCAGCAAGAGTGCTCCTCTTGGAGAAGGGAGTTCAGTTCTAGGCGATTGATGACCCCATGATAGTGGAATTGCTAGTACTCAGGGAAGCTATCGTATGGTGTCTTGAGCTCGGCTTCTCGGACGTCAGGTTTGAGGGGGATGCGAAGGTGCTCATTGAGAAAGTCAACAAGGAAGATACTAGAGATAACCGGGTGGGGACTATTCTTGAGGAGATAGTATATTATTTTCAGTCCCATTCTGGTTTTACTATTCGATTTGTAGGTCGGTGTAACAATATGGTAGCCCATATGGTGGCTAGAAATGCCTTTTCTTTGTACCCGACTATGAGTCCATGTTTTGATTTTCAGACCTGGCTTAATTCCAGGATGTAAATATCTATTTCTTCTATCAATATATGATTATCTTTTGTAAAAAAAAAACTAAAAGTTGAGATTGTTGTGATTGTTGATTGTAGATTTGTGTCCACTTTTTCTTTCCATTTATATCCCTATTATTTTTTGTCTTATACTAAAAAATTGAGGATAAATGTGACATTTCTCCATAAAGTAACTTTATGCACGTCAATACATAAAATAGACTCTCAACAATCAAACAATGTATTATTAAAAAGGTTAATACCTTATTTTGGCCCGAACTATGACCATATAATCAACTTTGGCCCGTGGTTTCAGAAATTAACATCCTAGCCTCAACTATGCAGCATATAGACTCAATTGGCCCGACACATAGTTTGACCGTAAATTTGGACGGTCAACTCCGTTAACCGTTAGTCAACATGCTATGTCGTTGCCTAGTCAGCATAAAAATCATAAAAAAAATTCAAATTCAAATTATTTTCCTAATTTCTATTATTTATCATTTTCCAATTAACCAAAAAATAAAATTCTAAAAATATAAAATATTTTTTTTGCAATATTTGAAAATTAAAAATTTTATAAATGAACCAAAATTATCATATTAAATTTTAAAAATTAAAAAATTATTATATAAATTATATTTTTTTGGGAAGTTTTAAAAATATAAAATAATTTGATAATTTTTGGTTAATTTATAAAATTTATCATTTTCAAATTATCCAAAAAATAAAAAGAAATAATTTTGTTTTGTTATAATTTATTTTTGGTTAATTTGATAATAAATAATTTTTTTAATGATTTTTAGGTTGACTAGGCAATGACATGGCGTGTTAACTAACGATCAACGGAGTTGACCGTCCAAATTGACGGTCAAACTATGTGTCGGGCCAATTGAGTCTATATGCTGCATAGTTGAGGCCAGGATGTTAATTTCTGAAACCACGGGCCAAAGTTGATTATATGGTCATAGTTCGGGCCAAAATAAGGTATTAACCCTTATTAAAATGTATCCATTGTATCAATACATGCATTTATTTTGTTGTGATTCATTATAATGCAACAATTTAACATTCGCAACTTCCAAACGAACCTTAGTTAAGTTCCAATCCTTGCTCCTCTTTGGTAGGGTTTTCAAACGGTGTGGTTACCATGATAACCGTTTTAACCAGTACTATTTGGATAATTTGGTTTGGTTTGGTTAAAGCTTTTAGCTTGTTTGGTTTAGGTGGTTTGGTTTGGTTTCAGGCACTCCTAACCAGCCAAACAAAATTAACCCAGATAAATAATTAGTCATATATCTAATATATACACATACTTAATACTTTGAATAACCACTCAAGAGTTAAACGTTCATCCTTTTAGACTCATAAAATATAAAGCTTGATATTGTTCCTATAATGTATATTTGTATATGTAGAGTGTAGACCACAACATATGAACGCCTAATTTGGATAAATCTCACACATTATGTTGGATGAAAACTTGAAAGCAAAGTCCTTTTCAACCTATGAAAATTACTAAAAGACTAAGTCAATTCAAACAAACACAACAATTCATTAACCCATATCATTGTGATAAATTTTTCTTAGGTGGATACTTCTATACTAACCGTAAGATAATTGTCTTAGTTGCATGTATTTAAGTTAATGGTCAACTATAACTATGTGTTGATTGTTATGTTTTATTCATTATATTTTTTTTATGAAAATGTTTTATTCATTATATAAATTATGAATTGATAATTTAACCGAAAATTTTCTCACTTAATGATAATATGATTTTATATTGGTTAATCTGGTTAACCAATTAATCAAACCGATTAAACTTTAGTTTAGTTAATTTAGTTGTTGTATTAGTTTTGACGGTTTGGTTATGATATTGTATTTCCTGGTTAATGAAATTTAGCCTTATTTGGTTTGGTAATAACTAGGGGTGGAAATTGGGGGTGGGTGTGGTTACCCGCCCGACATTTTGCGGGTACCCACACCTACAAATCTACAATTATGCTACCCACAATCCGCACCATAGTGGTTAGTGGGTAACCATTACCCACATCGGGTTGGGTGTGGTTACCCGCAAAAATCCATCTTTGCAAGCATAGAGTTGAGGCCGTCACTGACGTATTTGTTGTTCGCAACTAGTCTATATTGATATACAATTGTGTTTTCGTGGAGATACAATATTGTACATCGATCTTAGTCAACGTGGAGATTTTTTCTTTTCAAGTTTGGTATTCAACTTTTGTGTCGGGGAGCTGTGATTTCATATTTCACCGAATATGACAATTAAATATAATCTTGTATTTTCTTTCACACAAAAGTAAAAACATGCAGACAAAAGTTACTAAAGTTGTCCACTTGTAATGAATCAATTATTATCCACTCTCTCGATTATAGTGTTTTATAAACCAAAAAATTCTCACATGAAACTGATTAGGTGAGTATTTGATTTTGGTGGCTAATTTAATTTTTAGCCTCCCACTTTTAACATACTACTATAGTATAAAGTCAATTTAATAAGAAAATATAATTAGTGTGGTTATTGTGGATTTTGTGGGTTAACCACGGTGGATAGTGGGTAATGTCACATGTGGCAGATGACATGGCGCCAACAAGGTGATAACATGGCGGCTGCACATGTGGCATGCATGGAAGACTAGTAGCATAGAGATGCTCCTAGGATTCTCCACCTTAATGTAGAGCTTAATAGTGCACTTATGAGTCACATAATGGGTGACATTTATAGAGTGCATAATGGGGGGGGGGGGGACTTAATGGGGTGTATTGATGTAGTAGAGGGACATTATGAGGGGGCACTGATGCCTTGTATGTGGAGAGGCCTATATAAGGAGCCATCTCCCTCACTTGTACTCATTCCATCATTTTTTAGAGTAATACACACTTGAGAGTTCTCCCAATCCTTTGTCTTTGTTCTTGTCTTTGCTTGCTTGTGAGTTTGAGAGAAAGGCTGCCTAGCGCTCTAACGGAATTGAGAGCTAGGGCCGCACGATCGAGAGTAAGGTCGTGACAAGTGGTATCAGAGCCCCGTTCGACTTTGTGCTTGCAAAGTAGAAGCAATAGCCAGAAGAAAAGGAAGAACCTCACCAGAAATGTCGGGATCAGAAGTCAATGACGATGAGAAGCATCGTGGCAGGGAGCCTACCCCAGGCGGGAGGCCAAAAGACAAGTCGAGCACTCGTGATCCTCTCAGGTCTCTAGAGAGGCGAGTCTCGAGGATGGAGGTGAAGATTTCTGAAGATGTCACCGCCATCGAGGATTTGGGAGCTAACTTCGCCCAAGTCGAAAGCGATTTTCAAGGCATGAATGCTCGTTTGTCGAGCTTGGAGATTGGTCATGATGGCATACGAGAAGATCTTGTGGCCCTCATCAACAACACCATCAACACATCCTTGAACAACGCCATTGAAGTTGTGAAAGAGCATGTCCAGGCTGAGCTGGTCGGCGTGAAGGAGGAGATTGCAGATCTCAAGAGTGAGGTCACTCTCGTGAAGAGAGCCATGGCTAGCGGACCAGCCCCGGTGCAATCCATCCCACGTGCTTATGTTCCAAGACCGAAGAGCTTCGGAGGTTCAAGGAACGCGAGGGAGTTACAGAACTTCCTTTGGAGTCTTGAGCAGTACTTCAAGGCGTCCGGCATCCAAGAGGATGAGGTAAAAATCCGTACCGCTCCACTATACTTGGTTGATGTTGCAATGGTGTGGTGGAGGCGACGTGAAGCGGACGTCGAAAGAGGTACTTGTGTGATGGTAACGTGGGAAGATTTCAAGAGAGAAATCAAGAGGCAGTTCTACCCAGAGAACGTGGAGTTTGAAGCCCGTTCGAAGTTGAGAAGACTCACCCAGAGGGGTGGAGTTCGAGAAATGTGAAAGAATTCTCGGAGCTGCTTCTAGAGATCCCGGACATCACGGACAAGGAGGCCATGCACGGCTTTCTTGATGGGCTGCAACCATGGGCCAAGATGGAGATGCAACGTCGAGGAGTGCAAGACCTTGCAACTGCCATGGCCACGGCGGAGTCTTTTGTTGAGTACAAAAGGCAAGAGAGCAGCGGCAAAGAGAAGAGTTCGAAGCCCAACAAGGGTGGAGAACAACAGAAGCCTTTCAAGGAGGGTTCTCGCACTCAATAACACCAAGGTAGTTCGAGCAAAGGGGGTAAGTACGAGCCAAAACCCATGACTTGTTTCCTTTGCGACGGACCACATCGAGTGCGAGATTGCCCAAGGAAGGCGAGATTGGCGGCCATGGAAGCGCAAGATGAGGAGCCCAAGGCGGCGGAGGCCAAGATTGGCTCAATCCGCAAGCTTGGCGCGGTGAAGACCGACGTCAAGGAGAGCAAGCGTGGGAGGTGCTATGTTCTGGCGCAATTCATGCAAGGCGAGTCCAAAGCCTTGGTGGATACCGGTGCCACGGACAACTTTCTTCGCATCGAGGAGGCAAACCGGCTGGGTATTGCCTACGAAAAGGGGCAGGGATGCTCAAGACGATCAACTCGGAGTCCATCCCGATCCATGGAGTTGCTCACAACGTATCAATGAAGCTTGGCGAGTGGGAAGGCCTCGTCGACTTTTCCGTCGTCACCATGGACGATCACCGAGTCATCCTCGGCATCAACTTCCTCGACAAGGAGGGAGTGCTCTTGAAGCCCAACTCCAACACGATGTGCTTGGAGAAGGAAGGAGAGTTTCATGCGGTCCATCTCTTGAGAGAAGATGGCCCCCATAGTGCTCTATCCGCTATGTAAGTGATGAAGGGGTTCAAGAAGAATGAACCAACCTTTCTTGTGTCCTTAAAAATGGAGGAAGAAGGAGGCTCAACGGGAATCACAACTCCCATCATCCAAGGCGTCCTCGAAGAGTTCGATGACGTGATGCCATCGGAGTTGCCCAAGAAGCTGCCACCAAGAAGAGAGGTGGATCACAAGATCGAGTTGGAGCCAGGAGCGAAGCCCCCTTCGCGAGCACCATACCGCATGTTGCCACCGGAGTTAGAAGAATTGCGGAAGCAGCTCAAGGACTTGGTGGACGCAGGCTACATGCGGCCATCGAAGTCACCTTTTGGAGCACCGGTGCTGTTCCAAAAGAAGAAGGAAGGGTCGTTGCGGATGTGCATCGACTATAGAGCCATCAACAAGTTGACAGTGAAGAACAAGTGGCCGATTCCCAACATTGCCGACTTGTTTGACCAGCTTGGAGATGCGATGTGGTTCACCAAGCTAGATCTTCGCTCGGGCTACTATCAAGTGCGGATAGCAGAGGGCGACGAGCCAAAGATGGCTTGTGTGACGAGGTATGCCTCTTACGAGTTTCTTGTGATGCCATTCGATCTCACCAACGCACCAGCCACGTTTTTCACTTTGATGAATCAAGTGTTCGAGCCATTCTTGGACCGGTTTGTCGTGGTCTACTTGGATGACATCGTCGTGTATAGCAAAACACTCGATGAGCATGCCGAGCATCTACGCCAAGTCTTCCAAGTCCTTCGCGACAACGAGTTGTACGTCAAGAGGGAAAAGTGCACATTTGCCGCCACAGAGGTTCCATTCTTGGGGCACGTCATTGGTGGAGGCAAGTTGAAGATGGATGGGGCGAAGGTGAAGGCAATCCAAGAATGGGAGCCGCCGACGAAGGTGCCAGAGTTGCGGTCATTCCTCGGCCTTGCCAACTACTATCGGAGGTTTATCAAGGGCTACTCCCACATTACAGCACCCTTGACGGATCTCTTGAAGAAGAACAAGGCGTGGGATTGGTAGGAAAGGTGCCAAGAAGCATTCGAAGCCTTGAAAGCAGCGGTGATGAAGGAGCCCGTGCTCGTGCTCCCCAACCCGACGTTGGCCTACGAAGTGCAGACCGATGCGTTCGACTTCGCGATTGGAGGAGTGTTGATGCAAGATGGGCATCCCATTGCCTTCGAGAGTCGGAAGCTCAGCGAGACGGAGAGGCGATACACCGTTCAAGAGAAGGAGATGACGGCCGTGGTGCATTGCTTGCGCACATGGAGGCACTACTTGTTGGGGTCAAAGTTCGTAGTGAAGACGGACAACGTGGCAACGAGCTACTTTCTGACGCAGAAGAAGCTCACCCCTAAGCAAGCGAGGTGGCAAGACTTTTTGGCCGAATTCAACTTCGTTATGGAGTACAATCCAGGCAAGGCGAATTCCGTTGCCGATGCTCTTAGCCGCAAGAGTGCAGCCGCAAGCATCAGCCAGCCCACGTTTCCTTTGAAGGAGCGGATCGTTGAAGGCCTTGGCCATGACCCCTTCGCCAAGACCGTAGCGGAGTACATCGAGCAAGGTAAAACTCGGCGGTTTTGGATGAAGGATGGGCTCATCATGACCAAGGGAGAGCGGGTGTTCGTGCCAAGATGGGCCAACTTGAGGAAGGAGATCATGAAGGAGTGCCATGATTCCAAGTGGGCGGGCCATCCCGGCATCGAGAGAACGCAAGCGCTCATCGAAGAAGCATACTTCTGGCCGCGTATGAGAGACGATGTGGAGATATATGTGAAGACTTGTCTTGTGTGCCAACAAGACAAGATGGAGCAGAGAAGCCCAGCAGTCTTGCTAGAGCCCTTGCCCACGTCTCAACGACCATGGGAGAGTGTAAGCATGGACTTCATCATCGGACTTCCCAAAGTCGATGTATGCGGTTGCATCATGGTTATGGTGGACAGATTCTCGAAGTATGGAGTGTTCATTCCTGGGCCAAAAGACTTAACGGCGGAGGATGCGGCACGGCTATTCTTCAAGAACGTGGTCAAGTATTGGGGCGTTCCTAGCAACATTGTGAGCGACAGAGATGGGCGCTTCACGGGCAGATTTTGGCGAGAGTTGTTCAAGATCATGGGCTCAAACTTGAACTTCTCGATGGCATTTAATCCTCAAAGCGACGGACAGACGGAGCGGGTGAATGCCTTGTTGGAAGTGTACTTGCGGCACTACGTGAGTGCAAACCAACGAGATTGGGTGAAGTTGATGGACACGGCACAATTCTCCTACAACTTGCACCGCAGCGAGTCGACCAACACGAGTCCATTTGAGTTGGCGACGGGGCAGCAACCTTTGACACCTACGACGGTGGCAACGGGGTATAGAGGCAACAGTCCGGCGGCCTACAAGTTCGCTAAAGGCTGGCACGAGAAGATGGAGATGGCCAAGTCTTACTTAGCCCGCGCTAGCAAGAAGATGAAGAAATGGGCGGACAAGAAAGGCGGCACTTGGAGTTTGAAGAAGGAGACATGGTGATGGTCAAGTTCTACCCTCATCGCTTCAAGCATCTCAAGAACATGCACAAGGGACTGCTTCGCCGCTATGAAGGGTCATTCCCCATCGTGAAGAGGATTGGCAAGGTGGTATACAAGGTAGAGTTGCCGACGCACTTGGAGATCCATCCGGTCTTTCATGTGAGCCAACTCAAGCCTTACCACGAAGACAAGGAGGACGAGCAAAGAAGGGAGTCACAACGCGCACCAACGCTCGTCACCAAGACACACGACCATGAAGTCGAAGAAATCATGGCGCGTCGTGTCATTCCTCGTCGTGGTGTACATCCAAGCTTTGTGGAGTACTTAGTCAAGTGGCGCAACCTTCCGGAGAGTGAAGCAACTTGGGAGAAAGAGCTCACGCTTTGGAAGAACAAGGACTTGATCGAAGCATTCCATCAAGAGGACGCGACGAGGGCGTCGCGAGCATAGGTGGGGGAGGATGTCACATGTGGCAGATGACATGGCGCCAACAAGGTGACAACATGGCGGCTGCACATGTGGCATGCATGGAAGACTAGTAGCATAGAGATGCTCCTAGGATTCTCCACCTTAATGTAGAGCTTAATAGTGCACTTATGAGTCACATAATGGGTGACATTTATAGAGTGCATAATGGGGGGACTTAATGAGGTGTATTGATGTAGTAGAGGGACATTATGAGGGGGCATTGATGCCTTGTATGTGGAGAGGCCTATATAAGGAGCCATCTCCCTCACTTGTACTCATTCCATCATTTTTTAGAGTAATACACACTTGGGAGTTCTCCCAATCCTTTGTCTTTGTTCTTGTCTTTGCTTGCTTGTGAGTTTGAGAGAAAAGCTGCCTAGCGCTCTAACGGAATTGAGAGCTAGGGCCGCACGATCGAGAGTAAGGTCGTGACAGTACCCACTGACCACAAAAATTATTATTTTACTACCCACACTCAATCCACTACCCACAACTTGTGGGTATGGTTACCCACAATGAGTGCGGGTTGGTGCGGTTTGCGGGTTATCCACAACCTGCAACCCAAACTTCCACCCCTAGTAATAACCATGGTAACCATTTGAGCACCACTACTCTTTGGTGGGAAGCGGTTACGGTGGTAACTTGGTCCTTGTAGTCACGTGGTTACTAAGGGTAGTAATGGTATTTTGGTGCTTATTGTTTTGGTAGTGTTGCATATGGTTATTGGTAGTGTTGACGTTGTGGTATTCTGATGCTTATTGTTTTGGTAGTGGTGCATATGTTTATTGATAGTATTGACGTTGTGGTATTAATATATATTTGTTTGGATGGATTGGTATTGAATATCAAAAGAATTACTTGCATTTATGTTAATCGCATGAATTAATTACAGTGGAGAAATAATTTTATACAAAAACTATATTCTTCGCTCTATATATCTCTCTCTATTTGATTCTGCCTCTTTGCCTTCCTCTGATCCTTTTCATCCTTGTGCTTCAACGATTGTAACCATCTGTACTTTTTTCGACTACCTAACAAAAAATCAATACCAATACGAAAAATTAGTACCAATCTAGACAAAATAAATACCAATCCCAGAAAGATCAATACCAATACAAAAAATCCATACTAGTCTAGAAAATCAATACCATTATAAAAAAACGTACCATTATTAATTACTTTTTTAATAAAGTACATTTTAGGAAATTGCAAAGTTATATTAACTACCATTTTCTCTCTTTTTCTCTCATTTCCACAATCTTCAGCCATATGCTTCTTTCTTCATTTTCTCAATCTTTCCATTGATTTCATTCTGCCGAACTAATACTGCTGCAACAATAAAACAATATCAATCCATTACGAAACACTACCGTTGCACAAAATACCAATACCATTCGAGAAATAAAAACACTACCATTTCACAAAAACACCAATACCAATGCGACAAAAATAATACCATTGTGAGAAAATCAATAACAATGCGATAAAAACAATACCATTGCGACAAAAATAATACCATTGCGACAAAATCAATACCAATGCGATAAAAATAATACTATTGCGATAAAAATAATACCAATGCGACAAAATCAATACCAAAACAAAACAAAAAATCCATACAAAAAACAAATCACTACCAATCCATTAGACAACCACTACCACTTTGAAAAACATCAATACCATTGCAGAAATAAATCTATACCATTACATGAAAACTACCAATATAAACAATCTATACCATTGCATATATGAAGAGAATTATGAACATTGAGGTTTGAACCAATACCATTAGACTTTGAAGAACTACCAGACTAGCATTGCTAATACTAATACATGTGTAATGAACCAATACCAATCTAAAATGTCACTACCAAACGAAGATGAATGAATATCATGTTGTTATATAACCAATACCATTGCACATCGAATCAATACCATTGCAGGACTACCATTACACAAAGGATAAACAATACCAAATAGTAGTGTACAACCAAAAGAAAAGGCGATTTTCCTTAACGAATGTCATTACCAATACCATTGCTTAGTAAAGCAATACCATTATGCAAATAAAACAATTGCAGCCAGTGGAGGAATACGATTACAATTTACAAACCAATAACAAATACTAATTAAAAATCCCATTCGTATTATAGTACAATTACCAATACTACTGCACATTGAGTCCAACTACTACTCCAGCGTCGCCGCCGTGATTATTATCCGAGGGAAACTCATTTAAACTGCGACCATAGCGTCCGTCGTAAACGCTGGAGACTAGAACAACCATAAATAGAATAAGAGGAAGCGGAAGTCGCTGGGGAAAAGGTTGAGAAAGAAGAGAATAAGCAGAAGTCCGGCCATCGACGGCGTTTGTACTCAGATCTTATTGGGGGGCAGTGACGCAGAGGGGGAGGGTGAGGAAAGAAGATGGGTCAGAGTAGGGCACAACAACAGCGGCGGCAGTCGTCATCGCTTGCACGAAGTCATCGTCGTTGGGTAGATTATAAAGAATAATCGGGTGTGATCACTTTGTTATTTCCAAAATTACCCTCAAAAAATCTTTACCGTAAGATGAAAAAAGAAGGGAAAATAGAAAATCAAATGGTATGTAAAGAGGTTGCCACCGTGATTACTAAAAAACAAGTAATCACCCTAACCTATTCCCTCTTTAGTGGAGTGGAACTCTCAAGTCTCAACAACAAGGCCGCGCCCCATAGGCCGAGCCCAAGCAATCTGTTGATCCAGGCGTGGAATGAAGCCATTGGGTCACACTCCGGCCCGTATCACTTTCGCTTTCGGCCGTACTCTTCAGTTGCCTCTCCAGTCTCCGCCTTCGTAAACCCTAAGCCGTTCCTCTTCACCACATATATATTGTCGCGCCCTCTTTTCTTCCATTGATATGGCGATTTGGTTTTGAGGGAATCATAGGAGTGGGTGGTTTGGAAAGAAACTCGATCGGTAGAGTAGAGAATCGGCGTATCCTTTTCTCCATCGCTATCTTTCTCTTCCCAATACCACCCATTCCATTGAATTCCATCAATGGATTTAGATAGAAGAGATGTACGTATGTACTGCCTTGCGATCTCCTCGTTTCTATGTTGTTCCTCTCATGGGTTATCTCTGTCTTTTAATTTATTTGGTTGGATGAAACTCAATACCCTGGTGGAAAACATGAAAGCAAGGGCTCTGTTTTCTTTTGTTGAACAGAGCTCTCGTTGACCTCAGGTAGAGCACTTGTTCCTCGACTTTGGGTGAGCCTGTTTCTACTGACTCAAGGCTCAGTAAGTGATGATACATTAGATTTATTCCTTCTGTCTTCTGTTGCTCTTTTTTTTAGGTATGATTTGTGGTTTTGCTGTTAGAGGGCGTAGGCGTCTAAGTGGGTAAGTAGTTGATGATGACAAATCCAAAGGCTTGTTTCTCATAGAACATTCGCAGTGGCCGACTAAGAGCTTTCGCCTTTCGCCGGGCTTGAGAGCTAGTGCTGCTTCCTTTTCCTTCCTTGGATGTCTGAGACTTTTTTTTTCTTGCTCCCGGTTTAGTCTAAGTCCAGTTTGGTGACATCTCCAAGTTTGCAACATTTGTGAAGATCGGAGAGATAACACAACAGACATATACATTCTGAGTGGGTTTTCCACGACCTTTATTGAACCATTAGACAATTCAATGGTGTTTCTAATTAATAAAAGGATGAAGCCGATTCCATCTCTATGTGTACTTATAGGTGTCAAAACATGACCCGACCCGAGTAACCCGTCCAACCAACCCGATCCGCGACCCGCCTGCATCCGATTGGACTAAAAGTCAAAGACCCGCAATTCGCTTGACCCGCAACCCGCTTGACCCGCAACCTGCTTGACCCGAACCCGCTTGACCCGCAACCCGCTTGACCCGCAACCCGAATAACCCGAACCCGATTAAGCCAACCCGAACCCGCCCGATTGGCACGAATAATACTACATAATATATTTTTGTGCATAAATATTATATGTAAATAATATATATAAAGTTTACTTGACTTGCCCTATTATTTTTTCATCTTTCCCACCAAGAACAAAGGTTTACTTTGTGTTGACAAATGACAACTGTCATTAAATTGAATCACATAATAGTGTCACTGTCTCGGTAAATTGAATCACATAATACTTTCTGGTCTCTCTACCTTTTAGTTGAATCAAATAAACAACAAGTTCAAATTATAACAAATCAATTACGTGGACTAGCTGGCTTATGTGATGGTCTTTCCCATCCGAGGGACATGGTTCAAAGCCCAGTAGTGACATGTTTTTTTAACATGTTTTTGTATGTCAACTTATACATAAAATTCACTTAATGTTTTTGTATGTCAACTTATACATAAAATTCACTTAATGTATAATATAGTTAGTAAAATATGGTACGAGAAAGTTACGTATAAAATACTTACGGGTATTATACTTCGTCTCTTAGGTAATGCTACGTTTAATAGTACGTTAATAGTAATAAATATATAAAACTAATTACTTTTATAAATAAATCAATATGTAAAAATAGTAAATTTAATAATACATAAAATTCACTTAATGTATAGCATAGTTAGTAAAATATGGTACGAGAAAGTTACGTATAAAATACTTACGGGTATTATACTTCGTCTCTAAGGTAATGGTACGTTTAATAGTACGTTAATAGTTATAAATATATAAAACTAATTACTTTTATAAATAAATCAATATGTAAAAATAGTAAAGTTAATAATTCATTTCATTAACGGTAGTTAATAAAGGAAAGGAAGAGGGAGCTGGAGACTGTTAGAGGGACAGAGAAGACGGAGATTGGATGGAGATCTGTGGATATAAGGTAGGAAGATTTTTGTCCCCCAAAAAATGAGTGGCCAGTAACAAGTCTACTATCCACGTCTAAAACAAAGCCCTTATAATAGCCGTTGATTAAATAACATCTATGGAGGAAACAACCTCTCCCACTACCGACCCGGATTGAGAAATTTTTTATTAAATAAAAAAAAAAGGCTACCATAAAACTCCATCTAAGAATTTCCAAAACAACAACTACCGTATTTCCTCCTAAATGCCTACGGTATGGTATTACGGTAGTTAGAAAGTTATTATTGGCTACCGTATTGGATACGGTAGGCAATACTTCATCATTAGCTACCGTCTTTAATACGGTAGTCAACAAACGGTAGGGAAAAGTAGTATTTCCTGTAGTGATACGGATATTAAACGTTTGGAGTCGTAGGACATATGTTCTTCTCAATAACCAACAATTTCATAATACATAACTATAGTTCATGGTTTAAGGTTAGTGTATAGGGTATACGGTAGTGGACTCGTGGTTTAGAGTTTGGAGTAATAGGGCATATGTCCTTCTCAACAACCGAATATAAAATTGACTTAACTTACATTCTTCATATAACATACGTTGTAGCTTATTCCGACAATTTCATAACATATAACTATAGTATAGGGTATAGCCGTATAGGGTCATGGTTTAAAGTTCATTGTTTGCATGTTTGGGTTATGGAATTATGGTTAAGGGTTGAGGTTAGTTTTAGGGTTAATTACTTAATGTTGTGATTTTGGATAATGTATGGTTGATGGTTAAGGTTAGTTTTAGGTTTCATATTTAAAATGGTGTTATAGGGTTAGGGTTTAGGGTTACGGTTTCTTCATGGTTATGCTTTGTGATAGATATTTTTTTTTTATAGTTTATTAATTAATTTGATTTTAACAATTAATTTAACTTATGAATGTACATCTTAAATATATCATATTCAAATGTACATTTTAATTTGATTTTATAAACCCCAAATATTTGAGGAAATAATCATTTTTAACCCCCAAAATTTGGTCCAAAGTTCCCTCCTAATCACGATAATTAATTTACATGTTTTTAGTTTTCATTTCCCGCCAATTGATTTGGCCCCTAAGAAAATGTTAATGTCTATTGATTTTAGTTTTCATTTCCTGCCAATTGATTTCCGCCAATTGATTTGGCCCCAGCCAATTTTTTTGTTATCCCACGCTTTCCTCATATCCCCGCCAGGCGCCAGCGCTTTCATTATCCCGCCCCAGCCCAGCCAAATTTTCGTCCAAAAAAATTATCCCCGCCAAGCTGCCCGCCAAATAATTCTCCCCGCCAGCTCTCCCCGCCAGCTCTTTCCATAATTTTCGATCCAAAATTCCCTCCTGCCCACTGATTCCCCGCCTCTCCGATCTAAATTTTCGCTTTTTCGCTCCATAACCCAAAAATTTAGCTCGCCCAAATTCTAAAATGACGCCCAAATATGTTATAGAAAGATAAAAGGTACCACCCACTGAATTCAACGTAACATTTGCATGTTAATATATGTATGGTGGATATATGACTAGCGGTTTATAATTAGCTATGCGAAAATGCAGTGCTAGATATTAGTATGGAAGTTAATAATTTGTAGATGAAGTTGAGTAAGGAATATTAAAAGCGTGTGTTACCATATAAAATAAGAATGAAAGTTAAATTATACTAGAAAGCACGAATAAGCACGAATGTGAACAAAATAAAGGCACGAGATGGTTTCATAGGTTTATGATCAAACAAGTTGTCAGCTTTTTAATTTCTTGTTGTTCAACTCTTTATTTATGTTGGTTCTGTAACCTTAATGAATCCTCTACAAGGTACCAACAACTAGCAACATCAAACTTGTTTATGATATATTCAAGCAAAATATAGTCATTCATTTGTTTAATAATGTACATTCATGTTTTATTCATTGCAATATGGTGATCGGTGAGTTTGTTTTAAATTAGTGTAATAACTCCCTAAAAAAAATAGTGTAATAACTAATTATAAAAAAAACTCGATGGTGTGGACCGAACAACCCGCAACCCGACCTGTTGTAACCCGCAATCCGATCAACCCGAACCCGATTGATCCGCAACCCGATCAACCCGTAACCCGACTGATCCGCAACCCGATCAACCCGAACCCGATCAACCAGCAACCCGATCAACCCGCAACCCGATCAACCCGAACCCGCTTGACCCGCAACCCGTTTGACCCGCAACCCAATTAACCCGCGACCCGACTGAACCCAACCCGAACCCGCCCGATTGACACCTATATGTGTAGTTGCCGTCGCTGGCAAAATCGCCGACCACCAACAAAACCCCGCACCAGATGGAGATAACCCAATACACATTGCGGCGAAAGGAGAATTTAGTATTGAATTTATTTGACAATATTATTTTAGATGTACTGAAAATTGCACAAAAAATTCATCACTATTTGACATTATCAAATATGCTGATATTTTCAGGAATATGGATTGAGTTTTTATTTTTGAGTGCCTTCTATTAAGTATTGGCATTACATAATTAAGATTGATATTGGTATGTACTATGTATCAAAATATTGAGAAATACTAAGAATTTATTATTGCTTGTACTAGCATGGAAGCTCCCGCTGCGCGACGGCCTGTAAATTTAAAGTGATGTAGAGTAACATTGTCAGAAGATTGTGGTTGTTTAAAGGATTAATACACTTGTATAGTCATAATTATTCGCATTTTGACAATAATAGCCACTTTTTGAGAAATACACTAAAATAGCTATGCAGGTGAATTAAACATTGTTTAAACTATAGCAGATTCCTATGACAAAAAAAAAAAAAAACTATAGCAGACTCAACTCCAGACAAAAACATTTAAAGATGGATGGATTTTATGTTCACAAGTAGGGATGACAATTTCGACCTGACCCGTTTTACCCGACCTGTTTGACCTGTTTTGGGGCGGGGCGGGCATGGGTAGTCTCATCGACCCGACCTGCCCTGACCCGCCCTATTCTCGACCCATTCTTGTCTAAATCACATGTAATCTTAGTCAAATTACTGAGAATTTTCCTTTTATTGCATCATATTTTAGCTATAATAAAGTTGTAAATTAGTAAAAATCTCAATTTCTCCAATAATTTAACTACAATTGTCATAATATTGTTTGTTTTCTTAGTCTTATAATAAAAATAACGAATATTTCTAATGTTTTTCATATAAATTGCATACCCATTGGGTCGACCTGCCCCGACCCGCGACCCGTGATCAATTACCCGACCTGGACCCGACCTGCCACGGGGCGGGTCTGGGTACCAAGAAACCCGCCCCGGACCTGCCCCATTGCCATTCCTATTCACAAGGAACCGAAGGAGCAGCTGATTTAAAATACCAGTTAAGTTAGTAAATTTTGATTATAAACATGTAATTAAAGTGATGAAGAGTAACATTGTTAGAAGATTGTATTGTTTACACTATAGCAGATTTGTAACACCCTTGCTCGGCCGAGCACTAAATTTACCAAAATACCCTTAAGTAATCAAGATAACTCAAAATGGAAATAATACAGAAAATAATTTTTAAATCGCCGTAGGAAATCCCTCTTAACAAATAATAAATGAGCATCAGTCTCAAGCCTACTAATAAAAGTACAAAAGTGAAAGAGTTCACTTGGAATCTCTTGCAATAACTAACCCTTGTGACGATGACATCCTGAGCAACAGCTTCCTCTTGACCAGTGGTCTGAATGCTCCTGCTTTCTTGTACCTCCTGAGTGCGGGCGATGGGGTCAGTCCTAATCCTAATTTCGTTATCATACTTAAATGGAAAGCCATTCACATGCAATGCTTATGGTACGTCATTGGGTACATTAGTAGCAGTGTATTATTATTAACAAGGACCTGCCCCATTGCCATTCCTATTCACAAGGAACCGAAGGAGCAGCTGATTTAAAATACCAGTTAAGTTAGTAAATTTTGATTATAAACATGTAATTAAAGTGATGAAGAGTAACATTGTTAGAAGATTGTATTGTTTACACTATAGCAGATTTGTAACACCCTTGCTCGGCCGAGCACTAAATTTACCAAAATACCCTTAAGTAATCAAGATAACTCAAAATGGAAATAATACAGAAAATAATTTTTAAATCGCCGTAGGAAATCCCTCTTAACAAATAATAAATGAGCATCAGTCTCAAGCCTACTAATAAAAGTACAAAAGTGAAAGAGTTCACTTGGAATCTCTTGCAATAACTAACCCTTGTGACGATGACATCCTGAGCAACAGCTTCCTCTTGACCAGTGGTCTGAATGCTCCTGCTTTCTTGTACCTCCTGAGTGCGGGCGATGGGGTCAGTCCTAATCCTAATTTCGTTATCATACTTAAATGGAAAGCCATTCACATGCAATGCTTATGGTACGTCATTGGGTACATTAGTAGCAGTGTATTATTATTAACGTATTCTTGCGTATCATATTTTCTACTTTCTTAACTTGAAAAGGGATCCTGCCCTCTACTTAACTAGCACATCCGTCCGGCACCAACGTATCATGAACATAACCTCCTCATCTACAAGGAGTAACATAACATACCTCCCCATCTACAGGGAGTAGTGGTGACCGCGTCCGGCACCGATCGTGACATACATATCATGACCCCTCATCTATAAGGTGCTCCTCATCTACAAGGAGTAAGGTGACCGTGTGCGACTAGTTAAGAGAGGGTTCTTATTCTTACTTGTTAACTTGATATCTTATACGTGCTTGCTTGAACAACCTCTCCCACGATGGAGAGTCATACTTAATCTTATACTTGTTTACTTAGCTTGAGAATTCTGAGTTTACTTAAGGTAATCTCCCACACAATGGGAAGATATAAGGTACTTAACTTGCACTTGAGTAGTTTAGAATTGAACTGGTATTTACCTGTCTCATAACATGGTTTATTTATGCTTCATGATACTATGCAGACTTAACATAAAGACTGAAAGTAACCAAATTAACTTAACATGAAAGCATGTAATGAATGACTGAACATAAAACAAGAACTGAAATGCATAAATGAACTTTAAATGCATAGACTGATAACGAAAACTACTCTAGTCCCCTTTAACCACGCACCTTAATTTCAAGTCGATTATCAACTTATATCCTGCCCGACGATCCCAAACGTCCTTATAGGCTTTGTACGTGTCCATGCAGCATTTTCCTTCTTCTTTTAACTTTCTCCTAGAGATAGAGCACGTAAATCTCACTCTGATCATATACCCGCGTACTTGCCTTACATTAATAATCCATATTTCATTTCAACAACTCAACCCCTTCTAATAATTAACCTATCATGCATTCTATCCATGCACGTAACTAACTTAGCTACTAAATTGTAAAGGGCTTTTGTTTTTAACCTCAATCACGAGCTTCTTTGGTTTAATGACCCATCACCATATATAAAATATCCATTGCATTCGTCCATATATATGTAAGGATGATAAACCATTCCTTTAATAAATGACCTACTGAAATCTCCCACAACCCTCCAATATCAACTGATTCTACAAATCAAATGAACGATGATAATTCCTTACCTCCAGCACCTAGCCCAAAGCACGATTTTGAGGATCCCCCAATGTCAATTCCTCGTTGTCGATCGTCGTTCGAGCTCCTGTTATCGCGCCGCCAAAACTATGGACGAGAGAGGATGATCCCAAGCTACTGTGCCCGACGAACAGAAAACACGACGTACGGAGGAAACGGTGTCGCTCCCCGACTTGCGTCTCTGTCGGCGGTCGTTTTCGTTGGGGAGCTCGTTTGCTACTAGTGGAGGGAGGAGTTGTACGGAGGGAGGGGAGGTCGGAGGTGGGAACTGAGGTGGCGGTGGTGGTTGATCGGCGGAGGCAAGGCGGCGCTGATGCTTGGTTTTATTGGTTTAGGGTTCTCGTTCCTACCGTTTGGCCACTAGGTTTAGTTTTTATATAAATATATCCACATGCATTGAGAGGGAGAAATCCCCACCTGTTGCCGCACTAGTTTAGGGTTAGATAGAGTTAATTAATTAATTAATCATAATAACTAAATGAGGGTAAATTTGGAAATTCATGAAAATTCTAGGTACCGGGTGTGACAAGATTCCTATGACAAAAAAAAAAGATTCCTATGACAAAAAAAAAAAAAAAAAACTAGAGCAAATTCAACTCCAGACAACATTTAATGATGGATGGATTTTATGTTCACAAGGAACCGAAGGAGCAGCTGATTTAAAATACTAGTTAAGTTATTATGAGCTTAAGACCTTATCATAGCAAAGCAGGTGAAAGAATTGGGAGGTATGACATAGGTAGGGTGTATGATGATGGTTGTTCATCAGTAGCCGTCGTTCTAGTAACGCAAAAAAAAAAAAAAAAAAAGTGTTGAATAAGTAAATAAAGTCTTAAGCAATATGTTAGTATCCCGAAAATGAGCAAGTGAGTTCATGCGAGGCTCTAATGTTCTTAACAAAATATGGTGACATCAATGTGTGGTGTCTTTGTTGTTCTCAATTTATTGTTCTCAAAATAAAAAAACCACATGTGCTTAGCTTGTCGATGGAGTAGCATGTTGCCCCTTGCATAAGGAGCAATATAGAAAAAGAGAGTAAACATTAAACATCAAGTTAAATTTTAAAAGCATGAACTAAACAAAAGCCATTACTGAGCTGCAAATCAATAAATGCATGCATTAAGAATAATCAGAAAGAGAACGAAATGCAAATCAATAAAATTCAATGCATCATGCAATTAATATTCTTTGATCCACACCAGAGACATCATGAGAAAATGTTTTAGTTTCTGAGGGTAGTTTTTTTCACCTGACGTTGCTGTCGTTACCATTGATTTGTCTTAGAAGTAGAGCCAAATAGGACGTTGATACGTTGTTGCAGATTATCCACTCAAATTTGCACGTCATCCATGTACTGTTTGGGGCCCTTATCCCTGAATGAAACCACTGATTCGATGGTGCCTTTTTTATGACGAAGGCAACTTAAACACGCCTATTCGCATATTGGATTCCTAAATGCAAAAGCAACATAACAATGTAGTTACTTACATGCATAGACAATTCTCGCGAAAAGGGATCCACAAACAACTTAGAAGGAATAGAGTTGTCATAATTGAATGAATATGAGCTGCATTTGAACAAAACCTTAATGTGCTACTAACCAGAAGGCTATGCAAGTAAAAAAAAGACTAAACAGCAAAAATGCAACTGAAGCTTCATCTAGTCAAAATTACACAAATGTAAAGATAATAACAAAACATGAATGTCTAACCTGCAAGCACCAAAAGCCTTGCTCTTTATTTGGCCTGGAAATGTGGAAAAACCATTCTGGATATAAGCTTCCTTGCCCTTTTCACAGTCAATTTGTTCCTAGTGTATTTACAGAAACCTGATGCATTAGAAGGTAAGTCTAAGCAAATATGAGAAAAGGGAAAATAAAGACAAACCTATTAAGCGATAGGAAAAATTATAGTTATACTCAAAACGTCATATGACTGATCAGACCTCGAAAACTAACCATAGGAATCAAGGGCATGTGGATGCTTGTGTATGTACTGCAATTTCTCTGTGAGCTGCATATATAAAAGTTGGCGGCATATTGTGAGTCAAAATAGTTTACATTCCTAAGCTAAGATATCCCAAAATGAGTGCATTATATCAATAAAATATGACACTGCATGAGATGCTCTTATGTGTTTTATGAGATCAATGATTAACCTTAGTGGTCCAGTCTCATGAAAGTACATTGACAATGATTATTGATTCTGGATCAATCTAATATCTATGCATATAAATTCATGAAACACGCTTATATAAGCAAAACCGAAAGATGGCATTTAAATATGAGCAACATCATGATGTGCTACATTGTTCCAATTGGTGAACCTCAATGCAAACTCGTCGGAATTGTGTTTTGAAAGCATCCATATGCTTAAAGATCAACCTCAAACTTTAGAACAACTAACATCATTTTGCTGGTGCAAAACAACAATCCACATAAAAGAACACATGTATTCATATACCCAAATCAAATGCAAGTTTGGAGGCTAAAAGTGCAAAGTAATTGGTTAAGCAAGATAACTTATTGGCTATGACCTAAATTCGTTGACCGGAGAAACCATTGAAAAGACTACCAGATAGATCGAAGTATTAGAATTGTCCTACAAAAAGGGAAAACCCCAACAAATGAGATTATCCCAGTCCCCCGCCATCGTGCTCCTTACGGCTCCCCTGCTGACTCAGCCGCTCCCCTTCACTGTTCTCACCGTCGACTTCGTCCCTTTCATAATCTTCTCTGTTACTCTCAAGGTGGGGAGTCATGGAAGAGAGAACTCTGCCGCAGCTCCAATCGAGTTGTCCGACAATTTAAAAAAAGAGGAAGATGGAAATAGAATCAGAAGTCGTTAAAAGACAGAAGAAATTGAGATGGAATCAGATAGAATATGAGTGTGGGGAGAGAAGCTCACTTGAAAAGTATCATCATCATCTAACATGCAAAGCATCATCTGCTTCTTCTTTATGGCCGCCATTCCTCCTCTGCTTCTTTTTTTTTTCTTTCTTCTTCTATTTCTTATTGATCATCTTCGAGATAGAGAGACAAACAGAGGAGAGCCGTCGAGGTAGCGAATTCATCGATTGAAAAGATGGGATGTCATCAATCGCCAAACGAACCAAAAACGACAAAGAAAATTAAGATAGAAATAGAATCAAAATTGAGATGGAATTAGAGAGAAGATAAATACAGAGAGAGAAGCTGACATGCAAAGCATCATCTGCATCTTTTTTATCTTCGTCATTCGGGCGAATTCTTCTCTTTCTTTCTTTCTTTCTTTCTTTCTTCATCTTCTTCTAAGTTGGATTTTTCTTCTTAATGACTTCTTTTCTTGGTCTCTTCTTCAACAGACTCTTCTTAACGACGGACCAAATGCGGCTATGAAGATAGAATGCAAATCAGATAACCATATCCTGTTCATCTTGAGGAGGATTTTTGGAAAGAGGAGATTTCTGCTTTCTTCAGCATCATCTTTTTTTTTTTTTTGGTTTTTCTCCTCTTGTTCGTATGATAGAGGGGCGTGAGAAAGAAATAAGAAGTGAAGAGAGAATGAGAAAAGAGAGTATTTTTTTTGTTGAAAAGGAAAGGTAGAATTCCACTTATTTGACCTTGCAATTAGAAAAAGAACAAAAAATAGAAAGGTATTCATTCTCTACAATTGAAAGAGGACAGAAAAATCAGAAAGGAGAAACAAACACAACTTTAATTTATACTTTTTATGTTATGGTGGATTGGATTCATGGATTGGTTCAAAAAGATTGGTGGATTGGATTCATGAATTTAAGTGAAATCTAAACATTGGACCAATATGTAAACCTAAAAAATTGTAGCTACGAAAATCTCATAAAATTTAGATACCAAAACATAATTGTTCAATGATTTTACATTAAAATTAAATTTGGGGTATCAAAATGTAAAATGTCCATCATAGTGACTAAGTTGTAATTTAATTAAATTTGGGTATCAAAATGAACAATATGGTTCAAAAGGATTGGTGGATTGGATTCATGGATTTAAGTGAAATCTAAACATTGGACCAATATGTAAACTAAAAAAAAAGGTAGTACGAAAATCTCATAAAATTTATATACCAAAACATAATTGTTCAATGATTTTACATTAAAATTAAAATTTTCAATGATCTTACATTAAAATTAAATCTGGGGGTATCAAAATATAAAATGTACATTATAGTGACTAAGTTATAAATTAATTAAATTTGGGTATCAAAATATAAAATACACATTATAGTGATTAAGTTGTGATTTTTTTATTAATAAAAATTAATATTTTAATGTTCACATTCTTGTAAATAAAATAATAAATGATTAAAAACTAAAAAGGAGATGAAAAATAATAAAGAAAGATTTGATGTGACACTTACTATTCATTAGAGTCATATAAAAAAGTTATATTTATTATATACAATAATAATAATATGGGACGCAACTTAATCTTTCTAAAATTTTTTAAAAAATTGATAGCCCTTGAGTTGAGTTGGATCGGGTGAAATTTGTAGTCCAAATGTTAATGTCAAAACCAATGCGACAAAACTGACGCATTTTCAACAATAAAACCTGGACGTCGTACAGACAAACGAAAGGGAATTTAGGGTTCTACCATTCTTCTTCGTCTCTTGCGACTTGCGAGAGTTCAGTGCAACACAAGCTAGAATGACGGTGCTCTGCGCGTCCGATACCGACGGAATCAGCCATCTTCCTGTTGATGTGATACAACGCATTCTCGCGTTCTTTCTTTTATATATGAAATGTGGGTACGCTTTATTGCCCAAACTTCTCGATTACTGTTTCAATATTTGTCGTCTTCTGATGAGGCGGAAAGAACTTCCCAACTTCGCTGGTTACATCCACCCCGTTCGAGACGCCCAGCCTTCCCCTTTCAGACTCCCATGCTTCCGTACCCTCTGACTATCCCTTCCCAGAAATCCACCTCCGCACGATTCCGGGATGCTTCCACACGCAAAATTCCCTCTGTCATAAGAAAAAACCCCTTCGTCTTGCCTCTTTCTGCTGAGTTCCTCCCCTACAAATCCATCTCCCACACTCTACCCTTAACAGTCACATCCCTCCCGATTTCCATCCATCCAAAATCTATTGAAGAATAAAGTTTAATAAACAAAACAAAAAAAATGTAACATCATAACTAGTTAGAGTTGTGAAGTGTGTGGAGTTATCTAGAGTGTGTATTAATGTGGGTAGTTATGGATTAAGAAAAGAAGAAAAAAGAAGAACCACAAATGGGTAGATATTTGTGGGGTTAAGTAGGTGTAAAATGGTAGTTAGGTGTGGCAAAGTATGAGCCACAATTTAATGTTGGAACTTGGCTATAAATAGCCATGGTTTGTGTATGATTTCTTCATCCAAAGCAAATCAAAGCAAATAAGAAAGAAAGTAGAGAGTGTTTGAGCAATTGTGAGTTGTGGGAAGGTGAAGAAATAAGAGAGTTAGTGAGCATTTCGATCCATATTTTTCCAACAAGTGGTATCAGAGCCAAGGTTATTCCTCGTATGCTCTGTGGTTGCGGTTTAGGCCGATCTTCCACATCAGAAAAGGTTTCCTTGTGCTTTGTTATCAGTATCAAGGTTATTCCTCGTATGCTCTGTGGTTGCGGCTTCGACCGATCTTCCACATCAGAAAAGGGATTCCTTGTGTTGAGTTATCAGAACTGGTTCAATCGAGAGCCAGTAGTGACGAGATCCTCATCAGGCGGTCAGAGGCTGCAGTTATTTCAGGAAGACTGAAATAGAGAACTTGGAGAAGTTACCAAGTAAGAAGATGGAGGGTTTCTCAGTTACCGCTATGGAGAAGTTGAATGAGACCAACTACTCAAGTTGGAGCACCCGTATGGAGTTTTATCTCAGAGGCCAAAAGCTCTGGGAAATTATCACCATCCCACCACCCAAAGATGAGAAGCTGTTGGAGGACTGGAAGCAAAAAGCAGACAAGATCATGTACATCCTTGCAGTCACAACAGAAGACCAATTCCTGCCTCGCATCAAGGAAAGCAAATCCCCGAAGGAAGCTTGGGATACTCTCTCCACAATCTTCGCCAGGACCAATGAGGCGAGACTCCAGAGACTGGAGAATGAATTGATGGCACTATCCCAAGAAACATTGACCATTGGTCAATATTTCAACAAAGTAAAAAATGTTTGTGCCGAAATTTCGAAACTGGATCCAGAAATTCCAATTTCGGAAGCTCGGACAAGAAGAATCATCATTCGTGGCTTGAGACCGGAGTTCAAGGGCATAGTGACAGCAACAAGAGGGTGGTCAAAGAAGCCAACCCTGGCTGAGTTGGAGAATCTTCTAGCAAATGAAGAAATTCTCGATGACAAGATGTCAAAGGCGTCAATCAAGGAAGAGGAAAAGGCCTTGCTCAGCAAAAGTAAAGACTCTAATGGTGGAGAGAAGGCTCTTGCATCAACAAGTGGCCAAAAGGGGTTCAAGAAGAACCAAAAGTGGAACAAGAAAGGGGGCAACTATCGAGGGGGAGCCCAGAAAAATTACAACCACCGTTACAAGGGTGGTGACGGAAGGGACCATAAGGAGCATGATCGAGAAAATGGCAATTGCTACATTTGCCACAAGAAGGGTCATCTAGCCAGAGATTGCTGGCACAAAAAGGAAGAAGGAAACGCTGCAACTTCTTCCAAGGTGAATGATGATGAATGGGACTTTCAAGCATCCTTTGCAACGGAAGCTCCAAAAGGCGCCACTAAAGAGTTAGCGCTCATGTCAGTGGACAAGAATGTCATTGATTATGAAAATGACTGGATTGTGGATTCGGGTTGTTCAAATCACATGACTTGTGATGAACAGAAGCTTTTAAACGTGTCCGAGTACAAAGGTGGACGAGTGGTTGTCACCGCCAACAACTCTAAGCTGCCAATCACCCACATCGGCGAGACACTTATTACTCCTCGGTTTGGCGATCAACAAGTGGAGCTGTCAAACGTTTACCACGTCCCTGGAATGTGAAAGAATCTGATGTCAGTATCACAACTGACAGCATCTGGTAATTATGTGGTATTCGGTCCTAGAGATGTGAAGGTGTATCGAAGCTTACAACCAACTTCTGATCCGATCATGCAAGGGCAGAAGCTGGAGTCTGTCTATGTAATGTCAGCAGAAGCGGCTTATGTCGACAAAACAATAAGAAATGAGACGGCAAGCTTATGGCATGCTCGTCTTGGACACGTTGGCTATCAGAAGCTCAAGGTGATGATGAAGAAGTCCATGCTCAAAGGACTTCCTCAACTTGATATCCGTGACGATATCGTATGTGCCGGATGCCAGTATGGGAAAGCTCATCAGCTACCCTATGAAGACTCAAAGTTCAAGTCTAAAATGCCTCTAGAGCTTGTCCATTCAGACGTGTTTGGACCAGTGAAGCAGGCCTCAGTGTCTGGAATGAAGTACATGATTACATTCATTGATGATTTCTCAAGATATGTCTGGGTTGACTTCATGAAAGAGAAATCTGAGGCATTTGATAAGTTCAAAATGTTCAAAGAACTTGTCGAAGTCGAAGTCTGTCAGAAGATCAGATGTCTTCGTACAGACAATGGAGGAGAGTACACTTCAATCATATTCACACAATTTCTCAAGCAACACCGAATTCGACGCCAGTTGACTTGCCCAGGTACTCCGCAACAAAATGGAGTAGCAGAGAGGAAGAACCGTCACTTGGCAGAAATTTGCAGAAGCATGCTACATGCAAAGAATGTTCCTCCCAAGTTTTGGGCTTGCCAGTTGACTTGCCCAGGTACTCCGCAACAAAATGGAGTAGCAGAGAGGAAGAACCGTCACTTGGCAGAAATTTGCAGAAGCCAGTTGACTTGCCCAGGTACTCCGCAACAAAATGGAGTAGCAGAGAGGAAGAACCGTCACTTGGCAGAAATTTGCAGAAGCATGCTACATGCAAAGAATGTTCCTCCCAAGTTTTGGGCAGAATGCATGAAGACTGTTGCTCATGTTGTCAACAGACTACCTCAGCCAAAGTTGGGGTTTGTATCACCCTATGAGAAATTGTGGATGTTGAAGCCCAATGTCAGCCATTTCCGAGTATTTGGCTGTGTGTGCTATGTGTTCGTACCAGACCATGCTCGAAGCAAGTTTGACAAAAAGGCGGTCCGATGCATTTTTGTGGGCTATGACAATCTAAGGAAAGGATGGAGATGTTGCAACCCAACAATAGGAAACTGTTATGTGTCACGCAATGTAGTGTTTGATGAAGCATCATCCTGGTGGTCCCTAGAAGCAGTCCTACTTCCAGACTCAAAGGAGATGGAGGAGAGGTTGCTAGAGAGGTCTAGTGAAGAAGAGGTGAAAACAGCAGAATCTGAACAAGGAGAAAGTTTTGCGGGAGCTCAAACTCGCTCTCCTGAAAAAGGCAAGAGTCCTTGGAAGACTGGAGTTCACCAGCCAGTCACAGAAGAAGAACGACCTAGTCAACTGGATCATATTGTTGATCCTCAACAAGAGCTCAGAAGATCGAAGAGGGCTAGAAAGCCAAATCCCAAATTTGCCAATGTAGCCATGATAGAAGATATTGGCGTAAGAGAACCAACATCTTACGAAGAAGCGGCAAAACATGGTGAATGGAGAAACGCAATGAAAGAAGAGATTCAAGCTCTCGAGCAGAATCAAACATGGGAACTCGTACCAAAGCCTAAAGATGTTAAGCCCATATCCTGCAAATGGGTTTACAAAGTGAAGACAAAGTCAGATGGATCAATTGAGCGTTTCAAGGCTCGATTGGTCGCTCGTAGATTTTCTCAACAATATGGGCTAGATTATGACGAGACGTTTAGTCCAGTTGCTAAGATCACAACTGTCCGTGTTCTCTTAGCACTTGCAGCCAGTAAGTCTTGGAGAATGTGGCAGCTAGATGTGAAGAATGCTTTCTTACATGGAGAGCTTGATCGAGAGATCTACATCGAGCAACCTAGAGGGTTTGAGAGCATAAACACAGACTATGTCTGTAAGCTCAAGAAAGCCCTATATGGTCTGAAGCAGGCACCTTGAGCTTGGTATGGTAAGATTGGAGAATTTCTACTCCAATGTGGATACTCTGTCACTCCGTCAGATTCAAGTTTGTTTGTCAAGGAGCAATATGGAAAATTAGCAATTGTGCTAGTTTATGTTGATGACTTGATCGTGACTGGAGATGATGAAGAAGAAATCAACCGAACTCGAACGAATCTATCCATACGGTTCCAAATGAAGGAACTTGGAGAGTTGAAGCACTTTCTTGGACTTGAAGTCGAGAAAAGAGAAGATGGCTTATTTCTTAGTCAGCGGAGATATGCCATAGTGTTGCTAGAGAAGTTCGGGCTACAAGAGTGCAAGCCTACGACAACACCGATGGAGGCTAACGTTAAACTCAACTCACAAGAGGGGAAATATTTAGAAGACGTGACGATGTATAGACAACTTGTGGGTAGTTTAATCTACCTAACTTTGACACGTCCCGACATTTCTTATGCAGTTGGAGTCGTTAGCCGTTTCATGCAGAATCCCAAGAAGGTTCATCTTGAGATCATCAAAAGAGTTTTGAGATATGTCAAGGGAACCATTGATCATGGGATAATTTACAAGAAGAGAGTAGAGTGCAAACTTAAAGGTTATTGTGATGCTGATTATGCTGGAGACCTAGACACTCGTCGCTCGACAACAGGATATCTGTTCACACTTGGTTCAGGAGCAGTGTTGTGGTGCAGTAAAAGACAGTCGACCGTTTCATTGTCAAGTACAGAGGCTGAATATAGAGCGGCAGCAATGGCATCACAAGAGTGCACCTGGCTAGTGCAACTTTTGAAGGACCTTCATCAAGAAGTTGATTACTCGGTTCCATTATATTGTGACAACTTATCTGCTATCAAGTTAGCAGAGAATCCTGTGTTTCATGCTAGAACAAAGCATGTTGAAGTTCATTATCATTTTCTTTGAGAGAAAGTGTTGAAGGAAGAGATAGAGATGAAAGCAGTGAAGACTGGAGATCAGATTGCAGATATTTTCACTAAAGCACTTCCGAGAGTCAAGTTTGAAGAGTTCAAAAGAGAACTTGGAATGATCAAGAAGAAGAATGTTGGTGACGCTGAACTACGTGGTGAAGACACTACTCAAGCATGATACGAACACTACTCGGAGTAATGGTGAATTAAACTTTTAAGGGGGAGTATTGAAGAATAAAGTTTAATAAACAAAAAAAAAATGTAACATCACAACTAGTTAGAGTTGTGAAGTGTGTGGAGTTATCTAGAGTGTGTATTAATGTGGGTAGTTATGGATTAAGAAAAGAAGAAAAAAGAAGAACCACAAATGGGTAGATATTTGTGGGGTTAAGTAGGTGTAAAATGGTAGTTAGGTGTGGCAAAGTATGAGCCACAATTTAGTGTTGGAACTTGGCTATAAATAGCCATGGTTTGTGTATGCTTTCTTCATCCAAAGCAAATCAAAGCAAATAAGAAAGAAAGTAGAGAGTGTTTGAGCAATTGTGAGTTGTGGGAAGGTGAAGAAATAAGAGAGTTAGTGAGCATTTCGATCCATATTTTTCCAACAAAATCATCTGTCCACCTCTTTACACCATGTGCATTTTCTCCCACCACCATCCATTCCAATCATCCAGCCTTCCTCTCTTTCATATCAAAAACTTTATTTATCCCTCCTCTCTTCCAACTCCAATCGCCGGGGCATAAATCCTAGCAACAACGAGAGTGAGAATCCACCATTGGCTCCGGGGAGGACCAACTTCAGCTAGGTCAACTGGGTTCCGTTTTGTTCTCTTAGCCCTTCGAATCCAGCACCACCCTGCAAACATGGAAGTACTGCCCCAACTGCAGACTCTGCTTCCGGCTAGGCCATTGGTTAGTTTTCTTTGATTATCCTTCAATCTTCAGGTGCTTCTGCGTTTGAGGCTTCACAAAGGCTAGGAGGCACTTAAATTTAGGGAATGGCAACTCGAGAGCAGGAAAATGCAGTGTCAAGTCAATTCTTACAGTGGCTGTCGTGGTGTTATTTTCAGATAATCTCGCTCTGATATATGTTTGTAGTTTGTAACAATGGAAAACTATCCAAGGTGCGGAAAGTCTTGAGTTGTTTAGCACTTGGTATTTCATGGTTTACTTAGCATGTGATACATCCTTCTTCAGTTGTCTCCCTATTTCTTAATGTTGTTTGGTGATGATGTTTGGTTCATTATTCATTTCACTTTGTTAGAGCCTAGAAGTAATCTATTTCTTTTTTTGTTTATTTCAACCCCATTACTGTTAATTGAGATTTCCACTAATTGATTATAAGTTCCCCATTCCTTACAGCAATGATTGATCCCTTTCTGTTTCACTGCCATTCTTAGGTTTTCCACTAATTGATTATAAGGTCCTCATTGAGTCATTGTCTGTGTTTGCACTTGATATAGAACCTGTAAATCATCATCGGCTACGGCCTCCTCCACTACCGAATCACTCGCTCGGTAAGCTCTTGGCATAGACAAATACAGCAGCGAACCAGTTATTGGAGCTCCAATCCAACACACTTGAGCCCTGTTTGATTTAGGCATGGTTGTCGTGAAGAGAACCTGCAAAAATTGATACAATTGAGCTTCTGAAATTTCTTATTTGCTTTGTACACTGATCATTTGAGCTGCTTTTGTACCTTCTAGAAGACAAGATTATTAAATTACTGAGTATTAGTTACTCCAATATTATTGTTGATATTCTTTATATACAACCAGATGGTTTGATCTTGGAAACTTAAACTGATTTTGCATATGGTACTTTACAGGTGAAGGCATGAAAATAAGAAGGGAAGCATAAGGCGGAAACCCTTACTCAATCTCATTTTCTTCAAGAAAGAGAAATCCTCAAATCAGGAGAGAGCAATGTATTTGTTTAGATGCCATTACAGTACATATCAAGAACCCTACTAATACCACTTCCAAAATCGTGTTTTCTTATAAACTTAAACTAATTCTAGATATGCTACTTTACAAGTAAAGGCATGAAAAGAAGGAGGGAACCATAAGGAGGAAGGCCCTAAGGCATAGGAGCAATCTCATTTTCTTCAAGCTAGAGAAAATTAACCTCAAATCAGGTTATTAGAATAGGAGCAATGTATTTGTTTAAATGCCATGAGAGTACAAATCAAGAACTCTACTATTACCACGAAAATATAAAAGTTTATTTTTTTTATTTTATTTTTTATTTTTAATGAAGGTAATAATGAGATGGAAAATATAAAAGTTTATTTTTTTTATTTTTAATAATTTTTTAGTTGCCACATCACTAAGTTAACGGTCAACTTTGAGAGTTTACTGCCACATCAACAAAAGTTAACGGAGTTGGACGGAGAGTGACCAAACGTGAACGGTTTCAGTAAACTGAAGTACCACCAATAGATTTAAATATTTCGAGTGACCAAACTTGAACGTTTTTTGTAATCTCAGTGACCAACCATGCAATTAACCCGTAATATAATTGACTAGTGTACGTCCAAAGACTACAAAGATGCTAAGATTGGGGCAGCTAAACAAGAAATAGTACAACTGTTGTCTGACCTCTCTACTATGATCTATGCTTTGTTGGTCGAGTAGGTAATAAGGCGGCTTATTTGGTGTCGAGTGGAGCCCTATTTTTGTCATGTTAATGTAGTTCCATTTTGTTCATTGGCTTCGTAGTAGTTCTTTATTTGGATTTTTTCCTCCGTGTGAGTGATCTAATCGCTAAATAAATTCCCTTTCACTTCCTTTTCGTATCTTTCTCCATCAGTCTCTAACTACATTATGATCAAAGACGCCTTGATGCAATTTATTGATGAGGGCAATGCAGTCAAAAAACTAGTTTGGAAGCGTAAAAGTATATACTTTTATGCTTTGGACCCCCTAAAGATTATAGATTTTCTTTCAAAAGCGTTTTGTACCAAAAGAGTTAGAAGTTAGAAGCTAGCTTTTTGTAGGGTTTTGATATCCAAATTTCAGGACCATATTATGTCTGGTTGAGTAAGTTTTACCGTGGAAAAAAGCGTAGTTTTGTTTGTTTTTAAGTATTATAATCCTTCAATGTTCATCATTTTCTTCTACAAATCCCTCATCCCTAATTCATCGTCGTTTCTCCTCGATTCTCCCTTCTCTCTACTCCAAAACAAGCACACAAGCCGCATTTAGGGTCCACTCGCCAACGTCCTTTCTGGTAGCTCCCCGCTATGCTACGTCCAACATCCTCTCTGGTAGCTCTCGAAAACCCGCCCTTGCAACTCCCACCCACCGTGTAACTACGTTGTTCTCAAAGTTCCTTCTCCTTCGGCCTGCCACTTGCTGTTGTTTTCATTAGGTAGTAAAACTGGCCGATAAAGCCTTCTAGTTTCATCATTTGTAAACTAGAAACGAAAACACACAGAAAACAAGCACCGCCAAAGAAGATGGACAATGACTTTTACACAATGTCAGCCACACCATTCTCGACGCATCCGACCTCAACTTCTTTTGGAATACGTGTAAAAACTGATAAATGCGGAAAGTAAACGAGACGATGATTTACGTGGTTTCCCCGATAACGGGACTAGTCCACGGAGAGCAGAGCTCTCAGATGAGTTTCACTATATGAGATCGACAGAATAGAAATCCGCCTACAAGCATAGTTTGGCTGCCAGGGATGTAAACCCTACTAATACCCATCGAGAGAGACCTAGGGTAATTAGGAGAAGCATACCAATTACAATAAACTACCCAGAGTAATAATAGTTTACTAATGGGTACAATTAATCACGCCAACACTCCCCCTCAAGCTGGAGCATGAAGATCACGAATGCCAAGCTTGGATAAGAGAAAATGGAACTGATCCCCACCCAAAACCTTGGTAAGGATATCCGCCAACGACAAAGAAGTATCGATCTTGAGAGGGGCAACCGTGCCGGTGACAACACGCTCACGAGAAAAATGGCAATCCATCTCAACGTGCTTGGTGCGTTCCTGGAAAACTGGGTTGGCCGCGATAAGGAGAGTCGCCTGGTTGTCGCAGTACAAAGGTGTCGGATCAGACTGTGGGGCGCCCAACTCAGAGAGGAGAAACTGCAACCAGATCACTTCACTAACTGTAATAGCCATGGCCCGATACTCGGCCTCGGCAGACGAGCGGGCGACAACCCGCTATTTCTTAGTACGCCAAGAGACGGGTGCTGAACCCAACTGGATGTAGTAACCTGTGGTGGAGCGACGGGTAGACTGACAACCTCCCCAATCAGCATCGCAGTAGGCAGTAAGCCGCAGAGGGCTACCAGTAGGGAAGAAAAGGCCCTGGCCTGGAGAGATCTTGAGGTAGCGCAGTACGCGGTTAGCAACATCGACATGCTCAGGACCAGGAGCGTGGACGAACTGACTGAGCACATTTACTGCATACGCAATGTCAGGCCGAGTAAATGTGAGATACACCAAACGGCCAACCAAACAACGATAAGAGGAAGCATTTGGTGCCGTGTCAGAACTAGGCCTGGTGAGAGTGTGATTCTGCTCCATAGGAAACCGACTGGGGCGAGCACCTACAGTGCTAGAATCCTGAAGAATGTCAAGGGTGTACTTGCGTTGACTAAGCACAACATCCTCAGGAGAGCGGGCTACCTCAATGCCCAAGAAATACCGGAGCGGCCCCAAGTCCTTGATGCTAAACCGGTCATTAAGAAATGACTTGACGCTAGTGATAAACTGTGCATCATTGCTAGTGAGGATAACATCATCAACATAAATGAGGGCAACAACAAAAGTGGTACCTCGGCGGTGGAGCAAGAGTGAGGGGTCAGCACGGGAAGGTACGAAATCAAGTTCAGCAAGGACAAGAGTGAATTTGTTGTACCAGTTGCGAGAGGCCTGACGGAGGCCATATAAAGACTTCCGTAAGCGGCAAACCCGGTTATCACCAGGTGCCTTAAAACCCAGGGGGTACCTTCATGTATACTTCCTCATGAAGATCGCCGTGAAGGAAAGCATTATTGACATCCAATTGGTGCATAGCCCAGTCCCGATTAACGGCAACAACAATGAGCACTCGAACTGTGACTAGCTTGGCAATAGGGGCAAAAGTGTCGTAGAAATCGACCCCTTCGATCTGAGTGAACACTTTGGCAACCAGACGAGCCTTGTAACGTTCGATGGAGCCATCTGGGTTATACTTGATTTCGTAAACCCACTTGCAGTCTATCGCACGTTTCCCGGGGGTAGGAACTCTAGTGTCCACGTGTCGTTACCTTCCAGAGCCATGATCTCCTTAATCATCGCCTCACGCCAACAAGCATGTTGAACGGCAGTGCGGAAATGCTTGGGCTCGACAACCTGAGAAATGGCAGCGAGGAAGGCTTGGTGACGGGGAGTAAACCTGTGATAAGTCACATGTTTGGAAATAGGGTAGGCTACCGCATTAGAAGATGCGCCCGGAAGCTGAACGTCGTAGATGGCCAGCCTGGGGGGAGGACGATGAACCCTATCGTTGCGACGTAAAACCGGTGCAGGGGAGGGACCGACCGCGGGAGGTGAATTTTCCTCCTCTCGTGATGAAGAGGTAACGTCGCTGGTCACAGAAGAGGAAGATATATCCTCATCAGGGACGTGTTCTGCATGTACAGGAGAGGGAACGTGGTCACCATGCATGGGAGGTGGAGGAGAATCACCAAGATCAAAGCTCTCGCAAACGTCATCCAAGCTAGTGAGGTGCCCTGTTATAAGAGGATCAAGGGTCTCGAACTCCCCCTCAAACATGACCAACGAGGGTGGAGAGGGCCGAGATATGCCACTAGTGGAATCGGTGATGCAACAGGTAAGAAGGGAAATTCATGTTCCACAAAACGAACATCGCGGGAGACATAAACACTGCGCGAATGGAGGTCATAGATGCGGTAACCCTTCTGTGAGTGCGGGTAGCCGACAAACACACCACGGCTACCTTGTTCATCAAATTTATCCAGACCGGGGTGTGTGTCCTTGGCATACACTAAGAAACCAAAAGTGCGGAGATGACCATAGGTGGGAGGGCGGCCAAGGAGCACCTCGAAAGGGGTCCGATCGGAAAGCACAGACGATGGCAGGCGGTTGATTAAATACGTAGCCGTTAAGACACACTCGCCCCAGAAGCGAACAGGCAAGCCAGCTTGGAACCGGAGAGCACAAGCCGTGTCAAGGAGGTGTAGGTGTTTGCGCTCAACAACGCCGTTTTGCTGAGGGGTGTGAACACAAGATGTCTGCAGGATGATCCCATGGTCAGTGTAGTAAGACAAGAGAGAATTGGTCTGAAATTCCCGGCCATTATCGGCCTGAATTCGACGCACCTGCCGCTGGAATTGAGTAACTACCATATGACAAAATAAGCGTAGATACTGCTCAACATCGGATTTATATTTTAGAAGATAAACCTAAGTAGCCCTGCTATAGTCATCAACCAAAGTCAAGAAAAACCGACAACCATCCAGAGAAGGTGTTCTATAGCCACCCCAAATATCCACATGTATCAAATCCAAACAACCACTAGTCGTAATGGACCCTGAAGGGAAAACTGTACGAGTCTGCTTAGCACGCCAACAAGAATCACAATGCCCACTGGAAGAACCAATCCTTTTCGAACCCAAAACAGTACGTAACAAAGAAAATTTGTCCACAGACGGATGTCCCAATCTTCGATGCCAGAGCACGCTGTCGTCACTGCCCGCGGTAGCAAATGCCCCAGTTTCATGCCCTCGTACGACTTCCGGACACCGTTGTAAGTAATAAAGGCCATCACGAAGCGACCCAGTCCAATCACTGTCCTAGAACGTAAGTCCTGAAGAACACAAAAGTCAGCCAAGAAGAGTAAGGCCACATTATGGTCCTGTGTGAGTCGACTAACTGACAAGAGATTACACTTGAACTCTGGCACATGAAGGACCCTATGCAACGTAATCCGATTAGTGAGTGCAACTGAGCCCGTTCCTTCTACAGGAATGCATCTCCCATTCGGGATACGAACAGGCGAATAATGGTCACTGCGATCAAGTTTATCAAGCCAACTAGCATCCCTAACGATGTGCTCATTACAACCCGAGTCAATAAGCCATTCATAGGGTTCAGTGACAATACCAGCCATGTGAGCCGTGGTATCCGAAGACCCAGGTGTAGGTGCATTGAGGAACTGTTTCAGCTGCTGAAACTGGGCGCTGGTAAGCCTAGGGATGGGGCTATCATCAACGTCGACTTGCGTTGCCCGCGGGACTCCCTTGTGTTGTGGACGCCGACTCGAAGTTGGGCGATCTGCTCGGGCATCACCAGTGCGCCCTTTGCCTTGCTCGGATGGGTAGCAAATGAGTCGAAAGCACATGTCTTTGGTATGACCACGTTTGCGGCAGTGGCTACACCGTGGCTTATCGTCAGAATCAGCATCTTTGTCACCACGGGAGTGAAAAGCGGCGGGCTCTACCACTGGACGACGAGCTGCCGTCAGCTGCTTCTGTTGCTCTTCTATTGCTATCTGCTGGTAAGCTTCAGCAAGAGATGGCGTCGGCTTGGAGCTCAAAATTTGGGAGCGCACCACAGAAAAGGTGTCGTCCAAGCCTAGAAGGAAGTCAAATAAATGTTCAGCCTCTTGCTTCTCACGTGTCTGCTTGGCAATGTCACAGGAGCAGCCTCCACAAGTGCAGCGAGGGTTTATACTAACTGTTTGAAGCTCGTCCCACAAGGTTCGCAACTTAGTGTAGAAAGCACTAACCGACAACTTCTCCTGTCGTAGAGACCCAAGCAATCTCTGTAGCTCATAGGCACGCCCAGCAGAACTGGTTCCGAACCGCTGCTCGAGGTCCAACCATATTTCCCTAGCCGTTTTAGCCCCGCGTACGCTGTTTCGAACCTCTTTATTCATAGTGGTTTTGAGCCAACCCTTCACAGTTGCGTCGCACCTATCCCAAGCTTCAAGACGAATGCCCTCGCCTGCCGCCCAACGAGGTAAGCTGCCATTGACAAAAGCCATTTTGTTCTTGGCGATGAGGGTCTCCGTCATATCGCTAATCCATTCATTGTAATTCAAATCCGTTAACAGATCGGGGCCAAACAATTGCCCAGGATTTTCCGAGGGATGAAGAAATAAAGGGGAAGTCCGCGGGATCGATTCACAGTCGATCACCGCTGCCTTAGTACCACTCGAAGAGTCTTCATCCTTGGTCATGGTTGTGATCGTTGGCCGCGAGATCGATTACTGCTCTGATACCATGTAAAAACTGATAACTGCGGAAAGTAAACGAGACGATGATTTACGTGGTTTCCCCAATAACGGGACTAGTCCACGGAGAGCAGAGCTCTCAGATGAGTTTCACTATATGAGATCGGCAGAATAGAAATCCGCCTACAAGCATAGTTTGGCTGCCAGGGATATAAACCCCACTAATACCCATCGACATAGACCTAGGGTAATTAGGAGAAGCAGACCAATTACAATAAACTACCCAGAGTAATAATAGTTTACTAATGGGTACAATTAATCACGCCAACAATATGCTTATATATTAACATCTCATTCGAGAACTTCGAAACAGTATCCGCGAACAATATTTCTTTGTGCTTAATGGAGATCCTGCAAAATATGGGGGCATTGACTACAACAAATCTCACCAATTCCAGCTCCTCTCGCGTACCACGAGTGCCCTGAATGTCGAATTCTTCCAAATGTTGAAGGCAACAGACTCCAGGGTGTTGATCTTCTCCTAACAACGTCTGTAGACTAGCAGTAACCTCTGAAGGCGCACGTTCTTCATTGTCATCGAGCTACAAAAAAAAGAAAAAACATTCATCAAGAAACAAGTTGAGGCTATCACACAGACAAGAGATCAAGTAGCAATTCACGACGAAGAGAGTTAAAAAAAAATATCCCACCCGAACGATGAGTCTTTTCAAGTTGGGGGCACTCTTGATCAGACAAACAAGATCCCGCGCCTGTGGCAACCTATGCAACAGAATACCAGGTACTTCGAGGAACTTTAGGTTGTGGAGAGCTGTAGGAAGCTGGTAGGGGACATGACCATCAGCAAGGAACTGGGAAAATGAACCAGTATAGCAGCATGTTAATAATGAGTATAGAAAGCTGGTTGCGGATTAACCAGATAAGCACGAGAGTAGCCACAACAATTCGGCTCCTTCGCGGACTCAACGTTAAAACAAAAAAAAATGAACAATTGAAAAGGACATTAGGAATGCATTTAACTTACTAGCAGCAATTCTGTGCCAAGCTTGAGGTGCTCAACTACAGGGAGAGATGCAAACAAGCGGACGAAGCGCGGATTATGCTTCACTAACGATGTTCCGACGTAACTGGATTTCCCTTGGTCATCAAGTACTGATACCACTGAAAGAATCGGGGTGTGCTTGAAACAAATCTTCAGAAAAGGCGAGCGAAACAGGAGCACCTTGAGAGAAGGCGACACAAAGACATGCTCTCTGGCACTGCAATGTAGAATCCTCAACTCTTCAAGCAGCGGGCAGCGGGGAATGAAATTCTCGCAGAAATCAGACGGCAGGTTAACCGCTTGCAGTTCAAGAAAGGTGAGCTTGCTAAATCCAACGAACCCAGACGGTGGTCTGAAAACCAAGTACTGCAGTTTCAGACGCTTCAGGGGAAAGGCAGAGGAGAACAGGGATGAGTGCAACCGGGGTGATTCGTGATCGAGATTACCCCAAAAGAGAAGGGTAAGTTCCTCTACGCGTTTGCGCGAAAGATGGAGCATCAAGAGGTCGACCTTAGGACACCAGCTACACCCAGGAATTGAGATCTCGAACTTGGTTATTGTTGGGGCATCGTGACCCAGCAGTGCTTCTTGAATGTGCATCATTAGCTTATCATTGGCATCCGTTGAGTAAAGACCTCCTTCTGTTTCGGCGGGCGGAGCGAAATCGCGATCGAAGACGAGCTGAGGAATGCTTCTCCAGCAATGCCTCCAGTTTCTTGACAAGAGGCTGGTTCTCGCTGCATTTTTGACCGGCAAGGACATCAGAATGCGCTCTATCACATCGCCGGGAAGGTTGCTAATCCTGTCAGCAGTAGAGTCGCGGAGCAGATTCATCGTGGCGGCTCTGAACGATGCAGAAACAAGATAGCAAGGAGATGGAGGAGCTTCTGCAGAACAAGCGGCGGGATTGAACTGTTGTCGTAGGTGCCGGCGGAGCAGTGTTTGATAATTTATCGTAAGACTTTGTAGTCCTACTCCCAAATCCCAATTGGTTTGTGTTTCATTATCATTCTCGTCCCACAAGTTAAGTTATATTAATAATTTATTAGGAAATTCATAGTATTTAATTTTTTAGCTTTTTTCCCCAACAAATGACAATGGATAGAAGAAAAAAAAAACTATACAATCTATCCGGGAACCCTTCCAAAGCATCACGTTAGTGAAGTCATCCCACAAAATTAAAGTATCCTAAGTAAAGAGGAGATAGATGTTAACTCGGAGGAATCATTAGTTACCGTAAAAAGTTGGGTTAATTGCAAGTTTGGTTGTTGTGTTTACTAAAAAGGTTCAGATTTGGTCACTACAAATATTTAATTCTATTCGTGGTCACTGAAATTAGTTCAACAGTTCAAGTTTGGTCACTCTCCGTCGAACTCGCTTAACTTTGTTAGAGATCACGGTCAACTCTCATAATTGATCTTTAAATAAGTGACATGGCAGTTACAAAATAACAAAATTTAATCTTTTACAACTTGTACCTCATTTTTACAATAAACTAAAATAAATAAATAGTTATAATAACTAATTGAAGTGAGAGATCCTCTCACCACGATAACCTGTTGCAAGAGAGGAGCTGTCAGCTGTTGAAACCAAAGAGCTAGATGATATGAAACTCAAGGATTTGAAAGCCTCAAAACTACTTGTTCAGCTCCATTGATAATATACCTGAAAATCATTATGGCATTACCAAGCAATAGACTACTAAAGAGTTGTGAGATATGAAAGTGAAATATCAAGGAAGCACTAGTCTCGAAAGCTCAATTACAGGCTTTTAGAAAGAAAAATAAAATTGTGCTTCTACAAATGAAAGTGACAGAAACTATAACTGAATACATAAGTAGGGTAATGGGACTGGTTAATTCTAACTCTAATTGGCTTATGTTCACGTAGTTGAAAAGATTTTCAGAACTCTAATTGAGAAATTCAATTTTATTGTCTGTTCCATTGAACAATTTGGGGATATTGAATATATGTTTGTGGATGTCCTAGTTCATTGATAATGCATGAACAAAAATATCATAATAAGAATCTAGTGAAGACCAAGCTCTAGCAACTACTCATGAGTTTGGAAGTAGGGATGACAATTTTTTCCCACACTTATGAGTTTTTTACTATCAAATCCAAATAGATGGATATGGGTAGAGTTTGATGAGTTTGTTGTTGGGAAATCAGAATACGGTGGAAACTGTTGTGTATTATTACTGATACCACAAAGGGTTTATATAGAGTACAGAGACTGACTTCTATAATAACCTTAACACTAATACGGTAATCACCTAACTTCTACGACTCTGATTAGGAATATAACACTGCTCAATTACATAACAGTACTCGTAGTATAACATAATACTACTCGTACTACACATACTACACATACTCTAATACCCTCCCCCAAATTGATGGTAATTACTTACCAACAATTTGAAAACCGAAACAAAAACGACACACATTACTACGAACAATGTGACAAAAAAAAAAGACAATGAAAAACATAACTGCTCCGCCAAATATGTCGATGTCGATGAAGATCATGTCCAATGCCTCGTGAAACGTCGATGGTGATAAGCTGGAGATAACAAAGGGTCTTGCCAAAAGTCTTCTAGTCCGTCGAACTAACAGAACCATGTGCTCCGAACAGCATCATGGCGATCAAGATGCTTCAAATAGCATCATCGAAACAGAAACAAAACCACGCGCTCCGAACAGCGACATGGCGACCAAGATGCTCCGAATAGCATCACGAAACGGAAACAATACCAAAAATGCTCCGAACAGCATTTATCAAATTGAGATATTCCGAACAATCTCTCAAACTAATGTGTTCCGAACAACACCTCTATAACCGAAACCAAAGGGACGAAACCTATGGTTGTGCCAAACCGAGACGGACTTGAACGACTCCAACGGAAAACCTTTTGCAATCTCCACCATAGCCCATCAATCAAGAAGTGCAAAGAGCTAAATTGTACCACGTTATGAAGAGATACCCATAAATTCCAATAGCTAATCTCACCATATAATAACAAGGTAATGATTGTCGTCCAAATAACCATATCATGCGAAGCCAGCTTGACTCAAGTCCAAACACAATCCCAATACTTGCAGTAGCTGGAAAACATAATTGAAATTCTGACTCAACCATTACCGTTCATTCACGAGGCGGTATCAATTTTGGGTCGGTACCCAATAGACTGGAGCTGATAACTGGGCATGGGAACATGGCGTGTAGACCTGACGAAGCGAAGCGAAGCGGGAGACACGACGAAGACATGATGACGACCAAAACTTGATGACCATTGACCACTGAGAATTGTTATTCTTGCCAACCAACAGAGTTGATTAGCAAGGACGAACTTGGACAAACAAATCACGGAACTTATGGAAGGGAGGAACATAACAAGGAAAAGAGATTGGATCAACATTCAACAGCATGAACAATGATCAGTTTCCGGGCGAATGTGCACTCATGGTGGGCGGCTGAAGAAGAAAACGAGTTTTGGGGTTTTCTCGACTAGGGGTTTTTTTTTTAACCAGGCTCTGATACCATGTTGGGAAATCAGAATACGGTGGAAACTGTTGTGTATTATTACTGATACCACAAAGGGTTTATATAGAGTACAGAGACTGACTTCTATAATAACCTTAACACTAATACGGTAATCACCTAACTTCTACGACTCTGATTAGGAATATAACACTGCTCAATTACATAACAGTACTCGTAGTATAACATAATACTACTCGTACTACACATACTCTAATATTTGTACCCATACTCATTTACTTGGGTTGGGTTTATAACAAATGGATTTGGTTTTGTACACATGCCCAAATGCAAATTACAGTTTGGTACCTCAACTTAATAGATATGCATATTTAATACCTAAATTAATTTTTTGCATAGAAGTCCTCAAAATATTGATGGAAAATTGCATTTTGGTACCTAAATGTTTTTGGTCTTACATTTTGGTACCTAAGCTTTTCAAGTTTTACAAATAAGTCCAATTTTTGCATGTGCAGTTAAAACACCCTCAAGTAAATGGATATTCATATCCAACCCATACTCATTTAGATTATGGAAACAATATCCATACCTTACCCAACCCATTATGAATGGGTCTACTTGGGTTTGGGTATAATTAGGGCTGGCCGTTCGGTTAGCGGTTACCGGTTAACCGACCGGTTAAACCGATAACGGCCGGTTACCGGTTAACCGACTAACCGAAAAATGGGGCTTCGGGGGGTTGGCGGTAGCAGGTCTGAATGTGCCGGTTAACCGGCTAACCGACCAGCCAACCGGCAATTGAAAACGACGCCGCACTCAGCAATCGACCCTCACCCCTAACCCTAATCGAAGCGGCCTCCTCTGCAATCGACCCTCACTCACTCTCCTTCTCTGCCAATTTGCATCGCGAAGAGAAGACAGAGACGTTGTCGCTCCCTTCTCCCTCCCCGACCCTGAAGGGCGCCGCCGCCGCCGCTCTACGCCGTCGCCAGCCACTCCTCTGCTGTCGGGAGCTCCGCCGGCGCCGCTTCACTCCTTTGCTCGCGGCCCAGCAGCCGTCATCCAACACACCGGCGCCGCGCCACTCTTCTGCTCGCAGCCTGCACCCCGCCATTGAAGAATTATGTAAGTGTTTGTAATTTGTAAATGTATATGATTTGGTGGTGGTTAATTGGTCATTGGGAAGAATGAGAGGGTGGGGAAGTTGAGATTGGATTGTGGAAGTTGGGAAGTTATAATTTGGGTCTCGAATCTCTCCCCTGGTTTTGGTCCCGTGGATGCGGGAGGAGGAAAAAAGAAGATGAAAGGTACATAAATTGGCGGGACATGGTTGTCGATGAGGGAGAGCTTGAATGTGGTGAGTTTGGCGGGAGTTGGGGAAGAAGTAGTTGCAGGAACCAAATCGAAGATGGTAACTAATGCTGCTGGTTTTCAGTGATACTCTATGGAAGGACCAAATCGAAGATGTAGTTGCAGGAACTAGTAATGGAAACATGGTGGATGGTTGTAAATAAATAAGGTCGTACAATGATTATGAAGGGAATTACTTCCCAAAATGGCCACTACTAATTATATAGATCATAGCTTTGGGCATCTAAGAGGGTTTGGAATTAGTGAGGTCAGCTTACTCATTTTGGTTGGATTAGAGCAAACGATAAGAGAAGAATAAATTACAATTCAGCAGCTAGAAATTGTAATTTCAATTCAAACTCTTTCTGCTAATGATAAGACTTCTTTTCTTCGTCAGTTCTTTGTTTCACTGCTCTTTGGCTCTCAATTTGTGACTTTGTGTAATTTTTTTTGTAGGGTGAGACCTCCGGCTCCTCGTGGTGGACGTGGCGGACGAGGTGTCCCTACTGCTGCTACTGCTCCTCGTGGTGGGAAACCTCTGGCGATTCGTGGTCATGGTGGTGCGAGTGCTCCTGTTCAGACCCGTGGTCGTGGTGGGCGTACAGGAAGTCGACCTATTCAACCACCTGAAGCTGAACCGTCTTCATTAACTCCATCGATTCCCGCCCCTGTCGATAGTGGAAGTACACCTGCCGGTACACCTGGCGAGACTCCTACCGAGACTCCTTCTGTTGACACGGGCACTCCTGATTCAGAGACAGCTACATGAGACATTTTTTACTGCGAGAAACGGTTGAAGACAGTGGGTAAAGCTTCTTGTTGGAAGGTGTTTAAGAAGTTGATAGTTGACAGCTACCCGATGGGAGAGTGCATACACTGTCATACTCTAATCAAAACTCATCCTCACAAAAATGGGACCACTGCAATGAATAACCACATGAACTCCTGTTTGGCTAAGTTGGCAGCAAATAAAAATCAGACAGTATTGCAGACATCAGAAGGTGGTCAAGTAGGTGGTTTATGGAAGTTTGATCAGGGAAAAGCTATATATGCATTAGCCAGTATGATCATTATGGATGAATTGTCATTTCGCTTTGTAGAGAGGGAAGGGTTTAAGCAATTCATGTCTTCTGTTCATCCACTGTTTAGGATACCCGGGAGGAAAGCTATAAGAGATGACTGCTTTAATATCTTTTTGGATAAAAAGATGGATTTAATTGAATTTTTTGAATCAAGGAGCCAAGGAAGAGTTTCAATCACTATGGATACATGGACTTCTGATAACAACAAGAATTACATGTGAAGTTACTGCTCACTTTGTTAGAGGTGATTGGAAGTTGCAGAAGAAGGTGATAGCCTTTGTTCCCATCACAAGTCATACTGGAGTTGATATTGCAGAGAAGCTTGCAGAAGTTCATGAAGAGTGAAAGGTGAAGAATCTGCTCTGCATGACCATGGACAATGCAACTTCAAATGATGTTGTCAGTGAGTGCATGATAACGAAGCTAAAGGAGTGAGGGTGTGATTTGATGGATGGGAGGTTTCTACAGTTTTGATGTGTTGCACACATCATTAATCTGGTGGTACAAGATGGACTGAAAGTTGTTGGTGGTGCTGTGGACAGATTTCGGGATTGTGTGAAGTGGGTGAGGTCTTCACCGGCTAGGTTGTTACGATTCAATAATGGCATGGAATTTCTGCATGTGGAGTCAACCAAACTGGTGTCTTTGGATGAACCGACCAGGTGGAACTCCACTTATACCATGTTAGAGTCAACAGAAAGTTTTGAGGCAGTATTTACAACTTTGTATTCAAGTCCACACGATCATTCTCTTAGAGATTGTCTGGACTCAAGAGCTGGGCTTCCAACTAATCAAGATTGGCAGATGATTAGGAAGTAGAGAGACTATATGAAAGTCTTCAATGACTTGACCCTTCTAGTCCCTAGTAAGTGAAATTCCTGAACTGCATTGTTTTATTTAAAAATTGTAACAATTTGCCCATTTCTATTTGTGTTATTCTAATCTTCTGGTGGTACCTTCTCATTGTACAGGAATAAATATGTGACTATGCATATCTTCTTCAAGAAGCTTGTTACGGTATATGACATCATTGAGAAATTGAAGAAGGATCCGCCTGAAGAGATCCAGAAGATGACTGAGAAGGTTGAGGAAAAGGTACAAAAGTATTGGTTTGAATCATGTGTTGTGAACGAGAAGAACATGAAGGTGAACCACTTAATTTATATAGCATGTGTGCTTGATCCAAGAAGTAAACTTGATTGGTGTCCGAGGTTTTGGCAATGATGTATGGGAATGTGAATGGAGGAGAAATGGTTGACTGCATTAGGAAGGAAATGCGACAGCTGTTTGAGGTTTACAAAGGGAAGTATGGATCAAAAGCACCCTCCTCTACATCTCAGCCTACCACTGGTGAGAGAACGGCTGGTGGTGATAGGATTAAGCAGCTAGAGGAGATGATTAGGAACAGGAAAAGGGAAGCACTTCTGTAGGATACAGGAGGTAGCTCTGCTGAGCTTGACATCTATTTAAGATGTCAAACTGATGGCATCAATGAGGAGAGTGATGATGCAAAGTTTGACATCTTGAGTAGGTGGTCTCGACACTCTGGAACATATCCGATTCTTGCTGAGATGGCTAAGGATATCCTATCTGTTCTCATCTCTTATGTTGCCTCAGAGGCAACCTTCAGCTGTGGCGGTCGGATTCTCAGTCCATTCAGGTCTTCTTTGAGTGATATCATGTTGGAGGTATTGATTTGTGCGGAGGATTGAATAAACTATCAAGATGCAGGGGCCGGAGATAATGACGATAGGGGAAGAAGATGAAGAGATCATGGATTTGGAAAGCGGTAAGTTCTAAAACTCTTTTAGTTATTGTTTGTTGAAGTAAACAAATACTATTTCTTTCTACCTAATTCAATGTATGAATATTCTAACAATTTGTTTTCCTTTTTCTTACTTAGTTAATACCACTTTCCAGTCTAGAATGGAAAGTGTAAGAAGTGATGTTGGCAATTTTGCCAATGCAGTTGCAAGTCAGAACATTCCAGATGGGAATGAGCAGGAGGGTGAAGAAAATGTGTCGGAAGAAGAGTATGAGAAAGATGGATATGACGATGTTGGTCATCACCTCTTGCCGCAACTGAAGAAAAGGGTTATGTAGATGTTGATTCTTCTTCGGTTGATAAGTGATGAATTGGTTGTGACTTGTAAATTGTGACTTTATGAAGTTTATGACTTTATGTTCTAGTATTTGAGACATTAATTTGGTGATTTAAATCTATTTTGTATGCAAAAATGATTGAAACTTGACTTGTGGAGTGATTTAGATGTAGAAATGTATGGCTGAACGTTTAATTTTAGACAATTTGTATCGTTCTTGTCTACACAGGGAGTATGTCCGATTCGGTTACCGGTTCGGTTAGTCTATTACAACCGGTTTTTGCTGCATGCCGCACTTACTTCGGTTAATCGAGCAACTAACCGGTAACCGACGGTCGATTGCCGGCTAACCGAAACTTTTCTTCGGGCGGTTGGCGGTATTCACATCTCCTGTCTCGGTTAACCGGTAACCGACATTTCGGTTATCAGTTATAAACGAACTAACCGAAATGCCAGCCCTAGGTATAATTACCCAAACCATATTTAATTACCCATGGGTTTGGGTATAATTACTCAATGTGCATGAATGCTTAAAGTGACAATTGGGCCAATAGTCACCCTCTTATACATGATAACCAACTCAATGATCATGTAATTAACCACCATAGTTAGGGATATGCTCAATCAATGTCAGTTGGGATGAACCAATAATTGCACATTAGAAATCCAGGTGTTGCAATTACCTAAATTGCGTTATTGAAAGTTAGCTCTATTTTATCTAATTGTATGGTCCCCTACTTAGGTGAATAGTTAATTATCCTAATGCGATTAAGATATTGATAAAGCAATACTACCATAAAATAGAGATGATATAGTATTATTATTATAATAAAATCATCCATTACATATTCAAACCCTAAACTAGATTAGAGATTCTTACCTCAAATACCTAAAGTGTTACCCCATGAATGGGGTTAGGAACACAAAGAACTTGTGCAGAAAAGAGTATCATGAAGCCCTTGATCATTGAAGAAAAATCAACTCCAAACTCATAACTATTGCTCCTCCTCCTCTTGTCCTACCTTTTCCTTTAATTAAAAGAAAAGGCTTCAACTCCTTTAGGTTCTGGTGTTCAAAATATGTTTTCCTTTGCAACTCGACTGTCTATAGTCGATCTATCTATAGGAACAAGTGTTTGGTCTAGTTCATAATCAGGGTTCATTGAAATTCACGTGTGCAGTACGTGAACTGATGAACACCAGTGATCTTTGACACTCCAATATCTCGACTTGAACATATTCAGAAATAAGATATCATTATTTCATGTTCACAATCTCACATTCACCATCATTTGACGTTCCCGCCATTTCGGGACTTTCAAACGAAGGGAATGTAAGAGGGAGAAAAGCAGCTTCGTGCATTAGTTTGCGTGGTACGTCGTCCTCATCCCTCATCAAGTGAAATTGGAACACAATATTGCCATGAACACTCTTCACTTCTTCACATTTGTGCACCAAATACAAACCATCATACACATACCTCACCTCACCAAGCACAACCTTCTTCCTTATCACTCTCACTTGCTTCTTCTCCTCCATGCTATTCCACAGCGCATAGTTGCCCCCCTGCAGCTTCTGGTCCTCGAAAACCGCCCCGTTCGACACCTTCGGGTTCCCCCCTTGCCCGGAGTAGACCAAATAATCCTCCGATTCCATGTAATTCCCGTAGTCCCTGTCCCCTGTGGCAACAATGCTGGTGGCCAACAGGTTCCCATCCTCGTCGTACATTGTGTCGATCCCGTTGATGAACGCGTGGTGAAGTCCCACCACCACCAGCTCCGCCCTCGACTTGAATTCGTCGTTGATCTCCACCCCGGGAACCTTGCCCAAGCGTCGACTCGTGTTGACCCACCTCCCCATTGATTTCAGGTGGTTCGCCGCCGCCATGAACGCGCTCTTCGTGTTCTTCCCTTTCCCCGCGGCGGAGAATGTCTCTCGAAAATAGGCTGTCAATTCGTCGAACAGTTGGAGGACGTCCTTGATTTCCCTGCGAATTTCGATCTCCCCTGCCTCGACGAGACAGTTCCTGGGTGACGAGCGGTCGGAAACAGGGGAGCGGCGTCGTTTCTTGTTGACGACGTCCTCGGACGTCGCCGGCAAGGGAACTAAAGCCAAGGGATTGTGGTTTTGTTGTGGTGGTGGTTGTGACTGGTTCCGGCCGCAGTGAGGAGGGAATCGTCTTTTCACGGAAACCCCTTGCAGTACCCGACGTGGAGGGTATTTGGGAGGAAATTCTTTTTCTTTTCCCCTCAGGGAAATAGATTTACTGTTCTGTGAATCAAGGGCATCTTGATTTACCTTGATGGTTGACCGGTTCGGTTCGACTGGTTTTAGGTTGGCGGGTCCGCCGCAGTTTTTGGGGAAGTCTCGAATGGCGCGTGGCGCTCCGGGCTTGGGCGGGGGATAACGGCGGTGGCTGCTGGTGGCGGCGCTTGGAGTCGGTAACAAGGTTGGCGACGGAGAGAGTGAAGAGGAGGAGGAAGAAGAAGGCGATACCGTCTGCGGATTGGACTGTATTGAAAGAATCATGAGCAATATATTGTTGGAAAATCTGTAACTTTTGATATTTTAGGATTTCTTCCGATGAGAACTAGACTTACTAGGCACCATGAGAGCAAGCGGGAGGGGACGGCGTCGGGAGTTAAGACGGTGCGTTGTCTTTCCGGCGGAGGAGAAACCATTTGTTGAGTTTAAGTGGTGGGAATCGGAAGTGGTTCCTTGGCTTTATAAAGAAGAGGAACGTGGCGAAGGTAAAGGCGGTTTTGACGTTTTGAGTTTCAAATTTCGAAGAGGAAGAGGAATAGTCGGGGAATTAATGAGGAAAAATGACTCCCAAGTCCAATTTGAATTTGGTAGTTTTCCGGACTTCTGAACTTCTAATCCAACTCTAAGTCGGTAATGCTATATTTTGTTGAAGATCCTTTCGAATCCGGGAAGATTTACTAAAGTACTGTAAATTTTAAAATAATTTCATTAATACGTAATTACAGAAATGTTGATTTAAACTTTGTTTGGCCAAATCTTTTTTTTTTCTCTCCGATGAAGTTTATCCAAATTTAACAGAGGAATTTTACAATGCTATATATCATTGATTCTATAGGTTTTTACCTTTATGGTATAACTTGAAATTGTACATTTAATGTTATGGTACAACTTCAGATTGTACATATACTTTTTGTACAAATTCTTTTATGGTACAACTTAAACTTGTACCTTATGTGATTCAAGTGGTAAAGTTGTACCATAACATAATGATACAAATTCCTTTATGGTACCACCTAAACTTGTACATTTAATGTTATGGTACAACTTCAAATTGTACATTAAAGCACCAATACTATATAGCATAGTAAAAGTTCTCAAGTTTAACATACCATCCACAACTGTGAGCATACTGAGCTAATCTTTGATAAATTTCGCTCAGTACACTCAACCATGCTCATCTTATCTCTCAAATATTATTTTTTAAAAATTTTGTTAATTGTGGAGCTTCCTGAGTTTGATGCTAATCCTAACATCAAGAAATCGTTATACCAACACACAATCTGCAAGCCATATACCATCAAGTCGAACAACTTTAACCTGGCCTCAACTTTTTTTTTATAACCCAGGAACCTCAACCCCACATGTCACTTTGTGACAGCGTGATTTACTAAACCTGGGGAGCACCTGAGGTAAAATAAAAAAACTTTAACCTCAACTTTTAATAATCACAAAAGAGATCCCAACTTTCATGACAGTGATAACTTTGGTCCATAGTTGGTGACTCTGAATAATTTGTTGACGTAGCTACCACATCATTCAAAAAAGTGAACGACTATTTGCAGCCAACCAAATGGCTATTTGCCGCCAACTAAAAAAAAATTGAATTCAAATTTGAATTTTTCCTTCCAAGCATTCTATAAATTCGGAAACCATTAACATTTGACTCATTCCAACAAAAACTTCTGTTGACGAGCCCAGTGCCTCCGTCGCCGGCATCGTTCCTCCATCGCCGGCACCGTTCCTCCGTCGCCGGCCAACCTCCCGTTGCCCTCAATCATCGCAAAACAAGTAAGTTTACATTTTCCGACAAGTTTTCCAGTTTTCCGGCGAAAAACACGGCGAGCCGAAACAAAAATATGGCCGGAACGTCGCCGAGCCGAAAAAAATTGCGGCCGGTGTGACGCCCAGACGAAAAAATTTTCGTCCCGGTGGCGCCTTGGCAGCAATAATTTTCCGGCCGGTCGCCGAACACGCCGGTCAAAATTTTTCCGGTTGCAGCGCGCCGGTCGCCGAAAGAGATTTTTGGCTGGGCGTCGCACCGGCCGCAAATTTTTTTCGGCTAGGCAGCGCACCGGCCAAAAAAAAATTTGGCCCGCCGGCGCATCCGCCAAAAATATTTTTCGGCCCGGCGACGCACCTGCCGCAGGTTTTTTTCGGCCAGACCGATTTTTTCATTTAATTTAATATGTTAATTAATCAATAAAAAATTACTTAATTAGTTAATAGAAATTAGCAATTAGTGTTAATATTTATTTAAGTTGGTGTATGAATGTTTTTTTTGTAATAGGTGTATGAATGTTTACTTACTTAGATTAGTTAATAAAAAATTAATTAATTAATAATTGATTTAACAATTAATGTTAATATTCAGTACATTAGTTAATAGAAAGTTAATTAATTAATAATTGATTTAACAATTAATGTTAATATTCCGTACATTAGTTCATAGAAATTAATTAATGGGTTATAGGTATAATATGCCCCTATACTTTGATGTTTTATCAAACATGCCTCTTTACTATTTTTTACATCAAACATGCCTCTGTACTTTGTAAAAATTATCAAACATGCACTTTTGTTAAAATTTTCATCTAAAAACCGTCAACCAATGCCAACCTTTGGTTTGGGAGACTCAAATGTCTAAAATATCCCTAATAATTTCACTTTAGAATTTTTTTGTTCTTTTGTATAGCCAAATAATTCAAATAATTTCACTTTGAAGAGACCCAAAGAAATAAAACGGGAAAAAAACTGATATTTTCTCTCACATTTGCCGATGTCGGGTCGTCTAAATCTCAGTTCAACCATGATAGACGATTTTTTCCACGGAAATTTTAGCAGAAGGGCATGTTTGATAATTTTGTCAAAGTACAGGGGGCATGTTTGATGTAAAAAATAGTAGAGGGGCATGTTTGATAAAACGTTATAGTAGAGGGGCATATTATACCTATAACCCTTAATTAATTTGTGATTAATTAACAATTAATGTTAATAGTAAATTAGTTAATAGAAATTTAATTAATTAGTGCACATCTAAGTATGATATTGTGTAAATTTGTAGATAATTAGATATGGATGATGCAAGTGGGAGTGAGTTGCATAGATTCAATGGTAGGATTGTTGATGCATCAACACGAAGGAAGGTGCCTAAGAAGAATAAGGAGAAGAAGCGCTCTCGAGATATTGGACATCAGTCAGAGGCAAATTTAGGGGAGGATGAATTAGAGGCTCCTACTGTAGTTGCTCGTTCGGCATCACGGGCGTCTGATTCCCATGGGAGGAACCAGGGTGCTGCACCGAGAGTGGTCTCGGCTGAGTTTGATGAGGACGATACTGATGAGGATATCGAGGTCCCTCCACCTACGCGTGGACATGGACGAGTGTCGTCTTGTACGGCAACATCACGTCCTGCTATGTACAGGGACAGAGCTGGGCGGTTCGTACTACCTGCTCGTGAGGAGACAGAGAGCTCGGGGACTGGATGGAGTAGGGGAGGACGTTCGAGTGGTCCTCCACCGTGGGAGCTTGTTGGTGAGTGTCCTGGTGGACCTACGGATCCTAGCCTCATTAGGAGGTTCCGTGGCCACGCTTCCTATGCGCTTTGGACGGGGGTTGGAGATCGAGGGGTCATCAGTTGCTATAGCCGTACATCGGCGGTTGATTATCTGGGTAGCTACGTGTTTAGTCATGTTGAGGCGGAGGATCTGGTTCAGCAGTCAGGTATCCAGCACCTGATCTACTCTATGTTCCGCAAGATAGAGATTGACGAGGCTTTGATCTCAGCTTTTGTGGAGAGGTGGCAGCCAGACACGAACACCTTCCACTTGCCTTTTGGAGAGATGACGATCCTCCTCCACGATGTTCAGTACTTACTGCAGATTCCTGTTGAGGGACGACTGATGAGTAAGACTTCTGCGCAGCTTGACCATCCGGAGGTGGGTTTGTGTGTGCTTCTTGGGATGAACTCGGAGCAGTTGAGTGGTCGTTCGGAGGCCCCTGGATATGGTAATAGGGGTAAGTGGTACGAGAAGGGTGGTTTTCTTGCGGAGATGGCGTCCAGATACTTGCAGGTGAACGGGACACATGTGAGGTGCATTCGTACTTGTTGTTGCTGTTGGGGTCCACTTTGTTTGTGGACAATAGTAGAGACAGGGTTCGGCCGGTGGTGAACCTATTTTTGGACGAGTTGGAGGAGGTAGATCAGTACAGTTGGGCGTCAGGTACACTTGCTTGGTTGTACAGATACCTTGGTCATGCGTCTCGTGCTGGTGCCAGGGGGTAGCTGGTTGTCTCACACTTATGCAGTGTTGGATCTACGAGTACTTTCCAGGTTTCAGGCCATCTCACTTCGAGCCACCCGTCGTTGGACCTGATGAGGCTTGGGCTTCACGATGGATTGGGCAGCCGGCACCTGGTTATGTTGCTGATCCCAGTGTGAGGTTGGCGTTCTACCGTCGAGCTCATGACAGCTTGACCCCTTCTAATGTGTTTTGGATACCTTTCCATCAGAGGCCTCATCAGACAGTGCGTCGCTCTTTGTACATTGGAGTCATCCGGTTCGCTTATATAGGCGAGTTCTATGATCCAGCCCCTTGCCTCCGACAGTTTGGATACCGACAGATGGTACCGCCTCCCCCTTCGCGTCCTCAGCGAGCAGACCGACCAGAGGCACCTGGTGGATATGTCATTCGGATTCCTGAGAGTTTTGATGCTGCATGGGATGCTCTGCTATCCCACAGTTCATATAGACATGTACTCTCAGTCGTGGACGACGTATCCATATGAGAATACGATCGACTATCTTGACTGGTTAGTGGCGCACTCTCATTGTAGAGTCCTACGGGATGATGGAGATGCAGATCGACTAGTTGACTTCGCAACGGTAAGATTTGACCACTAGATCGTTACTTTATTATAAATATACTTAGCGTGAAACTAACAATTGTTCTTGTTTTTTTTTATGCACCGTGCTCGCGACCTTTTGTACACGTTTGCACCTGCGGTTCGAGCAGCAGCAGGGATCGAGGAGGAGTTTCTTGAGCATTCTCGACGAGCCTACAGGGTACTGCATGGAGTGCAGGATGTGTGGACTGAGTATTGGGTCTCTCAGGGACTCCCCCCTCCAGGGTATTTTTAGTTGTTTTGATGTTTGGATCATTTATGATTTGTACTATTTGTGTTTAGATCGGATGTTTATGTTTAGACTGCATGTTTGCATATTTATGTTTAGATCGGATGTTTGACTACTTATGTATGTTTGGATCAGATGTTTATGTTTAGACTGCATGTTTCCATGTTTATGTTTAGATCGGATGTTTGACTACTTATGTCTGGATTGGATGTTTGCACACTCACGATTAAAACATCGAGGGTAGATAATGAAATCCATAAGTTCATGATGATAATGAAATCCATAATGAAATCCATAAGTTCATAATGACACTAGGGCTATTTAAAATACAACTAGAAAAACAACAACATATAAATAGAGCATTGCAACACTATGCATTGCTCCTACCCCTTCCCCTAGCTCTTTGCGGGTCTCTCTGCCTGGCTTCCTGCCGACCACCAAGACTCGCAAACAAATTTTTTCCAACCTCGAGAATAGCTCCCCACTCCGCCACATTAGGATTTGCTAGCCCATGCCAAATTGGATGCAGAGGGGGTATGGGAAACCGATCCTTGTTGAAGTACAATCGAATGTAGTGGTTGTTCACATAGTGCAGTGATAAGAACATGGTTGGTGGCAAAGTACCTGGGTCCGCATCAATGGGCAATACAGTATAGGCATCATCTTAGGGGTTGGGTAGTGGACGGTTTTCATTATTGACATCATACACCTGGTATGAGAAGACCATGACTGCGATGTTGTAGATGGTGGCAAACACGAACAAGTCCTCATAATCCATCCATCGCCCCGGTGGTGCGGAACCCGCCTCTAGCCAATTGATGCAGTCAATGTGAGCTAGTGGACCACCATTATACAAGTTCTCGTACTTCCAAAAATGTTGTTGGATTTCTTGGACAATCGTCGATCTCATGAGCAGATAGTGACTATCATCCCCATAAATACAATGAGAAAATGCCTTAAAACCACAATGGTCGTCTAGACTAGGGTTGAAATCGCCTACCAGCAAAGGTCAAACAAACTTTGGAAAAAGCTCATCGATGTAAGGGTAAGAATATTGCCCTGGGGGGGCTCTGGGATGAGTAATCTAAAAAAACATACCAAACGGTCAAACTTACTTGGACAAAATTTACAAACATAAACCAATTACTACTAGATGGACTATAATATTAAACCAATTACTCACCTGTATCATGCTCGTCGGATTCACCTCCACTCGATCGGGATCTGCCTCCACTCGATCACCCCCTGCCTCCACTGGAACCAGGCCCGGTACTCCTCGAACGAGACCGCTCACAATATGAACGAATGCGACTGGTGCTTGTTCGAGGTCGTCCTCTCGGATTCTCATTCACTTCCGGTTCCCTCACATTGTCGTCTGCTGGGTGAAGCCCATAGATAGAGCATCTCTTGCTTGTCTCACAGCTTAAGGACCTCTTTCTTCCACCTCAATAGTAAGACGCCTAAAGTGTTCTCATTGAAGCTCAATTTCATCACTGACTTGTTATTGACGTGGGGGGTTTTTATAATCCAAAGTCCGCCAAAATACATGCAACTCTTGAGCATAGAATTGACGTCCTTCTTCCTTAGCTTGAACAACCTGGAAAGCACACTTGAGCCCATGTGTCATCTGAAAATGACATGCACAACTGTTCTTCAACTCCGCCGCCCCATCTAACATCAGTTTGATTGCCTCACAACTAACGACCCTCCTAAAAAACGTGCAGAGAGGCTCAATTGCCGTACTCATATTGCGATTCAGTGACTTGTGCAGTTCATTCACCACTTCCAAAAACTGATGTTCCATGTAGTTGTGGTTCTTCGCAAAACAAGTGTCAATCGCTCCTCTACCAGACACAAGGAAAGTCTTGAATGAAGAGTGAGATGACTCAACTCTATTCGAGCTCGTGTTACCAAGATGAAACACATGGTTCGTGTAGCACTTTGCCCACATTGTTTGATGAGGCAACCACTCACCTCGCACGTAGTCGACCATTTTTATGTTCTTCTATGTCTAGACCCTCTCAAACTCATTAATCTTTTGAAGAAAACCCTCCTGAGTCCAACTCCATGCAGCTTTGTCGAAATATTTCTTCCATACCGCTTGTGCTACCTCTCTGTTTGCAATTCCACCCAGTAATTGCTCAAACTTTTGTTTCACACAGTTGTTGACGTGCCATAAACATAGTAGGTGGACAGTATGTGGGAGAGGGAAGACCACAGGAACAGAAGCAAGCAGACCACCTTCTTTGTCTGTCACAATGACATTCGGAACCGTATCATCGAGAAACCCTTTAATACATCGCAACAGCCACTCATATGTTTCCTTTGTTTCCTGCTTAATAATTGCACATGCAATGTTGAAATTCTTCTTGACTGGAGTAACCCCAATAATCTCAACCGATGGCCAGCCGTACCTGTTGGTATTGTAGGTCGAGTCAATGAGGATGACGTACAGTCATGCATGCAACATCTGAATGGACGTCGGGTGCGCAAAAAACAGATTAGTGAGCACATTATTAGAGTCCGTTTGCAAACAGATATGGTACCCACGCTGTTCAGCTCCGTGAAGCGCAAACTGTATCGCATCCATTTCATCCATCTCATCCAATCTTGTCTTGTAATTTCTGTTGTACATCTGTTTGATATCATGATGCACACCCCCTTCAGTATTGAGTGTCGTCTTCTGCTGATTTGGTCTCACCCCGCCTTCCTCATTAATCTTAACCTCTCTTTTTCAGCCTCGCTAAACTGTTTGTTGCGTCGGTGATGTTCTGGATACAACACCTTTTCATGGTTGTGAAACCCTCTATTAGCTCCGGTTACACAACTTGTCACTCCCACTATGACCCATGTGTTTGGACCATTCTCTTGCCATACTTCCTTAATACATATCTGAAACTGGCAACCAGTACCCTTCGAACTAATATTCCCACGTGTCTCCTTCGTAGGGTCTGGTTTATAAGACTTAACGATCCTACTACTTCTGTCGCAATACATACAGAGGGCAGTAACATGATGTAGTCCAGCAGTATTCGATTTCCATGCTCCTCTAACAATAAAGAACCCACAATCCTGAGTGATTGCTTTTGCAGCTAACTCAGCTAACTTCACACTTGCATAATGGATCCCATTCTCAAATTCCTGTGTGTAATCATGATCGGTCGGTAACCACTCTGACATTTTTCCTACAATTACAATATAACACATCAATATTCCTGTGAACCTAAACGCCAATTTCAAGTCTTAACCGCTAAATTCAACTCCTAAACTCTAAATTCAATTCTTACATGCTAAATTCAACTCTTAAACGCTAAATTCAACTCCTAAACTCTAAATTCAACTCCTAAAATCGAATTTTTCCAAAAAATTCCAAACACAGACGGTGGGCCGAAAATTTCCGACGATCGGAACCAGGCAGGTCCGACGGAAATCGATGGCCGGAGCCAGCCTGAGCCGAAAACATTTTGTGGATCAGCCTGGCTCCGGCCACCGATTTCCTACGACCCTGTCTGGTTCCGCCCGCCGGAAAATTTCGGCCCGGCCAGGTTCCGGGCGCCGGAAATTTTCGGCCCACCGTCTGTTCGTTGCAAATCGTCGAAAAAATTGTTCGAAACTACAAAAAATTGACGCACCTTCTTAGTGATGATTCATGGATGCGTGTCTGCAGTTTACGTCGAGGATGGGCTTTCCCGATGATTTTCCGGCGACTTTTCCGGCTAGCGTCGATTTTTTCTGATTCAATACGTTCTTTGAAAGTTGGATACGTTGTAGATTGTGAAACTCCTTAACCAAAGATGTACATATATACTTTTCTTTTTTTTTTGGTTGGCGGCAAATAGCAATTTGGTTGGCGGCAAATAGCAAGCCCCTCAAAAAATTGTGTCCAAAATTTTTGTTTAAAATGTTTAATTATTTTTAATTGTCATGTCAGCATCTTAATGGTCAAATATAGTAGGTTATTGTCATCTAAATGAACTTAATCGAGTTGGACGGCGAGTGATCATTGATGAAACGAGATGTAAAGTTAGGAACCAATAAAAAAGAAAAATTTTATGGGTGGCAAACATGAAAAAACTTGATAAATTGAGTGACCAAATCAGTAATTTACATTTTGCTAAAGTCAGAAACACAAGATTGGGGCCTGTCTATCCATGAGATTAATTACTTCCGTCCCAATAATAAATGGGCTGGGCAACGCTGTTAGCAGGTCGAGAGACGAAGCTCCTCGGAAAAGCTCCTCGGCCCAAAACAAACATCCCCCACCTTCCCTGACGAATCCTTTTGCAGAATCTTCTCTTCTTCTTCTCCCATCATTTTCCAATCTTCCTTAATCGATCCCACAGCCACAAACTAGGCTTAGCCTCTCATTTTTTTTTATCGTTGCAGTCGGCTGTTGTTCACTAATCTCAAACATCAATACCCAGAAGAAGACAGAAATGGCGGTCTGTTATTCTTTCTCATCTCTGGCCAAAACTCCCAGCAGGATCTGTTGTTGTCCCATGAGAAGTCGCCCGTCGTCACCAACTGCAATCACAGTGCTGAATCTACTCCCACAAAAGTCCAATCTCAAATTCTCCACCTCAATTTCAAATCCCAGTTCACGTTCACTCTTCTTTACCAAAACCCCTAAATCCCAGCCCCAAACCCGATTTTCCTCCTCTACCACCCGATCGCTCTTCACTGGCATCGTCGAAGAAATGGGGCAAGTCAAGCACCTGGGTAACACCCCTGACGGCGGATTCGACCTCAAGATCCGAGCCAGCACCGTCCTCAAGGGCGTCCATCTCGGCGACAGCATCGCCGTCAACGGCACCTGCCTGACGGTGACCGAGTTCACCGACGAAGACTTCACCGTGGGCTTATCCCCTGAAACTCTGAGGAAGACTTCCCTGATAGAGCTCGAGGCCGGTTCGGCGGTGAACTTGGAGCGGGCGGTTCAGCCCACGAGCCGGATGGGCGGGCATTTCGTCCAGGGACACGTGGACGGGACGGGGGAGATAGTTGGCAAGGATCCAGAAGGGGATTCGCTGTGGGTGAAGGTGAAGGTGGATAGAGGGCTGTTGAAGTATGTTGTTCCGAAAGGGTTTATCGCGGTGGACGGGACGAGCCTGACGGTGGTTGATGTGTTTGATGAGGAGAGCTGCTTCAATTTCATGCTCGTGGCTTATACGCAGCAGAAGGTTGTGATCCCTTTCAAGAATGTTGGGCAGAAGGTGAACTTGGAGGTGGATATTCTGGGGAAGTACGTTGAGCGGCTGCTCAGCAGTGGGTTTGTGGAATCCATCAAACCTGCAGCATGACGATTTACTAAGTAGAATGGTAGAATTTTCTTGTTGTTTAGAACAAGTTACTATGCATTGAAATGGTGGAAGCTTTTTCTTGGGATTGAGTGTCACTAGCTTTGTTATCAACACCCCTAGTACTAGTAGGTTTTTAGTGAGATTATTTGGAACCAGTCTCTTGGAGTGAAGCTCAAAGTATCTGATGCACGAATGGTCGAGCCCCGAAAATTCCAAGGCGTATTCAGATGGATATTCGAGCTGGAGATGGCGATGTTTGTTCTGACCACTGCCCCGCATACTTCGTGAAATTTTGATCAAGCTGAAATCGAATCCCGAAAATTCAGAAAGGTGGTGACACAATGTGAGCGTGGTTCCAAAGAAGAGGATGTGGTATATGTCCAGGAATGGTGTATTCTGCACTTTGCTACTCTAGTCGTTTGTCATTCCATCAATTCTTTTCAGGGATTCGGTCTACGTTTCTTGTGTAAGTGATGTGTCGATGTTCACTCCTGATTAGTTGAAATTTGGGTTTTAGTTTGTTGTTTTGCCTGAACATTTTGTTTGTTATTGCAGCTTATGTATGCTTGATCTCAGAATATCCTCTGCACAACTAAGTCAGGAAAAATCAGCATACTAGATGCGCCTTTCGTGTCTTGATTGATGAACTAAACCAAATTCGATCAATGATCTAGTCTCGGAAACATCAAGTGTGCTTCTGATGCATGAAACTATCTTGCGTTTTAAAAAAATCGAGCGGAGATAATGTTACAGAGTTGTCACGCATTGTACCATACCAATTTGAAAGGTTACTCGGATGAGATTACCCCTTTTTTATTGTTCCATTTTGTGATTGTGAGTGAAGGGCATTTGAGACTCCTGCTGGTACTGAACGAGAATTTCTAACATGCTGGAACTTAGAAGTTTATGCAAGATCCTTTGCCTGATCCAGAACACTGTCTCTGTCTGCAAGTCAATTATCTAATTGATAAGGGAAATAAACTAAAGGGTAGTACTTTGATTGGGAACAATCTAGTGGAGACTGGAGCTTATAGATCTAGCAAGCAGTCGTCAATCAATTCGACGTATTCGATCTTCATTGCCAGGAGGGCAGTCATAGAAATCATAAATGACTCGCCAATAATTTGGAATCACGCAGTGCAGTTCAAAGCATCTGATCCATGCATGGTCGAATCCCAAAAGCTCCCACCCGTATTCATATGGGCAGTCCAAATTCCTTCTATCATGCTTGCTTGGGAATGCCAGAAGGCAACGTTCAATTGATATGTATTGTGCAGAATTAAAGTGTGTTTAATGCTCTAAGAGTCTTTTCCAGTCCCCAAAGATCTTGCATAAGCCACCAATTCCCACGTCTTCTTCTTCCTCTGTATATATGGATGGGCCTCTGATCATTCCCATTACTGTAACTGGAAAGCCACGAAAAGGGTTTATGTCCTTATTGTCACTTACAGGTAACTGAAATCAAGAAGGGAAACAAGCCATTCCAACCAGTATTCACATTCATATAACTGATCACTGCTGCATGTTCCATCTTTCAATTGATTTTTATGCAGAGCATAGCGAGAGGATGATGGGGATTGGAGAGTCTGGTGATGATAGAATTAGCCAGCTTCCTGAAAATGTGATACATCACATTCTAATGCTGCTACCAATAAAAGATGCAGCAAGAACAGCTTTCATGTCAACAATATGGAGGCGTCATTGGAGAAGTATTCCTCGACTTGTGTTCGATGATGGTTTTGCTCGTATCACTGAACCGAGTATGATGGACAAGTTAATTCTGAAGATTTACAAATCTCTACTGGTTCATGATGGGCCAATCTCGAAGTTTGTGCTTGCCGTTCCTGGATTAACCCCCTGCGATGAGCTTGATCACATCATTTTTCATCTTTCTGGCAGAGGTGTCCAAGAATTTACCCTTGTGCTTTCTAGTGGAGTCGGTCATATTTACAAGCTTCCTTCATCGTTGTTTACTACTCGGCTGAATTGTTTGAAACTGGAAGGTTGTTTGTTTATGGTACCACCTTGGTTTGTGGGGTTTGGTAAGCTTACAGAACTTGAACTATTTAGAGTAAACTTGCCATCTGATTTCTTTGGGAGTTTCCTTCCAAAGTGCCCATTGCTTCGAGATTTGAGACTGTTCCTCTGTGAAGGTCCTACAAATCTTGAACTAGATGCTCCAAGACTCGTTGTGTTCTTCTTTGCAAGGGTTCTTTTGCAGAAACTGTTCTTCAAGCGTACTCCACTTCTGTCAGTTCTTAGTCTTTATGTAGACGTCTTCCAAAAGCCTAATGTGGTAGATTTATTTGCTTCGCTGCCAGCACTCCGGCATTTGCACATACTACCAGCTTTCCTGCGAGTAAGTTTTCGAAAGACATTTTTCTGTTGTTGCCAAAACAACCTGCAGATTCATTTGCTTATTAAGCAACTTAATGAAACGGTATGTTATGCATATGGTCTTTTCTCAGGTACTTGCTAATGGAGGTCATATCCCTAGCAGGTTTCCTAAGCCTCTTTATCGATTGCAACTCCTCCGTGTGTCTGGTCTTCTCTTGGCTAGTTTGGAGATGCAGCGTGTTCTTGCTTGTATCATCATGAGCTCCCCCAACTTGCACACCCTTATGATCCAGGTTGGTCCCTCTGGTGTTGCAAATTTATGAGTTGATATATATTCTTTTGTCTGCCATGACTTGATTACTTGACAAATACTCTTGTAGCTGGATACCATCGTACTAAATGAGCCTAGAAACAATGATGCAGTCACAAGCATAAGAAGCTTGTTGAGCGCAGAGGATAGCCATGGTTCTGATTTTTCGTTGCAGCATCTTAAGGTGTTCAAAATCAATGATAGTCTGGGGACGCAGGTTGAGATGGAGCTGGTGAGGCTCATACTTGCCACAGCCCCGCTGCTTTTGAGGATTCAAATTCAGCCTTATCATCTACTGAGCTCTAAAAAGGTTACCAAATTTATGAAGGAGGTGATGCAATATAAGCGTATATCTAAAGAGGCAGAGATCATATATGTATGGAACGACGAGGAGGATTGACACATCTGCAGCTTTACACATCACATTAATGGTCTTTTTCTCTACATATCATCCAGCAGCATGAGGGCCTCCTAATGCCATGTCTTCCATGTGTAGCAGTAGCGTGGACTTAGTCTTGACATTGTTACTTCTTTTTATATTAAGTTTTATTACGTTGTTTGCTGTTTACTGAGCTGGGATACTCTTTCTGTTTCATGAAACTTAATCTGTCATTGGCTATCTTTTGTTTGCACTTTCTAATGCGAGTTTGGTACTGGTGATAGAACTAGCAACCTTCCTGGCAGTGTGATGGAGCGGATTCTAACGTTATTGCCAATTAAAAAAGCTGCTAAAACAAGGCACTTCTCGCCTAATTACTAACTACTCTTGATTTCCTTTCTTTCTATCTGCTGCGATCTCTATTTTCGGATGTAATCAGATAACTAGTTAGTTGGATTTGACATTTCTTGCTGATCAAGAAAGTAGGTATCACAATATGCAGCTAGAACATACACATCCTCAAATTTGACGACCAACACTGCATTCATGCAGGTGAATAAGAAAAAGAACACAACCATATGAATTCTGAAGGGCAGAAGTTGCTCCAAAGCTGAAAGCGTCACTGATCAAAATCCATGTCATATATAAGCTGTGCTTCTTTCGAGACGCGCTTATATCTCATTGCCTCCACCGTGAATTTCAATCGAGTTTCAAAGCTCAAATGACATGCAGGCGTAATGTGAATCCGCTGAAGTAGAGGGGCAGTGGCGAGGATGAACCGCACAAGGTCTAGCTCAACTTGTGTACCGCAGCTGGCCTCCATTCTAAACACTTTAAGATGTTGGAAAAAGCGACTGGAAAATCCAGGGCAGTCCTCTGCTTCCAACAACTTCCGTATGCTGCTAAATTCAGTAGTTCCGGCCAGATAAAGTAGCTGGCCAAAGTCAATCTACAAGAGAATTTGTGAAGAGTCAGTCAGTTATTGATAACAAAAATTTATGCACTTCTTAAAGTCCTGCAAACAGAAAAGTCAGTTGGCAAACACAACGAACCTCAACTCTGAGCCTGCGCAAGTTGGGGGAACTCGTGATCAAACAAAGAAAGACATGCTTCAGCTCCAAGCTATCTAATGCTACATCAATTATTTCAAGGACTTCTAACCCGTGAAGAGGAGAAGGAAGCCTGGTGGGGACATTCTTATTAGCTGCTGCAAGTTCCTAAGAGAAAACCAAGCACAATAAACAGCATCGAGGAGTAAAAGCAGCCCAGAAGACAATTTCACAAGAATCGAAATTGGTCGTGACAAAGCAACTTACTCTCATAAATTGAGTGCTGATACAAAGTTGCTGGAGTGTCGTGATAGAAGCAAAAAAGGCTACCATTTCATGCATGTCGGTCTCGTACACATCAAGCGTGAGACTTAACAGACGCGGTGTACACTTGAAACTGATATCCTTGAGAGACCCGTTCAAGTGGAAGGATTTGAGAAATGGAGCGACAATTTCAAGCTCAGCAGCATAACCGCCACAATCTGTAACCCTCAACGATTCAAGCGCCGGGCACATAGTGAGGAAATTCGTGAAGAAATCACAGGGCAAAGTAACTTGTTCTAATCGAAGATCGGTAAGCTTGCTAAAGCCAATGAACCAAGATGGTTGTGTGACTTCACAAGACTGAAGTGTCAGGCATTTCAGGTGAATAGCAGAAAACAAGGAAGAATGCAGCTGATAACCGTCTGCGTTATACCCAGGACCGTAAAACTCAAGGGTAAGGTCTTGGAGACCTTTATTAGAAAGGTAAAGAACAACACCGTCAATCTCATCACAGGGGGTCAATCCAGGGATTGAAAGCACAAATTTTGTTATTGGCCCATCATGAACAAGCAGGGCCCTGTAGAGGTTCAGCATTGTGAACTTGTTCCTCACCTTGGATTCAGATTCAGACACCCGAGATATTCGAGCAAAACCATCATCAAAGACAAGTTGAGGAATACTCCTCCACTGATGCCTCCATTTCCTTGACAACACACTAGTTTTGGCGGCATCTTTAATGGGTAAGAACACCAGAATGCGCTGTATCACTTCGACAGGAAGGTCGGTAAGTCTGTCGGTGCTGGAGTCGCACGTCCGCTTCATCTTGCGGGTTACTATACAAAGTCGAAGCAAGAAAAGGGTGTCTCAAATAGCTAACAGATGCAGATTGGGATAACCTAACTAATTACTGTAGTTGCATCCCAAAAGAAACTCTGAAAGCGGAGGATTACCTTGTCGAGTCCACGAACCGAAATCGAAACTCTGAAACAGCAGAGTGATAAGGAAAAGGCGCGCAGAGATGGTGAAATGGTGCGAAGAGCGAGCGCCAGTGGTTTTGCTGGTTCACCGTGAGCTAGTGCTGGTGTGAGGCTTGGGCGAGACTAGGTAATGGGAATGGGCACTTGGGCAGTTATTTCGGTTTTTTTTCTCTAAAATACTACAACTAACTATACGGTCTGCGGTTCAAAGTTCAAACCTAAAGACTAGGAGTCTAGGACACATATCATGGACCAAGCTATATACAACTAGATTGTACCCCGGTCCGTTGGCCGATTGCAATATAATAGTTATAATTAACAAAACTTTAAAGGTTAAATTTCAGTAATCTCCTCTCTTTTTATATTCTTGTCATGATTATATGTCAACATCATGTGAATTAACAAACAATGATATCAATTTACAAAATAGATAGCAAGCTGGTTTTCCAGGTTTTACTACTACGTAAGTCAAAATGCATTCAATTGCTACAAATGAGCATCTATCATAAAGATTTGCCTTCTATGCTCATATTAAACTTAATGTAACGATATTATAGGTATTCCTATGCAACCGGTTTTAGCATCAAGAATCTTCATCATTAACTCCACTATCTTCATCATCAATAGACGCTTCTATCTTTTGTATTTTTGCGAATCAAATTCAAACACAAAACATAATTATATATGAAATGTAATTTACTTCATTTTAATCACAAATGATGTTGGAGGTTAATTTTTCCCCATCATTGATTATCTTTGAAACTGTAAATCGAGTTACGGGATTTGTGATGTTGTAATCACTAAACTTGGAACTTTTACCTTAATAATTTTTTCGCAAATACTACATTCTTTCAATTAATGAGACATTAAGGAGATGAGGTATCATTCTTCCATTATTTTTAGTAGCTTTTCATCACTAACTCTAAAATCCGAATTCTTGATGGCCAAAAACAACAAACTCATATATGGTAGTATCCAAAACTCGACGCATATATGGTAGTATCTACCATTCGAATTGGGTCTTAAATATGAAAAATGTTGATAATTGAGATTCATTATTTAGAAGAGCAATATAATCTCTAGTGAGTATGATTCTTAAATTGACTAAATTTCGCATACGGAAAATGAAAGAGGATAGGTAAATTATCACATAACGACTATAGTGTGTAATGTTGCTAGATCTTAATCAATCATTAGATTCAAACTAATATTACCGCAATTTTCCAATTCAATTCATTAAGTTCTTGTATTATCATAAAATCATTAAAATAAACTAATGCAAGATGTATTTTTAAATTTCAACATAATAAGAAAGATTTTTCAATGTATAAGAATGTTACTATAACTTATAAGTGACCCTTATATAAAAAAAAGAATGTTACTATAAGTGAAATTCAATTACTTAGGGAATATCAAGATTAGGACGTAGGACGTAGCTTCAATTCAAGATAATAAATTTTCACTCACAAAATTGGTCAATCACCAGTAAAGAATATTAACATCTCAAGTAATAAACTAATAAAATAAAAAAATGTGTGCGTATGTTTCGGAGACAGAGGAATGCAATTGCCAAGATGAAACATAACATTAATAGCTTTGGCAAGAATTTTATTCAATTGGGTAATGGTTGTGGTTCACAAAGTTATTTTTACAATGCATTTTCTGTACCTGAATTGAGACTCAGAACTTTAACAAAATCAGGTAATTTTAAAATAAAAATTATACCTATAAGTTGGTATTGTCACATATTTGGACATCAATAGATTATTTGAAATTAATAAACACTTTTTTTCGAAATCAATCTATGATTGATTTTTCCCCAGGTAACTTTGAAATCCTCAAAAAGTGTACAATTATTTATTTACTTATTACACACAGAAAAATGCTTTACATTCTTACCTAAAGGCTCGAAAGTGTACTTTTATTTGTTAGATCGTGCTAAACATATTTGGTTATTGTTGCATACAAAATGACCATAATTGTGAATTTTTAAATTTAAAACCATATTTTTTTTGTAAAAAACGCCCAAAAACGGCGGGGCTGGACGAGACTGGAGAAGACTCATATGATTAGAGATTAGGGTTTTGTTTCTGGGCGTTTGTTGATTGGATGCAGGCTATCTTTTTTTTTTCGTTATGTAAACGACAACGTTTTTTACTGGATATAGGCTACCGCCGGTTAGATAAAAATCGGGCGGTTTCTCGCTTTGTGCCGGTTAACCCGGAAAAACCGGCCGATACGGTAAAAAGGCTCATAACAGCCTACCGTTTCGTTTTTTGTCCAATTCCCGGTTAAACCGGTTGAACCGGCCGGTACGATCCGGTTTTCTGGTCCATGATAATTACATTGATTTGTATGCTCTTAGTCATCTGGTATATAATATTCTATAAAAATGAACAAATTAAGCAATCTCAGCAGCTACACAAAACTTAATCACATATAGATTAAAAATAAATAAATTAATGAATTACACGTAGGTTCAATTCTCTTAGAGCAACATTTACTTTTTCTGGAAATATATCAAAATGAATATCATCTTGTAAAGTCCAACCAATTTGATTTTCCAGTATATGAAAAATTGACATATGAGTTAAAAATAGAGATATAATCAATTATAAACCTCTCGCTAATAGTAGGTCCCTACTCGATCCTAATCCTATTGGATCTCCCAGTATGATTTTATATTCATATGCTGAAACTCATTATAATAAGGGAAGAGATAGGATACAAAATTCACTACTACAAAACCACTACTCATCCTATCAACGTATCATAATACGATTGTACGACCAGAATTGTACATGATTTTGCAGGCAGGAGTTTTGTACCCTATCCGCCCCATATAATTATATTTTCACAATTAGATTAACTATCCAATCCTAATAATGTATGGTGCTTTGTGGGCCTTATCGACATGAATTGAATTGGTGTTGCCACCATCAATTAATCGTTAATGAAGAGATGAACAAAGCCCAAAAAACAAAGTAAAAAACAAAGTACATGCATTAAAGCCCACAAATAACCTAGATGTCTCACGTCTCCTACTTTACTAAATTGCGAAAAGACCAAAGCATCCTTCCTTATTCTGCGCAGAGAGCAGGAAAAAGGGAATGAAATGGGGTGCTACAGAGAACCTCCATATATTGATTGGAGGATATGGTCCCACACGTATGTACGGTGCCGTTCGGTACGATCTGAACTGGTATATTATGTTGGGTTAATTGCATGATGTTAAGGGCACTACTTAAATTAGTTATTATTTATTTCTTATAATTACTTATTGTTAGTAGTGGCTTAGGTCATGTACATAGAGGCTCCTCCTTAGTAGCCACACACGTTGGATTTCTATTGTAGAGAGGGTATTTAATATACCTCTCCTAACTAATGTAAATCATAATAGTAAATCCATTCAAGTTTCCACATGGTATCAGAGCACAAGATCCGATTTCCTTAACAACCAATCCTCAAATCTCATTGCTTTTCCTCTTTTTCGGTCTCTTTCCTATCTCAGCTAATATCGTCTCCTCTAATCAGCACACGAATTACTATCCACAGCCGCCACACCTCTCTTTCCCTTTTTTCTTCTCTACTGCAATTATGGGCAACGGTTCTGGTGAAACGGTGATCAACCTCGACATCACCAACACCATTATCACCCTCAATCCAGCTTCCCAGATACTCACCAAGCTTACCGGTGAAAATTTTACCACATGGCGTGCTTAGCTGTTCACCTTCTTCGAGGGCTAGATCTTTTGAAGTTCCTTGATGGATCTCATCCTGCCCCGGCAGCCTCTGTTCCTCAGGCCGATCGAACACGTTGGTATCGGCAAGATCAGTTAATCCTTCACGCCATTCTTACCTCCATGTCTCTGGGTGTCTCCCCTTACGTCTCTGCCGCCGAGTCCTCCCGTGAGGCTTGGACAACCCTCGCATGTTTGAGAGTCAGTCTCGACAAAGAATTATCAGTCTGAAGGAAAAAAATCAACCGCAAGGTTCAGGGTGCTCGTCCAGTCTCCATCTATCTTCAGGCTATGCGCACCACCGCTGCTGAATTAGCCCTTGTCAATGACCCAGTTAAAGATGAAGATTTGATTCTCCATGTTATTCGTGGCTTGCGTGAGGAATATGGCCAGATTGTTGCTGCGGTTCGTGCACGGGACACTACTATTAAATTAGAAGACCTTCACGACCGCCTCGTTGAGTATGAGGCGGATTTGGCCGCCATCCGGCAAGTATCCTCCACTTCTCCAACATCTACTTTCTCTACCGGTCGGGGGCGTATTTATTCTCGGCCTGCAGGTGGGTCTCGCCGCAGCTCCCCTACGCCGCCGCCCACATACGGCTTTGATTCCTATCAGCGCCAGCCGCACAGTCCTCGCTCTCCCTGTGGGCCATCTTCTCCTCGAGCACCACCTGGCTATCTCTCTAGCCCTCATGCGGCATCGCTCCTTGGCCGGAAAAACCTGGTGTGTCAATACTACGACAAACCTGGTCATGTTGCTAAAGAATGTTATCGTCTCCGCGGCCGTCCCCAAGCTCATTTCACCTCGGCTGTGCCGTCCTCTTCAAGCTGGTTGGTTGATTCTGCCGCCATCAACCATATGACTCCTGACCTCGGCAATCTCTCATTATATATCGATTACAATGGTCCGGACGAGGTTCTTATCGGCGATGGGTCAGGTTTGACTATTACTCATGTTGGTGCCTCTCATTTACCTTCCCCGATGTCTCGCTTGGAACTTCATAATGTGCTGTGTGTTTCCGCCATCAAGCGTCATTTGCTCTCTGTTGCCCAATTGTGTAAATCTAATCCTATGTCTGTGGAATTCTTTTCTTATTTTTTCGTTGTGAAGGATCTAGCCACGGGGGCGCATCTGCTACGAGGCCAGAATAAAGGTGACATCTATGAGCTGCTAATGGATGCTCAATCTGTTCGACTGGCTATGTCGGCGTCCAAGGCACCGTCGGCGATTTGGCACAATCGGCTGGGCCACCCACATCTCAAGCTCCTTTCATGTGTGCTGCGTAACCAGTCTCTTCCCGTTACTACCTTGTCATCTTCTTCGTGTGAATCTTGTTCCCTTCATAAAAGTCACAAACTTCACTTTTCAGTTTCTAGCCTATCTAGCACTCGACCATTTGATTTGTTATACATGGATGTTTGGGGACCTTCCCCTGTTCTTTCTCATGACAATTTTTCCTATTATCTTGTCATTGTTTGATCATTTCACGCTCTATACATGGCTTTATCCTATGTCTCGCAAATCTGATGTTCATCACATTTTCACCACATACAAGACTATGATTGAAAAAAACCATACCACTATTCGTCGTATTTATAGTGATGGTGGTGGTGAATTTCAAAAATTATGTTCGTTTCTCCAAACCCATGGTATTACTCATCTTTTGACCCCGCCTCATACCCCTCAACACAATGGCCTTGCTGAGCGTAAACACAGACATATTGTTGAAACCGGACTTGCTCTCCTTCACACCGCTCATCTTCCTGTCCATTTTTGGTCTCATGCTTTCCGTACTGCTACTTACCTCATAAACCCTTTACCCTCATCTGCACTCCGTGGCCAAACACCATATTTCTCTTTGTTCAATGAGCCGCCAAACTATAACAAGCTTTGAGTTTTCAGCTGTGTTTGCTACCCATGGCTTCGTCCCTACTCGGCTCATAAATTATCCCCCCGCTCTCGCTGTTGTCTGTTTCTTGGTTACTTGACTCACTCCTACTGTCACTCTAGAAAATGGCCAAGTGAAACCACTTCCTAAAGCGTAGTATAGCGGGTTTGGGTTTTAATGTCAACCCGGGTCCTAGATGTGATGACTACTCAGTGAATTCTTATTATCTAGCGGTAAAGCTTAAGTGCAGGTTCAAATAAGCAAAAACACAAAGCAAGTTAAACGGTTGTTTCAAGTCGAGAGAGGTCACCCGGATATGGTTCCCCCTAGACTGCAGTTAAGCCGGATTGCAATTACCAAGTTCAGTTTCTATGATAGTTATACTGCGGAAGGTTCTTAAACAGTCTGAAGTCTCGACTAAAGGTCTCCAGACCCTCTCAATCTGAGTCCTCAGCGGGCGACTAACCTCCACCGGAGTAAATAGATTGAGGCCCTAACGAACCAAACCTCCACTACCGAAGCAAATTCGGTACAGAATAGTGAATTGGCTCCTCGACTAAAGTCGCCAATTCACTACCTTCAATTAAGGGAGCTCTATTAACCTAGGCAGATATTCTCATTCTAGGCTAAAGCAGAAATAACAGGAATTTGATCAGGATTCAAGTCATTCAATCATTCAAGCCTCAATTGAATATAATCAAATCATAAAATCTATACTTGGGTTCATACAATCAGACCTAACATACAAATCTAGGGTTCTCCATACCCAGATGAATGGGAGAACTACTCCATGGAGAAAGAAGCAAAAGCAGATTCAGATGCGGAAACCATACTGTGAAGGATGGATTTCTGCTCCTAGTTGTCGATCGGCACTTCTCCAAGCTCAAGCCGGGCTCCAATGGTGATGAAGATCAAGCTATGGCACTTGGGAACTCTTGTTCGTCGCTTTCTCTCTCTAGGAATCGCTCTGTCTCTCTAAAACTCGGTCCCCTTGATTCTTAGCCTTCTTTTCCCTTAAACAGTTGCCTGTCGCGATACCCGGTCGGGTATTTTGGGTCTCGACCGGGTATAATTGAAACGCGCGTTTAATGTCAGGGGAAAATCCCCGGTCTAGCCCAAGAATCCCCGACCGGGGGTTTTCGCCTCCTGCCCGGGCCCCCTTCTGTTTCTCTAGGACGCCGAAAACGATAAATACCCGGTCGGGTATTTGAGCCCATGACCGGGTATTTTCCTCCTGCAGCACACTTCGACCCAACTTCGCTCCTTTCGACCCAAAACTCATTTCTTCGCCTCGATTCCAACGCCGGGCCCTGAAATATGACATAAACGCACAACCTCGCGTGAAATCGGCTTAAAACACGAGAATCAACCTCTCAAACGGCTCAAGAATAGGGGTAAAAACAGGTGTAATTATTGGTCTATCATTACTCCCTCACCCAAAGTGCCTACCAGTGTTATGACCCTGAAACTGACCGCATTTTTACCTCCCGCCATGTTCAGTTTGACAAGACTCTTCTTTCTGGTCTTTCCACTTCGCCTGCACCTTCCATTGACAGTCTTGATTGGGTTGCCTTTACTACACCTTCGGTTCGTGTTCTCCGCGTACTACCTGTGCCTAGCCCAGCTCTGCACCCCCAGCCTCTACTCCCGCGCCCAGCTCAGCTCATAGACTCCCTTTTGTGCCTCCCCAAGTTGCGTCCCCAACTACTTCCTCCATGCATAAAAATCCGATGCCTCCACCGGCGGCCAAGGATTCCTCTCGTCCGGTGACACGCAACCAACACGGTATATTTAGCCCCAAAAATCTCTTTGTTTCGCAGGTTCATGTCGAGGTTGAGCCCACTTCGGTCGCTCAGGCCCTGAAAGACCCTCGCTGGCGCGTGGTTGTGTGGGCTGAGTATCAAGCCCTTCTGGCTAACAATACATGGAAGCTCGTCCCTCGCACGTCCTTCGAGAATATCGTCAGATGTCGTTGGATTTTTCGCATCAAACGTCATCCTGACGGCTCCATTGATCGCTTCAAGGCCCGCCTTGTTGTCAAGGGTTTCACTCAACGTCCTGGTGTCGGCTTTCATGACACATACAACTCTGTACTGAAGCCGGTCACTATTCGCACGGTGTTCACCATCGCCCTGTCTCACCGGTGGCCTATTATGCAGTTTGACGTTAACAATGCTTTCTTACAGGGCTCTCTTGGAGAAACAGTGTATATGGCTCAACCTCCTGGCTTTCGTGACCCTCATCATCCCGATCATGTGCTCTCTCCCTCTCTCTCTCTCTCTCTCTCTCTCTCTCTCTCTCTCTCTCTCTCTCTCTCTCGCCATCTATGGTCTTCGCCAAGCTCCACGATCTTGGTATATGGCACTGTCGGGTTTTCTTGAGGCCAAAGGTTTTGTCAAGTCTCGTTCCGATGAGTCCTTGTTCATCTATCATCAAGGCGATGTCACCCTTTACTTTTTGGTATACGTTGATGATCTTCTTCTCACTGGCAATCATGCTTCCACCTTGGCGTAATTCCAAGCTAGTCTTGCTGAACGGTTTTCCTTCAAGAGTCTTGGGCCTATTGGTTACTTTTTAGGCATCGAGGTGCTGCCTACTTCTGATGGGTAGTTGCTGTCCCAAACCAAATACATTCATGACATTCTCCAGCGCTTTGGTATGGATGATGCCAAAACCGCCGCGACTCCTCTATCCTCCATTGCTCGCCTTCTTCTCAACGATGGCACACCACTAGCCGATGCCACTCTCTACAAGCAAGCTATTGGCTCTCTTCAATATTTATTATGTACTCGACCTGACATTGCCTTCGCCGTAAACAAGTTGTCTCAATTCATGCATGCCCCGACTGAGCTTCACTGGCAACACGTTAAGCGGCTGCTTCGTTACCTCCAGGGCACCGCAACTCACAGTCTTTGTTTGTCCACTAATAGACCGTTAATTACACATGTTTTCACCCCTGTTCTTACACCGTTTGAGATGGGGTTTCTCGTGTTTTAGACCGATTTCACGCTAGGTTGTGCTTGTTTGTGATATTTCAGGTCCTGGCAAGTGAATGAAGGTTTAGGAGCGAGTTCGGGGTCGATTGGGCGAAGATCGGGCGCGAGGCAAGTCACAAAGGAAGTCGCACGGGTACACCCACAACCCACACGGCCGTGCAAGTGACCAGTTTGGCCGTGTGGGATTGTGCGAGAGCAAACACGGGCAGAGCAGAAAATCCACACGGCCGTGCAAGTGACCAGTTTGGCCGTGTGGAATTCTGCGAGGCTTCACACGGCCAGGCTGGGTGAGCTGCACGGCCGTGCGACCCTGGCCGTGTAAGAAGCCTGGAATTCAACTAAGTGATACGCTGCGTTTTGACTCACACGGGCAACTGGGTGAGCCACACGACCGTGCGACCCTGCCCGTGTGAGTCGGGAATTGCTGTTTAAAACCCGATTTTCAGCCAAAGGAAAGAGGAGAGCTGGGTTTTGGATCCCAAACACCCAAGGGACGAACCAAAGAGAGAGAGGGCGATCTGAGGGCATTCTAAGAGTGGAATTGGAGGATTTCTTCGCCTTGGAAGCTCGAGGAACAAGCCCGGACTTGAAGACTGATCATCTGAAGATTCTTACTGCAGTCTCTCTCTTCTCTATGGAGTAACTTCCCTTCACTTAGGTTTTGAGGAACCCTAGCTATGTTTGTTTGATTGGATGATTGTATGAGTACTCTGACTTGATAATCTTGAGTTCATATTCAATCTATGCATGTTTTCATGATTCAATTCTGCTTTAGTCGAGATTATTGATTCTGCTTTGATACTATGAGAGGGAATACCTAATTAGGTCAATAGAGCACCATAGATTGATAGTAGTGGATCGATTGCTTTAGTCGAGGGTTGATTCACTGCTTTGTATCGATTGAGAACCTCTTTCGATAGAGGGAGTCTAGTTCCGAACGCCTTGATTAGTTGTTCTAGAGAAGGATATGTCCCTCTAGGCAATTGACTCAAGAGGGCCTTGTTCCTTTAGTCGAGACTCAAGGTCTAATCAAGGATTCTCCGCATTGTGAATGAAAGTGAAACAAGTTAGAAATCATCAATCGTTAGTCTGGCTAGTGGCTAGGGGGAATCATACCTAAGTGAGTTCCCAACCTGTAATTTGATTAACTTTAACTGTAGTTTGCTAGAGTAGTTTTAGTTCTTTCATCTTAATCTGGTTTGCTAAATAATAAACTGAAGCTGAGTAATAGTAACTTTAGAGACCCGTGGATTCGATATTTATCACTTGAGCCACTATACTGCAGTCCCTTCCATTGGTTACACTTGGCCATTGTTAGGTGTTGTGTCATAGCGAGTCAAGTTTTTGGCGCCGTTGCCGGGGACTTTCTAGAGTATTAGGAAAGGCAGAAGTTTGTTACTTTAGCGTTTTTCTTTTCTTTTCCACCCTTGCTTTTCACTTGGGTGTTTTTGTTTTTGTTGGTGCAGATCTGAATCATGGATCCTCATGGCTTCTCCAACAATTGGGGGTATCCACCTCCACCCGAGTGGTATTACCCCGAGACTCCCTTGAGCAATCAAGGAGGAGAAGACTATGGATTCGGGTTCCAGTACCAACCCCCTTACTACTGAGAACAACCGGACCCCTGGGCATATCAAGAACAACCTCATTACCAAGAAGAATTTCTCCCACAACCAGAAGGGCCATCGGCGCTGGAGTTACCCATGGCGGCCTTCACGGGCCATTCTACAGAGCCATACTACACTCCACAGCCAGATCCAACCTACGAATTGAGGCTTCTCATGGAGAGATCATGCTCCAGGATGGATCATTGTGTCCAGGCCTTTCGTGAAACAGAGGAGATCCTCCTGAGCCTTAAGAAGAGCGTCGATGATCTTGAGCGATCTTGGGCACAACCTGCTCCAGATCACCCTTCTGCTACCATACAAGAAGAGGAGGAGGAAGAAGAAGGCTACAAGGACATTGTGGAGCACACTGAAGTTGTCACGGAGAGCTCTCGTGATGGTCATGATCAGGAATGTCATGTCGTAGCCGACCACACCTTCCCACACCCCAAACTGAGCTTCGAAGAGGCGGGCATGAGTGAGGAGATGCAAGAAGATCTCATGAAAGAAATTGCTTGGCAACTTGCTCTCCAATCCGTACTAGAAGAAGAAGAGCAAGAAAGGGTGCAGAAAGAAGTTGTGGAGGATGACGAAAGTGAAGCTGGAGGAGTTCTTGATCATTTCCCTGGGGTGATACCACATGAAGAAGGAAGGGAGGTTGAAGAAGAAATTGGCGTCCAGGCTGAGGACGGAGTTAAGGTGGAAGAGGCCTGCATCGGCCATGAGTTACATGTGATATCTCCACCAAGCTTCGAGGAACTGCTTAGCAAGGACCCATTTGCAGTGTCTCTTTGCCAGACCAAGGTCACGTCGACATCGGTCCCTCTTGGTGGACGCGATGGTGGCCAATCGATGCTGTCTTATCTGGTTTGGGGCAATGAGACGAGAGAAGAGAAGAAGATGTCTCGAGGGTGGAGACTTCATCTGCATCAAGTACATGAGCCTTCATCACCTGCCACACCACATGCTCGTGACTTGCGACTCACCTCATTGACGAGAACCTCAACTTCAAGGAGGTTCTAGCATGGACCGAAACTTAGGAGCCATCGTCCGGCTCACGACGTGAAAGAAGCGCTTGTTGGGAGGCAACCCAACCAGTCGGTTTGCATTTCTTTCTCTATTTCTCCTCGGTTGAGTCAGTTTTGCTATTTGATTTTAGAGTCAATAACTCAACCTTTGTGAGATTTTGTGTGGTGTTTGTGTTATGATTACTCTCTCTTTCTGGAATGCACCGCCTGATCCGTTCATCATCATTCACCCTTGATCTGGTAACTTCGTTCTACCCTCCTTATTATTTATTTCTTATAATTACTTACTGTTAGTAGTGGCTTAGGTCATGTACATAGAGGCTCCTTCTTTGTAGCCACACACGTTGGCTTTCTGTTGTAGAGAGGGTATTTAATATACCTCTCCTAACTAATGTAAATCATAACAACAAATCCATTCAAGTCTCCACACATGAATGGCGAGTGAGATTACAAAAAACATTCATGTTTGGTCACTGAAAATATTTAAATCCAATTTTGGTCACTCAAATTAGTTAAATAGTTCAAGTTTAGTCACTCTCCGTCCATTTTTGTTAACTCTACCTTACGTGGCAGTCAAGTTTCATAATTGACCGTTAAATACATGACATGAAAATTAAAAATAAAAATAATTTTTTAGATTTTCCACCTCATTATTACATTCATTAAAAAATAAAAAAATAAAGAAATGGAAACCCATTAAACAAATTTTAATGGGAACCAGCGGCATTCCTCTCCTCTCACCTCGCCGCCACCGACCTCAACCGGCGGCAACTCCTCGCTGCCGACTCCTCCTCCGCCGTTGCTTTTTGGGCTTTGACAAATGATCTTCGAAATTGCGATTTTGTGAGAGGAAGAAGGTGCAGCTAACGGCATGACCTATGGTAGTTTAGCAACGCCGATGTGAAGCGGGTCGGAATAGGAGCCCAGAGCCTTATGAGGATTTAGATCCTCAAAAAATTCGAGCTTCTCTATGTTCTCCGTGAGTCACTTCCTCTACAATTATGATTCCCATCTTTTATCCTTGTCAATTCACATTGATTTTTCAATTGTTAGGGTTTCTATTAAACTCACTCCTCGCTCCCCTGGCTTCCAATCGCACATTGGCCGTCCACTGGCTGCACCTCCACGTCCTCCCTTTTATCAGCGCTCCAAGATCGCCACGATCTCCGTCGGCGAGGATGTCGTCGCCGCCTCCAAGCTCCCGTTCATGTTGCCTGCCATCCGCAACGTCCACCTCGCGCTCAGGGACATCGGAATCAAGTCGATCTCCGTCTCCACGACCTTTTCCTTCATCAACATCGTCACGACGGCGTTTCCTCCATCGGCGGCAACTTTCAAGGAGCCAATCGGCAAGGCGGTGATCCGGCCGCTGCTCCCACTAAAATTTGTTTAATGATTTTCCATTTTGTTTAGTGAATCTGCGGCGAACGGAAGGAATGTCGTTGTCGGGCCAGAGGTTGTGTTCTGGTGGTGATGAGGTTGGGTCGGGTAGGGTATGGGGTGTCTAGAAAAGAAACTAGGTTTTTTTTTATTTAATGAATGTAATAATGAGGTGGAAAATATAAAAAAATAATTTTAAAATTGCCAAATGCCATGTTATGTATTTAACGGTCAACTATGAAAGTTGACTGCCACGTAAGCTAGAGTTAACGGAAATGGAAAGAGAGTGACCAAACTCGAACTATTTAATTAATTTGAGTGACCAAAATTGGATTTAAATATTTCTAGTGACCAAACATGAATGTTTTTTGTAATCTCAGTGACCAACCATGCAATTAACCCTATTATGTTCAACAAAACTTAACTATTTTTTGTCCCTCCAATCATCCCCATTCTCCTTAAAAGTAAAAAAAAAATGTCATTGACTAATATCCTAGTGAAACAAAATTTAGTGATTGATTAATCCACGAAGAAATATCAGGCGAGAAATGAACTTTTTAGTTTTTTCAATTTCTTACTCCCACACCAGTCTCAACTACTCTATCGAGTATCAACTCAAAATAAAATATACAACAAATAGCTTCGTCTTTCTCTTCCTTTTTGTGCTAACGCTTCTTTCCCTCTTAGGTGGTCCGGAAGGTTCTTGCACTCGAGATCTACTGCTTCGTTTGCCAGAATTTCTCTTATATCACCCAGATAAATAAATTTTGTTCTGCATTTCAATATCATCTACTCTGGAGTTATAAACATGGCTAGTGGAGATGATTTTCCCATCCTTTCCTGTTTTTGTGTGGTTCTTTCATTAGGATATAATGCAAAAGGGATCGTTTAAGCAGTTTGTTTGTTTTTAGTTGGATGAAAAATCAATTGATTTTGTTGTACTTGTACAGAAACTATAATAGGAAGATAAGGGTGTTTGCTCGCCATGGTCAGATTGATCAGGTTGGTTGTTTATTGGTCCAAATGCAGAAATGGAGTTTTAGTGTTATTTTTGTTTGAATTAATGGATAATGGGTCACAGTTTGTCACGGTCGCACACTAAATGAAAAGACCATAAGCCAGATCAGATCGTGATTCTAGTATCACGATCTGTATAAACCATGCGGTCTAATCTAAACGATAATTTTCTTGTGGTTTGATTTGGATTCTCCGCCCTAGTTTTGAGGTTGGCAATTATGTTGTAACTTTTTCATTGTAACGCTGGTGGACCATGGGTAAAACTATCACATGCTCTGTTTTAAATTTTACCTTCACTGTACAAACTACTTACATATTTTGTCGAGATCAATGAGTTAACAGATTTTTATTGCTTCATAGTAAAAATGTAAAATAACATGATAGTAAGAAAAGTGAAGATGAAATGACAAATAAGAATTGATGGAAGAAAACAATTCATTGTCTCCAAATCTTTGTATAAGATTTTTCATTATTTGGCCGCTCCTTCTTGCCTCGTCTTTATTCTAACGATCAAGAAATTGTCGGTGGAGAATGACAAATTATAGGAATTACTTCCAAGTCATTTTTTCGTCGAACCGTAACCCCAAATGATTCCTCCATATCTAGTCTCTCCACCTTCAAACCACTTGGAAGCTTCCAGTCAAAATAGAAAAGCATATTGGCAAGTGGTAGTTCGGTATTCGCTATACCAAACACTATCCCGGGACACATCCTTCTTCCCGCCCCAAACGGCAGATACTCGAAATTAGTCCCTTTGTAATCCACCATACCATCAAGAAACCTCTCAGGACGGAATTCTTCAGGTTCGTCCCACGTATTAGGATCCCTTGCAATCGCCCACGCATTGACCAGCACAGTTGCTTTGACTGGTATCTGATACCCACCAACCTCACACTCCTCCCTGCTCTCTCTTGGAACCAACAGAGGAGCTGGAGTGTGCAACCTCAAGGTTTCTTTGATGACCAATTTCAAATAGCTCAGCTCATTGAGCCCTGCCTCGTCTACTCTGCCCTTTTCGCCAAATACCCGTCTCACCTCTTCTTGTGCCTTCTTCATCACGGTTGGATTCCTTATCAGCTCGGAGATTACCCATTCTACCGTCGTCGACGAAGTTTCACTCCCAGCAATGAACACGTCCTGAAAACCACAACGAGAATAGAATTTGGTAAATGAGTCATGATACAGCTATAGAAGGACTCAGCAGAATTTTTGTTTTACCCCGATGACTGCTTTGATGTTATCGTTGGTCAAGCTGAATCCAAGGTGGTCACCATCTCTCTGAAGATTCAACAGAGCATCCACTAAATCCTCTGCTGCAGCCTCCACACTCTGTTCCGTTCCCCTGTTTTCCCCTGCCGTCGATCTCCTCACCCGATGTTCGGCGATGATCTTCTCCAGCAGCTTGTCTTGAACCCCGTGCAGCCTCTCGAGCTTGGCCTTCATCCCGCTCACTCTCTCCAGCCATTTCAATGAAGGGAACAGATCCGCCACCCCGAATCCGGCCGCCGCAGCCATGATTTCCTCCACAACCGGAATGTACTCATCGTCCTGCTCCTCCTCCCTCACCGTCCCGAACGCGATCCGCGACGTCACGCCGTACGTCAGCGAGAAAATCAGCCTCGAGAGGTTGACCGGGACGCCGCTGCCGGCGGCGGCGATCCGGCGGACGAATTTCGAGCCTTCCTCTTCGCGAATTGGCCGGAAAGACTGGACCCGCTTGGGGCTGAGCAGCTCGAGGGTGCAGAGCTTCCGCAGCTGCCGCCAGAAGTCGCCGTAGGCGGCGTGGGCGATGTCGGCGCGGTCGTAGGTGATGATTTTGGCGGCGAGGTTGAAGGGGCGCTGCGCGAAGACGACGTCGTGGGTCTTGAAGACCTGCTTGGCGGCGTCGGCGGAGGAGATGACCACGTGGCTGATTTCGCCGAGCTGGAGGAGCATCACTGGGCCGTGGGTTTGGGCCAGGTCTCGGAGGCGGCGGTGGGGTAAGGTGCTGCCGCGGCCGGCCAAATGGTGGATGTGGCCTATTATGGGTAATCTCCATGGGCCTGGTGGTGGGCTGGGTTTTGATCGTCGCTTTTGGGTCCACCGGCGGATGATCAGTAGGAAGGAGAAAAGGAAGATGGTGAGGAAGGAGAAGAGAATCGGGACGGGGAGAGCTTTGGGATCCATCGTTATGGGATTTGTTGAGGATAAGGATATATGATCTGTGTTTTATATAAGGGGAGTGGAAAGCTGATCAAATTCAATCACCATTGAACAACTGTTGTCATTTTGATCAAGGTAGTACCAAGTAGACTGGACTTTTGTGTAATCAAATTCAAAATCAGTGGCGCTACTTTCTTGTAAACCAAAATTGGCGGCTGGAAATCGAGAGTTTAGGTACCAAGTAGACTGGACTTTCAAAACACAATCGATATGAGAGAGATACATCCTTACATTCCTCAACCAACTTTGCAATTGTGAAAGACAGAAGTTCAGGGGTTCTGATTTCAACGGGCAAAAGCCACAAATTCCCAGTCATTATCCTTATCAACCCATGGATATACAAACTCCGCTTCTTTAGAAACACGCTTATATCTCAACGCCTCCATCGAAAATTTCATAACCATTTTAGAGCTCAAAGTATGTGCAGCTGTAATGTGAACCAGTCGAAGTAGAGGGGCAGTGGCTAGGACGAACCTCACAAGGTCCAGCTCAACCTGTGTACCACAGCTATCCTCAATTGTGAACTCCCTAAGATGTTGAAGGCATTTAGAAGATCCAAAGCAGTCATCTGCTTCCAATAACCTCCGTATGCTGCTAACTTCATTCTTTGTGGGCTGATCATCTAGCATGCTAGGATTCAGCTACAACAACATTTGTGAAGGAACCAAAGTTAGATAATAAAAAAACAAATTATACACCTCACAGATCCTGCAAACAGAAAGCTCAGTTGACAAACACTACGAACCTGAATTTTGAGCCTATGCAGGTTTGGAGAACTCATGATCAAACAAACAAAACCATGCTCCCGGTCCAGACTATCAAAGTCAAGGTCAATAATTTCGAGGACTTCTAACTGGTGAAGAGGAGAAGGAAGCCTGGAGGAGGGGACATTTCTATGACCTGCAGTAAGGTTCTGAGAAAACCAAGCACAATGCACAGCATGAATGAGTAAAAGCAACCCAGAAGGCGTTTTCACAAGAATCAAAATTGGTTGTGAAAAAAGTAACTTACTTGCAGGAATCCACCGTTAGTACAGAACTTTTGGATTGTTGGAATAGAAGCAAAAAGAGTTGCCATGTCATGGATGTCGGGCTCATACAGAAAAAGTGCGACAAATGACAAAAGGGGAGTGCCCTTGAAACTGATACCCTTGAGGGCCCCCGCAAAGTGGAAGGATTTGAGAGATGGAGACACGATTTCAAGCTTATCAGGAGGACCGTCACAATCTATAACCATCAAGTATTCAAGCATTGGGCACTTGGCAAGGAAATTCTGGAAGAAATCGTAGGGCAAATCAGATTCTCCAATTCGTAGATCGGTAAGCTTACTGAACCCATCAAACCAAGACGGTGGTGTAAATTCACAGCACTGAAGTTCCAGGGATTTCAGGTGAAGTGCAGAAAACAGAGAAGAATGCATCTGATAAGCATAGTTAGGGTCAAGACCCTCGAACCAGAGGGTAAAGTCTTGGACACCTTTATTAGAAAGGTAAAGAACGATGAGGTCCATCTCATCATCGCAGGACACTAATCCAGGGATAGAAAGCTCAAACTTGGTTATTGGCCAATCATGAAGAAGTAGGGCCTTGTAGATGTTCAGCATTGTAAGCTTACTTCTCACCTTTGATTCAGATTCAGCCTCTGTAATTATTTGAGCAAAACGACTATCAAAACAAAGTTGAGGAATACTTCTCCACTGATGCCTCCATTTGCTTGACAAGACGCTAGTTTTGGCAGCATCTTTAATGGGTAAGAACACGAGAATGCGATGTACTACATCGATAGGAAGGCTGGTGATTCTATCAGCACTGTACTGGCACACCCTCTTCATCCTGCAGATACAGATAGATTTCAGTCAGCTAATAACTACCGATTCGGATAACCAAGCACAGATATAGAAATCGCAGAACAACGCAGGAAATCAATTCGGTTCCAAGGGAAAGCTCATAGAACTGTAACTTGGGAGAAAGCGTTCGATTACGTTGTCGAGAGTGTGAGCTACTTGGACTAAGACCTGAAAGGACCCGAACCGAAATCGAAACTCTAAATGGCGCAAAATTGCGAGAGGCAGCAAGGGCGAGTGAGAGGGCGGGCGATTACAGATTTTCAGTCCCCGCAGAAACTGAAATGGTACGAAGAGCGAGAGAGACAGAGCGCCTGGGTAGTTTTACTGGTTCAGATTGAGTTAGGGTTTGGTCAATTTCGTCTTTGAATCCATATCATCTGACAATAGTAGCAAATCGGCGCCAATGCATTTGATTTTGGCGCTGAAAGTAAAATGTCGTTTAAGTGTTTGTCCAGAAATACCCTCATTTAACTACTTTACCTAATCCCGGTTATTTCTCCCATTCTTCCACGCGAAAATCTGAGATCCAACTTGACTCGACAATAGGGATGGTCATGGGGCAGGTTAGTCTAAACCATCCCATTCCGTTTTCAAGTATCTAAATTCATACTTGCCGCCTGATATTCATGTGGTGATGAAGTGGTAGCGCTAGTATCACTATCTGATGGAGTAGTACGCTATTAGTGGGGGTTGTGAAAATGAGAACTCTTAAAGGTTATGACGTAATCTCATCCTGACAAAGACCTAATAAAGATGTGTTGCTTGGCGATCGATCCTGCGTTCCTAATGTCGACAAAATCATAATCCTCAAGGTGTAGGGAGCTCGCCGGACAATACGTCGACGGCACTGGCATCGTATATGTTAACAACAGAAAATAGAAACAATGGCAACTCTTTAACTTTGCTATTGAAATTGACGCTAAATGGTGATGATAAAAGTAGGTTTCACAATTTATAGGTAGAACATACATCCTCACATTCCTCAACCAACATTGCATTCATACAGGGAGAAATAAAAGAAGTAACCATTGAAATTGTAAAGAGCAAAAGTTCAGGAGTAATATGATTTCAACAGGCTAAAAGCCACACCTACAATAGATCCTCATCGTTTCAATCATGTATTCTTATCAACCCAGTGATATACAAGCTCGGCTTCTTCAGACACACGCTTATATCTCATTGCCTCCACTGTGAATTTCATAGCCTTTTTAGAACTCAACTGATGTGAAGGTCTAATGCTGATCCGACGAAGTAGTGGGGCAGTGGCTAGGACGAACCTCAGTATGTCCAGTTCAACCTGTGTACCACAGCTATCCTCAATGGTGAACTCCCTAAGTTGTTGAAGGCATTTAGAAGATCCAGAGCAGTCATCTGCTTCCAACAACTTCCCTGTACTGCTAACTTCATTATTTACCGGCGGGTCATCTAGATGGCAGGGATCGAGCTGCAAGAGCATTTGTGAAGGAACCAAAGTCAGGCAAATTTATGCACCAAATAGATACTGTAAAACAGAAACATCAGATGGAAAACAACAACGGACCCGAATTGCAAGCCTACGCAAGTTGGGAGCACTCATAATCAAACAAACAAAAACATGCTCCATCTCCAGATTATGAAAGTCAAGATCAATCATGTCGAAGACTTCTAGTCCGTGCATAGGAGAAGGAAACTTGGTAGGGACATTTCCATTACCTGCAGCAAGTTTCTAAGAGATAACCAAGCACAATACACAGCATGAGTGAGTAAAGCAACCGAGAAGGCATTTTTACACGAATCGAAATTGGTTTTGACAAAGTAACTCACGTTCAGGAATGCAGCGCTAGCATGTAACTGCTTGAGTGTCGGGATAGAAGCAAAAAATGCTGCCATGTCATGTGTTTCGGTATCAACCGTATAAAGTGCAACGAATGTCAAAAGTGGAGTACACTTGAAGCTAATAACCCGAAGGGACCCCGCATAGTGGAAGGATTTGAGAGATGGAGCCACAATTTCAAGTTCAACAGCAGGACCTTCACAATCTATAACCCTCAAATATTCAAGCATAGGGCACTTGGTTAGGAAGTTCTCAAAGAAATCAGAGGGCAGAGTAACCTCTCCTAATCGAAGATGGGTAAGCTTACTAAAGCCATCAAACCAAGATGGGGGCATCAATTCACAAGACCGAAGTTTGAGGGATTTCAGGTGAAGTGCAGAGAACAGCGAGGAATGCATCTGATAATCGTCTGTGCTACGTTCACTAGTGTCAAAGATACGACTGTCGAACATAAGGGTAAAGTCCTGGACACCTTTATTAGCAAAGTAAAGAACGATGTGGTCAATCAGATCGCAGAAGTTTAACCCAGGGATTGAAAGCACAAACTTGGTAATTGGTCCATCATGAACAAGCAGGGCCTTGTAGATGTTCAGCATTGTAAGCTTACTCCTCAAATCGGATTGGGATTCAGACACCCTATTTATTCGAGCAAAACGACCATCGAAAACAAGTTGAGGAATACTCTTCCAGTTATGCCTCCATTTGCTTGACAAGATGCTAGTTTTGGCTGCATCTTTGATGGGTAAGGAGACGAGAATGCGCTGTATCACGTCGGCAGGGAGGTTGGTGATTCTATCAGCACAGCTTTGGTACACCCGCTTCATCCTGCAGATCAATAAGATTGCGATTGGGATTAACCTTATTGTTGTTAGCACAAAGACTGAAAGGCAGGTAATCCGTTCGATTGAGGGGAAAGCTCGGTGATCGGTAACGTGGAAGAAAGCAGTTGATTACCTTGCTGCGGAGGACGAGTTACTTTGATTAAGACGTGAAAAGGGTATAAACCGAAATCGAAACTCTTAAACACAGGATAGTAGCAAAGAAGGTGCGAAATGAAAGAGACAGGGAGCGAGCTACGTACAGATTTTCGTACCCCAGACTGCGACGGATAGAGAGGGGGAGAGAGTATTTTTGCTGGTTCGCCGGCGGCTAGGGCTTCGGGGGTGACTATTGAAGGAGGAGGAGTGCGGCAAGGCATCGATTTGGCGCTGAAAATAAAATCAGGGTAAATTGTAATTTCCAAAAATACCCTCCTCTTATTTAATAACGAGAACGTTTACCAGTTTGTTTTTTTTTTTAATCAAGATAAGCCCCCAGGACATGGCCGGACAACAAATATATAAGACAGATAATAATAAAGAACGGTAGTCCGTATGCAACCGGACTCCCGATGAAAGAGCCTGTTATGCCACGAGATGGGCAGCTCTAAGAAAACTCCGAAGAGCAAAATGACACGAAACTGACTCAGATAGAGAAGAGAGGGAGAATACTTCCCCATGAAAACTCGTAAGGGTGAAATAAGGCATCTTGATTGCGTCTAAATATGGCAGGAAAGGAAGCATCCCCTGCAAAACAAGACAAATGAACTAGCATATACAAGAAAAAATATATCCCACTTAAATAAAAGAGGACTCTATCAGAATTACCAAGCACGACAACAATAAAAGTTGTAGCAAAAAAATATAGGTAGCAATCAATTTCCAAAGGCCGAAAATTTAAATAAATAAAAAAAACCATTTGAAAAATTTGACACTACTAAGAAAGTCTTTTTTTTTTTTTTTTTTTTGACAAAAGATAATCATGTATTGATTGAGAACAAAAGGCAATTACACCCTGGAATTCAGCCAGGCCTGATAATCAAAACGACTTGTAGTCGGGTACAAAGAAAGGGCTTTTTTAGCCACCAAATGAGCTACCCTATTGCTACGCCGGCCTACAAATCGCACCGTAAATCCCACATTCATGTCAAACAGCTGGACCACCTCCTCCAAAATCGACCCCACGTGACTATCTGTAGCCTCCCGCCGCAGAATCTTCTCAATGACCACCTGGGCATCCCCCTCAAAGCGCACCATAGTAAAACCATTGTCCAGACACCAATAGACTGCCTCTCGGAGAACAACTGCCTCACTCACCAAAGGGTCCTCCAGTCCCGGGAGCTGAATCCCCCTGGCTAAGAGGATCGCTCTAGCAGAACTCATGAGAACCATTCCCCCTGCTGAGTGAGACCCAGTCCGCACAGCCCCATCCCACATGCAGACCACCCCAGGTGTCTCCACCGAATCTAGGGGGAGACTGCGAGAAATCGGGCAATGGACAACCTGAGTCGCCGGAAGATCAACCCACTCCTGGACCTGTTGGTTAAGTTGACGCATTAGGGCCGGGATCCCAAATTGCTTTCCTTCGAAGACAACCCAGTTGCGAGAGCGCCATATACGCCATAATACAGCCACTACCAACATTAGCGACGAAGGCTGGCTCAGCAACGCCATCAATCTCTTTAGAAAGAGCGGGAAGGTATGTCGAGGCAGTCCCTCGCCCAGGTGTGCTATCCCCGAGTGATCCCATAGGGCGCGAGCCACCGGGCACTCTAGAAACAAGTGCTCCAGAGTCTCCGATGCCTCCCAACACACAGGGCAACGAGGCAAGACCTCCGCCTTCCTCTCAATTAGGGCCTCCGTAGTAGGTAGGACTCTATGGAATATCTGCCAGAGAAACATCTTAAGCTTAGGCGGTATATTAGCGTCCCACAACCTGATCCAGCTGGCCTTATCCATCCAGCTGACCAGAGCCCTCCAACGACCTCGCTGTCGATCCAAGTTGACCGCAACGTAATAAGCAGATTTAACCGTAAAAACACCATCTGGGGTCGCATGCCAGATCAATCGATCCTCAATATTCTGCCTGGGTAGGGGAATAGCTTGAATAGCTCGGCAAGTCTGTTGATCAAACCATTGTTCAAGTTTGCTCACGCACCAGGCCCCTCCACCCGGTTGAATCACCTCAGCCACAGTCAACTCCTCCCCCTCCGGAATCACACAAGGATTAAAGACTGGAGGGGAGGGATGTTGCTGCGGGATCCAACTAGACGTGAGAAGAGGGGCTTTATGCCCATTGCCAATCTGCCAACGTAATCCCTTCTCCAACAACTGACGGCCAAAGAGGATGCTCTGCCAACCCCAAGATGGACGCGATCTAGTTGTCGCTGTGAGAAAGGACCCATTGGGGTAATACTTTCCTTTGTACACCTGGGCAAGGAGAGAATTAGGCTCCTGAAGGAGTCGCCAGCCAATTTTAGCAAGGAGTGCCTGATTGAAATGCTCAAACCGGCGAAAGCCCATCCCCCCTTCATGCTTACTTTTGCACATGTTCCGCCAAGAAACCCAACGTATCCTTGTCTTACCATCTTCGACCCCCCACCAGAATCGCGCTATATGCTTATCCAGAAGGCGACAAAGGGATAAAGGCAGTTTAAAGCAAGACATGACATGGAGCGGCAGAGCTAAGGCCACTGATTTAATAAGTACCTCTTTTGCCGCCCATGACAACGTTCTACGTTTCCAACCCTGTAGCCTAGCCAGAAGCTTCTCCTCAAGGTACCGGAAAGTCGCCAACTTAGAGCGGGTAATGAGGGAAGGGAGGCCAAGATATTTATCCTGGACTCCCACAGCCCCGACACCAAGGATTGCTGCCAAGAATTCCTGATCTGCCAAAGCGATATTTTTACTAAAACAAACGGCAGACTTCTCTAAGTTCACCCTTTGGCCACTAAGCTCCTCGTATTCATTGAGAACCTCAATCAAATTCTCACATTCCTGGAGAGACCCTCGCAGGAAAAGATAAGAATCATCAGCGAAGAATAGATGCGAAATACGAGGCGCACGCGGGGCCACCTTCACTCCTTGTAACTTTCCCAAATCAATGGCTTTCCTTAACAAGGCAGCAAATCCTTCCGTACAGATGACAAACAGGAGAGGCGAAAGCGGGTCGCCTTGCCGGAGACCCCTCGACGGGGCAAAGAAACCAGCCGGAGACCCATTCATGAGGACTGAAAAAGTGGCAGACTGCAAGCATTCCTGAACCCAACCCCTCCAAACCGAGCTAAAACCCATTTTCTCCAAAACCGCCAGAAGGAATGGCCATTCGACTCTATCATAGGCCTTTTCCATGTCAACCTTCAGAGCCATGAATCCCTTCTTCCCCCGGGTTTTGATTTTCAAATAGTGCATCAGCTCATGGCCTAGAAGGATGTTCTCCACAATCTGCCTCTCTCGGATAAACGCATTCTGCCCCTGGGATATGATTTGGGGTAGCAGCAAAGCAAGCCTCTCTGCCATAATTTTGGTGATAACCTTGTAAATAAATTGACAGAGGCTAATAGGCCGCAATTGACGCATTGACTCCACCTGATCCACCTTGGGTATCAGGGTCAACCAGGTGTGGTTGAAACTACGCAGCATTCGATTTGTCTCGAAGAATGAGCCAACCGCCTTGATTACCGAATCCCCAACAATTCCCCAAAATGATTTGAAGAATTTACCCGTAAAGCCATCCGAGCCAGGTGCTTGCTTAGAGCCCATATTGAACACCGTCCTTTGTATTTCACCAGGGAGGACCTCTGCCGTTAGCACCGCATTCATCTCCAGCGATACACAAGGCTCGATGGGGAGATCCGCCACCCGCTCATTTACATTGGGCACCTGGTTCTCCGATGTAAAGAGGGTGTGATAGTAACTGGTGGCAATGTCAGCCTTTCCCTGTTCCTCAGTAACCCAATCCCCTTCATCATTATATAGGCCAGCCACATAATTCTGCTTCCTCCTTGCCCTTGTGACTGTATGAAAGTAGGAAGAGTTTTTATCCCCTTTTTTCAGCCACTGGACCCGAGATTTTTGTTGCCAGTAGCTTTCCTCCGCCTCCCATTGTCGATTCAGTTCAATTTCCAGCCCATTCACCTTGTGCCAATCCACAGGATGAACGGCTTTTATACGCTCAATCTCATTCTGCAAAGTATGAATATTTCGCAGGGAGTTCGTAGTACCCGCTCTACTCCAATCATATAGCAAATGGCGGAGTTTTTTCAACCGTGTCCATAATTGGAACATAGGGGTACCAGAGATACTCTCTTGCCAGACATAAGCCACCATAGCCTTTACTTCCGGGTTCTCTGCCCATCTTGCATCAAACCGGAACAGCGGCCGACACAATCGGGTATAAGGTTTATCAGACAGCAGAAGAGCCCGATGGTCAGACCCCTGATCCGTGAAATGCTTAACTAGGGTCTCCGGGAATCGATCCATCCAACCATGAGAGCACAGGGCCCTGTCAAGCCGTGCCCGAATACAATCCAACCCCATCCGCTTATTGGTCCAAGTGAATATATCTCCTTGGAATCCCGGATCGTGGAGCCCAAGATTCTGGATAAGGTGACGTAGGTCCAAAGATTGTGAAGCACTCCATGCGTTTCCCCCCTCTTTCTCAGTTTCATTAAGGGTGGCATTAAAGTCGCCAATGATTACAAATGGGAGATCAAGCCCCTCTCCGATTTCACGCAATTGAGTCAATTGAGCAGCACGAACTGTCAAGTTGCAACTCAAATAAACACAAATCACCACATACGAAGAATTATTCTCATTAATCCTTGTGCAAATGCAAAAATTAGAATGGAAAAACACTGTCGTCTCAATTTCTGGGGACCACGCTACAACTAGGCCACCAGAGCCATTGACGGCATCAACAAAAAAACATTGGGAAGAATCAAAACCTAAACCTCGCAACCTACGGGAAACGACTCTCCGGCACGATCTTGTCTCTGAAAAGAACACAAGGTCCGGTTTGTTTGATCGAACCAACCCTAAAGCTGATTGGAATGTGAGAGCTGGTCCAATTCCTCTCACATTCCAAGCGAGGATCTTCATTTATCGGACTGGGGCCACTCTTGGCTGGCTACCTCCACCATATCAGCACCACTGGGTTCTTCCACAAAATGTTTCTTTGGACTGGGGGCCTCTGCAATCGCACCCTCCACTTCCTCGAGCGATCTCTTCCTACTGCCCGATCCCAAATTAGTTCCATATTCATTGAGCTTCATGATCATCTCGCCCTCACCATGATCCGAAGTCTCCTGGCGATTATTGATCACCAAATTAGCCTCAAGAGCATCGACCACCTGCCGAACCTGACCCGGCTGAATTTGGTGGCCATGGTCGAGCTCCGGGTTTCTGATTTTAATTTCGAACCGGCTCTCTTCCTCCTCAGAGAGGGAAGCATCCGACTCAATTGGCTCCTTGGTGCTTTTCCTCTGTTCCATATTCACAGCTTCTTTCTGCTCCATAGCCGCTCCGCCATCCTGGGGGGTCTCCACCGCCAAAGGTACAGAGCCCTTTTTCTTCCCTTCGGTCTTCTTTCGTTGGCCCACCTTCCGTCGAGGCTGAGTAGCCCCCTGCTTATTCTCGGCCATCAGTTTCTCCCCAGTAGCAGAAGCTTTCAGACGGGATTTGGATCCGGACGCAGCCTTCCCCTGACCAAGCTTCACCAACCGCCGAGAATTTTTCTTCTGCTCTTCCACCTTTTTCCCATCCTTGGCAGTAGTAAACGGGATGGGGTCTTCGTCGGACTCATCCAGGATCAGCCGTTTGCGACGAACCTCAACAGCTGGCATCGCTACCTTCCTCGTCTCCGCCGCCATGGGTTCCGGAGCCTCCCTCTGCTCTGATGTCTCGCCTTCGTCAAACAGGGGCCCTTCCATCTGCGACAGCTGCTCCTGAGAAAAGGGACCCTCTGCATCCCCCGAATCCCTTCCCCCGAAGATAGACGTCGGAGCAGGCCATCTGTACTGCCCCGCTGGTGGGCCGCGGCCCATTTTGGTAGCCTCCGCAGCGCGTCCAAGCTTCAGCAGCTGGGGAGATTTGGACAATCTAAACCCTCTTGGGCTCTGGCGGCGGTATCCAGCTCTAGACGAGAGGGGGTTCTCAGGGCCGGCCTGCTTGGGATTGGGCCGAGGTAGTCTAGCAACGTCAGCACCATCCCCTTGGACATCGCCCTGTTGGTTAATGGGTTTAATCACCCCCAGCCGAGCACCATTGTTGTCATGGTAACGTTTATTCACCCAAACAGAATTTGTTCCTCTAGGGTAGGTAACTTTCAGATCATCATTTTCATAAATTCGAGTACCCAACTTCCTGGTTGACATATGGGGACCGAATTTCTCTTTCCGGGTTGGTGGGTCGTAAGTACAGGATCGAAGTGAATGTCCCACCCTCCCGCATTGATAGCAGAAGCTAGGAAGGTATTCGTACTTAAGACCCACCCAAAAACAGCCCATGTCGTCATTAGTTGCCATAATCTGCGAGCGCAACGGCTTGGAGAAATCAACTAATGTCTTGACTTTCACGAACCGAGTGTCCGTCTCCTGGCAAGCAAACACCCCTGACTCCAACACTTTGCCGATCGTGGCATTCACCATTTTTCTACCAAACTGCTGCGTACAGCAGTCTTCCTCCACATTCCAGAGCTGGATCCGGAAGGGAACGATGGCGAGATCATCATAAATCTGTTTTGTGATAATGGGGGTCCATTGCCGGAGGTGAAGGATTTTGTCGTTGACAACCCATGGACTGCGTTTCAGCACCCAAATTTTTGCTTCTTCACTTGGGAGCATGAATTCAACCAATCCATGTTTGGCCAGCACCACCCGAAGGCGGCCTTGTATCAGCCATGGATCAAGGACCGCCTCTCGCAGCTCCGTCGTCGAAATCCGGCCCTCCGTGAAGACCCTGCCCAGGAGCGAGTGAGCCGATCGATATTTCGTTGACTGCACCTCTTCCATCGAAAACTGAACCACTTGATCAGAGGAGACGTGCGCCATTTCGTGAATCTGATCAAGAGAGAAATCCACAAGGTTAGTATCCCGATCCTCTTTTGATTTAAGAGGACAAGCAGCCGCTAGGCTCCTGCAACTTGAGGATCGATTCCGTAAGCCTATCATAAACTCATGGATGGCAGGTTGAAGTTTACGTCCATTCCAAGAGAAATAAGTAGGGCTCGACCGAAGAGATGATACCTTACCTGCGTGAAGTGGGGTTTTGCGCTGGGTTCCTCCCTGATAGTCGCCGGCTAGCTGTGTTGTTCGAGGATATAGGAATATCTGAAAACAGGGATCAGCTTTGCGCGATTTAAATAGGAAGAGAGAACCCGTGTTAAAAAAACCCACACCCACGCGGCTCAAGGTTTCAGGTCTTCGAAAAGAGGTAGGACTTTTGAAAGTAACCAACGGGATTTGAGAAGAGATAATCTCGTTAGTAATTCTAATTTGATTTTTATCCTTCTCCCATATCTGGCAGATATCGAAGAAAAAGTTGTTAGGATATGGGCTCCTAACCAACTCCCAACCGTCAGGGATATTATTCCGCATTTGATTGACGGTGGACCGACTCTCATCGGAGGGCCACATCGGAACGCGTCGCCGGGAATCAGCTACAGAACCGCGATCCTCAATAAGTTGGGGGGAGACAGTCCCGGTCACCCTTTCAGTGGGGACCATCTGGGAATATGAATCTGCCAACCCGCCCACTTCAATTTCCTCCATCGAGGGAATCACAAAGCGCCAAGCAATGTTACGTTCGGAACGACGAGGCTTCTTGATGCTCACGACGTCCGAAATTCTAGCCATCTGGGTATGGCCAAATTTACGTTTACCAGCTCTTCTACTAGGACAGAAGACGTCCATGAATCTTTTACCCATAACCGGGGTGTTTTGGCGGTTGAACATCGAGGACTTCCTCGTCGCCATGTCCTGTTTGCCGAAGTCTTCTTTTCGGGACAGGAAGCGCCACCATTTCTTCGACCATTGATCTTCTTTCCATTCCTGCGCATTTTCGCAATGGGAGAGTATCGCCAGCAGCATTGACACCAGGAAGCTCCCTAACCATTGCCCTAGTCGCAGGAGAGAGGGGAGAGCATTCCCCATTTTTTTTTTTTTCTGAAAATAATAATAAAGTCAAACAAACCAAAAGAAGAAGAAATACGGAAAGTAAGAATTGAAAATAATAATAATAAATTCAAAATAAATTAACAACCCCTTAAAAACGGAAACAATAAAAAACGGTAAAAAGTAAATGAAATTTAAAACTGGGGCCTCAATTAAATTACATTACCTAAAGCCCACACGTTGTTGTGGGAAACGCGACCTAATCACTGCCGCCATTAAGAAATATGAAAACATAAATGGAAATAAATCACAGAAATCTTCAAGCCAATTAGAATGAATTAGAACAATCAATATATAGTAATGACCGTCGCAATTAAAGCCTGAAATAACGGGATTCAAAATTTTTCAAACCAGGAATCGCAGTGATGGTCAAGCTCCGTCACCGACGGCCATCACTATTTCGCCGGCGGCCGACAAAGAATACAGAGTACCGGTCGGATCCATGAAACCAAGGTGATCGATGATGATAACCAAACCGACGCTACGGTCGTATTCCGGACTTGAACAGAGAATCTCCACTTTTAAAGAATAATACCATCAAGCCATGTATGTATAGAGTTGGCCATGGAGCCAAGACCAGAAGAACCCATGATAATAACGACGACAGGCGTCGTAACGAGGAAGCAGAGTAATAGGGCTCTGTGTTTGGATATACCATCTGAGCAGCAACAAGGCCACTAATGTGAGCCATATCGCAGAGCAAAAGAACGCCACACTTATCAGCAACCTCCCTGAACCTCTTATACTCCCAATCCCTAGGGTAGGCACTGCCACCACAGATAATCAATTTGGGCCTGAAATCCAGAGCCTTCTCCTCCAGCTTATCGTAATCGATGTACCCAGTCTCGGAATTCACCTTGAAGGGCAAGCTCTCAAAGTAAATTGAAGTAGCGGAGATCTTCTTACCGCCGGAGGTTTAATACCCATGAGTGAGATGTCCACCGGAGGGCAAATCGAGACCCATAATCCGGTCATGGGGCTCGAGGACAGCGGTGTATGCGGCGAAATTGGCAGGGGATCCGGAGTACGGCTGCACATTGACACCCCACTTTGCCGGATCGCAGAACCTCTGCCTCCAATGTTTATTTGTTTACTCGTTGATTTGTGGGGATTGCTTAGGTGCAAATTATTCTTTGGTGTTGTAGAACGTTTACCAGTTTACTTAGCTAATTACATATGGGGAGATTAATGGTAATCACGCCTGTGTTAACTCAATGGCTTGCAATCTGACAAGCTTTATTAATGACTAACTAGCTTTGTTCCCGCCTTAGGTAACCAGAGCGTGGAGCGGGAGCGAGAGCGTCAAGTTTTGAAAAATTCAATATTGAAAGCGTGAACAGAGCGTCAATATTATATTATTTTAGTTAATTACTATTATTTTTTAAAATATCAAATAATATATGAAAAATATTATTACAACTTACTCCTACAAAATAAAGTTAATGTGACGTGAATAATTGCATAAAACTATTACTTGTTCTATTATCCACCACTACCAATTTAATTGCACTTTGTCAAGAACCACCGCCAATTCCTCATTCTCTTCAATAAACATATCTACTTATATTCACCAGCTAAAAATTGAAATAATTATAAAGTTGTTATTATTAACAATATAAAAAAGTCGTCCCACCACAATAAAGAAAGAAGCGACAAACTCTTGTCTCTTCACATCACATCTTCCTCAACCCACCATTTTCTCTCTCTGCTCTCTGCTCTTCACTTCCCCCCTTTATTGTCTTCCTTCCTCTTATATAACAAAACAATAAAAGTGATAAGAGATCTCTTTCATCCAATCAAGCAATCATGGAAGGGGAAGGTAAGAAATAGATTTTAGAAAATCTATATGAAGATCATAGCGAGAAGCCCTCTCCTCCAGTCTCCGCTCACCTTCTTTCCTTTTGCCGATCGGAGCTCTCCGCCCAGGATCTGCTATTATGAAACGCAGAACTACAATAAGCTCTCCACCGCCTCGTCATTCGACCACAAACAACAAATTCCAGGCGGCGCTTCCCCGCCGCTGGCAGTGGTGTTGCTGCATGCATCTCTAAAGCCATGGAACCAGAGAGACTTGCTGCATGCATCTCTAAAGCTCACTGAATTTCTTCTCTCCTTTCCTCTTAATTTCAACTTTCGAGACCAGAGAGACTTGACCCAACAGCTAAACAGAGTCATGCTTGTGATGAATAGGCTTAAAAGGTAATTCAAGTTGACCAACGACATGAAAAGGAAGAAGATCGATCTTATTCTTCCTAGTTCGTTGAGAGAACGCGCTCTCAAAATCGGAAATCGCGCTCTCATAAAAAGAAGTTCGCGAATTTTAGGTGAATTCCCAAAAAATCGCGTTTTGGCGATCTGGAGCGGGAACGTGGAGGGCAGAATGGAGAAATTGGGTGACCTAATTCCCGCCATTGGCCGGGTAAATATTTTTATAAATTATTTCATATAATATTTTATTTGATTTTATTTATTTATTACATAAAATTTTATTTATTATATAAAATTTATAAATTAAAGTCTAATACATAAAATTTCAACCCTTCCCTTTGGGTAGGTAGTATTTTTAAATCTTTTACAATGTAATTTATAAATATATGAAATATTATTTTATTATTATTATTTTGATATTGATTAAACAATATTTTAGCCAAAATTAGTAAAAAGTCCTAGTAAAATTTACAACCTAAATCATGGAGGAAATGTTGACATGCTCTCACTTCGACAAACATATCATGCATAGGCCAAAATTTTTACATTTTATGAGTCAATCAATCTATAATATCTATGCAATAAAATCATGATGTATATTGCAACTATGTATGAATAATACATCAAAATAATTTATAAAAAGACATATTAAGCATTGAAATTTGAATTAAAAAATGGTTTAAGAAGCTTTCTTCAAACCATAAAAAGCAAACTACTAATCAACACTGCAATGTTACAAATATATAGAATGTGACGTTAAATTCTCATTTCTAAATTAAATTTTAATTCATTAACTATCTTAAAACAAAAGAATAAAAAGCCACAAACCCCAGCAGCATTCCTCGAAGACCAAGCGGTTGGGCGGGAAGTAATCGACGTAGACGAAGGAAGGAAAGTTCAAATCTACAAACTTGCAGGTTGGTAGCGGGATAAGGAAGAAAATTCCTCCTCAGAGAGAGTCTCATCTGGCTAAAGAAACGGTGCTAGCGCTTGGAGAAGGAAGAGGGTTCGGAGAAGAATCCTAATTACGATTGAGATGGAGTTGCGGGAGCGGGTGGAGGATAACAAAGGAGAGGGAGGGATCGGAGTCGGTTGGGATTGGAAGACTCCTTTGTGATATGCGAGATATTAGGGAAAAGAAGAAGAAAACTTAATCATGGTATAAATACCCAAAACAAAAAAAAGAAACTGGGGCCATTTAAAAAGAAAGATGAAGCAGTTGGTATGAAATACAAAAGATAAATAAAAAATTGAAATTGTGCCAAACTCTGGGGGAAGAGGTGTCAAGAGGGGAGGAATTCTGATGGGAATAGCCGGATAGGGAGGGGAAATGGTGTGATGACGTGGCAACATGGATGGACGGGAAATTTAAATTCCTGAATGGCAGTTGGAGAAAACGTTTATATGTTTTTTTAGATGACGAGAATATAAATCTCTGTGCTCTAGTCACAAACCCGGCCTTGCACGACCCACTCTCTAACTCATGGTTTCTACAAATCAGCAACCATGATCTAACTAACAACTATAAAGACTCTAACAACTAACAGGACTCTATTGTGCACTTTATACAAGTAGTGACTAAAATAGAAATAAACCACTCGACTGACTTTGCTAACAGAAACAACAGTGTTTCCTTTATTGACTCTACCCTTTGAACTTGGTGCCATAGCCAATCCTTCTCCTGAAAGGATTTGGATTCTTCATGTTGCTGTTGTCCAACTTTCAACATAATCCTCCCCTGAACTGAAGCTTGTTTGGAACCAAGCTTCAATTCACTTCTTCACCTATGAAATCTGTAAGATCACACACACCCAATTTACTCATGAGGAGTTGAAAACTCTCTAGCTTCAAAGGCTTGGTCATGATGTATGCAGCTTGTTCATGTGTGCTGCAATACTCCAGTTCTACAACTCCTTCCTTTGCGAGATCCCTGATGAAGTGATATCTAACGTCGATGTGTTTGCTTCTTCCATGCAACACCGGGTTCTTGGATAACTTTATTGTTGAGCTGTTGTCACAGAGAATAGTTGTACAACCATGTACAGTTGAGTTCCATCCCACGCTTTCCAGAATTCTTCTCAGCCACACACAATGAGCCACACAATAGGCTGCAACAATGAAATCAGCTTTTGTGGTAGAAAGAGTGACGACTATTAATTTTTTGGAGGCCCAGGATATTGCTCCACCTGCAAGGAAGAACACATATCCACGGGTGCTTCTTCTATCATCCACATCGCTAGCATAATCACTATCAGTATATCTCAACAATCTATTTTATCCTTCCATCCTCTTGTACCAGATTCCAGACCTTGTAGTGCCTTTTAGATATCGTAGCACTCTCTTAGTAGCCAGCTGATGTTGTCTAGTTGGTGATTCCATGAACCTGCTTAGAAGGCAAATAGAATACATCACTTCAGGTCTAGTTGCTGTGACATAGAGTAGGCTCCCAATGAGTTGTTTATACTTAGTGGGATTTACTGAAACTTCATCCCTAGCTTTAGACGACTTGATTCCATGAGTGATTGGATTGCTAACAAAGTTGCAATCAGCCAGTTTGAACCTTGCAAGAACCTCTTTGATGTACTTATGTTGGGAAATAAAGATCCCAGCTCCTGATTGTATCACCTCAATACCTAGAAAATATCTCATTCTCCCCAAATTTGTCATTTCAAACTCAGATTCCATGGAGTGCTTAAATCCAGCAATCATCTCTTCACAGTTACTGGTATATAGCACATCATCAACATAAATTGATACAATCAGAGTACCTGCTCTAGATCCAGATTCCTTCTTCTTAATGAACAATGTGTATTCATGTGGACATCTTTCAAAACCAGTCTTCTGCAGGTAGCTCTCAATCCTGCTATACCATGTTCTGGGGGCCTGCTTGAGTCCATAGAAAGCCTTTTTAAGCTTATAGACCTTGTGTTCCTCCCGAGCAACTTCAAAACCTTGAGGTTGCTCCACGTAAACATCCTCAGTAAGTTCTTCATAAAGAAATGCTGATTTAACATCCAGTCGATAAACTGTCATACCATGGTAGGCAGCCAAAGCCAGAATGGTCTTGATTGTGTCCCACCTGGCCACAAGAGCAAAGACTTCTGTATAATCAATCCCAGCCTTCTGAGCAAATCCTTTTGCTATAAATCTAGCCTTTTGTTTGTCTAGAGAAGCATCTTCCTTTCATTTTGTTTTATAGACCCACTTGCATCCTATTACCACTGCTCCTTCTGGTAGGTCAACCAAATCCCAGGTTTGATTCCTTTCAATTAAATCAAACTCCAGATCCATTTCCTTCCTCCATCTTGGATCTTTATATGCTTCCTCAAAAGTCTGAGGATCATCAGTGATTGCCATCATCAGTCTCCAATCTGTGTATGCAAAACTGCAATCATAGATGGATGAATGAGATGGTGGATGCCTGGACCTGGGAGGTAATCCCAACACATCAGTACCAGAACCAGGACCTTCTTCATCAGATCCATTGGAAGAATTCTCAACTTCTAGTGTTTTGGACTCTCAGGTTCTTCACTGCCAGCAACATTAGTATCTGCAGTGACTTCTTCCTAAGTATATGAGGATTCCCAAATTTCATCACTTCCATCCCAAATCAGTTTAGAACTTTTTGTTTCTTCTGGGACTTCCAGCGACCCATTGGTTTCATCAAACACAACATCACTACTCACTACAACCTTCTTTGTAGCAGGATCAAATAGTGTGTATGCTTTAGACTCAGTTGAGACACCAAGGAAGTAGCACTGTGAACTCTTGCTATCCAATTTCTTTCTTCTTTGGTCAGGGGTGTTCACATAAGCTACACACCCTAAGACTTTGAAATGTTGAACTGATGGAGGGTGTCCAGTCCAAAGCTCTTATGCAATTTTTCCTTTATTAGCACTTGTAGGACTTCTGTTAAGTACATGTGTAGCCCAGGTGTCTACTTCAGCCCAGAAGACAGCAGGTACATGAGTATCCTAGATCATGCATCTAACCATATTCATCACAGTTCGATTCTTCCTCTCAGCTACTTCATTCTGCTGAGGAGTGAGAGCAACAGTCAACTGTCTCCTTATACCAGATTCATCACAAAGCTCTTTGAACTCAGTTAACATGAACTCCCCTCCCCTATCAGTTCTGAGACAAGTAATATACAATCCATTCTCTTTTTCGGCCTAAACTTTAAATTTCTTGAACCAGTTCAAAGCTTCTGGCTTAGCTGCTAGGAAATGTACCTTTTACCACTGTTTGAAGCTGGAGTTATTAGACCACACAAGTCTGCATGAATCAATTTTAGCTTCTAAGATGCTCTCTACTGACTCTTCTTTGGAAAAAGAGTTTATGTGTTGCTTCCCAGTCATACAGGTACTGCATACTCCAATGTTTCCTTGCAATTGTGGCAACCCTTGTACAAGCTCCTTCTTCTGCAACTGCTGAAGACTCTGAGGGCTGATATGGCCAAACCTCCTATGCCACAACCTCATCAGTGATTCTGAGACATTTCCAATTTGAAGGCACTGGACACTAGAGGTTTGATCTAGCTTGCTTGCAGTGGTATGAAGTACAAACATTCTGTTTGACTTCATCTCAGTATGTAGCAGGAGACCCTTCTCTTTGTTGAAAATCTTGCAAGAACCATCTTGAAATCAGGAAGGATAATCCCCTTTCTTGCCACTGGCCAACACTCAGCAAATTGGTTTTGAGCCTTGGAACATAAAACACCTCTTGAACCACCACTGAAAGTTGATTGGCCACCAGCTTAACACTTCCTCTCCCAGCCACATTCAATCTGGAATCATTTCCAAGCCTGACATTACAGGTAAATCCAGTATCTAACTCTATGAACCATTTTTCTCTCCAGTCATGTGGTTTGAGCACCCTGAGTAAAGAAACCACCAGTCTGAACCTGCCTCTTTTTGTGAAGTCTCCTCCACAAAGGCCATTAACAACATATCAACTGTCATATCGACAAAAACTTTGTTATCTTGAATAGAGTTGGAACTGGAATAGTGAACTTGCTGGTTTGTGTACCATTCTAGGCACTCATTCCTGTAGTGTCTCAGTTTGTGACACTTATAGCATTCCACAGAATCTCTGCTCCAACCTCTACCACTTCTTCATCTACCTCTCCTTGGATAGAAACCTCTTCCCTGACCTCTTCCTCCCTTACTGCCAAACTCATGAGTAGTTTTGAGCACCTGATCTTCATCTGCATACCCTCTCTTTCTGAATTACTGTTCATGAACAACCAAAGAACTTTGAAGAGCATCCACAGACAGCTCCCCAATGTCCTTTGACTCCTCAATCGAGCAAATCACATAGTTAAACTTGTCTGTAAGAGTCCTTAGCACCTTTTCTACAATTTTCACATCAGGCATCTCATCCCCACTGTTCCTCGTGGCATTTGCTATGGTCATGATCCTGCTAAAATAGCTATTCACATATTCTCCTTCTTTCATTTCAATGATCTCAAAATCTCTTCTTAGAGCCTGCAAACTTGATTTCTGAACCCTAGCATTGCCCTGATATTTCAGTTTCATTGAATCCCATAAGTCTTTGGCAGTACCTTTATTGGAGATGGTCCTGAGAATGGATTTGTCAATGGAGTTGAAGAGATCATTCTTTGCCTTCAAGTCCTTCAACTGCAGATCATCCCTTGCCCTGACTTCAGTTTCAGATACTTCTTCTCCTTACTTCCATTCTCTCAATCCATCACGAACCACATGCCAATACTCTTTCGATCTCAGCAGGTTCTCCATCAGGAGACTCCAATGATCATAGTCTCCATCAAAGCGAGGAAGACCTACTTGAGCAAAGCTCCCTGAATCACTCATCTTGACAGTAGTTTGCATTCACTCTTGATTCAATCCTTTTGAACTTGGCGCCATAACCAATCCTTCTCCTGAAAGGATTCGGATTCTTCATGCTGTTGTTGTCCAACCTAGGGGTGGACAACGGGAAACGGGTATTTGGGTATACCAAACCCGTCCCATTTTTTGAGGGTTACGGGTACCCAAATACCCGTTATATTTGTTGCGGGATGTGACTTGGGATTAAGAATCTCTATCGGGTACCCGCGGGTTACCCGCTAATACCCGTTTGGGTACCCGTATTACCCATTAAAATTTATTAAATTTCATTTAGACATTTAGTCCAAAACTGAAACCCAGTTCCCATCCCAAGAACTCCTATCCGAGCTCAGCTCAAGCGAGTCACTAGTCAAGCCCAGGCCTTGGGCGACTACTTGGCTTCTGTTGGTTGCCCGCAAATCACAAATCAGTGACTGCTTCTTGTTCTCCTTGACGCAGTTGGTTAGGAGGTAGCTGGGAATTTTTCCATTTGTGTGCGCAAGAGACAGTAGCTTCTTAGTCTTATTATTTTGTACTTCAAATTTTATTTTCATTTTCAAGGACAAGTAGACGGTAGCTATATTTATTATGTCTTATACCATACAGACTGTAGCTCTATATTTAATGCTTATTTTATTTTGTTTCAAGTGTAATATTGTTATTTTGTTCTATGTGTAATTTTATAAATTTCCCATGTTAAACGGGTATTAACGGGTAGTTTGGGTACCCGTTATCCGTCCCGTATGGGTTAACGGGTACCCATTACCCTTTTGGGTTTGGGATATGGGATGAACTTTGCCCTCCAAACGAGAATGGGTACCCGTTTCAAACGGAACGGGTATCCAATCTCGTCCCGTTTTCCACCTCTAGTCCAACCTTCAACAGCCCGGTCCCTAATAACTATTTACTGCTAAATGATAATTAATAATTATCATGACCGATTTTCTGTTTTCTTTGATTTGGGGTTATCTAAAAAAGTAAATTTTTTGTTCGAACCATATAAATAAACTGAGATACCCAAGGGGTTATCATTTTTTTATCACCCCTTGTGCACCAGGTGTATTTTGTGCATTTAAACTCTTTTTAATTAATTGCACGGTGGAAATTAAGAAAATGGAGAGGCATGAAGAGACATTGTAGGCTTGTAGCTGTGCTAGACTGAATAAGAAGAGATATGCAGTTCTTAGCATATTCTAACGACAATTTGAAAAGTGACTAGATTAGTGTGGGATGTATAGGAAACAATACTAGCTAAAACAGAGAATATAATAGGTTGATGTTTGTAGTTCAAGATTGCAAAATGTAGATAGGCTATCATATTCACATAGAGTATTTTGCTTTTATTTACTCGTCATATTAGATTTGCCGTTTTGGGCTAGTGAAATACATAGGTTCAAATTCAACGAAAAAAAGAAAAAAATATCACTGTTGAAAAAATAAAAATTATCATCGCATCAAAAAAATGTATCACTAAACTAAAAAGATTACCACTGTGAAAAATAGTACCACTGTTGAAAAATCGTACTGCTTCATTAGAAAATGTAGAGCATTATACTAAAAAAATGTACCACCCCACTAAAAAGATTATCACTCCAAAAAAAGTATCACCGTAGCTAAATATACCACTACACATCATATTCAAGGCAATTCAGTTATAAATTAAAGGTGAAGTTTATAATATTTTTGTTTAATTCAATTATAAACGTGTTCCATGATTTGAGAATTCCGTTTAATTGATTTTTAAAGATATGAATATAGATTGCCTTCGTAGAGTTTCGTTTAATTGCAGATTTGTACTTGTGATTTGTGAAAGGGACAAGTTGTCTGAGAAAAATGATTTCGAACAAACCCAATGTGTCAAGTCTATAAAAACACGTTTACATCTCGATACATTCTTCATGAATTTCAGAACTTTTTTCATAACACAATATTATGGGAACGTTTTCAAAGCACAACCAATATCCGAGTGTGATCTCCACCCGCTAAAGTAGAGGGGGGAGAAGCAAAGATGAACCGCACAATTAATAGCTAGACACATCCTCACATTTTTGATTAATTACGAAATAGTACATAGTGTGATGTGACTCTATGAAACAGTAAACTTTAGGCTTGTTCTTTTAAGAGTTTTAATTTAATGTTGTTTCGTGCATTGTAATTTTGTGTAGTTAGTGATACAACCTTTTAGGTCGAGAAATTTTATCGTCGATATGAAATGGTGAAAGGGAGGTGCATCAGAACTCTCTTCCCTAACAAACTAGATCGATGTTTGCTTTGTAAAACCGTATAAGAGGATATACCGAAAAAGTTAGCATTAGTGTTTTATTCTAAACATGTGTGGTTTAATTGTGACTGAACTGTTTCATATCACTAAAAACCATCAATCAGTTTAGACTCCGATAAGAGACTTTCATGATTGAACCGCCAATACTATAAGAAATACGGGTTCCAGCGCAAGAAAAAATTAGCTATGTTACTTATGGACTCGAGAAATCTCAATTATTCTTGCAAGAAAAAGATGGTGGGTTTCGTAGGCTCGATAATCTCCACCGTCCCTTCCAACATCTTAGCCACTTTCCCCATCGACGGTCTCATCTCTGGCTTATCTTGAAGGCACCACATCGCCGTCTTCACCATTCGATCCACCATCTCGAAGTGCACCTTCTTATCATAACAATGTTTCACCTGCCTATCCAATATGTCCTCCACTCTGCTCTCCTTGAACACCTTCTCAAACGCCCACCTCGGGAAATACCAATCCTCGCTATCCATCAACGACCCTTGCATCTCGAAGTTCCGGCTCCCGGTCACGATCTCCAGCAGCACCATCCCGAAGCTGTACACGTCGGCCTTCGGAGTGATCGGGTCGCTCATGATCCACTCGGGCGCCATGTACCCTCTCGTGCCTCGAATCCTCGACATGCTCACCATGTCCTCTTTCTTCTTCAGCTTGGCTAGCCCGAAGTCCGAGATCTTCGGGCAGAAATCCTCTCCCAACAGGATGTTCTCGGGCTTGATGTCGCAGTGGAGGACCCACTCCAGGCACTCCTCGTGCAGGTACGCGATCGATCTCGCGACGCCGAGAGCGATCCTGTACCTGACCCCCCAGTCCAACATAGGTTTCTTCCCATCGATTGCGGTCGGACCGTTCGGGTCCGATTCGGCATCCAGCGAAGCCAAGGTCCGACCGGCCGGGAATAGGTACCGGTCCAACGACCCATTGGGGACGTATTCGTAGACCAGAATCCTCTGCCCTTTCTCCGCACAAAAACCCCACAGCCTCACCAAATTGAGATGATGCATCCTGGCGATGATTGTGACCTCCGCCCAGAACTCGGCGTCGCCCCCGGCGACGTTCTTCAAGCATTTCACCGCCACCACTCGCTTGTCCGGCAGCTCCCCTCGGTACACGTCCCCGAACCCGCCTCTCCCGATCGCCTTGGAGAAATCGTCTGTGGCTGATTTCAGCTCCGCGTAAGTGAACCGCCTGGGTCCGCCGGCGGGGAGCAGCTCCAGGCCTAGGGTTTGAGCCATGTCTCGATACCTAATAAACTTCCTCAGAAAGGCCCACAGAAACACCGCCCCTGATATCAGCTCCGCCGCGAACAGCGTGCAGATGATCGCGACGTTTCTGGCGGTCGAATTGGACTCCTCCGGCGGAATCGGCAGGCCGATCCGAACGGAGCAAGTCGTCGGAAGCACATCCATCAGTACGGTGAAATTCAACGCGGCGTCGGTTTCGGAAGCGTGGACTTTCAAATACATGGCGGCTTCCGTGCCCGGCGACCACAGCCCGTCGAGCAGCCTGCCGAGGTGGAGGAAGCAGTAGCCGGAGCCGTCGTACTTGAACAGAAAACCCAGGCAGCTGGGCATTGCAGAGCAATTCGCCCTGCACGCACCGAAATTCGGAGCGTCCAGAAGGCTCCCGTTCGTCCCGCCGCTGAAATTCACGTAGTCGAGGCGGAGGAACTTGAAATCGCTTCCCCCTAACTCGATCTTCCTCTTCCTCCGGCAACTGCTCGATCCCCCCACCGCCGCGAATCCCGGCGCGCAGACGCAGGAAGTGGAATCGGAGCCGTCGTTGGTGGTGGTACATATGGAGTTCTCGCCGCAAATCCCCTTCACTCTACAAGGCTCTTGGATAGCCTGCCACGCGACGAACCAGCGGCGCTCATCTGGGTCGAAGCTATAGATCCTCAAGTTACCGTCGTCGTCGAGCTTCAACCTCCGGGTCCGGTTCGACCCGTAATCCGCACAGTATACCTTGTCGCCGCTCGCCTTGGGCACGGTTCCCTCGGGGCTGAGCTGAGATAGAGCGTCGTCAATTTTCCAGTACTGCTCCGAGGAGTTGAAAAACAGAGAGGTGGAATCGGTGAAGCTGAATTTCCCGTTCGTTGAGCGAATTGAAGTTCCGTTAATGCTCTGCCCGGGCAAGAAAGTGTCCGTGGGATGGAGGAAGCTGCTCCAAAAATCCCCGAAAGCGAGATTCCCATCCTCGCCCAAAATCAGACTCGTGGAAGAGCTGGAATTGGAGCCCGACGAGGGAGCGCCAGGCCATAGGTTGGTGGGGGAAGCGCCGCCGCCGCTGCTGAGGAGGACGAGGCGGGCGGAGTTGGTGATGGAGAGGGAAGCGTTGGCGGTGAGCGGAGGGGAAGAATTGGCCCAGGTGGCGGACCAGACGACGACGACGGCGGTTGTGTTTTCTGTGCCAGATGGAGACAAGTTGTTGTACCAGATGGAGAAGGAGTAGAGGTTGGGAGAAGCGGGGAGAGGGAGGAAGCCGGCGGCGAAAGTGGAGTTGGGAGAGAGGAGGAGTTTGTTGGAGGAGGGGCGCCATGGGGAGTCGGAGATGGAGAAGGAAGTGAGGTTTTGGGAGGTGGAAGTTGGAGGGATGGAGAGGAGAAGGAAGGAAGCGTAGAGGAAGGAGAAGAGGGTCTTGGACGCCATTGGTGACCGACTGTTCCTTCCTTGAGTGGTGGAGGTTGGGTTTGGCTTTAATGGCGGAGTTTCAGAGGTTAGAAATTCTGGGTTGTGGTGGTCTTCAGTCTCCTGATGGTTGACCGCTGACTTATTGACCTCGGCCCAGATGGTCTTTGTTCTCTAGCAAGCTGCTGCTAATGAAATCCAAGGTCGGCCAACAGAACAGAATATTATTTTTATTTATATCGGTGGTGCTAATTACGTAAACCTTACTCATCCTCTCGTCCCTAGAAGATTGATTAGTTGATCAAGAACATTGTTCGGTTCGGTGCAAACAAATCCAGATGAAGATTAACTTTGCAAGAAAGAGACAACAACAAAGACCAGAAGGATATGGATACAGAAAGCTGGGATTTGATTTTAATGAGAAGATTAACGCTGCTTCTTCAAACGCAATATATGGATCTGCTGCCTGCCCATGCAAATGGATGGAAATTGGGGTGCATTGCGTGTTAGTGTGTAGTATATGATACACGATTGAACCTCTCTCAACAATTCGAGTTATTGGGATCAATTGGTTCTTGACATGGTATCAAAGTTTTCTGTGACCGAGAGGTCTTGTATTCGATTCCCGGTGACCCATGAAGGATGATGGTGGAAGTGCAAAAGTTTTGCTTAATTTGACTATACGTGCTAGTATAACCAAAATTGCAATTGTGAAAAACACAAGTTCAAGGGTTCTAATTCCAAAGGGCAAAGGCCACAGATTCCTACTCATATATACTTATCATCGCAGGGATTAATATATATAAACTCTGCTTCTTTAGAAACACGCTTGTAGTTGTAGCTCAACGCATCCCTCGTAAATTTCGTAACCTTTTTAGAGCTCAAATTACGTGCAGCTATAATGTGAACCAGTCGAAGCAGAGGGGCAGTGGCTAGGACGAACCTCACAAGGTCCAGCTCAACCTGTGTACCACAGCTATCCTCAATTGTGAACTCCCTAGGTTGCTGACTGCATTCTTTCTCTCGTCACGATACAGCTAAAAGAACATTTGTGAAGGAACCAAAGTTTAGATACAAAAATTTTATACACCTGACAGATCCTGCAAACAGAAAGCTCAATTCGCAAACACAACGAACCTGAAGTTTGAGCCTACGCAGGTTTGGCGAACTCATGATCAAACAAACAAAACCATGCTCCCAGTCCAGACTATAGTCAAAGTCAATAATTTCGAGGACTTCTAACTGGTGAAGAGGAGAAGGAAGCCCGGAGGGGACATTTCTAGGACCTGCAGTAAGGTGCTGAGAAAAACCAAGCACAATGCACAGCGTGAGTGAGTGAGTGAGTAAAGCAAACCCAGAAGGCGTTTTCACAAGAATCAAAATTGCTTGTGAAAAAAAGTAACTTACTTGCAGTAATACATCGTTCGTCCCCAACTTTCGGATTGTTGGAATAGAAGCAAAAACAGTTGCCAAGTCAAGCGTGTCGGTATCATGGAAAAAAAGTTGGACAGATGACAAAAGGGGAGTATCCTTGAAGCAGATACCCTTGACCTTGAGGAGCCCGCACCTCATCCTCACTAACTGTAAGGATTTGAGAGATGGAGACACGATCTCAAGGTTATCAGGAGGACTCTCCCAATCTACAACACTCAGATATTCAAACATTGGGCACTTGGCAAGGAAATTGTGGTGAGGCAAAGCGGAATCTTGTATTCGAAAACGGGTAAGCTTACTGAACCCGTCAAACCAAGGTGGCGGTGTGTAAATTGACAGTTCTCAAGTTCCAGGGATTTCAGGTCAAGTGCAGAAGAAAACAGAGAAGAATGCATCGGATAATTATGCCAAATGTCAAGACTCCGGAACCGGAGGGTAAACTCTTGGACACCTTTATTGGAAAGGTAAAGAACGATGAGGTCCATCTCGTCATCGCAGGACACTAATTCAGGGATAGAAAGCTCAAACTTGGTTATTGGCCCATCATGAAGAAGGAGGAGAGCCTTGTAGATGTTCAGGATTGGAAGCTTACTCTCCATGTCGGATCCATATTCAGCCTCTTTATATGTTTTAGCAAAACGATCATCAAAAACAAGTTGAGGAATACTTCTCCACCGATGCCTCCCTCCATTTGCTTGACAAGACACTTGTTTTGGCGGCATCTTTGATTGGTAAGAACACGAGAATGCGCTGTACTAAGTTGCCGGGAAGATTGCTGATTCTATCAGCACTGCACTGGCACTGGCACACCACCCTCTTCATCCTGCAGATAAATATAGTTGTCGATCAGCTAATAACTACCGATTCGGATAACCAAGCACAAATATAGAAATCGTAGAACAGTGCAGGATTTCTGTTAGCTCATTTTATCTCAATTTCAAATAATCCGAAAATGGTAGAAAATTGGCGCTAAGGCATTTGATTTCGGCGCTGAGAAGAAAGTCAGGCTATGTATATTTCCAGAAATACACTCAAGTTAAAATGAAAACATGTTTACTTACGATTATTGTGAACTGAAAAACTTCTTCAACAACCTAATTACCACATTTTTAATACGAACCTTGTTTTAAATTGATACACATGATACTAGTACACGGGTACAATCCTTGCATGATATACACCACAACCACTATATATCTACAAACTCTGGACTGTAAAACCTCCTATGTACCATCATAGACTAACTAATTAGGGGCAATAAAGAGTCAAAACCAACTGCGCAAGTGATAAAAACCAGAAGAACTCATCCATTTACTGAAAACCAAGGCTCGAAATAGCAAAACAAAGCAGGAAATCAATTCTAGAGTCCGAAGAAAGCTCCAATACCATACCTTGGGAGAAAGAAGTAGATGTACCTTGTGGAAGATAGGAAGTTCTTCCGTCTGTCCTTTTGAATGCAGTACGGAAAAGGAATATCCTAACGTTGTTGGGATATTATGCTTGATATAGATGACGTTACTCCTACCTACTGCGAAAAATTACTAATACACAAAACATATAACTAGTTTCATTCGTCGTCCATGATGTAATTGGTACTGAGAAGTATGGTGCTTGGCGCCAAGATGATACCCATTGTAAAATCACGGAAATAAAACTTAAAATAGAAAAAAAAAATGAAATTGGTGAAAAGCATTCACTGATCAGAGACTAACAGCCATTGTGTCATATCTAAAATGTCTGAATTCAGAAAACAACGTCATAGTTGATAACATTTAACTCACTATGTCAATCCCACGTCTTCATTTGTCTTTCTCTTGTGTTGAGAGTTTCTCATCTCTATATGGATACTCTGGTGCTGCAGACCACAGTCCCCACAGGATTACCAAATGGAGAAACAAAAGCAGAGCCGACGAAACAACTGTGGATGGATAGATATTCCAGCAAAGCTCTGCGCCTGTAAACAACATCAAACTGCACCGAAAACACCTGTGAATTGTCAAGAGTTGGAAGTAACACAGCCATCTATGATTTTTCAAAATTGGATGGAGTGCAGGACTCACCGTACTAGTGTGGGAAACTGCGTCGTCCATAGTAGATGAGGAATGCTGAAGAAGTACCTGTGACCAATGATGCATAACAAGTTAATTGCAGGACTGAAGTTGATGCTGTGAAGAGCACATAAGGCGATTGTTTCACAGGATTCGTCTGAATGCACGGTAGAAAAGTACACATTTCAATCTAAGGCAAGAACACAATTGCGTTGACATTTTCAGCTAACATTTCTTGTATCACAACGTTTATGGACTCCTGAAAGTATGCTTACCAGGAGTAGAATTGATAATGTAATGAGCGAGCGCATACAATGCCAATGAAGTTGCCAACAAACATAGTTGTGACAATGTCTGCAAAGATTCAGCAAAAGTTTCAGAAAATGCAAAAGAATGCTTCGGGGGATGAAGTTATTAGTTAACAATTTTTCGGTGTTCATTGCAAACCAAAATATTCAGACTTACGCTCTGCCTTTATCTTCATTGAGGAACTCTTAGTACCAGAAAAAGACAACACTCTGGAACGCAGCAACCTCAGCAGTCCACCTTCAAACCTACAAGTGCATGAAGAAGAAAAAAAATGAATCAGACCCCAATATAAATTGCATTCTCCAGTTTCTAACTTTCTATTGCAAAGGGTTGTCACTTGTCAGGAAGAATAACGAAACAATTTCGCATTTGTCAACACCCTCCAACTACCCCCAGTTGAAAAATGTATGGATCATTTGTGAATCAACAATCAAGCACACATCTTTTCAACCAAGAAAATTTGGGATTCTAGATATTCCATTTATTAGGTCCATGAATAAACTACGAAACAGAAACTAATACGAGACCTAGTAATAAGTTTTCGTTCGAAAACTGTGTACACAGATAATAATAATAACAATAATAATGAAGTAATAAGCGAAAAGGTCTGACACCTACTTGCACCAGCGGTAGTGAGCAAAAACTGCGAGCAATACAAGGTGAACAATCAACAAAGAGATCGCCAATTGCTTTGACACAAAGATCGGTTCAGGAATAAATTTGAAGTTAACAGACCTGTTGCAAGAATGAAACAATGATTTCAATACAAGCCAACAAAAATGCTCTTGGAGTATTGAACCGTAAGTGAAAACATGAATTCTACGAATGCAAGTGTCTTTTTGTTTGTGTAGTCATAACTCATAACAATAAGCAGATAACTTTATGGAGAGCATGCTCTACTATAGAAGATTATGAACAAGGAAGTACCAGAAGTGGATAAAGACGCGCCCAAGATTGAAGGCCCTTGATATATAAGCAGCTGGATGTGAAAGTAAAAACGGGAGCCCCAACAGAATCTGCAGAAAGGATCCCCCATTGTGGATCAAGAAAAAAATAAAATCTGCATGCTAGGATAGTCTGTTCCAGAACTCGGATGTAGCAGTAGCTCACTCACCCAAACAACAAACCATAACAATATATGTATTTTGTTTCAAACTGAAAATGCTTACGACTATTCTTAACTAGAAATAATGCTTAAAATAGAGAACAAATAGCCAAGTTATAACCTGTAAAAGTGCTGCTCCAGCTAAAGCAGATATCACTCCGCAGACATCCATTGACTGTAAAAGGAATCCAAAGACGAACAATTCTGAAATGAGTGGTCAAAAATTCAGGAAGAAACTGAAAATGGGAACTTTAATTAGCATGAGGAGTAGTGCAAGAAAATTTAAAAAAACACCGCCCACCTTTAACATAAGTAGAAGCAATGGAGGAGCATAAAGCAAAACATTCATCTTTACAGAAACAGCCCCACTGTATACAAATAACGAGGACGCTTTGTTGAGTTAGGAAAAAAACTAAAATAAACAGAAATAAAAAACGTTAATGTACCACCTGAATAGGATCAGTCCAAGATGCCACCGCTGGTAAAGAAGCAAGGCCATAGCAGCATGCAGCAGTGTCATTGCAAAACAATCATTGAAGAGGCGAAGGACGAAGATAGAGTGCACCCTTTTCGATAGAGAAAGCAAAACAAGTGCCCACCAAGGGAGCTACAACAAATCACTTATACCATCAAACCTCAGATTCCATCAGGGTGAAAGGCAGCATAAAACTGAAATCTCGACACCCAGAGAAAATTCACTAACCACATCTGCCTTCACATAGATGAATAAGATGACAGCAAGGTTCACGATGTACAAGACACTAAACAGAATCTGCAAGGCATGATACCAGAAACAGAAAGAAATTTATTCAACTTGGTAAACTAAGATAAGAGAAGTTTGTCGTGGGATAAGAGATGGAGGGGCATCAACAAAGCATGAAGGACTGTACCTGAGCGGCAAACACCTGCCCTCCAGTGACATACTGAATAGCAGAATAAACATAGAGGAACCCAGCAGGGTAAACTAGTGGCCCTGTGTCGCCTTCCAATTTGCTATAATCCTTCTCTCCTTCAAGAAATCCGGTCACCTGCTTGTTTGTTCATTAAGCGGACTAAGCATCAATCAAGTTTGGTCGAACTTTAAACTAAAAGGTTCTATGTTTATTCTTTGTTCTCATCCTTTTCAACTTTTAACTGACGAAAGGTTTCAACTTTTTCCTGATCAACACAACGGAAGAAACTCTGTTACAATTTTTAGGTGGGAGACACATACCTGTGACATGTATGCATCCCAGTCAATCTTCGTATCTAGAATTGAGAAAATCAATCAGACATTTAGACTTGAACTCATATCAGTAGCAAATATAAGGATTGGAAATAGTGGGTTGAGCATCAAGTGAATCCTACAAGGAACATAGGCGATGATGACAGCAGTGAGCACAGCATCAAAGAGAAGCAAACCAAGGGCAACGATTACTTTAGGATTCTTGAATAATATGACAGTAGAAGATCTAGCTTCTGATAACGGCTTGATTTCCCTCATTGAGGGAACCACCAATATGTGGGGACTTCTATTGGCTAGTGGCTCAACAAACCAAGACCCAGACAAGCCACAACGGACGGTCACCACAAAACAATTGCCTTTCCCCCTTTTCTAGGTCCACTCCACAATCTTTTAAAGAGCTCGATCGGGATCTACAAAACAATATCAGAAAGAGATTATGCCCGTATATTGACATTCCAAAGCTTAAGTAAGTATCTGCTTCACATAAAGAAACCAGATGTGGTTCAAACAGTTCTATAGAGGGTCATAGGAGAGCTTATATGGGGGGAAACACTCCAGTCCTATTTGTCGGAAAACTGTATAAGCCTACTGAGATCCCGCACATAGCAGAGCAGTGAAAGCAGCCCGATCAACGAATAAGACACAACAAAAGGAACTAAGTGGAAATCCAACAGAGCAATTCACGTAGAAGCAACCAGAATGGAGCAGAAGTCTCTCTAGTGATTAAGCCATCCATGAACTTTTATGACCTGTGCTATTCTGTAAAACATAACAATTAAAAAAAATTCCCATTTCAAACTTTTCTAACATGAAGATTCTTTTTAAATCACCTTCCATCTTGAAAGATATTCTGAGAATCTCATTCCATGGTGAATTGGGAAACCAAACTAACAAAAATGCATTGGTTTGCGGCTACCTTGAAGAATACTAAATGAATGCTTAACACAACAGAAATTTACAACCCTCCAAGGTAAAATGGAACACCTCCCAGAAACGGAACTTATCATAATTATGAAATTTGGAACATTGACAAGTCAATTAGAAACACTCATACCCTAGAAACAGAGTAAACAGGGGATGGGAGAGGCGGCAGAACTTGGAATCGAAAACCTAGAATTGTTCATTGTGCAAGAAATGGAGGAGGGCTGAAGACCAGAAACGCAAGAAAGCAACACTTGCCAAATATCTGCAGCCGCAGCAGAAAGCGGCAGCGGCGAAGTCCGTCGAAAGCTCACAGCTTCGTCACTGATCGCGGGAAAGCAAACTTGATCGTGGCACCAGACTGAGAGGGGAAAACGAAATTTTAGCCGCAAGAAGAAACGTCGCCTAAAAAGATAATTACCCAGATTACGGACCAGCTGCTGAACCCAGAGAAAGAGCGATTGAACAAAGGCGCTAAAGGGCAGAAAACGAATGGGCGAACAAGCAAAATTAGAGAATTGAAGCTCAACTTGATCGGCGCTCTTTGCTTTGGAGTGAAAGTAGGTGAGTGAGGAAGTGTTTCCTTCGGAGATAAACGCGGCCCCGTGTGAATTCCCGCCGTTCCGGCCGCCACTTCGCTGCCGTCTGTGGATCTGAATCTACTGAGCAGCCGTCCGTCATTTGGACGACACCCTACTTCATTCGACTACACTTATCAGGATAACTGATGGATCGAACCCGCGACCTTGTTAGTTTATTTCTTATTTGTCTTCCATCAGATTCCTCCGTTTCTTCCGTTATTGGGTCAGAAAGCTCACATAGCAATGAGATGGTGGTTATGTGCTTATACTGAAATGAGAAACAACCAGATCGCTGAGACTTCTCAACCAACAATGGATTTTATGAAGCAACTGATCTCCTGTTACGATCAAAGTCATAAAAATCCACTTTGTGCTAAACACATGTATTCACCTTCAAGTTCATAGGATGGATTAGGACTTGTGTTAGTTCTGCTCATTTCAGTATAAACATTAATGGGGGTCTTTGTGGGTTCTTCTCGGCACAAAAGGGGTTAAGGCAAGGTTGGGCTTTAATTCCTTACCTTTTCACCATCGCCATGGAAGTCCTATCTTCTCTTCTCAACTCAGCAGCCTCTTCTGGTGTTATCCCGTACCATCCGCAATGTAAACAAGTTAATTAACCTAACTAGCAAAATATTTACTTCCCGTGGTCCAAAAATGAAGATTCATATTCGGTGTTATAAGTATAAATTAGGAACATTCTTGATGGATAAATTGTGTTCACAATTTATTTGGTGCTGGTTATTATACATGAGAAAAGCTAAAAGCTACTTTGTGGAAGGTTAATAAACCACGTGGAATGAGGCATGGAGTGAAATTGATTTGGTCCATTAATTAAGGTAGTTTGGTCCATTAATCAAAAGCAATCTCCCTCGGACAATGAATTTCGCAGCTGCTTCACTTGGTGGGACGGAGTTACAATTCCACTAAGGACAAGGAATATGGATGAGTGTGGAGTCAAGGTACGGAGCAAAGTTGATTTCCGTGGTGGAGACGGAAAGATGGCAGCAACGTGTAACTTAAAGTTTTAATTATTTTATTTGTTTGATTTATATCTTTTCTAGTTAGTTTGTGATTTTTTTTACTATTTCTTTTAGGTTAGATTTATGTTTTTGAGACCTCTATAAATAGAGGGTGTAAGATCTGCGAATTTTGTACCCCAATATTCAAGTTATCAATTAAGAGTTTTTACCCGTGTTCCTTTGTGAACGTTTGTGCAAGCTTCTGTCGAGAATCTCCAAGAGTTTCACGTGTCTCTTATCAATTAGAGAACGTGTCTAGTTGTGGCGAGCTTCTACCCAATAGTGATTGGCCTTATTCACGAGTGGGTGATTGTTTGATTGGTTTCATATACCAATTGGCATTTCACACGAGTTGGAATCTGTTTGATCGTGTTCCATATCTATCTTTTATTTTCAAGTTGTCAAGAAAAACTTCAAAAATTCCGTAAAAAGAAGGAATGTTGCGTACTTTGGTCATATAATCCGAGTTCGAGGGTTCTCTTCGGATTTGGATCACATCATAACCCCGCTGCTACATACTACTCACTTATCGTATCATCATTATATGGCTAGGTAGTAGCATGTTGCTCTTGCACATAACAAACATAAACAAACATCCACTGATGGAGTTTGGCAAGATGACAACCCTCATAACTCTGTTTTCCATTCAGCATCAAAGGAATCATGTTGCGATAGGCCTCCAAGGAAAATGATCAATTGTTCAACCCAAAGAGAGATTCTTTAAGTCCCATAAATTAACCCTTCCAAATATCTATTACCTATTTTTTATAAAAGTATAAGGCAAGAGAGAGAATCATATAAAACTACTTGGAAATCACCAAGGGATGGTAGAGGTGGTAAAGGCACAGGATTGTGTCTAGGAGGTCCTTGATCGATCCTTGGCAGTCGCCCCTTTTGCGTTACCCCTTGGTGGCCACCGCCAAGGCTGTAAGCTCGTATTAAACTTTTCCCGAGTTTTCGGGTATCTATTGGGGTTGAGGTTTGCTGTCGCAAGATGGATTTCTCCTCGTATAGAATAAACTACTTGGAAAATGAAGAAGAAATACATTTGCAAAATTTAGTGGAAAACTTACGACCCCACCTTCATAATCTGGAAGAAATTAAGAAAAGAATGGGAAGAGATACATGATGGGCAGAAGAGTAGAACTCAGCCATTTAATTGTAGGCAACCACATATTGTTGGGGAAGAGAGATCAATCACCAATTGTGCATCAAGGGGAAAAGGGAATAGTCGACAATGCTTTGTGTTCACAAATATACGATGAATTTTTCCCCGTCAACAACTCAAAAATATGTTACACCTGCTCAATGATTTTCCATCTAATCATTGCTTCATGTAACTCCCTCCCTATTATCCACAAACAAACAAAAAACCACATATGTAGTATTATTTCCTTCCTTTATCATTGTGTAAAAAGTAAAGAAGATAAATATTAGAAATCTAAAAAATAATTTAGTAAATAAGAAGAGAGTTTTGTTTGTTTTACAGAACTTGATCTTTTTTTTCCTTTTCAATGTTGGATTTTCTTTTGAGAGAGAGAAGCTTTCAACAAAGAGATAGAAGAAAATCAAAGATTACATTAATTGGAACTTTAACATTGTTATTAACTCAATTTATGTTTTATTTCTAATAATGATGCATTAAAGTGCAAGAAAAAAAAATATTGCAATTATTATTAGAGGTTATCCACATTGGACGAATGAGAGCTAGCCATGTGCTTATGTGGCACTAATTTTGTTTTGAATTCCTATAATATTAAGTAAGGAAGGATAAGGATTAGGGGTAGATTGCTAATTTTGTTGAGCATTAGGAGGCTAGTTGTAGATTGCATCAACTATTCTTCAAAGCTTCGTAAAAAAAAAACTATTCTTCAAAGTATTGGTGCTTTCGAGTATAAATTCAACATATAAGTAATGCTAAAGGTATAAGTTCAATTTGTACGAAAATGTATAGATATACATTGAAGTTGTAACAAAACATTAAAGATACAAATTCAGTTTTTATTACACATAAATTTATAGGAAAAAAATAAAGGTGAAAACTAAATTTGTACTATAATGTTCAAGATGCAAGTTCAATATTATACGGTATATGAATCTTTACAAAAATATTATTAATATATATAAAGATGAAGTAAGTTTATTGTTGCATAAAAACTTACTTTGTGATACTCCAAATTTAATTAAATCACTACTTAATCCTTATAATGTACATTTTTAATTTTGATACCTCAAATTTAATTTTAATGTAAATTCATTTAACAATTATATTTTGGTATCTACATTTTATAAGATTTTCGTACCTATAATTTTTTAAATTTACATATTGGTCCAATGTTTAGATTTCACTTGAATCCATGGATATCCATACCCAACCCAACTCAATACTCATACACATTTAGATTATGAAAATAAATATTCATACCCTACCCATACCCTTCTACAAACTTCCAAACCCACATATACATCACTCATACCCTACCCATAATAAATGGGTCACTTGGGTTTAGGTATATATCATTTACTAGCCAAATTTTTCAAAATTGGATGTTCGCCGCTATATATATATATTCTCAATCAAGATCATATTATCAAGTCAATATTACTAACAAACTTGCTAATTTTCTTTTAGGTTTAGACGACTAATAATGCTAACAAAACACCATAATGGGCAACATAATACATGCCAATAGGCCATCTCCGCCCCGCGACAAGGCGCGGCATCACCACCTAATATAATATTAAAGGTAGGGATTCAACTTATATCATAAAAGTTTATTTTTAGTGGAAGCACTCTTACTATAAAATTTCTCCTAATTGTAAGCTTTTTTTTTTTTCTCAAAAATACCTGGCTAGTTGAGTGATTAGTGATTTCTGATTACAAAATATGAAAATACCTTCCGGCATCTAGCTGGTTCGCGTGGTTCACGCGGTGCGCGAGAATAAAAACGAAAAGAAAAACATGCTGTCTCAAATATAGTAAAATACTGAAGCCATGTTTAAGGGCTGCTACGGGTGTATATTCATTAATTAGTGACGGATCCTGAGTAATTGCCATAGCGGCACAATACATGTCTAAATCCAGAGTAGTGGAGATCGAGAACTGAGCATACTCATAAGGATTTTTTTTTTAATCGATGACTTATGGGGAGATTTGCTTGTTGAATCTTTGAAAAATGTGAGTTTTTATTAAATCCTAGATCTTGAGAATGAAGATGAGACTCGAGAGATAGAAGATGGACGAGACGTTTTGATGAATGATGTGGTTTGTAAAAAGCCTACCCGACAATAAAAACTCGGAGAAGACTGTTTGACGATGCATGCAAAAACTTGTAACAACTGAAGAGTGGAGTATGTGGGGGCAGGTCCTTATGTCGTATTCTGGATAAGCATGTGGCAAGATTCTGGTGGGGGGACTCGGAGGGACACCCTCGAATTCGATGGGTGTCCTGGCGGAATATGTGCAAAAGTAAACATGACGGCGGGATGGGATTTCGACGGTTTGAACAATTTAATCAAGCGCTCCTTGCCAAGATTGGGTGGCGCATCCTCACGGAGCCTGACTCCCTTCTCGCTCAAGTTTATAGAGGCAAGTATTTCCCAAATGGGACATTCTTGCAAGCAACGGCCCGTTCTCGACCCTCTTGGGGTTGGCAGAGTGTTCTGTTTGGCCGTCAGTTACTGGAGAGGGGGTTAAGGTGGCAGATTGGAAATGGAAAATCTGCTTCGCTGCTGCACTCCAACTGGATCCCGCAACTCCAACTGGATCCCCCGGTTGTTAATCCTGTGATCATCCCGGACGGGGGTGACCCACCTGTAGCGGTGGTTATTTGCGAAGGGGAGGGGCGATGGGATGAGCAAAAACTTAGCCAATGGTTTGATCCCCCCTCTTGTAGGGCCATTAAATCGATCCCTCTTCCTCGAGAGAATTTGGAGGATAAGCTAATTTGGAATGCTACGGCGGATGGGTTGTTCTCGGTTAAGTCTGCTTATCACTTAGCTGTTGATTTAGATAAGAGGGGAGGGGGATGGAAGGCCACCGTTAGCTGGATGGATAGAGCAAGTTGGATCAGGGTGTGGAATGCGAATATCCCCCCAAAGCTAAAAGTCTTTGTCTGGCAGATTCTAAATCGAGTCTTGCCAACTACTGAGGCCCTGATTGGTAAGCGTGTGCCTGTGCTACCTAGGTGTCCGGTTTGCTGGGATAATTTGGAAACAATGGAGCATTTGTTCCTTGAATGCCCTGTGGCGCGAACACTGTGGGAGTACTCAGGCCTGGATTATGTAGGGGAGGGGTTGGCGAGGCACACTTTTCCTTTGTTTCTTAAAAGGTTGCTGGCTTTGATTTCCCAACCCCAGCTGTTCATGGCAGTGGTTGGTATTTTGTGGCGCATTTGGCGCTCCCGGAACTGGGTGGTCTTTGAGGGCAAACAGTTTGGGATCGAGGCCTTAATGCGCCAGTTCCATCAGCAATATGAGGAATGGGTGCGATTGCCTGTGGATAAAGGTCGCACGCTGTTGGCCCCGGTGGAGGAAGGAATAGGGATGGACGGGATAGGGGGGGAGGTCATCTGTCAGTGGGATGGGGGGATCCGGCCAGGGTCGCATGCGGCTGGTGGAATTGTCCTGTTATCCCCTGATAGAATGGTCTTGCTAGTCAAAGGCGTCCAGTTCCCTTTTTTAGGAGATCCGAAGACAGTGGAGTTGCTGGTCCTTCGGGAGGCGATTCTGTGGTGTCTGGAGAATAGGTTCACTAATGTGCGTTTTGAAGGGGATGCAAAGGTGATCATTGACAAGATTAATCAAGGAAATGCCAGAGATAATCGGGTGGGGGCTGTTTTGGAAGAGGTTTTGCAGTATTTGCGCTTTCACCCGGGGTTGAGGGTTCGTTTCGTAGGTCGGAGTAGTAATAGGGTAGCCCATATGGTGGCTAGGAAAGCCCTCTCTTTGTACCCGATCGCGGATCGTGGCTTTAATTATCAGGCCTGGCTGCTGTCCAGGATGTAACTATCTTTTTTGATATTAATGAAAATTATCTTTTGTCAAAAAAAAAAAAAGAGTATGTGGGGGCAGGAATTTGCTGCAGAGGAGAGGTCGCAGGATGTTGATAGGGTGGGATTTTATATTGTGACTCTTTCACTCTGTTTGTTTTGAGGGGTAAATGGAGGGGGGTGCAACTTTTTGGGGGTAAATGAGAATCCCAAAAAATATGTACCTGTTTGGATAATTATCAACAGTAGGTAGGGGGTGCATTAAAGGGGTAATTATACTGTTTTACTTAACCCCCAATTTGGGGCGGAAGGAAGGGAAGCAAAAAATTATTTGCTTTTATATTTTTTTTTTCTCCTCCCCACTTTATTTTCTACGGTTCTTCTTTTCCCTTTTACTTTGTTCTCTTCCATCTCTCTTCCGCCATTCACTGCGAAAGCCTACCCATCCCACCCAAACAAACCATAAACCTAGATTTAGGAGATAGAAATTCTGATTCCGCCCACTCCGACTCGTCGGCTTCAATCGGCCGGCGGAGTCCTGTCATCCTCATCTCCGATTGCTGTGTTATACAGGAGTTGGGTCGATCTACTATTCTTGCTGTGGTGTTATTTTTAATATAATAACTATTATGATTATTCATAAAGGATTGGTGTTCATGAGATACGTATTATTTTATCACTAGTAAGATACCATAAGTATAATATCATAGTTAGTAGATACTCCGTTTAATATACGTATATGTACTCGTACATATTGTATCTGTTTAAAACTTCCGTATCCATATTATTGTGAAGCCGTTTCGTTTATTTTCGTTCATTTGATGGCTCCCGTACTAAACGTGTATAAAACCCGTATAACACGTTTAATATCCGTATTTAATGAATTAAATTGTTCAATTTAATATTATTTATATATTTATTTAATTTTAAAATAAATTTTTTATATATATTTATGACTGTTAAACTTAACATTCGGTTAGAGACGAAGTAAAATATCCGTACGTATTTTATACACAACTTTCGCGTACCGTATTTTACTACCTATGTATAATATAACATTCATATTATTATATTTACTCTTTATATATAATAATCTAAAACTCTTTCTTACATCATTTTGCACCCCCCTACTTTTTCATCCAAACAACAATTTACCCCTTCATTTGCACCCCCCAGCAATTTGCACCCCCCAACAATTTGCACCTCAACTTGCACCCTCCTACAATTTGCACCCCCTTGTTGCCAAACAGAGCGTTTAGGTTTGTCGGGAATTCGATCTCCATTTCGGTGATGTTCGCCCATTGATGTACTATGTCAATATCATTACTAATTACATGTACGTATACTTTCACGCACACGTGATTCGCTCGTTTTGTCGAGTAATTTTGTTTGTATTCGACACTACAAAAGGCACCGCTTAAATCCCAGGACAACATACGTTAGCCTGTTAGTGGAACATCTAAAAGGTTGTTATTCGATTTCGACAGCTGCCCTACAAAACCAAAACATTTCTTAGATTTTTTATTTTCTCGTACTTGAATTAAGTATCCCAACAATTTCATAATTATTGAATAGATAACTTGTAACAGTGGTTGACTCAGAAATTTGAACGAGGTTGGACCAATAAAAACAAGGCAAAATACACTTTCATAGCCATAACTATACACGTTGTGACAATAATAGCCACTTTTTGAAAAATACACAAATATAGCCATTTCGTCTATAAATTTAACGGTTTTGTCATGACTGCTAACTGGACAAACGATAACTTGTAACGTGACCAGGTCTTGTCTAAGTGGCAATGCCAGGGTGGAATTTGTTTTAAACTTAAGTTATTAATTACAAGAAAAATACAGAAAATATGAAGGAAAGAGAGTCTGCTTCTTCACCTTCACCTTCTCCTTACTCCTAAATTTTCTCTATGCCGACAGCCAGCCTCTGTTTCCCTCCGGCTCTCCGGCACGAGTGAGTGATCTTCGTCGGCGATGGTGGAGCGGAGGCGGCTTATACTTTATCTTCTCCCTCTTTCTTTGATTCCTTGAAGCTCTCCACCTCCCACCTCTGTTCTGTCATTCATTGAAGATCCAATTTAGGGTTTTGTTTCAATTGATTCCACCCTCAATTAATTATAGAAACCAGATCTCCGCCCTATAGACTTCTTCCCCTTCCACTTCTTCTTCTCTCCGTTTACAATCCTCCGGCCGCATCCATATGCTTCGTCGCCGACCAGAAGCGTGACCAACCAACATCCACAACTACGAATCAACTACCCTAACTCACCCAGTCCGCCTCCCTCTTTCTCCCGGCAGGCATGGCCATAGATTTGTCCACCAACCAATTCGCAGGCGGCGAGGCAGAGTATCACATCGACTCGTGTAGAGGTGGAGAAAAACCCTCACCCCGCCGCACCAATTCCGCCACTACAGTTCATCCCGAAGGAATCGATGGCGGTGAGGTCGTGGAGATGGAGGGCCATCCCGGCGACCCGCAGCCGGTGCCTAGCTCGATGGCTCTGTTGTGCTCAGAGCGGAAGGTAGAAGGGATTTCTTCGATATGAAAAGAAACAGGGATGGAGGAGGCACCTGGAGATTTGGTTTGGGAGGAGTAAGGGTTTGGGGCGGTGGGATTTTTTTAGCAAAGCGGGATTTTTTGGCAGGCGGGGGTAGCCGGTAGTTATGAGATTTTTATTAAAAAAAATTAAGTAATGAATTTTTTTTAATTAAAATGTGACGTGGCATCCAGGTGGCATTGTGTGTCTTGTTGGAGCTGACGTGTGAGCTGATTTGACATCCACCTCAACATAACGTTCACGTTACGGACGAAGTCACTAACGGTGTTAAAGATTTTAACGGAAATGGCTAAATCTGTCCAACTACTTTTCAAAATGTGGCTATATTTGGGTATTTTTCAAAATGTGGCTATTATTGTCACAAAGTGCAATGATAATTGAATAGGGACTAAGATCTTATAAACTAATTTCTTTCTAAATTTTTCAAAATTAACCGATTACAACCTTCCTGACATCAATCTAGGTCAGCCAGGGACTACTAAAACCGAATCTTCCTCCGCCACAGCATCATGAAAAACGTTTTCTTTTTAAATACCGAAATGAAATAGTTTGTTAACCACACTCATAAAACGGGAGATAAAAATAGGAAGTCAATGACCCGAGCCGGCAACTTCCGGCCGTTAAACGCTGATCAATGAGTAACGGAACGGAACGGAACGGCCCAAATAAAAATTACAAATTAACCGCGAACGGCCAGCGGGGCCCACCACACTACGCTCGCGCGCCACGCCACAGTTCAGTGCCAGTAGGTCAACACGCAGACAACGATTGCCGTTTTCAGCTGCCTTTTTCCTCCCACCGCTAATATTACTATTCCATCTCCTAGAAGGATTCCTTCTTCCTTCCCCTATAAAAATCCAATTTTCATCCCTTCACAATTCCTTGTAACCAATCAGGCAATCACCTAACCCTAACAATCCCTTTTTCCCCTCTCTCTTCTCGCTCGCTCGACGCCGCCTCCTCCACCGCGTCCCCGGCCGCTCTTCCCTCTGTCGATCGGATCTCAATCTCTGGCGGCTTTTCTCGTTTCCGATTTAGGGATAAATTGCCGGGCTCCTGAGTTCGTTTTCCTTTTTTTTCTCCCGGTGTTGCCCATCTCGATCCACAACGACGACGCCAAGATCTCATCGTCGGTCATTGTGAATGGTGGAAATCTTAGGATTAGGTAATTACATGCTCTCCCTTTGCCAATCAAGGGCGGGCGTCGTATCTGCTGCCTCTGCTTTCGCTTTCGGCTCTTGCAAGGAAGGCTGGTACCACCGCTGCCAAGGCGTCGACCCCTGAGATCCCGCCGCCTGCTCCGCGCCGCCGCTCCTGGCGAATTGTATTCTATTCGTATTTTCCTTGATTTGATTTTGTGAGGGGAGAACAAGAAGGAAGAAGAAGAAAAAAGCACACAAAAAAAATTCTTTTGTTGTTAGGTTTCAATTTTTGTTCTGGTTTCGATTTCGGATTCTGATTGTTCGAGAGCGAGAAAGAAGAGAAGAGAAGAGAAGAGAAAAAGGAAAAGGAAATTTGGAAGGATGTTGCTACACAAGACGAAGAAGAATCAGGGCGGTGCCTCGAAAGGCAACCGGCTGCTGATCAGCGTGTCTGTTCTCGGCAGTGCCGGGCCACTTCGGTTCGTGGTCGGCGAGAAGGAGCTCGTGGCTGCTGTAATTGATACCGCGTTGAAGTCTTACGCTCGGGAGGGTCGGCTTCCGGTGCTCGGCTCCCATCTCAACGATTTCTTCCTCTACTGCCCCAGCGCTGGCTCTGGAGGTAAAGAGATTTTTCCCAATTCCGCAAATTTGCGTACTTTTTCATGTGCTAAGTTGCTGAATGATTGATAGGCTGTCGAGTTTTATCGTGATTGCTTTTGTGGGTTATGTTCTCGGTATCTGTACTGATTGTGGGTTGTGGATTGAATTTTTGGTTGCAGCCCTGAGTCCATGGGAGACAATCGGGTCTATCGGTTGCAGAAACTTCATGCTGTGCAAGAAGACGGCAGGGATGAAGATGGATGATGAAGGTGGAAGATCACCTACAACTGCAGCTGTAGGGCAGAAGGGGAGCGGGAGCTGGAAGACATGGATCAACAAGTCTTTCAATCTCAAGATTTACTCCCACTGAGCCTCCCAAATCGATGAGTTATGCTCTATACACTTTGTACCCTTTGTATGGTTTGGATTCCCAATTGCATAAACGCCAGATTGATGATATTGGCCATACTTGTTTTCCTCCATTTGAGCTTTTGTGATGGTTGGAGCTTACTCTGGTTGATAAAACCAGGGCAAGAGGACAACTCATGGAATAAAAATTGTTGTGTTATTCATTCGGCATTCGAAGTTGTTTGTTTAATGAAACGAACAGTAATGTTTTTCTGAGCTACTTACTATATTCGCTTCGTTTGAATGAGTCGAACTCCGTATTTATTCTTCTTGCCAGTGGTTGATATATATAATAATATTGCACTGTATTGATGGGAATCTTCCGACGGCCTGTCAACCATTTAGTAGTGCTGTTTCAACAGATTTTATTTGACTAGCATATAATAGCTAGATTTTAGAAAACAGCTGCAGACAGAAGTTTGATGTAGACTCGGTTGGTTGCAGTTGTTTTCTTCTGGAACCTGGTCGATTCTCTTGCTTTGGAAGTAGAGTTAGGCAATTGAACCATAGCTCGTTGGTTTCTTAGGCAAAGAATATCAGGATTACCAAATGTTCTGCAACATATATAGTTTTTTGTTCGTTGGGTAATTTTGTGGCGCGCAATTGGTCTAAGCTTTTCAAAGTATAGCTATATAGGTTATGTGAAGTTATGCCTTGTACCGAGGAAGTGCCAGGATCGATGTTGTTGTTTGTAAAATAATTTTGCTTGTGCTCAATTTGGTTTGACCTGATAGATGCTCACAAACAGGGTTTGCTGATGGAGCACAAGATTGGCTTAGAATGAACTTGAAATGTTCTTTTTTGCTGAAAATATATATTGATAACATAATTTTTGTGCAAGGCATTAAAAAGTGAAGGCTAAAATGTTAAAAGGACAAGCGAGTTCCAAATCTATACTTTCAAGCTCCTTGTGCGTTTAACAAGCCGTTGAGTTGGTCTACCTAACAAAAGTGAGCAGAGTTGTATCAAACTTGCTCATATATCAACGACTCAGGGGTCGTTTGTTTTTGGTATTTTCATCGATTTTATCCCAAGAGCCAACACTTGATGGATTATCTTCATAATCCATGTTTGTTGCTACATATTGGACTTTGCTCAAATCTATGAGGCCCACATGTATGAGATTTTTCTAGGTTGAAATCCGTGAACCCCTAGAGGTGGGATTATTGAAGGTAGGCAAAATCCATAATGTTGAATGACAATAATATCCTCATTCATTTTACATAATCCACTTTTATCCTCCCTCGACCATCATCATCTCTATTATGAGCCTCACACAACCCTTATTGAGGATGAACCATAGATTATTTATAATGCTGTGTCAACTTAACTGTTTATGAGAGGGTTAAAATGGTCGAACAATATGGACCATTTAAGAAGTTCTTAACTATTAGTTCAATCTATTCAGCTACTATATCATGCTTGAGTTTATATGTTTTTTTTAAGTTTGGATGATCGAACTTGCTTTATCGTGTGGTTACTTAAAATTAAAAATAAAAATCATTCATTAAGGACATGAAGGTAAATTTCTACCATTAACACATAAATCCAATCTACTAAAATCCATTATCAAATCCTACAAACAAACATGGTTTTATCTAAATCCATTACAAATCCAAAATAACCAAAAACCAACATAATCCCTCTTATTCAAAATTCAAGGTTGTATGATAATCCTTCATTTGTTGACAGAGTCAGTCAACTCGATTACGGCGCTTACTGATAAGTGCAAGTAACTACGTGCAACAAATGTGGATCACATGATGCATTACCAAATATTATAAGCGTGTGGTTACAATAACACGTCGGTAAGTATTAGAGTTGGATGGAAATGGAACATGGCGTTGTAAGTGTACGGAGTGGTGGCTAATTCCGTATCTTCCGTGACTTCGTTTTCTTGCTCCACGTTACTTGAAGAATCCAATCACATTTGTGATTAGTATTGAGATATATGAGAGGACAAAGGCATTATGCAAGTCGTTGTTATTTGATGGCGACCACATGCGTTATCTAGCGACGGAGATAAATATTGGGCCGAATTGGCTGTCACCCGCCGAAACGAAACCAAATGGCCATTCACTGCAGGCTGATGTACCGTTCGATAATTGAGTTCGTTCAATTTTGGTGCAAATGGGCAATCAAGTGACGCATTATGTTAATACTTAGCGACAAAAGCGGGCGGTTGGAGAAGAAAATAAGGTCAATTTCATCATGGAAAAAGCCACTTGTGTTTTTGTTTTTTGTTTTTATAATCAAGATCGAATCTTAATATCTTATTGTTATCCGTACATGTACGGACAATATAGAAGGCCGGCCGTTCTCCACTCCGAGGCCATGATAATTTGTTGTGTACATTAAAAGCGGGGTAAATTGCAAAGTTGGTCATTGGAATTACAAAAAAATGTTCATATTTGGTCACTAGAAATATTAATTCCACTTTTAGTCATTATATTTAGTAAAACAGTCCAAATTTGGTCACTCTCCGTTAGTCTCCGTCTGTCTCCATTAGTGAAGACCGTTATATACTGACGTGGTAGACGGAATCGCCTAACCAGCCTAATTTAACCCGAAATTGATGAAACCCGAGCTGCCACATCAATTAAACTCGCCATGTCGTCTAACTCAGGCCCAACCCAAACTTTGAACCAGCCCGACCCATGAACCAACCTAGTCAAACAAAATAGGGTCTATCCCATTTTCCTTTCCAGATCTGAAAACAATCTTCTCTCTAGTTCTTCGTTTTTCTTTCGCTCCCTTCGACAACTAGCTCCAGATGGCACTTCACCCGGTCACCGCAATAATCTATGGGGAATAAATGATTATTGTTATGGTGAAGAGGCGGTGAAGCATGACCATCGCCTATAGAGAGACAAAGAGGGAGGTTTGATGTTCATATAGAAGGAAGCTAGGAAAAAGAGATGGGAGGGCTTCTGTTATGCTGTAATGAATGAGAGGCAGTGGAAAATTAGGGGGGAGGAGAACCTTGTTGCAATAGGGAAGGGAAGGGCTTTGGGGCAGGGACCAAAATGTACTTTCGTAGCCATTGTTTCTTTCATTTTTCTCCGGCAGAGGCCCAGATCTGATAGCAGCAGAGTCCCTGAATCATTGTCCCTCTGTTTTCCCTGTTGGGTGGCCATAGCTCCTCGAATCCCTCGAGGTGAGAGGCAGCAAGTGCCATTTTGCATGTTTTTATATTAGTATTCAATTAGCTTCTTTGTAATCTTTGTTGACAAACATAGTCTATTTTGAATGTTTAATATTAATATTCATTTTCTTATATATAGGTATCTGTATACTATGAAAAACATTTGACCTACCAAAAACATTGGACAAGCAAATGCATATCCCGGTTCGATTTGCTTGAATGGCAAATGGGCAGGGCCCAAACTGCTCCGCAATTCGTTTCTTTTCTTTTTGCCTCGAGCCCACGGGCCCGAGTAACTAAGTCTGGATGTTTGGAACTCATATTGGGTCTTTAAACCGGCCCGTTTCATCACCCAAAAGACAAACGACATTTCATTTGTATAATTCGCACGTAGCCATTTTTTTCTTGCTTACTTTCACTGCCAGGCCACGAAAGAGATTGAGAGAGATGGGCAGCGGGATCATGGAAAGGCATTCAAACCGACCCAGCTGACGATCTTCCACCGCCAGGCAAAGAAGAAAACGGTAGGGGAAGAGAAAGCTTCATGCATATGATTCTCCTATATTCTTAGTCTCGCCTAACTGCTCCCCACTTCCTTATCTTCCATCATTCCGATTGGTTTGTTCGGTTTCCCAAAAGTTTCGTTTTCTTTGTTGCTGCGTCTAATCAGTAATCTCTCTTGCTCCGCTGCCGACTGAGATTTTGTATTTGCTATCGTGTTGTTTGTTTTTCCAGAAATGGTTTTGGTTTAATTCTTTCTGGGTTGAGAATGAAATTCGGTTTATCCCTCCTTTCTATCAGTTTCGCTGAGATTAGCTGAATGCAATTGCAGGATGTAGGATTGAGGTGTTTTCCGTTGGTTCAGAGCTGAGAACGTGGCAAATTGAAGAACATTTGGGGATCTGCTTTGCTGGGAAGCCCTGCAACTGGGTCAATTCTAACCCCGTATCCCCGTTCAAGCTGAATTAGGTTTGCCCCCACCAGAGGGTCCAAATGGAAAAAGGCCTCAACTTTCTTAAGCTTTGATGAAATGGATATCAGATAGAGATCCACTTATGCTGCTTTTGAATAGGGTAGTACCAAGTTTCTTTCTTTCAATTCATTGTTAAGTTTTTTAGTTGAGACGGTATCATATCAAGATGGAGGATACCGAGGTCCGGGACTTGATAAGTGATCTTCCACAGAGCATCATGGAGAGCATTCTTTCCAGATTGCCCATAAGGGATGCTGTAAGTTCAAGCATCTTGTCAACCAAGTGGAGGTACCGTTGGACTACTCTTACCCATCTAGTCTTCGATGACAACTGTGTTAAAGGCTGCAATGATCGGGCGCTGCTCGAGGGCAACCTTATAAGCTTCATTACTCGGACGTTGTTTCTCCACCAAGGCCCTATTCATAAGTTCCAGCTCAGTACTTCGTATTTGCAATGCTGTCCTGAAATAGATCAGTGGTTGCTGTTTCTTTCAAGAAGTGGTATCAAGGAATTGGTTCTTGAACTAGGAGATGGAGAATGGTTCAGAATACCTTCCTGTCTTTTTAACTGCAAGAAGTTGACCCGTTTAGAGCTATGTAGATGTGAATTCGAGCCACCGCCAAGTTTTAAAGGCTTTCTCTATTTAAAAAGCCTCAATCTTTATCAGGTTCTTGTTGGTCCGGAGGCAATCGAAAGCCTTATCTCGAGTTGCCCGGTCTTGGAAAACCTTTCGTTATCGTATTTCGATAGTTTAGCTCTAACTGTTCGTGCTCCAAATCTCAAGTACTTGTGCTTGGAAGGTGAATTCACAGATATATGCCTGGAGAATACTCCACAATTGCTTGCAATGTCGGTTGCTATGTATATGACTGAAGACACTGCTGAGCACTTTGAGCAAAGCTCCAGTTGCAACTTCATGAAGTTTCTTGGTGGTGTTCCTCTTCTCGAGAGGCTTATTGGTCATATCTACTTTACAAAGGTAACCACTAAACCTTTTGGAACTGTATTTGGGGAGCGTTTGGTTCGGTATATTTGTAGATTGGTGTTACTTGTCTCAATTGTTTGCTCTTCATTTTGCATATCATTTAAGGTGTTTTTACTGAATCATTAATTAGCTTCCTTGACTTTGGTGTATTTGAGATTGCATGTAAATGTACTCAAATACGTCCAAAGGATTAATGGAAAACTAATACATTTGTTGAATTGAATCACTTGGTATTTCAAATCAGTCTCTCAAGTACTCTTCAATCAAGTGAGTTGTTGATCTGTAGTGCAATTCTAACTTTTGAACACTGGTGAAATCCTATTATTTTATTCTCTTCTCTGAGAAACTCCCCATTATGTTTTTAAGTATTTGAGTGTAGGTAATCGTCCAGGAAAACTCCAAATAACATACAGCCACCTCAGAGTTATTGAACTATATCAAGTTAGTTTCGAGGATATGAAAGAGATTCTTGTCGTTCTTCGCTTGATCACCAATGCTCCTAGCTTAACCGAACTCAAAATATCAGTAAGTGCTTGTTTGTTTTTGTTTCATAACAACTGGAAACTATCTCTCAATTATCATTCTCTCATGGGATGTAGTAATTTCCTTGGCAGGGGTCTTCACATACATCAGCTGCTACGGAAGCCCCTGACTTGGCATTCTGGGCAAAAGAATGCCCTAAAGATTGCACTTTTAAACAACTCAAATGTGTGACGATGACTGACATGTCCGGTGTGCCCCATGAGATGGAGTTCATCAAGTTCTTGCTTGCAAATTCGCCAGTGCTGGAGGAGATGAGCATATCGCCTTGTGTGTATGTCATGGACTGCAGAATGAACATGTTGATCGAGTTGCTCAAGTTCCGCCGTGCTTCTGGTCAAGCTGAGATCTTATTCGTCCAAGAGTAACATTCATTTACATCATGTGAACTCTGACTTCAGTGTTCCTTTCCTTTTTATTCTTTTCATTCTTGTCGATAGTTCATGCATGCATGTAGTTGCTCTTACTCTGTACCGACAGAATAAATATGAAATACCAGTTTCCTTTAAATTACTGAATAGCAAATGACTTATCAAAAGAAGTTCATTGCTAGTTTATTTGTCTTTGGATACTGGTCAATTGAGGTGCTCAATTATAGATGTGTCTGCTATCAAAGTCCTTTGAAATATTTTTTCCATGTGGGAGTTGCCTACATTTTCGATATTTCATAATCAAGTCCCTAACAGCCTTCAGTAGTTGTTTGTTAAAGTGGGTCTGCAGTAAGTACACGCCTAATCAACTTAAACCTAACCTAAATTGACCCTAATGCGATGCCAACTAATAGAAAACCTATGGAAAGCGATTTGATTAGGAAAGGTCGATAATGTGGGGATTACGATAGGTTGAGAACGATATTATCAAGGACTTCAATAGTACCGTGGTCGAGGGCCTAGTTGAAAACTCTTTCTTTATTGATGCTTTGTTACAAGAACTCTTCATTTCTTAAAAGCTTCATGTACCTAAGTGGTGTTGGTGAGTCAAAGCTTGTTCCCATAAGCTTTCAGTAGCAGAAAATCATACATTTTAGAGCAAAAAAATGAGGATTTCGTTACAGAACTTGCAAAAGAACTCCCCCAGAAAATAACTAAGCACTCTTAACTTGAAATGGAATGGAATGGACGCTGTCAAACACTCACTATCTATATGTGGTTTTCTTTTGAATCCAAATTCTGTACATTTATTATGTCGGCTAATCTTCGAACATTCTTGTCATCTGGGGCCAGAGAGCTCCATTGCCTGGACAAGCAGCGAAGAATCATCAGTGAGATCAGAATATCGCTCCGAAGACGAGAAATCATTGTTGCCTCTCGATCTAGTTGCTTCTGCTCTCTGAGAAGCTTCCCATTTCTCTGCAAGTCCATCTCCTTCCAACATCCGAACCACTTCGGACATCTTCGGTCTGTGGCTTGGCAGGTATTGCGTGCACAACAAGGCAACTTGAACCATTTCTTCAAGCTCGATTCTGTCATAGTTGGCCTTCAGATCCTTGTCAACTAGCAGCTCGAGCTTCTTCTCCTGATGTATTTTCTTTACCTGCCAATTCACATTCAAAGCGTTGTGATTCAGGTTAAACAAAAAACTGTCATCAATAAGACCCGAAAGCAGGCACTTTTCTTTCATTAGCTTGCTTACCCAATCCAGCATGGCTCCTTTCTGGTTTGAAGATTTACCGAATTCGAGAGCTCTTAACCCAGTGATCAACTCTAGCAGAAGGATACCAAAACCGAAAACATCTGTTTTCTCAGAGGATTGACCTGTGGAGAGGTACTCGGGAGCAATGTGCCCCACAGTGCCTCTCACAGCTGTGGTTACATGGGAGTCTTGGTGATCCAAAAGCTTAGCCAGCCCGAAATCTCCCACCACGGCTTCACAGTAATCATCCAGCAATATATTTGCAGCCTTCACATCTCTGTGGATGATTTTGGGATCACATTGCTCATGCAAGTACAGCAAACCTCTGGCAGCTCCTATTGCTATACTCTTCCTTGTGCCCCAGTCCAGTGCTGGTTTGGCTGCAGCGTTTGAGAGTGAGACATCATCAGTAATGTGGGAAAAATTAGTTTCCTTGGTTGACTTGGAAAGCAAGTAATAGCTAGGGGTTTACCCTTTAGTCTTGTTGCAACACTGCCATTAGACATGTAAGGATACACCAGCAGCCTTTCACTATTAGTCATGCAAAAACCATACAGGCGAAGGAGATTCCGGTGGACTGCCAAGCTTATCATCTCTACTTCAGTCTGGAACTGAATCTCTCCACCACTCGCATTCCCATCTTTGAGCCTCTTCACTGCTACAAGTGTCCCATCCGAGAGGTAACCTTTGTATACGTTGCCAAACCCGCCTTTCCCTATGAGGTACTTGCTGCTGAAGTTGTTTGTAGCTACCTGAAGCTCTTTAAACGGAAATCTCTTGAGGTTCCCGAGGTTGAGCTCCTCGTGTCGATCTGGAAAAAAATATGCAATTGAAGAGCATGTCATTCTAGTTGCCAAACCATGTTCTTGTTTCTGTGTTGTTCTTCTGGTCTTTGCTTGCTTACCATTGACATCGAAGAAGATCTGTTGGTTGCGTCTTTGCCTCAACCAAAGTAAGAAAGCAAAGGTGGAAGCCAGCAGGAAGATGCAGCCGAGGGTTGAGCCAAGTGCTAACGCGATCTTGTGTCCTTTGTGAGCTCCAGAAGGCTGGGAGGCTTAAGAAGCCATCATTGCAGTGATTGAAAAAAAGGGTGAGAATTGAATTTTGAACTGAAAACAGCATGGGGGATGGGCATGGGATAAAGAGTGGATGGAAATGATGGAATCTAGATGAAAAGCCGCCATCATTTGCAATGGAATGATAAAAGGGTATGTATCTATGGTAACAGAAATAATACTTCTAATGAGCTGAAGAAAATTCAAACTTTGAAACTCACTTACTTTGGGAGCTATTGAGGAAGAGTGACTGTGGAGTTGGTATTGTTCCAAAGCAATCCTGCTCGGTTCCACATATCAGAGGGTTTCCCACTATGCTGTTTCAATCACCAAGCGAAGGACAGCACTCTTTAAAGGTTTTTCTTTCCATGTTTGATCAACTAAGGAAGCAAAGGAAAATCCAGAACAATTGTGACTTACTTGAATGTTTTTGTATGGAAAGTGGGTATTGGAGCACTCAAATTATTGTAAGACAAGTCCCTGGAAACATCCCACAGTGATACAAGAGGAAAAACAATCTTAGTCAAGACTGTTATGGTTTTTGTATTATTTTACCAAGGAAGGAATAGTTGACAGAAATGGTTAAGGGTTGGAGGAGAATTACAGGAAAGTAAGCTGTGTCATGTTTGCCAAAGGAGGAGGAATCGCTTCAGTCAGACTGTTGTTGTTCAGCCTCCTGATGAGAATTATCAGCACACAGAAGAAGAAAGGAAAAGAATAGCCTGTGGTTTAGATAATTATGACAGTACAGTAAAAAAGAAACATGACTTATGATCACAAAGATTCTGAACACTCACAGGTACTGGAGGGTCTTGAGATTGGATAAGCTACTTGGAACTCCACCATTGAAGAAATTATTAGAAAGGTCAAGAGTTTTCAGCCTTGTGAGCTTCCCTATCTCTGCTGGAATATGTCCTGAAATGTTGTTATTCTGCAGAAGCCTAAAACAACAACAAAAGAGAAGGATAACATTTAGAGTGGAAAACACAGAACGGGAGAAAAGTATGGCTTAGCTTCCTGGAAATTGAAAACTCACACAAGCTGGAGATTTGTCAAGTTGCCTATGCTTGGTGATAGACTTCCAGACAAACTTTGGCTTGGAGCTCCTCTGCAGCACAAAAAAGGGAACTAGGTGAACAAAGATTCTTGTAATAATTGATGAACTGAACTTGCCCTTTGTCTGAAAAAGAGCAAAGTTAGAGCCTTTACTTACAGGCCAGTGACCAGACCATCAGCAGAACAAGTGACCATAGTCCAGCTGCATGGATCAACAGCAGTTGCATCCCAGTTGAGAACATTGTGCGGATCTTTCAATGCATTCCTTATATCCATCAAAGCCACCACTGAAAAAAAGAAAAGAAAACCAAATGAAATGAAATGACATGAACATCAATTCAATAACATGTCAAGCCAAACAAACTGGAAAAAGATCACCGTTGTCAGAAAATCTCAACTGGGTTATATAAATTTACCTTCAAAGTTGACACCTTTGGGTGACAAACTTCCATATGCAGAACAACTCCACCAGCAGAACAACAACAAAGAGAACAAACCAAAGTTGCAGAAACCTCCATTGCTCTTTCTTCTTGCTTCCATTTCAAAACAGGAATGCCTTCTCTCTCTCTCTCTCTCTCTCTCTCTCTCTCTCTCTCTCTCTCTCTCTCTCTCTCTCTCTCTCTCTCTCTCTCTTCTGTGAACTTGGATTCTGTTTGTTTTTTTATCACATAAGTGAGGGGACCTGAGAGAACCAGGAAGGAAGCAAACCCACCTCTTCTCCTATAATTGCACTCACTTTCAGTTCAGAAGTGATGTCAGAAAAACAAGAACTGGACAAAACATGATGGAATTATCAAAACTATAAAAGAAATGGGAAAAGGTGGAGAGGAAGAAATTCTTGGAAAAGCAGTGGTCTTTGGCAAAGTGGTAAAAGAAGAAGAGAGGAGTGGAGTGGGTAACAACATGGGGCTGCCAATGTTACTTCAACAAGGCTGAAAGGAAAAAGAGAAGAATATGGATAAAGAAAGCTATTAGCCACACTAACCCAAATCTAGAGATGATATCTTAAGTCCAAAGAAGAATTGTAGATACTACAATTTTACATTTAAAATGCCAAAAAAATTCCCTTCAATCATGTAGTTGTTTGGAGAGAAAAGGACTGGTGAGTTGAGTGGGATTCTTTGTTTTTTTCTCTTATTCTAGTGCATGCCATCACATTACAATGGCAATGACAATTCCATGTATAAAGATTTTGGTAGGGAAAGACAAAACTGAAAAGGAGAAGTGAGAAGAAAGAATGAAAGCGAAGGTCTAAGTTGATTCGAATCGATTACTTTACGTTTTGTTATCTTATCATCGTTTAGAAATAAGAGTGCAGCAAGGCTAATCGCTTGGTTAGGTACAAGATTAAGTGGTAAGCATATGTTGTGTGATATTTTCTGAAACAAATAGGAAAAGAAAAGGAGGAGATGATCTTTGTTATTTGGTGGGTCAGCAAGTGTTTTCTTGCTGTCAAATTTGTAGAGGAAAAGGAGGCATAAAACAGAGATGAGTTAGAAAAGGACACACAACACAACACAAGTGTTGGAGATTGGTACAGTGTCTTCTTCATGAAAGGAAAGGCAACATTCCTTCACAATTCACATTGGCCATTTCTTTCCTCTTTCCTTTACTCCTATTTCTTTTTGTGCTATTTCTTGCCTTACTAGTTACTAATGTATCATTAGACAAATATACTGAAGTCTGTCCTACTCTTTCTACAAATGTATACAAACTTTGTACTATAGCATGTATTGTGCTATGCCATACTACTTATTCCCCTAAATGGAGATTGGCTTCTACTTCTTCTTCTTCTTATTACTATTATGGGGTTTTCTGTTCTTTAATTGTATTCTTAAGACTGGTCTGTCTGTGGCTTTGTGCTTTATTGATTCTGAGAACACTGATCAACACTCCCCATTGTCTCCACTCCACAGTCAACAATGAAGAAAACTGTCCCCATAAACCATGAAAAAGCATCCATCTTTTAAAAGCAAAAGCTGTCACCACCATCACCCAAATGAAAAGCAATTATATACCTTTCTTTCATATGCACAAAAATAGGGTTTGAGCACCCCCATAGTTTGAGCTTTACGATCTCACTTTGTTTTTTTTTTTTTTTAACATGGAAGTTAGCTCTAAGTTCGAATTTCAGGGTGGATTTCTTATTCTTTGCAGACTTCATATTTAGGTGCATGTGGATTCAGAGGCACTAGGCTTCAATGTTAATACGATAACTTTTATCCGCTGGGTGATCATAATTTATTTCATGTAGACAAAAGTGAAGTTGCCATATTCTCAATTTATTTGGTGATACTACTAGTATGGATTTTACCAACGACAAGTACAGAAGGAAAAAAAAAAAAAAACATTTACAATTTTATGTTACATTGAGAACATGCTTGGGAGTCAAATGCCAAATCTCAAATGATTGCTAAGTAAGCCACATAGAGAGACCTAGTTATAATTAAGAGTACATGCAATGAATGTACTTACTATTTTTTTCACAATATGGACATATGTAGTGATCGTTTATGAAAAATGAAACTTGTATTCGTCGGTTATTTCTTTATCAATGAATGAATTACTTGAACATCCATTTTTAACAAATCATTTATGTTAGAGAAAGAGAAAACAAATCATTTACATTTAGATTACTAAAACTCGAACACTAGCTGATTGAATCGCTCTAATGTTGTCATGGAGTAAGTTGCTCAATGTAGCCAAAGCTAGACTAGGTGGAAACCATGATTGTGAAGTAAGTGAGTGAGATTAAGCTAAGATCGATCATGGAAGCATGTTTAATTTATGATGGGGGATCTCTTGAGCATAATAGTGTTCTATTAAAAACACAAAGAAACACCAACAATTATGGAATTCTCTTCGTGGTGCCTAGGTGCACGTGCAATTTGGACCCTCCTGGCTTTGGTCAAACATGGAAAAGAAAAACAAGATGCTTTTTTTTTTCCTCCTTTGATTCATGATGATGATCGAAGATGAATTGGATCTAAAGCAATGATCGATCAAGAAGAAGAAGGTTCAATTATTATCATGGTTAGTCATCATAGAACAACGTACATGCATGTTCTAAAGCGGGGGAAAAAGGACAATTACTTGTTTGGAGATAAGGAAGTTAGCTAGTAGTTGGGATAAGACTCACATTTTTGGTTCCTTCAAGTTGAAGTTCTAAGTTTTCGACAAGGACATTGGCTGCAAATGCAATTCAAGTTATTTTCATTATGATTACCACTACTTAGATGTTTAATTGCACAACTAGCATAAGCTGCATTGTTACACTAATAAAAAGCAGTAAACCCTCCACGAAAATAGTAGAAATCGCTTAAATATAGCGTCTTAATGTGATTGTTCATTTCTCTTTGTTTTTTCTTCTTCTGTGTTGTTGCGAAAATCAAAATTATTCATGATCTTTGTATGTAATTTGACAGCAACTCGTATTATAGCTAGGCTAGGATGGATCGGGTACACGCAACGTTTGGTTGGAAGAAAAGTTTCTCCGGATGAGTGAAAATCTAATGCCACATAAGCCCTTGGATAAGGTAGGGATGTTTGATTAGCTCATTTCTTATATTGGTTAAAGTGTACAAAAATTATACAAGATTCAATCTTGAGTCTTTCCCGACACTCCGGATATAGGGGGGGTTTGTTTTGTAACATGATATTACAATCATTGGCTGAGAGATCACTTGTTCGTGAAAGTTCATAAGAACTAAATATTGATTTAAGCATAAGACTATGGTGTTCAATGCAAATTTCATATCATTGGTGGGTTTTTTTTAGTTGGGAAGACATGTAAAAGGAATGGTATAAACAAACTCCTTAACAAATAATTTCTTTTCTTTCTAATACTAATTTTCTTAATTTAGTTTCTCCCCACAAGTTGAGTTATTGACTCTAGCAGTTTGACGAAGTTATGACCAACTCTTACTGCAATCCCCTAGTACAATAATATTCACATGGTTACATTTTCACTTTTTTCATCATCTCCTTGCCTCTCTTTTTGACTCAAAAGCTTCAATCACAAAGAAAAGTAGGAGATCAAGAAAATAATTATATCTATGTAGGGTTGTAATGAATTAAAGCATAGGAAGTTGACTAATAATGGCATCAATGAAGAAAAGATAGATTGCACTATCTAGCTAGCCAAGAGAAGAACAAATTAAATGAGTAGTGAATAATTGCTAGCTCCATTGATGTCGTTTCCTCTTTACATCCTCTCAAACCCAACAAATGGGCTTGCTTTGGTTTGAATTGAACTTTGGTGGGGGAGAAGAAGACAGACAGGAGCTGCCTGCTAAGGTTAATTGGGGCTTCATCAGTGCGCCATAGCTATTGACAGCGGCAAATTCAAGATAGGGTAGAGTACTACGCCACATCTGAAAAAAGGCAGAAAGGTTTGGGCCGTAATCCGACAAGCATTGAAACAAATAATTAAAATTGAAAATTTACTAGTGATATACTAGCTCTAGATTCTGAGGAGGGCCAGTCCGTATCCGCCACCGGCGATTGTGTATTATTGGTGATGAAGAAATAAAGTTGGTATCACATTATTTTGGGTCTCACCATGGGACAATGTATGTCCTTCAAATGTTCCATACAAAGAGGACATGGTAAAGCATCCAAAATAGGTGATCAAATGAAACTAGGTATATGGCACCCCCTCAAGTGCTTGTCCCCAAAGTCCCTACCTTTCTCTCCCAATTCCTCCAATCTCATTGACATTCGAAAGGCTCGACTAATGAGAATGTAACGATCAATACGACTATAAGTTTTTGTTATATACACATACTTACATCACGATCTTTATATAAACAACGCTTCATACTCTTGTCTTACAAGCTTAATGGCACTTAAAATTTGATCTAATGAGAACGTAACGACCAATACAGAAATAAGTTTTTCTAGTACTCGCATTTACATCACCAACATGGTGTTCATTTGGTGGCAAGCATCATTATGGAGAACTCCTATTGTGATCAGAGAAATGAGATGAAATTAGAATAATATATTTGACAATGCATGTTGGTCTTTACTTACCGTCACTAAAACTAACCACTACGTACTATATATATGCTTTCCAGCAAAACCCTCCATACTTTGTCGGAGGGTAATTCCACCTAATCCCACGTAAGGAATATTCTAAACAAAAACAAGGACCATGCACGAAGAATTAATTCATTTATTATATCTTATATTCTTCTTTTTCTTAATTACTGTGATGCCAAATAATTGGCGACAATAGGTGCACCATTCCAATATGCATGCAACCAGTGGCGGATACATGCATGTTTAAGGATATATTTGGAAGTACGATTATTCAACCTCCGATAGTAATTTGCATATGAGAAAAAAAATATGTTTAAGTGGTATTGGAACACCCTTAAAATTTGGGGAAATGATACTCCAACCTCCGGTAGTGGTTTGCATATCAATAAAAATAATATTTAAGTAGTAGTCTATGTGATTTAAACTTGGGACAATGCCAATATTAGTAAATATATTTTCAATTACACTGCAACTCATTTGTTATTATGTTTTCGATCGAAATATAATTGTAAAATGTTATTCTTAATCACAAATTGTTTTCAAAACCTAACGATTGAACCCAATTACTGGATACCCTTGTCTAGTAAGATATGCCGAGAGATATTTGTTGAACAGTATAGACACAAATGTATCTTACCATTTTACGAAACACGTTTGAACCTTTTACTAGTCAAATATTTTCATATTTAATAATTATTTAATTTAATTTTTTTAGAGAGGACACCCCTATTTAAAATTTCTGGATACGCCACTACATACAACCAAGACCTGGAGGAACAAATTGTCTATCTCCTTCTTCCAGAGAAGTCGGCACACAGTTATTTGTATGGTTTAACCTCACAGTGGGTGAGGTTTGTAAGATTTACTCTACGAATAAGAAATCTCAAACAATTTATCGACCATATCGCATTACTGGTTTGCGAATTTTGTACTAAAACATCTCAATATCATACCAATATTTTCTTTCTAAATATTCTTTATCTTTTATTTGCCTTCAATTGGAGGCCACCGATCGAAGTTCAATCAGCTGCAAAAAAGCCAAAAAAACGAATTATTAAAAAAAAAAAAAACAAGTAATATGGGCATCCACTTTCTTAAAAGAATTGAAATAAATGGTTCATATCAAGATTATTATTGTACTTAAAGTAGGATCTTAGCCTCTTTAGAAAAAGGAGATTATGGCTCAAATCTGTCCTCTGCTAATCAGTCCACAGTCCACACATATAACTAATACGAAGCCCAAGAAGAAAATCTGGAGATCGAGAAGACAACTTGAGTGAGTACTATTCATTGTGTACGTACGGTGAGTTAAAGTGGATCACTTTTGTTGTTGCTGGGGAAATTCTACAGGAATGAATTTCAGTGCATAGATAGAGAAGAGAACGACCGTCTTTTTTGTATGTTAGCTGTTGTGTTTTTGTATCTATTCCTTTCCTTAAATTTGTACCCACTCCTTTTTCTCTAGTGGTCGACAAAAAGAGCTAAGCTAGGTTCATGCATGTGTATAGTGTATTCATGGCATGGTTGGTAGCATTTAGAAGCTAAGCATATCTTTGAGAAAAGGAGGGAATAAGCATTTAGAACTTAATTTTGAGTGGCTCTCCTCTCCCATTTCCATGCCAATTGCCATATATGCATAGACAACACTTAAGCTTAGATTAGGTAAATTCATTAGGTAATTGGACTCAATTGTCATGAACTATATGGGTATTGGGGTAGACCCAAATGGACTCATTCTTAACAACTTTTGGTTGGATATGGGTTTGGGTTGGGTCCAATTTGGGTCAATTCATTCGGATGAAAAATATAAATACGAAAAGCAAATATCAATTTGGGTCAATTCAATTCATTCGCGGTCCAATCTAGGTAATTATAAATACGAAAAGCAATATCAATCATCTAATTGTTTTCTTTAAAGTTTAAACCAATTCACACTTTCAATGTTGGTATTTCCACATTTATGTTTGTTTTAGAATCAAGAAAAAAAAAATGCAAAAATCACATTATAGTTGGGTATTCATTTTCTTTTGGATAGTAGTGTAATGGGTTTGATTTATACACAAACTAAATGGTTGAATATGGATATGTCCACAAAGTGATATTATCCAAACTTTATTTGATCCATAAAATTTGGGTTTGAAGAATACACATTGGGTTATTTTTCCATCCCTAACTTGGATTGGGATTGGAATCAAAACCTCAATTAGGAAAGCAAGATTCCACAGCAGCAGCAGCACAGTGAGATGGGGAAAAGGGAGTTTTCTTTCTCACAGAATCAAAACGGATATATTGGGTTTAAGAGAATTTGAAAAGAAATAAAAAAAAAAGAAATTGTGGCTGCTGGGATTCGAGCCCAGGTCTCTACGGCCACAACGTAGAATTCTAACCACTAAACTACAGCCACTCTCGCTGTCATCAAAATACTCTGGCCTTTATTTATTCAAAAATCAACTAGAGAGCAATGCTGTGACACTAGCCCTACTGGCTACTGCTGGTGTAACCAATTAACCATGTGATTATGTCGATCAAGAATCGTTTATCTACAGTTCTACACAATAGCCTTATTAATACGCTATTAATAGAAATCAAGCCCTCAAAACCATCAAATATTGTTATAGTTTATAAAGAACCACTACATCAATTCAAGAACCATCCATTGTAAAAGCAAATATGAACGAAGCCTATTCTTCCAATTACAAAAGCAATCTCGTAAGATTTTAAACGGTAGGTCGTGCTTTTACACACGCCTCACTACTACTAGTTCGTCAAACATAAATACAATTAGACGCACGAATGAATGCAGTTAGACAAGTAGCGACTGCATAAATAGTTACTTAGTCCAATCCTTTGTCATATATTTACGAAGAAGGAAACATAAAACAAAAACATTTGGCAAACAATGTGGTCCAAAAGGTCTATCCAGGACTCATGAGGTGTCAGTAGTAAGTAGTAACCTCACTTTATTACAAATTCCAAATTACCATACACCAATGATAGAAAAGTAAACACAAGAAACAACATCCGACTAACAGACTCAGAAACACAAGAAATAGAGCTTCAAACTTCCTAGTCTTCCTCTTCAAAGCAGCACTTCAGAGTTGATCTAGGAGATCCAGTATCCTCAGAAGAAGCAGCATCAAACTTCTGATAGACAACAGAACCTCCAATCCCGAGCTCTTCATGGCTCCTATCTTCGCGATAGTATCCCTTCACATCCAGGGCACATTCCTTCTCCAGTTTCCTCCCAGCCACATCTGTAGCATGCACAGCTACGGAGAACTCGCTTGGCTTGAAGCAAGCCAGCACCCTATCGACCACCTGCTTCAGACCCACTTCTTTCAGGTTGTATCCCACCATTTCAAAGCTTGCATAGCTGAATCCGTCTTCTGGGGTCACGTGAATGGTGGAAACAGCACCGCCTTCGATAGCATTCATGGAATAGCCACAAGGGTCAAAATCAAAATCACATATTTCAGAGTTTGGTAGGATCTTCCTTATCCCAGAATCGACAGTCATCACAGCCCCAGTAGGAGACTGGGTTTTGAAGAACACTGCAGCCTTTTCTCTGTCAAGATCAGTCATGCACATCTCCACGGTGTAAATTGGTTCATCAACCACAGCAGCATCTGCAGTAGCAGAGTAAACATGCCACTGCTGCTGGCTATACCATCCACCCATGATATAGGCCTTGCTGCCTTCAGAACCGAGATTCCCAAAATATCCATCGAGTACAGAGACTTCCTCAGAGAAGCTACGATGAGGATATAGCTGTGCTGAAGGACAGATAAAAGTGCCACGTGTGTACCTCACTGACTTCACCTTAAGAGAAAGGGTTTCAGCCAATTTGAGGATAGGTGGTATAGATAGAAGCAGCTTTGTTGTCCCACAAGTTTTGATGACGATCTTGTATGCGAACACAAAGAGGCTGGACTCGGAGAGGACATGGGAGTCCACATCAGCATTTGCAAGTGAGTCGACAATGGTGCACTGAGCAGGTCCAAGAATCTCATCCAACTGAGCCTTCGACAGAGATCGAAGGCCCTTCCCTTCCGGGTCAGCAAAGATACCCGGCTCAAAGAATGCTATTTCTAACCTCTTTTCATACCCTTCAAATCCAATTGCAGAGACTGTCATCGTGACACTCGACAACAAATGTCACAACACCAGAAGATAGACCAACAGATGACAGTCGAGCAAACAACACCAAGAGATTCTAGCGAATTCCCAGAAAGCTCACAGTTTGATCACGGTAGCTGAGCGAGTGAGGAAGAGAGGAAGAATTTGAATGAAACTGATATTTAAACCTACTTATAATATCAATAATCTAAATGAACCAGCAAGCTATTAGCAGGACTCAGGATGGCTTGCGAGCGCACTGCATGTAGAAAAAAACACATAAAAGACAAGTTAAAATCATGAACGCCGGAAGAAAGAAAACATTGTTGTTTCCATGACAAAAATAAGGGGTGGGCAGAAGAATATACGTTGGAGTAAGCAGCAGATCTGAATTTCTTGATTCCACCGTTTGGGCGAACGTCTTCAATGCTGTAACCGAGGGGAGCTTCGTAGAACAATGATTTACTACTACTGCTAGACTTCTTCTTGCCACCTTTCGACTCCATTGATCATTCAATACTGGCTGCACCAACAATGGAAAGATAGTTAAATCACCGAGAAAGTATAACAACACGAGACCTGGGTACTCAATTTGCTAAGAAAACCAAATGTGTGCGAACGTTTTATTTTAATCCCTTCCTCAGATTTGAGAAGATATAAGAGAAACATTCGAAACATTCTTATCTCATATCCTGGCAGAAACACGAAATTTTTCAGCTAGTCTACCTATCATAGAGTACAATACATGCACCATCAACGATCCACACTCTACGCCTCTAACCAACAGAATTAGAGTTTGTTTTAAAAACAGGAAGCTAAACGCTGAACAGAACAAAAGCACAATTGATCCATACATGCACAGAGGAACCTAAAACCCCCCAATTTTACGTTTTCTAATGAAAACCCAGAAAAAACTGCGCCAAGAAAACCAAAACCCAGAATTATACGAGCAACAAGTTCAAGAACTAAGCCACCTCAACAGGGTAAGAAAAAGCCCTACGCTACATTGAGGAACAAATAAACAGATGAGTAACAAAGATCGGAACTCACAAATCAATATGGGGAAAACACAGAAGCTCTTTTCTTCCGAAACGCCAAATTACCACCTCCACTTCGCAAAACTCTGCAATCAAAAATAACGAAGAACGAATCTGAGATTATGATGAGGTACTTTTTCAGTTGGCTTTTTTGGCTTCTTTCTAGTTTTGCGAATGGAGGAAGGCAATTTAAAGTTGAGAATTTGTAGAGCTGTCTATTTATAGCTAGCTTTGACCTGTCTGCTAGCCGAATTATTTTAAATTACTAATTATGAAATAGGTGAGAGTTAGAGCAGAAAAAACTATTTGGGTCGAACCCACAATTTGAATATATTGAGTCCATATAATTATACCTGTAAAGAAATATCGACCATCAAGCTATTCACATTAAACCAATTCACAACTTCATTATTGGTGTTTCCACATTTATGTTTGTTATACAAAAAAAATTTGCAAAAATTACATTAGAGTTGATATATATTTTTTTTAGCCAATGTAATAGGTCTAATTTAGACTCAAAGTAAATAGTTGTTTATTGGTATGACCTTCAAGTGATATTATCAAATATGATTGACTGGTAATAAATTGGGTTTGGGAAAGATTTTTTTGCAATTCATAGTGGAGGAAATTTTTTAGACCACGTTTGGCATTAGTTGTTCATTCACCACCACATCCAACGCTAAGGTATCACTTTCTCATAATACTTTTTAATTTACTGCGAAATGAGATGATCTAAATTCTTTCAGTTTTGGGTTTCAAAATAGTAAATTTGCAATCACTTGTTTACATAGTTTCCATCTCCTACTTTTAAATGTGTGAGATTTAAAGTTTCTTTATCTAAATTTCATAGCAAAATATGAACTTGTAAACATTGGCAGAGGTGAGTGTACAACTAAAGATCACAATAATTGTAGCTTTAGTGGTATGGAGGTATATTTGAACTTATAAATCAATTAACAACATCTCATCTTTCATTGAAAACTAAGCGAAATTTAGGGAGTCATTCATTGTTATATAAAAGTATTGGGTGTGCCTACGGTGACATGCATGTCATGGTGACTTGCACTTTCCGGTCGACCTCAATTAGGATTAGGTCGACCTCATTTAGAATTCGGTCGACTTCATATAGGATCTGGTCGACCTCATTTAGGATTCGGTCGACCTCATATAGGATCAGGTCGACCTAATCTATTGTTTAGTGTAAAAACGGTTCATGGTGCCTACTTTGGATATTCATATCATACAATTGGCTAGATGGAAATTGAAGACTAATGACTTGTTTTGAAGCTGGAGTGTCCCTCTACATATTGAAGTGATTGAGAGCTCTATAGGAAGTCCAGAAGACCATTTTTGAACCTCATCAAAAGGCTATGCCAAAACTAGGAAACTGCCTAGAAATGGCTAAGTCTGGAAACGTGTTTGTGAAGCCTATTTTGGAGCTCAATTCGAGAAGCATGAATGTGAGTCGAGTCTAGGAGCCTCTACCACGTTAAATTAGGTATGTTTTTATACAAATTCAAGGCATTGGATGAAAGATTGGATATCTGTAAGGCTTCAAACAAAAGGGTCGAAGTTCTAGGAAGACTGTTTTTTTGGCAGACTTCGAGCACAAGCAAGCTGCCAGAAAAACAGCCTTCGTAGCAACTTCGAGCCTTTTGTTTGAAGCCTTAAAGATATTCAATCTTTCATCCAATGCCTTGCCTTTGTATAAAAACTACGTAATTTAATGTGGTAGAGGCCCCTGGACTTGACTCGCATCCATGCTTCTCAAATTGAGCTCCAAAGTAGGCTTGACAAACACGTTGCCAGACTTGGCCATTTTCAGGCAGTTTCCCAGTTTTGGCATAGCCTTTTGGTCAGGTTCAAAAATGGTCTTCTGGACTTTCTATTGAGCTCCCAAGTACTTTAATGTGTAGAGGGACACTTCAGCTTCAAAACAAGCCTTTAATCTCCAATTTCCATCTAGCCAGTTGTAAGATATGAATCTCCAAAGTAGGCACCATGAAACTGTTTTTACACTGAAACAACAGATAAGGTCGACCTGATCCTATATGAGGTCGACCGAAAAGTGCATGTCACCGTGACATGCATGTCACCGTGACATGCATGTCACCGTGACATGCATGTCACCGTAGCAAAGTCCAAAAGTATTTGAGAAATATATGTTTGGAAACTGAAATTGCATGCATTAGTGAATAATAGAGTTCTTATATATATATATGGTGACTACTTCGGTGCACTCACAAAAATGAGTGTGTTCAATGCACCCAACTAAAAAACCAGTCTTAAGGTGTTGGATTTTGAATATTAATTTGTAGAATTAGTGTAATATGATGATATAACATATGATAACAACTAATTAGCGGATTATCCTAAACCCTAGACCTCCAATTTTGAGTGCTATCCCTAAACCCCAAATTGTAAACCCTAACCCTAAATCTCTAAACTCTAAATCCTTCAAATTAAAGTAAATCTTTAATGATTTTTATGCAAATTCATGTGCGTTATTGTTCATCACATCATAAGTGATGATTGACATCATTTTGACATAAATCACATGTTTAAAATAACGGTTATGAAGCGAGTGCACCGAATGCACAAAAAAAAGTGAGTGCACCGAATACGCCACCATATATATATATATAATAGAGGAGTATATTATACCTATAACCCATTAAAAATGTACAACAAATTTGTTCAGTCTAATTTGTTATGACCAAGGTTGTCACTCGATTCCACCAATGAGTCGTTTAAGCAAGTGGGTTAAAGATTAATGGATTAATTTGATTAACCTGGTTAAGCATAGCTTTACCCAGGTGCATGAAAAATTTATTGATTTCACATTATGCTTAGATATTTATGAAATTTCTATGATAAATTTAGATACAATGACGATTTAATATAACTTATTCGTTGGAATTGAGTTTCATTTTTATATTTTTCTCTCACTTGGAACTTATGCTTTAAAATGACGCTTTAATTCTAAATCTCTTCCCTCCTTTTTTTTAATCTTTTTCCATTAAATTTTCAAGTTTTTTCTTTTCTTTTTTTCATTGCATATCATATTTCGTTCTCAATATTCTTACTCTTCTTCTCCAATTCGATTTCATGTATATATACAAATGAGGATATTGGTCTTTGTTAATCACACCAAGTCTCAATCCAAATATATGTTCGTCTAATCTTGTGGCTTATTCTTTGTTTGAGATGTGGTTGATTGGCAATGTGACCTTGCTGCTGGAAGGAAAATGGAATTGACTACTGAGAAACTGTGTTGACTTTTGAGATGATTGAGACTTGTATTGTTGCCTGCGGATACTAAAAGAGGAAAAGATATTATGGGATAACCGAACACGGGTGGTTGATGTATGTTGTTGCATGGGCCTCTGATAAGGAAAAGGACGACATGTCAACAGAGCTAGTGATTAGATTTGTTGAAAATGATGTCAGTTTTAAGTGACTCGGTGCTTAGATGAGTTAGTTGAATCAACTCGATTTCCTAATTCAACTGGTTTTTTTAGTTTGACCAAGTTTGGATTGATAACCAACTGGGCCTCCAACTTCCTAACAAATACTCGGGTTTGGGCAAAAATGATTCGCACAACCATGTCAAACTTGGTTTGACAATCAGGCTTAAGATTCTTGTCTTTTTTGGAAGATACATTGGTTCTAATTCCAATACTTGTTTATTTTATACAAATAAATAAGTTTAATAATTGTGAAGACAAATATATCATTCATACTTTCGCTCTCGTTGTAGGAATTTGAAACGGGAAAATACTTTTCTCATCCCAGACTTATATATTGTATTGTGTTTAGACGTAGACATATGGCATTGCCCTAGAAATTCATTAACATGTCAAAAAAGGTGAAATGAACCAATAATTAAGCTCAATCTCGTACAATAATCATTGGATCTAATCATGTCATATTAGGAACATGTTGAAAGCTTAGCAGTTAACCCGGCTAAAACGTTAAAAAACCCAGTCCCATATAGTTTGCATAAGGATATGATTTCTTCATAGTTAATTCTAAAAATTAATACTAATTTAAAATTTTGACATTGCTTTGACCTATTTAATACTCTAATTTTATATGCAATATTCAACCAAGTGATATATGGGTTGCAATTTTAAAGTTATCCTCTGTTTTATAATATGCATTGAAATATAAATTAAGTATTCAAATACAATTAAAATCATAAAAAAAATATGAAAGTCGAAGTATCAAATCACCAAATAAGTACTTATGAGAGTTTTAGTTGCTAGCTAACCGCTGAAAAGGTCTTCTGATTTTTGAGATTTTAGGTTTGTGTATGTTTTTCTTTTAAAATATACAACAAATATATGTAATGTGATTGGTTGTTGCCATTCCCTCTCTTAAAAGTGGTCATGGTTCAAATCCTCACATGTATATATTTTTTATGAATAAATAAGAAAGAAATAAGTAGTTGTGAAGACAAAAATGCCATTTCTACTTTCACTCTCGATGCAGGAAATTTGAAATAGAGTAAAAATGCCATTTCTACTTTCACTCTCGATGCAGGAAATTTGAAATGAAGTAATTGGTTACCTTTAATAATATGTGTTGATGAGGGACGAGACGAGGCTCGCCGTGTATGGTTAAATTTGGTATATTATGTTTCACCCTTGGATAGGCGTTGGAATTACCATCTCGCCACTCGAGTGTTTCATCTGGACTTCGGTCATATTTTGGAAAAACTGTCTAACATTTGTTTACTATCATTAGGCTATTCAATTTAGGGGTGAATATAATGTTTGCCTCTATTTTTGGGCATATAGTATATAGCAAATCTCAAAATTTATCTTTATCATTTAATTTATCTTAAAATTCTCACGTTATGCAATTATATAAATTTAACAAGAAAATGAGTGAATTATCTAAAATCATTCGATACAAATAAAACAATTTAAATTATACAATAAATTTGCAAGTAGAGATAGATGAAGTACTCGCAACTATGAACTATATAATCATATTAACCAGAACTTCAACAATTAAAATTTAAACCGATCATTAGAGTCGTATTTTAAACACTATATTTGGTGGTGCCCACAATTAATGCATCCCTTCTTCCAATTAATCAACGCTAAGGATGACAATCAAATCCATGGTCGTAGTTGTATATGGGCACCGGGCCGTGCCGCCCACGGGCTAGCACGGCACGACACGGTTAGAACACGGCACGAGCACGGGCATGAAATAAATGGGCCAGCCCGGCACGAGCACATATAATTAATGGGTCGTGCCGGGCCTAAAATTCATGGGCACGGGCACGAGCACGGGCACGGCACGGTATATAAGTGGGCCGTGTCGGGCCTAATATTTTCGAGACTTTCTTGAGTATAAGAACGGACATGGCACAAAAATAATATTTATTTTATAGAAAATAAATATAAAAAGAATTATAGGTTCAAATATTACAAAACATAACAAGAAAAATAATTATTTGTTGTTGTTAGAAATGTCATAAAGATATATATGTAATTACTAACATAAGTAAAAATGGACAAAGAATTAAACAAAGCCAAATCACACTAGCTATACTTCCCGTTTTCTTTCCCCCCTTATTTGTTACTTTTCTCAAACATTATCGGTTAATACTATCTTCCTCCATCCTATTTTCACCTTCTTTTTCATTATCTCTTTTGTTTTTGTCTTTTTCATTAAACACGAATACGAGCATAACACAAGCACGAATAGGCACGACACGATTCGAACCGTGCCCGGGCTTGGGCCGGGCCTAGCAAAGTTAACAAATGGGCTTGCATGGCACGACACGAAAACTGACGGGCCGTGCCAAGCACGACACGAAATACATGGGCCCGAAGCGTTCCCGTGCCGTGCCAGCCCAAGCACGGCCCAGCGCCCATGTACAGTCGCAGTCTTACGGTTACCCAACCGTCTCTGATCCAGTCAATGCAAGAAATCCCTGCATTTACTGTGTACACGTTTTCCCTGGTATCTACCACATCAACTTCTAGTTGTTTTACTTTTGCTTGGTAACACTCCCTTGCTTTTTGAGAGTTTCCCTTTACGTGTCCCAACTGCTTGCACACTGGGAATTTTAACATTTGATGGCACGTAGACGGGACTACCTCAAAGCTTGCCAGGAAACCTCTCCCCAAGATTGCATTGTACGCCGACGAGCAATCCGCTACGTAGAAATCCATGGGTTTGGTCTTCGTGACGCTTCCTTCTCCTATCGTGATGTGCAGGGTTATGACACCAAGCACCTTGATTTTCGACCCGGAGAACCCCACCAGCTGCGTGGTGGACGGTTTCAGATCCTCTATTCCCTTTTTCATGCTCTTCAACGTCGAGAAGAAGATGATATCAACCGAGCTTTCATTGTCAATGAGAGTTCTTGTAACTTTGTACTTTCCAGTCCGGAACGGGATGACTAGGGAATCCTCAGCTGATTTGGCATCGACTAGCTCGGACGCGTGAAAGGTCACCTCAGCATGCGATCCGGTTCCCAGCATTAGGACATGAACATTATCCTCCGCCATCCTGGTTCTCTTCCTCCGCCCCCAGCGATGGTTATAATATCTAGGTCTTCCTCTTCCTGGTGTGCTTGCCTCCCATTTTGAGGTGCTAGGGGCGGAGAGGGCTAGCGAATACGCCTGGGGGACCTGGAACGATTCCTCTTTGGTGACCGCGATCGCCTCCTGTCCCTTGATCGGCTCCTAGGAGTCCGGCTACGTCTCCTTCTGGGTGACCAGGATGCACGCGGATCTTTCTTTTCTTGTTTCTTTGCCTCTAGTCGGTTGCGTAAATCTCCGGGAGCGAGGTTTTCCAAGCTCATTTGGAAGTCGCGGCAGTCCACTGTGTTGTGTGTGGTTCGCTGATGCCAGTCACACATTTTGAGGCTGACTTGGGCCTCCGGACGCCTGCGATCTTCCTGCCGACTTCGATCCTCCCACCCCCGAGCGCTGGGCTCCTCTCTTTATTTTCCCGTTGCGTATACTTCTCTTCTCCCGTCTCCCCCGTATCCCCTCATTGTGAAATTCGGCCGCTCGAGGGATCTCCCCCTGCGTTGAGGGGATCGGTTCCCCTTTTTTCCTTCGCGCGGTTTTGCTCTTCCTGCAACTGTATTCTCTCCGACGTGTGCTTCTTCCGCATGGAGAGCCTCCTTTAGTGTAATGGCCCGGCGGACCACATGATCGAGCTCCGGCCACGTATTCAGACAATGTTCTTTTTTTATCAGTGCTCTCTGGAGCTCCTTGTTGTTTGTTGACATTCTTAGATTTCCCGCCGCGACGCCGGGCGTGATCCCCTGGATTTCGCGCGCGATCGTGTTCCATCTATCGTAGAACTCGGAAAGCATCTCCTTCTCCCGTTGCCGGAAATTGATCAGCGCGGACACTGTCAACTTGCGGCGTATCTGAGATGCGAATTTCGAGGAGAATAGTGTGGCAAACTGCTCGAAGTTATTTATGATACCTTTGGGGAGCCAGGTGTACCAGTCCTGCACCGCCCTCCAAAAGTTATGGGGAAAGCCTTGCAAAGGTCGGCATCCGAAGCGTTGATTAACTGGATCTTCAGCGTGAACGCGCTCAAGTGATTGCTGGGATTAGAACTCCCGTTGTACGTAGGAAGCCCCAGCGAAGAGTAGTTCGGCGACACCTGGTTCTTGAAAAGCTTCTTTGACAATGGGTTGTGTAGGACGCTAGGCCCTTTTCCTTTCCCTGTTTCCCTCCAAAAACCCGGCTGCAAGTGTTCCTCCAGGAAGCTCAGGTAAGCTTCTGGTCTTTCCTCCTCCGACTCATCGTCTGGATCTTCGTCCACCGGTATGGCCTTTTGTTTGTCCCTGCTTTTCGTCCCGGATCCCCTTGCGCCTGTGTCACCATCTTCGTCTCCGCGCATTAAAGCCAAAATCTAGCGGAGACTATCCTTGATCTCTGAGATTTGCTTCCCATCCTCACTGGCCCTATCTTCCAGCCCTGTTTCATATTCGATTTGCGGCGAAAGCCCCTTCAATATCTGCGTGCTAACTACTCCCTTCATCGGTGTCGTTGAATCCCTTGCCATTGTTTTCGACGAGAAGTCTTGAAATCTTTCGAAGAGTGGCCCCACGGTGGGCGCCAAATCGTTTAGGCCTAGAATGTTCCAAGCGGATGGTGTGACCACTCACGTCAGATACCACCTCCCGTTCAGTGCCGGCCGGGGTGTTGATTCCTGCACCAAATGTCCGGAGGTGTGGGCCACAGACACTCTCCAAAGATCAAGTTAGAGTAGAGAGAGAGAAAATAGAGAGAGAAGTTGGTAGTTCAGTTACCATTAAATGATGTAGGTGAGTGGCATTTATAGATGGTATGTTGCTTTGTGTGAGCATTTAATGCTCTGTTGTGCGTGTACTGGGAGCTCCATTCCCAACGCCACGCTTCCGGCTGCATTTAATGTTGTCAGCGATTGTATTATTACCCCTACGGCTGTGATGTCAAGCATACTCTGCCTATACCCCGCTCCCGATATCGGGCGATCCTCTAGTACGCATCGCGCCTCTGCATGCTTCGTTGGGCTTTCTACTGGGCTTATTGGGCCGGGCTTTGATACATGGGCCTTGGTTTAGGAAATAACCCTAACTAGCCCAACAGTAATAATGTATAACATTACACCAAAATAATTATTCGTACTTTTATCCAACATATAGTGAAAATTCAAACACCCTCATATAACATCAAAATTCAAATGTTCAATTTAGATTTTTAAAGGTATGGTTAGGCGTTGGGAAAACGGAAAAGGAGAGCAATTTGCAAACGAAAAGGAAAAGCGACGTCGTGTGCTTTTGAATTGACAGGGGAACCTAAAAGGCCGATTAGTGCCCTCGATTACCACCCCACTTCCTCTATTTAATATGGATCATACAACTAAAATAGTTAATTAATACCCAATTATCATTGTCATTTTCTCACCATTGAATTAGAAGTTCTAATGAACATCAACGACTACTAAAATGAGTGTTTGAAAATCATACCCCTTAGACCCTTAGGGATTGTCAAGCTAACCGCTCCCGGAGAGCATGTGATTTATGTGCTGTGACGCTCATATTCAAGACTTTTTTCCTATGCAAGTAACTTAAGCACGACTTACGTGTCTAACCACGAGATCTGAAAAATGCTCGCATTAGTCGTGAAAGGAAAAGGAGAAGCCTAACTTGCTATGTTCATAGACCCTTCCCAAACGTGCATCTGTGCAACAGGGAACAAAGAAAAAGAATAAAACCCCTAAATTGATCATATATCAACTCGATTGATTCTGCGATCCACTCCTAAACAACACCATATTTGGCCACTACTCAACAAAAGCCTCTCTTGCTTTCACGAGAAGGGGAGTGACTACTGCTCTTGCTCAACCTGTGGCGCTTGCTCATCATTATCCTGGTTTTCGCGGTGTCAAACTCCTGGCTCTTGCTTATCCCGGGCGGTTTCGTTCTTTTGCTTACATCTCTCAGCATCTCTTGATCTTCAATTGTCAGCATGGGGGACTGAAGGCTGGGAGTTTGTGCTGTCAGCTGTATCGTCTTTCGCGTTGGTGATTTAACAGGCGATCTGATTCCGCCATTGGCAGCTCTTGCTAGGCTGACAAGGTGGTGAAGCCACACCACCAGTCGGGAGAGCGGATCCAGTGACTAAGGGGGGTGTTTAGTCACTTGACTAAGCCCCTTCCAGCCCTTAGATCTGGACACTTCAATCCAATGGTTAAAAAGTGGGAAGGGCTATTTAATTAATGACATGGGTAGTTTGGGTATTATGGAAAATTATGAAGTATACAAACCGGATTTACAATCAGTACAAACCATACAAACATACGAACACTACAAACTAGAGCGACAAAACATACAAACAGATTTACAAACATTACAAACGTATGAACTGTACAAACAATACAAACTAGACCGACAAACAATACAAACCATACAAAAAGAAAAAAACAACCGGGTTGACTTTTGAGGCTCCATCCCTATATAGAGGGGCTCCTTCCCAAAGTCAACTCGGGTGTTTTTTTAGACATACAAACAGTACGACACATGGTGGACAAAAATGACAAACTAGACCGAAAATCCATACGAACGGGAAAAAACTCCCGGGTTGACTTTGGAGGCTCCATCCCTATATAGAGGGGCTCCTTCCCAAAGTCAACCCGGGTGTTTTTTAGACATACAAACAGTACGAACATGGTGGACAAAAATGACAAACTATACCGACAAACCATACGAACTGAAAAAACACCCGGGTTGACTTTAGAGGCTCCGTCCCTATATAGAGGGGCTCCTTCCCAAAGTCAACCCGGGTGTTTTTTAGACATAAAAAACATTACAAACATGGTTGACAAAAATGATAAACACGATACACAAAAATAACAAAGTTTACAAACATTACAAAAAAAACCGACAAACATTACAAAATAACAAAGCGTACAAACATTACAAAAAAAACCCGACAAACATTACAAAATAACAAAGCGTACAAACATTACAAAATAAACCGACAAACAATACAAAGCATACTAACTGTATAAAATCTCTCTCTCTCTCTCTCTCTCTCTCTCTCTCTCTCTCTCTCTCTCTCTCTCTCTCTCCCTCCCCGCCACCAGGGAGCCAAATAATTCCAATGGCAGGACACTCTCTCTCTTGGGATATATTCTCAAAGGAAGGGGAATTATGGCGCCGTCCCGGGAAAAATGGGCCGCCGGCGAATTACACGCCACAAGAGTGAAGGATCGGCCGGCGGGAAGGTTCGGAAGTCTCGGCGAAAAAAAAACGCAGGCCGCGCGGAGAAGGGTAAGGATCGGGGCTGAATTTTTATTTATTTTAATTGGTAAATAAAAATTAAATAATTAAATTACTACATTGCCCTTCATTAAATTGGATTAATCAGGGTCATTGGATTTTAATGAGATGGAAGGGCTGAGATTCACTTAGTCACATGACTAAGGGACTCCCCCTTAGTCACCTGATCTTAGCCCACCAGTCGGAGGATGTATGTTTCGGTCTTGTCTTTGTCAGCATGGTGCAGAGTCTGGATCCTCAGCAAGTCGTTCTGCTCAGGTGGCTTTTGGTTCATGTCAGACCTGGGAGAGTTGTGTCATGAGAAGAGGTTGGAAACAATTGAGAGATAGAAGTATAAGAAATCAATCTTTTAGCTCACCCTGTATTTGCCCATTCTCCACCCCAACCAAATCCGTGATGAGCTCTGGTCAACATTGAAATCAGAAGAAGTCAAAATTAAGATTTTATGTGTTGAGCTCTTGTCAACGTAAAATCACAAAGTAACATCAAATCGCAAGCATAAGAGGGAATCATAAAACCACAAAGATTTTAACATCTAAAATCCAGATTCTAACAACATTGGCAAAACTATAACCACGCATGAATGTGTGAAAGCATAATTTTCTTGTAAATGTAAGTAAAAGGCAAAATTTTTACTTGGTTGTGTTAGCAGCAATTGGGACAAGCGACCGCAAGGTTTTCTCCATTTCGTCTTTGATTTGAGGGACGCTAAGCTGCAAGGAAAATACAATGACCTAGTCAAGATTTGCCATTAAAAAACAGATTGACGCATAAACATTTCAAACTTGGGTACTAACAAGGACTTCTTACCTCCTCATTAAACTGGAATGCAAGCAATTTGGAGCGCATGGTGGACTTAATACTAGGTGGTAACCCTTGGTACAGCGCATCTCTTGTACTTGGAGGCACAGAACTGGACCGGGAGACCTAGTTATTGCTCAAATATCAGAGCTAAGCTAATTCATCTAGGAAGAGAAGAGATGAACCTGAATCTGAATGATGAAATTACCAACTTACAAGAGTTTCAATTTGAGTTATAATATTTGCATAATGCAAAGCAAGGACAGCAGCACCCAGCTTCTTGTGACTGTTCGTCGAATTTTTCACTGGTTTATCGCCATCTACAGTAAAACACTGGAATGAGTGCATCAATGGGCACGTGGTGACAAATATCGCATGAACATAGAAGTTTTCATGAACGATTCACACGGTGTCTCTTTTTCAAGTTGAGATTCTAACAAACTGTTTAGTTCCCAAACAGTTCTAAAATAATGTCACTAACACATAGTCGTCTCTAAGAACTAATAATGTCACTAGTTCCCAAACAGTTCTAGTATAACATACTGTTCGGTTCCCAAGATGCTCAGCAGCCGTCTCCAGAAACTAGTAATGTGACTAGTTCTAAAGTATTCAAGCAGTACATGACTTCCAATTGTACATTGACTGGCTCTACAGTAATACCAAGTAAATCACACTTTTCCAGCTATATTATAATTATTTACATAAAAAAAAAGCTACTATATGATGGGTTCATTTGAATGTAGGATTTAGATGATGGATTGTGAGTTAGAGACTGATGACTAAAATTTGTTCTGATCGTCAAAAAGTGGAGCGATCCACCCATTTGACAATCTCCAAAGTGCCACTACATCTAGTTATGGAGATCCCACTATCAAATGAGGATGAGAGTTCACAATCCTAAATGCTAGAGGCTACAATTACATCGTAAAATCAATCATCCAAACAATAAATTCTGGAACTTATCTACTCTCACAGTTAACCAATTTTAACAATCTAAAAATTGAGTGACCTCAATATGCATTCCGCAATCAAGTTCACATGCGGACCAGCTTAACTACAATCCACTGTTTGGCCTTTTGATTACTTTGAGTTCTTTTCAGGCAGTAACAGTCAAAAGCACCCCAAAGCCAAAAGTGCCCACAAGGAACAGCTTTTTGGGGGTTGATTACCTCCAGGCAGAGAAATATAGACAAGATCTGCTGAATTCATGATGTTGCTGGATGCTTACCTGCACTACCAAAGGCTTCATGAATCTCCAGATGCACGAAATGGACGATGTCTACAAGCTTTTCCATTACCTAAGAGCACAAGTAACCAGATATCTTCACCAAAAATTATGAAAAGTCTTAAACGTCTAGGAGCAAGAGCACAAGTGGCGTGCGTATCTAACTCCCTCAACCAAAATACACGCCTGAGGCAAACTAAGATACCTTGTTGGATTGGGTTCCACCAAATTGCAAATGCTGATATAAGAGGACCAAGTTCACCATATGAAGTAAGAACTCACTGCCTAGACGACAATGACTAGTACCTCTTCCAAAATCTTGGACCATAGGGATTTCTTCTTCAAACTTTTCACATCTTTCAGTTGACTCTTTAACTCCGTCCTCAAAATTGCAAGGCTGTCTCCTGATATCAATTAGACATACGGTTAGAACTTCTGAGATCTCCAAAAATATTAATCAAGGCCAACACAACTCTGTATATTCATGCAAACCCCAGCTCCTAAATATGCATTAGGATATGAAATGAAAGATGTGAATAAAAGAAGTTCAAATTAGCCATAAAGGGTATAATTCCAGTTTAACATGGTTGTTGGCACCAGAAATTCAGTTAATTTTGATGTCACGTCAGGTCTATCACATTTATATAGCTCTGCTGTGTATATATCAAAACAAAACTGTCATGTCATTGATGACAAAGATCTAAAACAACAACTGGTCAAATGAAAAGGAGATTCATTCTATGGATCAAACCGATGTTTGAAAAAAAAAAGAAATCAATTATTGCTTTCGGCAGAATCTTGGTCTTCATATATTAAGGCTCTAAGACTTTAGATATTGAAGGGCTATATTACAACATAAGGAGAGGCTTTAACTGCAAAAGGGAAGTGCACTCGGACTACATCCACGAGAGTAATCTATTAAAATATAAAACTAAACAACTCGATACAACCTGAAACTCAAACAACACACCTCTTTGTGTAGCATTTGAGTTCTCGTCTTCTTGAAGTTTATGTCGGTAATCTTGTTTCAAATCTGTCCAAAGCATGCATTTCATGATACAATTCCTGCACAACAGGGGAGGAAATAGGATGATGTCTTACATTTCCTTAAACTAGAAGGTTGGGGGAAAAAAATTGCACAAGAAAGCTTCTGCTTCAGTCAATCACAATAGCAAGCCTGGTAAACCTCACGTGGCACTTGCCTTGAAAGGTCGCATTTCACAGACATCAACAATCAAATATCAGGGTAAAAAGAATGAACGGGCAGTTTGCCTTTGTACAAAATACCAAAGATGAGAGAGAAAAGTCAATCACTCATTTTGGTTTCAGACTTTATTTCCTCAACATATTGCCCGAAGCAACGGGCTAGTTTTCACTGTAAGATGACTTCAGAGTAGATTCCCATCTGATACGTGGAAGTGAATGTTGATCTATAGACCCCACCACACAATAAGTACTTGATCAATAAAAGCTTAACACAAGACAAAGCAGAACTCATATCACTAGTAGTGAACTAGGCAGATTGACCTGAAGAAATTGACACCTCCAACTTTTCAAGGGGAGAGATGAAAGGAGAACACTGTAAGATCAACTATACCCACAAGCTGTCATTATGTGTTTGTTGTACGGTTACCTGTCAAACTATGTCCATTCAGCAGCTCAAACTCTCTAAGATTCTGTTCCGTAAATATCACAACTCACAAGAACACCAAGCGAGAGGCTTCCTACGACTAATTGACCATGATTGCCTGAAATCCTCTCACTTGGAATGTGCACTAGATAGATGCTAAACTGACAAATATACATTGGGAGGGTCAAAAACTCACTGCTGTGTACTGAACCATAGTCATTATGTGTTTCATCATTGTCTCTGCCTCTTCCCTAAGCTGCCTCTCAGGTGTAAGTTCTGAGCCTAACCTGCAAAACACGAAACAGTATGAAGGGTCACATGAGATTTGTTTCGCGTAGTGTTAAAATATTCTAAAGTAATCAAAACCTTTCTACATTACTTTTTCAAAATAACGGTCCAAATTGTGCCATTGTGGATCTTTGCAACGATTTCCAAAATGTACCACTTCTCCAGAAAAAAAACAATCAATTCTTCTCTGCCACAATCACATGGATAAGTAATTAGTATCATCTCACAGGATACCAAATCTAATGGTGTAATATCCGAATCAAGCAACCGTGATAAGTTCACATTAATAAAATATCAGCAAATTTTACCTCTTATCTGATGCTGCAATTCTCAGTAATTCTTCCATATCTCTAGATACTAAATTTTGGACCCCTTCTGAAGCAAGCACTGCTTCTTTCAAAAGTATGATGTTCTCCTTTGAAAGTGGTTGCATAGAGTTAGCAACTTCAAATACCAAAATTGCAATTTTGTTGCCTTTTGTTGTTACTCCTGAGGTAAACCCACTGTTAGGATTCAGATTCGTCATGCTACTACCAAGTGTGTCCAGTACTTCCTCTGCTTTGTCAAGGCCAACCCTGCCCGCTCTACCTAGAAGGGAACTCACTTCCGAAACCTGCACCAGAAGATGCCGCAATAAATAATACAACTGATACTTCTGCAAGACATAAATTCCAAACTCCATACATGAAATATAACCAAAAACAAACTCTCTTCTTATGTTCATAAACTTCTACAATCAGTTAAGTGATAAGTAAACACTACTAATATACAAAACAAACCTTCTATGACAACAGTGCATGTAAGCCTTTTCAATCAAGTAGAAGCAGTGTAGAGGAGGGTAAAGAAGTAGGATAAAAAATTAACATAGGAAAACTGAATAATAGGGGAACTGGTAGGCATTCATTACCCATTCCCACTGCGGCTGAACAACCACTAAACAGACCATTATTGTATCAGCAAAGTATAAGCTATTCACAATTCTAAGAGTGGTCCCGATAGGAGTTGCAGACATTAAAGGTAAATGGAACCAGGCCTACAAGTCTAACATCATTGTTTCCATAACTCAATAATGCCAGTAGCTCACCTCACCACTGCGGATGATAGCGTTCCCAATGAGACATGAAATCTCGAGGCTCACTCCAACATTTCCAACAGCGAGGGCAAGGGATAAGGTAGTCAAAGTCTTGGAGATGTGGCAGGGGGAGTGGCGGCGGCGGGAGGCCGTGAGTGGCGGCATCGGCGGCGGGTGGCGTGGTGGAGCGGTCTCTGCTGTGTTATCGGAGTCCCAGAGCATATGTTCCTCCTGATGTAGAAGCCACGGCTCCCCCCAGATACAACCTCCCCGCATTTAGGGCAAACGTCCATGACATTCGAAATCTACACTCTCTCAAGATTTCGGCGGATGTAATGGAATCGTTCCTTATGCTTCCTCCTTATGCTTCCTTAGAGAGTGTAGATTTCGGATGTCATGGACGTTTGCCCTAAATGCAGGGAGGTTGTATCTGGGGGGAGCCGTGGCTTCTACATCAGGAGAAACATATGCACTGGGACTCCGATAACGCAGCAGAGACCGCTCCACCACGATTCCCGCGACGGCCACCGCCACCCGCCGCCGATGCCGCCACTCACGGCCTCCCGCCGCCGCCGCCACTCCCCCTGCCACATCTCCAAGACTTTGACTACCTTATCCCTTGTCCTCGCTATTAGAAATGTTGGAGTGAGCCTCGAGATTTCATATCTCATTGGAGTGCGGCGGCTCGTTGCGCTTGTTTGCTAGTGAAAATAGAAGGAAAATGAAAAGCGCGCCGGCTCGTTGCTTCTTGCTACTTGCTTCTTTGCTAGTGGAAATAGAAGGAGAATGACAGACCAGGGCAGGGTTACCGAATATGAGGTAGGGAGGAAAATAACGTGATATTTCCGTTCCGTTAATGGCGGTGGAGCGAGGGGCGGGCAAAGCCCTGGTTACTGGGCTCATAAGTGGGCTTTTTTTTATCTCTGGCAAGTAGAAAGATTTATTTTAGGCCCACAGGCTGATGTAAATAGTAGTTGTGGGCAAGGTTCATGAATCCTCGTACCGGCCTGTCGGACCGGATACCGGTCGCAAAACGGTAGGCGGTTTTAGACGTAGGAAGTGGTTCAATCACGCTTAAATCACGGTTTTAGTAAAAAATACCTACCAATCACTTTTTCAGTATAACTTCTGGTACGGTTTTCTGAACCTTGGTTGTGGGTCTTTACTATTACTGCAAATGAGCTAAGTTGGGTTTTACTCTAGTCAGAGCTCGCCTTGTTAATAAACGAGTTGAGATTGAGCTCGACTCATTTAATAACGAGTCGAGTTGAGTCGATCTCGATTTAGCCTTGTTTACTAAAATCTTAGCTCGTGACACATTCATTTTCTATGTCATATATGGTACATGTGATTGATGTGATTGATGTCATGACAAGAAAATTAATAATATTTAAATATTTGACATTAATTAATCTTATATTATCCTTTGTTGGTATCATATTATTTATTTAAAAAATTTAACTAGGTCAAATCATATTATTTCATAGTATAGAAGCAAATGGTGGTACATAATTTCTTTATAAAATTAAAAATAAGACATATTATCTTACTTGCTTAACATATAAAACTTCATATGGAGTGAGTTGTAGAAAACACATTTTGTTGGGTGCCCTCATCTTTGTTAGAAATTCCTCACTCGCATGAAACTACACCACAAATTAATCCCGACTAGAGTCTAAGTTTTTAAACTCTAGTCGGATGCAGTATAATGCAAGTATTTAAATTGTCAACTCGAGCCGATCCATGTACCTCTACTTCAATCGCTTAGGTTGTTATCTATCAAGCAACTTTAGGTTTTAGGTTTATTGGAACTACAAACTAAACTAGCAAGGAAAAGTAAATAGAGGAAAAGTTTAACTAAGGGAGCTTCACCGAGGAATTGCTTTCCCCTAACTAGCTACCATGACTCATTGGATTGAAATGCTTGCCTTGGACACGTTAATCGTGAACCGCAGAGGAAAGCGTATGTGGTCGGAGACCACAGTCTCAATTTCCAAACCGAGGTGAGGATGAAAGGCCGTGTCACTCGACCCTCTCGGTTTAGACAATCGGTAATCGACTTACTCCCTCACTCAACTCTAAGGTCTGACGGTTTAACCACGATTAATCGACTTATTTAATTCAATATTGAGGGTTGCCCTAACCCAACTTAGTTCAGGTGGCTTAGAAAGCGGAAGGAAAACCAACTCGATTAAGTCTCCCTTGAAAGGGGGGATTTTCCTCTCTAAACTAGGCTAAGGTGGCAAATTAGATTACTAGCACCTAAATGCACAAACTTAGGGGGTTCTAAGCACAATTATGCACAATCACTAGGATGCTAAGCACAAAACATGCACAACCCCTAAGTTGCTAAGCACAAGCATGCACAGTCATGGTGAATAATGCATCAAACATTGAATTGAACAATACCTAAACTCAATCATTCAATCTAAACAAGTAATTACAAAGCATTGGTTAGGGATCTACAACACCCAAGAGAAAAGAGCGAGTTTCTAGAGAGTGAGAGAGGGATTACAAATTTGAGCTCAAGATCTTCTTCTTCTAGGCTTGATCTTCCACCCAAGCCTCCAATGATGCTCCAAGATCACTCTAGCACTCTCTCTCTCTCTCTCTCTCTCTCTCACTAGTACTCCCTTTGGTGTTTAGGTTGAAACCCTAGAGAAAGAAAGTGTTCTTCTCCAAAAACCAGCTCTCCCTTCTCTCTCCTCGCTATTGTCTTCATATTTGGACGAAAGTGACCAGTTCACGGACGCGTTGGCCAGTTCACGGTCGTGAACACCTAAACGCGTCCATGAACTCAGCGTCGTCCGAAACGCACCACTTCACAGTCCTAGGTTCACGGTCAATGGCCCCAGTTCACGATCTTAGGGACCGTGAACTCGCCTACCGTCAGTAACTTCGGATTTGGCCCTGGACGCCTTGATGTTCACAGTTTGTGGTCCAAGTTCACGGTCTTAGGAGACTGTGAACTGCCTTGTCCACCCGTGAACTGCGGTTGTTTCTTGAGACGCCTTCACTTCCCTGTTATGAGGCAATTGTCATGGTCTTCAGACTTTTCTTTGGTTTTTGCACTTTTTGACCTCCAATTATCCCACAATTCGACCTCGACCCTTCCACACGTGCTAGGACCTTAAATGTATCAAAACAAGCACAACCTAGCGTCAAATCCAACGATGACATACTAAGCTAAACGAATAAGAAATGAGGAGTAAAATGTGTACATTTGAGCCCGAATCAAGCTCCCACACTTAGACGTTTGCTTGTCTCCAAGCAAACCAAGTGCAAAACAAGGTAAGCTTACAACTTCTTTTTCAACATAATTTTTGGGGCATGTCATAGGGCACAAAATGAATGAATCACAATGGTTATTTGACACTGACCTATGGACAAAATCAAAGTAATCTTGGCAACCACCACAAACGACATTCAACTGTATTAAGATTGTGCAAAAGAAGAGTTCTCGGATTATTCATCAACCAACACACAACATGCCTCGACGACTCACCAATCATAGTTACTCATGCATGAAGATTACATCATAGGAACGAATGATCGAGCAACCTAGGTCCTCACCGGGGTATAAGAAATGAACAAAACATGATGAATGAATCACTCACTCTCAACCAGTGGGGTCGGGACCATTTGATGCATAAGATGTGCATATTCACGCTCAATCCTAACGTCCCTTTATCATGATGGTAACCTCTAAATGTTAGAGTTCACAAGATGGGTGTCATTGCTAGCTTGTCCGGAGGTCTTGGACACAGGTTCAAATGACTGGCTAGGGTCTAGGACATGGGTGAAAGACTTTTTGGGTGGTGGCAAACATAGCACAAGGTTCCACATTTCCTTTATAAAACCACAAAAGGTTCTAAGGTTTCGATTAGAACCCTCTCCTATACTCAATGGTCACTAGCATCGGCCAAAAACCACACTTCCCTTGATTCCAAACCACAACCAATCACCAAACCATTCACAACAATCTTTCTTGCTACCTTTGCTATTCAATTTCAAGCACAAGAGTGTGGTAGGCAAACAACATGTAAGTGTTCCTAAAGCTTGCATGCTAAGCAACACTTCTAAGAGCCTGTTCAACATTTATTATATTTTTGGTGGACATTCTCTTTTCTTATTTGGCCTCTTATTGATCTCTTTTTTTTTTCTTTTCTTATCTTTTCTTTGGGGGCATAAGAGAGCTATAAACATGCCACATTTTTTAACTTAATGAACAATGCTCACTTTGAAACACTACCTCCACACTCACTTCACTTCTTAGCAGGACCATACACAAATCACTCGTGTGGAACCTCGTTTAAGCTCAAATGATATGAATGGAGCTTCCAAAGACAAGGGTGACTCGATAACGGTGTAGACACAAAGAAAGTAGGGTCGTTCTATCTAAATCAATCAAGCTCAAGTAGTGTGAGCTACCTAACATGAGAACGACCCTTAGACACACAGCTCAAAGGGGTTAACTAGGGGATAATGAGATCGGGACGGTCAACATTTGGGTCGTGGACTAAACCTATGCCTCCATATTCCTCGCCAGCAACAACGTGAATGCTACGCATCATGTAAAGGGGGAACTATCGCACAAGAACGAAACGAACGACACAAGTCTTACATGGCTACCTAGTTGCTCAATCATTCGTTCTAACTCCCTAAACTCGATGCATAGGCAACTGTGAAAAGCAAGTAATCGATTCGAACATCTATCGGTTCACAAACACATGAGAAATGAACTTATGCACAAACCTAATACATGTCTCGGTCATCATCATAGGTTGCACACACTCTCGGGCAAATCATCCATAGACCTTGCTAATAACCATGAGATTCAAAACAAATCACCACAAGATGCCACTATGATCATGAAAATGTAGAAGTTGTTATGCTTGGAGCCCTCAAATTTTGAAAATTTGGGCATACATCTAGGCTCCAAAGCATTCAAAAGCACACCAAACATTCACACACACATGCATAATGGACTACCCCCCCCCCCACGCAATTAAGCTTGACATTGCCCTCAATGGCGGAAAAGAAGGGGATAGAACGATGTTACCGTTCAAGTTGTGAATGTTTGTGCTCGAGAGCGGAGGGCGGGTGAGCTCCGAAAGAGCATGATCACGTCCAAAACACCACCAAAATCTCTTCAATGGTCTTCTTATTGGAGCGGAAAGCAAACAAACCGATGGTAGATGGGTTGCCTCCCACCAAGCGCCTCTTTAACGTCATGAGCCAGACAGTTGCTCTTCAAGTTTTGGTCCACCCAAGAACCTCCTTGAAGTTGAGGTTCTCGTCGGTGAGGTGATGTCTCAAGTCATGAGCATTGGACGAGTCCATGATTGAGGGCTCGTGAACTTGAGTGGCTTTGAGGCTCCACCCACGAGACCTCTTCTTCTTTCCTTCTCCTTCTTTCCTTCTCCTATAGATGTACCAAATTGTCAAGTTCTATATCATCGGCTATCTAACTAACCTCCTATCATTTTATTCTGCCCCAAGCCCGTGATTTGATGATCTATTTCACAGTACTCATTCACGAACTCGTAGTGTATCCTTTTCGTCTTTGCTCTCCATATATCTGACGGTACCACATGTATTTCTTTCTCCCACGAAGAAGCAGGTCATCGTCTTCGAGCCAAAGCTGTTGATTTGGCTATAACTTGTTTCATTTTACTTTATTTATAGAGAGAAAAATCTCTCAAATAAGTGATATATGAAATAAAATTTGCAAACATTGATTTTCGATGCTCTGATTTTTAGTTTGAGCAACAATTTCTGGATTTTGAAAGTTCGTAGTTTCTGTAAAATAATTATGAAGCAAAAATATAATTACTACTTTCATTTTCGTTGTAGGAAATTTGAAATGAGACAACAATTTTCTCATTTTAGTATTATATATTGTGTAGAGTGTATATAAAGACATGTCTTTTCCCTACAAATTCTTTAGCACATTGAAAAAAGGTGGAATGAACCAACTTATTAAACTCCTAATGATTGTTGGATCCAATCATGTCAAAATAAGAAAAAATTAAAAATTTGCTGGTTAGCCGAACTAAAATATTCAAAGAATCAGTCTCATATAGTTTACACAAAGATATGAATAGGATTGTGTAATAGTAGGTCTAAAAATTAATACTAGTTTAAGAATTATACATCACTTTTACATATTCAACACTGCAATTTGATATAGAATATTCGAAACAATGATATTTGGGCCGCCATTTTAAAGTTATCCTCTATTTATAAGATATGTAGCAATTTAATTAAGTATTAAATAATTAAAATAAGGAATTTGGCCTTTGTTAGTCACCTAAAGTTTCAACTCAAATGCATGTTTCTTAATAATTTTTGCTTTGTATTTATATGAGATGAGGTCGACTGGCTCTATAACTGTGCAGCTGGAGAAAAATGAAATTTGCTATTGCGGGATTATGATAGATTTTGAGATGGTTGGGTCGAGTATTGTAGGCTCTCAAATCTAAAGTAAGAAGAAGAGACGATGGGATAGTCGAACATGGTTTGTGATGTTTCATGTTGGAGGGTTCTGTGATAAGTAAAAGGATGATATGACAGTGTAGCTACGTATACGAATTGATGAACATGGTCTGTGATGTTTCATGTTTAAAACTTAATGGTTAACCGAGCTAAAAATGTTCAAAGAACTCATCCCCATATAGTTTGTAGAAATATATGAATATGATTGCCTCATAGTAGTTCTATAAACTAATACAAATGCAGGAGTTCAACATCGCTTCTACACATTCGATATTGCAATTCGATATGTAATATTGGACCAATGATATTTGGTCTATGATTTTAAAGTTATAGTCTATTTATAAGATAATAGAAATTTAAATTAAGTACTAAAGTATAATTAAAATAATTAAATATGAAAATCGAAATATCAAAACACCAACAAGTACTAAGCGAAGATTTAGCGATCTTAGCTAACTGTTGAAAAGTTATGTGATTTTTTAATTTTAGCTTCATATGTTTTTTATTTAAAATGATACAACTGATCTATGTAGTATGATTGGTTAAGATTCTTATTATAGTTGAAAATGATCACGATTCAAATCCTAATATGTGTTTTTTTAAGAATAAATGAGAAACAAATAGATCATTGTGAAGACAAAAATACTCTTCCTACTTTCACTCTCATTGTAGGAAAATTTGAATGGGGGTGCACAAAAAATATTCAGCTATCTATATACTTGTAGACTTGTAGATTGTAGATATCATCATTATCATTAGGGGTGGGCAACAGGAAACAGGTATTTGGGTGTACCCGTCCCTTTTTTGAGGGTTACGGGTACCCATATTATCCGTAATAGTATTACCGGATGGGACTTTGGATTGTACATTCCTAATATTGGTACCCACGGGTTACCCGCAAATACCCGTTTGGGTCATATGGATACCCGTTATACCCATTCAAAATACACAGACAGTAGGCAGAAACAGAAAGCCCCTCTGGCCGTCTCCAACTCCAAATCTCCAATTGTCTTTTTTGAAGCCCAGCCCAACCAGAAGTTGAGAACCCATTTGGCCATTTCGGCCCTTTCCCTTCCCTTGACCAGTTGACCCTTGTCAACAGATGAGCACGACTGCATGAGACCACCAAGAGTGACTTAGCTCGGCCTCTGAGCTTTCCCTCTCCTCGCGACAGCCGACAGAGGCGCAGTCACCGTGCAGCTAGTAACCACCGCCGCGGAGGAAGGGGAAACCTCGCCGCCGCACCCAATCTGACTCCCCGCCTGAAGTTGTTGAGCCTCCATTCAACATTTCCTAGTTCGATTGATGCGCCTCCATTCAAGTGCAACTTTTCAATTCCAGCTCTCCCCGACCGTCGACCAGCACCCAACAGTTAGCACCACCGCGACCGTCACCGTAGCCCTTAGCAGCCAGCACCAGACACCAGCAGTCACGACTCACTATCGTCGTAGCCCTCAACAGTCACCCGACAGCTCTGCTCAAGCTCAACTCATCTCTCCAATTCTAATTGTCGTAGCCCTCGGGTGGTGATTATGAGTAATGAGTAACTTGTTATAATGTTATTTGTTGTCCCAGTTACTAGTTAGGTTTCTAATCTCCAACCTCTATCTATTTCTAGCCGCCATCCCTACCAGCCAGCTTCTGTTGATTTGGTTTTCTAATTTCCATGGCTAGTCACGAGAATGAAGCCCCTCAATCTGAACAAGCAAGTAATGGTATGGTCGTATGGGTACTGGTAGTGAAGAAAGTAACAAGGACACATCAGTGTCTAGAATTATAATACCCTCAGGAATAATTAAAAGCAAAGGCAACCACTACACTAAACTACAGTGGGCTCATGATTAGAGAACTATACACTTTGATCATCACATGCCACACTATTAGCTAAGCTTCCAGTTGTTTATTCAGTTTCTGGTTACATAGGAATGCAATTTACCGAAGTTTGTTGTGTCGAATGAAGATTGTTTGTTGTTTGGTGCCTTCACTGAAGTTGAAGGTTGCTTGTTGTTGTTTACAGAAGCCAGAACAACAGCAGCTTGCAGAAGCAGAACAACAGCAACATGCCTTCCCAGTTGGTTGTGTCAAATGGATCTTATTTGAAGCATAACAGCATCAACCAACAACTTCCTTCTTAGTTGTTATTGCTTATGAAATGGTTTATTTCTTTGCGTTTTGATTGTTCATGAATGTGTAGTTTGCTTACCGAGTATTTGTGATTGTGTGATTGGGATGGATTTTGTGATAGTTAAGCTAGTACAAGTTAAGTTTAAACTTTTGTTAAAATTCTAATGGTTCAAAGTTTGGGTATTTATGAGTAGTACGGGTACCCGTTTTTCGTCCCGTACGGGTAATGGGTACTCGTTTACCCATACGGGTTTGGAATATGGGATGGACTTTGGTCTCCAAACGAGATTGAATACCCGTTTTAAACGGGACAGGTATCCATTCCCGTTGCCCACCCCTAATTATCATGCATGTTGAAGAGGCGTGATAGTTAAGCAAGTACAAGTTAAGTTTAAACTTTTGTTAAAATTCTAATGATTCAAAGTTTGAGTATTTATGGGTAGCACGGGTACCTGTTATACGTCCCGTACGGGTAATAGGTACCCGTTTACCCATACGGGTTTGAAATATGGGATGGACTTTGGTCTCCAAACGAGATTGGATTGGATACCCGTTTTAAACTCGACAGGTGTCCATTCCTGTTGCCCACCCCTAATTAATCATGCATGTTGAAGAGGCTAAAAGGGTCATTAACCCTTCACTTTGCCCCAATTGTCCGTCCTTTTGGTGATTCCGCGCGGGTTCTAGGTTTAGCGCTCGCACTTTTCTTCATGCAACGGCAGCCCCCACGAGAAGGCACGAGATCCTCCGCATCGTCACTCTAGCGGGAACCAACTCGACGTGACTGTGACTCCATTCTCACCTTGAATCTGACTCTGGAATACCTAATTCTTCGCCTCTCTCTTTCAAATTGGTAAGCTTTCTCTCTCTCTCTCTCGCGCGGTGGTGAATTCACGATTCCCCGACAGGGGTAAACCGTAAACGTAAAACCCTCCTTTCTAACGCGTCGATTTCAAATCTGATAGTTTGAATCAGTGTTTGGTCGTTCCGCGCTTTTCCGCTGAAGTGGGTTTTGAATCGATTCCGCGGTTGCTCCGGTTTCGAGCTCGGATTCTGTGCGGTTGGAAATTGGACGACTCGCTCGCTCTGTTGGTCCTCTCTGTCTACCCGTTGTGAAGAGTGCTCTTGGTATCAATCTATTGGTTTCTCTCAGTCTCAACCTTTAGCTTCGTATGTTGGTCGGGCTGTGGAGTTGAGAGATATTCATTTGATTTTTTGAAACACGTCAGGCTTCCGAACTGGGGATCTGGTCTATTTGTTCTTCATGTAACTGAATCTCAGCTTTTTGTTTAGCTTTGTAGGGTTAATACCCGCCTAGTGCTTTATTTAGGGTTGCTACTGATTTGGGGAGTTTCAGGTAGGAACGTCAGATTGGTTATTGAATTATTGTAAAGGAATTGGTTGGAGGTTTATTGGGTTTCCCCGAGACTGTAAGTTTGTAACTTATGAATTTGTATGTTTAGCGAATAATTTTGAGACATTTTGTTATGACAAGGTCTTAACTTTAACTCGCTTTGTTGGTCTGTAATTGCCACTTCTGAAGTGATGCACTCATGTAGCCTCGTATTGATGAAGACCTGATAAATTTGTATTGAATGAGATGTGTAGATTCTTCTTTTGATGTTGCTTTGTTCCAACAACAGTTATCAATCTTCCTTTACATGTATAGGAGTTGGAAGATCTCATTTTGTTTTATGTTTTGCTGTCTTTGTAAAGGGTCTGGGTCTAATGGCTGATGATCAAATTGATTTTGAGGATGAGGAATATGGAGGGGCTCAAAAGTTGCACTTCCAGGGAAATGGTGCCATTCCTGCTCTTGCGGAGGAAGAAATGGGGGATGACGATGAATATGATGATCTTTATAATGATGTGAATGTTGGTGAGAATTTCCAACAGATGCATCGATCTGAACCACCGGCTCCCCCTGCTAACACGAACAATGGGGCATTCCAAACTTCTAATGCTCCCGAATCAAGAGTCCAGGCACCAGCCGGGGGTGGTGGTGGTGGTGTGCAAGGGGTAAACATACCTGGAGTTGTTGCTGAAGGGAAATACTCCAATCCTCCGGCACAGTTTCAAGAGAAAAAGGAAGTTCCCGATATAATCAAGGGACCAGAAAATGGTTCAGCGGGGTACCCGGATTCATCTGCTTCAAATAAAGGTAAGGTCTTGGAGATGGCACATGATACACAAGTTCGTAGTATGGGATTTCAAGGAGCAGCATCGATATCATCCAATATGGGGGTTAATCCTTCTGATACAACTAGAAAGGTTCCCATTGAACCGCAACATTTGCCAAGTACTGGAACAGGTAGTCTGACAAGTGTTCCACAGATTCCAGCTAATCCTATGAACATGAACATGGATACCAATATCATAAGTGGAAATCAGATCAGGCCTCCTGTAGACAATGGTGCAACTATGCTGTTTGTTGGAGAATTGCATTGGTGGACAACTGATGCAGAGCTTGAAAGTGTTTGTTCTCAGTATGGAAGAGTCAAGGAGATTAAGTTCTATGACGAAAGAGCTAGTGGTAAGTCAAAGGGTTACTGCCAAGTTGAATTTTATGAGGCAGTCTCTGCTGCTGCTTGCAAAGAGGGAATGCACGGATTTATGTTCAATGGCCGAGCATGTGTTGTGGCCTTTGCTTCTCCACAAACAATGAAGCAAATGGCAGCTTCTTACATGAACAAGAATGACAATCAGCCTCAGGCACAGACACAGGCAAGGAGGCCTATGAATGATGGTGCTGGAAGGGGCGGTGCTATGAATAATTATCCAGTTGGAGATGGTGGGAGAAACTTCGGAAGGGGTGGGTGGGGATGTGGTGCACCAGGTGTTCTCAACAAAGCTCCTGGGGTTGGAGGTCCAATTAGGGGAAGAGGAGGCATGGGTGCTAAGAGTATGATGGGAGGTGGTGCTGGTGTTGGAGGCGGCATGAATGGGGGAGGCTATGGACCGGGCCTTGGTGGTCCTGCATTTGGTGGTCCTGGTGCTGGAATGATGCCTCCACAGGCAATGATGGGAGCTGGATTCGATCCAACATACATGGGTAGAGGGGCTGGCTATGGAGGATTTGGAGGAGGTCCTGGCTTTCCGGGCATGCTTCCTCAATTTCCATCTGTTAACACAATGGGACTTGCAGGGGTGGCTCCTCATGTCAACCCAGCATTCTTTGGTCGTGGTATGGCTCCTAATGCTATGGGGATGATGGGTGGTACCTCAGGAATGGAAGGACCAGGCATGGGAATGTGGTCTGAGACCGGCATGGGTGGATGGGGAGAAGAGCTGGGAAGAAAGACTAGAGAATCAAGTTATGGTGCTGAAGATGGTGCCTCTGACTACGGTTATGGAGAGGCAAGTCATGAAAAGAATGGACGTTCAGGTGCTGCCCCTCGGGAGAAAGAGAGACCTTCTGGTCGTGACTGGTCGGGGACATCAGATCGGAGGCACCGTGATGAGAGGGAGCAGGAAAGGGATCATCGGGAGCCACGTCACAGGGAGGAAAAAGATAGCTATAGAGATCACCGAAAGAGAGAACGTGACTCAGGTTATGATGATGACTGGGACAGGGGCAAGTCTTCTTCTAGGCATCAGAGCAGGTCACGTGCGCCCGAAGAAGATCACAGGTCAAGGTCACGGGATGCTGAGTATGGCAAGAGGAGACGTTTGCCCTCAGAGTGACACACCTTTGCATTTGGACTTGATTTTCTATCCTCTTGGGTCGCTAACCGCCACAACAGCCTTTGCAGTTATCTACATTGACCAGAAGCTGTAGAAAGTGACCTCTTGAGGAAAGAAGTAAGTTCTACTCGTAAAGATGAGAGAGTGCCTCAGTACCTCCTTTTTCTTTCTGCATTTTACTGAATTTTATTAGATGAACCCTAGTGTTTGTGTTAGAAAACAGAGTGACTCTTACTCTGAGACTTACATTGCTATGCTCGTGGGGCTGCACTCAAGTATCCCACAGTTGAACACCTCATTGAACTTATATTCGTATTGGATAGTCTGGTTGTTGGTTGGTGAACTTGATCTAGAACTGTCTCATCTTATTTTTTGTAGCCACCAGGAGACTGATCTTTATTGTTATTTTGGTTAAGTGAAGCTTCAATTGCTATTAGATCGTGTAACTGCAATGACTTTTTGACCATCTATCTACTGTTGTTTAATTGTTAGGTGAAGGTTCATTAGGAAAGCTAGATTAGGGCCTTTAACCTTCAAAATGCTACTTCTTTCTCGTTTCATTGGCCATTTAGTGGAAATGAATAGTGGGGTAGCTTTCTCCATCAAGTTTACTGTGTACTTGTTTGGTTTGCTTGCTATAAACGAAGAAAGTTTCATTGGGGTATGCTAACATCTGTGCCTGCTCCAATTTGGTCCATTAGCACCTCGTGTGGATTTGGAAATTGAATTAATCCCTTAGCTTCTCGGTAGAGGTTTAACTTTGATTTGTCTTGTGTTGCTTCTTTTTGTGTCCGTTAACATGTTAATTATTTGATTTATCTGCTCACTTGGCTGTTTAAGAGTTATTTCTTCTTCTTCTGTTGACATAGTAGCAAATTCAAACTTCCATATGACTAGTTGCTGAGCCAAATATTAGAAACTCTTGAAAGTGGTGCACCATTTGTGATGTCCATAAATGTGAAGCCTAATTGAAAGTTCGTAAAGGAGGTTCCCAAGACATGACACCCTTGGTTGCTTCCTCACTTTTCTTGTTTTGGCTGATAGTTTCTTTTTTGAAGCATGTTATCTTAGCAACTGTAAAAAAAAGAAAACAAGAGTATCCTAACTTAGTCTTGCCAGTCTTCTACTGGTGTCTGGAAGGTTTAGACAGTACTAAGCTATTCCAAGTCTGTAGAATTTTGAACTGCATCATAGTGTTTCGCATTGAAACCTGACCCCCAGCCTTGGAGTTTTTTCCCCCCAAGTGATCTTCTGGCTCACTTTCTAGATCCCAGCTTTCATTGCAATATTGGTTGGTTATTTCCAGCCTTGATGACCGAACCGGTTGATTTTGAGAGCTTGTTTTGTGTCACGCAAGTCTGTAATGTCATGGAAGTATGTTGCTGGTAGGATGTCATTATCGGGAAATGGTTAGTTGACTGTTGGATCACTTTGCTGTTAGGGTATGAAGTTGTGGGTTTATGGTGCTTGTCTTTAAAACTCAACTTCTTTTTATTGTCTATTGACTTGTGAGTTTCTTTTATTATCAATCCAGGGAGTAGGATGGACACCTCGTGTTTTTTCAATGATTGAATGCAACTGTAATGGTTGCACGGGGGAAGATGTGTTAGATGAGCTGCCTTCACTGGGTTCCTCCCTTTATGGTTTTGGTCTGCCAAGGTTGCAAAAGAAGCCTCTATTGTCCTTGTTTTTCTCCCTTTTTTGGTTTAAATTTGTGTACGATGCTCCTACAAGAATGCTTGAAGCTGCGAAATGTTGAAGGGATGTGAGCGCCTTGTTTTAGCTCATAATGACCTGATGTCTGTTTTTGCTGTTGTTATTGTTGTTGTTGTTGTTGTTGTTGTAAATCACCATTGCCTGTTTCAAAATTTGTAACTGGGTCCTTGGCGTGTAAGTGGCCGCCTCTATGTTTTTGCCCTGACCGTCAGCTTGTATTGCTGCAAGGACCATGTTTGTAGATGATGAATGCCCTTGTAATTTCCCTATGTAATCTGTTCTTAGAAGAGCTAGTGTTGGGGCAACAAATTATTGTTCTTACAGACGGCCTATGGTCACTGTACTGGGTCACTACTACGAGTCACAGCCGCAGACGAGGGAAGGGTTTCTGAAGTTTTGCTTCCAGTCTTGCCGTTTGCATGTAAATGGTTTTTTCGGATAGTTTAGGTTTTAGGAGAATGAGACTAGTGCATGCTGTTCATTGCAGATGGCTGGGGAGCCTGGGACTGAACAGTTATGCTATGGCCTATGGACACCATTTTTCCCCATGTCCATTTGCTAGCTTACGGGATGTAGTAGCCTTTTGTTCACTGGTTCAGCACATTCTAGTTTTTCCCATGTCGGTTGTAATGGGTAGATGTTTGTACTCACAACAGGTGAATGGCACAAGGATTCAGCAATGTGTGGTGTGACCATGGTTTACCAAGTAAGTTCTTTGGGTTTGAGAGGTTTGTTTGCTGGTCTATTGCCACCAGGGTTGATCATGTCGATATCATCGAGCAGCTTGCCCATTGTGCGATGTTAGTCGGTGCTTGTTTGCTCCATTGAAATTGACATTGATACACCTGGGTGGAGGGGGGCATCCACGATCAGACTCTAGTGTTGATTGATGTATCGATCCTCCCAATATTGAAGAGTACCAATCCTCACAATATTTCTGGTACCGAAATAGCATTGTTGGCTTGCGAAATTGAAGATGGAGAGAGGATGATAAACAGTAAAAGGTCATAAGAGCTATACAGAAGCAATGCCAGTAAAACTCATATGATGTTTTACGAAGACATGACAAAGGGGGAGAAATTAAGAGATATCATGCTCGACTTGTCATAAAGGTCTTCGCAAAATAATTGGCATTGATTTAGGAAAACTTCCATATGGTGGATATGGTTTTTGGAAGTACATAAAAGTTATATATGCGTCTAATGAAGGTTGATACTAGAGCATGTTTAATGACGAAATTCATATGGAACTCTCTGAAGGAGTTAGTTTGCTTGAAGCAAACATGTTGAGATTGTGGAGAACATTATTCAAGTATATTGTATCCTCCCCTCAAACAAATTGAATGAGCATCTATATATATGGAATAACTATCTCAATGAAGTTTCTACGAGATAGGAGAAATACGAATGATCTCAAATTCCATATTTTTATTATAATTTGAGGAAGACAGATGAATTACCTAGAATATCTTCCAATGATAGTTTTATGTGTTCTGACAAAGAATCATTGGTTGAAAGAGCCAAACTTCTCATGATATGGAAGAAGGAAAGACACACCAACAAGCTTCTCTTCTCCCTCACTTCTTCATGTATCTATGTGTCTACAATCCTCTGTAATAGGGATACGAGAGTATGAAATAAAAGCGGTGTTACTCCTTCTCTTATATTTCATGTTAATAGTGTTGCTTATTCCCATCATCGGATAATTATTTACAACACAAACAACTTACACGTAGGGATGTCAACAAAACTCGAACTCACGGGTACCCACCCGACCCAACCTGGTCAACGCGGGTAAAATCCGTGCTGACGGGTTTGGGTTTAAACTCGTTCACTATTCACCAGGTTGGGTTTGGGTTTAGTTAAATCCGACCCATGGGTACCCGTCCACACCCATATGATTAATTTCTCGGTATATTTAATATTCTAAACAACTAATCTTATTTATTTTTGTGGAGACATGTCTAATTTTTTGTTTCTAATTGTGTAGAATGAAGTTGATGTTATTGAGTGGAGAGTAAAGAAACTTAATTGAAAGGAAGAAGCTTTCAATTAATCATGTTATTTAAGGATAATTTGTGATTTGCTTTAATTTTTTTGAGTTTTCTAGATTGGTGTTGAACAATTTGTATATAGTTAATTTGTGATTTGCTTGAATTTTCTAGAATGGTGTTTTAAATATGGATAATTAGTATTAAGAGATTGATATTTGACTTTAATTTTGATAGGAACTTGTTATTGTAAATTTTTTACGACAAAAACCCTTGGGTACCCATGAACCCGCGGATACCCAGCAGGTTGGGTTTGAGTTTTTCAAACCCAGTGAGTTTTACCCCAGATTTTTTTCACGGATAAACCCATGGGTTTGACTTTGGCCCAACCCGACCCATTGCCATCTCCACTTACACGCGTGGTTTTTGTCCGCTTTTACCGAATTGTCCTTCTCTGGTCTCTTCTTTCTTCGCAATTTTAATTTCTGTACGGATCTATGCTCGAGCCGTCGGTTTTGTCCGTGGAGACGCCAGCAGACGACAAAGCCATGCGTGCCCGCCTCATCGTCATTCGTCACTCTCGCGGGAACCAATCGGATGCCATTCCATTTCTCAACTTCAATCTGCAACTGGAATACCTAATTTCTAGCCTCCGTCTTTCAAATCGGTAATCTTCTCTCTTCTGTCGCCGGCGAATTTCCGACCAGTGGGATAACTCTATATTCTAATGCTTCGTTTCAATCTCATGTCTGAATCAGTGTTAAATGTTCGGGACTTCTCGCTGGAGTGGGCTTTGAATCAATTCAGCGATCTGCTACGGTTTCGAGCTCGCTCTGAGTCTAGGTGGTTGGGGGACTCGCTCTCTTGGTTCTCTTCTTTCCATTCGAAGATTGCTCTTGGTAATGAAATTAATAGAGTTTCAATTGAGTTTCCTCGAGCCTGTAACTTAAATCTAAGCTCTTACAAGAGTAGGATTCCGGTTGAAGTATCTCCATCTGTTGGTCTCCTTTATCTTGCTTTGGTATGGGGTTTTACACAGTGACAAGCTTATATGCGTCTCTGCCATTAGGAAAATAGAATTTGGTCATTTCTATCCGAAGGAAATGGGTTTAGGGTGAATTATGAGCTTTCAATGTGTGAATGATGCTGTTTTTCCTTCGAATTTTGGATTCGTACTTGTTGTTTTACAATTGTGTCACTGAAGTTTTAATCTTCGCCTCTATTCTCTTGTATTTTAGAAGCGTCTGGACCTTATGGCTGATGAGCGAATTGATTTTGAGGATGAAGAATACGGAGGGCCTCAGAAGTTGCAATTTCAGGGAAGTGGTACTATTCCTGCTCTTGCTGAGGAAGAGATGGGTGAAGATGATGAGTATGATGATCTTTATAATGATGTGAATGTTGGTGAGAATTTCCTACAAATGCATCGATCTGATCCACCAGCCCCACCTGCTAATGTGAGCAATGGGGGGTTCCCAACTCAGAGTGCTACTGATTCCAGAGTTGAAGCGGCTGGTGGCGCTGGTTCACAAGGGGTTCACAATCCTGGAGTTGCTGCTGAAGGGAAGTACACTAATTCTACAACACATTTCCAAGAGACAAAGGAGGGTCCTTCCATAGTCAAGGGACCAGAGAAAGGATCAGCTGGCTACCCAGATGGATCTGTTTCACTAAAAGGAAAGGCCATGGAGATGCCAAATGATACTCAAGTTCGAAATGTGGGATTTCAAGGAGAATCATCAATATCATCAAATACTGCTGTTGACCCTTCTGGTATGACTAGAAAAGTTCCCATTGAGCCATCGCCTATGCCAAGTACTGGAGCAGGTAGTCTCACAAGTGTTCCGCAGATGCCAGCTAATCAAATGAGCATACGTGTGGGTGCCAATATCACCAATGAAAATCAGATCAGGGCTCCTATTGATAATGGTGCAACTATGCTGTTTGTTGGAGAATTGCATTGGTGGACAACTGATGCAGAACTTGAGAGTGTTTGTTCTCAATACGGAAGAGTCAAGGAGATCAAGTTCTATGACGAAAGAGCTAGTGGTAAATCTAAGGGTTATTGCCAAGTTGAATTTTACGAGTCAGCTGCTGCAGCTGCTTGCAAAGAGGGAATGAATGGGTTTATGTTTAATAGCCGAGCTTGCGTTGTGGCTTTTGCTTCTCCTCAAACAATAAAGCAAATGGCGTCTTCTTACATGAACAAAAGCCAGAATCAGCCTCCGGCACAGGCACAGGCACAGGCAAGAAGGCCTATGAATGATGTTGCTGGGAGGGGTGCCACAGTGAATAATTATCCAGTTGGAGATGGTGGGAGAAACTTCGGAAGGGGTGGGTGGGGCCGTGGTGCACCAGGTGTTCTCAATAAAGCTCCTGGAGTTGGAGGACCAATTAGGGGAAGAGGAGGCATGGGTGTTAAGAGTATGATGGGAGGTGCTGTTGGTGTGGGAGGCGGCATGAATGGGGGAGGCTATGGACCGGGTCTAGGTGGTCCTGCATTCGGTGGTCCTGGTGCTGGAATGATGCCTCCACAGGCAATGATGGGAGCTGGATTTGATCCAACATACATGGGTAGAGGGGCTGGCTATGGAGGATTTGGAGGAGCTCCTGGCTTTCCAGGCATGCTTCCTCAATTTCCCTCTGTCAACACGATGGGACTTGCAGGGGTAGCTCCTCATGTCAACCCAGCATTCTTTGGTCGTGGTATGGCTCCTAATGCTATGGGGATGATGGGTACTTCAGGAATGGAAGTGCCAGGCATGGGAATGTGGTCTGAGACCGGCATGGGTGGATGGGGAGAAGAGCATGGAAGAAAGACTAGAGAATCAAGTTATGGTGCTGAAGATGGTGCCTCTGACTATGGTTATGGAGAGGCAAGTCATGAAAAGAATGGACGCTCAAGTGCTGCCTCTCGGGAGAAAGAGAGACCTTCTGGTCGTGACTGGTCGGGGACGTCTGATAGGAGGCACCGTGAGGAGAGGGAGCAGGACTGGGACAGATCTGAAAGGGATCATCGGGAGCCCCGTCACAAGGAGGAAAAGGATGGCTATAGAGATCACCGAAAGAGAGAACGCGACTCAGGTTATGATGATGACTGGGATAGGAACAAGGCTTCTTCTAGGCATCAGAGCAGGTCACGGGCAGTGCCTGAAGAAGATCACAGGTCAAGGTCACGTGATGCAGATTATGGAAAGAGGAGACGTCAGCCATCAGAGTGATACAATTTGACTATGCCTTTACATGTGGACTTATTTTCTGTCCTCTTGTGTCGCGAAACCAGAACAGCAGCCTTTGCAGTTTCTACTTTGACCTAAACTGCAGAAAATGACCTCTTGGGGGAAGAAGTAAGTTCTATCATAAGGATGAGAGAGTGCCTTAATTCTCTCGTTTCTTTCTTACTGGATTTACTGAACATCATTAGATGAATCCTAGTATTTGTGTGCTAAAAAACTTCTCTTGCTTGCATACGGATGGTTATGCTTGTAAGGCTGGATTAGAGCATCCCACTGTTGATGAATTCATTGAACTTATGTTTATTCTGGATAATCTGTCTGTCGGTTCGTGAACTTGATCTAAATTTGTCGTGTTTTTCTGGAATCCTGTGTTCTTTTAATTGTTTAGTGAAGGTTCAGAATTATAGATAGACTGAGCCTGTTACCTTCATATTGGCTACCTGTTTCTTGTTTCACTAACCATTTAGTGGGAATGAATTACCGTTAGCTTTCTTCATCAAGTGTTACTGATTTACTCGTTTTACTTGCATGCTATAAGTCAATAACTCTGTCCAGGGTATGCTCACACACCTATCTACTCCAACCGATTCCATCAGTGCTTTGCATGATTTGGGAACCAAATAATTCCTTTAGTTTTCTATTGAAATTACAAAAAAGTAAAAGTTTGAGCTTGTGCTTTGGTGCTTCTTCATTTTGTATTTTAGTTTGGTAAATCGTTGCTACTTGCCTGTGTGGTTAGTTCTAGTTTTTGCTTTTCTTCTTTCACATAGTTGCAAAGTCTCTCATGTGATTTCCATTTTCCGTGTTAGTTGTTATTGATTCAAACATACCCAACTGTATGCATTTTCTCTTTTGCTCTCTGAAAGCAGTATATCATATGTGATGTTCTCGCATGCGTGGCTCTTAATTGAAAATTTTCTATGTGGAGGTTTCTGAGATGAGACTCTTGATTATTTCCTGTTCTTGTCTTGGCGAATGTTTTTGGAGTATGTTATATTACTCTTGTCAGTCTGCTTGAGGTGTCTGGTGGTTTAGAAAAGACTGTGTCGAACCATTCAACACCTATAGAATTAGAACAACATGTGGCTCTACTATCATAATGGTTCTTACTTCAAACCTATGAGTTTGGTTGAAGTGTGCTGTTACTTTTGGATCGCAGATTCATTTCAATGTTTGTTAGTTATTTCTTCCGCTTGGTGGCTGAACCAGTTGATTTTGATAGCATGATTAGTGTCATGTAAGTGTGATATTGATCGCCACAGGATGTCGTTGTCAGGAAATGGCTAGGTATCTGTTGAATGGCGTAGCTTTCAGGAATTTTAGTTGTGCTCTTTCTTGCAATTTGGCACGTGTCTTGTGGCTTGAATATTCAGCTTCTTTAATTGTCCATTGACTTGGGGGTTTTCTTTTATTATCAATCCAGGGAGTGCAGTGGACTACTCCTATTTTTTCAATGATTGAATTCAACTGTAATGGTTGCTTGGAGGAAGATGTGTTAGATGGCTGTCTTCACTGGATTCCTCCCTTGGTAGTAGTTTGTTTTTGCAAAGGTTTCGAAAGAAGCCACAATTGTCATTGGCTCATGACGACCTGGTGTCGTTTTTATTTATTTATGTAAATCACCATTGTCTCTCTCAAAATGTGTAAATTTGGTCCTTGGCATGTAAGTGGCCTCTTTTGATAGCATCTTTGATCTGTATTTTGCCCTGTGAGTCAGCTTTTATTGCTGCAAGGTCCATATTTGTACATGACGCCCCTTGTAATTGCATTATGTAATCTGTTATACCCTAGAAGAGCCGGAGTAGAGGCCGCAAATAGTTCATAGTGACTTCCTTATGTAATCTTGTCAGTACAAGTCACAAACACAGATGAGGAGTCACTGAGGACTTGTCATTTGCATGTAAATAACTTTTGGCATAGCTCAGACTCATTCTTTTAGGAGTATTCAGAAGTGCAGGCTGCTGCTTGCAGATGGCTGGGACTGAACAAATTTTGTTGTCCTGAGGTCATATTATGCATGTCGATTTCTGTATCGGCACCTAGAAAGGTATCGGTTGTATCGTATATAGCAATTCTTTGTACAGATCTTCAGTTTGTAACTTGCAAGAGATTTGTAGATTTCTTCCATTGATTCGGGACATTGTAGAGAATCTGATACAGTGTCTGATAGGTAGCTTCTTTGCGGATTTTGTACTCAGGTAGTTCGTTTCTCTCTTGTGTGAAGTGCACAATTGTGCATTTTTCTTGCGACCTTGTTATTCTCTTGGTTACTATCTGTACTTTGATTAAATTGGAATTCAAATCGCAAAGTTCGTTAATGCATAAAGGTTGAGTCATCTCAGTTTCTAAAATGTCCATTCACATTTTTCTTTCTTCGAGATTTTATTTATACTCGTTTGCGAGGTTCTATAACTATTGTATTTCATTTCTATTTATTTGGAGTTTCACTTTCATATTTGCCCGCCGGTAAAGTTTTCCCGCTTGAAAGGGCGCATGGGAAAACCCTACGGTGCGGCCTGCAGTCATCTTGTCTCGTAAAGCTCTAATATGGTTTGGCAATGGCGCTTCCTCATTCAATTCTCTGCATCCGTTGGTGGATGACGAGCAGCAACGAGGACGAAAGTGAGCCAGACTGGAATTCAGAAGCTGGGCCTTGGCGTCGCCATCGTTGTCCTCCAGCTAAATCAATTGCCGCTTTCAGGAGATTAAGAGATATTTCAACCTGAAACTGTAAACGGACAGTTGTTAGCAGTTTCTCTACAATTTTCCAACGGTTCTGGGTGCTACATGCTAGGGTTTTGTTTGAAAAGCTTGAAATTCGCTGCTTCGAGAATCTCGATTGCTGTTGGCGTCAATGTCAGTCTTCTTCGATTCTTCGGCTCTCAACCTGTATTATCCACTAGCCGGTATCCGGCTTTCACAACCAGAGGTTACCAACTGCTTCGCTGCCTCTCCAAGCACAGGATATATGACGCACGCAACCTGCTCGACGAAATGCTCCCAGGGGGAACCTCCCGCAGCCGTACGGTTTATTACACTTCTCTGGTTGCCAAGTATTCCAGGAGTGGATTCGTGGATGAAGCTCGTTTGCTGTTCGATATCATGCCAGCGGAGAGGAATGTTGTTACTTACAACGCAATGTTGTCCGGTTATGTCCAGTGCGGGAGATTGAAGGAGGCGATGTCACTGTTTCGGGAGATGCCTGAAAGGAATGTTATTTCTTGGACATCGATGCTTTCAGGGTTGGCTGATGCAGGAAGAATAGGTGAGGCCAAGTTGCTGTTCGTGAATATGCCTGAGAAGAACGTGGTTTCATGGAATGCCATGGTTGTTGGGTTGATTAGGAATGGGGATTTGGAGCATGCAAGGTTGGTTTTTGACAAGACGCCTGTTAAAAATGTGGTTTCTTGGAATACCATGATTGCAGGTTACACAGATAGTAGTCGAATGGATGAGGCGAGGACCCTGTTTGATATAATGCCTGATCCAAATGTGTCGACTTGGACTAGTATGGTCTCTGGTTATTGCAGGGTTGAATTGGCTGAGGGATATAATATGTTTCACAGAATCCATGTCCAAAATGTTATTTCTTGGACATCCATGATTAGTGGGTTCACATGGAATGGTTTCTATGCAGAAGCGTTGTTGCTTTTCCTGGATATGAATAGGAGCTCTGATATAACACCAAACAGTGAGACCTTGATTTCCCTTGCTTATGCCTGTGCTGGCTTAATATTTTCTGAACTTGGCAGGCAGGTTCATGCTCAGATGCTTGTTCATGCAATGCAATTTGATGATTATGATGGCAGAATAGCTAAGAGCCTTATTTACATGTACTCTTCATTTGGTACCATGCCCTCTGCACAATACTTATCCGACAACTTCTCCGACAACTGTGTTCTTCAGTCTTGCAATTGCTTGATTAATGGCTATGTTAGGGCTGGAGACTTAGAGAAGGCTCGAATTTTATTCGATGCAGCACCTTCCCGTGACACGATCACGTGGACTTCAATCATTAGCGGTTACTTCAGTGTTGGACTCGTGTTGCAGGCTTGCCATCTATTTCACGACATGCCTTTCAAGGATGCAATTGCGTGGACAACAATGATCACAGGGCATATACAAAATGAGCTCTTTGATGAAGCTATGCATTTCTTTTCGAAAATGAGGACTTGCGGTGTTATTCCTCTAAGTACCACATACACCGTTCTTTTCGGCGCTGCTGGTGCAATGACATATCTTGATCATGGAAGATCGCTGCATGGGATGATTATCAAGACAACCTGGCTTTGATTTGATCCTTGAGAATTCTGTGGTCTACATGTATGCAAAATGTGGGGAGCTCCGTGATGTCTATGAAATTTTCTCACGGATGACTTCACGCGACGAGATCTCTTGGAATTCTATGATTATGGGGTTCGCTCATCATGGTCTGGTCAGTGAAGCCTTACAGGTTTTCGAAGCCATGGCGGAATCAAGAACACGCCCCAACGCCCTCACCTTTTTGGCTGTCCTATCGGCATGTAGTCATGCCAGCTTGCTTGACAAAGGGTTGGAGTTATTCACTCTGATGACTGAAGTTCATGGAATCCAACCAGGTTTGGAACATTGCATCTCCATCGTCAACATACTTGGCCGAGCAGGAAAACTTGAAGAAGCAGAGAATTTTATCTCAGGACTACCATTCCATAGACACCCTGCTATCTTGGGAGAAATGCTCAGTGTGTGCAGGCCAGACAAGACGAGTCTTGGAATTGCCGAACGGTCAGGTAAGCTAGTCCTTGAAGCCGACCCAATGAATGCAGCTGCTCATGTCCCACCTCTGCAACTTGTACGCATCAAACGATCACCACCTGAAGGAATATAAGCTGAGGCGGGATATGGCTATGAAGGGTGTTGACAAGGTTCCAGTATGCAGCTGGATCGTACTGAGTGGGAAAGTTCACTTGTTCTTATGCGGAGATTCGTTGAACCCAGAAGCTAAAGAGTTGTTAACTTCCATGTCCAATTCTGGTTGCGGCTGAAACAGCAGTTTTCCAAGTTCCCGCGCTTCCGTCCCTAGTAAATGGTAATTCTTGCAGACGTTTCAATACATCAGCAAGTTATTATGTGTCCACTTTTACAGAGTCAATCTACCTTGAGTTCTAAATACGTTTTTTGCACGCTATTTAACATTTTGAAAGAGATTTTTTCCAGCATTCCAGTTCTCTATCCGACTCTCTCTTCTCTTATCTCGCATTTGCAGGAAGTTCATCGTAGAATTATCATTTCCACCAGCGTCGATCACAGAAAGCAAAAGGATAGCAAACGACACGCCGTGGTGATGTCAAATTGTCAAGCGTGTCCTTCCGTTCAGAAACAGAAAAAAACTAAAAGGGGAAAGAAAAGAAGAATTCGAAGCGCCCCGACCCTTCAGCGGGAAACTGCATTGCCGTTTGCCGGCCGCTGCCGGCCAATATATAATAATATAAAACCACCGCCATTGACGAAAATCCAGAAGCTTAACTTGCAAGCCAAGTTTCCTATTCCGTCCCCGCTGTATTATTATAAAGAGGTGCGCACATAAGAGTTGCAGAGAACTTAGGGAGAATCGATCCAGTTTCTGTTTACATTTATCGTTTGTCTTCTTCCATTTTCCTAACAGATTGACTCTGCAACTGGGTTCTTCTATCTGCAGGTTCCGTCGATCAATAATTTAAGGGGAAAAATCGAAAGAGTCCTAATTAAAGTTGAGACTAAAAACATGATCAATTACAATCTTATGCTATTCTTCCTAGTTTTAGTGTCATTTTCTCCAAATTGCCAGTCATGGGGATGGTTCTCTTCTTCGTCCTCTTCGGCTTCTGCCGCTGAGGATGGAGGAGGAGGAGTGACAGTGGCCGAGTTCTCCATGGATGGTCCTGCAAATGCCAAATCAATGGAACTGGTTGAAAGGGCAAGGAGTAAATTGGTTGGTTCGAATACTTGCTGGCAGAACGCTTACCAACACATCTTTGCTGGGTGCACCCAAATTATTGCCAATGACGAGAAACGCTCTAGATTCGCCTGGCACCTCAGCGATTGCTTTCAGAAGGACTCTGGGAGGGGACCTTTCCCTCACTGTGGCGAGGATTCAGCCATGATTCATTGCTTGAAGAAGTTGGATGACCATGAACAGAAAATCTATCTCGAGTTCTTGCTGGAAACCAATTCCATCTGCTATCAGTTACAGTTGAGTACTGTGGAATATGTCAATCTTCTGTTCTGCATGCACGACTCTGTTCATTGATGACCTGTTGCAAATTTATGAACCCAGAACTGAAATCGGACTCGTTGCTGTTGTTTTATGGTTTGCAGGGCACACGCCTTCAACCGTGAAACTGAGAGGTTGATTAATGAATTAACAAGTTCAGCGCAGTGTACAGAGCAGAGATTGGACGTAATAAAAGATACAACGTCCTCTCTACTAAAAAGCTCGAACCAGATTCATGATTCGTTGAGTTCAGTGGATCTCCAAGTTCAGCATGTCATCCAAACAACAAAGGGTGTGGAGAATCAGATGGACACATTGTCAAAACACTCGGAAGCTGTTTACAGACGATCGGAGGAAATTGCAGAGTCACAATCAGAGCTGCGAGCAGAACAAGAAAGAATGAATGAGGACCTGAAGGAGGGAGTCACGATGCTTCATGATGCTTACAATAGTTTGGGCGAGGAAGTAGGCAACCTGAGGAATGAGGCTATAGAGATTGTGAAGCAGGTTGACAGTGTAGGAGAAGCGATGTCATCCAAGTTTCAGACTCTACAGAGCAAAGCCGATGACATCGAGAACATGGCAGGAAGTTCGTTGAGCAAGCAACAAGAGCTTTTAGATGGACAATCCACTGCACTCAAAGGGCTTCAGATCCTTACCGAATCCCAATCCGCAGCACTAGAAGAAAGTAGGAATGCTGCGCAGCATTTGGTTGATCTGAGTCGTAAACAGCAGGAAGAGCTTCTTCATAGGCAGGAGCAACTTCACCAAGTTCATGATCACTTGGTTGAGAATTCACAGTCTATATTGGCAGCACAGGTTTGATTTTCTTCAACAAACCATCAATCTAAAATTTCCTTAATTACAACTGAACTTGAAGCAAAATTTCTTGTTTTGACAGGAAGCTTTTGAGATGAAGCAAGCAAGCATGTTCGTTGCTCTCGACAAATTGTTTGATCTGCATAACGCTATGCTGCTCGAATCACGAGCAATCAAAGCTTTCTTCATCTATGTTATGTCGACTTTCATCATCTACATGCTCACGAGCACGAAGCAGACATATCCTGTTAGGGCTAACCTCTATATTGGTATGGTTATTTTGTGTCCTGCAGCTCTTTATATTTTACTTCTGTAAAAGGACTAGAACATCATACATGAATGGTTTCTTCTATTGCAGGTCTATGCATCACTTTCATCATGGAAGTGGCAATCATTCGACTCACACCAGGTGATATCGTGCAACAAACTTGGATAATCAATCTGATGAGGTTGTTGTATGCGTTGTTAGCTATTCTTCAGCTTCTACACGCCATTTACACATACAGGTTTGTCAAGGGGAAGTCTCATACAGGAGCTGTGATACACCCATATAGTTGCATTTTCAAATTTGACCTAACGATTCATGATATTTGCAGGGACTATGAAGCATTAAATCATAAAATGATCGCATCATTGGTAGAGATGGTCAACTCCTTGCAAAGAAACAAGGAGCATTCATGGGAAGAAGACAGCGATGTGGATTGGTCGTCGTGGATTGAAGATGAGTTACTAGAAGAAGTTGCCAGTTTAGAAGATCCTGACTACGTACCCCCCAATGATATGGCAGACAAGTCGATCGTATGTGTTCCCAAGACGAGAAACTATGATCTCCGCCAACGACACCATTAAAGTGTGATCATGATGGCGAGGTAAATTAACATTAGACATTTCTCATTCCAGTTACCGGTTTTTAATGTACTAGCAAACTAGTCAGCATTATCATTCTTTCCAAGGTTCAATGAGAAATAGTGAAATACTCTCCAATCATAATATTAAGTATTTCGAGGATGAGATAAGTTTTGTTTAATGATATGTTATCTTTTGACTGCATAGGCTTTGAGCGAGTAAGAATTGAATGTATTTATGAATAGGCATTGTTTATGTTAGTGGAAGATAGTTATTGACGGCTTATTTAAAGTTTATTTGATATTTTAGTCTATGATTGAACCATGTCTCATATTTGTAGGGTAATTAGCATAAATGGTAACAAACCTTTGCACTTAGTACAAAACAGTCACAAACCTTTAATTTGTAACAATATGGTAACAAAACTTTGAAATTATATAAAATGGTCACCGCTATTTAATTTGTGACCGTTTTGTTTTAAGTGCAAAGGTTTGTTACCGAATCGTTACAAATTAAATGTTTGTCATGTTTTAAGGTAGGGTAGTTTGTTCGTTAAGTATATGACACTAACCACTTGAACGACATATAAGATGTCAGGTCATGTGTTCATCGACATATTTGCTTTGCCGAATAAGAATGCCCTCAGTTGACCTTTCAATTTCGATACCAAGAAAGTAGACAGAGTTTTTTCAACTAAAAAGCAGTTTGGAACCCGTTTGTGAGCCATTGAGTTCTTTCATTGTCATCCTTTATGACGATCATATCATTCACATACATTAACAAAACCACCATACAACTAGAGCGAATTGTAACGGTGATTGATCGTTCAAACTTTTGAACTTAATTTGTACAAAACGGTCACCAAAAGTCTAATTTGCAACGACACGGTAACAAAAGTTCGAACTGGTATGAAATGGTCACACTGTTTAATTTGTGACCGTTTTGTTCTAAGTAAAAAGTTTTGTTATCAAATAGTTACAAATTAAAGGTTTGTGACTGTTTTGTACTAAGTGCAAAGGTTTGTGACCATTTATGCTAATTACCCCATATTTGTATATATACATTATAGTCATGAAATCTTATAAATATTGATTACTGATAAAAATCAAGATAATTTTCAATGTATATTGTATTGGGTCATAATCAAGTCAAAGGATTGGTGGAGTTATAGTACAAGGATAATAATAATTGGAACTTTGCTATCCTAATATTTATCATATCTTGTTCAAACTTAAAGATCTAAGGATTTAAAGTGCGTTGGACCGGAATTAGATAGGTATAAATAACTTTGTGCAACAATTAGATGCTTCAGATTGGTCAGCATCAGCTCCAAAGTAGGTTGGGTAAAAAAATTACATTGTGCCAGTCTAACTCAAGGTTTTAGCAAAAATTCCAAACTCTGCACAAACAACATAACCGTTCTTCATCCGTCACCATCAGTTGGTTGGGCACATCAAGTTGTCGCGTAAAAATGAGAAGAAAACTCTGAAAAGAAGACGTATGGCTAAAAATTTGTCTATCCCGTACCTGTCTCTTTCTGTCCCGTCCCTAAAGAGTCAGCTTGCATAATCGACCCGTCCCGTCCCTGTTCTCTTCTTGAGTCTTGACCCTGTCTGACCCTTTAGGGTCGGGACAGGCCAGGTCAGCGGGTCGACCCTCTCCAACACAAAATTAAATACCAAATTATAAAAAACAGAAAATTAATTAATTAATTCATAAAATAATTTATTTAAGAAATTATTTCAAAAAATTAATCAATTACAAATTAATTTCAAAAATTATTTTATTTACGAATTTCAGTTCAGAAAATTATTTATTCATCAAATTAATTTAAAAAAATTAATTAATCACCAAAATAATTCCAAAAATTTAATCAATCACCAAAATAATTCATAAATATTAATCACTTGTCAAAATAATTCCAGAAAATTAGTTATTTACCCAATTTATTCCATAAAATCATTTATTTATCAAATTAATTCTAGAAAATTAATTAATTAATTTATTTATTTATTTATGAAATTATTTCATAAAATTAATCAATTACGAAATTAATTTCAAAAAATCATTTTATTTACGAATTTCTGTTCATAAAATTATCTATTCATCAAATTAATTCCAAAAAATTAATTAATCACCAAAATAATTCCAAAACTTTAATCAATCACCAACATAATTCCAAAATATTAATCAATTGTCAAAATAATTCCATAAAATTATTTATTTACCCAATTAATTCCAGAAAATTAATCAATTGCTAAAATAATTTCAGGAAATTATTTATTTACCCAATTAATTCCAGAAAATTATTTATTTACCAAATTATTTACCAAACTCCCATAATATATGTGGTTGATGAAAGGATGAAATGACATCAATTGTTAGATAATCATCAATGACATCATTGTTCGATAATAATCAAGTACATCATACTCATGATCACACAATACATCATTGTTAGATAATCATCAATGACATCATATCATGATTACACAATACACAATTCTTCAATCATTATCAACTAAATCACTCATGATAGTGCAATCATCCAAGCAAGACTCTTTCAACTCTGCAAAATTAACAACACATCAAATAAATTAATAATGATCTAAATAAAATAGTGAATCTTAAAAACAAATTACTTTTCATACCTTTTTCAAGTTCTTCGATTTATTCAAAATTCTCTTCCATGTCGATTGGAAGAGTACTCGATCGAAGCCAATTTTGACCACAAATTAAAATTTCAACAACCAAGGGAGTCAAAGAACTCCGAAATGCATCTAAAACGCGCCCCCCGGTACTGAAAGCAGACTCAGATGCAACAGTGGATACTGGAATCGCCAACACATCTCTAGCCATCAAGCTCAATATTGGATACTCACTAGAATGCTTCTTCCACCATGCTAAAATGTTAAAAGTTATGTCCTCATCATCCTCAAGATTCGCCTTTAAGTACCTCTCAAGCTCTGAAAGTGTAGTTTCTCCCACCCTATCTTCCATTCTCTTTATCTTGAACTTTCTTCAAATAATCTTCCACACTTTCAGATTCATCATTCTCATTTGGTGTTGCACTCCCCACACTTCTTGATGAGCTTTCACAAGTAACCCCTCTCATTTCCGAATAGTCATTAAACATATCCTCCAAAAATCCCTTCACACTCTCAAACAACTCATCTTTAGTCCAAATTCCCCCATGTTCTATCCCATAAACCTCATCAAGCGCAAAACAAACATACTCCAACTTGTTCCAAAAGTAAATGGACATTTTAACTTTGATGAACAATATTTGCAAACAGCTTTTCTAGTTTCCTTATCCGACCAATTTTGAATATTATAATGCTCCCATACAGCTGAAGTTCCGAATGTACCTTCTTCATTTTCATCAACTAACGGAAGATTTCCTTGAGAAGGTGCATTGGTGGAGACCTCCATGAGATTACTGCTAGCTTCATCCATATCATGCCATTTTAATGAATCAAATAATTAATACCAAGTGAAGATGATATATTATTATAACCATGTTAAAGAATCAAAGCAAACAACAATCTATAATATATATATACATGTCATTTGGAACCCAAAACAAAAACGGCCAAAATAATCAAAAGAAGAAGCCTAAGTCCTTAATTGGTATTCAGGATAGGAGGAATCGAGTTGAACTAATTAGGTTTATGAAAAAAACATCAGTGGTGTAATTACAAGATCCAAACTTTATGAGCTTTGTATGTTACAGCAAAAGAGAGACAGCATATAGCTTAGTTCATATGCTCTTTTCATCATTTCTAATTTGTTAGTTCAGTTCAATGTTCATATAGACTAAGCTGCACAAGAAACCTTTGTTCAGAACAATCAAACTTTGACACACCAATCACATAAGAGACTATTCAATTGATTTAAACAACTCTTGTACGGTTTACTACTATGACTGTAAAAGTACTTCGATTATCCGCTGTGATTTGAATTACCTGTGACTGAATTTTCTTCTTCAGTTCATCAACAGATTCTTCAGGCACAGATTGACTAGACGGTAGACTACCAACAATAATTAAGAAGATCACCTTCTCTTGCAATTACTAGTTCTCCAAACACTGCCAACAATAATTAAGCATATCTACTATTAGCTATCAGATCTTACAGAAATGGGCAAATCATAAATCTGAATCATTGCATCGACTCAACCAATAGAAATCACAAACTCTATAATGAAACTTTGTCACCTCATTGCACTTGCAAGCATCGACAAAAGAGTGACGCAAGGGGTAGATAAGAATCACTCTGTGGAAGACAAGAAACAAAGCAAGAGGAACAGAGGAACAGAGGAACAATGGAAGATAAGAAGATAGATTCCTGGACTGTTCTATGTTATCTTCCTCCCCTCCAAACAAAACCGTCACTTCTACTTTCACCATCCAATGATTTCATATTGGTTTATCATCATATATAATTAAGCATACCTACTATTAGCTATCAGATCTTACAGAAAGAAACTCACAAAACCATGAGGACGGTAATGGTTAACAGGCTAACATCAATACCCACAACCCAAATTGACCATAGCTGACGACCTGGTTTGTCCAGGTAAACTTTACATGACTTTTGAAAGGAAAAACTAGCCTGCCTATGTAACCAGCTTGCTAAACTTGTTTAACTTCTAGACTCTAGAGCTAAAATGAGTACACTTTTCAACAACGAAAACACCCAGAAGACCAAACCCAGACCACATACATATATGGGTAACCAAAATACCAAATTCAGACCACACATATATGAGCAAATCCTCAAAAATCAAAGCAGTAAGAGTAGCGAGAGACCACCAATCTTGGGGCTGAAACAGAGACAATGAAAGAAGGAAACCGAAGAAACATACCTATAATTGATGCAGATTTTCGACCAACAACTTCTTCTCCAAGGTCCTGGTGGCGACGAGGTATCGTGAAGGGATTCTCCAACCGCGCCGCCGATGAGGAAGCACGACAACTAGGCTGGACGCCCGGATGGAAGTCGCCGAGAATCGGTGGAGATTTTAGGCTGTAGGTTTCCCTTTCAGTCGATGAGAAGAATGGAGAAGAGGTATCGTGAAGCGGTGAAGGGATTCTCCAACCGCGCCGTCGACGAGGAAGCGCGACGATTGGGCTGGACGCCCGGATGGAAGTCGTCAAGAATCGATTGAGATTTTAGGGTGTAGGTTTTCTTTCAGTCGATAAGAAGTGAGAACCGAGGCGAGAAAAATGAAGAAGGAGAAGTGTATTCTTTAATTTCTTTAATTTCTACGGGTCTGTTTTCCGGGTCATAGGGTCAGGTGGGTTTTTTAGGGTCTGAGTGTAGTTTGACCCGTCCCTTATAGGGTCAAGGGGAAGACCCGTCCCGAACTTGTCCCTCTATGCAGATTGACCCGGCCCGACCCTTCGGGACGGGACGGGTCGTCGGGTTTTAAGGGTCAGAATTTCAGCCCTAAGAAGACCAAATAAGTGTACAAGCAAGACGACAGAAACAGCGAGCGCGACCTAAGAATATATTTCACCAATGCCCTCTTACTGTTATCAGTTGATTCAACCAGAGAAAAAAATTATATATCGGATGAGAGCTGAGAGGCCAGAGGTCTAATTAGGGATGGCAGAATTACCCATGCCCATTGGGTTTTAAATATCCAACCCATGTGGGTCTGGTCTGAAATCCAAGTCAACTTTAAATGGGTAAAGTCTAATGGGTCAACACCCATACCCATAATGTTGGATCCACTTGGGTTTTACCCATGGATTTGGGTTTCAAAATCCAAACCCAAATAATAAAAAAATAAAAAATGAAAATGAAAAAATCCTCTGCCTCACTCACTCGTCAGTCATCATCGTTCCTATTTCCCAGGTCTCACTCACTCGGAAATCGACATTGTCGTTTCCCTCAACCCTCCGCCGGCGGCGACAATGTTGATGACCAAAACTCAGGAATCGGAGATGGCGATCGGAGAGCGGACCTGAAGCTGGCCTCTCTTGCATCACGAATCGGACACGGAAGCGCCGCGCCACATTTCAGATTCCGCCGGGAGATTGAAGCCCCGCCCTTTTGCCTGCTCCGCCTCATCAATACAATCGAGAAGCCAACCAGAAACCCATTCCGGCAAGCGCCCGACATCTTGATTGTTCTCTTCTCCAATCGACCCGGCGTATTGATATAGACAACCAGAAACCCACTCCGGCAAGCGCCAGACGTCTTAGGTGTTTTTGTCTCCAATCGACCCGAGACCAACCAGCTTCAGGTATGCTTCATCTTCCACTAAGTGAACTGGGTCTTACTAAACAGAGGAACATGAATTTCAGATGCTGTAAACTGGGATTGCTTGTTGGTTTACGTCATGAGTTTCAGGGAAATTTTTTATTTACGTTTGATAAAAAGAATGCAGGGGAAGTGCCTTGCATAATTGAATACCAGATAAGGTTGTTGGTTTTAACTGGAAGTTGAGCTTATAGAATCTCTCGCAATGAGGTTGCTTGTTTTAACTGGAAGTTGAGCTTATAGAATCTCTCGCAATGAGGTGGCTTGTTTTAACTGGAAGTTGAGCTTATAGAATCTCTCGCAATGGGTGGCTTGTTTTAACTGGAAGTTGAGCTGGTTTTAATTCTGACGTGTTTTGGATCTTATAGAATCTCTCGCAATGAGGTTGCTTGTTTTAACTGGAAGTTGAGCTTTGTGATTAAGAACTTGTAGGTTGCTGGTTTTAACTTGATCATTGACTCTGATGACTATGACTACATTTGTGATATTTTCTTTACAGTCTTTCTTCTCCTTAATGTTTTCTGTTCTCATTTTGAACTGAAGCATATCTGAATGTGAATGTTTGAATGATTGCTTGTTGTTTGCTTGGTTTTTCTAGGGAAATATGACTTCAGAAATTAATGATGATAGTCTATCTATGAATCATGAGAGTAGTAATCATGGACAGTCTAGTGTGTCTTCTAGTCGTATGGTATGGTCTTCTGAGAAGCAGTGGTCTGATGATGAACAAGTTATGGAATATGATGACTGAGAAAGAATCTGGGAGTTTGTATCTGAAGTCATCTATCTAAGTTATTATTAGGGCAGTTGTTTTCTATGAAAGATGTTGCACTTTTCTGAATCACAAACTGGTAATCTTAGGTATTATGTATGTTGTTGGTTGTCAGTGACGTGAGTGACATGGTTGTATATCCCCCATTTTGTTGTGATATTGTTGATGAACACTGGTTGGTTGCTTATCCATTTTCTATAAACCGTTTTCAAGCGTTTCTTAAATCAAATTCAATATGTTGGAGAATGGCATTTTCCTTATTTCCCAGAGATATCCCACTGATCTTCCGCAACCCCTTTTTCTTCTTCTTCTTCTTCCAAACTGTTAAAATCCCCACAAAAAAAAAACCAGAAATTTTAAAAACAAACTCACCCACCCATTCTAAAGAACGAAACTAATCATCATCTTTACACACTTCCGTTCCATGATCCATCCCTCTCCCCAGCTAAAACTAAGCTTAATTAGTTAACTTATAATTAATCAATTTAATCAGAAGAAGGGAGAGAGAGAGCCTTAATCACACGGTTTATTCTCTGAATCATCCCACGAAATGTTGAGATCCGCGGAAGAAACCAAATTATCCATGTCGACATACCAATTCCAGTACTCGTCGCCGCCGCTTCCCATATCTTACTCCGGCTTGATCTGCATCATCGTCATCTGTTTCACTGACGAGTTCTCCTCTTCAACTTCTTGGACCTTGTGACGCGATGACGACGAGGCAGATGGTTCGATGCCCAGCCCAGATCCTAGATCCTAGATCGATGAACGGCCGGACGACGACGACGGCGACGACCCACTCAAGGCCTTCCTGCCCAGATTCAAGAACCTTACCGCGGCGGGGAAGGTCTCGCTGCTCGAATTCTTCGGGGTTCCGGTGTACATATCGATGTCGATGCAGAACGACGACGAGCAGGTGACGCTGAAGACGAAGAGCACCACCGCATTGGTGACGGGCAAACTGATGACGAGCAGCTCCTCGCCTGTCAGTCGGAAGCGTTCGACACCGGCGTTCGGCACCGTCGAAGCAGCCGACGAAGAGCGATGGTCGCTGATAGCCAAAGTTACATTTTAGTACCTTAAGTTTTTAAGAAGATACAAATAGATCCAACATCATATGTGGAAAATTTTATTTTAGTACATTAAAAATTTTGCTTTACATTTTAACGCCTAATGAAAAAAACATATACAGGCAGGTCAAAGGAGATGGGTACCCAAGCCCAATCCATACCCAAAAATAAAATCCAAACTCAACTCCACCTACCCAAACATTATCCAAATCCATATAGAATAAATCCATACCCAACCCATATAAATGGATATAATTGGGTTTGGGCAAAAATAGTACTCATGGGTGGGTAAATTGCAAACCCTAGCTCTAATAGCCATACACCATAGTACTTCGCAAGATAGAGTTCAAACCAAATGTTTAGGCAGGGAGGTGGCATGGTTTGTACATATTAGCTTCTTCACTAAATGTAGCTGAATTTATTACCATTGGACAATTTTGCTTCCTCATTTCAGTCCAGCAGATATGCCATGCATATTCAGTCAGCAGATACTAGTTCAGCTTATAGACTTTTGGTAGGATGAGTGTGCTCTTCTTTCATAACTGAAAACTAGCATCATGACTAGCAACTACCAACACATGACTTTCCATACTGGCAACCAGAACATGCAACTTCTGACTGTTGAGTTCAGTGAAGAAGTTGGCAGTTGGCAGCTGGTTTCCCGCCACTCTCTCTCCCCCCAATTATAATTAAATGCCCACCACCAAACACATTCACTAGCTAATTAAGAAGAACATTGAAAGTGTCCTCTCCATTAATCAACATTCAAAATGGCCAACCAGCCAGCAGTATGTATTTATTGCAGTACTCTTTATCATGATTCATCCCCACTGACTGCAGAATTCCATTATTCAAAAAGAACATTAACCCTTTCCAATCTGTTATAAATAGGTACCTGTACCACCTAGCTAGTTCTAACTTCTCAAGGGAGTTTCCATTCTTCCTAACTCTCCATCTCTCTGTTTCTCTCAGAGCTCGCTCGATCAACCATGGTGACTACTGCAATTACACAGCCAAGTCATTGCTGGAAACATGTCAGCCTTGTAGTTGCAGTCTTTCTGTTGGGTTCATCAGTTGTCTGTGGTAGTGGCAGCATGATAGTGGAAGATGGGTTGAAGAGTTTGCAGAAAGTAGAGCTACCAGAAGGAGTGGAAGGGCCAGAGAGCATTGCATTTGACTGCAATGGAGGAGGACCTTATGTTGGTGTCTCTGATGGCAGGATCCTCAAATGGCATTCTTCTTCTGCTGCTGCTGCTCAACTTGGGGGGAAGTGGGTGGAATTTGCCATACCATCCCATAACAGGCAAGTGAGCCCAATCCCAATCATATCATCAGATTGCCCATTCTTATAATCATTCTTCATTTAAGACTTGGGAACTTCCATGCAATTAAAGCTTCTTTCTGTATCTTTCCCCTTCTTAGTTTTTTTTTTTTTTTTATAGTCCCCTTCTTAGTTTTAGCATTTATCTCTACCATTATTGGAACTAAAATAGGGAGAGAAATTCAATATAAAGTTTGACGATTCAATGCAAATCACATACTAGGGTCAAGGGTGTGTAACATACATATGTATTGGTGTGTGTCTGATCGATATACTGATTTGTATCTCTCATATTGTTTTTTCACAAATGGTTTAAAATGATAGAACTGAAAAGGGAGATGAATTAACATCAACTTTGACTTTTGATGTACATAGAGATATGAAATCCTATCTTAACATTGAACACTATGTGCAATGCAATTTATCGAATACTAATAGCGTAGAATAAATTAATTTTGTGATTATTAAAAGGAAATAGTGGACATGATGAAATTATTTGTGTCAAATCACTAGAACCAATAATTATAATGAGACAGAAAAAAAATTGTCATTTATTATTATGATATGGTTGTTGATAGTTGATCCACCCTACTTAATTTTTTAGTCAACCTATAAGGCAACAACAGGCTCATTTATAAGCTTGATATGGTTGAAAGTTGGAACAGGGACAGGAAGGCTTGTGATGGGTCAACAAACCCAAAGCTGGAGCCCAATTGTGGGAGACCACTGGGCCTGAAATTCAACCCATTAACCTGTGAGCTCTACATAGCAGATGCCTACTTTGGGCTACTTGCAGTTGGCCCACAGGGCGGTGTGGCTAAGGTTTTGGTTTCCTCTTCCCCTCAAGGAATCCCTTTCAGGTTCTTAAATGCTTTGGACATCGACTCCACCACTGGGATTGTGTACTTCACTGACACAAGCCTTTACTTCCAAAGATGGTAAAACCATGTTAAAAACGAGCTGAAAAAACCCGATAACTCGAGTTATTGAGAAATACCCTCCAACGATGTAAATCTGATATCGTTTTCCGTTACATCGCAGGGACTGGATACTATCGATCATAACTTCAGACAGGACGGGAAGACTATTGAGATACGATCCACGCTCGAAAAAACTTGAAGTTTTATCAGAAGGGCTGGCATTTCCAAATGGTGTGGCACTAAGCAAGGACGGATCCTTCCTTCTGGTGGCAGAATCAAGCACTATGAGGATCCTCAAGTTCCCATTACTCCTTCTTCGCCATGACGATGATCATGATCAGCTGATGAGCAGCAGCTCCCCACTGGTGCCAGAGTTGTTTGCTCAGCTTGGGAGGTTTCCTGACAATGTAAAGAGGAACCCTAGTGGGGATTTTTGGGTGGCACTCAACTCTGGCAGAGGCAGGATTGTTTCCAATTCACCAGAATCAGAATCTTCTTCTTCTTCTTCTTATGGTAGCTGGTTTTGGAAAATGGGGCAGAAGAAGAAGATGATGGATCCTGTGGGTGTGAAGCTGAGTGAAGATGGTGAAGTGGTGAAGGTGTTGGATGGAGGTGGTGGAGATGCTTTGAATTCAGTTAGTGAAGTTTTGGAAACAGAGGGAGGAGAAGGGGGTTTGTGGATTGGGTCTGCTGTTCAGTCCTTTGTTGGTCGCATTGTTACCAACTAAACTTGTACAATGTAAATTGTATATGGCCTAATGAAGAACACCATAAATCCATTGAGTTCATGATTCCAGATATTGAAATTATTTGACACCAAGGAATTAAATTATTAAGTACTGTTTGTATGGCGTCGACTGGGGAAAAGGTTGGAATCTAATAAAACTTTGTCAAGTTGCATAGGCTGATGATGAAACTCCCACCAGCCATTGTTGTGTCCTGTTTTCTTGGACTTCTACTCCACTCATCTGCTGAGGTGCCACTTGATCTCTGTGATTCACTGATCTTTCAGTAGATTATTTCACATTTGTCAAACATATGTTGTCAATCAGATTTGAGTTTCGAATTAGTGTCATTATTACGTTTTCTAAATTATCAAAATGAAAAAAAAACTACGCAAAGATGTAAGTAGAAATTTGAACGATAGTGAATTGGGATACATTTTCAACCTTTCATCGATGCGAACAGGGTAACTGCCGAATTTTAATTTTTCACGAATCTAATGTCGATAAAAATAAGTAAGAGTTGCACTTGTTTTTGTTTTTCTATTTCTCCAATGAAAATGGACGGTCCAACACAAAAGCAACTTTATTGTGAAGGAGAGGCAAAAGCATCAAACTCATGTACATATTTTTGAGCATATGCCCAATGCCTTGCGAATATTACAGTGCATTGCATAAAGGAGAATAACACAAATTAGGAAGAAAGTTAGTTAAAAAGTCTGTTATTCCTTCCATTAATAAATAAGTAGTGACGGTGAAGCTTATGAGTTATGATTTTACACTTGTCATTGTCCAAGTAAATATTAAAACACTAATGATTGTTGAAAGTGTATTCTTTTGTTAGATTCTTCTCAAAGGGTATGACACTTTGGTTCTAACTTCTAAGTTCACCGGTATTTTGACTTTTTTTGAAGGAAAATTGTTTTTTCTTTCAACCTCTACAAAGGTACATCGATGTCGAATGAACATGGGAGTTGATAGTTTTGATGTGCGCGGGAAGTTATGATAACATTTATTATTATCACCACAATTTTGTAAATTTCTTTGACGTTCATAATTGGACAATATTAATTTGCTTCAAAATCATCTCCCAAATGTCAAGCATCTCCCCCTTTTTTCTCTTTCATTCGTACGAGTTTTGGTTCTCTAGTCCATGATGATGTTTAACTTCAACCATTGGCATGCTTATTTCGAATCGATCGTGCTCAATTATTCTTTTCAAGATTGTCGATTATAGTTTATGTCCATAATTCTCGGAATACAGAAAAATTATAATCAAATTGAAATTACATGTTCATTCTTGATTTTTTGGTACTATCCCCTTAACACTTGGACTTTCATTATAAACCACATGTTCGTTTTTGGTTATCCAATAATTCAGTAAATACAGATTACAAACACTATATTTACCCTAGTTGTCAATGTTCCTTCCGCATGGGCTTGCTTGTCAAGACTTCATAGTATGGGGATGTAAAAGGTTATTCACCCTATTTAATTTCGTCGAAAAGACAATAATTAGGTTCCCAAATCCCCCAATTCGCAAACAGTAAAACTAGGGATGGCAACAAAACCCGAACCCACGGGTACACACCCGACCCAACCCGGTCAATACGGGTAAAATCCGTGTTGACGGGTTTTGGGCCGGGTTTGGGTTTAAACCCGCTACATTATTTACTAGGTCGGGTTGGATTTGAGTTTAGGTAAACCCGCCCCATGGATACCCGCTCACACACATATAATTACTTTTCCGGTATATTTAATATTCTAAATAATATATCTTCCTCAAATAACTAATATTCTTTATGTTTGTGGAGACATGTATAATTTGTTCTTTCTAATTGTTTAGAATGAAGTTGATATTATGAAGTGGAGAGTGAAGAAACTTAGTTGACGAGGAAGAAACTTTCAATTAATCTTATTGTTTATAGATGTTTATTTTTAATTTGGAACAATTTGTATTGATCATTTGCGGTTTGCTTGTATGCTTTAGATTGGTGTTTTTGTATGAGAAAATTGATGTTAAACTTTGATTTTGAAAGAAACTTGTTATTGTAAATTTTTTACCACAAAAACACACGGGTACCCATGAACTCGCGAATACATAGCTAGTTGGGTTTGAGTTTTTCAAACCCAACGGGTTTTACCCCGGATTTTTTTGGCAAATAAACCCATGGGTTTGGGTTTGACAAAACCCGCCCCAACCCGATCATTGCCATCCCTGGTAAAACCCCCGACTCTGAATCTGTGAAGATTGACGGCGACACGGCTCCCACTCTTCTTCTTAACTCCCCGGCGCCGGCCCTCATAGAAGAACTAAAACCCGCCTTTCTCCACCGCGCGTCTCGCCGGCGACAAGTTGAACATCCGAATCTAATCTCGCCTCGTCGGGCCGAGAGTCCAGGTTAGTCGAATACTATAATGCCCTTTACAATTGATCTAGTTGGGTTATTTAATGTGGATGTGGTCAATCTTCGTCCGAATGTTGACCCACAAGTGGCCCAGTGACGAACTGACAATGCCTTACCAGTGGTCGGACCGTGTCCGATATCATCACACGATACTTTTATTATTTTCCTTCCTTCGTTGAAAAGGAAGAAGAGCAGCCGGGTCGCCGGGAATTATATAGAGGCGCCGTTCTCTTCTTTTTTCCATAGTTCACGGCGGGGAGACAAGATTTTGCTTTGCTTCACCCCAAAAGAAATATCTTTCTTCAATTAATTATCGCTAATTTTCCATTGTTTAATCGCAAAATCTCGGAATCTTCATTTCTATCTTCATCCACCCTTCCCAATCTCTCTGATTGCTGAACGGTAAAAAGGCAAAAGAGGAAAGAAAGTCTCCCCCCTCACTGCCATTTTCCCCCCTTTCAAGATCTGGTAAGCTAGAGCCCGTTTCTCTTCGCTTTCTCGGATTTGGGGTTTTGCGATGTGTTGTGTTTTGGCTGCGTAGGGAGTGAGAAAGTTAGTATCTTTACGGCCTGACGCTGCTTATCCTGTTTGTTTCCTGGCTTGTCGCAGATTACACCGTGAGAGGGTTCCTGGGTCTGGTTCTGAGAGATTGTTTGCGGGTGTTTGCTTGTTTGACGGTAGAGAGGAATGGGGTACATAGGGTCCCATGGAGTTGCAGCTCTTCATAGACACAAGTACAGCGGAGTCGATAACTCCTTGCTTGCCAAATATGTCTTGCAGCCCTTCTGGACACGATGCGTTACCTTCTTCCCTCTCTGGATGCCGTAAGTTGGTTTCCTTTTCATATTTCTGATTTGAGTTTGCTTGGTAGCTTAATTGTCCACTGTAAAGGGTATTAGCAAAAATTCAGCTGTGTCATGGTGGTAGTGGCCCCTCTAGCTTCATACTTAGACTTTTCACGCAGATTTCGCTTTATGATGTGTTATGATTATTCCTCAATCATCTCTAACTCTGTTTCTTCTTTTCCCCCCTCTTCTGGACTTCTGTTTGGTTCTGAATCTCTACTAGACCAAACATGGTAAGATTATCCTTACTCCAAACACAAGGTTATAACTCAAAGATTTCGATGGTGCTGACTATGTTATACTCCCCGACATCTAAGTGGTTGCACTCTTCCTTTTTCAGATAACACTGACAGGATTCATGTTCTTGGTTACTTCGGCATTGCTTGGTTATGTGAGTGACGATTGTTTTGCTAGCATTTTATTGGGAAAGTTGTAATCTGTGTCTTCTCTGCCATTTTCTGATAATTTTTGTGCTTCAGATATATTCACCCCATTTGGATACAGCTCCACCAAGATGGGTTCACTTTGCACATGGATTATTGCTGTTTTTGTATCAGGTTTGACTTTGGTCCTAATTGTAATGCATTCGTATGATCTTTTTGCTGGTTCATTTTGGTGGGTGAATTACTGAAATGTTCTCCCAACTCTTCGTGAACTTAATAGACATTTGATGCTGTTGATGGAAAGCAAGCAAGAAGAACAAATTCTTCCAGTCCATTGGGGGAACTGTTTGACCACGGTGATTTTCCTTTCTCACATGTCGTTGCCATTCCCCTCGTGTTATTTTTCCTGACTTTGCTTGCGTTTTTTTGTAATGAACTGCAGGATGTGATGCCCTTGGTTGTGCAGTGAGTGTTGGTCAACTTCGATTCTTTAATAATATAGCTTGAAACTTCTTTTAACCTTTTTCTCACGTCATCCAGTTTGAAGCCATGGCTTTTGGTAGCACTGCAATGTGTGGAAGATACACATTCTGGTTCTGGGTCATCTCTGCTATTCCATTTTATTTGGCAACATGGGAACAGTAAGCAAGCTAAACATATGCTTTGAGCAAGACCCTGATGCTAGGATCTCTCAGAATGCTGATTTTTATGAGATTTGTTTTGTATCTTCGATCCAGCTTTTTCACCAATACCCTCCTTCTTCCGGCAATTAATGGGCCTACGGAGGGTCTGATGCTCATATACGTCGCTCATTTTTACACTGCTTTAGTTGGTACGATTTTCTCTACTTAAGCTGCCTCTGGTTTTCCTATCTCTAGTTATTTTCTCTTGCTTCGTTATTTCTTTAATGTATCTATATAGTAGTAACTTGATTGCTTTCGATTGAAGGTGCTGAGTGGTGGATTCAAGATTTTGGGAAGTCTTTGCCTATTGTGAGCTGGGTACCATTCATTAGTGGTAAGTGCACAACTTTAACTCCTAGACCCGTATTTATTTGCCATAGTTTATATACTGAAGGAGAAACTTGTTTGCTTTCTTTCTGGGAAGATTAGTTTTACTTAGCCGGTTTCATTTTTGATCAATTATCATGTTTTCTTTCCCCTGAATTTTGTCAATGCAGAAATTCCAACTTTCAAGGCAGTGCTTTACTTAATGATAGCTTTTGCTGTGATTCCTACACTTATCTTCAAGTAAGCATTCTGGATTTTAAAATGGGAATGGTTATTTCATTCTCTTGTGGACATCACTTGGTTAACTGTGCGTTGACAAATGGTTCTTGTTGTATATTTAGTTCAACTCGATAATATTGTGCTTTCAGCTGTCATGTTAATCTTGTATGTTGTGCTGTGGCAGTGTGTTAAATGTTCACAAAGTTGTTCAGGCTAGAAAGAGCAGCATGCCACTGGCATTAGCAATGGTAACTCTATAACATCCTTGAGGATTTCCTTTCTCCTAGCATTTCGTTGAAATGGGCTATAGATGTCTTACGTTTTCTTATTAATGACAGCTTTACCCCTTCTTCGTGCTGATGGGAGGAGTCCTAGTTTGGTATGCTGAACTTGTGCTGTTCTCATTGTGTATAGTTGGTTCTTTTATTTTTGTAAAGAATCTTATATTTCATCTCATGCCTTGATGCAGGGATTATTTGTCTCCATCAGATATAATGGGAAATTATCCTCACCTAGTGGTTCTGGGAACTGGAGTAGCATTTGGATTTCTTGTGGTAAGATGTCTACTTTTTACGAAACCACTGGATAAGAATATTCAGCTTTTCACCGGTGCTGAGTAAAGGCTTGTTTTGACAGGGGAGAATGGTTCTTGCTCACTTGTGTGATGAACCCAAGGGATTGAAAACCAACATGTGCATGGTATGTATATAACTTATTTCAGTAACACCTAGCAGTTCTGAATCTTGTGACATTTTATTGTTTAAATTATCTGCAAAAATTTTGCAGTCCTTGCTGTATCTACCCTTAGCCATTGCCAATGCGCTCACAGCAAAACTGAACGATGGGTATGTCCAAATTTCATATTATTTCACTTGACTTGCCCTTGAAGTTCCGCCTAGTGACACTTGTGTTGACTCTCCATTTCAGAGTTCCCTTGGTGGATGAGTTGTGGGTTCTTCTGGGTTACTGTTCATTCACAGGTTTGTGTTTAATCATCAGTTGGATATCCTTGTAAACCCTTGTTGACAAACATACTGAAGCAGTTCTATATGATTGCACTCATTTTTAGCAGTTCCCCTCTATATGTTCTGACCAATTGTATGCTGGTTCATTATGCAGTGGGTCTCTATCTGCACTTTGCTACTTCAGTCATTTATGAAATTACCACTGCCTTAGGGATCAACTGCTTCAGGTGAGAATCTGTTATATCTATGGCTGTGCATGTGCTGAATTGATTGGATATGTTATATTAACTCGACTCTGGTGCTCGTGGACAGGATAACGAGAAAGGAAGCTTGAAACATCCAGTTTCGGACGTTGTATGTCCCTCCATCCTTCATTTCAATGCAGACCTAGTGCGTTTCTGTATCTGCAACTATCTTTAACAACCAAATGCATTACATTTTTTTCAGGGTGGTTCAAAATAGTGCAAGAAACTCTGGGCAGCAGAATTATAGCTTTTGATGATGCAGATGTATCAACTTAATGGAGTTGAGGGAGGAAGCAAGACAGCAACCATGGGAAATGTGTTTCAGGATTTTTTGTCTGATTAAATGACACAGGGTTTTGTAAGCGGTTTAAAATGCATAACCGTTCTCCTTAACAGTGTAGGGGGACGAGATGCTATTGAATCCTCGTAGTTGGGTTTGTTTAGGTTACTTTTGAGGCATATGGAACTGAGATCATCTCAAATATTGCTTCTTTTCTAGGCTTTCATTTCTAAAGCAGTATAACTGTTTTTCTGGCAGTTCATCAGCTCTTCTGCTTCCGTTTTCTGTTACCCCGTCAATGTGATTTCAGTTGTAAGTGGCCTCCTTAAAAGCACCCTTTTGGGGCAGTTAGGCTCGTAGATGGTTAGTCGTTGCAATCGGTAGTGGAAGTAACTCAAAACAGAGGGGATGCATGTAAGAGAACACAACGGATTATGTGAAAGATGAGGCATTTACAAGAGTTATCAACATATGATATCAGCAGATTTTACAAAGGGAGGTCGATTGCTTCCTTCCATGAGTTTCTTCTACAACAACGAACTAGGTACTTGTGAATTGTGATGTGCCTCTTTAAAGGGGAAAAAGGAGAACTATCTACCTACAGTGTGAGATAATTGCAGCTACATCATACTTTTGCAGTCTTACATGCCAATTCATGGTTGTAATATGTGATGCTGATAACAACTGCAGAGGCCAATTGCTCACAGGCCCTTGTCAAGCCATGTCGGCAATCTCAACAAAGTCCTCATTCCAAGGCGAGTTAGAAACACGGAATACAAGAGGTGCAGTAGGAACACAAAGAATCCGCTATTTATCAACACCTGGAGGGAAATTGTTCATAAGTAAGAAGCAAGCATTCGAAAGGGTCTGCGAGAGGAAGTTTCTAGTACAAAAGAAATGGGCTGAGCCAGAAACTCACAAGAATTCCAAACAATGTGTATATGAAGTTCATCGATGGAATGGTATTAATGCCAGTGGCAGCAAACACATAACTCAGAGAAGCGTGGATGTTTACTGTAATCTACAAATATGGAAATCAAAAGAAAATCAGGACTGTCAAACAAGCAAAGTGAGCCCAGGAACTATTACAGATATTGAAGAAGGGTTAAACCAATCACCAGAGCAAGTATGTTTTCTCGTATTAAGAACGAGGACGTAAAGACATACCCCATGGCGCCAGTTGCCCGAGCCTGCAATAGTTAAGACATGTTCTGTTGAGAGGTATAGCAAGAAAATTGGGCACAGAGTGAAGGAGGCTTAAAGGAAGCAAACCCTACTATAGTGCACAAGAATATTGAAACTGTCCAGTTTGCTTGTAACCTGAAAGATGGCAACAACTAAATCCAGAGTTATTGTAACAATCTGATACAACAAACTTCTCCTTCATGCTTTCTGCTGAACAGTAGCAAGCTTGTTCGAATGAAGTGTTAGGAGCTGCCTACACTAATTGTACTAACACATCAACAGCTTAAAAATATACACACACACAACTTTAGAAACAAGAAGTGAATAGTATAATTCAGGAACAAACAAGGCTACAGAGCATCTTTTCTTAGCCTTGGAAAGGCACATGAAGGCAGTAAAGCCACTACTCAAAAATTAGAATCACATACCTCCACAAGGAGCCCATTGTCAAACCAATTATGCCATGAGTCAGCTGTTGAAAAGATCAAACACGTAAGAAAATGACGAGCTGCTGATCAAACACGTCATTGAATTCTCCAAAACAATCGTGCCCTCTTGTTCAGCAATTCAATGACCCCATGATAAACAGCAGCCACTGAATCATAGACACATAACAATAGAGCAATCCTTTTTACTACTTTGTCTCATTCTATCCAATAACAGCTCGAACTGAATCAGTTGATATTCGGTTAAATAACTTGCTTGATATGCATACTCCAAAAAATAAGGCATATGTATGATTTAGGAGTGTTGAAGATGCTAACTCACCAGATAGGTTAATGCCTTAACAGGACCAGACAGTACAAACAAGAGCATAGCAGTTGCTACCTGCCAATACAAAACTGATCCAGCTCAATCCACATTTCTTCTAAATATGGTGTTACATAAATTTTCAACAATAAAGAAAGCACCAACCATGGTTTTTCTGCCTGCTGCGACACCCCATCTAAGTGAAGATATTACAATTGGCAACGAAAAGAAGCATCCAAAGTAATTCTGCAAAAATTCATAACCATATCATCAGGAAACCTTATGCAGCTCATTCCAAGTGATTTTTCTTCACTGACACACCAGCATCATAATTTATAACTTGTAGAAAAGACAAGTATCCAAGACTAATAAATGACCACACAGAGAACAAAGAAGCACAGAACTCGTAACCAACGAGAATCCAGTAGGTAATTGTCGAAGAAAGAGAAGAACCCAGTTGGTAACTGAAGTAGAGGAATCGAGAAGCGACCTCAATTGAGAGGGAATTGCTCAGAAAGTAGACGAGGCCAGTGACAGCAGCAAACATAGAGCATTCCACCAGTCTCAGCGTATTGAGGTAGACATTCCCATCAGGTGCCAAGTAATCCATCTCCGTTCCATTATTGGATAACCCTTCTTCATGGCGCTCTTCCCCTTTCCCCTCCACAACCGAGGCATTGATTCTTGGGATTCTCGAAAACTTGAAGGTGGGTTTAGACAGAGAGAGTGACGAAATGGTCGAAGAACTGATAAGGCTCGATCTTTGCGTCGAGGGGAACTGGATTGTTGCAGAGAGGTGACGATGATGGGGAAGTTGGTCGATATGGGTAATTCGAGGCTGGTAGCAACGGTTGTGGAGTCTCAGAAAATTCATGTCTTCTATTGAAGGAAGCTGGAAAACCATCTGCTCCGTTGCTGATATAATCATTTTGAGAGCGGGAGACTCACTTTCCGGGCTTTTGGCCCATTTTCCTTTTCGCTTCGATTTGGGTCAGCCTTGCCACAATTTTAGACAGTTCAATATCTGTCCAAAGTCCAAACTGAAACAAAACATGGAGCCGGCGACGAAGGACTAGGTGATCGCCGTCTGCACATTTTCGAAACTTGGAATGGCTTTATGCAGATTGGCTCCGTCGCTCCTTTTCACCAGAAAGTCTCGAACTTTTTCTCGTAACCGTCACTCGTGCACCTGGGTGTTGGAATCAGACTCTGCAGGGTCGAGTGCCCACCAACTGTTTGTTCAATTGCCCATACCAGATGCCAGAACCGCGACAAAGTTAATTGGGGAGTTAGCCAGACAGAAGCAATCACTGTGATTCCATTGTCCATCGCAATCAAGGACATCGAATTGGGGAGACGGTTCCATTGTGGTGCTGTGAGAATGGGACTTCACTCTGTAGTCTTTGTGGGGACTGCATTGCTAGATTTTTACGGCAAGTTAGCTTCAATACACGAAGCTCAAAGGGCATTTGAGGATATGGAGGATAGTCTCCTGGTCTTTAACAAGCTTCCTGACAGAAATGTGGTCTCTTGGAACGCTGTGATTTGTGGAATTGTGGGCTTGCACAGAATGGAAGAGCGAAGGATGCTTTGATGTTCTTTGACAGGATGGTGGCATCAGGTTTTAACCCGAACGATGTCACCCTTTTGGGTGTTCTGTGGGCTTGCAACCATGCCGGTCTTGTCGATGCTGGCTGCTCACATTTCAACCAAGCAAGGATCAGGAGCCCCAGTGCATTGAAACCTGAACACTATGCGTGTATGATTGATCTACTCTCTCGCTGTGGACGATTCAGGGAAGCTGCATAATACATCACGAGCTTGCCATTCAATCCTGGTATTGGCAGTGGCGGAGCCAGGAAATTGGCCAAGGGGGTGTCTTTATGATATCATAAAAAATCAATTATACAATAGAAAAGTCAACTTTAAAGTAAACAAAAAGTCAACAACGCAATACTCTAAATTCACACAATTACATTAAAATAGTTTCACGTACACCGGTTACAATGTCAAACAAATAAGTTCAGTACATACAAATCAAGACTTCCATTCATCAAGTATTACAAATTAGAACTCAGAAGTACCTTGGAATTGATTTTGTGAAACAAACAAGTGAACTTCAATTGGTAATTCTTCACTTTCAACTTTGTTTAAACAAAAGACAAGAAATTTCTCTGTTGTAGAGCTACAAAAAAAAAAATGAGCGAATTTAAACAAAAGACAACAATTTATTACTATAAATAAAGACGAAAGTGCATTACATAACAAAACTCACTCGATCGAAATGATAAGAAATTCTTCCTGCAACTGAATGGTCATTGGTTCAAATTTGTATATACCCCTACTCGGAAATTTTTTCTCCAAACCCAAGGGGGGTGCAAAGCACCCCCTCCTCTCCAAGTGGCTCCGCCACTGGGTATTGGGTTCTGGAAGGCATTGCACGGAGGGTGTAGCCGTGTAGAATACATTCGAACGTAGAATTGGGAGCATTGGCAGCACGAAAGATCGTAGCTTTGGATCTTGTGTGTGACTTTCGACTTATGTAAAGTTGTCGAATGCTTACTCTTCGGCGGGAAATTGGGGTAAGGCCAAATACCAATATCGATATTAAAGCCTTCACCAAACTTAATTAAATAGTCGTTGGAAGCTAAATAAAGGATTGATTCTTGAATAAAAATCCATAATTCAATATTTGTAATATTCTCTGATGATATATGTAAAGATCACAACTCTGAACTACACCTCTTTGTAATATTATTATCTATCATTGTTCTTCATCAAAACCATACTCATGCTTTGCTGTGCAAAGTATGGCCTTGGTATGTAGCTATTGGTGGATGATTAATTGATTATGGGCCCCCATAAATTAGAAAACGTTAGACAGCAAGATATGATATAAACGATTTGGAATCCAATCATTACAAAGTACAAACCCAACCCAATTCCGATCTACGACACTCTCTTTCGGGTTTTTTTATGCAGAAGAAAGGTTGGTCCCGATTAGTTCTTTTTCTGCAGCAAAGGTCCCAATTCGATTCCATTTCTACAAAATTTGCGTACAAGCGAAAGCTATACAATATGAGATGAGATCCATAATAATAACCCAAGTATTTTACAAAATATGCTTTAGGGAGTGATTTGACAACTAAATCCTCTTTCGACTTTAATTTGGGGTTGAGGGAGAAGATTTTAGGCATCATGCAAAACTATATTATATATATCCAAGATCACGATGGTGGCTTAGAAACAAGGACTTTCGTTAAATTAAAGTCTCGTAGTCCGAGCATGAAGGATGGTAATCTCGAGGCAATTTAAAAGTTTCAAATAAAGTGTTCGCATCAACTTCTATCTGAATGAAACATAGTATGGCCCTAATTAGTAGTCAAGAGAGATTCACGTAAACCATTTCCTTACATACTTCATCAAATGAAAGCGAACACAAGTAGGTTTGAAGTCTGCATAATTCAAACCGTTAAGAGCACTTAAAATATGAATCTTTTATCATTTTATTGCACATCCATCAACGAAACCAACACATAAACTTGAAATTTGCACACTCGTCATCGTCATATCATGAGCTTATATTAACTGTTAATATTGGAGCTCACGAGAATTCAAATAAGAAAACTTATTAATCGGATACTATATCATATAATAAACTAATTAATTTCAATAATTCAAATGATTGAAAAGAGCCCAAACATAAAGTATACCATTCCATTACATCTATCTCCTAAACGAAGAGCTCGCAATTAGGGCTGGCAATTTGGTCCAGGACTGTTTGGTCTTACCCGAAACCAGACTGTATAACCCGGACCGGGACCGGACTAGGACCGGATAGCAAACAATCCAATCTTATATTTGGGCTTAGATTTGAGATATAAAAAAACCCGGATAAGAGACCCCAACACTCAAATCCCCACAAGCTCAATCTAAAATCAAAATCAAATTGGGACCGGACCGGATCAAGACCGGAGTGTATCCAATCCAATCTTTGGTCCTTATATTCACGAAAAGACCGGACTAGAACCGAATCAATTTGGTCCAATTTAACCAGATCGGATCGTATAGCCACCCCTACTCGCAATAGACGGAGCCAAAAGGGAGTCTAACCAAATATAGTTCAAATTGATGGGTTTGCTTTTCTCTTACTATTGTGTTTAGAGGCTTGTAAGCTTTCAATTATTAGAGAGCAAACAGCTGTTAATTAAGTGAGGCAAAGACAAAATGGAACATAATGATGATATTCATTGGTGGGTGCATTGCATTATATATAGAAAATCGGTATATTATAGTTTGAATCGTTTGATTTATATGATAGTTATTATGTTATTTGATTGAATTATCTTAGTTTTTGAGTTAAATGTCACTTTTAGTCTTTATTTGTAATATAAAAAAGCAAGACACATAAAAAGGTTGAGACAAAATTGGAAGAAAAAAACACACAACAATCTCAATCAAACAGTTTCAACAATCTCACCAAAAACTTGAGATTTAACTATCACTCATTTTGAGTGATAGTTTGTGTCACATCAAGCAAACAATGCATATATTGTTTGTGCAGAAAATTCAGAAAAACGATGCATTGTGGACAATACATATATTGTAACTATCTCAACCAAACAATCACCAAAACCAAACTACCCCTAAATTTCAAGTTTAAAAAGAAACTAACAAAGAGAGGGGAAGAAAGCTAACTAGATGGTGAAGAAGAAAGAAGAATATTATATGAATAGAGACATGCCATAGGATGGAACAGAGCAGAAATTGATGAATGACATTGTATTGTTGTTTTTTATAAGGTAAAGATGGTTCGTGCATGCTTGGGCGGCGTGCTGGGGCTCCAATCATCACCTGTTTTCTCACCAAAATTACCAACCGGATTTTGAAAGAAAAAAAAAAAAAAACAACCGGCTAGTCAGTAGTATTGCTTTCACTTCAAGGTTATTTAACTCATGCAGTGGGACAGTGAGTAATATATATGATAGTACGAGATCGCTATGATAGTACGAGATCGTACAATCGACAATTTAAGAAAATAAATAACATACAAATTTATATGTGATTTAAAAACACAATATGTGTTAGCTAGTCCACGAGCAGTAAACAACCACTTTTACTACGATTGAGGAGACACACGTTACGTAGAAATTGAGAAATATATATAACACTTCTTCGAACTTTCTAACCATAATCGAATCCGATACAGAATAAGGTTGCAGGCAAAACTCGGAACAGAAACTCAAACATATATAAGATGACCTGCTCAGAGTTTGTGTCGTGGGTTCATCCTGATGGACGAGCATCGTATCCATTCATCTTTGTTAACAAGTTGTGAATGAGAGGGTACAAAAGAAGAACTTTCATTTAATAAAACAAGCACTCGTGTGGTCTCTGTACTATTCTCTAGTGGAGGGACCAAACCAAGTCCAGCCATACATTTACTTACTACAACAAGAAGAAGAAAAGGAAAGAAGAAAGGGTACGGAGAGACAGAGGGAGACAGGAGAGAGGAAGAAAGAAAAACAACAAAGAGAGGCTTGCAAAGTCCACCACGGCACGCTATAAAGAGCAAATCAAAGCAAAGATGGAAGGAAGGAACAAGAACACAAGTGAACAACTATAATAATGTCCTGTTTCTGTAGTGTGTGTATATCTCTCTGTTTTTTTTCCTCGACTATGACACATGTTGTTGTTGTCGTCGTATAAACCACCAAAACATCGATCGATCATTCATCCCACTATTAATTAATATATAAAAGTCTTAGTTGCCTCTACTGTTCATTAGTAGCCCCTACTCTCTCCTCTGCGACTGGTGGAGGCCCAAACTTTTGCCCTTCATTTGTCCACGTGATCTGCTTCTCCTCTCACACAAAAACCCTCCAATCCCTATTACCCCACTCGCCGTCCAAAAACCTTGGGATTTACTCTTTGTCCATCGGATGCTACTATGTACCTCTCCACTCCCCACTCACTTTTGCTTCTCCTTTCCATACGCAACATTCACTATCAGTCTGCTTCATCTTCTTTCTTCTTGCACGGAGCACGCCATCCCTCTCCTCCTCTCGATGGAATACCAATTTTCATCTCACAGAAAAGACTCCTATCTTTCACATACCTCCTCTCATTGTCCCGTCCATCTCTGGACTGTCGATCATACCTCGGCGGAATCCCAGCTTCGCCGGACTGCTCCATGTAGCCTTCCCCTTCTCCACCATCCCTCCGCCACCTCCATTATATTATCAGTTGTTACCCATTTTTAAGTGTTCCAACGATGCCGCGTAATCCACCATGGTGGCCAAGTTCTCGACAAGGTGTACATGATCTGGAATCACAGTGAGCAAGGACTCGGAGACTTTGAATTCCGCCGAGGAAGTTTTGGATACGTTGGGAGCGTCTGAATAAGGGAAGCAACAGAGTCCAGGGATGCCTCTGGAGGAGTGAATTCTGCCCCTACCCGTGTTGTCTTCGATGGATATTAATGGAAAGGTTGAAGCGATTGGAGCGACCTGAGCAGAAACCCAGCAATTCCGCTGCGACTCGGCTGAATCCAAGCTCCAAAAGCCCCAGAACGACCGCCTCAGCCTCCCAACTTCACCAGCCTCCTCCCGGATCTGATTCAAGCTTTACAGATCTCCCCTCTTACACCAAGGTGACCTTCTCTCTCTGTTCGCTGTCTCTTCTTTCTTCGTGCCCGCCAGGCCAGCTTTCACACGACGATTGTTTCCCCCTTTCTCAGGTGTTGCTTACAATCGAATCAATTAGGTGAAGCCAGGGTGATGATGGCCATGATGTGAGTTTGTTAAAAGCCTTCACCTTGCGTGGGGGAACAAAAAAGAAGAGGAAGGAAAGAAAAACCAGAGATGATGCCCATGGAACTCAATAGCGGCAGGTAATTATTTGGAATTTCTCACCATTACTTATTTGGATTTTATTTCAGTTTTATCTTTGCCTTTTTCTACTGCTCAGAAACGTCAATGCTTCTATTGGGTTTGAGATTATGGGTTTTCTAGAATTGGAGGGAGGCAAGTGAGGGTTTGGAGAGATCTATATTATCACAAAATAGCCTTTTGTTTTGGGGTTTAAATCCTATTTGGCAATCCAATTAGTTTCATGCTTCTAGAGCCAATTTCCTATTCTTTTTCGCTTACTTGACCGCTCATAGAACAAATGATTTCTTTTGGAACCTAGGGTTGGTTTGGACTCTAAGCTGCCATTCATTTTTCGCATCTCCTTTCTGCTTCTCAACCAAACTTCTTGGCCATTCTTGCTTTGATACCTATTGGTACTCTCAGCTGCTATTCTGTTTTCATATCTCCTTTCTGTCCATTCTCAAGCATGGTTGTGTTTTTAGTTTCTTGATTTGGCAACTCTTAATACCTTGGCCACTACTGTGTTTTACTTACTAGCTTTGTTGCCTCTCTATGCTCTTGCTTATTTCTAGGTTCAAGATTTATTGCTTCTGGACTGTGTGGACGACAAGGTTAGTTTTGATTTTCTTCTCATGGACTCATGAGTTCGTATATACCTTTAGTAGTTGTGAAATGTTGATGTCATATTTATTATAGAACCAACAGTTTGAAATGCTTGATCATTTACCTTTGCTTCCAGATTATTAGTTCTCATCAAATCACATTCTTACTGCAGTTGACTGTACAATCCAATCTTTTTCAGCTCTTGAAGTTATCAAGGAAGTGCTCATATTCACTGTCTGATACTGATCGAGGGAAACAATATCTTTGTTGTTTTCTGTTACAGCCTTAGTAAGTGTTTCAACTCTTGGATCGAAGCGCTTGATTGGTTCAGTGTTGCTGGTTCTTTTTAGTTGTTTCTCATGTTCATGATCAAGTTCCAAATTAAAGCAGTAAATTTATAAATACTTAGAAGTAATTTAGATTTGCTTGGGCTGGTTGCTTCAGATGTTTAGGATATGAGCTTTTAAGGGTCTTCTACTTGCAAATTTCATTTAGTCTTTGTGTAAAATGATGTTTGAATTCGCCTCTGGTGTGTGAAAAGTTATAGATTGCTGGGAGGTGAGAATTCTTCTCTAGGTCCTGCTCTCATTATTAACTATGAGTTACCTGCAGAACTCTTCTAGATTTGCTTGCAGTTCTCCCATTTCAATTCAGGCAATTTCTTTACTTGGAAGCAAAACTTTTGCGTAATAAAGAACATGTTCCACATGCTTGTGTTTTTATTATCTTGGACCTGCATTGTTATTTTATAGATACTTAAGCTCATTTTCGCATTTGATAAGGTACATCTTTAGTGACCATTTCCATTTGTTTTATGTTCATTTGCAGCTTATATTAGATTTTTATATGGATACCAACATGGGATTTGGAGGCTATCTTGCTTTGACGTGATGCCCTGTTGCAGAAAGGTCACGTTAAAGTAGTGCAAGTTTTCACAATGTCAACAGATTGGATGGCAAAAGATTGGTTCTTTTAATATCATCACTAATGCAATTTGTTTTCAATCATGCCCATACTTTTTTACCTGCAGAACCTGCTACCCTTAACACCGGTTCCTATTGTGCACGTTTTAACTGCAGAGTTAGTCTAGAATCGACCTTCTTCTTGCTGTATTCTGAGTGCCAGCTGTTCTTGCTCTTCGATCCTAAGCTGCCGCATTATGATCCCCAGGCAGTTCCAGAACTTATATGATCGCTGCCTTTTTGAAGCTCGAACCTGCATACCTGTAGATTGTATAGTAGGTGTTCGAGTCATCTGTTAATTGCTAGACTATGTTTTGTTGGGAGCCTTCCCATTATGAAAAATACTCATTGTCGGTTATGGAGTTCCAGGCTACTGCCAATTTGCATAATTATTGACCTGGTACTTCGCCTACAAACCTTATTCTTCTTCCTTTCCCTTTCAATCTGAGTCATGTACTACTATTCACAGGTTTGCTTGGCCCTTTGCTCTTTAATTGTGAGAACACACACAACGTGGAAGCCAACATGTGGGCACAGTCTGTAATGTATTTTGTAATATGCTTTTATAGACAACAATCCTGGCATGACAAACGAATCTATTCAGACTTCTTTATTAACTTTTTATGCCATTTAATGCTTTGATTAATTACGTATGTCCTACTTACCTTAGAAATACAATGAATTAGTGTTATTCAATTGAAACTTATATTATGCTTCATACAAAATGATATTATGGTTTCGTTTATGCGCAAAGCGTTATGGTTTCGCTTATGCGCGAAGCGTAGCGAGCGGGTCTCTGCTAGTATTTTAAAATTTGACTTCACACTTCCAAATTGCCTTTAGTGCTCTGATTGCCTGCAGCATGCCTCACTTTGACAACCTAGCTAGCTCATTGATTGATCATCAATAATCATCATCATCACCACTCTCCCACCACTAATCTCCACTCATCATGAATTTATCGATCCCACTTCCCAGCCTCCCGTCGGCTGCATGATCACAACCCTCTTATCTTACTTCATTACAATTATCTCATCAGACCACTGGGTTCTCTGTAGCTACTGTTGTTGATGCCAAATTATGTTCAGGGACAATTTGAACAGGTTGTCATGAATGAACTGATTTGAAGAACTCAAATTATTAAAAGAGATATGACTATGTATTATACGATATTTCACTTTACATATGTGTTGGAAAAGTTTATGTGGCTGGACAATTACTTACCAATTAAGATACGGTGTAAAATTTTTGTACATGATATGTAGCGGTGGCAATTAGGATCCAAATTCATGAATCCAATCCATCCACTAAATTATCCACCTAATCCAATCGATTTAAATCCAATCCATTTGATCCAAATCCAAATTGGATTGGTGGATTCATGAATCAATCCATGAATCCAAATAACAAATTACGATTTGGTACCTATATTTTTTTTATTTTACATTTTGGTACCTAAAATTTATATTTTTATACGAAAAATTACATTTTAGTACCTAAACTTATTAAAATTTACATTTTCGTCCAAGCCTTGGATGTCATTTGGATTCATGGATCAACCCACCAATCCATTTGATCCAATCCATGAATCCACTGGATCCAATCCATTTGATCCATGAATCCACCAATCCAAGAATCTGATCCAATTGCCACCTTGATATGATAACAAATCATGCATGCATGACGCTATCCTACCACATCAACTCGTACAAACAATCTTGTTCACTTTAAGGACAACCGATGAGCCAAGCTGATTCGAGCGGCCTCCTAACTTGAGCTCGGCTCGGTAAGAAATATATTGGAGCTCGAGTTCAACTCGTTTGTGAAATTTTAATTTGAGCTTTGCTCGCGTCATCTCAAGCAGCTAGGTTTAGTAAAGTGAGTTTAATGAGCCAAACTCGAGCTTAGCTCTAAAAGTGAGCTCAATGAGCACAAGTTGGCATATATGTCAAACTATCGATAGGATCAGCAACAATTAACTTTCTTCTATTACCATATCAGTCAAATTCAAGAAATCAATAAGTATTAAAAAAAAAAACTATCATCAATATATAGCTTAGTAATATATAGTTAAAAGATATGTGAGTGACGAAAAACAAGCAAATAAAGGGGTAAAAGAAGACACTTGGGAGATATTTGAGTACATAGAGGACATTAGATTGGAAAAACTCAATGGACAAAAGTTCAAACAAATTGTATGAAATAAGAGACTGGGGTAACAGAAGGTTCTCTAAATTTTCGAGATTCAGGAAAAAAATATGTGAGTGAAGAAAAACGGGTTAATTGCAAGGATGGTCACTGGGTTTACTAAAACCGTTTATGTTTGGTCACTGCAGATATTTAATTTCATTCATGGTCACTAAGATTAGTTCAATAGTTCAAGTTTGGTCACTCTCCGTTAGTCTCCGTTAGTTTTTGTTGATGTGGCAGTCAACTATTATAGTTGGCCGTTAAATGAGTGACGTGGAGGAGGAGGAAGTAGCGGATATGGAACCGGAATTTCGCCATGGGATGACTTAGCTATTGCTTCCCGTTTCTCTTATTACTTGTGGGATATATATATATCGCAGCAAGGTGCTAGTTAGAAAGAGCGAGTTGGTATCATAGCTAGGTTTTGATGCATACGTTTGATGAAGCAAAGCGAGGCCGGCGTTGAGGAAGGAGCGGCGGCGGAGACGATCACGTCATGGCCACGATGGCGTAGATGGTGGAGGTAAGTTTTATTTTTTATTTTTTAATAGTTTTAAAATGAGGTGGAAATTGTAAATATTTAAATTTTATTATTTTATTATTTTTTTAATGGCCACGTCACTCATTTAACGGTCAATAGTTGACTGCCACATTAGCAAAAACTAACGGAGACTAACGGAGAGTGACCAAACTTGAACTATTGAACTAATCTTAGTGACCATGAATGGAATTAAATATTTACAGTGACCACACATGAACGGTTTGAGTAAACCCAGTGACCATCCTTGCAATTAACCCGAAGAAAAACAAACAAATAAAGGTTGCTCACTCACACTTGAAGGAGTTTGGAATACACTAATAAATAGTAGGTTAAATACACTTGTATATCCAAAACTTTCACGGTTGTGCCAATAATATCCAAATTTTCCGAAATACCACTTATATCCAATTCCTTCACATTCTTTAACGGTGTTTTTGGATATACAAGTGCATTTAACCAAAAATATATTGGGAAATGGATAGGTTTGGCAAAGAACAACTTTAAAACATGGATATAAGTGGTATTCCGGAAAATTTGGATATTATTGACACAACCGTAAAAGTTTTGGATATACAAGTGTATTAAATTTAAATAATAACTCCAATATTAGACTTTTATATATTAAAATAATTAGTCTTATTCAAGGAAAACGATATAACATAAAGATATGTGCATGTTTGTATATATCATGGCGAAGGAGGAGAAGTGGACAAATGTATGACTTATTCGTTGTTGCTAAAAAAGCTTTGATGGGAAAGTTTTTTCGGGCTTGATGTGTTCGACAACCTTCACTTCACTTCGTTTCTGTCATGTTGGCATGTTGCTCTTGAAAGTTCATACTCAAGCTACAGAGCTAGAGTGGAAAATCTTGAAGAAAAGGCCTTCTGAGTTTGATGTATCACCTTCATCGATTGATTGATTGATGGGTATATAAAGCTGTTCGTGTTCTCTCACTATGAACTGAGCAAGCCACAAGTGAATTGAGTGGCCAAACACGTTTCCCCAACAACTAATTTTCTTACATTTACCATGCTTGCTATTGTAAAAAAAAAAAAAAAAAAAAAACCATGCTTGCTCATGTTTACAACTTAATCGTACAACATTTAGTTTGCTTTGAAATAACAGATTAAAAATAATATGATTCAGCCGCAAATCTCATTTGAATATAGCAGATAATAGGGGAGTCCGAGTCAGTTTTAACTTCCTTAGGAAATGAGACATAGAACTAATACAGTGCGAATGAGTTTCGGGAGCTACGAATGATACTTTGAGCTCATATTCTTCATCTTTTTTATTTTACAATAATACCAACTTTATTCCACTATTGAAAGAAATGCGCTAAACAGCGATTACAAACTTAAAGGAGATCAGAAATTAGATCAAGAATACTAATCCAGTCATCTGGCAGAGTAGCTGTAGCTTTTGATCGTGCCACCCAATCAATCCTAACGTTCAATGCCCTTGGAGCCTCTTTAACCGAAATTGCAGGGTTATTCCTAAGGATATTAACCATTGTTCTAATCCAGGTTGCACATCTCCATGGCCAACGAGACTGATTATGGTTCAGGGCCTTCACCAGAATGTGACAGTCAGATTGTACTGTACAAACCGATCCATATTCTTGTGCTAATTTAATACCTTCCAAGAGTGCCTTCGCTTCCGCTTCAATCGGGGTGGAACAAAGAAGAATCTCAACTCTCCCATCACACACTTGTCCATGATGGTTAACAACAACAACACCATAAGCCGCCGACTGGGGGTCGCTAAGGAACGACCCCATCACAGTGAATCACCAACGAGTGATTACTTGGCGGGGGATTCGTAGTGGGAAGGGATCCCCTAAGCTGAGTGCCTGAGTGAGACCACTAGAAGAAGGAGGCGAGAGCCTCGGGCAAGCCATCCATTCTGTTAGCTCTCTATAGGTTTGCAGATATACGTTTGGGGGTCAGGGAACTTTATTCTTGAAAGTACTATAGTTTCTTGCTTTACAAATGTTCTAACAAAGATAGATAATGTGAATCAAGGAGTTAGCTCATATTCTTCATCGATTGAGTCTATTCTTGTGAAAATGGAACACCATTAACAACATATATATATTCTAAATATCCATTCTAATTTCTTGAAATGCACGCAGTCGTGCCAAATGAAACCTACGATATTTTCCCCAAATACGCACGAAATGGAGAAAATGACAGAATAAGAAACAAAATAATGGAAAAGAGAAAGACAGAGGCGGAAAAGGAAAGCAAATGGGGAAAAAGACAACTAAAAATAAAGGAAAAAGGACTCGACGGAGAAGAGAAGCTTTGTGCTAGTAGTACTGTCTTCTTCCACTCTCACTGCATCTTCTTCTTCTTCTCCAATCATATCAGACCCCGCTCCTCACTCTTCTTGACAAAATCCCTTCTTGACGCCTTCTCCTCTTCCCCTTCCTACGTTAACTCTCTGCTCTGTCACTTTCACCTTTTCTTCTTCTACTACCCTCTTCTGAGTCTTCTCCCTCGCTCCATTTTCCCCCACGACAACAATTGACAATGAGAGACAGAGGAAAAGCTCTGGATCCAACCAACAACAAAAATGGCGACTTGTTCCTCCACGACGACGACGACTCTGCCTCTTACCTCCCCTGCAAGCGACACCCTTCTCCTTCTTCTTCTTCTTCACCTCCCGTTGGAATCTGCCCCCACTGCCTCAAAGAACGCCTTCTCACTCTGCTCTGCTCCGATTGCGGCGAGCAGCGCCTCTCTTCCTGCTCCTGCTCCGAAATCTCCCCCAATCGCGCCTCCAATTCAAGCAATTCCAATCTGGAAGTCGGCCGCGTCTCCTTCCTAATCGAGAACAATGCTCAATTTCAGCCTTCCAACAGTCTAAACCGTTCGAATTCAAACAAGCCGCCGCAACCGCGCCCGGCGGCTGCGGCGGAAGTTCTGATCTTGAAGCGGAGCAGCAGCAGCTGCGTCGAGATCAAGCGCCGGAGAGGCGGGTTCTGGAAAATCGGTAGGTTCTTCACCAGGAGATCGAAGGAGAAATTGGGTAGTGGCAGTAGTGGTAACGGAATTACACACAGCGTCGCCGGTATTGAAGACCGGAACGGCGACCTGTGGGTTCTCGACGGCGATTACGCCGCGGGCGGCGGGTGCGGCGGGATGGTTTCGAGGTCGAGGTCGTTGTGCAGCTTCAGGGGCGGCAGCGGCGGCGGTGGCGGAGGTGGGTTTTTCGCGGGGTCGGAGGACGGGACGTATTCAGGGGCGAGAAGCTCTGTTTCCGGCGCCAGGAGCTCCATCTCCGCGGCCCGGAGCTCCGGGTTCAACGGGCTGGTTTTCGACCCGGATAGGAAAAGCGGGTACAGCGAGTCCGAGCCCAGGAAGAGCGGGTTCGATGTGGAGAATCAGAAGAGGGATTGTTCGATCCCGCGGGTTTTCTCGCTCCGTGAAGGCAATTTCACGACCGCCGTCGACGACTCGGGATTCATCGACCTGAAATTCGACTTCCCATCGTCGGAGTCGAGGCCGCCGCCGGCGGCGGAGGCGGCGGAGTACGGGATGGCGGGAGGAGACCGAAACGGCGGGTCGTTTCGAATGACGGTGAGTGACAGAGGGATTAAACGGAGCCGGAAGAGCTTCAAGAGCTGGAGATGGATTTTCCGGCAAAACCACCACCACCATCAACATAATCATAGTAGTTGTAATCATGATTACAATAATCACCACCATCTGGGTGCGAAAGGGGAACAGAGGAATAATGCGGTTAATCCGATGTAGATTTGTTGTTAATTACACTCCTGTAATGGGTATTACTATATATATTAATGATCATGATGCTTTGGAATTTCGAATGTGGTGGTACTTTTGTTTGGCCCCAGAGAGAGCTTTAAGTTGAAGAAAGGAAAAGGGAAATGGTGACCGGCCGGCGGCAAAAGCAGCTAATTCGAAGGTGACACCTTTCTGCGGCGGGGGAGATCGGTTCACTAATTGTGGCCGTTTGTGATTGGTTATTTCTTTCTCTTTATGGAGCAAAAATACGAGCCTTTTTGTGTAGTGTTATAATCTTTGCTCTTTTTTTGGGTTATAAAATGAGAGAGGCCCAATCCAACCTTGAGCTTGAAGGCACCGCACGCACAACTTTCTTAATTGGAGTTTCTTAATTGGAGTTTTCGAACGTTGTTGTATAGGGTAAGTGTTAAATTTGGTAAGTGAGATTATTAAATCGTGTCATACTTAGTCAATAGAAAAATTTAATATCAATTTTGGTCACTCGAATTACTGAAACAGATCACATTTGGTCACTCTCCTGTAGCCTTTGTCCAACTCCGGTCATTCGAATTATTGAAACATATCACATTTAGTCACTCGAATTACTGAAACATGTCACATTTAGTCACTCTCCCGTTAGTTTCCGTCCAACTCCATTCGAAAACTAACAGGAGAGTGACTAAATTTGACCAATTTTAGTAATTCGAGTAACCAAAATTGTTATTAAATTTTTCTAGTGACTAAACATGACACGATTTAGTAATCTCAGTGACCAAATGTGGGATTTACCCGTATATGTATATGAAGCCAGGTTTGTGAAACCTATCTGCGACCCAATTGGATTTTTTTATGGGAGTCTGATTTTTATGGGAGTCTAATTTAGTAATTGATTTTTAACATATGAAATGATTAAATTACGATTTCAGTATAAAATACTCTTGTTAACTTTTTCGGTATAATTTTCGATACCGTTTTACAATTCTTGGTACGATGCCGTCTAGAACATGATGTCAGCTTTTTGTATGCCTTATGATTAAAAAGCTTGCATGATTAAGAATTTATACATCCCAATTTTTTATAAATTCTTTTATCATAAATATCCAACAATCATCAATCGAAAAACATATAATCTTACATATCTTAAAATGCGAAGAACTACGAGATCACCCATTTCATTCCGGGGCCAACGAAAGGATCGTATCATTCGAGTTTTTTTTCCCATTCACTTTAAATTGAGTATCCATTAGAATTTTTGTCGATCTTTTGATTTTAAAGTCTGGCTTCGTTCCAGGATGTAACTATCTTCATTTGTTGAATCAATACATGATTATCTTTTATAAAAAAAAAAAAATTGGGTGAATTTTTTCCACAACTTAGATGACAAGCTTTTCACCCTGTCGGCATGCTGGTGTCTTGCCTTTATAGTGGGAGTGATCGATCTAGAATGGGAATGATGTAAAAGACAGGTTGAGGAAGAATTATGATCTGTATGAGACAGATTAGTGTCTTAAAAAAATGAGTAGTTGGGTTGACTTCGGCAACAAACAAATAATCGAGAGCTAGCATGGACAAAGAACAAGCACGCAAAATTCTCCATGATGTTGTTTTCAATTTTTAATGTCGAGGTAAAGCAGTGTTAATTGCATGAGAAAACAGTTTCGTAAAAAAATTTAAATAAAAGAATTAGAAAAGCCAGAGCCCTCCTCGAAGATTAATTAATGAAGTTCCACTTACCCATGCTTGAGGTTAATCCAAAGTTTCACTTGCCCGTGTTAACAGCTTGTTTGAATATAATTCTGTTGGAAAATGAATTCCATTTCTTATAAGAATCTGAATGCAAATTCATTTTAAAAATTTATGTTTGGAATAAATTCAAAAGTTTGGAAAATGATTTCATCTTTTTATGTTTGGAAAAAAATGGAAATAATTTCTTACAAGTGCTTTTACAATAATATCCTTGGTATTAATGATTTCAAATTCAAAAGTAGTAAGGGCTTTCTAGTTTCTTGTAAAAGTGAGTCAAAATTAATGTGGGGTCCTCTAATTCCATCACTCCCTCCACCAATTCCGACTACTTTTGGTAGGATTTATAATTTCCAACTTTTTACCTTTTGGAATTTCATTTCCTTATTTAACGAAAAAAAATTCATTTCCTTTTTATTTTTTACTTCCAAACATGAGAATCATGAAAAGTTTGAGAATTGAAATTCCATTTCCTCAAAATTTAGCTTTTCCAAACTGTAAAAAAATAAAAACATATTTTTATTTTTAAGTTTGTGATAACTAGCTAGGAAATTTAAAGTAATTAAATTTTATTTTTATTATTAATTTTTAATTGTCACCTCACACGCATTCAACCAGTGGCGGATACATGGTGTTTTAGGGGTGTCCCGGGACACCCCTAAATTTTGGGAACACGATTATTCAACCCCCGGTAGTAGTTTCGTATGGATAAACAAAATATAATTAGTAATCTGGGACACCTCTAAAATTTTAATAAATGATTATCTTACCCTCGATAGTAGTTTGCGTGATTAAAAAAATATAAGTGGTACTCTGTGTTATTCAAATCTAGGACACTCCTATTATTTAACATCTTCTCCATTAGGTTATAACTCATTTGTTGTTCTATTTTAAACACTATGTAATGTTGAAAATACGATTTCTTATCCCCAGGGTACCCTAATTTGAATTGATTTTATGGTTACACTGCAAGTGTTGAAACAGTTTTTTCAACTTTGAATTACATCATGAACAAGGTAGAAATTGAATATGCGATCTAGTAGGATATACTGATTTGTTGAGCAGTGTACACACCAAATCTATCTTATATTTTTTTCGAAATTGAAAACACATCGTGGCTTTTTGTGAACATTTATACTAATTGGATATTTTATTATTTATGTATTATTTAATTTAATTATTAATTTAATTTAATTTTTGAAAGAGGACACCCCTACAAAAAATTTCTGGATCCGCCACTGCATTCAACAATCAACTATTACAGTTAACTGCCATGTAGGATGAAGTTAATGGAAATGAACGGAGAATAACTATTCGATCCTTCCGGCTGCTACCTGCTGGAATATTATTTCCGCCGGCGCCGGACCTTCCTCGCTTACCGGAATCGATCTCCTCCTCCAAGGACCATTCTATTATCCATTAAGAAACGGTTTCTTTCTCTCTGCTGTCAACCGTCGGACGGCGAATCAAAGAGAAAAGATCAGCAAGAAGAAACGTTCAAACTGTAACTTGCTCAAAGTCATAATTTTACCATATATATACAATGAGTAGAAGTAGTAATGCTACTACAGAGAATTAAAGCACCGAATAAAAATTGATCATAATTATAACAATGTCGATGCCCAATATCACTAAGTTCATCACCCTCCTCCTTCTTTCCTGTAAGGACGCCATATTTTCTCAACATCATAATTATAAAAAAAAAAAAAAAAGGGATTTGAGCTGTGTAACATAACACATCTGTGTTGCAGGTGTGACGCCATGGCATGCAAGCGAGTCGAGATCAATGGAGATCACCAACTCGGAGAAGGCCACTCCCAGAAGCAGAGCAGGAGGTGGAGGAATGTTCTCGCGGCCGCCGCCGGCTGCTGCTGATGATTACGATGATTACCCTAATTGCAGAGATGACAGCGGTAGGGGGCTGTGTGATGCTTGCGGCCTGCTTTTGGACTGCAAGAAAGGGGCGTTTTGTGTGAAAGGATGCTGCTACTGCAATATTGATCCTGATGACTAGTAGTTTACTACTCTGGTAATCAGTTTGATGGGGTATGAGACGGGTATGATTTTAGCGTTTTCGTCCTAGCGCCCCATATTCATACCCGCGTGTTCTATCAAGAATATTTGTTCACGTATAAAAAAAATTCATGCACGCGCGCTCTATCAAGAATATTTAGATTACATTATTGTACTCTATCTTAAGGATTAATTGATGTTTTAGGATAAGATGTTTTAAACCATATTACGAATGATTGTCACTTTGTCGACTTTATAATATAGTAGGTGCATTTAATGTTGTAATTGAAAATTTACATGTGGCATTTTAGATATTGTAATATTGGATGTACGAGGCGGGTATTACCCATGGTACTCGAAACCCACGGGAATGGGGATGAGTTTGCAAACCTTTTCCGCATGAGTATGGGGAGGACATGAGTTTGGATATTTGAAAGTGGGGATGGGGATGGTTTAGGCAAACCCGCCCATTGCCATCCCTCCTGAGTGCTTTCCGGATGTATTTGCTGATTCCCTAGTTGTTAGTGGCTCAAGAGTATAAACAATTCCTATAAAATAATAAAGAGTATATAAACAAGTAGTTTCAAACTCACAAACCAATCCATATATAATGTGTACCTTCTTTTCTTTAGGTAGGGGTAAACACACGGTTCGGTAAATTCTCAACCCAACGGGACCGTAACCCAAATGGATAGAAATCGAATTAGATTGTCTTGTGGTTTGAAATTCGGGTGACCCATGATTAATGAACTGAGTCGACCACCAACTCAATTTTCGAATATATACATTCCATCCCAATTCTGATTCCTAAGTCCTAAACCATTCCAGTTCAAACAATATAACACGACCATAAATTGTCTATCGACTCTCTGGAGTAAAGACTCAAGTTCCAATTCCTTGCCTTTGTCGACGAGAGTGATTCATTCCCATCTCCAATTATCAGAGAAAAATGACAGTTTTTCTTCGCCAATCCCAGAAGCAGAGCCAATCTTAGAAGTAGAGCTCCAAACTTCAAACCAGTCGACCGTTGGAATGAAGACGACATCGTATCGTATCCTCCAAAGGATGATTCTCCCGCAACCAAGACGACGCCGCACAGGAGCTGGAGTCAAGTTGTCTCTGGCAAATTACCAAATTGATGCATAACTTCTTATTTTACCTGTTTTCCATTTTCGGGTTGTACTTTCTTCTTTCCCAAGTTTGTCTTATTTACTTGTTTTGTAACCACCAACTCTCCAGCTATATAAGCTGAGTGAAGTAATGAGAAGAAGAAAAGCTAAAGTTTCCAAACCTAAAAATAGTGTAATGGTATCAGAGCCTCAAGGGTTCTAACCCTAGCCGCCACCCATGGAAGCAAACACAGATCCCTACTATCTCCATGGTTCTGAACAACCCGGATCCCAATTAGCGGAGAGAAACTCACTACCATCAACTACAATGACTGGCACAAGGCGATGTACAATGCTTTGGGGGCCAAGAACAAGCTTGGATTCATTGATGGCATCATTCCAGATCCAGGTGACGACAGTGAACAGTCCACTTCCTGGAAACGCAACAACATCATGGTGCTAGCATGGATTCAACAAGTTGTCGACCCTGCCATCAGAAAAACAATCATGTCCTGCAAAACAGTTGTTGAAGCATGGCACAGCCTGCGTGCAAGGTATGGTCAAGGTGACTTGATTCGAATTGTTGAACTCACTGAATCCCTATGCACACTCAAACAATTTACTCTCTCAGTCACTGACTATTATGGCAACCTTATCACACTCAAAGATGAACTTGATAACTACCAACCCCTCGAACCTTGTGACTGCACTCCTGAAAGTGGCACTACTTGCAAATCCATGAAGTTAGTTTTCCTCTACAGAGATACCAACTATGTCATTCAGTTCTTGAGAGGCATCAGTGACAATTTTTCAAGTGTTCGATCTCAAGTTCTGTTTGGTGACACAATCCCACGAATTGATAGAGTCTTTCAGCGCATGCTCCAGCATGAAAGACATCTCGATGGACCTCAACATGGTAAAGGCCTTACTATTGACAACATGGCTCTGGCTGCTCAAGGCAACACCAACTTTAAGAACATAAGGGCTCGTCCTTATTGCACACATTGCAAACTTGAAGGCCACACTAAAGACACCTGTTACCACAAGCATGGCTGGCCACCTGGTGTTTCCACTAAACTTGCAAACCCTGTCAGGAGAACATATGAATGCACCTTCTGCAAACGTCAAGGGCACACTAAAGAACGTTGTTTCTTCAAGCATGAGTGTTAACCTCGTATTACGTAAAATGCTAAGTCATTATGGAAGCCTTACGTAACGCTTCCGATTTAACTGTTATGTAAAAAATAAATTTCGTTTCCTAACCTTTATGTAATATGTTTGTATTTTACGTAGCCGTTGTAAAGTGTCATTGCATGAATAAAATAAAAAAAACTGAATTTAAATGATAAATATTAATAATATTGTTTGTTTGTTTTTAATAAATAGTTGAAAATGAACGAAACAACATCAAACCTTTCTCAAATTTATTATTCAAAATATTATGTATTTTTTGGTAAGATTATTTAAATTATAATTTAAATGACAAAAAAGGTATGTTTCGGCGGCTCTAGATACTGTCAGTAACCAGGGGTTACTGACCAATAAGTAACCAAATCTCAGCCATCAGATTTAAGTGGGCTTAGTAAATCTATATTTAAAAGGGTGGAGAATTAAAAGCATTTTTTTCTTAATCGGCTCATATCTTCTTCGTTTTAAATCGGATTTCAATTTTCTTTGTACAGATGAAACGAGTTCGTTGTGCTCTAGAAAATGAGATGCATTTTCAATATTTTTTGAGAAAAAAATTATTGCCTCTTGTTACCAACTGCATATCATATGGTATCTTCTTCGTTTTTAAGTCGTTTTTGAAATTTTTTGCACAGAATGAACGAGTTCATCATGATCTGTTGAATCTACAAATTTCTGGGTGAACATAATATAGGACAAAAAAATACCACACAATACCACCCATTACCACCATGGTATGAGGTGTTATCTTGTGGTACACAATGTTAAAAGTTGTAAATGACAGTCAGTATACTCCTACTATAATTAACTCAATCATCCTACAGTCTTGGTATATTCATACCACCATGATCAGCTTTTTCGTACCATATGGTATGCTCTTATATAATACCAGTCAACACCATATGGTATATACTGGTAAAAAATGGCTCAATTTTTTTTGTTCAAAAAATATATCAAACTAGATATCAATTTGAAGAGCACAATTAATTTGATCTAACTGTGCAAAAAAAAAAAAAAACTAAATTCCGACTTAAAATGAGAGGAAAATTAAAGACTTTCCAAAAGAGAGGAGTGGCGCTAATGTAGCGGATGGTGATTGGGTTATGCATGATTACTCACCACAAGGTTATGCACAGCAACTGCTCCCCGTTTCGGGGCTTAGGTTACGATCAAGTAACCCCTAGTTACTAACCAATGAGTAACCAAATCTCAGCCATCAGATTTAAGTGAGCACAAAAAATTCAGATTTAAAGGTGGAGAATTAAAGACATTTTATTTTCCTTATTTTTCTTAATCGGCCCTTATCTTCTTCATTCTAACTCGGATTTCAATTTTTTTTTGCACAGATGGAACGAGTTCTTTGTGCTCTACAAAATGAGATCAAATTTCAATATATTTTGAGATTTTGTTCTTCATACTTCTCGTTACCAACTACATACCATATGGTAACATCTTCGTTTTTAAGTCGTTTTTTAAAACGTATATTAGAAGGAATGAGTTCATCATCATCTTTTTGGATTTACAAATTTATGGGTGAAAAAATACAGGACAAAAAATTACCATACTTTATCACTAATGGTGAACAAACACACCCGCAAACCGACCCGGCCCACCCGTCCAATACGACCCAACCCACCCGTATTTATCGTTAAAACTAAGGTTTAGAGTTGGATAACGGTTTTCTTTTGTACAACCCGCCTCTTTTGTGTTGAGTTTTGATTTTGGATTATACAACCTTAGAACCCTACCCAACCCGTGTTTCAACTATTGGTATGAGTTCGTATCCAAAAAATATTTATGTCGTATATAAGCATATTATCAGAAAATTAAGATATTTCGCCATGTTTTTCTCTCATGGTCTCCTAGTCGAATGCAATCTTTGGTTTGAAGTTTAGACATAGATTTAATATAAATATGATTCACGTAAATCTTTTTTTTTATACAATTTAATATAATAACATATTATGGATGTGGTCGTTTATAACTCTTTAGCCTATTTCGACAAATGTCGTGAAAAGAACTAGACATATGTTGAAGTAAATAATATTTTATTAAAATCATACAACATTTGTGCATATTGATACATTTCACTCTGTTTATTCATTTGAAATTTTAATTAGTTTTATATATATTTATGGTATAAAATATTTATATTTTTTGAGTTGAGTTGAGTTTTTACTTAAATATCGCCAAACCGACCCAACCCAATTAGAAACAAACAGTAGGGTTTCAATTTTTTTGAGTGTGTTTGGATTTAATATTTTCTAAACCATAATGAATGAGTCAGGTGATTAAAATGGCTAAACCCGTACTACACGACCCATGTACACCCCTATTTACCACCCTGGTATGGGCAGGGGTGTAGCCAAGATTTTGTGGAGGGTGAGTTCATTTAGAAAAAAATATATATGATAAAATAATTTTATTAGAATTTAAATCATTCATGATATAATTATTTATTTAAAAAAATTTGTTAAATTAAATATATGACTATAAAAAAATATCAATCTATATGTATCGAAAAATTATTCATAATTAAATACCAAAAATCATTCATAATTTAGTTAGATATTTGCTTTTGAATGGTGTTATTTATCAACACCGTTTAGTATCAACAACTCGATTTGTTGGGAAAGATTTAATTATGGATCTTAAATTATTTAGTATTTACTAACACTTTCCTACTAACAAAAATCGTTTATAGGTGGTTAAAATTTTTGCAAATTTGAATATCACGTGCTGAACAAATGGGGTCGTTAAGATTCGAACACATGATCTCTTGGTCAACAATTTTCAATTAGAAATGCCTTAAATGGCTAAATTTCATTCTCAATGAACTATTATACTAATTTCACTCTCCCTACCCCTAATGTAAATAAAATTATTTTTACAAACTAGTTATGATTTGGTGGAAATATGTGGTAGATATTGAATATGTACATCTTCAATTTTTGGCAGATCATATGCACCATTGCTATTTGTACAAAGCTCGTTATAAAAACATTGAGCATGCCAATACACAACTTATAAATCAAACATCTGAAAGTTCAACGATTCTCATTGAATGCGTGTTATTTTTCATACCGAATTAACTATTATACCTAATTTAACATTTTTGCTCCCGAGCTAGGGTGGGTCTAGGGACCCACCCTTTAACACTCTCCCTCAGCCCCTGGGTATGGGGGGTGGTAACTTGTGGTAAATAATGATGAAAATCGTAAATGTCAGTTAGTATACTCTTATTATCATGTATTCAACCTTCCTACAGTCTTGGTATTCATACCATCATGGTACGCTTTCTTACCATATGATATGCTCTTATTTAATACTATATGGTATTGACTGGTAAAAAAACCTCAATTTTTTTATTCTAAAAAAATATCAAAATGGATATCATTTTAAATAGCACAACTAATCTGATTTATCTGTGCAAAAAATTTAAATTACGACTTAAAACGTGAGAGAAATCGTCCGTTAAAAATTAAGAGGGAAAAGAGAAAATGCTTTTCACGAGAGAGAAAGATGATGATGTCTCTCTGATGTGGACGGGTTACTTATGACTACTGACCTGCTCTGCTCCCCCGTTTCGGCACAAAAAAAATTTCCACAAAAAGACAGAGTAAAAACCTCTATTTTCCAGACCGGAGGCTGAATAGGAAAAATTAGTGGTTTAGGGTTCAATAGTTAACCGTTACAAAACCGTTGGTGAACCGTTGATAGAACCGTTCATGATGTATAACATATAAGACTTGTACACTACACTAATTTAAGAATGAAATTGTCATTGGTCATAAACAAGTTCAAATGCATATCATCACCAAAATATCTAATAAATCATTCCAACCATCTCACAAAGAAATTGTATTTTTTAATTCAAATTAAAATTTACGGTTCTAGTCGGTAGTAGACAACGTAAAGTCGACAATAAGGTTGAGGAAGCATATATAAAATTAATAAAAATGATTTGATGGTCTTAGTTTATGTTAAAGCATTTTTTTGTTAAATAAGTTAAACCGTGTTGGTTCATCTGATTTTATGTTGAACCGTGAAAAATCATTTGATCGATCAATAATCGTTCAAGCAATGAATCAAACCGCTATCATAACTGGTTTGACGGTTCTACTGGGCCGACCGTTGATCCAATTCGATTCTTATATCATGGTAAAAACCTTCCATTACCATCCGCCCAGCCCAATTAGACGGGAAATAATGAAGTCTACGGGCTAGCCGGTAGTCACTATTTTTTATTTTATTTTTAATCAATAATCTAATGTGAACTTAATATGTTTTAACAATTTAGATCTATACAGTTTATCTAACTTGAAATTATACCCAATTTACTCCAGTTCCTTATATATTTTGTCGACAACACAGGCTAAAATCATATCAAAATCTCTCGTAGATTTGAGTTCAAACAACATTTTGTCAATTTTTTTACGGTGGCAAAAGATGCCCAGGGTCAAACACGACACCCATCTATGCAGTAGCAAAGATTGATATGGCAAAGGCGTACGATCGAGTAGAATGGCGTTTTCTGAAAGGAATAATGATAAAAATGGGTTTTGCTGACCGGTGGGTGGACCTGATTATGACGTGTGTGCAATCAGTTTCTTATTCGGTTTTAGTGAATGGTCATCGGTCAAAAATATTCAGGCCAGGGAGAGGACTTCGTCAAGGGGACCCGCTGTCGCCTTATTTATTCCTGCTTGTGGCTGAAGGACTATCATCATATACTGAAAAAGCAGTGGCGGAGGGGAGCTATCACGGATTCCAACCTATCCGGGGCGCCCCTGTGGTGTCCCATATGTTTTTAGCTGATGATAGTATTTTCTTTTTCAGGGCAAATGCGCGGAGAGTTCACAGCTGAAGAAGATCCTAAACGACTATGAACGAGAGTCTGGCCAATTGGTCAACTTTCAAAAGTCAGAGGTATCTTTTAGCTGGAACGTCAAACCTCATGGGCGACTGGTTGTGGGAGGTAGCTTGGGAATGAAAATTGTTGACAAGCATGACAAGTACCTTGGGCTTGCAACAGAAGCTGGCAGATCGAAGAAAGAGTTGTTTGTATCCCTGAAGGAGCGAATTCGTAAGAAGTTAAAGGGTTGGAAAGAACAAACCATGTCGGCAGCGGCAAGGGAGGTAATGATAAAGGAGGTGTCGCAAGCACAGCTGACATACTCTATGTCTGTTTTCCGTGTCCCGGAAGGAGTAATGGATGAGATAAATAGTATGATCATTAATTTCTGGTGGGGGCAAAGAAATTCGGAGCGACGTGCACACTGGATCAGCAGAGAAGAACTAGTGCAATCGAAAAGCGAGGGCGGGATGGGTTTTCGCGATTTACGAGGCTTTAACACAGTTCTACTTGCTAAGCAATTGTGGCGACTTCATCAACGACCAGACTCACTTAGCGCGCAGATTATCAAGGCAAAGTATCATAAGCACAGTTCTGTACTAGATGCGAGATGTGGGTATAGGCCGAGCTTCATTTGGCGATCGCTTATAAGCGCACAGGAGTTCTTGTGTAGTGGAATACGGTGGCGAGTGGGCAACGGACTTAACGTGAAGATTTGGGGGGACAAATGGATCCCTTCGCTGCCTCAAATGTATGTTCCGTCAGTGCCGATGGGTTTGCCAGTAGACTCATGTGTTAGGGAGCTGATTGAACTTGAAACAGAAAAATGGAATGTGGCCCTTCTGGAGAGTTGCTTTTCGGCTGCTACTGTTGAAGCGATAAGGCAGATTCCACTTAAGGGACATGGGGAAATAGATATGTTGATTTGGAATTGGAGCCATGATGGTGATTATGTGGTAAAGGAAGGCTACAAGCAGTGGTTGAAAGAGTTCGTGAAGGAAAAAAGGGCTAGCCATGCATGGGGACGAGAGTACTTGGAAATGCATGTGGGGAATGACACTGCCGCCAAAGATTAAACAATTTATGTGACGTTTCATGAGACATGCTCTCCCAACAGGTGATCGCGTTAGTGAAAAGAGTGCTAGATGGAGTGACAAGTGTCCGTTTTGCAATCTCCGAGAGTCCCAAATCCATTTCTTTGCTGAATGTAGTTGGACGTCCAGAATTTGGAGTCGACCCCACTTTCCTCTTGCTTCGAAGCTCGAAGCAATGATGATTGTTTGGATTGGGTAAAGCAAGTGATGGATAAGGGGGATACAGGCTTGCTTGAGGACTGGTGTACACTTATGTGGTTCCTATGGAGAGAGAGAAATGCTCAACTTTTTAATGGGCAAAAGACACCGGAAGAGGAAATTGTGACGAGGGCGGTCAGCTATCTCGAGGCCTATAAACAACAACAAGGACAGGAACATGTGGCTAGAGAGGATCAAAGTGCTAGAGGGCCAAAGCTATGGAAAAGGTCGAGCGATGGTTCTGTCTCGATAGCTACATATGCTGGAATCTTACCGGCGGGAGGAGCATGCCTCGGGGTTGTGATCAGGGACAGCGAGGGACGTTTCATTCTTGCAGGGGCTAAGAAGATACGAGGAAGTTGGACTGCATTAAGGGCGGAGGCTAGTGTTGCTGACTTTGGAGTGCAGCTGGCATGGCAAATGCAAATTCAAAGACCGATTCTTGAGTCTGACAGTCAAGTACTAATGCAAATGATGGACAAGGCGAATCAGGTGCAAACGGAGGAAGGAGTTCTGTGTAGAAGCGTTCGACGAAAGCTTACAAAGATGGATGGTAAAGGCTGGAAGTTTATATATCGGGAAGCAAACAAGGCTGCTCACATAATGGCACATACGGAAACTACATGGGATGAGAGTGTTATTTAGCTGGATCGACCACCGACTTTTCTCATTGATCAGTTGATGCTGGACGATATAACCGCAAATGCTGCTTAATAAAGCTTAAACAGGTTTCCGATAAAAAAAAACACGACACCCATGACCCAACCATACTTATATTAATATAATCATCGACTTAAGCACTCAAAGAAGTAATCTTTCTTTTATTCAACGAAAAAAAAGAAGTAATCTTTCCAACGAAAATGCCCTGAACCTTCGTTATCAATATGTTAATCAGTCAGCACCCGTAATCTGCCATTGACTTGACTTCATCAAGACGATGAACCTTCCCCCAAACACGAAAGCCATTGATTGGTAAAACAGAGGACAAATCACATGGGAACAAGCTAAGCACAGAGATTTCTTGGAAACTCGTCTCCAATTGCGTTTACCCTTCTCTCGCCAGTAGTCATCAAGACTTCTGAATATATATATACAAGTATAACAAGTAACTCCAACAACATTGTGATCATTGGTGGTCTATAATCTCACCACCATCACCACCAAAAGAAGGAAAGAAAACCATGTACGTGACTCGTCCTCTTTCTCTCTACAGAAGGGACCCTTCAGCGGCTTCGTCGCCGCCTCCAGAAGGCCCGAATTCCGGCGTGCTAATCATCCAAGATGAAGAAGCTCAGCCGACGAGCTGCTTCGGACTGGTGAACAGCAGCAGAGTCAGGGACCTGCCTTTCCCTCAGAACAAGAACCTCCAAGTTCGATACGTCCAGCAAAGTGGAGAGCACCAGCACGTCGAAACCCACCGCGTCGTCTTCATCCCTGCAATCAATCACCCGCTCGCTGCTAATCGTTACTACGTGATCAAGCGGGATGGGAAGCATAAAGGGTAAGTAAAATGCTCTGTTTTTTTTTTTTTTTCCCTGCAGGACAGATAGCAAAGGGTAAAAAACAGAGGAGGGGTTAATATGTACATTAATAGAAAGAGTGAGGACTAGTTTGTAAATGTTTACAGGTAAAGTATGCTGTTGTAGTCCTAATCTAACAAATTGGTTCCTTGATTCAGCGAAGCGTATAGTAACTCGACAGAGGAGGAGATGACAACTTGCTGCTTCTGCAACTGTATCTCGGATCGAAAGCCGGAGCCGTTCGAGCCGCATGGGGAGGATATTTACCAGCAATTCGAGATCTCTCGACGTGATTACTGGTATGGAGGTTCGGGTTACAGTGCCAAATCTGTAGCTGGAGGTGGATTTCCCCCTCTTTTTTTGAGAAGAGACGGCTGGACGCTCCATACTTCGAATTCTCGGGATTTCGAGCTTGAGGAAGCTCTGGGAGTGGATTCAGATCTTCGTGCTCGCCTTCCTGATTTCAGCGTTGTGCTATCCGACGAGAAAGGTGATCGTGTTTCAGTGCCTAGGGTGGTAGGGAAATGGTACTGCCCTTTCTTGTTCGTCAAGGAATCGAGAATGGATGCTCGGGATCAAGTCAACCATTCGAGATTCTACGAGGTGACGCTGGAGCAGCAGTGGGAGCCGATTTTAACATGCAACAACGGCGTCGAAGGAAATGCTAACTCGTTCGTGAATATAGATGTTTTGGTCGAGACCGAATCCGTGAGAGTTGGTGAAAGGGATGTTGTGGGGCATATGGTTGGAGAAAATGATGGAGTAATTTGGTTTAGAAGGGTGGGATTGGACAATGATGAATGGGAGGAAGGGTTGAGGGTTGGGTTGAGCAAGGTGATTGTTGAGAGAATGAAATGGGAGGTGGAAAGAGTTGGGTGGAGAATTGGTGAGGGTGGGAAGAATAGGGTGAAGAAAGTTGAGGAGTTTGGAGGAGGTGGTGGTGGAATCAACAATTGGAAGAGGTTTGGGTATTTTGTGTTGGTTGAGAGATTTGTGTTGAGGAGAATGGATGGTAGTTTTCTGATGAGTTATGAGTTTAAGCATGTTCATCAATTTAGGACAAAATGGGAGTAGATAATTAGTCCCCTATATATATTTTTGTTTTTGTTTTGGATGAGGTGTTTATGTGTTTCCTAGGAACCTCTATAATTGTTTTTCCATGTAAACATAAAATAGATGATACATGTGTAATAATCTTTATTATTTTATCCTAAGTTATAATTGTGTAATTTTTGTGTGTGTGTAAATTTTCTTTTGCATTGATTAGTGATTGTGGCACGAAAGAAAATATTTGCTATCGATTTATCTCTTAAACAACTGAGTTGTTAAGTTCAACTCTACAATATTAGATCAACACAATATGCAATTCCGTTGATTCTCACTGTTGAAGTTTTTTCTAGTTTAATTGAATAAGTTCTAGCTATTATGATAAGTGAAAAATAAAATATTCGTTTATTTCACGTTAAAATAATATCGAAGTTGATTGATTTCTTGGACCATATAATACACAAGAATTGCATGAAAATACAATGCTACCTGAACTATGATCTGTGAGAAAAAAGTGAGACCTGAAACGTTGACAGAAAATAAATATGGAAAAACTAGACAAATGGTCCTCCTAGCACTCAGCTTAGGTTAAATTGTAGAAGGCCTCTGTAATGGTTAAATGATGATCTGAAGATGGCATTTGCCATTGTCAGTTCAGTTTACTATCCTGACATGTAGAACTTTCAGGTTACAAAATGGTTTTCCATGTTTCTCTTCTGAAGGTAGTATATCACATTGAAGTTTATGAAGACTGATCTTAGAGATCCCTTGTGCCAATTACTAGAATGTGAAGTCCGGTTGAATGTTGCTTACTTGTTTGTGGTAGGTCTTGATTGTTTCTCAAGTGTCTTGGCTACAAAAAAAGGGACATCATAATGTCTATCGAAGGCTACCAAATCATCTATTGCGAAAGTAATCCACCTTGGTCTTTCCTTTCTTCGGTTATTAATAAAATGAGTTCATCTTTGTAAAAAAAAAAAAAAAGGTTCTCTTGCAAGAATGTGAATTCCTGTAGGTTATAAGTTGTTTACATTCTTAATCATATGCTTGTTTTATTGTTTCGGTGGTGTTTGAGGATTATACTACAGTTCTAAGTTGTATTCCCATTTGCAGTGCAAGGAGCTCTAAGATGCTTGGCTCTTCTTTCTGGCGATCCGGATGATACAGGGCACAACTTTAATACCTGTGCTATTCCCAAGCCTGCATACAATTGTGTCATCTTCTCAGGTCAGTTTTAGTCTGTCTGTTTCATCACACTGTTGTTCTTGTCTTGAGGCTTTTCATTGGCCAATTCTGTTTGTTTAATATCCCAATTTACGAAAATTTGTTGCATATCCAAGCGTAGGAACCTTGCAGATAGATTTTAATTAAATGAGCTATTTTTGTTTGTTTGTTTTTTATTTTGAAACCAAACTGGTCTTCACCTGTTCTTAACCGTGGACACTAGCATGAACTGATGCCATAGTGGATTTCAGTGCAGTTTAGTTCCTTACCAACTTCATCCATCAATTAGACATTTTGAACTTCATTTGTTATCCTAAAATAAACTCGCCTTCTTCATGCTTTTTAATAAACAATGTTGGCCTTAAGGTCCTGGTGAGTTAATTGGTTTTCATTCAGTAGTCAACCCCGTGGGGTTTCATCTTTTATTTATTGGTAGACGTGTAATTTTTCAGAGGTTAGCTTCGCAGACTTATAACACGTATCTAATATCGCTGAAGGAGAATTTATGAGTAAGTTCTATCAGGTGAAATGATATAGGTGTTGGATACTCTAATGTTAGTTTCTTTTATCTGTAGAATCAGGCATGCGTTTTCTTTTATCTGTAGAATCAGACAACATGCTAGCATAGGCCTGCAAATATTGTTTGTGATGTGTAATCGTACTTGCAGCTCATATGGTTATCATAAATTGTGGCTTATTCTTTAATCTTCTGATACTGTCGCTAAGCAATTACTATAGTCCAGTAATGTGGATAACATGAGTTCTGCATTTCAGAAGTTTAAGCTTCCATGGTGATGTGTTTCCTTTAAATTGATAACGATGTAATTACACATATTTGCGCCCCTAGTTCTTATCCGTTTGAAAGGCATGGTCGTGTATTTTGGCATATTTTACGCCGGGTTGTGCTATTTTGTCATGTTTCAGGTCCCAGGTGTCAAAGGGAAGGCTAAGCGTGAGTTTCGGGGCGTTCGGAAGTCATTTCGGTGAGCTGGAGCCAAAACACGGGCACACCTAAAACAGTACACGGCCGTGTTCTGTGGCCGTGCTTTTTATGCCGAGAGCTGAGCTGATTACACGGGCAAGGCCAAGACAAAGCACGGGCGTGTTCTGCCAAAGCACGGCCGTGTTTCTTTCAACACCATGGCCGTGTAATTAACCCTAGCCAAAGCACGGGCGGGCTAAGGCATTACACGGCCGTGCCCTCGACCGTGCTTTGGCTGATGCCCTTTTAAGCAGATTTTCAGCCAAACAGAAGGGGGATTCGAGTTTTAGAGAGAGAGATCAGTTCCTAGAGAGAGAAAGTGACGAGCAAGAGTTCCCAAGTGCCCTAGATTGATCTTCAACACCATTGGAGGCCAGCTTGAGCTTGGAGAAGTGCCGATCAACATCCAGAAGCAGGAATCCATCCTTCACAGTATGAATTCCGCGTCTGATTCTGCTTTTGCTTCTTTCTCTATGGAGTAGTTCTCCCATTCATCTGGGTATGGAGAACCCTAGATTTGTATGTTAGGTTTGATTGTATGAACCCAAATACTGATTCTATGATTGATTATATTCGATTGAGGTTTGAATGATTGAATGACTTGAATCCTGATCAAATTCCTGTTGTTTCTGCTTTAACCTAGAATGAGAATATCTGCCTAGGTTAATAGAGTATCCTTGATTGAAGGTAGGGAGTTGGTGACTTTAGTCGAGGAACCAACTCACTATTCTGTACCGGATTTACTCTGGTAGTGGAGGTTTTGTTCTTAGGGCCTCAATCTGTCTACTCCGGTGGAGGTTAGTCGCCCGCTAGAGATTCAGATTGAGAGGGTCTGAAGACCTTTAGTCGAGACTTCAGGATGTTTAAGAACCTTCCGCAGTATAACTTTCATAGAAACTGAACTTGGTAATTACAATCCGGCTTAACTGCAGTCTAGGGGGAACCATATCCGGGTGACCTCTTTAACCTGAATACAACAGTTTACTTGCTTTGTTTGTTTGGTAGTTTAGACTTGCATTCCAGTTTCATTGCTAGATAACAAGAATTCACTGAGTAGTCATCAAATCTAGGACCCGGGTTGACATATAAACCTAACCCGCTATACTACGCTTTAGGAAGTGGTTACACTTGGCTAATTCCTAGGGTGACAGTAGAGTCGAGTCAAGTTTTTGGCGCCGTTGCCGGGGACGGCTAGGTTGTTGAAGAAAAGTGATTTCTGTTAATTTAGCCTTTTTCTTTTTGCTTTGTTTGCTTTGTCCCACTTGTGCCTTCACGGGTTTGCTTGCTTGAGTGTGTGCAGGTAGTGCATGACCCGTAGCCAGTCGGGAGGTTTACTGCCGTTGAATCCAGAGATTGACCGCACCTGTCGCCAGTTCAGGAGACAACAGCGAGCTAGACTGGCTACGGAAGAGCGCATAGACGGCCACCTGAGTAGCGATTCTGAAGAAGAGTACGGGATGGACGGAGACTACAATCAGCACCAGGGGAATCCGCAGCAGGTTCCCCCGGTGAATCAGGTCCTGGGGAACAACCCCATACCCCAGGATCATGGAGTTCATCATCCACAGCAGCCGGGTCCCACCATGGAGTACTACTACACTCCGCGGATTGCTGACATCCGCCCGGTCATTCTCTACCCGCCTATCCCAGCAAACAACTTCGAGATCAAGCCATGCTGGATTCAGCTCATTACATCTTCCATCCAGTTCCATGGCTTGAAGGATGAGGAGGCCAGGGTACATCTGTCCCGTTTTCTGCAGTTGACGAACGGGTTCAAGCTTAATGGTGTCCCGGATGATGCAATCCGCCTTCATCTTTTCCCCCATTCTCTGGCGGGGAATGCTAAGAGGTGGTTGGAAACCCAGCCTCCATTGTCCATCACCTCTTGGGACGATCTGGCTGACAAGTTCGTGCACAGGTACTATCCGGCATCGAAGACTACAGAGATTCAGCGGGAGATCACTCACTTCCGCCAGGAGCCAGATGAGTCACTTCGTGATGCATGGGAGCGGTACATGGGATATTTCTGGCAGTGTCCCCACCATGGCTTTAGTGATGCATTCACAGTGGGGAACTTCTACAGTGCCCTCTCCCCAGATAGCCAGAGAGTGATTGAGTCTCTATGCCCAGGAGGGGATATTCTCACTAAGACTCCACCCGAGCTGAACCAGATGATTAATACATTGGCTGCCAGAGATCATTCCTGGGGGCAAAGCAGCAGAGGCAGACATTCCCGGGACCGTGGTGTGCACGCCATGGAGTCCAGATCCGGACTCGAGCAGCAGGTAGCTGAGCTGGTGCAGACATTGAAGCAGCCCAACAGTCTTATTCCGGGCAGAGCTTTTTGGCATCAGTTTTTGGGGCCAGGATGATCATTTTTTTTATCCAATTCGTTCTTTTGTTTGATCGAATTTTACAATGTTTTAAAGCATTGGTGCTTTAGTTTTTGCCTTTATGGTACAACTTTAGGTTGTACCTATAGGTGTCAAAACATAGCCCGACCTGATTAACCCGCCCGATCGACCCGACCCGCAACCCGATCGCAACCCGAATTGACTAAAAGTCAACAACCCGTAACCCGCCCGACCCGCAACCCGATTGACCCGCAACCCGATTAACCCGCAACCCGACTAACCCGCAACCCGATTAACCCGAACCCGATTGACCCGCAACCCGACTAACCCGCAACCCGATTAACCCGAACCCGATTGACACGAACCTGACTAACCCGTGACCCGACCGACTCAACCCAAATTTCATCTAATCCACTTGAATAATTATAAAAATATACAATACATAGTTTTTCAAAATAAAGTTTTTCATTCTAAACTTAAGTAAAATTATTTTTTAATTTTGTATAAGAAATTTAAAAAATATGAAACTCACTTGATATTACGTATTTTAAGATAATTACAAAAATTAAAACATGAAGGTAACTTGAGATCATGACAATATTAATATAATATATAAATTAAAATTTTGGTTAAATTAACTATTCAATAAAATTATCAATTAAATATAAATAAAGTAAAGTAATGTATTTGGTAATTTGATGTTTTTAAAAGAAGAGGGAAATTTTGGTGTATTCAAGTTTTTGGGAAGAGAAAGAAGAGGGAAATTTGGTTCTTTGAATTTTTTAGAAAAGAAACAATTGGGAATTTTGGTGGTTTTGATATGTGGGAAGAGAAAGAAGTGGGAAAGTTTGATTCTTTTGATTATGAAAGAGAAATAAGGAGGGAAACTTTTGAGTTTTCAACTTTTTGTAGAAGGAAAGAAGAGGGTAATTTGGTTCTTTCAATTTTATGGAAGAGAAAGAGAAGGGAAAATTGAGTTTTTCTAATGTATGGAAGGAGAAAGAAGGAGGGAAATTTTAGTATTTTTGTGAAAAGAAAGAAGGAAACAAATTAGGTGTTTTCAATTTTTTGGTTTTTCATAATTTTAGCTTTTGAAATATGAATCTTTAACTTTTATATGGAGGGCATGACTAGTTAAAATTATTCTTATATCCTTTGAAGGCTAATATGTATATATGTATGTAATTTTTTATGGGCTAATAAATAAATTAACCATTAGTTACAACAATTTATACTAAACTTGATAAGTAATCTTTGACAGTTCGTTGTTTAGGATATAAAGTATATGGTTAGGGTATAAGATATAAGGTACATATGGTTTAGGTGTGTATGGTTAGGGTATAAGATATTGATGGTTTGGACGGTTCTAAGTTTTTTATTAACATATGTTCACTTGAAGTCATTTGAAGTCTTTAACGGCAGGAGATCTCTTTTTAATTTATGTTTATGGTACGTGGTTAGGGTACAAGGTATGTGGTGTAAAGTATAGGATATATGGTTAGGGTATAACAATTAGCAAATATCAATTTTTATCTATGTTTTGAAAATCAAAGTATGAATTTCACTTTTAAATTAACTATACTAGCAAAATCACAACTCAAGGACATATGATTAGGGTATAGGTTATGTGGTTAGTGTATAATGTATTGATGGTTTAGGGTATACAATCAACAACATATACTAACTTAATATTGTTGATTGAGGGTAAAGCTAAGTGTATAGGATATATGCTATTGAGTAAGTTATGATTGAAGTCACAATAATTTTACTAAATTTTATAGCTAATCTTTAATGGTTCAATTTTTATGATGATTCGAACAATTTTACAAATAACTCGTTTGGCAACAGTTTACTAAAGTTATTTGGGCAATGAGTTATTTTGAAATAACTCCTTTTATCACTATGCTTTTGCCAAATACCACACGCCAAATACCAGATTTGCATGGTTATACTAAACGAGATACTTTAATCCAATTAATACTTAATTAATACTAAAATATCAAATAAACAATTAACGGTGTCTTTTGGTTGCAAATATTGATATCTCCATTACTATTAACTATAATACTTTACCAATTATGATTAATTACATAACAAGTTTGCAAGTCATACAAAATGATTTAACATTTTGACTAGTTTTTTTCAAAAAAAATAAAGTATATATATACGAGGTAGAAATAAATTGGTTAAAAAGTTGAGAAAATATTTTAAATTATTGTAATAAAATGTGTAAGTTGGTAATGAGTAATGAGTTAAGTTACTTGATGCGCTAGCCCAAACAACCCGAAACCCGACCCGCCCGACCCAAAACCCGATGAACCACAACCCGATTTGCCCGCAACCCGATTGAATCGAACCCGATGAACCCGCAACCCGACTAACCCGCAACCCGTTTGAACCCGAACCCGATGAACCCGAACCTGAACCCGATAAACCCGCAACCCGACTAACCCGCAACCCGTTTGAACCCGAACCCGATTGAACCCAGCGCGAACCCGCCCGAACCCGCCCGATTGACACCTATAGTTGTACCTATACTTTTTTATAAAAAAAAATTATAGTACAATCTAAAGTTGTACAACATAAAAGTCAAATTCCCTTATGGTATAACTTCAATTTGTACATATACGTTACAGTATAAGTTCAAGTTGTATTTTAAAACATAGCAAAAGTGCTATTGATCCATTGTAGGGGTGGGCAAACGGATCGGTAAACCCGAACCGAGCCGAAACCGAATTAAACCGAACCGAACCAAAATAATGCTATTCGGTTCGAAATTCGGAAGGAAAACATGGATATTTCGGAAACCAGGGTTCTTTCAACCAAACTGAATTTCCGACCGAAAAAACCGAAATACTATAATTGCAACCTCCAAATAGTGGATTTTTATGTTTGTAGTTGTTTTTATACTTAAATATTTGAAATATTTTATGACTAATGTGTTGAAATGTTTGATTTTATCATTAATGATGCATATAATTGCATATTTATTGTGTATATTAGGGGTAAAAAATAATTTAAAAGTGAGAAGATACAAGTAGCCTCATAAATTCGGTTTTGTGCTAAAAATCAAATCAAACCGAACCAAATTATAATTTGGTTTAACTCGATCGAACCGTATTATAATTCGGTTCGAATTCGGTTTGAGGTTTGGGAGAATTCGGAGACCCGATGTTCATAATTTCGGTTCGGTTGAAACCGAACCAACCGAATGCCCACCCCTAATCCATTGGATGCCTCATTCCAGAGATGTAGCTATAGGTCGTGGATGTTTATTGACAATGGTGATGCGAGGGATGAAATCCAACTGGTAATAGACCAATGGTGTAGCTATTAGGGGTAAATGTCACATTTGGTAACTTAGATTAAAACATGTCATGTTTAGTCACTAGAAAAAAATTAATATCAATTTTGGTCACTCAAATTGTTGAAACATCACATTTAGTCATTCTCTCGATAGTTTCCATCCAAGTCCATATATAGATTTGGACCGGAGGCTAACGAAGAGTGACTAAATGTGACATGTTCCAGTAATTCGAGTGACATTAATATAAAAAAAAGTAATTCGAGTGATCGGAGTTGGCCGGAAGCTAACTGGAGAGTGACTAAATGTGACTTGTTTTAGTAAATTGAGTGACCAAAATTGATATTACTTTTTTCTAGCGACTAAACATAACACGATTTAGTAATGCTAGTGAACAAACGTGGATGATCAGGACTCCACTATGTGGGATTTGATACTTTGGTTTATTTATCTACATGACCATGTTCCCTTCCGCAATTTTCTCTCATCGATCTCTTTAGAAAATGCTCCTCGTCAGGTGGCAAAGTTAGCCGCCCACTTGTTTCTTGATATTTCAGGTCGGGTAATTTATCACGGGTCGCGGATCGGGGCAGGTCGACCCAATGGGTATGCAATTTATATGAAAAACATTAGAAATATGCGTTCTTTTTACTATAAGACAAAACAAACAATATCATGATAAATGTAGTTAAATTATTGGATAAATTGATGTTTTGACTAATTTACAACTTTATTATAGCTAAAATATGATGTAATAAAAGGAAATCCTAAGTAGTTTGACTAAACTTACATGTAATTTAGACAAGAACGGGTCGAGAGTGGGGCGGGTCAGGGCAGGTCGGGTCGATGAGAGTATCCATGCCCGCCCTGTCCCGCCTACGACCCGCCCCAAAACAGGCCAAACAAGTCGGGTAAAACGGATCAGGTCGAAATTGCCATCCTACGTTCATTGTGTGGTCTGTGGAGGATAATGAATAAAATGTTGGGTCAATCATGAGTCATGGGCGTGTAATTTTATTTACACCTTAGATCTGCCCTTTTCATTTTTTGGATGAAAAGCACACGCTGATTTACTAAGAAGAAGCCACACTTTCATCATGTAGGTTACGAGATTCACAACCAAATCATGCGTGTACAACTAGTGATGGCAATGGGTGGGGTGAGGTGGGGTGGGTATCTTAACATTCATGTCTCGTTCAATGCTATTGTGGGTTGGAGCGAGATGGGTTGATCCACTCTTACATGTTATGTAAAAATAATATACACAAAATTTAACTTTTATAATAAAACAAAGGGGAAAACATTTTATGAATGAAAATAGTGATAATAGAAGGGAGAGACTAAAAAAATGCTCTGGATCACTCTCCCCTCGCTCCTGGAGTTTGGCCGGAGAGTTGGCCGGATCCTTATCACGATGATATTGAAGTTGATCGACGTGAGTCTGCATAACCAAGGAGTGGTGAGCCTCACGGACAAGAATGCGTTGATGCATTCAGAAGGGTTGATTCATGACCCAAACCGGAGATCCACAGGAACATGGCAGGGTGCTAGAGTTCCTGTGATGGGTATCTCCCCAAGAAGATCCAGGATTTGGATCGGGAAAAAACGGAAGCGAAAAAGCTTCCTGGAAGAAACCAATGTTGAGACGTGTTTAAGGAAACGTCAAAAATTTTCAAAAGTGAAGGTTTGGCGATTTTCGCTACCTTCGTCGTTAATCCTGGACGATGTTACGGAAGTGGAGTCACAGTCCCTTCCCGTCCTGTTGGATGACATACAGATCCCAGGGGGAGACTATCGAGTTAGCGAGTTCTATCCGAGGCAACCCTGGGTGGAGGTTGAAGAAACTGCTTCTGACCGAAATATTACGACGGTCACAGAGATTGAAGTTCATAGGGACTCGACCTTGCTGGATGATCGGGAAGATACCGAGACAATCTACCAGTGCAAGGAGTCTACTAAAGTCCGGCTGGTTATGGGATCCGGTGAGATTACCATTGGCCGGAAAGTGGTGTTGAGCAGGTGGTTATCGGGGATGACTCGCCGTGCTGTGAATCGCCTCGCTGGTAACGGCCAATGGGAGACGGGTATGGCGTATCTGGGAAAATCAGAATCCCCGCGCCGTAAATCCTGGCCCGGATTAATTGGGACGTTATTCCATACGATTTTTTTTCCGAATGTGAGTCCTAACCCAACTCGACGTCTTAGCGACGCAAACAACCCAGAGACGTGTGACCCCACAGTGGTACTTGGTATCAGATGGTCTTTATGTTCCTTCCCCTATTTAAACCCGTCCACGACTCCTTTTAGTCACACGAACAATTCCAGTGGTGAAAGCTCGTTGACGGTGGAGAAGCACAGAAACCATCCATACAAAAATTCCAGTTCAGGTCCAGTCCTGTCTATTTTCCGATCACCTTTTTGGCTGTTTGCTGACCCTGTGGTGCTGAGCACCAGGATCAATAAAGCAATCCCCTCCCCAGCTTCCTTAGCTAGCGATGCTGGTGATCGGAAGGAGGGGACCCTTGTCTCTAAATTGTTGATTACAACTTTATCCCATCCGTGTTCCTTGCAGGTGAATCCCATGGCTCGCATTCAGGAAGACCAGGTGATTCAATTTTCCATGGATGAGGTGAAACCTGCAAGATTCCGCAGCTCTTGCGCGCTGGTGGGAAGGTTGTTCACTAATAACAACGTGACTGTGGCGGAGCTCAAAGAAGCGCTGAATTTCCCATGGCAAGGGAAAGGGAAGATCCGGGTGATGATGGCAAAGCATGGATTGTTTGAATTTGTTCTGCCTAGTGAATCATCAAGGAACTGGGTGCTGAAGAGATCGCCATGGGTGATCGCGGATAAAATTCTACATGTTCGAGCCTGGTTTCCAAATATCACAAAAAAGATCTTCGATGAGCTTGCGATTGTGCCATTTCGTGTCCAATTATGGGGAGTACAGAATGAGTGTTGCACTAAGCAATTCGGAAGGAAGATAGCGAATGATGCCATTGGACACGTCCTTGAATCGAGTGTTTTTGCCTGTACGGACACGGATCAATGGTTCGTCAAAGTTCGAGCTTTGATTGATTTTTCGAAACCTCTGAGGTCGCAGATCATGGCCGCCAGCGATGAGACTGGGGGCTTCTGGGTGAATCTTAGATATGAACACCTGCCATCGTTCTGCTTTAAGTGTGGACGGGTGGGTCATATGATCAGTGACTGCTTCTTCGATCCACCTACCCGGAAGGAGAGGTTCGGACCCCACATGTCCACCAAGAAAGCTGGTACCAGAATCTATGATGAGGATGATGAGGTCCCTGCGTTCCGTGGTGGCTCGAAAACAGTTTGGATAAATAAGGAAATACGAGAGAAACGGGAGAGGCATGAAATTCAAGGAAAAACTGGACAACAGAAGGAAGAAGGGTTGGATCAGCTCTCCCATGATCTGTCGGGCGGCAATGGTGGAATGAGGGAGATCCGGGCTCGAAGCCCACGTGGAATCAGCCTTAAGAAATCTCCCCGCGTTTACTTGGGCCGGGAAGCCCATCGTTCCACTTCTGCCAGGCCGAGAGGAGAACAGATGAAAGGGGACCGAGGTGAAGGGCAATTGGGCCAAGGTGAGGGGAAGAATGCAGGGCATCCTCTGCGGGCCCATGGTGCTCCTCCTGCGATTCCAAGAACCGAGAAGAAGAAGGCGGGCCGAGGAGAAGGCCATTTGGGCCGAGGCGATGAAAAGAAGGTGGGGCAGCAGATGCGAGCCCACAAAGCTGCTCCTGGCCTCCCTCATTCGCTTGGGATGGGCTTGGGGGGTAAAAGACACTTAGCTGATTCGGGCCTAGGGAGACAGGCCCAGGAAGAGAGGCCGCAACAGATGGCCGAGCTGGGAGATGCGGACTCGGGGTCGAGCAGTGTGGAGCCTGGTCATCGAATGACCCATCGCCGCAAACTTTTACTCCTGGAGGAATCAGAGGATGAACTCCCTTTCCTCAAGCCATCTACGCATCCCATGCCTGAACCGAAGAAGGCTGTGAAACTTGTTGGTATGGGAGTGGAGGGTGGTGGAAAAAAGGAGGACACTCCTCATGCTGGACGTCGTAAGTTGCGGAAAGCAATGCTGCCAGCAGAGAAGACTAAGTCTCGTACCAGTGGCCAGAAGGTGGGGAAGGCTGGGCGGGGCAAGAAGGAGGAGCTGCGGATTGAGGATGCGAACTTGGTTGATGTTCCTATACGTTTGGGTGCTTCGCTCACCCACACTATGCGCTCCCTGTCGCCATCCCTAGTGGATAATGATGCGGCTGCGGGGTCCTCTGATGAGGAGGCGGAACAATGTTTTGAAATTAAACGGCGTACCAAAGGGAAGGAACCTGCTGATATCGCCCGAACCAATCATGGTCGAGTGGGAATGGTGGTGGCCGCTTTTGAAGCAGGCATGACCCTTAACCCGGTAGGTGAAGGGAGCTCGGAGACTGTGCCCAAAGATCGAGGATTTTTGAAGAATAATGAGTCACCACCGGCCTCGGAGAAGGAGATGATCTGGAAATTGAATGAATATGGGTCTAATATTCTAGATCCTAGTACTGGTGGGACAAAAAGAGCTCTGATTGCGGTGGAAGGGGATGTCGAGGAGCCTCCTAACCCAAAGAAGCAATTTATTGAGGAGATTCCAAATGATGATATGGTGGAGGTAGCCAGCCAGAGTGGCCCCCAGAGGATAAATGAGGCTTCTTGCCTGGAATGTGAGAGGAATTGGGCCTTCACTCACATTCCAAACTGCTGTAGGTTTAATTCATTCCAATAAACCGGACCTTGTCTTCTTTTCGGAGACAAGATCAAGCCGGAGAGTAGTTACCCGTCGTATGCGGGGGTTAGGTTTTCATTCGAATTTTTGTTTCTTTGTTGATGCCATCGATACTTCTGGTGGTTTAGTTGTAGCTTGGGCCCCCGGAGTTGATGCTTCGGTGTTTTATCATTCGGATTTTTCGATCTGCGTTCGGATTAATGAAAACAATTTTTCGTATGTGGTGATTTGTGTTTATCTTAGTTGTCATGAAACCATCCGCGCTAATCGATTGATGGTGCTCCGTCACGTTTGCGATGAAATCCACTTACCTTTTGTGGTCATTGGGGATTTCAATGTTACTCTGCATGAAAACGAAAAGGATGGTGGTCATCTCTAGTCTCCTGCTCCGTCCATTCCTCTGAGGAATTTTATCCATGACTTTGGGCTTCAGGATCCAGGGTTCCAAGGTGACCAGTTTACTTGGACTAATAAACGAATGGGGGCGGCGTGTATTCGAGAACGCTTAGACAGAGCTCTCTGCTCCCAGACTTGGATTGAGAATTTCCCCGACTCTTTGGTCAAGCATTTTACCGATCAGGGATCGGACCATCGAGCTCTTGTCCTCTCTGATAAACCTTATGCCAGGCATAGTCGACCCCTCTTCCGATTTGATGCTCGATGGGCTCAGAATCCGGAAGTCAAGGCTATGGTGGCATATGTGTGGTCAGAAGAGATACACGGTACACCCATGTACCAGCTTTGGGAGAGATTGAAGAAACTCCGTCATCTGCTGTATGACTGGAGTAGAGCGGGGACTACGAATTCGCTCAAAAATATTAAAACTCTCCAAGCTGAGATTGATAGGGTGAGGCTTAATCAACCGATTGATTGGGAGGAGGTACGGGGTTTGGAATCGGAGCTTAGTCGCCAATGGGAAGCCGAGGAGGAGTATTGGCAACAGAAATCCAGAGTCCATTGGCTCAAGAAAGGGGATAGAAACTCTTCGTATTTCCACACGGTTACCCGTACCCTCCGGAAGCATAATTTTGTCTCAGGCCTTCACAATGACGAGGGTGACTGGATTACAGATGAGCGGGGGAAGGCGGATATAGCAACTAATTACTATCAGAATCTCTTCACTTCTAAGACTTCTGTCCAGAACATGGATGAGAGGGTTGCTAGCCTTCCAATAGAGCGGAAGGTCTCGTCAGATATGAACGTTGTGCTTACGGCGGAAGTCTCCCCTGAGGAAATTCGTAAAATCGTGTTTTCAATGGGAGCTAAGCAGGCTCCGGGGTCTGATGGGTTTACTGGGAAATTCTTCAAGTCTTATTGGGATATAATTGGTAACTTAGTGATTGAGGCGGTTCGGGCTTTTTTGGGACTAGTAGAATGCTTCGAAGCTTCAATCATACCTGGCTTACGCTGATCCCTAAAGTGGACAATGTTGAAAATATGGCGCAGCTCCGGCCCATCAGTCTTTGCCAATTTGTGTATAAGGTCATTACTAAAATTATGGCAGAGAGGCTTGCAAAGTTCTTGCCCCAAATCATTTCTGAAGGGCAGAATGCTTTTATTCGCGAGCGGCAGATTGTGGAAAACATCCTGCTTGGGCACGAGTTAATGCATTATCTTAAAATTAAAACGCAAGGGAAGAAAGGGTACATGGCTCTAAAGGTTGACATGGAAAAAGCCTATGACAGGGTTGAATGGACCTTTCTGCTTGCGATTTTGAGAAAGTTAGGTTTTAACTCGGTCTGGTGCGGGTGGGTTCAGGAGTGTCTTAGGTCTGCTTCGTTCTCGATACTTATGAATGGCACTCCGGCAGGTTTCTTTACCTCGACCTGTGGTCTTCGGCAGGGAGATCCTCTGTCCCCGTTGCTCTTTGTGCTTTGCACGAAGGGTTTCGCTGCTTTGATCAGACAGGCCATCGCAGAGAGGAGACTAGAAGGAGTGAAGGTTGCCCCTAGGGCACCCCGTATCTCACATCTTTTCCTTGCGGATGACTCGTACCTATTTCTCCGCGGCTCTTTGCAGGAATGTGAGAACCTTATTGAGGTCCTAAACACATATGAGGAGTTAAGTGGCCAACGGGTTAATTTGGGCAAGTCGGCAGTGTGCTTTAGTAAGAATATTTCTTTGCCTGATCAGGAGTTTCTTGCCGAGATCCTGGGTGTTGGCGCAGTAGGAGTCCAGGATAAATATTTGGGCCTCCCCACTTTGATTGCGCGTTCTAAAATGGCTACATTTCATTTCTTGGAGGATAAATTGTTAAACATTTTGCAAGGATGGAAGCAGCGGACGTTATCTTGGGCAGCTAAGGAAACACTGATCAAGTCTGTTGCCTTAGCTCTACCTCTTCATGTGATGTCCTGCTTCAAATTGCCGTTGTCTTTGTGCCGCCTCTTGGATAGGCATGTAGCTCGATTTTGGTGGGGAGTGGAAGGGGGCATTCCAAAATTCGATGGGTGTCCTGGAGAATTATGTGCACTAGTAAGCATGAGGGTGGCATGGGCTTTAGAAGATTTGAACAATTTAATCAGGCCTTGTTGGCAAAAATTGGGTGGCAAATTCTGTCTGAACCCCAGTCTCTTCTGGCGCAGGTCTATAAAGGAAAGTATTTCCCTAGGGGCACGTTTTTAACTGCCGAACCTAGGTCTCGACCCTCTTGGGGTTGGCAGAGTATCCTTTATGGTCGTGAATTGCTGCTCCGTGGTCTCCGTTGGCAGATTGGAAACGGGCAGACAGCCTCGCTGATTTCCTCTAGTTGGGTTCCCCTTTTGCACCCTAATAGCCCGGTTTATAACCCTCAGGTCATTCCTGTTGGGGGGGATCCAAAGGTGGGATTGGTTATCTGCCAAGGTGAGGGGAGATGGTGTGATGAGAAGCTCCTGCAGTGGTTTGCTCCAGAAGTGTGTCGTGTGATTAAGTCTATTCCCCTCCCTCGTAGGGATGTAGAGGATAGGCTAATTTGTCACATGACAGCTGATGGTCTCTTTTCCGTTAAGTCGGCGTACCACCTTGCGGTTTTGATTGATAAACAGGAGGGTCGGTGGAGACCCGTGGTTAGCTGGATGGATAAGCCAAGTTGGGTTCGTTTGATGAATGCCAATATCCCTCCTAAACTCAAAGTGTTCCTGTGGCAAGTGTTTCGTCGCATCCTTCCGACGACCGAAGCGTTGATCGAGAAAGGCGTGGACGTTCTCCCGCGTTGTCCTGTCTGCTGGGTGGAGAAGGAGACGATGGAGCATTTGTTCTTCGATTGTCGGGTGGCCAGGGCCCTTTGGGATCAGGCGGGGTTGGGCCATCTTGGTCAAGGATTGCCCGGTCATACCTTCCCCCTGTTTTTGAAGAATCTGCTGGGTACGCTTAATCAGCCTCATTTGTTCATGGCAGTGGCTGCTGTCCTATGGCGAATATGGCGGTCGCGTAATTGGGTGGTGTTTGAAGGCAAACAATTTGGGATTCCAGCATTACTACGGCAATATTTCCAGCAATACCAAGAATGGGTAAGCCTCCCTGTGGACCCGGCTCCGGGTGTGCCCCCCATTTCCCCTCCTGTGGGTACGTTCACTGGTGAGCAGTCAGTTACCTGTATGTGGGATGGGGCAACCAAGTCGGGGTCTCATTCGGCGGGTGGGCTTGTGCTCAAGGACTCCAACAGGAATATTTTGCTGGTTCGTGGTGTGCAGTTCCCGGATCTTGACATCCCCTTGGTGGCTGAGGTATTGGCTCTTCGAGAAGCAGTGACATGGTGTCTGGAATTTGGCTTTCATGATGTTTGTTTCCAGGGGGATGCTCAGATTATCATTGATAAACTTACGCGCCAGGATGCGAGGGATGTTCAAATAGGGGCGGTGCTGGAGGAGATCATCGGAGTGTTTTCTAGTCATAGTGCTTTAAGTGTTCGTTTTGTAGGTCGGAGTAACAATAGGGTAGCCCATTTGGTGGCTAGAAAGGCCCTTGATTTGTACCCGGCTACATGTCGTTCTTTTGATTTCCAGGCCTGGCTGGTTTCCAGGATGTAATACCTTTTGATCCAATCAATATATGTGATTATCTTTTGAAATAAAAAATTAAGTCTAACTAGTTGAAAGGTTGAGCCTAACTAGTTGAAGAAAAGTTAAAATATGTGAAATATGAACATATATTGTAAGTATTTGAGGTAAAATGGGCCAAGAACGGGGCGGGATAGGATAGAGTGGGCAGTGGCGGATCCATAATTTTTTTGTAGGGGTGACCTCTTCCAAAAATTAAATTAAATAATTCATAAATAAGAAAATATCCGATTAGTACAAATTTTAACAAAAAGTCACGATGTGTTTACATATTTCGAAAAAAATATAAAATAGATTCGGTACCTATACTGCTCAACAAATCTGTATATCCTACTAGACAATAATTCACAAGCTGATCGCATATTCAATTTCTAACCTTGTTTATGATGTAACTCAAAGCTGAAAAATACTCTTTCAACACTCTGTGTAACCATAAAATCAATTCAAATTAGGGGTACTCCTAGGGATAATGAATCGTGTCTTTACTATTACATAGTGTTTAAAATAGAAAAAAACATGAGTTATAACCTAATGGAGAATATGTTTAATAATAGTAGTGTCATAGGTTTGAATAACACAGACTACCACTTATATTTCTTTTATCATACGCAAACTACTATCGAGGGTAAGATAATCATTTTTTCAAGTTTTAGGGGTGTCCCGGATTACTGATTATATTTTGTTTATCCATACGAAACTACTAGCGGCGGTTGGATAATCATTTTTCCAAATTTTAGGAGTGTCCCGCACCATGTATCCGCCACTGAAAACGGGTTGGGTCGGAAGTAAATACTCATATCCCCGTCCGGCCGCCTCACGCTACTGTTGGTCGGGTAATACCCATGGAACGGGTTCAAATTGCAATCATTACGTACAGCTATGCAATATCAATAATCAATAGCATGCAAACTAATTTATATTCAATCATTATACTACTTATAAATATACATAATTTATACAATCCAAAGCGCAATTTATAGCGTTATCTATTGTGTTAGCTTTCGAAAGAAAAACTATGAGATCTCAAAGATATGGTTGTACTGAATGGTACAACCCCTAAGAGAGAGAGCTGTGCAATAACCATTTTTTAAATTGTGATATAACTTATAAATCGGTTATCTAGAATATGACATCGAAACAATGCATTTGGGAAGAGGAATCTGACATTATTGGCCATAATTTGATTAATGACGAACTAAATTAGTCGTCTTCTTCTTCTTGATATTTTTTTCAACTTAAGTCAATTATGCCATAGCCCTAGTTTGATTAAGAGCATCGAAATCAATACAATTGCAAAAACAATTGTATTTGTATTCTTTATTTCTAACTCAATTTTTCTGCAATCAATTTGCTAACTTCTTCCCCTTGCTTCATGTTCACTAGACAAATTGAGCAGCAGGCGTTGTCATCTTCTTCTTCTTGGCTTGCTTCCGATTTGCAGTAACGAGTGACAAGGCCGACTGAGGGATCAGAAAAACAGAGTACTCTGCTGGGCCTGGGATGGAAGATTTGGGGAAAATCCACAGCCCCATTTCAAGTGGGCAGAGACAGAGATCAAGGCCATCAATTTGGACATGGTTTCTCTGGGAGTATAGCACTCAGGGAAATGAGGAAACGGTGGAAGGACAAGTTAAAGGGATGCGATGTGATGATTGTAATTATAAAGTAACAAGAAAAGGTTGAAGATATCTTGTTTCTCGTCGGAAAAAGTTAGGCTTTTTTTTTATTTTATGCTATTGAAGGGATCCATGAAGGGGGAAAATTTGGCTTGAGTTCAAGTCCTTAAGTCTCATTTTTTAAGGAGAATCTTAAAGCCTTCTTATTAGTTGATACTGGATTAGATAGTTAATTGGGGTTAGTAGTTAATAGGTAGTTAAAGGTAAATGGGGTTATGCAAATATAATTATTAATATAATTAATTAATGATTCTCTTTCTCTCTCCCTCAACCCAAAATAAATGGGTATGGGTACAAACCCATCAAACTCTACCCATATCCATCTATTTGGATTTCATACCCAACCCAATTGGGTTGGATAGTAAGAAACCCATGGGTATGGGCAAAGTTGCCATCCCTAGTCTAAGTTAGTAACATAGTTTTTTTTTTTTTTTGCGTACAAGGAGGCAAAAGCCGCGAAAGAAGAAACCCAGGGGGTTTTACAGGATAGTGGGAGTAGGCGCCACAATCTGGCGCTCAAAAGAAATACCCATGGCGTCCTCTCTAACAATAGAGGCTAACTCGGGTGGTGGGTTAGCAACCTCATGCACACCGTAGGAATAGACGAGACTGTGCTTCGAGAGCCAGTCCGCGACTCTATTCCCTTCCCGGTATACATGAGTGATGCTTACCAGCCACTCCTGACTAATCCTCCTACGGATCGCTGAGAGAAGAGTAGCATGAGGGTGCACAGGATCATTTCTGTTGTTGATGAGCTGTATCGCAAGCTGGGAGTCAGACTCCAAGCGCACCGCCCGACACCCTTTTTTCCAAGTCATATCCAAACCATGAAAAATAGCCCACAACTCGGCCAAAACAGCCGTTGCCGTCCCCAAATTCGCAATGAAACCAGCAATCCATCTACCTGTCCAGCCGCGAAGCACACCTCCTGCCCCAGCAGCTCCGGGGTTACCATTAGAGGCCCCATCAACATTTAGAGTCACCCAACCATGTCTCGGGGGAGTCCACCCAACCATCACTGTAGTTCTGGCAGTCGTCGGCCCTCTGCCATTGGGGAGAGGAGAGGGAGCTTGCCATGCCTCATGCCACAGTCTACTCTTGGCCATAATTGAGAACTCAAGGGAAGGAGGGGAGAGGTCTGACCTTGGACCTTTGAAACAGGTCGTACACCGATTCTTCCAAATGAGCCATGACGCGACGCTGAAGAAGGCCGCCCAACTCATACCCGAGTCTAGCTGCTCGCTGCTCCTTAGATTATCACGCAGCCAGTTGCTCCCGTCGAGGTTGAAGAAGTTGTGCAGAAGGCTAGGCGGGCTGTGACGAAGCCAGAAATAGCGGGCTGCAGTGCAATCACGCAGAGTATGCAAGATGGACTCGATCGGGTGCCCGCAACAAGCACAATTCTGATTGTTGGTAACTTTCCTTGCGTGCAGAAGAGACTTAGTCGCCAATCTCCCCAAGAAAGCCATCCACATAAAGCTCCTGATCCGTTCCGGAATAGGGAGGCTCCAGATGGTCTTCCAAACATCCTCATCCGGGTCGGGCGGTCTCTGGTTTTGGAGAGAATAGGCTGACTTCGCCGAAAACCTTCCATCCGACGAAGCTGACCAGAAGATGGTATCATCCTCCGCGGCCATTTTGTCGACACCAATGCTAAGGATCTTCTGGAACACGTCCCCTGGGATGAGGTCCTCAAATAGCTCCGTCCGCCAGGTTCCATCTTCCTCCACGAAATTCTCGATCGGCTCCGCCACATCAGACTCCGGGATGTGGCCAAGGGCAACCTCCTTAGGGGTGGTAAACGGTCGGTAACCGGTATAACCGGTTACCATTTGACCGGTTTCCGGTATACCGGAATTCCCCATGCCACTGCCATTAGCCGATACCGAGAAGATTCGGTAAACCGTTTGTCGATGGGAACGGTTTCGGTAAGGGAAACGGTCTACCGAGTTCCGCCATATAGTTTGATGCGGGGGAATTAAAGTGGATGGAAATAAAGTAATAAACACTTGTGACCTGACTTGGACAGTTGTATAGTCTGCGTGTTGTTTCAACTTTCAATCACGTAGCCCGTGGGTCTTCACTCTTGTGACTTGCCTGGTGCAAAGTGGATGGAAATAAAATAAACAGGGTCTCGTTGAGTCATTGATTGTCTTGTAGACTTGTAGTATAGTCTTGTACTCTTGTGTCTTATCACTATGTGGGGCATGTGCTTCTCTGCTTAGCGGCTACGGCAAATGTCAAATAAAAATAGTGAAATAACCACACAATAGCACAAAGAACTCGGCGGCTATACCTGCTGATTAATTGATTATGAACGAATGACAGTATGGATTATAAAACGATTATGAAACAATGAAACTCGTCTACAAAAATTAGTAAGTTATCTAAAATCAAGTCGACGGTGAGACTAATGATGAACTGTTGTATGTCGGGCTGTGTGGTCGTGGGACTAAGCTCCGACGGAACGACGACGGGGTTCGAAGGGAACAGAGCCTGGCGGAGAGCGGGAGAGGATGAGGCCCCCCTGTGTTGCTGGGCCGTGTGGCTCTTGGAAGGGCCTTGCTCCGGCTACGGAGACGACGAAGAATCCTCTGGTTTTGATCGACGGCTTTTGGTTGGATGAATGGACGAGGGATCGGCGGGGTGACTCCTCTTGCTCGTGCAGCAGGGGACTCGAAGAAGCGCTTGACTTTAGTTGTATAAATACTATTAGGACTAGGTTAATAGGTTATTGGCTAATTACTTTCGGCGGCCGAGGTTTGGTTGATAGCTTGATGCCTTCTCCTCTTCGGTATCGGAAAACCGTTAAGCCGACGGTATTTTACCGTCCATAAATCGGTATACCGCAAGCCAGAGTCCAGTCGCCGAATACCGTATGAAACGGTTAACGGTTTAATCGGTAACCGCGGTTACCGGTACGGTAACCGGTTAAACCGTTAACCGTTCCACCGTTTACCACCCCTAAACCTCCTTAAGCGGAACCTGTAAAACCCATGAATCAAGCCAAAATTTAGTGTGTTTACCGTTCTTTATATTCCAAGCACAACCTTTCCGGAGAAGGTCAGAAGCTTTAGCAAAGCTTCTCCAGGTAAAGGAACTTCCCTGAATAGGACGGATGAGCTCAAGATTCTCCCTCTGACGACCATACTTGGCAACCATCAGCTGGGTCCAGAGGTTATCCTTCTCCTTCATCAGTCTCCAGCCGCTCTTCGCAAGCATCGCAAGATTTGCTTGCCTGAGAGATCTTAAGCCAGCTCCGCCTTGCACCTTGGGCTGCGTCATCTTCTCCCAGGCCACCAGATGCATCTTCGATTTGTTTTCCTCGTCTCCCCAGATAAAGTCCCTGTTCATCCTGTCAATACTCTTGCAGACAGAACTAGGGATTAATTCCGTGTTCATACAGTAGGTAGGAAGGGAGGACGAAACAGATTTGACCACGGTAAGCCTGGCCGCAAAGGAAAGTTTTTTCGCCTTCCAGGGAGCCAGCTTCTGTTGAATGCGGAGGAGAAGGTTGTGATAACGGCTTTGGGTGACCCTTCCGTGAATAGTCTGCAGCCCCAGGTACTTTCCCAACTCCATCTTGAGAGGAATGCCAGCTCGTCTGCTAAAATGATCAGCCCTCTGCCGGTCCACATTAGGCGACACATACAGAAGAGACTTGTTGTAATTGACTCTTTGACCGGAGCTGAAGCAGAAGTCATCCAAACACTGCCGAATGACCCTGATCTGTCTCGTCTCTGCTTCTGCAAACAAAAAAAGATCATATGCAAAAAACAGGTGAGTAAGAGGCGGCCCTCCCCTCGTAAGGTGGATGGGTTTCCAGCTCCTGTTATTAACAGCCTCATCAATCATATGGGAAAGACGTTCCATACACAACACAAAGAGGTAGGGTGAAAGAGGGTCTCCCTGGCGCACTCCCCGTGTCGGGGTCAGAGTTGGGGACAGTTCCCCATTCCAGAGGATCCTCATACGATTCTGCTCCACACAATACATGATGCAGTTGATCCACGCGCTGGGCAGCCCTACTTCCTTGAGAGTATCGCGCAGGAAATCCCATCTCAGCAAGTCATAAGCCTTCTCCAGATCAATCTTTAGGATGAGCCCTCCCTTCTTCCCTTTTTTCCTCCCGAGAGAGTGAAGCGCTTCCTGCACAACGATGATGTTGTCCGTCGTCTGCCTTCCTGGAATGAAGCTGCTCTGCCTCGGTGAGACAAGCTTCCTCATCACCGGTTTCAGTCTGCTAGTCATTGCCTTAGTGATAGCCTTTAAATTGACGTTGTTGAGGGAAATAGGCCGCAGCTGAGCAACAATCTCCGGGCTATCTACCTTAGGAATCAACACCACCGTAGATTCCGTGATCGACTCTGGCAAGATACCTGTAGAAAAGAAATTAATAGCCAACTCTGTTAAGGCCTTGCCCACCACTCGCCACATCTGCTGATAGAAGACTGCTTGGAACCCATCAGGACCGGGCGCTTGGTACGGCTTCATATCAAAGATGGCTTTGTGAATGTCGATGGCGGAGAAAGGGCGCAAGAGGAGCATCCATTCCCCCTGATCAAGTCTGGGAAAAGCATTCTTAGGTAGTCTGTCCTCATAGATAGAGTCATCCTGCAAGTACAAAAGAGCCAAAGAGTCAAAAACCAGGGCTGCAAGAGCCTGAGGTTCCTCCACCCAGTTCCCATTGGCATCGCGAAGGGCTAGGATCTTGTTGCGTCTCCTCCGAACATTGACTTGATGATGGAAGTACGCCGTGTTCCTCTCCCTGAATTTCACCCATTGCTCTCTAGATCTCTGAAACCACAGGAGCTCTTCCTGCTCAAGCACCTTGTCAAGCTCAGCCTCCAACTTAGCATTGAGCTTAGCCAGAGCTGGTGAAAAGGCCTGAGAGAGTCTAGTTTCCACACCATGCAATCTGGCCAGCAGTCTCCTCTTCTTCTGCTGGACGTTCCCAAAAACATTCTTGTTCCACTCCTTGAGCTTCTCTGCCAAAGAGGCAAGCACATGATCAAGTTGAGCCTCCTCCTCCCAGGTACCAGCGACAAAATCCTGAAGGTTATTATGAGTTAGCCACGCCGCCTCAAACTTAAAAGGACGAGAGTCGGAAAGAGAGGGCCCCTGGGTAGCCACAATAGTCAGAATAGGATTGTGGTCAGACTGAAGCCGGGGGAGATGCAACACAGTGGTGGAAGGAAAACACTCATTCCATTTCAAGTTGCAGAGGCTCTGGTCTAGTCTACTGGCTTTATGGGACTGAAAAGAGTCTCCCCTCGTCCATGTGAATTTCGAACCCGAGAAACCCAGATCAATCAACTCGGCCAAGTTAATCCTGTCATTAAACTTCCGGCATCGCCTGATTGTAGCTGCTGAGGAGGCACCAGTTTTCTCCGCAAGAGATCGAATGGCGTTGAAATCCCCTGTGAGGATCCAAGGTTCCTCCATCATTCTACTTTGATTGATAATGTTGTCCCAAAGAGAGCTTTGAAGGTGCTGACGGGGCGAGGCATAAACTGCGGTCAGTATCCACGAACTACCCCTTCCTTGCCGAACGCGAACAGAGATGTGCTGATTACAGGACGAGATGAGCTCTATAGAGAACCGTTGTCATCCCAGCAAATCCAAATACCCCCTTACGACCTTCAGCATCCACCCTAATAGAGTTGGGAAACCCCAGCTTATCACAGACCAAATCAGCCGAACTCCCACTGATTTGCGGCTCCAGCAGGATCACAAAGTCCGGCCGATGCTGACAAATTGAGAGCTTCAGCGCTTGGGCAAAGGCCTTACTACCTGCACCACCAACGTTCCAAGAAAAAATTTTGATAGACGGAATAGACGGCATAAACGACATAATGTATAATAGAAAGAAAGGGGAGAAGGAAAGAAAACACCAAAGTTTCGATGAAACAGGGGGGGAGCAGCGAAATCAGGCATCGGCGCCAGTCAAGGCCGAAGAGGTGGGCGGAACGCCCATCGAATATCCCGGGCTCGACGGAGGAAGGTGGACTTCGCTCAGGGCCTTCTCTGTCTGGTAGCTCTTCGCCGATTGGGCCGCCTCTGTCCAAGCATTTATCTCATGGAGGGTTAGAGACGCCATCCTAGACTTCGATTTTGCTTTCCTGTCTTTCATCGGGGACCAAACGTGAAGTGGGCGCATGGGGTTCAATTTCGCCGGCGATCCTTTCTTCGATCGACCCTTGGAGCTCCTCTTCCCTTTGGTTCTGTCTACCGTTGACGGGGAGGATTTCTCAGACCGATGATGAGAGCCTCCACTTTCGGACGGGACCTGGATAATTTGCATTATTGTTCCGTTCGGGCCTGTAGAGACACACGTTGGTGGGGGGGTGAGAGGTAGAACTTTTGGGCTGTCTTGAGTTCGGGGCCCAGAGGAGGTTCCCTCATTCGGCCCGCTAATCAAAGAGGGGTCTGGCAGCAGCTTTGACGGGGGTGGCGAGGTCCTAGCGGCCTCCGACTTGGGCTGGCCTTTCTTCGAGCTGGGTCCCTGAGATGGGCCAGGGCCCAACAAACTTTTACCAGCGGGAGAGCCCTCCTCCCTCAAGACCTCCTTACCATTTTGCTTCCCTTCCCCAGATGACTTACCTCCATTATCAATCCTACCTTGGGCAGGAGGCCGTTGTAGATGTGACGGAGATTGTTGCGCCACCACCGGTAAGGAAACTTCCGATTCTTTGGTTTTCAGCCCATTCTTTCCATTCTTAGCAGGCGCCCCATGAAGGAAATTCCCCAATTCTTTTTCCTTGGATTTAATATTGATCCCCAAATCCTTCTCCTTTCCTTTACTGTGCAAATCCCTCGGATTCCGCCGTCCTTTGCGGGTGACTAACATCCACGGGCCGAAGACCGCGTTGACCTCCGACGAGGATTCCGGCGACGAGACTTGGGTGCCGCCATCGGCGATACCAGCACCCTCCACGGCAGCGGTTGGCCGGAGCAGGGGGCAAGATGTCGATGAATGGCCAATTTTTCCGCACTCGAAGCACACAGTGGGTAGATTCTCGTATTCAACAGGCTGCCAGTCGTCATCAAGCCAAATCCTTGGGACGAGAGGTCGAGAGAGGTCAACTTCCACTGCCAGTCGTGCGAACTTTGCCCTCTGTTGGGTGAGTGTGTGGTAGTCGAGCTTGATCGTGCGTCCAATCAAGTTACCCAACGTATTCAGGACCTCCTTGTGGTAGAAATGGATTTTCAACTCTGGGAGATGAACCCAAACAATCATCGTTTTTGGCAGGGGATCCGAAACCTTGAATCTTGGCGTCCATTGCTGGACCGCCATGTAGTGATCGAAAATCATCCAAGGGCCATCTGTGAGGGCTTTAAAGTAGTCCTGGTCATTGTTGAGCTTCACCAGATAGCATGCTTCATCGAGATCCCTGACCTCCATAGAACCAGTCGGCCGCCATAGCGCCTTTAGGCGGGAGCAGAGAGTGTGGAATCCAATCTTGATGCCCAGAAGCCGGACCACCAAAGTTCGGTGCCACGGGGCGCACAGCCTGTTCTTGAAATCCATGGAAATACTCAGGGCCGGTTCGCCATTTCGCTCGCCGGGGATCAGGTCATGTTCACCTACCGGGGTCCATTGGACTGATAGCGGTTGCGACGTTGGTGCCAACGGACCTCCCGTGAGGACGCTCGCATACGAGATGGGTTGTTTCAGTGTCGGCGTCGCCTGATTCGATGGCGTGATCATAAGGGTCAACTGATTGTCGGGAATGTTGTTCACCTCTACCACCGATGGCTTGGCGCTCAGATGGACGTCTTCCGCGATTGAATCCACCATCATCGCACTTGAAGAGGGGAGCTCTTTTGATTCCGAGGACAGGGCAATAGCAGGATGCAAAACAGGGGTCTGGCCTGTATCCGGCGGCCGACCAGTTTCGAGGACAACCGACGCCGAAGAAGGCTGGACAGTCATACTTTTCAGAGCGTTTTCCAGTATTAGTTGACGCAGCGTTTTCCAGTAACATAGTTGGTGTCATTATTAATAGGTGTGTATAAGCATTATCAATGTTTGAAAAATAAGATATTAATAATATCTAATAAGGTACTTAACAATCATTAGTTGCTAGCATTATCAAAGTTTTTGGATGCATTATCCATTAAACACATGTTACTAATTAATGCATTTTTAGTGCTATTTGACATTAAACATTGCATCTGAATATTATTAATATTTTTTATTACAAAAATCTATTTCCTTATCAGTGACTTGATCATTCGATATTAATGGTTTTTAATATCTTTATTAAAAGTTTGATGTCATTTATAATGTTAAAGTCGGACATTTTTACATTGATATTTTGTGTTTATTTTCAACGAAGTACTTTTCGTTATCAATGATTTATTGTATTGTTATTAAAAGTTTGGTGTTGAGGCGTGAATGTTGGTTTGCTTGAGCTAATATTTTTCTGGACAATGTTTGTTTGACTGAATCACACAGGTGCACAATGTCACAACTCACAAGTACCCAAGATGTTGAAAATCAGAATTGTGCTTTACGATCATTGAGAATGATATTGTAAAACAATATTAATTGCGTTAATAATGTCATTAGAAATCATTGGAAGAGGCCATGACTAGATAGTTATAAACATGATGTGAAAATGTGAATCATTAGTACTAAAGATGTTGTAAATCAATGATATTGTTATTCAAACTGTTAATGACCATGTTACATAACTTTAATGATTCATTCATAGGCGTTGAAGACAAAACTATAAAACAATAACAATTGATCCAAAATTGTTAATAATGTAATTGTAAGGAATTGATAAGTATATTGAAGTCGTTAATAATGATGAGGTATAATAATAACGATTCATTTCATAAATGTTGATAATGTCATTGGAAAATGTTAATACTGTATTGCAAGTTGCCACGAAGTGAGAGAGCATATATTTTTAATTTTCAATTTTCATTTTAAAAAATAAAAAATATTAAGTTCGAATTTATTAAATATTAAATAATAATATTTAATTAAATTAATTTCGAATTTCCTTTTAGTTGTAGTGGAGAGAGATGGTTATGGAGAAGATAAGGGGGAGAGAGAAAGAGAATCATTAATGAGTAATATTAATTATATTTTTATAATATCTTATTTATTCCAACTAACTATGAACTACTAACCCCTAATTAACTACCTAATCTAGTATCAGCCAATAAAAATGGTTTAAGAACCTCCTTAAACAATGAGGCTTAAGAATCGGATCCAACCCGGGAAAATTGTGGTAGGAGCAAATCCTTGATCACATATAACAAGAGTGAGATAAAAAAAATATATTGTGCTATTTGTTTTGATTTCTATTGATTTAGTTCATTTCATGCTTATTCATAATCCACCAACCATAGGGCTAGGTGTAGTACTAACACCCAAATGCAATAAATTAGTTTCAGTGTTTTGATCCAAGTTCGTCGAAGTACACCCATTAAACAAGAAATCTGGTAGAAATATGAAAATTTTCTTTCTAAATTGAAGACTGATCTGACGATTTTCGAGAATCTACTATTAAATTTGGCTTTTTATAGTCAAATTCAATGTGAGATCGGTTAAGGGTATGATAAAAATTGCTAAATCTAGTCCATGATAGTGTAGTGAGTGTGAAGTAGTCTCAATAAGATCCTTGTTGTAGACAAGTCTATTTTCGAAACAATCTTATGTAAGGTTAAGAACAAATCATTGCTATCCGACTTTGCAAGGGCGAACCCCTAGACCTAATTCACTCGAGAAGTTGTGATAAAGCGTCTATCCTATATTAAAGACTGTGAATATTGAAGTAATATATATGAAGGCTCGAATTTATTGAGCAATTATAATATGTTATTGAACCATAATACCTTTTTATGTGGTCCTCCCGCTTCTACCTAAATGTCAATGATGTTTTGAGGTTATAAGTCACGCGAAGGTTCAACTATTTTTATTCAAAAATGAAGGAGAAATTATAGCTATCTACTATTGAGGAATTTGAGGCCCTATATGTATGTCATATCTCAAGCCGATTGAAACTAGAAGTGGTAGAACTAGGTTGAAAATAGGAGAACTTATAATCCCTTCAATTTTAAAATTTAGATAAATTAAATGTAAAATTTGTAACAATAAAATAATGAATAAGGCTTTAGCTCCTCTTTAATTACTCCGTTCAACTCAGCCTCATATTGGTAAGGCTAGGAAACGGTGCGGTCTGGTCCAGACCAGACCATATATACGGTCTATGGTCCAAACCGAGAGGCTGAAGTATAGACCACAGACCAGACCACAGACTATACGGTCTGGTCCAGACCACGCCTGTGCGGTCTGGTTTGGTATGGTCCAGATATACCACACTCAAAGAAAAATGAATAATTTGTTTAGTCAACCACACAAAAAATTAAACCAATAACCAAGAAAAAACAATTGTTATTTGCCTTAAAACATTAATCCTAACATGCATGAATAATTTTGATATCCTAAATCTTAGAAATAACAAAAATACAAAGTAAAAGCATACAAACTTGCACCATAGCGTTATAAACATTAACACAATGTCATATGGAGACACGATTACCTCTACTCTCTGGTTAAATGTGGTTGTGAACGAAGGAGGGACGAGATTCTCAAAATTAAGGTTGAGATTTGGGTGTCGTTGTGTGAGTTGGGTGGGTGATCGAATGGGCTATTAACACGTATTGACAAGTCAGTTGGGTCCACGGTTTGGTCCGGTAAACCGCGGTCTAGACCAGACCAGACCAAGAGATCAAAACATAAAATAAACTAGACCATGGACCAGACCAGACCATACTTAACGGCCTACGATCCAGACCAAACTGTGTGGTACGGTTTGGACCACGGTTTTTCTAACGGTCTGGTCTATTTTCCCAGCCCTACTTTCTAGCACTGCCACTATAAAAGAAGAGAGAAAGAATTGCCATTATTTTTATTTGATTCTTTAGCAAGGTAGTTTGGAAGTTCACTCAGAATACTTTGAATCATTTGTTTTTAACTTCTTATTATTAAAACAAAAATAGCGTTTTGTTGCTTGTTCCAATTCAACATATGCCTATGATTTATGAAAGACTAAATTAATGTTTGGTCACTCTAATTATATAAATCTTTCATGTTTGCCATCCAAATTACTTTTCTTTCTTATTTACCACTAACTTTACGAATCGTTTCACCATTAGTCACTCGTCGTTAGTCTCCGTCAGACTCCGTTAATTCCGTTAACTTTTTTAATAATGTGGCAAACGGAACTGCTGACTAGGTCGTTAACTAAATGACATGTCAATTATAATAATTAAAAAATAAAAAGAAGACAAAATTAAGAGGAGCACCTTTCCCCTCACTCGTCTTCTTTGCTTTTCCCATCTTTCACCCAGAGCAACAAATCATGCTCCATCTCCACCATCTTTCCAATTGGGGAAAATGGCATCGATGGATCCCAGACGAACTCCCTTCCACTTCGAGATCTGTCCTTCTTTCCTTGGCTACACCGTGCCTTCTGCACTTACAAGATCGGGAAGCGCGACGACAATCTTTGCGCGACAACTCGTTAGCCGAATTTGACGGAGGCGAAGAAGAGCGAATTGGTCGGGCGAAGCCAAGAAAAGATGGACGAATGGAAATCCTGATTCTACGAGCTCCACAACGTCTCTTCAGCTTCCAATCGAGGAAATTCGTCAATTCCGACAACGAATTTGCCGGCTGCCGGCACTGCTCAAGAAGACAAGTTTTGAGACGAGCCCAGAAGAGGAATGAGGGACAATGCGAATCCTTTGTTGTTAATCTTGAAGGTGGAGTTGGATTATCTTATCATGGGTCTGGATTCTGGAGTGTAGATTTGAGAATCCATGTTTTGACAGAGAAGAGTTGAGAGTACTGAGAGGAAACGACAACGAGCGACAGCAGGAGAAGACAACGGTGGCGCAACGGGAATTTGATCGTCATAGTAACAGGGACCTCGGTGACGAGTCGAGGAGATTGATGGCGCTGATGGCGGAAACGACCTCGGTGCCTGATTGATGGTGAAGGCGGCGGACTGGAGGCAGGGACTTCAAGGACACTGCAGATTCACAGCCTTCGGAAGCGGTGGCGACAACGAGTAACTGGGGACGACTCGGATCGACGATGCCTGGGTTGAGCGCACGGCGGGAGGATTTTCTTCCCAAGTGGCACAGTCCGATTTGTTTATCCTACCCAGGGAACGATGGTGAGATGAAAGATAACTTAATTTAATTTTTTTTAATTGACATGTCATAAAAAAACCGACGGAGTTAACGGAGTCTGACGGTGGGTGACTAACGGTGACTAGTGGTCAATTAAAAAAAAATAATTTGGGTGGTAAACGTGAAAAATTTATGTAATTTGATTGACCAACCGTGTAATTTAGCCATTTATCAAGTATAAAATATTGAAAATTTTAGTGGATGAATTTGATAAAAAGTTTAGTCAAGTGACGATTTGATATTAACACAAAACTTAAGTGACCATTTTGGCAAACAGTCCCTTCCCTAACCCTTCCTTAGAGTCAGGCCGCAGTCTCTAAACCCTCCGAAACCCTCTGCATTCGAACTTCAAAGCTTTCCAAGAATCTCAGCCAAACGGAGTTGCCGAAAGCTCGAAACGAAGGCAAAACTCTGCATTAGCAGTGGCGGCGGAAGCTGCTCCACTTCCTCAAAATGATGCGGTTACTGTGCCGCCGAATCCCCGAACCTTGCCGCCCCGGTCACCACCACCGCACCTTAGTCGATTTCGCCGCAATTAAGCACGTCCGCGACCGGGGATTCGACCATGCCGTGGAGAGGGAAATGCATCTGAAGCCTCTATTGCAGCTCAAGAACTTCATAAAATCGGAGCCGGCAAAGTCTCTGCCGCTTCCTGTCATCTCCCAACACAAGGATTCCCTCCAGATACCCACTCGCCCCATCGAGTTCATCCGCAAATACCCTTCGGTCTTCGAGGAATTCCACCCCGGCGGCTTAGGGATTCACCCCCACATCAAGCTCACCCAACAGGTACTCGATCTCGACGCTGAAGAGCAATTAGTTTACCAGAGCGAAAGTTACAGGCAGAATGTTGCCGATAGACTTGTTAAGCTGGTAATGCTAGCGCGAATTGATAAAATTCCGTTGAACGTTCTTGATTGCATAAAATGGGATCTGGGTTTGCCTGATGATTACGTGAAAAGCATAGTTCCTGAGTTTCCTGATTACTTCAGGGTTGTGGGTAGCAAGAATTCGTCGTCCCGGTTGGGGCCAGAGATGGCATTGGAGTTGGTATGTTGGTGTGATGAATCTGCGGTTTCAGTGATGGAGAAGAAGGCCAAAAGTGGAGGTAAGGTTTACGAAAAGGGAAAGCCTCTTTCTTTCGAGATGCAGTTTTCGACAGGTTTTGAGATGGACAAGAAGGTGAAGAAGTGGTTTGATGAATGGCAGAAGTTGCCTTATATCTCTCCATATGAAAATGCAACACACCTCGGCTCTACTACTGATGAGGCGGATAAATGGGCAGCCGGAGTTTTGCATGAGCTTCTGAATCTGTTTGTTTCAAAGAAGGCTGACAAGGAGGATTTGCTATACGTGGGAGAGTGGTTGGGCATTCGATCATGGTTTAAGAGAGCATTGCTTAACCACCCTGGGATATTTTATGTTTCTGGTAAATTGGGAACATATACAGTAGTTCTAAAGGAGGGGTATAAAAGAGGATGGCTAGCTGAGAAGAACGAACTTGTTGATATTAGAAGTCGATACATGCATCTTATGCACTTGGTGCCCGAGGGTCATCATAAAGCAACTACCAATGCCCCTGCTCGAAACAAGAAAGAAGAGAAGAAGACATCTAAGCAACCGGGAGAGAAAGATGATAATCTTGAAAAGGATGCTGCTGCTTCTAAAGTATCCGACCTTGATGATGATAGTGATGATGAAGATGCATATGAGGATGATGATGAAGAAGAAGATGATGATGATGATGATGAAGTAGCGGATAAGAACCGTGGTCGTGGAAATGCTGAAATCAAGAGGGGGAGAGCAGGTGATGTAAGGAATAATGATGTGAGGGGACCTTCAAGGAGTCCAAGAAGAGGAAGGTCAGATGATAGACCTTACAGGAAGAGTATGGATGTGAGAGCAGAAGATTCCAAAAGAACTGAAACACGAAGGAATTTGGACACAAGGGGGCGTTCAAGGGATTCAAGAAGTGAACTTCCGGATGAGAAACCCCGTAGGAATATGGATATGAGGGGACCTTCAAGTGGTCCAAGAAGAGAAAGGTCAGTTGATAGACCATATAGGAAGAGTATGTATGTGGGAGCAGAAGATTCCAGAAGAACTGAAACACGAAGGAATTCGGACACAAGGGGGCGTTCGAGGGATTCAAGAAGTGAACTTTCGGATGAGAAACCCCATAGGAGTATGGATATGAGGGGACCTTCAAGTGGTCCAAGAAGAGAAAGGTCAGTTGATAGACCTTATAGGAAGAGAATGGATATGAGAGCAGAAGATTCCAGAAGGACTGAAACACGAAGGAATTCGGATGTGAGGGAGCGCTCAAGGGATTCAAGAAGGGAACACTCAAATGAGAAACCTTATAGGAAGAGTGCAAATGAAGCGAGGTCAGACCATTCCCAAACAAGTGGCCCCCGTTCACGGAGTAATTTCAGGGGAAACACGGGGAAAAGGGCAGATTCCCCTAAGAACATGAAGAAATCTGTAACTGATGAGAGTATTGCTAGTTAGTGTTGAAACATAAATTTGGCAGGTTAGTTTTGGCATTCCTTGAGTTGTTGCCCTCTTCATTTTGCCTATTTGAATTTCAGACACATGCTGCTCGTAGTCTCCTTCATTTGCTGTTGAGGAAAAAGTTTCTGATATGGTCTGCAGCTCTAACTTCCTATTCGGCTTTGAGATGATCATAGCTGGTGAAGATGATTAATTAACGATATAATGTTGCCATGTAACTGGTGATTTGGTTCCCATCTCCATTTTGATACTCTAGTTAGAAAGAAAACAGAAAGATGATAGTGTTTCATATGCACTTATCCAAAGAACTTATTTGTCCTCTACCTTTATCCATGAAACTGTCTGCAGGCATTGCAACCCAGATGGGTTTTCTTCAGGTTCATGAGGTTCGAAGTGGGGTTTACTATAATTATACGGGAAGAAGAAACAAGTTTTCCAAATGAACAAATTGGCTGGCTGCTCGAATGAAAGGCAAGTTCCTATAAACCAGAGGATCTTCTTATGTCTGTTGCTTAGTGGTTGCTGCATTTCTCTGCAACTTAGCTTGTTGTCGTTGTTTCAGAGGCTGCGGCAGTTCGAGACTTTGTTCGTTGTCACCATTTCAAAACCCCAGTTAGCCTACCCACACGAGCATTAGCAGTCAAGCCACTCCAATGGCCAATTAGCCACTGCAACAAGGACACCTAGTCGTCTCTTTCAGGCGGGCTCGCTCCTTCAAGCGCCGCTACAAAACAGAAGGAATACATGAACATCTGACATGCAAATGGCTTCCTTCTCAGCCATTAGGGCGTATCAGACAGGCCAGTTGCAGTCTTGCCCCAGTTCAGCAACATATCCTGCATCACCATTTAAAACAGTGCAAACTTGCAATGAAGAAGAAGATGATGATCTTCATTTAAAACGCTAACTCGTTTGATTCCAATTTAGTTAGTTATGTTTCCTATGCTAAATTTGCGGCCAAATCCATGGCCGATAGAGGTTGTCCATCACATTTTAATAACTCGCATGCAAGCCAAATCATGTGCCCTGAAATTTTTTCTTCTGTCTCTTAAGAGTCATTTGCTTGTTGGATTTTTGGCATTATGAATTTGAAGAGTCTATTGTTTGTATTGTATGATAAATTTGATGATATAATTATGATTGATTTGTTATAAATATAACTAGTCATCAAGAATTGACAAATTTTACTCCAATATGTAGGATTTACAAGTACGAGGGGTCCACAGATTTTGATTAAAAAAAATTGAACAAATTTGTGGACCCCACGGATTTAATACTTAAATCATGATTGGGATTTGGCTAAAATTAATCATGATTGGGATTTGAGTTCCAAATCCATCAAGCAAACGATCTTGCCCCGATCCGACCTCATCAATTAGTAGTTGTCCCATTCAGATGACAAATACATCGTGAAAACAAGATTGATATGTGATTTTTTTTTTTTAAGGAATCAAACCAATAGGCAAAACATGAATTGTCAACATACGTGATATGTGACCCTTTACTTATTTCGGTTGTTCTTCTTTTTTAATTAAGAAGCTTGTCATACTTACTAAATAAGTTCTCGACTCTAACGTTTACTAATGTGACGAATTTCTTTTATCTAGTACGTAACAAATATGATAAACCATATAGTACAAAATTATTATTAGAAAATTTTAATGTGAGCTATAAATATCTCCCTAATTTTACACAACAGTTAAAATTATTTTGTGAGCTATAAATATTTTACATACAGGTTAAGAGAAAAAATTATTCTTATGTGATAATGTAACATGTACGTGTAAGACAGACTCAGATAATGACTTAGTTTTGCATAATTTTGGTGTTAATAACATTCATTATGTAGAAAGATCTGCATAAGTCATTTATCATGTAAAAATTTTACTCAACAATCTTACATAACAATTACATAAAACAGGTTTCGAAAAGTGCATATTAGAGGTTATGCGATCAAATTGCAAAACATATCAAAGTATTAGGAAAAAATGTCGGAATAATCATCCTTTTTGATAATGTTGGAATAATCATCCTATGTGTTAGTTTTGTCCTGTTGTAGATTTTTTAATAGTTTTTGAATGTTTGTCTGAGAAACTATTAGAAATGTTTTTTATTATAAGATGTCATATAAAATTGCTAAAAAAAGATTTTCAGTATAAAATATAATAATTCATAGGAACGGACCTTTGGCTCTCTGGCCTCTGGCCTCTCTCCTCTGTTTTGGCTCGCTGTTCGGCAAATGGCTGATCGGGGCCGTAGCGGCGGTTTTTGCCACAAGCTGGAAGAATCAAATGGCGGAAGGTTGGCAGGTGCATCAAAACCCGAGAAGTTTCAAGGCAAGAACCAGGGCAGGGAAGGCTGGCCTCCCTAGAACTGTAAAGACACCTTCGCCGGAAGAGACTATGCGAGCGGTGAAATGGCGAACAGATTGGCGTCCTAACCAAAATAAACGCTTGCGTTCTTCTATAGAAGTTGGAAGCCTGGAGGAACAACCGCTTAAGAGACTACGACATAAAACCAAGAACCAATGGCGATTCTGGCTCCCTCATTCGTCGGAGATGGAAGGGGAAGAACCACTTCGAGCCCCGTTCGCGGGAGGAAACTCGTCGGAACAAATACCTAATTGTGAACAACTGGCACCAGATGCTGGCCTTGATCGGCTACTGGCAGTCGGAGAGGGGATTTTCCCCAAGAAATTAGACAGGGCAGACAATCAATTTGATCAAGCTGATCAGATTCCCTCGGGAGGTGATTGCCCCTGTGTGCGGCTGGAGGAGGAAAGGGTGGCTGCCCAGAACGAGCCCTCCATGGCAAGCTCCGCCGCGGAGCAGAAGAGTGATGGGGTGGCGGCCGCCGCGCTTCTTTGCCAGCGGATGTGGAGGCACGATGCTAGGGCGATTAGGATAGGTTCGAATCAACCGACCCCTCTTCTGTTGTGCGGGATCTTCGGGAGAGATATCCGGAGAAATTTGCTAAGACATCCTAAGCGGCATAGGTCTCCGAAATCAAGTGGAATTCGAATTCCAAATAATCACTGGGAAGCCCGTCTCTGCCTGGGACACTCGGACTATTCAGTCTATAAAAACAGAGGGCTGAAGTCTACCAGGCCACCAAATCTTGAGCGGTGGTGTGCGAGTTTTTCACAAACCCAACCGACCGTCACGGCGGCTCACTTGTCCCGGCGGCGACGGAAGCTGCAGAGCGGTGGGTTTTGGCCTTCGGGCTAAACCGCGTCGATGAAATTACCCTAGGGGGAAAGGGAAGTGGGGTAGCGATGCTGGGGAGGAAGGGGCTCCTGGGCCGGGTAGGCCTGGCCGCCTCCATGGGGCCGGTAGTTTGGCTGGGCCGTGGGGCCTTAGGTGGGCTTTTTGGGCCGGTTGGCCAGGTGGGCAGTCCATCCTCTATTGGGCCAGCTGGGTCTGTCTTTGCCTTAGGGCTTACTAAAACCAGACCCCCAAGCCCAGTTTCCGTTGTTTCAAACTCAAAAATTATGAATCCTTTGAGTTTACTAGCGTTGAGCCCATTGAAGGAAATAACCACTTTTAATGGGTCTAATGAGCTACTTGTCTATGATTGGCAGGTGAATATGGCGTCTCGAATTGCTGAGGACCAGGTTGTCGAGTTCTCACTGGAGGAAGTCCAATCGGTGAGGTTTCGAACCTCTAGGACTCTTCTAGGAAGGCTCTTTTCGGAGGCCCAGTTCACTGCTGCGGAATTGAAAGAGGGACTTGTAGAAGCATGGCGGGTAAAAGGAAACCTTAGGGTTTCAATTACGAAATTTGGCTTGTTCGAAGTGGTGTTGCCTAGTGATGAAACAAGGGTGTGGGTCCTGAAACGGTCACCCTGGATTGTCAAAGACAGGATCTTCCATCTTCGATCCTGGACACCAGCGATCTCCAGGCACACTTTTGAGGAGTTAGCTTTTGCACCCTTTCATGTTCAACTCTGGAATGTGAAGGAGGACTGCTGCACTAAGCAGTTTGGCCAGAAAATGGCATCAGGAAAGATCGCGCAGGTCTTGGAAGCAGACGTCTTCGCGTCAAAGGAGACAGATGAGCACTTCGTAAAAGTGCATGCTCTCATTAATTTTGCTAGGCCATTGCGATCTCAACTTATGGCGGTTAGCGAGGAGCTTGGCGAGTTCTGGGTTAATCTCAAGTACGAGTTCCTTCCCACCGTCTGCTTCCACTGTGGGCGTGTAGGGCATTCTAAGCGTGACTGTGTCTTTGATCCCCCTCCGGGGAAAGAACGCTTTGGCCCTCACATGACAACGAGGAAGATCGGGCGCAAGGTGTACATGGAGGAGGATAGCTTTTCAAGGTTTCGGGGTACAAGCAAGTCAGTGTGGATCAACAGGAATGTCCGCATGCAGAATGATGGTAACGCAAAGATTGTCAAGGGGCGAGTGGAGGAGGTGCCGAGGGTGCTCTCTACAAATACTCCGATGCTGGGAGGACTCTATCAGGGGGGGCATCATGACCGGCCTTCAGAGCCAGACGAGCAAGTTAACATGACCTTCAGCCTAGGCTGCGAGAACCCACCAGCCAGAAGGCTGGGGATCAGACTAGTCCTAAAGGATTTAGCTTCAAGAAGTCCCCTAGGGTGAAGCTTGGTGGAGGGGTGAGGATACCGCAGAAGAAGCGGTCACCTAGGAAAAATACCAATATGGTTCAGCAGGATGCTCAAGGTCGTAAACAGACGAGTAGACGCAAGAATCAAGCTCCCCAATCGAAGAAGGAGATGGATCCATTGGAGCTAGTCATCGAGCAATCCAGAAGGAGGAGACTGATACTGCAAGATGAATATGAAGAGGAGGAGAATGTGAGGCCTGCCGACATATTGAAGAAGCATGCTCAGGCGACTGTTGGCAAGGCAGGGGGCGCGGGTTCTCGGGTTCGCCTGCGGTTGAGAAAAGAAGGAGCTCGCTCCCCACGATCGTCGCCCACCCAGGTTGATGAGTCTAATCCTACTGGGGAAGAGCAGGATTTGGAGGACAAAGATTATGGGGATGACTTTGATAACCCCAAAATGGAGAAACAACATCAGGGTTCTGATTCGGCTGAGGACCCACCACTGGAGGAGTCCCATGCTTTTGAAATCAAGCGCCGATCACCCTCTGGTGTTACCAAGGAGGTCTCGCATGTCAAGTGGTGGAAGCTTTTGAAGCAGGACTTCACATTGACCAAGCGGAGCCTTCCTGCTGGAAAGAGGCGAGCTTGGGTCTGAATGAGTATGGGTCTAATCTGGAGGACCCAATTATGGAGAATAGGAAGCGAGTGATTGAGGAGGTGGAGGGGGCGGTGGGTGACCCTCCTACTCCGAAGAGACAATTTGTGGAAGCAGTGGATGCCCAGGAAAAGGTGAAGGAAACCAGCCTCGAGTGGCCCCCAGTGGATAAATGAGGCTTCTGGCCTGGAATGTGAGAGGAATTGGGCCATCCCTCACATTCCATTCTGCTTTAGGGCTTGTTCATTCTAATAAGCCGGATGTAGTGTTTTTTTCAGAGACACGGTCGAGCCGGCGTGTAGTGGCCCGCCGTATGCGGGGTTTGGGTTTTGAGACTTTCTAGTTTTTTTGTTGATGCAGTCGATGCATCGGGTGGGTTAGTTGTTGCTTGGGCCCCTGGGGTTAACACTTCGGTGTTTTGTTCTTCCCAGTTTTATATTTGTTTGCAAATTAATGAAAATGATTTTTCGTACTTGGTGTTTTTTGTTTACATTAGTTGTAATGTGGCTGATCGAGATAGCCAGTTGTCTCATTTGCGTGAACTGTGTGCGGATATTCACCAACCATTCGTGATCATTGGTGATTTTAACGCCATTCTCCATGAGGGAGAAAAAGATGGGGGTCGGGTTTGGAATGCGGCTCAAGCCACCAGTCTGAGAGATCTAGTTCATGACTTGGGTCTCCATGACCCAGGGTACCAAGGGGACCAGTTTACCTGGACCAACAGGCGTATGGGGGAGGCGTGTATTCGCGAACGGCTAGATAGGGCTCTTTGCTCCCAGTCCTGGATAGATACGTTTCCTGAGACTTTGGTCAAACATTTTACGGACCATGGGTCTGATCATCGTGCCCTCCTTCTTGCGGACAAGCCTTACACTCGAAATAGCCGACCCCTGTTCCGGTTTGATGCTCGTTGGGCGGAGAATCCGGAAGTCAGGGCTATGGTCCGTTATGTCTGGCAGGAGGAAGTGCAAGGTACCCCCATGTTTCGACTCTGGGAGCGCCTTAATAAACTCTGTCATCTGCTATACGATTGGAGTAGGGCGGGCACCACAAACTCCTTGCGAAATATTAAGACTCTCCAAGCTGAGGTTGACCACGTCAAGTCCATCCATCCGGTGGATTGGGATGCGGTTCGATCCCTGGAAATGGAACTATCTCGTCAGTGGGATGCAGAGGAAGTATACTGGCAGCAAAAATCCAGGGTTCGTTGGCTAAAGAAAGGGGACCAAAATTCAGCGTATTTCCACACGGTTACGCGTACGCGTCGTAAAAGAAATTTTGTCGATGGTCTGCGGGATGAGGAGGGTGAATGGGTTACAGACGAGAGTGGGAAGGCTAGGATTGCTACCAGCTTTTACCAAACTCTCTTCACTTCGGAGTCCCAGGTGCCAAATATGGCGGAGAAGGTGGCAAATCTCCCCATTCCTCAAATGGTTACACCGCAAATGAATGAGATTTTAACGGCGGTGGTTTTACCAGAAGAAGTTCGGAAAACGGTTTTTTCCATGGGATCGAAGCAGGCTCCGGGATCTGATGGTTTTACCGGAAAAATTTTCAAAGCTTTTTGGGACGTGGTGGGTATCTTGGTGATTGAGGCGGTTTGCTCTTCTTTTCGACTAGTCGAATGTTACGGAGCTTCAATCATACGTGGCTTACGTTGATCCCTAAAGTGGATTCTGTGGAAAATGTCCGCCAGCTGCGTCCGATCAGTCTCTGCCAGTTCGTTTATAAAGTAATAACCAAGATCATGGCAGAGCGGCTTGCTGGCTTACTTCCTCAACTTGTTTCTGAGGGGCAGAATGGGTTTATCAAGGACAGGCAGATTATTGATAATGTCCTTCTTGGGCATGAGTTAATGCATTATCTTAAAATAAAACGGCAGGGGAAGAAGGGGTACATGGCTCTAAAGGTTGACATGGAAAAGGCCTATGATAGAGTTGAATGGCCTTTCCTTATGGCTGTTTTGGATAAGATGGGTTTTAACTCTGTCTGGCGAGGATGGATACACGAGTGTCTGAGCTCTGCTACTTTTTCGGTTCTGATGAATGGTACGCCTTCGGGCTTTTTCGGGTCCACTCGGGGACTCAGACAGGGAGATCCGTTGTCTCCTCTCTTGTTTTTGCTTTGCACGGAGGGGTTTGCGGCCCTTCTTCGGAAGGCAATCTCTGAAAAGAAGTTGGAGGGGGTGAAGGTGGCGCCGCGTGCTCCTCGGATCTCGCACTTGTTTTTTGCCTATGATTCCTATCTATTCCTGCGAGGTTCTCTTCAGGAGTGCGAGAATCTAATTGTGGTGCTAAATGAGTATGAGGAGCTGAGTGGGCAGCGGGTTAATCTGGAAAAATCGGCAGTCTGCTTTAGCAAAAATGTTGCCTTGGAGGATCAGGATTTTTTGGCTGCGATTCTTGGAGTCGGAGCAGTAGGGGTACATGATAAGTATTTGGGATTGCCCACGTTGATTGCTCGATCCAAAATGGAGACATTCCGATATTTGGAGGAGAAGTTACTGGCGCGTCTGCAGGGCTGGAAGCAGAAAATTTTATCCTGGGCGGCTAAGGAGACCTTAATTAAGTCAATTGCTTTGGCTTTGCCCCTATATGTTATGTCTTATTTCCGGTTGCCCCTCTCTCTTTGTCGTTTATTGGATAGACATGTGGCCCTCTTCTGGTGGAGAGCTGAGGAGGGACACTCCAAGATTCGATGGGTGTCCTGGCGGAACCTTTGTCGGAGTAAGCATGAGGGGGGTCTTGGATTTCGAAGGTTTGAACATTTTAATCAGGCCCTCTTAGCAAAGATTGGCTGGCGTATTCTCCAAGAGCCGCACTCCCTCCTGGCACAGGTGTATAAAGGGAAGTACTTTCCTCAAGGATCTTTTCTATCTGCTACTGCCCGGTCTAGGCCGTCTTGGGGTTGGCAGAGTATCCTGTTTGGGCGCCAGCTTTTGGAGGCAGGGTTAAGATGGCAGATCGGAAATGGTCTTTCGGCCTCCCTGGTGCATTCTAATTGGATTCTTGGGTTTCAGTTGGATCCTCCTTGCTATAATCCTCGTGTCCTGCCAAATGGGGGGGATCCTCTGGTGGCGGAGGTTATTTGTCAAGGGGAAGGGCGTTGGGATGAGAATAAGCTTAGTCAATGGTTTGACCCTTCTGTCTGTCGGGCCATTAAAGCTATCCCACTTCCGAGGCGGAGTGTGGATGATAAACTTATATGGAATAGCACTGCGGATGGGGTTTTCTCGGTTAAGACAGCTTACCATCTGGCTGTTGAGCTTGACAGGAGGAGGGGTGGGTGGCGAGACTCGGTGAGTTGGATGGATAGACAAAGCTGGATTCGGTTGTGGGAAGCTAAAATTCCCCCCAAGCTTAAAGTCTTCTCTGGCAAATTTTGAACCGAGCCTTGCCAACCACAGAGGCGCTCAATGACAAGAATGTTCCTGTGCTCCCCCGATGTCCGGTTTGCTGGGATGGTCCCGAGACTATGGAACATTTATTTCTTTACTGCCCGGTTGCGAGGGCTCTCTGCGATTTATCGGGGTTGGAGTATTTAGGTGAGGCTTTGCCTCGGCACACTTTTCCGCTATTTGTGAAGCGGATGCTTGCCCTAGTCCATGATCAATCGCTGTTTATGGCGGTGGTCGCCGTTCTTTGGCGGATCTGGCGTTTGCGGAACTGGGTTGTCTTTGAGGGCAAACAGTTTGGGCTTCTGGCTTTAATGCGCCAATTTCATCAGCAAATTGAGGAGTGGATGGGGCTGCCGGTGGACCAGCAGTCACGGGTATCGTGCCAGGTAGTCCAGCCAGTGATCCAAATGGATGATGCTTGGTTGGTTTGCATGTGGGATGGGGCAACTAGGAGGGGTTCTCACTCGGCTGGCGGGATGGTTCTTTGTGGTCCAGGAAGGACGGTCCTTCGGGCTAAAGGTGTGCAATTTGCTCAAATTGATGATCCATTGGTGGTGGAATTACTTGTGTTGCGTGAGGCGATCACTTGGTGTTTAGAGGGGGGTTTGTCCGCTGTTCGGTTCGAGGGTGATGCGAAGGTCATTATTGACAAGATTAATCAGGCGGATTCGCGGGACAATCGCTTGGGGGCAGTCCTGGACGAGATTTGTCAATATTTTGCTGCCTATCCAGGGTTTTCTGTGCGGTTTATAGGTCGGGAGAACAATAGGGTAGCACATTTAGTTGCTAGAAAAGCCCTTTCTTTGTACCCAACTGGGAACCGTTGTTTTGATTTCAGGGTCTGGCTGCTTTCCAGGATGTAACTATCTTTTTGAGGGGTTAATATATATTATCTTTTGACAAAAAAAAACAAAAAAGGAACAGACCTTTGTTAGATTTTTTTTTATATTAAATAATTTTAATTTTCAATTCATGTTATTTTTAAAAATAATATAAATTATAGAAAATAGTATTTTTCTGAAATAAAATTAAAATATGGTTAAAAAATCTTGTATTTTCAAAATATTTTTTCGCTGAAACTCCAAGCCAAGTCTGAACTTTTGCTCCAGCTTTTGAATGAGCTTTTCAAAAGGAGAGATTTCAGAGATATTTGGCCCTATTTCAATTTTGAAGCTGGAAAACACCTTTAAAGATTGGGCTAAACATAAGCTAAAATAATTTTAGCACTAAGAAATAACATTTAAAAAATGATTTTGTTTGTCTCCTTACCTATAATTAATGAGAAATTTTACAATGCTATATAGTATGGGTGATATAGGGTTTTGCCTTTATGATACAACTTAAAAGTGTACATTTACGTTATGGTACAACTTCAGATTGTACATATTTTTTTAAATTTTTTATACAAATTCTTTTATGGTACAACTTGAACTTGTACCTTTATGTGATGGTACAACTTCAAGCTGTAAAGTTGTACCATAACATAAGGGTACAAATTGTTTTATGGTACAACCTAAACTTATACATTTAATGTTATATTACAACTTTAAATTAAAGTACTAATACATAGTAGAAGTGCTCATAATTAATTTTCAACTTGCCTATCTTGCAAGTACTAATACACGTCCTGTGTTTTATTTGGAACAACTTGCCTATCTTGCAATTACCCTCTTCTCTGTTCTTATATGAGAGTGTTCTTTAACTTCTCCTATGATGGAAATTAGAGGACCGCTACCGGCAATGTGGACTTTATGTGCGGTTGGGATTTTGAATTAATATGTCAGAGAGGTTTCATGAAATTGGAATTCTCATCTCAAAACCTGTCTCTCCTCAATTGGAGCAAGCCTGGCAAGTACCATCTTCTGGTCCGACCGAGGTGCGGATGTCATGGAAGGGCCGGCAATTCATCGGGAAGAAAACGTCGAGAGGAAGATGGGAGGCGGCCGGAACTTGACCAGCCGTCAGGAATATCGTCGGCCGACCAGTATTCAGGTCATCATAGGAAGCTGGGGGACAGAGTTCCACGACTTGAGATTATGGGAAAATCAACGGTTGGACGGGCGATTAGCAACCTGCCACCCGCCACCCACACAGAGAAATCCAACTCCGGCCACTTCTTTGCCTACCCACCACCGTCTATGATTCCAATGATATGCTCGGCAAGGGAAACCACTTGTGTAGCCGCTAGTCAATTTACGTCGGTAGACCAAGGGAGATTGAAGAGAAGAATCGGGCGGAAAAAGTCGGCGGGCCATAGGAGGCTTATGCTACACCCGTGCATAGCCTACTGGACCCCTTAAGCAAGATAGACACTTTATATGTTCTAATAATTAACACCTACTTCAAATTAAGATGCTATTATATGGGATTTTTCCAGAAATAGCACCTTTAAAGAAAATTACAAAAATAGCACGCACTCAAAAATATTTACAAAAATAGCACCCTTTTTTATGGACCACATGCACCTCCAAGGTGCGTTTTATATGTAAACCGCAGTTGGAGGGTGAGGTTTATTATCCTGGGCCAAAACCACATCTTGGCCATGCGGTTTCAGGTCTGACCTACATAAATCGCATGGCCTAGGTGCGGTTTTGGCCTGACCTACCAAAACCGCACCTTGGAAATGCAGTTTGCTTCTCCAAAACAAAACCGCATCCCCAAGGTGCGGTTTTGCCACACAAACCGCACCCCCCAGTGCGGTTTGTGTGTCAATTATTTTTCGACACCCGACATATAGCCATGCAGAATAACAGACGTGGGGCTGCATGGCAGACGAAAACCGCATCTCTAAGGTGCGGTTTTCATCAATGATTTTGCCTATAAAAGACTGCACGGAAAACCTCTTCTCTTCACACCTCTCCTTCTCCCTTTTCAATTTTCTGTTCTAGCTCTATATTTCTTTAGTGTTTTTGCAATTAACGTTAACTCGTAAGTTTATTTTGTATTACTTTTTATTGTGATTTTTTATTTTTGATTTTTATGATATTAACTGAACTACAGTTTTTTTGCAGATGGCATTCCAAAAGTTCACGCATGGCTTACGGTGGAATGGTTACTCGGAAGAGACCGGAAAGGGGGTCACCTACGTCGGTGGTAATTTTCAGAAAATGAAGGTCACTACCAGACCGCTGCTTGAGGACCTCCATCAAATGTGCACTAACGTTACTTGCATGGATGGCACGAGAAGAGTTGATCGTATGGTGTACTGATATCCAAACAGAGAAAGTGGGTCATTGTGGCATGAGGAATATCTCATAACCACTCCGGATGAAGTAGATTCCATGCTCGAATTCTTGAGGTCCAACAATCTTTCCAAAGCCGAGATGTTCGTTTACACCGAGGCGGCCGTTGGCGTTGGAGGTCATTCTGGACACGGTCAAACGTCTGGTATCCATGGTGGAGGTGAATTATATGGCGATCATCTCTACCAAAGTTACCATGATCCTCATTCCTATTTTCAGTACCAAGAGCAAGGTGAAGGTCATCATCAATCTTTGCCGTCATATGAAGAAGAAGTTCAACCGGACCTCCCCAACCAACCTCAGTACAACTTCCAATCAGGCAGCGACAGTTTTCACAACTAGGAGCTGATGAAGGTGCCTTTCATGAGCTGGATCAGATGGAAGCTGCCCTGCCAGCACCAGTTAGTGACCCCTCCGATGAAGAAGGAGAGAACAACGTCAGTGCAGGCAGCTCTGACCCTCTTGAAGGTGCTGATAATTCAGGACCAGAGTCAGACTCAGATAATGATGATGAGGTGGCTCGTGACCTTGTACCAGTCCCCTACTACAATCACATTCCAGACGACAATTGGATGGTCGACAGCGACATGGAGCCGCCAGAGCTCCCAGTATGGGGTCCACTCACTGGGTTTATGAAGGGCCAACAATTTGGCTCGAAGTAGGAGGTGCGGCACGCCATTGAGACTGAAGCAATGACTCGGCATTTTGAATGGCACACAACTCATTCCAACACTAAAAGGCTCTTAGTCAGATGCCATAATCATCACGAGGGGTGCAATGTTAGGATTCGGGCCATCAACAGCAAGAGACACGACCACTGGGTCATATCCCGTGCGGTGAACACACACACATGTGTGTCATCCATAACTTCCTAAGGCCATCGACAGTTGAAATCCAGGGTGGTTGCTATGGCTATCAAGCATCTAATTGAGCAAGATCCGGACCTGAAGGTGAAAGTCATAATCTCTGACATTGCAAGTCGTTATGGTTATATGATTAACTATAAGAAGGCGTGGCATGGAAAGCAGAAAGCTCTGGCCGCCGTCTTTGGTGATTGGGAAGAATCATATGCATTCCTTCCCAGGTTAATTTTGGCATTGGAGGCGTCTAACCCTAGTACTGTTATCTCCCCTCGATACCAAGATGAAGAGATACAACCCCCAGAGCCAGGTAACAAACGCCATTTCAGACGACTTTTTCGGGCATTCAAGCCATCTATTGATGGTTTTCGCTTCTGTGTCCCTGTGATCCAAGTGGATGGTACATTCCTTACCGGCAAGTACAAGGGCACTCTCCTGATTGCCAGTGGGGAGGATGCAAACAGACAAGTCTTTCCTTTAGCCTTCGCCATTGTTGAGGGAGAGAACGCTGATAGCTATGGATGGTTTTTCTGACAAATTCAGCTCCACGTCACTAGGAGGACGAACCTGACAATAATCTCTGATCGGCACGCCGGTATTAGAGCTGCCATCTTAGGTTTAGATCCAGCCTGGAAGTGGTGCCAAAGGTGGTGCATACGACACTTCAAGAGCAACTGGAACCATCATTTCAAGCGGAAGAAGCTTGCTGATAATTTGTGGTGGATTGGTAAGCTCTCTATTAGCCATTTAATTTTGTCAGCTAACAATATCTTGTAATCAGGAGAGTAGTGCACTTGTTAGACTCTTTCTAAAGAGATGCATGCCTAAGGAAATGGGGTTTTAAGCGATTATCATGGTCCTCCCATTTCCTGGAAAAATCGGGTTTTTAAGCGATCTTCGAATCCCCCCTTTTTCTGTCAAACATGCTGTGTTTCTAAGTAGATGTATACCTCTCCTAAGAGTCTAACGAGAGTGCCTCCGGGTTGTTCGAATTGTACTAAACTGCCGAAAAGTGACTAACGATATACTTTTTTGTGTGTTCCTCAGCGGTTGCCTACCAAGAGAAAAAATTTCAGGAGAAGTTGCAGAAGATGCGCGAGTTATGCCCTGAAGGGGTACAGTGGCTGGATGGACACAACCTATCCATGTGAACATTTCATAAAGATGGATTTGGCGATCGACTTTGATGCCGTTAAAATGCCTAATCGGGTCCAACCGTGTCCTTTTGAGAAAGGGCAAGATAGCTGGGTGGAATGGGAGCACATTGGTCGTACCCCTGTAGCGGAGTATTGTTTGTGCCTCCTAGCGAAAATTTACACGTTAATTATTATATATTAGTAAGGGTTTTTTCTTGTAACTAAATTAATTAAATTAAATTATTTAACTTCGAGTAGAATTTTATTATCATAAAAATACATTTCATATAATTAACATAATAACATTCTAAATAAATAATAATTTAAAAAGATACATACATATTATCATAAAACTAACATCCTAAATTAATTAACATAATAACATTCTAAATGAATAATAATTTAAAGAGATACATACATATTATCGTAAAACAAACATACTAAATTAATTAACATAAATAACATTGTAAATGAATAATAATTTAAAGAGAAACATACATATTCAAATATTTTAAATTAATAGAATTCATTTTGTACACATAAAAATAAATCGTATTGGTTATTTGGTAAATAATTTAATCCTATTGGTTGTTTTAAATAATTTAATCGAATACAGAGCAACACTCGCTAGACTCTTAGAAGAGGTATACATCTTCTTAGAAACGCAGTCTTTTTGACAGAAAAAAGGGGGATCCGAGGATCTCTTAATACCCGATTTTCCCAGGGAATGGGAGGATATGATAATCGCTTAAAACCACATTTCCTTATACGTGCATCTCTTTATAAAGATTCGAAGTAAGTGGCACTATGTATTCGATTAAATTATTGAAAACAACCAACACGATTAAAAATTCAACATAAATTTATTATATTCCACTAAATACATTAGCAAAATAAAAGAAAGACAAATGATGAAGAATTGTATGTATCGGGTGATCGTTCCAAACATCCCTTGACCGATGGTTGGGTTTGTCGTACTAGTCGGTTGGATCCAACGGTCCTTGCTCGAGATAATACCGTTGGTTGTATATATCCACGTCGTCCCCAACCTACAAGAAAATAACAACGAGGTTAGTACATAGATTAATTAAAAAGCTTATAACAACAACAAAAATTAAACCAGAATAATGAGTACGTACCGCTAGAAATTCATCAACATAAACTCCCTCTCCTTGCCACCACTCGCTCATTTTTTCGGGAAATTCGGACAGAGATTCGGCTCGGCGGGTTTTGAGAAAAAAATCAAAGAAATGTTTTCTGATGGCAGATCGGACTTAGCCGCGACCAACAGACCACTATTTCCTAGGCTTTTGGGAGGGGAGGGTTTAGAGAGATAAATTCTAGAGAGAGAAGGAAGAATGGGTTGTAGTGTAAAGAAATGAGAGGGGAAGGGGGTATTTATACTTATCAGACCGCACCCTTCAGGGGGCGATCTGGTAATTTTCCCCTCGTAAAAACTGCTCCCTTCCGATGCAGTTTGCGATTCACGAGGCGCTGACCGCTCCTTGCAGGTGCGTTCCCCGATCCATGGCGCGGATCGCTCTGCTGGCGTGCGGTCCGCCGTCCGATCGCACCTTCATCCAACGGTCTTGAAGACCGTTCAGCAGATAAAACACACCGCATCTTCCTAGTGCGATTCGTGTGCTGACGTGGAATAAACCATACCCCTAAGGTGCGGTCTATTAAAAATGGTGCTATTAGTATAAATTTTTTCGACTGGGTGCTAGTTTTGTAAAAAAAAAAAAACGTGCTATTATTGGAAAAAATCCCTATTATATGGGCATTGACCTTTAGCCAGGTTAATTATACAAGTTTCAATAATGGATCTTTGAGTTTGTTTCATCACACTAGCTAGAATCTTGTGGATCTTTCTTTTAGGAAGTGGTATAGATCCATATACGTAAATGGACATTTTCCAATAATTCGAGTAATTGACACTAATAGGTTTATGACATAGTGTCGGACTTGGTTTGACTGTGAAGTCTCGTATTCAAGTCCGCACGACCCCCAATATTAACAGTTGATTAAAATAGATTGGTACGTTCTATATGTGCGAACTTCAACCCACATAAATTGGCTTTCTGTTTGAGTTACATAGTCTGCAGGTGCTGAACTGCAATGACTACTTTTTAATAAGCGACCTTGCTAATTAATCTCTAATTACCCCCTTAATTAGATTGATTTCTTATTACGATTTGTAGCTAGCAACATATATATAATATATTTATACACATGCACTAAATAAGTTACACGCTAGCGGAGCCACCACGTGTGGCGGGCATCATCGGAGCAAACGAACCGAGCAAAATCGAAGACGACCACTTCTTCCGGCGCGCCGGTCAATGAACGGCGGCAGAGCGGACACGTGGGATGGCGGCGGCGGGTGAAGATTGAGTAGTTTGACCATCGGTCAAGACAAACTTGATGGAACGCATGGCGACACGTCAGCTCCGGAACCGCGTCCCCCTCTTCGATCTTGGACAAGCACACCGCGCATTCGACGTCCTCATCGGCGGTGGCCCCGCCGCGGGGATGGTGGTGAGCGGCGGCGGCGGAAGTTGGGTAGTGTTGAAAATGAAGGTGGGAGTGAGGATGGAAGAAGCAAGTGTGGAGCAGAATTTCCCATCCCCATTTCAAGTAACTCAGCATCACCATTATGCTTCCCAACACTTTCCTCGCATCCATTTCTTATCAAGTCGGGATTTGATCTTCTTTATGGAAGAAATGGAACTTCTTTAGGAGAGAGATGAGTAGTACGACTGGCGGGATGGAGCCGGTATTTATAGAGAGCTGTTGTGTGTAGAAAATGAGGCAACATTATTATAATATTATTATTATTGGAGAGAAAAAGACGACAAAGTTTAGTTTGGTAATGTGTAGATACACATCCATTATTATAATTATTGTGACTTTGATATTGAATTTAATTATATAAATTAGAATTACTACTAGTGATTGGTCAATGTTTCGCCGTGTCTTGTCACGAACATAGACTTCCGAAGTCCGTGCGGCGTCTTGAGGTGCACTAATTCCTCAAGACCAGCATCTCTGCATACGCATGCCAACTGGTTTCGCCCTGCCTTGGGCTCATCAGGGAGACGGCAATAGCCTCCGACCAGTTGTGCCTTCTCTTGCAACGATTCCCTTCATAGCCACATCCTGACTCGGCCATATGCAATGCAACAGGCAGACAACGCCTTATCGCTAATGTCGCCCCCTTTACCCTTCTCATGGCAAGACAACCAGATGGCAGCGTTCTTCAGACGATCAACACGTATAATGATTGTTAGAATCGTGTTTGGTACGAAAAATCCTATTTTTTTTTTTAAAATGAACAAAATGTTCTTAAAAGGTTAGTTATGGCAACGATTGAAAATGATCTCGGAGAGACCGAGAGAAAATCAGAGAGCTAATATGTAATTTTATGTTAAGCAATCGTAAAAAAAAAAAAGTTGCAATTTAGATAACGATGTTTATTATGTTATGTTTATTTTAATATTTTTCGTTTTGTTATATTAATTTATGAATGTATTTATATTTACTTTTATTGTGCTTTATGGATTGCCGGATCCAATCCAACATGTTTAGGTGAAAAATGTTGGTTCAAATAGAATATAGGGTCTGTGTGGTCGTCGTTACTCGTTATCTCTTATCTTCGGTAATATCAAGCGAAGAGAGAGAGAGAGAGAGAGAGACACATGTTTTTGAGGAGAGAGTGACAAACAGAGAGAGATGAATATTTCTCTCCTGAAACGCGTTTGATTTGTTGTGAAGTCTTTTTCAAGTCGAAAACATTGTACGAGGTAACCAATAACTGATTAGCGTTCTGCCGGAAAAATATTGTATGCGCGCGTGGAAAATCTGGCCAAGAAAAATCACAGTCAAGCAGAGTAGTGTAGTGGAGAGAAATTGTGGCTTGTGGGTCGTGCTGCTAAATCCAATGAATTATTCCTCCTTCCTGCCACCACGTGCTAGTGCCACAGTACAAAATGGCACCACATATAATATATAATATCGTACCTGTCTGTCGCATTCTTGTTTGTGGATGCATATGTTCTTCACCTGTGGAAAATCATGCAAAATGTGAAACATTAGCGCTGGGGAAATTAAGCTGCTTTCATTTTGGAAGATGATGTTTCCAACGCCACTTTCTTCTTATATCTTCCTATTTATATTAACCTTTAATTGAAGAGTTATGTTGATGGCGCGGAATTGAAAACAATCACAAGAGATACGAGATTTTACGTGGTATTTCTGTTCGACGTGAACAAGATTAATACACGGTGAGCTTGAACGAGCTCACAGCTGACGATTTTATTATGAGACTACATTGTGACGGCTTGCTTACGACAGGTTCGTAACTAAGCTTTTATAGAGATAGACTTAGAGTTAACACACTGACCCCTAGGGGCGGATACATGGAGGTTTAGGGGTGTCCCGGGACACCCCTAAAATTTGGGAAAACGATTATCCAACCTTCGATAGTAGTTTGTGTGGGTAAAAGAAAATAGTGATAGTGGAACACTCTTAAAATATGGAAAATGATTATTCAACCTCCTATATTATTCTGCATAGGAGTACAAGTAATATTTAAGTGATAGGGTCTATGTGATTTGAACTTGGGAACACTGCTACTATTAGTAAATATAGTTTCAATTAGACTACAACTCATTTGTAGCTATGTTTTAGATCAAAATATAATAGTAAAAGACTATTCTTATCCCCAATTATTTTCAAAACCTAACGATTAAATCCAATTACGGGTTACCCTTGTCTAGTAGGATATGTCACGAGAGATTTGTTGAGCAGTGTATACACCGAATATATTTTACCATTCTTTCATAATACGGAACATGTTTGAACTTTTATTCTAACTTTTACTAGTTGAATATTTTCATATTTAATAATTATTTGATTTAATTTTTAATTTTAATTTTTTTGAAGAGGACACCCCTATTTAAAATTTCCGAATCCGACATTGACTGACCTGACCCGTCCCATCTCTTGAGGGTCAAACAAGGTCAAGAAAGAGACAGGGACGGAACAAGACAGTTATACATCTTGACCCTTCAAGAACGGGTCAGACAGGGTTAGAGACGGGACAGGGACGGGTCAGGGCAATTTTCAGCCCTACCACCACGTGCTTGTTAGTGCCACAATACAAAATAGCACCACATAATACATAATATCGTACCTGTCGCATTCTTGTTTGTGGATGCATATGTTCTTCATTGCTCTTATGCCCTTAATTCCGGCTCAAGATAGGATGCATAACCATGGGTTATGCACCCATCAATAACCAAATCTGGACCCTTCATTTAGAAAATCCAGATCTAAGGATGAATAATTAAAGGTCATTTTTATTTTCCCCACCTTTCTTAATCGGCTCATATCTTTTACGTTTTAACTTCGATTTTTTTTCTTTGCACAGATGGAACGAGTTTATCGTGCTCTACAAAATGAGATCAATTTTCAATATTTTTTTAGAAAAAAAAAATTATGGCTTCTCGGTACCAACTGCATACCATATGGTATCTTCTTCGTTTTTAATTCGTTGTTTGCACAGAAGGGACGAATTCATCATGATCTATTGGATCTATAAATTTCTGGGTGAACAAATTACAAGACCACACAATACTATACAATACCACCCTGGTACGGGGTGGTATCTTGTGGTACACAATGTTAAAAGTCGTAAATGACAGTTAATATACCTCTACTATCATGTATTCAACCATCCTACAGTCTTGGTTTGTTCATACCACCATGGTACGGTTTTCAAATCATAGATATACTCTTATTTCAATACCAGTCAATACCATATGATATAGACTAGTAAAAGATGACTCAATTTTTTTTTGTTCAAAAAATATATTAAAGTGGATATCATTTTGAAGAGCACAATTAATTTGATCTAACTTTGAAAAAAATTAAATTTCGACTTAAAACGAGTGAGAAATCGTCCGTCAAAGATTAAGGAGGGGAAAATTAAAGGCTTTCTAGGAGAGAGAAGAATGCTGATGTGAACGGGTTACTTATAATTACTCACCATAAGGTTACTAATCTGATCCATTCCTCTTAATTCCTCCTCACCTGTGTGGAAAATCATGCAAAATGTGAAACATTAGCGCTGGGGAAATTAAGCTGCTTTCATTTTGGAAGATATTGTTTCCAACGCCACTTTCTTCCTGTCCAACAATGTACTGTACACCGCACTTGAATAACTAATTTCCATTTGTTCTGCACTACTTATTATGACTCGACTTACGTAGAAAACGGGATTTTTAAAGAGTTTCTATACTGTTTTAGGATGAGTCAGGATGGTTACTAATTTTTTAGTTGTCATTGTGGCTACCTATATCTCCACCCTTTATTCATTCTCGGTATTTTTAAACCGACCATCATGATTAAATAAGGATAATTTTGGGGGTGGGGGGGGAAACCACACTAGATTATTCTCCTTAAAATATAACTTTCTATATATTATCCCAAATCCTAAATAATTATTTCAAACCCTACTCCCTCCTCCCCTCACCGCCATCCGCTGATCGTCCTCCCCCCCCCCCCCCCCCCCCCCCCCCCCCCTCTCCTGCACTTCCCTCCCTCCCTGCACCCCACCCTATCACCATTCTCCCCAACCCACCGCCACCTCTCTCTCTCCCTCCCAACCCTACCCCACCAAGTTTGCCGCCCTTCTCCCCTCCTTCCCTCCCCCTCGGCGAGTACGGGATGATGGAGGTTCTCAAAACAATCGACGGCGATGGTCATCCCTTTATCTCCGACCCTCTCGCCTCAATGGTATTGTTTTTGTCGCATTGGTATTGATTTTATTATATTGGTATAGTTTTTGTCGCATTGGTATTGATTTTATTATATTGGTATAATTTTTGTCGCATTGGTATTGATTATCATGTAATGGTATTAATTTGCATGTATTGGTATTGATTAAATCTGCAATGGTATTGGTTTTTGTGAAATGGTATAGATTTATATTGGTACATTGTTTATATTGGTAGTTTTCGTGTAATGGTATAGATTTATTTTTGTAATGGTATTGATATTTTTTTTTAAAATGGTAGTGGTTGTCTAATGGATTGGTAGTGATTTTATGTTTTTTTTTTCCTTTTGCAGAAATATTGAGAAAAATAAGGAAATGAGATATGGCTGGAAATTATCGAAGTGAGAGAAATAAAGAGTATTGTAATTAATATATTTTTGTAAATACCTAAAATATAATTTATTAAAAAAGTTAATTAATATAATTTATTTTTTCATACCCAATTTACCCTTAGTAACCATGGTGATTACTACTTTCTAGTATTCACAGTAACAGCTCCCGAGCTAAGGGTTTGAGACGATGGTGACCAAATGGATTAAGGCACTAGGCGTTCAAGTTGAGAACGCTTCGTGTCACCATAAACCACATGAGCAACAATACAACTTTGTGGCGAATAGCTGATGAATGAAGTAGGGGTGGTTATATGGTCTGGTCAGGTTAAATTGACTCGAATTGATGATCCGGTCTCCGTCCCATCTTTTCGGGAATGTAAGGACCAAAGATTAGATTGGATATAGTCCAGTTTTGATCCGGTCCGGTCTCAATCCGGTCTTGATTTTAGATTGAGCTTGTGGGGATTTGAGTGGTCTGAGGACTTAAAGGGTGAGGAGTTGGTTAAGTTTGGGTATTAGTCTCTCTTATCCGGTTTTCGATCCGGTTCCAAACGGTTTTTTACCTCAAATCTAAGCCCGAATATTGGATGTAATAGTTTGCTATCCGGTTCCAGTCCGAGTTATATGGTCCGGTTTCGGATAAAACCAAATAGTCCGGACCAAATATCCAGTCCCAGTCCTAGAATGAAGGCATCCACAGAATAGAGTCAGCATGACGTAAAATCTTTTTTTTTTTTTAATCTTTGCATGTCTAGGTGAAGTGGAGCTCAAGGAGGGTCATCTCATTCCAAACTAGTGATACCAATTACATTACATGCTTAGTAAACATCGTAGATGACTATGTGAATGTATCATCAACACAAGGTATGATTGTTTAAAGTGATAAATGACTGATTACGGGATGGGATTAGGTGCTAACTCTTATAGGGGTTAGCACCGTGATAACTAGCAAAAATCACTACGTATTATTATAAAATCAATACAACATCTAAGCTAAATCACTACTAATTCAAACTAGTAGTAGTTTTTCTCTTGGTTAGGACGGTGCTAACTATTGTACAATTAGCACCGTAGCCGTTCCCACTGATTACGGAATGAGTTCTATTTCTATAATTAGAGATCAAAGTTCATGACTTCATAATTAATTTAAGTACGAGGAACGACCAATCATAACGTCATAATCTTGTCCTTCGTCACCGCGTTACTAACATCGAGGTGGTAAATCCGCTAAGAATTTACCGATCAGGTCTGGATGCTCTCTGCTGCCTGCCTCAGACTGCCACTAACTAGTTAGCTCAACAAACATATCCAATACAGTGAAACCCGTTGAGAACGGAGCCAACCCAGTTAGGTTGAGGCCTGGGCCCATACAAGAGCAGGCCCTTACTTTCAAAGACCATACAACAAATCCAGCCTAAAGCCCATAAAAGGCCCAGCCCATTCCGAACGGCTTGCTTCCGTCCACTTTCACTTGCAGAACAACAGAACAGAGTCCTCCCCGACGATTCCGACAAGGCAACAACAACGTACAACAACCAAAACCCCGGGCCCTCCCTCGTTTTCACCGGCGATCGACACACTTTCCCCCCCGACGATGGCTGCCTCTCCCACAACGTACTGCTCTTCTCCCGCCCTCGGCGGCTCCCTGCCTCCCGGCAGCAGTTCTGCTTCCTCGGTTTTCTCCACCCGGACGTTTTTCCGGCCCGTTTTCTCCACTGACGCACCGCCGCTCCCGAGGTTCGCCGTCTCCGTTCAATCCCGGAATCCCGACGGTTCCAGCGGGCGTGGGCCGATCAATTCGGCGTTTGAGGCGGATTTGGCGGAGACAGAATCGTCGTCGTCGTCTTCGGTCTCCTCGTCCATTGATTTTCTAACCTTCTGCCATCGTTTGAAGGTAAATTGGAGCAAGGGGGGAAGGTTTGCATTAGGCCAGCTAACCTAATTGGTTGTTTCTAATTGATTCGCTGATAATCTATATTTTTCGCAGACCACGAAGAGGAAGGGATGGATTAATCATGGGATTGATGGCGCTGAATCGATTGCTGATCATATGTACCGCATGGCTCTCATGTCTCTGATCGTCGGTGACATTCCCGGTGTCAACAGAGAAAGGTTGGTGCTTTGTTTCATATAATGTGAAATTCACGCTCTTGGTCATTTGATTTCATTGGTTCACGCTCTTGGTACGATGGGAACTTTGCCTAATTCTTAGCTAGCAAGAAAATGTGGGATCACTGGGTAGCTTAGGTTTATGAATGCTATTCTACTGATCGGGGAAATTACATTGCGGAAACAGGAAACTTGAGTGAATTCTTTTGCGGTACAGAAAGCTCTTTCTCTATTTCATTAGGGCATAATAGAGCTAGAACGACTGCATGCATGACTGGAGACAGCTGCAGGCTCAAGAATTTAGACAATGTGATTTCGACCTATGTTAATCTTGTGTTTTCTCTTACAATTTGGGTGCTTTCGGTTTGCTTCTCACATACTTGGTTGGGTTGAGCAATGAGTTTTGTTAGGGTGCTTGGTTGCTTTATGCATGTGGACATGTAACTGGGATATGCTCACTGAAACTTGTTTGGTTGCCTTATTGGTTCAGATGTATAAAGATTGCAATCGTCCATGATATTGCTGAAGGTATTATTTTGATTATGTTATCTCTACTGTCCTTCTGATGGTTGATGAGGTTCTTTCTTGCGGATCTAAATTTATTGATTTGAAGTCTTAAATCGCTTTTACGGTAATTAAATGCTTTTTCAACTGATAATGCATATGATTTGCTGTCAGAAGGGGTTTCACTAGAATGATAGTAACATTTCCAGGTGCCAACTAAATATTTGCAACAATTCTATATATCTATACTTCTTGGTTGTAGATAAGGGTAGGCTTATCTAGGATATCCAACTGGCAATACCTTTTAGAGCCATGTTCCTCTAATTTGAAGGATCGTTATGTAATCATAATGAATCAATGGGAATTAGCCCTGCCTTGTTGAGTCAATTTCTACTTGTCGCTAAATTATGCACACATGCTCCTCTATTGGCATCTGAATTCTTGTTTCAAATTTAATAGCTATTGTTGGAGATATAACACCATCTGATGGTGTGCCGAAGGCAGAAAAAAGCAGGCGTGAGCAGGCAGCATTGAAAGAATTGTGCAAAATGCTTGGTGGAGGAATGAGGGGTATTTGCTGATCCTTCATCTTGATTTGAGATTTGAATTGTTTGTAATAAATGTTTGCTTACTGCAGCTGAAGAGATCAAAGAGCTATGGTACGAGTATGAAAATAATGCTTCCTTGGAGGCTAACCTTGTCAAGGATTTTGACAAAGTATGTATAGATTGAAAACTGGTGTAGATTGTGTCTTCCCCTTTGGTATTTGTATTATGAGTTTTGCATGTTTTGTTAACGCGAGATAACACATCTTTTTGGCAGGTTGAGATGATTTTGCAAGCATTGGAATATGAAACTGGTTAGTTACAGATTACCCTGCCTACCAATTACTCCCATGAGCAAAATTCTCTTTCTCATTTTAATCCACATGCACTCTTATGTCTCTGCAGAACATGGGAAGCTGTTGGATGAATTTTTCATTTCAACTGCAGGTAGAATTTACTATTACTAAAGATTCACAAAACTCACATTATGATAATAGACTTCCCTAAATGCTGTGATCTTCCTTTGATTAATGACATTTTTCCCAATCTGGCATCCGTAGGGAAGTTTCAGACTGACTTGGGAAAAAGTTGGGCAGCTGAGGTCATCTCCAGAAGGAAGTCCCAAGAAGGCAACTAGCTATAAGCTGATCTCCTTATTACCCATGCGGTCCTTACTCTCATTACATGCTGGGCCAAGGTTTTTGGATGCAACTCTCACAATCACCAAACTCTTTATGGAAACTACTGGTCGAAGGATCGATGATCCGTGAACGGGAAAAAATGAGGCATTTGGCACGAGTAATGGCGATCTGTGGAAAGAAATGTGAGGGAGAATCCTGCAGTAGTAAGTATTAACATCATACACTCACCGGTTTCGGAACTCCGGACGTTGTTCAACCATTTATCATGTGCTAACATAGCAGCTGACTACTTGCCTTAAAAAGCAAACTATGCATTATTAAGTTTCCTCATCGATGGCGCATCATGTGAGTTGTGACTGTGTAAACCAATTTTTGTGATCATGGTTATGTTTCTTCTCATTGTGAAGGTTGAGCAATAAGGAATCTGTGTTTTGATATTGTTGCTTAAAATAGGAGTCCTTTCCTGCAGAGCTTGTGTTCATTGAATGTCCAACCAAGGACATCATCAGTATAGAGAAAAGCACAGATCTTTTCCCATAGTGTCTGTCCTAATTTTAGGATGATAACTTGAAACATCAATCTTCGTAACCTCTAAAATCAGCCATTTATAGTAGAACTAAACATTTCTTTATGAGGGAGGAGAGGTTCTTATTTTATAATCAGCTGAAGTTCCATCCAGCACAAAAGGCAAAACTTGACTGGGGCACCTCTCGTGTCATCACAACATTAATCTATTAGTTGACATATGATAGAATAAATAATAGATCAAGTTTCAAGAGTGTCAATTCGAAAGGAAAGTAGATTTTTGGTGAATAAAGGAAACATAAATTACGGGTTATTTACTCTCTGTGGTCTCTGCTTACTATAAAAACATAAACTTTGACGTTACTGTGAAGGGAAGGAAAGGAAAGCGCGCCCACCTTCCTTAGCCTCTGAGTGCAATGATGACGGCGTGAGAGGGGGAAAATAACCCATCTCTTTTACACTTATTTCCTCAAAACTACCTTAATTAAGTTCGTGATTCAGCTTAGTTTTAGAATCCGTTGCTGTCTCCTTTGGCGCTCCTTTGTCAGCAGCAATGCTACTTGTGATTTCCGGGACCCACAACTCCGTGTTCTTATGAAATCTCGAGACTTTGAGCGAGAAGAAGAGAATTTTCCTCTGTAGAGGAGGCCAAAGGGAGAAAGTTTGAAGGAGATTTTCAGCCTTTTATTGACCGCAATTAGAAACTTCTCTGCTGCGACATTTCCCCATTTTCCACTACTGGTGGTGAAGGACGAACTCATGAGAGTACAAGGTAAGAGAGTCTTCCGAGATCTTTTTGGCATGTGGGTTTTCTTTCTGAACCAGTTCTGCGATATGGGTTTTGCTCCATTTTGGCGCTCCTGAGATTGTTTAGAAGAGCAGCGAGGATTGAGTTGTGGTTTCGTCTGGTTTCGAATCGGTCTGTTGATCGGTTGCTGGTTTTCTTGCTGGGGGTTTTAGTGGTTTCTTTATTGCTTTGACTAGTTAGCTTAGTTGGTGTGACTTTTGCTTCTGCAAGTAACCGAGTAATTTTGGTAAACTAAGGTTTTCCGTGTTCTGTTTTCGGATTGGATACTGGTGGTAGCGATTGGTGATCGGAAACTTGTTTGGCTGAGCTGGTTTAAGCTAAAAATCCAGAATTTTGCTTCAAGTTTTCTAATTTTGGAGACTCTGCTGAGCTGTGGTTCCTGTGTTTATATTTTTACAGCAAGCATCTATACAGTTCTACGATTGAGCTTCAGTATAGTTGATAATCTGTGAGTTGTGTCAATTGTGGTGCTTCCATTTTTGCTATCTACGTTGCTAGACAGAATTCTGGGTAGAAGATGAACTGAACCAGCTTTCAATTTTGGCATTTGAATTAGGTGATTTGAGAGAAATCCGTGGGTTGAATTGATTTGGTTATATAATAGTGATGGCAACAGTAGCTCCAGCCCCGAATCCTCCGAGTCCTGCTGCTCCCACACCTTCAGGAACTGCAGCATCACCCCCGCCATCCATCCCATCACCACCACCACCACCACAATCCTCCTCTCCTCCACCTACTCCAACAATATCCCCACCTCCACAAGATGATCCTACTCCACCGCCACCATCATCATCACAACCTCCTCCGCCAGCAACACCATCGACTCCACCACCATCTGATTCACCTCCGCCTAGTTCTCCACCACCATCACAACCTTCTAATCCACCATCTACACTACCTCCTCCAGCACCACCGTCTAATCCACCCACAAGTGCTTCTCCACCTTCGCCATCACCACCATCAACACCACAGCCACCGCCAAATTCGCGTCCTCCACCACCTCCATCCACGCCTGCCCCTGATATTCAACCTCCACCAGCATCTACTCCACCTGAAAGTTCACCACCGCCACCAGAAACCCCATCACGACCACCTACTAGTCCTCCCTCACCACCTAGGAATTCACCTCCTCCTCCTCCACCTTCAATTCCACCAAGAGGTGCACCTCCACCTCCAAATAATGCTTCATTGCCTCCTACTACTCCTACCCTACAACCACCACCTTCTGGAACAAATTTTACTCAATCAACTCCACCACCAGTAATCAGACTGGCTCCACCTCCTCCCTCGCGGAATACTCCATCATCCTCTTCTCCCCCATCATCTGTGAACAATGAAACTATTCCGAATGCATCTTTTGATCAAAACGGTGGAGACGGTAGGATCGGTACTGGAGCCATAGTGGGTATCGGAGTAACGCTGGGAATCTTAATGCTCACTCTTATCGGGGTAATTGCCTGGTGCATAAAGAAACGCAGGAAATCTGTTTCTAGAGTCAATGGTGATTATGTGATTCCTTCACCTTTTGCATCCTCCCCATTATCAGGTAAAAAAACATCTGAATATTAATTTCTGTTCTGGTTATTAGCATATTGGAATGTCTGCCATCATTTGGAAGTGTACATTACTTAATTCTCAATCTATTGTGATGCTCACATTTTGGAAAAAGCTGTAGTCGATGCATAGCTGTTCTCAGAGACATCGTTTGATTCTGTGCTGTTGTAAACCCTGCAATCCACCTGAATTTACGTAATTTGACAATTAAGAGAACTTGCATCAATCCATTTAATGAATGGTTTTCTATTGCTACAGTTAGTGTACCGATATGGATAAACCTAAGTATCACTGTCCATGGATGTTGAAAATGACTTCATCTGTACAACTAAAATAAGTAAATTTTCTGTTTGTGTTAATAAAGTCAAGATGATGTTCTTCTGAACAGTTTTAACTGCTTTTCCAGATTCCAGTTACACAAAAACACAGTCCACTACAGCTCCACTGATGGGCAGTGGTTCTAGCAGTGACTTCATTTCTTCACCAGCAGAGCCTGGTGGACTAATGCATTCGAGGTCTTTGTTTACATACGAAGAAATGGTCTCAGCAACCAATGGCTTTTCAAGCCAGAATCTGTTGGGTGAAGGTGGATTTGGATGTGTATATAAAGGCTGCTTACCAGATGGGAGAGAGGTTGCAGTGAAGCAACTCAACATACGTGGAAGCCAGGGTGAAAGGGAATTCAAAGCTGAAGTTGATATCATAAGCCGAGTGCACCATCGTCATTTGGTTTCACTTGTTGGTTATTGCATCTCGGACAGCCAGAGATTGCTTGTTTATGAATATGTCCCTAACAATACCCTTGATTACCATCTCCATGGTAAAATAAAATATAAATACAGCTTCAGTTTTGTACTTTTAGCAATTCTCATTACAATTACTGCTTGCTTGAAATATATGTTGGTTCTTATACTCTTGTAGAGGAAGGCATACCTGTTTTGGACTGGCCACATCGCATCAAAATAGCTGTGGGTGCAGCTCGTGGATTAGCTTATCTACACCAAGACTGTAAGTACTTGTTATCTCTTCAATTTTGGATGTCCGTATAAGCCAGTCATTAGTTTCTTACTCTATTGTTTGCTCATTTTAACAAACCAGCTCACATAATCTCTGTATTCAGGCTATGAAATCAAAGTACCTTCAGTAGGCTGTATTGGAGATGGAGATTTTCATTTTGGTTTTTGTTATTTTACATGTGTAGGTCATCCTCGGATTATTCATAGGGATATCAAGTCGTCAAACATTCTTTTGGATAACAACTTTGAAGCCAGGGTATGTATAATTTGTAATCTAGAGTTGCCAATGTGCCATTAAATATGCAGAATACTATTTTAAACATTTGGACTTGATTGAGCTACAGGTTTCAGATTTTGGTCTTGCCAAGTTAAACCCTGATGCAAATACGCATTTGACAACACGTGTTATGGGAACCTATGGGTAAGGCGCCTTTCTCATCTTCGTTTTAGATTCCTCAAAACCTTCATGAGGTGAGAATGAGATACCTTATATTAGAATTTTGACCCGACTTAAATTGAACCTATATGTTTGATTTTGCTATTCCAGATATGTCGCCCCAGAGTATGCAACAAGTGGCAAGTTAACTGAGAAATCTGATGTATACTCATTTGGAGTTGTGCTCTTGGAGTTGATCACTGGGCAGAAGCCACTGGATCCTTCCCAGTCACCAGGAAAAGAGAGTCTAGTTGAACGGGTAATTGCTTTACATACTTTTCTCCAGCTTTTGAAAATCCAAAGTTGCCTCCTACTCTACCATTGGGACTTGGGATTGTCTTCTTAGGAAATGGAACTTTCACGGGAGCATTCAACTATGGAAGAAAACCTAACTATCTTAACTTATTTCTGACCAGTCTTAACCTGAACTACTATCGTAGTATAAAGTGTTTACATATTTATCCAAAAATTCTGTCTAGTCTAAGATCATATCTAGGTGAAGGCCAAATCCCGTCAACAGCTTTCTGTGTATTTAATGATGTAGAATAAGAAAAATTAGAATAAACACGTGACTTATAGGTTTTGAAGGTCTGGAACTTCAATAGTATTCGATCGGTGCTCAGATATCTGAACTTTCCCTTTCCAGGCACGACCTTTCATGAGCCATGCACTAGTCAGCGGCGAACTAGGAGGTCTAATCGACCCAAGGCTTGACAAGAACTATGTTGAAGAAGAAATGTTTAGGATGATTGAGGCAGCTGCAGCCTGTGTTCGCCATTCTGCTGCTAAGAGGCCTCACATGGAACAAGTATGTATAATCTAATCAATCAACTTGTGGCTGGTAGCCTGGCGGGCTGCATCTTTCTTATATTATGCTTCCTTTATGATTATGTTTCTCAGATTGTCAGAGCTCTCGGCGATATAGCTGCAGCAGATTTAACCAACGGAATGAAAATTGGAGAAAGTGAGATAGTCAGGACACCAGAAGAGTCCGAGCAGTTTAGAATCATGCAAAGGATGGCATTTGGCGGTCAAGATTTTAGTTCAGGTTTTTTTAGCCATAGTAGTATGAACAGCCGAAATGACAGTCTAGTATGAAAGTAAATTTTGGTAGGAATGAAAATTTAGCTGTGAATTACCCTGCAGAGTTCAGAGGTTGAATGAGAGGTTCAGGGTGATCTTCACTATTGGGGTACATAGAATTGTCAGCCTCTAGGGTGAAGGGCAAAATCAGGTTTAGGAAAATGGCTCATTCCTCAGCCTTTCTAGTAACTGGGCTAAGGGTTAGCTTTTCCACTATATCCTTTTAGCTTTTCTACTATATCCTTATAGGGTTTTGATTACTGTAAATAGCCCCACCAGAAATATTGTAAAGGCTCAATTTTGAAATCGATTCGGATCAGAATTTTTCATTCTGGGTTTCTGTCAGCTGTTTGAGTTATTCTTACAGAATGAATATCGATGTCATTATCACATAAAGCCTTACCTGGAAAGCATGGATATATGTCTCTGCAACAGAAAGCCGCCAGTAAAGAGCTTGATCACCTTCCGCCTCGCAGCCATTTAAGAGTGATTTTAAGGGACTGAAGAGCCACAAAGTTTCCATTAATGGCTGTGTTGATACTAGAAAAAGGGTCACTCAACTAAGGAGGAGAATTGATTCTCAGAATTGTCAGGTGAAAAATGAAAAAATCTTGTGGAACAGCAATCCAAATATCCAGCTGGGCAACTGGGAAAACAAAAGAATAGCAACAGAAGGCAAGGAAAGAAAAGTCTGCAAAGCACTCCAAGACAAGACGAGGAATGAAGTCACCCAAAGCAAGCAACCCTCCAAAATTCCCTTCTCAAACCCCCAGGCCCCAGAAACGCAACTGGAAAAGAGTAATTCATAAGAAATCATGTTCTCCACCTCTAAAGGCAGAGTTCCTTTGACGTTCAATATTCCAACACTGAAATCCAATCCCACACATCTTCCAAACCTTTCCTCAATTGTCAATCCTCAAAAAACATGTGAACCCTTTTGCTGATCATCATCATCATCAAACCATCTTCAAACATCTCCCTGCTAGCTTTGCCACCCATGGCAGCCATGGAAGACTGCAACCAAATGGCTGCAGACTGTATAGTCCTATCCTGCTGCTGCCAATGCTTGTTCCTGCAATTCCTCATCTACGTGTTCCTCAAGCTGCCAAGGAGGCTGCTCAACCGGACAAGGAACTACGCGAGAAAGAAGCTGCTGAAGATGAGGAGCAGGAAGAAGATAGAGACAGAGCTAGTGGGGAGAAGAACTGTCAAGTTTGGAGAAATGTTTGCTGATATATACAGCAATGAAGAATCCATGTGCATTGACATAGGCCTGTTAGAGGAGTTCAAGAAGTCCAATGCTGATAATAACAACATCATTGAGCATCTTGACATGGGTGAAGATCGTCATCAATGCATTGAGGAAATAGAGAGGGTGTTTGATGAATACCATGCTAAAGGTGAGTTTGGGTTTGGGAGCTTTTGGAGGAAGGAAGTGAGCAAAATGGGCTCACCATCATACTCATCTTCATCTTCATCGCTCTCATCATCGTCGTCGCCAATATCTTGGGGGAGATCAAGAATGGCTTCTCCACGTTCATCACATAATTCGACTTCATCATCGACGGGAAGGAGTAGTGGTGGAGGTAAGAAGCAGAGGAAGAAGAAGGAGTCGGGTGGTTTTAGAGCTGTACAGTTTGAATTGATTGAAATTGTTCATTCTTTGTCACGTTCATCGTATGGGTCGTTCCAGACGATCGATAAGTTGATAGATTATGAGAAATCGCCTTCAGGGATTTGGAGAAATCCGAGTGCATCATGAGCTTAGCTTGCTTGTGAGTTTGTTTCATATTTAGATTTGTTATATTTTTTTTAGGTGCGATCAGGATAATGAGTCCAAGTCCAACCAGAATCGGGTAATAGTGATGGGACTCTCTTGATTGTTCCAAAATTCCTGATAATATTTGGGAATTTTCATACCCAAATATATAAATAATTTGTTAACCTTTAAAACTTAAAAGCTTACGATTTTACACTTCTAGTTCACCCAACCGCTTCTAGGTAGAATCACGCTTTTGATTGCATTAATTGTGAACAATCATCATGTCGAGGAATCCAGAGAATGTGCTGGAGAAGTTGGGTGATTTGCTTCTATAAGCTCTTAATTGCAGAAGATATCAAGACGATGACAAATGACTGAACTAAGTCCATATTTTTTTTATTTGTTGGAGGAATTTGACCAACGACCAACATAATCACTTGTGTCCTTGGCAATATGACGAAAGAACAGTAATGTCTCATAGTGGTTAGAGATCTATAATCCCAAAAAACTCCTTGTTCTTCTTCTTACCGACGATGAAGCAAAAGAAACAATTAGAGTCACCATTGTCGACTTCAAAGCCAATGATAGCCACAAGATTCGTCAGAGTCACTTGTTGATATTGATGTTGCATGTCTTCTCCAAGGATGGTGAGAATAATAACAAAAGACATGAAAGGGTACTAATGTAAATTGTATTTTAATAGCTATTAGATAAGCCCGCTTGCTACTTTTCGCGTTAAGTGAAAATGATGTTATAAATATGTGAAAGAATTAGCAAAATGTAACTCATAAGACAACTACAAAGTCAGAAAAAAAAATCACAAAAATATTATGGGTTGGACATTGATGTTATACATCCGAGGAGTACGATTTACATATTACTAAGTAAGAATATATTCAGTTGGAGTTTCACAACTATTAGTTAGAGAATTTACTAAATTTCTACGCCTGAAATGGAAAAGAAACAAATAGATGTTTTTTTTTTCGCACAAGAAACAAAAGATGAACTTTGATTTAACCTATGACTCTCTCTTGAGATGAAAAGGTAAAGAAAAATAAAGAATATGGAAAAAGTAACCAAAGCAAAGGAAACAAACTAAAAAT